>CP053458.1:49927778-51235168 GCA_022644695.1 Cenchrus purpureus
GCTAAGAGCACTTTGATCTTGAAAAGGAGAGCTAATGCATCTAATCTAGGAAACACCAAGAAAACCAATCTAATCTAAGAAACACCGAGGTAGCAAGAGATAGAGAGGGATAGGTAAAACCAATCCCGAGAGATTGGATCGAGCACTTGTTGAAGTTCCAAGCATAGATGAATAAAGCAAATCGAATCTCATAAAAAGCCTCTTTAAATCGTGGCTTCCGTTCCAACTCCGAAGACGCCCGCCTTTTGGAGCCACCGCTCACTCCTATTCATGCGGGTTAGCCTAGGGGCGAGTCCAAAGGACAAGATGAAAACGCTTTCGAGGTCGTATGCACCTCTAGCCACCATGGCTACAAGAACATCCTATGCAATCTATCCGGAATAGATTGGAGAAGAAGAAAACCCAAGCGAAGACAAAGTCGTAGTGAAAGCACTTGATCGCTAGAAATTGGATTCAAACTTGCAAATTCAACATGAGAGTATAATACATAGACAAGATCACCACCGGGATCCTACCTCGACCTTGATCCTAGCTCCGGAAACTCCGACGTGGTCTTCCATGCAATGTTCCCACGTCGGCTAGGGGAACCCTAGTCAACCATCTCGACCCTCTCTCCGAATGGTGTCCCTCCTTCTCTCGCTTCCTCGGCGGATGACGAATGAATTCTTCGTAGCTCTTGGCGAGGGGGCTATAAATAGTTTGAATGGCGGCTAGGTCAAAGGGGGCGCCGAACCGAGCCCGGAATGGGCTGGGCCAACCGGCCTGGGCCGACCGGCCTGGGCCCATTTCAGCCCGCCTCGGCCCCCGGTTTCTTCCCGGTTGATTGTGTGCACTTGCATGTGGGCCTTTGACGTCGTTTCCTTCATGGTTAAGGCTTGAATGCTTGCCATCCAAGCTTCATTGCTTCTGGTTGAGTCCCTGAAGATTTGCACGTTGACGCTTCGGTCCTCGGGTCATTTGGAGTCATGTTCATCGCGTGTCTTGACTCTTGTCAGGCTTCATGATCTTCTTCCAAAGTGCTTGATGAACTTATCCCGAAAGTCTCCTCTTTAGCATAGATTTCCTGCGTAAACAATAAACTCCAAAATCGACATGCAAGAGTGAACTTGTTATATACGGGGGGTTAGTTCCAGTGGTTAGAATAATAAATCAATGCCAACATTAAAGGTAAACTCATGGCTAGTTGACGGAAATTCACCGTCAACATCTCCCCCATGCTTAAACCTTGCTCGTCCTCGAGTAAGCCTTTAATGAATATCAGCGTTGCCTTTCATTGCTTATACCCTGCACTTGATCATACACGAGAAAACATAATGCTCTCAAGGATTTAATCATTAAAGTTCCATAATGTACTAGCCTTCATCCTTATGGAGGGTAGATATTAATTTAAGCACTTCCCACAAGTAATTACCTCATGCTCCCAAATTTCAAATGAATCTTAGAAATTTTGAAATTAAGAGCGAGATGAAGAAAAAGAGCTAAACCAAGTTCAAAAATAACTTTCTTGCATCTTGCTCATGTACTCTCATCTTATCTTGTCTCTTAAAGCCTATTCATTCTACTCCTTTCCCCTCTCAATATATATAGTGGAAGGCTTTATGTGGAGCTTTTTGGGAAAGATTAGTCCTACCAAGATATTATAAATGAGATGTTGTCAAAACAAGACAAGCTTCTCATGGTCTTATCGAGACTCGTCAAAAAGGTCATTGGGAAATAATGTTATATCAAGGAGGGGGAGAGAAAAATACACACACTTTGAGATAGGTGGACATGTGCAAATGGCAAAGAGTGATCCCGAGGCACAAAGGAAGTCCTCATTATCGGATTGCACATGGTTGGAAAGATGAGTTTGGATCTTAAATCTTGAAACTTTTGAGATTCCTAATGCACTTTTAGAGAACCGGGGAGTTCACTTTATTTTATTTTTATAAACTCATATTTTTTTCTTTTCTCATACATATTTTTTTCTTTATCTCTTTTTTTTCTTTATACTCATTTTTTCTTTTTGATCTTCTTTCATCATTTTTTTATTTGCTCCCCTTGAACTCTAAATTGCATTGTACCTACCTCCTCCCCATGCTTAGACGCTTGCTCGTCCTCGCAAAGAGGTGATAGAGATAAGGTAGGTACTAGAAATATTTTCCTTTGGAGAGATACTTGAAATCTTCAACCTTGGCACCATCTTGCAATCTTCCTTGAATTGACGATCCATACTCAATGATTGGTTGTGGTCAAGAAGGTAAACACAAAAGATGATATTTTTGGTTTTAAGGGTGGATATCCGGTGCGGTTTGTGAAATCTCCGATGTGGGGATACACAATGCACAGATAGAAAGGCTAGCAAAAGATAGATACGCAAAAAACGGAATGACCGGCTTCTTAGTCTCGGGCCAGAGAAATCAAGGCCTGAAATAACTCACCCAAAAATAATTCTTGTACACTAAGGTTAATGCACTCAATATATATATATGGCTTTGGATAGGTAGAGCAAAATGCAAGTAGCATTAATGACAAGGTTAGCATATATATTTTTAAGAACATATCATCTTTAACTCATCCAAAATTGAGAGCATGAAAATAACACTATAGGTCTTATTTTTATCATAACCTCCACAAAATATTAAACTAGTGTTTAATTAATTTTAGATTCATATTAAAGAGAGCATTAGCTTAATCATGCATAAAACAAGTACAAAAGTTGAGCAAAGTGGCAACTTTTCATCATATATTATCATGGCATCAACTTAATATTTTTACCAAAGGTTGATCAAGGTGGGAAACTTTATTCATGGTGATCTTTAAACTAACTCTACTATTATCACACATACTGAAAATAAATAAAAACTGAAAACACTACGCATACATAGGCGCATACAAGCTGAAAATTAAAGAAAAGGGAAAGATTAAACTAAAGCTCCTCCTCTCTCTAATCTTCCGCCGGTGGTTGATATTGATAATCTTGATTGTTGTACCCTTGCTCATAATAGGATTGAACCGCTCCTCCTATGAATTGTCCCGGCAGTGCTAAGTGAAGGCGTCCAAGCTCATAAGCGATGTTTGCATTTCCTTCACCCATTTGGTTTGCATTGGTTTGGATGGCTGTGATATTTTGCATGTTTCTCGCAGCGTATCCTCCAATGATGGCCACACTTTGTTGTGGTTGAGGAAGATGTGCATACGGCTCCGCAAAGGCTACGTTGGGTACCGCAAAATTCGGTGGGGGCATGGCTGCACCACTCCCCCATGCTTGCATTGGTACACCACCGTAGTAACTCGGCGGCGCCGGAATCCCTCCAAATGGTGGCTCATAATCTTATTGTGCACCTTCTTCTTGGGCTGCGGAAGAACTTTCTTCTACAATCCTTCCTCTCTTATTTTTCTTCGCCAGCACAAGAAGTCCTTCCTCTAACCAATCCTCTTTCCCCTCAAGAAAAAGCCTTAATCTTGCATCCGGTAGGGGCAAATTTACTTTGACCACTTTAAAGCCTCCTCTCTCGTCTCTACTTATGTATTTGCCTTGCTTCATATAATCAATCCCAAGGGAAGTCCCGACTAGGAGATGCTCCGGGTTTCTTGGAATTCCCGGTCTCAAAGAGATAGCCAACATGGAGAGATAACACCCCGAGCCAATATCTCCCGAACCCGATGTTGCTTCACAACACCACCGGTTGATCATAAGGTGAGTGGGGTCGATTGGCTACCTGGCAATCAAAGCCGAGTAAAGCCAATTCACCTCCATGTCGGTTATCTTTGTCTCTCTCATTCTCCCCAAAATCCTCTTACACATCCATGAGTGAAACACTTGGATGATGGGGTTCCGGATACTATTTCTTTGCCGGTGAGCTTCTCCCGCGATCATACTCCAAAAACCTTCCAATGTGCCTCCATGCACATCTACTTGCTCCGGGGCTCCCTTTTGAAAACCAAGTAATTCCCTAATATACTCATAGGGAACCACTTGTTCAACTCCCTCCAAACGGAATGAGAGACTCGACACTCCTTCATCAAGGATAGGCGCCATGGTCATGAGAATTTCCAAGGCGAATTTCTTGTGGGTGTTTACCGACACTCCGTTGGAGAATTGCACTCAACCGAGGTGTCCCAACATATAGTAAATATCCGTATGAAAACCCAACACTTAGAGAGCTTGATCGTCGAAGTCGACGTTTGCCATAAGCCTCTTCAAGGCGAGTGAGCTTCTTCTCCTCCTCCTCCGTCATGATGATAAACCCATACTTGGAGTACCGCGGAGCATATGGAGATGGATCGGATGATCGTGTCGAGCGACGAGGTTGGACGGGCGGCTCCTCCGTACGTCCTTGAGGTTTGGTGAACCTCATAGACGAGCTTCGTGTGGCCCTCATACTACCGAGGAGAAGAGTGTCGTTCCTCCTCGGCGGTGCCGTGTCCTCCTCCATACTTCGAGGAGACTTGGAGACTGAGTGCCTCCTCGAAGAGGTTGTTGATGATGGCTTGGACGACGATGATCCCTTCTTCTTGGTGAAAAGACTTGTAGTTTTCTTCCACATGGTTGCTGCACTCTCCTCTCAAATATAAACCCAGGGTTTTCAACCGGTAACAAGGCACACAATTATTATTTGGAGTATGGACTTTGAGTGGATTTAGGATGGATTTTGTTGGACGAAACAAACTCGGAGTGGAAAGCTAAGTCTAAGGTGGTTCTGGACTACAAGCTCAAGCACACGAACAAGGCGGGCAAGTGACTTACACGAGGAAGACAGGCACAGGGGGCTTTAAAAATGGGTGAGGCCGGCCGGCCTGGGCCGACCGGCCTGGGGTCCTTGCTGCTCCATTTGGCTTGACTCCAGCGCACTCCATGCTCCTTTGTTGCTTTGTGACCGTGTGCTCCACGGGGTTGCACCGCCCAAATGTTCTCGGCTTGCATAATTGATCCCTCCACTTGATGGTTTTGCTTTGAGTCACTTCCATGCTCCCTTGTCTCACATGCCTCCATGATATTCCTGCAAAACTAAGCCTTGGCTGCCCCCCATGCTTGTCCTTTGCATGTGGTTTGATGAAAGATGTTGGAGGGGCATCCCGTGATGCATCATGGTGCATGCATGGTTAAGTTAACTAGATTGCCTCCCTCTAAGCATGTCTTAATGCTAATTACTCCTCTAATTTCAAAAAATAAAAATAAACTCAGAGCTTGCAATGAGGTCAAATATAAATTTAGAGGAGTTTTTAAAGCATTAAAAACAAATGTAAGTCGAAAATATTTTCGGACTACTTTTATTTTGGTCTCACCGGTATTGTTTGCTTCCCTTAGTTGAGAGCAAGCTTTTCCCGGCTTGATCATGGGGGCATAGATTTAGGTTCTAATTTTGGTTAAATGAGAGAGATTTTGAATGAAATAAAATTAAATGAGGCTTAGAAAAATTCTAACTCTAGAGAAACCAAGGATATGGATTTTTAAACCAACCAAATGTCTAGTTTCTAGGTTCACGCGAGTCCTACCATGCGCTGAAATTTAAATAACATCTAGGTACAAGGCATGGCTCTACTCGTGTGTTTTCAGCATGTAAAACAAGTCAACCATAATATCATGAAGAGGATGAAAGGTTGAGATAGGTTCTGAATTTTTTTGGTTTTGGTTTCTCGAAAAGAAGCAAATAACACATAGGATGGCTCATGTAAAGGGTTTATGATCCAAATAAAATATCCAACCAAGAATTATGTCTCTAACATTATTCAACCACTCTAAGTCTAATGTCTTGAGTAGCAAATTTCAAAACTAACTTACTTGAAAAGACTCAAAAAAATCTTGAATCGGGTTGTCCTCCCGGTAGCTTATTCTTGACTTGATGAACGGGTTGCCTCCCGCCAAGCGCTTCGTTTATAGTCTATAGCTAGACTTCTTCTCTTCTCTCCGGATCAACGCTCTTTGTGGGCGTTGCAATCTTGGGGACCCCACTTCTACACCATCCTTGGCTTCGGTGTAGGTTTATTCTTCGGCTTAGTCATCTTTTTAGTCTTCGCAAGCGGGCGTTGATTCATGGTCTTGACGGATGCAACATCTTTTCTTCCTTGGCTTCGTTCTCCTTTGGCTCCTCCCTTCCGATGTGACGATGAGGTAGAACATAATTAACATTGACAATGATACATACCTTGAACCGTAGTTGACTTGAATGCACTCCTCACACCATCGATGTTGAACTTGATCTCCCTCTTGCCGACGTCGATGCTCTGACGATCTCCCTAGGATGAGTGGCGATGAGATTGATCTCCTCTCGATCTTGGAGGTGGAGTTTCTCTTGGAGATTCCGACGATCTTTGGCCTCCGCTTTAAGATCTTCTTGGCTCGTGTTGCACGTCACCTTTGCCTGCAAAATTTTTCTAGACCATCCACAAAATATATGTTTTTTTGTTGGAGATGTAGCCGTCCATCTCCGATTAGGGTTAGTAATAAACAAAATAAAGAAAACTAAAAGGAAACTAAAGGAAAACTAGGGTTTAGAAAACCCTATATTAGATTGATTTTTTTTGAGGATGGTCAAATCAAGAAAAATCAAGAAAAAAATCGAAAATATTTACAAAAGCAATACTAGATTGAATCTTGATTACTTATTCCCCGGCAACAGCGCCAGAAAAAGGGGCTTGTTGACGGTTAATAGTTGTATCAAAGTTCGTTTGGACTTGCAAGCGGACAAGTCCTACGTCGTAGTCAAGGGACCCTTCTTCCCTTAAGTGTGAAACCAAGGTATCAAATCCGTGGAACAATGTGTAACGCAAGATCCAATCTAATAAAGCTAAGAGCACTTTGATCTTGAAAAGGAGAGCTAATGCATCTAATCTAGGAAACACCAAGAAAACCAATCTAATCTAAGAAACACCGGAGGTAGCAAGAGATAGAGAGGGATAGGTAAAACCAATCCCGAGAGATTGGATCGAGCACTTGTTGAAGTTCCAAGCATAGATGAATAAAGCAAATCGAATCTCATAAAAAGCCTCTTTAAATCGTGGCTTGTTCCAACTCAAGACGCCGCCTTTTGGAGCCACCGATTCGCTACAACGCACTCCTATTCGTGCGGGTTAGCCTAGGGTGAGTCCAAAGGACAAGATGAAAACGCTCGGTAGGTCAGGTATGCACCTCTAGCCACCATGGCTACAAGAACATCCTATGCAATCTATCCGGAATAGATTGGAGAAGAAGAAAACCCAAGCGAAGACAAAGTCGTAGTGAAAGCATTTGATCGCTAGAAATCGGATTCAAACTTGCAAATTCAACATGAGAGTATAATACATAGACAAGATCACCAGGGATCCTACCTCGACCTTGATCCTAGCTCAGAACTCCGACGTGGTCTTCCATGCAAGGTTCCCACGTCGGCTAGGGGAACCCTAGTCAACCATCTCGACCCTCTCCTCTCCGGAATGGTGTCCCTCCCTACTCTGCTCCTCGGCGGTGGATGACGAATGAATTCTTCGTGGCTCTTGGCGAGGGGGCTATAAATAGTCCGAATGGCGGCTAGGTCAAAGGGCGACCGGGCCGAATGGGCTGGGCCGACCGGCCTTCCGGGCTCGCTTCCCCGTGCACTTGCATGTGGGCCTTTGACGTCGTTTCCTTCGCGGTTAAGGCTTGAATGCTTGCCATCCAAGCTTTGCTATTTTCTAGTTGAGTCCCTGAAGATTTGCACGTTGACGCTTCGGTCCTCGGGTCATTTGGAGTCATGTTCATCATGTGTCTTGACTCTTGTCGGGCTTCATGATCTTTTTCCAAAGTGCTTGATGAACTTATCCCGAAAGTCTCCTCTTTAGCGTAGATTTCCTGCGTTAACAATAAACTCCAAAATCGACATGCAAGAGTGAACTTGTTATATACGGGGGGTTAGTTCCAGTGGTTAGAATAATAAATCAATGCCAACATTAAAGGTAAACTCATGGCTAGGTTGACGGAAATTCACCGTCAACAAAGTCACACCAAAACCGGGCCTCTAGCCCCTCTCCCTTGAGATAGCGATAGACATCATCTTCCCTTTGCTCCCTCACAGCTAGAGCATTCTTGGAGTAGTCCCTAAACATGTGCTCAGCAAAACCAAGAACCGATCCAGGCTCTCTAAGGTTGATAGGAGTGGACACCACTCGGACATTTGGTGGGAGAGTAGGGATGAGTCTGGGAGGTGTTTTGGGGCAGATGTGGGCTGCTACTCCTTGTTTATGTTTGGGAGGTGCATGAGTGGCTGCTCGGCTTTGTTGGATATAGGGGGCTCTGTGGCTCTTCTTGGGATGGGGCTTGTAGTGAGGCTTCTCTTTAGCTGGCCCCTTCTCATGGCGGCGAGGAGGCTCAGTGGGCTGCACATATGTGCCATCCTCGACCTCATCATCATCACTTTCAGTCCCCTCTTCCTCCTCAATCTCTTCTTCTTCACTTCCCTCAGCATAAGATGGAGGGGCATCACCCCTTCTTGGCCTGGCACTGCGCTGAGAGGACTCTTGGCCCAAGGTCTCTTGCACGACCCTCAAGGTGGCGGGGTCATGCCTTGCCTTGGTCCTCCGTTGAGTGGAGGGCTCATCCGTGTCACGTCTGATCTTCACCCTCATGATCTGAAGATATGGAAGGATATGGGTATGAGAGATAAGCAATAGAGGAGATGCGAAGCACTACCACTTAGGGTTTTCAGTGTGAACCCCGAAGACTCCAGGAAAAAGTCCGGATACTCCGGGATGTCCGGAGAGTCCGGGCTTGAGATTTCCGAAGTTTCCGGGTTTCACAGCCAAAACCCTAAATCGCAATGCCACACAAATCAACCATTGAAACTAAGAGATATTGCAGATCTAGAGCCTATAGAGTCTATTCCATCTATTCCCTTAGAGGATACCGAAAGGAAACACATGGGGAAATAGATCAGGGTTGGTCTTCATGAGATACCTTAGGGGAGAGAGGGGGAGAAGCTTCAAGTCTTCAAATCCGTTGTAGATCCGTGTTCTCCAAGCCTTGGAGCCCTCAATCCCTAGCTCTCACTCGATTTGGATGGATGGAAACGAAAATCACCAAGGGGGCGACGGCAGGAGGGAGGGGAGAGCGACGGGGGTGAAACTGGCGGCGGTCAACGCGGTGAAAGGGTAAAAGGTGAAATAACCACGGTGAAAAGGGTATATATACCCTTAAAGACCCGGAATGTCCGAACCCAGTCCGGAATCTCTGGGAAACCCAGAGTTTTCAGGAAAGAATCCGGAGTATCCGCCTCCCCCGAGACCAGTGACGGTTGCAAGGAATTTGATTTGGGATAGATTTAGATGACTATACATGTAATATATGTGAGCCTAAGAGGTATCAACACTTGAGACTAGCCACAATCAAGTAATGAGAACAATAGCCCAAGTGTTGTACCAAGATAAGATCCAAATATTTCAAAAACAAATGAACACAAGTTTTGCAAATCATTTTCTTTTCAAAAGACTTATTCTAGGTCACTCAAACATGTGCATGATCTCAAGCCAAGTTACGAGAATCCAAGATATTTAGATCACTCCTCAAAGCACAAAACCTTAGTTCATCAAGAGGCTTTGTGAAGATATCGGCTAGTTGCTTATTGGTGCTCACATGTCTTAAAGCGATATCTCCTTTGGCTTCGTGGTCTCTCAAGAAATGGTGTCTTATGTCTCTGTGCTTTGTTCTTGAGTGGTTTACGGGGTTGTTGGCTAGCTTGATGGCACTCTCATTGTCACACAAGAGTGGCACCTTGCTAAACTTACAACCAAAGTCTCTCAAAGTGAGCCTCATCCAAAGTAGTTGAGCACAACAAGCGCCGGCTGCAACATACTCGACCTCGGCGGTGGAAAGGGCAACGGAGTTTTGTTTCTTGGAACTCCAAGACACCAAGGACCTTCCAAGGAATTGGCAAGTCCCGGATGTACTCTTCCTATCTACTTTGCAACCGGCATAGTCCGAATCGGAGTAGCCAAGTAGATCGAAAGTGGAGCCCTGAGGATACCACAAACCAAGGTTAGGAGTATGAACCAAGTATCTAAAGATTCTCTTAACGGCCATTAGATGACACTCCTTATGATTAGCTTGAAACCTTGCACACATGCACACACTAAGAATAATATCGGGCCTAGATGCACAAAGGTAAAGTAGAGATCCAATCATGGAGCGAAATACCTTTTGGTCGATGCTTTTGCCTTCTTCATTTAGGTCAAGATGTCCATTTGATGGCATAGGTGTTTTGATGGGCTTGGCATTGTTCATATCAAACTTCTTGAGCATGTCATTAATGTACTTAGTTTGACTTATGAATGTGCCTTCTTTGAGTAGCTTGATTTGAAATCCGAGAAAGAACTTCAACTCACCCATCATAGACATCTCGAACCTTTTGGTCATAATCCTACTAAACTCATCAACCCAAACTTGATTAGTAGAACCAAATATAATGTCATCGACATATATTTGGCATACAAATAAATCATTGCCTTGTTTACGAGTGAAGAGAGTAGGATCGGCTTTGCCTATTTCAAAGCCTTTTTTAAGAGAAATTCCTTAAGGCATTCATACCATGCTCGTGGGGCTTGCTTGAGCCCATAGAGCGCCTTATGGAGCTTGTAGACGTGGTTAGGAGATTGTGGATCTTCAAAGCCTGGTGGTTGTTCAATATAGACTTCTTCGGAGATTGGGCCATTCAAGAAAGCACTCTTGACATCCATTTGATGTAGCTTGAAGTTGTGATGTGTGGCAAAGGCTAAGAGTATGCGAATTGCTTCAAGCCTTGCCACTGGTGCATAGGTCTCTCCAAAGTCTAAGCCTTCTACTTGAGTGTATCCCTTTGCCACCAATCTTGCTTTGTTCTTGGTCACCACGTCATTCTCATCTTGTTTGTTGCGGAAGACCCATTTAGTACCTATCACATTTTGCTTGGGGCGTTCCACCAAGGACCAGACTTCATTCGTGAAGTTGTTGAGTTCTTCTTGCATGGCCATTACCCAATCAAGTCTTTGTAACACCCGCTTTTAGCCCTTAATAAATCACCGCTAAATCACGTGTTTTCAAAACTTTTCTGCGAGCTCGACCTTATCCTAAAACCCCGATCATCAACCCTTTTACCCGACAAGAACTTCCCTTTTACCCGAAAGTTACCCGACCGTAACTTTTCTTTTTACTCGGGTCAATCGACCGTCGCTCGACACCATCATTTCTCCCATCGCCCTCCTCACCCAACCCCGTCCGAATGCCTGTTCGCCCGCCGACCACCCGACATCATCATCAACCCGCCGACGCCGCAGATTCGCCCGCACGCCGTCACTCGTTACATGGATTAGATTCGTCATGGCGATGATCGCATTCACGTGATTAGCACGACGGAAAACCCGGAAAATTCACGAAAATCTTTTCTTTCCTCTCCTAATTTTCCTAGGATTTCTTCCAATTTTCTAAACCCTTTTCTTTCCTTTCTCCTTTTCCCTTTTCCTTTTTTTCCTTTTCCTTTTCCTTTCTCCCTTCTATTTTTCTTTCCTTCTTTTCCTTCTCCTTTCTCCTTCCTTCGCGCCGCTACCGCCTCCCCGCCCATTGTTCCCAGCCCGCTCTCTCCCTCGGGCGCACACGCTCCCTCGCCACGCGACCGCACGGTGCGCACGCTGGCACGCCTCGATGCCGCAGCGCCGGCCTACCACGCCGAGCACGCGGGCACCGCCGTGCCGCCATCCGGCGAGCCGTCACCTCGCCTCGCATGCCGCCAGTTGCCTTAACTCCAGCTCGCTGAGGCCGCCGCTCACGTCTTGTCCGCCGCCGCCATTATTTCTCGCCCGACCGGTCATCTCCGAGCGCCACCGCCGCAGTTAGCCTGCGCCCGCGCCAACGCCGCACCGGCCGCCTAGCCACGCCGCGGCAAGCAGCACGCCACCATCGCGCACGCGACGCGCGCACGCCGGCGAGCGCGCCGCTGCCACACCGCCGCCACGCGTGGCCGCCGTGATACCGCCATCGCCACACGCACGCTCGCTGCGATGCGCCAGGCGAACGCACCGACCGCGCCCTACCGCTGGAGCACCATTGACCGTGCCAGTGCTGTCAGCGCAGTGGGCGCGCACCCTCTCGCCGCGCCGCCGCTGCCGTCGGTCCTCACGGCCGGACGCAGCCAGCCGCCGCCCGCCAACCCCACCACCGAGCCACATCCATCGCTAAGCCGCCATAACTACGTCGCGACACCGCCGAGCGTCACCTCGCTTTCGCGAAGAGCTTCGCGACGCCATTCAAGGTCGCCGTCGGCCCGCCCGAGCTACCCACCTCACCGCCGGGGAGATTTTTTTTCCCCGAACCGCCTTAAGCCGCCTATTTATAGCCCTCAGGCCTCCTCGCTGTCCCTCACCTCGCCACTGAGCCTCCACAGCCAGCTCCCTCTCCCTCCCGAGCTCTCCACCATCGCCACCAGTGCTGTCCCCGGCCACCGTCACTTGCAGTCCGCCGCCGCCCATTGATCCGCCTCCACAGCGCACCCCAGCCCGAGGTGAGGAAGGGAGTAGGTCTACCTCGTTGCCCTCTTCAGTTTGCCCCATCTACCAGCTGTCGCCAAGGCCTGAGCCGCCGACGAGCACCCTGACGGCCGCATCCGATCTCCTCCCCTCCTCTCGTTATGTTCAAGGAGATGGCCATTTGGCCAAGGACCCCCTACCCTTTTCCCTTTTTACAATCATACCCTTCCACTCTCTCTCCCTCTCTCTTGGACTTTTGCCCAGAGCCCCCTGCCCTTTTCTTTTCCTGCCGAATCCTCCCTCCCTTCTCTATTCACTCTCTCTCTTTTCCTTTTAATTGAGCCCTTGGCTTATAATTTATTTATGATCTAGTCCCTGCTCAGAAATATACAAACTACAACTAAGCCCTTAACCAAGTCATTTCTTTAATTAAGTTCTCTTCCATTAGTGCAAATTACAAATAGGTCCTTAGCCCTTTAACTAGTCCTAAATATCTCTTTAATCCATCATTTCATGCACCGTTTTCGCCCAAATCAATTCCAAACTTCACCACATCTTTCCTGGTCTTTTTTTCATGAACCATTCACCAACTTTCCCTAAATAATATTTATTCCTCCTTTTTCTATTTTTTTCCTCGAGCTCAGTCGGTAAATTTTTGTGTGCTTGTATTGATTGCATGCTTGCTTGTGTGTACGCTATAGCCGACGGAGTGAACGAGGAAGAGTACCGCGAGCCGGAGCTTGGAACCGAAATCTGAGCAGGAGAGAGTCCCGAACCATGACGAGAACTCCCAGGACTTCGAAGACGGCAAGTTCAATCTCATCCTTTGATGCATGCTTTGATCCCAGTTTTATAAATACAACCCTATGACCCGTTTTATAAATTACATATTGTTTTACTATTAAAACCTGGTAGGATAGCCACCTTTGATTGCTATGATTGATCTTTGATTGCCCTAAATATTTTCTTTAAAATGTGTGAGTGCTTTAAAAAGGGGAATGGGATATTTTGGAAAATGAGTAAAGAAGCTGGTAGGCGGGATGGGCGCGTGTCGGGAGTATGGGTGAGCTCGTACCTTTGTGGTTGGCGTGTTGGAGATGTCCATCTTGTCGTTAAGGACCGGGTTGTGTGACATCTCACCTGACCCAATTATCGTACTACCACTCGACCGTTGTATGTGGCAACGGCTTAGCATAAATCCCACTAGTTAATCTACTTGCCATCAGGAGTGCGGGTGAGCAGCGGAGATCAAGGAGTAGGGTGCGATCTATGTGAGTGCATACGGTTATGTGAGAACCCCTTGGTTGCTCCGTGGTGGCTCGTAGGGTTAGCTAAGGTGGGTAATGGCTTTGATAGGATCCGCCCGACACTAAGGTGTTCGTGTGGCGGTACCCTACTTAATGGGTAAAGATGTACAACCTCTGCAGAGTGTAAAACCTATTCGAATAGCCGTGTCCACGGTATTGGACGAGTCACGGTGTGGTCACAAAACTAGTGTTTGGGTTTGGGATGATTTCCATGGTGTGAGTTGATTTACGGAAAAGTGTGTGGGCTGTGTGCACAGGCTCTGCGGACGGGAGTCCGGTAGTCCTCATTTGGTTTTCACACCGGACCTGAGTTACTTGAGTTATAAAACTGTTTGTGAAAACCTTTTTGAAAACAAACCCTTGCATGAGTGAATGCGTTTGCAAAACAAACCTTATCCTGATCCTTGATATATCCTGTGCATGATCTGCTTATTAGCCTCGTGGGTGGGGTTGAACTTGTTGAGTCACAATGTACTCACCCTTATGATTAACTATTTTTCGAGAGGAGGATCCCGACTTCATCCCGAAGGCACGAGTAGGTTGCTGTCCCGCACCCAACCCGTGCACGTGGATTCGTGGTCTCCACAGGAAGCTTTCATGGCGCAAGACTCTGAAGATATCTTAGATGCTGTTGCTATCGTAGTTTGGTCTGTAGTTCTTATGTTGCTTCTCGTGGCGTGGCGCTCCCATTCCCACCTGACCTCGGCGTGTTGTACTGAATGAACCATCTGGTGTAATAAATGTGTTACCAGCCTCCACGGGACCGGTATTTGTATCACATTTAGTCACCTCCGATGAGGGCGCTTGGTGGTATCGTCAGCCGTGGGTTGGCCGTGGGCGCGACCCCTAGGACCGAGACCCTTTCTAAGCCTTCTCCTAAATCTTTTCCCTGCTTAACTTCTCTTTCCACAAAACCTCTTACCTTGGCCCTTATCTGGTTCCAGATGGCTGACTTGGAATGGAGTGGGCGTCACTTGCAGAGCCTCCCTAAATTCTTGTTACTCGGCTAGAGCGCATCGGAGTAAGGGACCCAGGAGTACATCTATCGGGAGTACAAACACGGTGGCACCCTTGATTGTAAAGTGATGATCTTCGTGGGTAGGAGCACACTCTACCCGACATAGACCCCTGGTTCATCTCCACCACTGGGTTCCGTTTCCTCGACACTTACCCAAAGGCTGCCGGAAAGCCTGCACGCCTACGAGTGGTCTATAGGCAACACCTTGACGGACTCCAATGGGATTTTTCCCACCCTCTGGAGGAAGAGGACGCTCATGGATCACCCGGATGAGAGGACTTGGAAGAGAAGAAGAAGACCTAGAAGATACGGTTTCTCACCTGTCCATTTACCTCAAGGGATTAGACCACCTTTACCATGAGCAGCCGAGCGGTGAAGCACCAAATCGGCCAGGCGGAAAGAGCGAGAACAAAGGATAGAATTAGAAAGGATAAAGACAAGAACAGCGGAGGTTTCCCTAGCTAACCTGCAGCGAGTTTACACCAGGGAAAGGGAACGTTCTGAAATATTGCACAAGAACCTATGGGATGAGCTCCACAAGGAACGTAGGAGAAGAGAAGAAGCTGGGTTGATGGATGATGAACCCGAAGAAACCTACTGGGATAAGGGAACCCAGACCGAGGATGTGATGTTAGAACAAGACCTCCCACCGAAGAAGCGTCGCATTCAGCCTGAGGAAGAATCCCCATGAGAAGAGAATGGAGTGCCTAGGCTAGAGCTATCATCCTAATAATAATAAGTGTACCCCTGAGGAGTGTACCTAACCTTTGTGAATAAATAAAACTATCTATCTTCTGTACCCTACCCTTTGCACAACTTGTTCAACTCTACCCTTGTTTCCAGATGGCCGAAGATGGATGGACACAAGGCGTGTGCCAGGAGGAGCCTGGTTTTGCTCGCCTTCTTATCAACTCCCTGGTGCGCCTCGGTATCACTGATCGCCCAAGGTACTACGATGAAGAGTACGAGCAACTCGGCACTCTTCGAGGGTGGTCCTCTCCATCGCCAGAAGCACCCGCTACCCCAACATCGAGCCGTGGCGCGTGACCGCCACAGGTTTTCGACATCGGGATACCTATCCCTTGGCCCTCCGGAAAACTCTCCGTTACACATGCGGGATCTCGAGGAGCACCTTGTCTCCACACCGATGAGGCTTTATCCTCCGCCATCCGGACTCGATCGGCAAGCCCGCATGAGAAACACAGGCAGTGCCGTCACCAAGAAGATCTTTTGTACCATGTAGTTGCCTACCTCGTCTCCCTGGATAAACTCTTTGATGATCAGGCCAAGTTCCTGAGGGAGCAAATTGGTCGGTGAGCAAGTGGAAGTCACGATGAGGATACACCAAGTTCGAGTAGCCTGAAGCAAGGACCCCGCCATAAGTAGTGAAGTACCCATGAGAGCCTCGAGGCGGATCCGGGATCGGCGCATACGAGAATGGACCAACGGTGGAACACCGTTCTGGAGAAGCACAAGTCTAATTGGGACACCCTCATAGGATGGGAGGAGTTCACGACACCCCAACACCGTCTGTAGCAACCAACATCAACCGTCGAAGAAGGAACTTCCGCCCAGCCCCAAGAGAACGGGAACCCCGGGATGAAGGCGGTGATGAGCTGCTCATTCCACTGAAGCACACTCAGCCCTGAAGATGGCTCGCCCATGTAGCATGCCATGAATCCCTTGCCAAGGAATGAAGTCGTGTTGGTCCGAGCCTGAGCCGCACCTTAGCCTTTGTCGTGGTGCCAAGTCGTGTAGTGTACCGTTGTACTAGTCGAGTAGTTCGGGATGTATCCTCCTCTCATGTTTGAAATAAAGTTGTTTGTGCTTGTTTGTCATGTGTGCTTGTTGTGTGCTTGACGGGAGTCGATCTGTCTTTTCAAAAATCCGTCTTAATCAACTTAAACATCACATAAAATCTAAATCCCATGGAAACCCGCTCCCTACGGATGGTTTCAAAGGCGTCCGGAGCTTCCAAGGCTCGTCGTATGAACTCAAACGGAAGGATCGCATCTTTGAGCAGGCGGCGCCCTAACGACCAAGAAGTGAATCGAGGCGAAGATGGAGGAGAAAACATAGTTCGCCACCGCCACCACCGGCCGTAGACCTAAGCGCAAGTGTTGGCCAACCGACACCTGTTCTTTGGAAGCCATAGCCAATGCCATCAACCGCCCAAAGCCCCGTGTTACGGGCATGAATGAGAAATCGATAGAATTTCTCCCGGACAAAGCCACCCACGTTTGGCGGGTCCGTGAATCCCTGGATGCGATGATTGGTGAGGCCATCCTAAGAGAAGCTGGAGCCCTTCAACTGTGAAGATCGGGACAAGGTTCTTTTGCCACTGACTCTTTCACCGGAACAGCCTTAGCCTGGTGGGAAAACTCTTGTCCAAAGATCCCTCCACCATCACAGGATGAGTTTGTGGAGGAATTTCGTCGCTACTACATCCCGAAGCCACATGAGCGCAAAGGCGGACGAGTTAGTGAACCGCCAAGGCAACAAGTCCGTGGAGGAATACACCTACCGGTTCATAGAGTTAGCCGCTATGCCCCCAAGAAGTGGACAAGGACTCAAAAGCGGGACATGTTCAAGAAGGGCTTGACTCGGGCGAGGACTCTGCCCCTCGGATCTACCCGGACTTCAACACCCTCATGAACATGGCCATCCTCACGAGAGCGAGAAGAGAAGAAAGAAAACAAGCGCAAATTCATGGAGAACAAGGCTCGGCAGAAGAACGTTCCGAGATAGAGAAGCTTGGTCACCCCATGTCCGTGTTCCAAACCCCATGCAACACAGACCTAGTCTCAAGCCACGAGCTCTCAGGGGCCCCGAAACCAGTTCAAGTAGTACAACAACGAGAACACCATGAAGCCCCCGCGAACAATGCTAGCCGGTCACTACCAACAACAATACCGAGCATGTTTCAAGCTGGTGAGGCGACACTTCATTGCCAATCGCCCATATGCCAAAAGCCAGCGGCTTTTCTCCAACTCGGTGAATGGGCCGAGACCGGTTGTCAGTAGCCAACCGCACCTTCCGGTTCGCAACAACAACTTCAGCAACAACAACAACAACTCGCAGATGAGGCAGCCCCAACAATCTTATGGACGAGCCCGCATCAACCACATGAACACGCAGGAGGCTCAAGATGCACAAGGCATAGTGCTCGGTGAGTTCCTGGTCAGCTCAGTCTGGGCAACCATATTATTTGATTCAGGAGCATCACATTCGTTCATGTCTTCAAGATTTGTGGAAAAGCATAATACACCTACGGACTACTAAAACACATGGTAACCCGTGGGAGGTGACATTAAGTGTCAACTGGGTTGCTCTCGGGTAAGGATCATTTTAAGTGGGGTAGAATTTCTAGCAGACCTAGTGGTACTGAAGTCCAAAGGAATAGATGTGATCCTTGAAATGGATTGGTTAAGCCATCACCATGGCCTTATAAGTTGTGCTGATAAAGTAGTACACCTAACCAGCCCAGATGGTTTACAAGTGACATGCCCAAGAAAACAGATCAGACATAATGGTTTTTAGCATGGAAACCAGATCCATAGAAGAAGTCCCAATAGTGAGGGAATATCAGATGTGTTCCCTGAGGAACTCCCCGGAATGCCGCCCGATAGGGATATAGAGTTGTCTTTGACCTTATCCCCAGAACCTCTCCTATAGCCAAGAGACCCTATAGGATGGTAGCCCCTGAGTTGGCATAGTAGAAGAAGCCACTTGGGAACGCGAAGACGCGTTGAAAAAAAAGGGGAGTTTCCCCACTTGTTCAGGAACCAGTCGAATCTTGAGGACGAGATTCATTTTAAGTGGGGTAGGTTTGTAATGCCCGCGTTTTTAGCCCTTAATAAATCACCTGCTAAATCACGCGTGTTTTCAAAACTTTTCCGCTGAGCTCGACCTTATCCTAAAACCCTGATCATCAACCCTTTTACCCGACAGTAACTTCCCCTTTTACCCGAGTTACCCGACCGTAACTTTTCTTTTTACTCGGGTCAATCGACCGTCGCTCGACACCATCATTTCTCCCATCGTCCTCCTCACCCAACCCACGTCCGTGAATGCCTCGGGTTTCACCGCGATCATCATCATCAACCCGCTTTCCGACGCTCAGCACAGATTCGCTCGCCCCGACATGAATTCGCTCGTCGCGTGATTACCGCGATGATAGATTCCGTCAGCGTGGCGATTCGCGCGGACGACGGGAAAACCCGGGAAAATTCCGCCGAAAATCTTTTCTTTCCCTCTCCTAATTTTCCTAGGATTTCTTCCAATTTTCTAAACCCTTTTCCCTTTTCTTTCCTTTCTCCTTTTTCCCTTTTCCTTTTTTTTCCTTTTCCCTTTTCATTTCTCCTTTCTTTTTCTTTCCTTCTTTTCCTCCTCCTTTCTCCTTCCTTCGCGCGCCTGCTCGCCCACCGTTGTTCCCAGCCCCTGCCTCTCTCGGGCGCACCGCACTGCCCTCCTCGCCCAGCGACGCGAGACACGCCTCGACGCACGCTGCGCCTCGGCTACCACATCGAGCACGCGCACCGCCCACCGGTGCCGGCCGGCCGTCGCCTCGTTGCCTACGCCCGCAGTCGCCTTAACTCCAGCTTGCCTGAGCGCCACTCACGTCTTGTCCGCCGCCGCCATTATTTTCCCGCCCCCAACCGGTCATCTCCGGCGCCACCGCCGTCGCAAGCCGCCGTGCGCCCGCGCCAACGCCGCGCCAAGCCACCGGCCGGCCTAGCCACGCCGCGCGGCACGCCACCATCGCCGCACGCGCCGCATGCGCCGCGCTGCGGCAACCGCATCACTCGCCGCCACGGCGTGGGCGCGCATACCGCCATCGCACATGCACGCTGCACGCCCGTGCGCGCAGCGCCGTGCCGCGACGCGAGCACCGCTAACGCGCGCCTGTCAGCGCCGCGGTGGCGCCGCCCGCGCTACCTCGCGCCCAACGCGGTCACGGGACCAACGCCCGCGCGGCCCCGCCCCACACCGCCACAGCCAGCCGTCATCGCGCCCGCCATAACTACGTCGCGACGCCACCGAGCCGTCACCTTGCTTGCACGAAGAGCTCATGCGACGCCATTCAAGGTCGCGGCCCGGTGCCGAGCTACCCACCTCGCTGGGGAGATTTTTTCGCTCGAACGCCTTAAGCCGCCTATTTATAGCCCTCAGCCTCCTCGCTGTCCCTCACCTCGCCACCGAGCCTCCACGGCCAGCTCCCTCTCCCTCCCGAGCTCTCACTCGCCACTGCCGCTGCCCCGCCACTCACTTGATCCGCCGCCACCCGTTGATCCGCCTCCACAGCGCACCCCAGCCCAAGGTGAGGAAGGAGTAGGTCGACCTCGTCGCCTCTTCGTTGCCCCATCTCCCGGCCCGCCAGGCTGGCCGCGCGAGCACCCTGCCGACCAGCCCCCGATCTCCTCCCCCTCCTCTGTTATGTTCAGAAGGGAGATGGCCGTTTGGCCAAGGACCCCCTACCCTTTTCCCTTTTTATAACCATACCCTTCCACTCTCTCTCCTCTCTCTTGGACTTTTGCCCGAGCCCCTCGCCTTTTCTTTTCCTCCAAGCCTCCCTCCCATCTCTATTTCTCTCTCTCTTTTCCTTTTAATTGAGCCCTTGGCTTATAATTTATTTATGATCTAGTCCTCTTTCGAAATACACAAACTACAACTAAGCCATTAACCAAGTCATTTCTTTAATTAAGTTCTCTTCCATTAGTGCAAATTACAAATAGGTCCTTAGCCCTTTAACTAGCCCTAAATATCTCTTTAATCCATCATTTCATGCACTTTCCCAAATCAATTCCAAACTTCACCACATCTTTCTGGGTCTTTTCCATGAACCATTCACCAACTTTCCTAAATAATATTTATTCCTCCTTTTCTATTTTTTTTCCTCGAGCTCAGCCGGTAAATTTTTGTGTGCTTGTATTGATTGCATGCTTACTTGTGTGTACGCTATAGCCGAGTGAGCGAGAGGAAGTACCTGCAGCGGAGCTTGGAGCCGAGTAATGACGAGGAGACCAGTTCCGAACCGCGAGCAGGAACTCCCATCTCATCCTTTGATGCATGCTTTGATCCAGTTTTATAAATACAACCCTATGACCCGTTTATAAATTGCATATTGTTTCTTGTTAAAACCCGGTAGCATAGCCACCTTTGATTGCTATGATTGATCTTTGATTGCCCTAAATATTTTCTTTAAAATGTGTGAGTGCTTTAAAAAGGGGAATGGGATATTTTGGAAAATGAGTAAAGAACTGGGTAGACGGGATGGGCGCGCGTGTCGAGAGTATGGGTGAGCTCGTACCTTTGTGGTTGAGCGTGTTGGAGATGTCCATCTTGTCGTTAAGGACGGGTTGCGTGACATCTCACCTGACCCAATTATCGTACTACCACTCGACCGTTGTATGTGGCAACGGCTTAGCATAAATCCCACTAGTTAATCTACTTGCCATCAGGAGTGCGGGTGAGCAGCGGGACATCAAGGAGTAGGGTACGATCCGTGTGAGGTACGCCTGGTTATGTGAGACAACCCCTTGGTTGCTCCCGTGGTGGCTCGTAGGGTTAGCTAAGGTGGGTAATGGCTTTGATAGGATCCGCGCCGACACTAAGGTGTTCGTGTGGCGGTACCCTACTTGTGGGTAAAGATGTACAACCTATGCAGAGTGTAAAACCTATTCGAATAGCCGTGTCCACGGTATTGGATGAGTCACGGTGTGGTCACAAAACTAGTGTTTGGGTTTGGGATGATTTCCATGGTGTGAGTTGATTTCTGGAAAAGTGTGTGGTCAGTGCTCTGGCTCATGCAGACGGGAGTCGGTAGTCCTCATTTGGTTTCACCGGACATAACCGAGTTACTTGAGTTATAAAAACTATTTGCCAAAACCTTTTTGAAAACAAACCCTTGCATGAGTGAATGCGTTTGCAAAACAAACCTTATCCTGATCCTTGATATATCCTGCATGATCGCTTATTAGCCTCCGTGGGTGGGGTTGAACTTGTTGAGTACGAATGTACTCACCCTTATGATTAACTATTTTTGGAGGAGGATCCCGACTTCGTCCCGAAGCGTCGAGTAGGTTGCTGTCTGCACCCAACCCGTGCACTGGATTCGTGGTCTCCACAGGAAGCTTCCATGGCGCAAGACTACAAGATATCTTAGATCTTTGTTGCTATCGTAGTTTGGTCTAGTTCTTATGTTGCTTCTCGTGGCGGTGGCGCTCCCATGCCCACGGCCTCGGCGTGTTGTCGGCAATGAACCATCCGGTGTAATAAATGTGTTACCGACCTCACGGGGTCACATTTAGTCACCTCTGATGAGGGGACGCTTCAAGTGCTTCTTCGACCCTAAGAGGTTCCAACATGGAAACAAACGAGTAATGTTCACAAAAATTTGCTAATTTTGAGCGAGTTGTTACCCTCTACGGATGCTTCAAGAATGTTGTCAAGGATGATCTCGTTGAACACTTTGGCGAACTCTTGGATGTGGGTCGGAGGCTTCTTGTTGGATCAAGTCCTCATTTTCTTGATTGCCTTGAGAGTCACCTGGAAGTCCTAGATTCCTAATTTTCTCCGAGTTTTGAATCGAGTCTCTGGTTTTATCCGCGATTCTCCCGGGGTTCGCGGAGAGGTGTACTTGGTGACTCTTCTATGATCTCGCAGTCCTCATCATCTTCCTCTTGAGGCTTGACTTCTCCAATGGCCATCTTCTTTATAGCCTTGTCAGCTGGCATTTCCTTGCCTACACACAATTCATCAACTTGCTCCACTTGAGAGCCATTAGATTCATCAAAGCGTCCGTCACGTGACATCAACACAACCGGTGGTTTTGTTGAGGACACGATAGCCATGAGCGTTTGAGGCATAACCAAGAAAAATACCTTCATCAACTTTAGGTGCAAACTTAGAGCTTTTGGGCTTTTTGTTAAGAATGAAGCACTTACAACCAAAAACTCTAAAGTAAGACACGTTAGGCTTTTTACCGGTTAGAAGTTCTTAGGCGGTCTTGTGTCTAAGCTTGTGAAGATACAAACGGTTGATAGCATGACAAGCCGTGTTGATTGCTTCCGCCCAAAAACTATCTGATGTCTTGTACTCATCAAGCATGGTTCTTGCGGCTTCAATAAGAGTTCTATTCTTCCTCTCCACTATCTCATTTTGTTGTGGAGTGTATGGGACGGAGAGCTCATGACCAATGCCTTCTCCATCAAGATGCTCTTCAATGTTGGTGTTCTTGAACTCGGTGCCATTGTCACTTCTTACTCTCTTTATCTTCACATCAAACTCATTTTGGGCTCTTGTGGCAAACTTCTTGAATATTTCATAAACCTTGCTCTTGTCCTTCATAAAGAATACCCAAGTGTACCGAGAGTAATCATCAACAATGATGAAGCCATACTTGTTCCCTCCAATGCTAACATAAGCCACGGGACCAAAGATATCCATGTGAAGTAGTTCCAATGGCCTTGTAGTGGTAAGTACATTCTTGGCGGGATGAGGAGCACCAACTTGCTTTCCGGCTTGACAAGCACTACAAATTCTATTTTTCTCAAAATGAACATTTGTTAGTCCTAGGATGTGTTCCCCCTTTAGAAGCTTATTAAGATTATTCATCCCAACGTGAGCTAGCCGGCGATGCCAAAGCCAACTCAAGCTAGACTTTGCCAATAAGCATGTATCAAGTTGGGCTTTATCCGATGTGCAGTCCACCAAGTAAAGCCTTCCCTTGAGTTCACCCTTAAAGGCAATGGAGTCATCGCCCCTTCTAAAGGACACCCTCATTGGTGAACAAACAATCCGTCTCACAGAGTTGTGAAACGGACAACAAATTGTAGTCCAAAGATTCAACCAAATAAACATCAGAAATTGAATGATTGATTGAGATAGCAATTTTACCAAGACCAACAACTGCTTCCTCATATTGCCTCCAAAGGTAATTCTTTTCGTAGGATTTTCAATCATGTCACAAGAGGTAAACATCTTCTTCTCTCCGGTCATTTGATTTGTGCATCCACTATCAATCACCCATTTGGTTCCACCGGAGGAGTATGCCTACAAAACAAATTATGCTTGTGTTTTAGGTACCCAAGTAGGTTTGGGTCCTAGAGCGTTAGTCACAAGAACCTTGGGCACCCACACATTTCTTTTGACTAATGTCCCTTTTGTGCGTGGTCCCACATACTTGGCAACCACCTTACCCTTGTGGTCTCAAGTCAACACATAGTCGGCATAGAAGTTGTCTTGTGAGGCATAAGGCTTTGGCTTCTTGTTTGACTTGATTGGAATGACCTTTGCCTTTGCTTGTGGTGCATGTGTTGTGTCTTGAGTGCACTTGAACTTGATAGGAGCGTTGTACTTGACTTGGTTGTCATAGTTCTTGGCACCCAATTGCTTCATGCCGTGCACCACATTCCATGTTCCCACACCTTTAGTATGGTAGTTCTTGATGAATGGGATGGGGTCCTTTGTACCTTGTTCTTGCTTACCAAGACACTTCCCATCCACAAAGCCAAACTTCTTCATGTAGCTTGACTCAAAGCCTTTGGTGTGGTTCTCAAACTCACCTCTTTTGGGTTCTTTGTTCTTCTCATCAATGAGGGAGTTTGACAACCTAGCAATCTCTTTCTTCATAGCATTCATCTTGGCAATGTTAGTAGCACAAGCATTTATATCAATTTTATAGCACCGAGAATAACCATTGCTTGTTGAGGCTTTAGAGTTAGAGAGAGCATCATTAGAGGTTGTTGTAGCATTATTCTTGAGATTGTCAAGTTGAACTTCTAGTGCTATGTGACTAGTCCTTAAGCTTTCAAAGCTCTTTTGAAGTTCAAGCTTTTCACCCTCAAGTTTATTGCAAGCATCCTTAGCTAGGAAGGACTCCCTAGTTAATTCATCTACTATCAACGCCTCTTTAGCTTGAGATTTCTTGAGGCTAAGAATTTCTAGCTCCTTTTCCTTAAGCAAGTCCTCTTGCACCTTGAAACCCTTCTTTTAAATTACAAGGGCATTCTCAAGGGCAATGGTTTTCTCTCGCTCAAGTCTAAAGAGTTCTTCTTGCACCTCTAGAGTCCCATCTCTATTCTCTATTTCTTTCATTAAAGACATGATTTTCTTAGTTGCCTTTTTACCAAAGCCATTTATCATTTTTTTCAAATTCAAGATCACTTTCACTATCATCATCTAGGGGCGGGGTGGGAGTGTCTACCTTAGAGCCCCTAGCCATGAGGCATGTGTGAGTGAAGTCATCTTCATCATCTGTGAGGTCTCCAAAGAGTGGTGACTTATTGATTGGTTCTCCAATAGATATAGTGGCAAGACCCACTTCATCATCGGAGTCGGAGCTATCATCATTTGAGTCCCACTCTTCACCCAAGTGTGCTTCACCAACTTCCTTCTTCTTGTTCTTGTCATTCTTGTTGGTGTCCCTTCTTCTCACTTTGATGTTGGGGTACTCCGCAATGAAGTGACCCTCCGCAATGAAGTGACCCTCCTTACCACACCCAAAGCATGGCCTCTTTGAAGTCCTCTTAGTCTTGATCTTGTCTTTGTCTTTGTTCTTGTTGAAGAAGACACTCTTCTTGATCACTTTGTTGAACTTTCTTATGAAGAGTGCCATTTGTTCGGGAGTCATGTTCTTATCACTATCTTCATCACTATCTTCCTTGACCACGGTCTTGGAGGTTGATGAGCTTGATTTCTTCTCTTTGTTTTGAGGGCCACTCCCTTGTTCTTCTCAAGTTGTTCATGCATCTTAGACATCTCTTGTGAAAGCTTTAACTCCTTGACGGTAATAAGATGTTCTTCAATTCTTCCAATCACATCCGTCGGAGTGAACTTGTTGAAGCCTCGCTTCTCTCTTATGAGAGTTGGGAGTTGAACATCCCTTGCCATGTATGCAGAGAGGATCTTATCAACCACTTCTCTTCTTCCCCATCTTGTGCTTCCAAGGGACTTGATCTTGTTGATGATCTTGTTCAAGCGGTTGTACATGTCTTGTGGAGATTCATCTTCCTTGATGACAAAGCGGTTGAGCTCACTTTCTAAAACGCAGTTCTTCCTTCTCTCACTTGCTTTGTTCCTTCATGGTTGATGAACAATGTGTCCCACACTTCCTTGGCGGATTTCAACCCATCCACCTTGTCATACTCTTCGGACGTGAGTGAACTCTTGATGACGCGTATGGCTTGATAGTTTCTTTGTATCTCATTTGCTTGATCTTGAGTTAGCGTTGCATCACCACTAGGAAAAGTAATACCCCTGTTCACAATAGTCCAAAGTGCGGGATTTACCGCCATCAAATACTCCTCCATCGAGTTCTTCCACTTGGAATAGCTGGTTCCATCAAATTAGGGTATCTTCCCAATGTGGCTAGAACCCGATGGATGGTTAAAAGATAAGCGAGAGTAATCGAAAGATGTTCGAGTATAGTCCCTTGATGATGACGGGTGTCGAGCGGAGCGGTTGGACCTTGCATCATCAAATTCTTCATTCTCACTATCGGAGGACTCCGCAAACCATCTCCATGTGCTTGATGACTTGTGCTTGCTCCAAGGGTACCACCTCCTTGAGGTAGAATGGGAGGTGTGCCAACGACATTGTTGGCGGCATCTCCTCCTTCGGGAAGAGGTGTAGCTTGAGCATTTGGATCCGACATCTGCTTGACTCCAAGTGGTTAAGCTTCAAATTCGGAGCACTTGGCTCTGATACCAATTGAAAGGATCAAGATGTCGACTAGAGGGGGGATGAATAGTTGAACCTGAAATTTACAAACTTTTCAACCAGCTGTCAGTCCAGGTCCGGAGTTTCCGGATATTTTTCCGGATACTCCGGGAAATCCGGAGAATCTGGGAAAATGTCCGGATTGTCCGGCCTACGAGGGGGGAATTAAATCGACAGAAATTAAACTTGCTCAAACATAGATCTATGAAAATAGGTTATGGACTGGAATGAGACAAGCCTGTTTATCCACCTAGAACCTGCAGAAACCTCAACACGGAGTAGATCGGCACTAAACCCTAGAATAGAGCTCAAGAGGTATATATGCATACAACAAGAGAAACAAGCACAAGAGACACAAGGATTTGTTACCGGAGTTCAACCTCACACCTTGAGGTCTATGTCTCCGTTGAGGAACCCGCAAAGGGTGGATCTTTACACCTAGGTCACTTTCCTCCCTTTAGCGACCACAAAGATCAAGCTAGAGTTACTTACTCAATTTCGGGGTGATACAAACCTCCTTGGGCAGCCACAAACCTTTGGATGCTCCAAGGCAACGCCT
Source organism: Cenchrus purpureus (assembly GCA_022644695.1). Classification (NCBI taxonomy): domain Eukaryota; kingdom Viridiplantae; phylum Streptophyta; class Magnoliopsida; order Poales; family Poaceae; genus Cenchrus; species Cenchrus purpureus. The sequence goes on from CP053458.1 coordinate 49,954,810, forward strand.
AGCCGGCTAGGAGCTCAATGCTCCAAGAGTAACAAACACGAAATGTGCCAACCAAGCGAAGAACGAGGTGCTCTAGAGATGGGAAATCAGCTCACTAGCACTCTCCAAGCTCTTGCTCTCAATCCCTCCTTAAATCCCCAACAAATCTCACCAAACCAAGGCCAAGGGGAGTAAAGAGGGGAGTGAATGAGTTTTGAGTTGTTGCAGGTCGAAATGGGCAAGAGAGAGAGAAAGGAAAGGGTGGAGGTGGCTTTTATACCCCCTCACACAGAAAAGAGCCATTACAGCTCTAAGACCCGGAATATCCGGGAAAAGCCCGGAAACTCCGGGAAGTCCGGAGACTCCGGGAAAAATCCGGAAACTCCGGCCTTCCAAGGTCAAGACACCAAAAGTTAACCCCGTGAACGTGTTGGTGCAAAGGTGTCTCTCATAGGTTTTGATTTAGCAACTAGAGCACCTTTTCAACTCTTGGAAGATACATTTCCTATCCCTCTTTATAGTACGGCGTTCCTAGGACTCAAATTCAAAATATAAAATAATTAAGCCTTCATGGGAACCCTTTTGTAGCATCACTTCCTTTTTCTTACTCAATGAATAACACTTGATGCCACATACAATTTTAATTCTTGCTCATACACTAGATAAATCATTAGCCACTTAAGCGTGTGTCATTAAATCACCAAAACCCACTTAGGGGGCCAAGATACTCTTCAGAGCTCCGCCGTGGTGCCGGTTCGAGGTAGCGACCTGACGGTAGCGGTCCTCGAGCTCCGGCGCGGATTCCAGGCGAGCGGCGTCGAGATGGAGGTGCCCGAGCACGGTGTGGCTACGCAAGACCAGGGCCGCCGACACTCGCGTAGGTCCACCACCCCTGGAGCCAAGGCTGCAGGAGCCTAAGGCCGCCAGCGTCGGGAGACGCGTTGCAACACCGCCGTGTCCAGCGGATGGCCGTGTGCTGCTCGTGGCCAGGGTGCGTGCGTGTGGCGCCGCGTTGTGGCAAGGGAGCACGACGGGCAATGTTGCGACGCAGGCCGGCGAGCATGGCTAGCGGCACCTGACCATGATGAGCTTCCGGCGTGGTGCAGACGCAGGTTCCACAGTGAGCTCCAGGCCGTCGTGGGCGTCCGTAGCTTCTGTCATGACGTCGCATCCACGTCGACGGTGCAGCAACTCCACGGCAAGAAGTAGGTGGCCGCCGCCGGTAGCGACGCGGCCGCAGGCAGCACACAGCAGGCGGACTGCCAGGACAATGCAATGTCATGCCAAGCTTCGCCTTCGCTTTGTTCAAGCTTGTCTGCATCCGGGATTCCAGGTTCGGCGGCCACGCTGATGCATCAGCAACAACAATGCAGCATCTGCTAATTTTCCTGTCCGGCGATGTCAGTCTCCGCGCCGTACGCGCAGCTCTGTGATTGACCGGTCTGTCTTGGATGCACCTCTCTCTCCTCTACCTGGTGCGGGTGCGGATGCCGCGTCCTCGGTGGTGGCGGCCTGGGCGCCGACAGACCTGGAGGAGGCGGCGACGAGGAGGGTGCGGCGCGCCGCGGGGGAAGCAGGGGAGGAGGGCTGGTGCTCGACGCGCCGGCGACGGTGGTGGTGATGAGGAGCAGGAGGAGGAGCGCCAGGGAGCAGCGGCGGAGGCGACTGCCATGGGGACGGAGCAGACCGGACGGGAGGGGCAGCGCGTGATAACGGCGAATGACGACGGCAGCGTGAGCTGGGCGATCTGTATAGTTCAGGGATTGAATTGACAGCTTTTGTAGTCCAGAGATGAAATTGAGCTTTCATCGATAGTTCGAGGACGTGTTTAGCTATTCCGCCTAAGGATATCACGTCCAGGAACCATCCGATACTAAAACCCCAACGTTTGGTTTTAATTTGCGTCTTGAGACACGCTAATAAGCAGGAACCAATTCCTTCTCCACAAGAACAAACGGATGACCGCCGTTGCCTGCCACCAAGCCGTTCCTATCGCCAGGAGCCGATTCCTTAGCTTCCTTCCCCAAGAGGCCAAGAGCAATCGGATGGCCCCATGGTCCTTGCCCGCCGGACCAAGCCATTGCGGATGAAACTAATCCGCAAATCAATCATCTACAGAGTTAGGTAAACCAGCTGTGTTTGCTAAATGCTAATACAGCGGCAGAACAAGCGGGTTGTCTGTACAACCAAGTCCGTCAATTCCACTGCTGAAACAATCTCAAGTGTTGTTCAGGTATTTTCACTGCTCTCCAGAAAGAGAATGTATCATTTCTTCCCCTAATGCATGGTTTCTTGGTGACTAATCGCCCTTGCTGATCTTCTCCAATTTCTCATGCAGCCAAGCAGGGCTGGGAGCGCTAGCTAAGAGGCGTATTCTTTAAGTTCAAGAATCAAGACAGATACTACATGGTATGCATTTCCCATCTTAACTCCGGTCAATGATATGATACAGCTTGCCAGTTGATTGCACGCAATCTGCCTACCCTACCTTTTGCCATGAGTATAGAGGATAAATGGATATGTAGGACGGTACTTTCTAATGAAGATAAGCGAGCATCAATAATCCTTTTGTTTACGCAACATCTCCGGTTGACAATGTGCTATCAATCTAACCTAAAATTACCCCTCTTGCTTTCAAACGTATGGCAGTGGTACTGATGTATCCATTATGCACCTACTTCTTTGTATAGTTCAATCGACGCTAATACTAGTACATAACTCTTCGACATTTCTCTCTCATGTATGTGTACAGTTGCGTATTGTGATCTTCTATGTATCATTAAGTTACATGTGCTGTAGCGAAGCCTAGCACTAACAATGAAATGAACAACTCAAGTAACAAACACGAAAGATGACAAAGGAAAACTCTCAACAGTGTAATTCTCCAAAGACGATCCCCTTTACAAGTGTCGGTCGGCCTTCTTTTATAGGGAGACGAGCAGACTTTTTACATACCGAAATTGACCTTGTGTAAAGCGGATCAAACAAGAATGTACTAAGCTAATTTTGGGAATTCTCCGTTGGGTCTTCACGTAATCGGCACTTTCCTGATTCCGCGCCGCACATTACGACACTTTTTCCGGCATAAGCACGTGCGCCTGTCGGGTGAAGACCTTCAACTTTGGAGGCAACCCTTTCGCCCAGTGAATCCCATCACCTGAAACATACGTTAAACAAGATGTAGAGAAACAAATCGTTAGCAGCAACGAAACCCCGAGCGAAAGTATGGCTGAGACTTCTTGTGTATGGAGGATTCAACTCCTGGGCTTCGTCCTGGAAAAACCGATAGCGTCGAATCAGAGGTTAAGGAATTAAAGCCTTTCACACCGCTGTATCTTTCGGACGACGAAGGGTACCCAGCGAAAGTTGGGATGTAAAAAGCGAAGGGAAATTGATTGGCTTTACAGGTTTCGTCATTGGTTTTTCGATTGCCCGTGAAGGATACGACAGCCTAAAAGTATTGACCTTGTCAACCTCGATTCCGAATCCCCCAATAGAAGCCTCTCAGAGGCGAAACATTTGCGAAACCAAAAACTTGAGCCACCGAAACCCAAGATTCGAGAATCGAGGCGAAAGAAAACGTCTTCCACAGCGCCGGCTCTCGAAAAACTACGTAAATTACTGTTTTGCCCTTGTTTTTAGCCGTTAGGTTCAAAAATTCGACCGTTACCGTCCCCTGCCTATAAATAGAGGGGGTCGGACACTTTCTGCTACTGTCGCTTTCGCACCTCTTCCTCTTCAAATCCTCGATTGAACTCGAGGTTTCGCCCGCTCGGTCCGCTCGTCAAGGCTGGTCGGCGCTAGGAGGTTAGCCACATCTTGAGGAGAATGCGTCGAATTTGTTTATTTTCCATAGCGATGTGTTTTGAGATTGAGACTTTATAGAAAAATGGCTCGCGTCGGGCATACAGCGAAATCGATGGAAGGCGAAGGCTCTCCGTCCAATCGCGAAGAGCGCCCTGCTTCACCCGGGGTTGCGGAGCCTGCTGCAGCGTCTTCTTCATCGTCGTCCAGCTCGGAATCTGGTAAGATTTCTGGCTTGGATGGGTCTGCCAGCTCTCGCAGGAGCGATAGATCTTCGTCTACTTCCGATAGTGATGAAAGTAGTGATTCCAATAGTGGCGGCGATGTTGAAATAACATTGAGCGACACAGATACTGAGAAAGTAGATGCTGGCATTGAGGAAGGTGAGATTAGTGGTGGAAGTGGTACGCTGGCGGAGGGGTCGAGGAAAATCTTCTTTGGCGTGGGACGCCAAAAAGAGTTGGTTAAACCCAGCACATGCTTTATGGGCCGGTCGCTGATGACACAAGTAGATTTGGACGCCCTGGTTTTGGAGGGTTGTTTTTCGTCCGAGGACTGTCGACTCCCTGGAAAAGAGACAATCCCGAAACCCAGGACGAACCAGAGCGTTGTGTTCCGTGATTTCTTCACAGCGGGTCTGCGACTGCCAGTGTCGAAAAGGTTCGCTGATATACTAGCGGCTTACAATGTGCAAATTCACCAGCTGACGCCCAATTCAATCCCCCAAATCCTCAAGTACTTGTGGGCTTGCCGTTCTTTTGCTGGGACCAATGACGTGGATACTTTCATTCATCATTTTGAGATTCATTGGGCTAAGAAAATTGTCACCGTTGATGATGAGGACAAAGAGGCTCAATATGGTTGTTGTACTTTTCAAACTCGCCGGATTAATAAAAACCAACCTCCGGTAGAGTTAGCCCCTGCTTATAAGAATAAATGGGCTAACAAGTGGAACTCCTACTGGTTTTACGCTACCATTCAAGTGATTGGGCTGAATGCACAGCGCGAAGAGTTGGTTGGTCACGACCTGGCCAGTCGTATGGTGGACTTGGAGGTTGAACTGGCTCCTGAACTTACGAAAGGGAGTCGAAGTTCTGCTAGCACTAGCGCCTTCTTTCAAGCCACTCAAGTGATTACGACGCGAGACGCTCTTGAGGAATTTGTTGCGGCAGACATTTGGCCCAGCAAGCCTCGATGGGGTTCCTGGGGTTATGTCAAGAAACGACTGCCTGGACTTGACTATGACATATGCAGCCCCAAATTCAACATCAAGCGCCCCGAGGGGAAAACTGACGACGAGATACTGGCTGAAGTTGAGAAGAAGGTCGTTGAGACGATTGGCAACTATACTCACAAGTAGTGGGAGGCTGCCCAAAAGATTTTGAAGCACCAAGGTCGCGTCAATCGCGTCCTGGAGGAAATGAAAGTTCCACGCCCGCCGCGCCCGAAACCGATAGCGCCGGGCAAGAAAATGCAACCGCCCGGCAACATTGGATCCGAGCTGGCAGAAACCTCGAAGAAAGGAAAAGCGAGTAAAGCGATTGCTGTGACAGAAGGCGCTTCCAAGCTTGCGAAGGCTAGTGAAACTTTGGCACAACGAAAGGCTGAAGCCTCGAAGACTACACTGCAGCCTGTCGCTGAAAAGCCCTCCAAGCTGATGAAGGTTAGCGAGAATTTGATTCGACGAAAGACAGAGGCTCCGAAAGTGGCCGCCACAGAGAAAGAGAAGAAAAAGGTTCACGACGTGGTGCTAGCTGCTGGTCTTGAAAAGAAGACATCTTCCAAGAGAAAAGCCCCGGACGACACCGAGAAAGATAAAGGAATTGGTGTCGAAGAAAAACAACCTGAACCTGCGAAACCTCATGAGAAAAGGCCGCGGGTTGGCCCGTCGACAGAGGAAAATGAAAATGTAGATCTTCTGGCCACACCGAAAGTTCAACTGACGGGAAACTATCCCCCGAAAGCTAAGGAAACTCAGGAGACGAAAGATCAGCCTGAAACTGCCCTGATTGATCCAGATCTGGCAGAGATTGAGGCTAGGACTGAACGTGCATAAGCATACTTTTCCGCTACTTGCGATCCTGGCGAGCGCCTAAAACAGACACTAGAAGAGAAAGCTGCCGGCGAAAGGTTCTGGGATCACTATGAGCGAACTAGTGAATACTTGATAGCCCCCATGCCAGACAAGCCCGTCGTTGGTTTAATAGACGTGATTGACGATGATGAGGAATTGTATTATATCGACGATGACATCCCGATGGAAACCCGCAAGCATGATCCTTCAGTCTCGGCGCAAGGCGAGGCCGGAGCCATCCTTCTGGGAGAAAAAGGTCAAAACATCGGCTCGAAGGCAAGCGACCCTATTGAACTAGGCTTGACTGATGTCGAAAAACCCAAAGAAAACTTGTCGCGATCACCGCCTCCAACCTTCAATGAGGCTGAACGGAATGCCGAAGGGTTAACCGTAGGTGTTAAAAGCGACGACACTCTCCTTCTTGAAACCACTGGTATGATACCTCCAAAAACTCTTTTTCCCTTTCGAGCAAAATCCTCATTTATGAAGATAAGCTCATCACTATCGCAACCTTTTAGTGGCAACCTCTTTGGTTACGATGGGTACCAAGGATAAGAGCCCGTGTGAAGAGCAAGGCACCGAGCGTTCGTTTGGATTGAACACTGACCCCTCGACCCTGGAGCCTGGTATGTCTCTTTGGCATTATGTTTCCTTTCCTGAATGAACTTGACCTCGTCCTTCGCTATCAAGGCGAGCTATGTTTTGCTTTTTAAGTATTTATCTGATGACTTACCTTCAATCCATGTATACAGATTTTCTCTATTCCCTGGAAAAGCTTGACGGCAGGCAGCTGTTGGATGCTATGCAATCCTTTCTTTCCAAAGGAATAGCCGCCGGTCAGAAAGGGTATGAAAAAATTGCAAGTGACGCAAGGTCCTCTCGCGACGAGAAACAGCGCTTGGAGGAGGAGAATCGCAGGTTGCGAGAGGAGAATGAGAAATTGAAAGATCAATCCAAGCGTCTCTCTGGTCAAGTTCAGGATTTGACGGAATAGTGCTCTAAGCAAAAGACTGCGATGGATGCTTTGAAGTAAGAGCGAGAAAAGAGCTTGCAGTGCTACGAAGAATGCTGCACTGAGCATCGCGACGCTGTTGTTCAAAACGATGCCAATCTGGTGCAAATACAAACTCGCGAAGCTTTGATTGAAGACCTCAAGAGGGTAAAGGCTGAGTTGGAGAAAACCCTAGAAAACAATGAGTCTTATTGTCACCAATGGGGAGTACATCTGGCTCAGACCTATCGTCGGGTGCTTGAACGTTACGGTGCTGAAACTCAAGACTTTCGGGTTACTGACAATATTGCCAGCTACTATACATGGATGAACAGCAAACTGAAACTTCTGCCTGACACCATGTCCAAGATTGGGGATTACGGGGCGGCGACAAGTTCTGAAGCTATCTTTCACTTGCTGGAAGAGCGCGGTTGTGATCATTTTAAGGCTTTTGGCACTCGTGGATCCGCGTTTCCATCCTCGGATGCTCTGCCAGCCCCGAGCAAGACGGTGGACACAATTACAAAGATCGTGCTTCGCAACTTCTGGGCAAAGAGTGGCCGCGAACATGCTCAGAAGAAAGCTGCAGATCGATTGGCCAAGGTTAGAACTTTTATATCTCTTTGATTTGCTTAATTGATTTCACTTACTCTTAGCTTTCATATTTGAGGTTCTTGATACATTTCCTTTCTCATAGTTCTATCTTGGCCAGGCGAAATAGGCTTTGGAGCTGCGGGAACACCGGGCGATACACGGTGCGGAGGAAACACTTGGACCCTATGGACCATACCGAGATTGGCTACCGAAAGCTAGCGCTGATGACGATGAAACTGTCATCCCTGGAGCTCCCGTTCGCGATGCGGCTAACGCCGAAGGAGACAACAAGGATCCGATCACTAGCGAGACCCTCGCTCTGTTGCAGCACGAAGGGCCAACGCCGAATTCTGCCACAGATCCCACCTCAGAGGTGTAGAATGATAGATGCTCTTAAGGACTGCTTAGTGTAAATTTGTTCATGTTTGAAGAGTATGATGTAAAACTTTGTGCGAATTGTTCTCACAAACATCGAACGAGGATGTAGTGTTGGATGTGACGCCTAAGACTTTCAACCGTGCCAACACCTGCGTCAACGGTGCATCTTGGAAGGTTTTTCAGCACCGACTCCCGATGAAAACTTCCGATGAATTTTGGGAAATTTGCACTTCATACTATTCTTTCCACAGTTATCCCCTTTGCTACTTCATGACCATGAACGATAATAGCAAGGTCACGCTGGTTGAACCAAGGGCGACCGAAGCCCCAGTCGTGAAAGAAGAACCGCATTGTGAAGAAGAAACGGATCACTGCTTTGTGTACGATATGGCTAAAACCCGCGGAGGGTGGTACTCGGATGGTAGCTGTGTAGAGCTGCCTTTCTCGTGAATATGGCGTATTTAAGTTGACATTCTCGCAGGTTTCGATTTAAGTTTCTGAAAGAAAACGTCTTCCCCCCTTTCGAAACTGGGAGAATGTAAACTAACTGTTTTCCATTGTGAAGCTTCGAACTTTGAATTTTGTTTGTTATATTTGTAATAAAGAACTCTTTCTGAGGAAGCCCCAGCTTGTGGAATAAACAAGCTTGGCAGCCTGAAAAAGATATTGTATGAATTTACTTGCTCTTGTGACTATCCCTTTAAAAAGGGAAAACTAGCCTACTATGCGACGCCTGGGCGTGAAACGCATTGTAGGACTAGGGGCTGAGCAACTGTGTCGAATATTGCAGCTCTGAAGCTGCTTTTCAACAATGAAAGTTTAGCGCTACTTTATTTTGGGATCATGATGCAAAACTAAGCTTCGCTATTTTAGATCTTGAGAATGAATTGCGACTTAGCAACTTTTTCTTGACGTTGCTTCGATTAAAAAAGAACCGCTTTTGATGCATCCATTGTGGATGGGCTGTTCTGAAAATAGCTCTTTGAAAGGAGAATTGATTCTTGTGAATCATTTTCAATTCACCACTTGTGGGTGGGCTGCTTTTGTGCAGCACTTCAATTCACTCCTTGTGAGTGGGCTATCTTTGATAGCACTTTGAAATATGCCCTGAAATGAAAGAGCGATAGGATCATTTCCATTCATTGTGAAAGGGAAATTTTACATCAAGTTTGCCTTGTTAAAAACCTCATGCTCTAGGATGGAGTCCCCCTTTGTGAGGAAAAGAGTACAAACTTGTTATTGAATTTAAATTGCGTGAAAGTAAAAACTAGAAAAAATAAAACTTAAGTGTCGTCCGCATTTATAGTTTCATGCGACCGACTGCTACAAACTTTCAACTATGGGAAAAACTTGCACAAGTTATCCACATTCCACGAATGCGATAACTCAACACCTTCCTCATCTTTGAGACGAAAAGCTCCATCTCTAACGCTACTCACGACAATGTAAGGCCCTTCCCAGGCGAATTGCAACTTGCCCACTGAGTCAGTGTTTTAGGACGAAGTCCCCGACCTGACTGTTTTTCAAAGATACTTTTTTGTTCCTCCAGTTTCGGGTTTCCTCTTGGTATTTTAGCAGATTTGAAACCGCATCAAGCCTGTCAATTTCCACTAAGTCCTTGTCCACTTCCTCATTCTCGCAAGAGCAACCCACCAAAACTCTGGTGCTTTCGTTGGCCAATTCTTCCGGACACATGGCCTCCACTCCGTACAACAATCTGAACGGCGTGAACTTAGTGGCTCTAGATTCAATGGTATTGTGTGACCAAATGACTCTGGGTAACTCGTCAGCCCATTTTCCTTTCTTCTGATTGAAAAGACACTTCTTTATGGCTGAGAAAACTTGACCGTTGGCCCTTTCGACTGCGCCATTGGATTGAGGATGATACACAGAAGCGAAGCGGAGTTTCATTCCAATCATGCGACAATATTCTCTAAAATCCTGGCAATCAAACTGCTTCACATTATCCACTGTGAGTTCTCTAGGGACACCGAATATGCAGATGATTTGCTGCCAGAAAAACTTTCTGATGGTAGCGGATGTGATAGTGGCGACGGGTCCTGCCTCAATCCACTTGGTGAAGTACTCAACTACTACCACGACAAATTTGAAGTTGCCTTGAGCAGTGGGCAATGGTCCCACAATGTCCATGCCCCAACGCTGCAATGGCCAAGTAGGTGTGATGAGTTGAGAAAGGGCCCCTGGCCTTCGCTGGTGTTTTGCCGCGAACTAACATACCTTGCAAGTTTTGACTATCTGCTCGGCATCTCTTATTGCCATTGGCCAAGAGAAACCACAGCGAAAGCCTTTCCGCTAGGGCTCTCGATCCGCACATTCCACTATGGATTTCTTTCATCAACTCGATACCTTGCTCTTGTGGTATGCATTTTAGCAATGGCGCGCATACGCCCAACTTGAAAAGGTTGTCATCCTTGAGGATATAACCTTTCACCCGAGCTTGCATTCTTTTAAGATCGTGGGCTTCGACAGGCCCATAATGGCCATGAAGGAAAGCGATAATAGGGGACCTCCAATCTATGCTTGCGATTGCATTGACTGTGCTGAGGGGTTGCTTGTTCGGCTTGATTGAAGGTGCTGTGAGGATCTCAAAAAATACATCTGGAGGCATCAACTCCCTTTTTGCGGCTTTTTTCGCCAAGTCATCAGCTTCACCATTCTTCTTCCTCGGCAGATGCTCGATGGTAAAACCTCGAAAATGCCTTTCCATCCGTCGTACCTCAGCGAGATACTTGATCAATTCTGGTTCTTTGGCCTCACTCTCCTTTTCAACGTGCTCCTTGATAACTTCAGCGTCGCACTTGACCAAGAAATTGCTCGTCCCAAGGCTCGCACTTTTCTTAGGCCCAGAAGGAGTGCTTCGTACTCGGTAGTGTTGTTTGTGCACACATCGAAGGATCGAATATTCCGACTGCATATCTTAGCTTGACCCCAGCCGGTGAAGTGACAAATTGTGGCAATTCCGGCACCTTTGCGCCCCCAAGCTCCGTCACATCTGATTTCCCAAACTGGGACTAACTCCTCATCTCCACTGCTATTGCTTGGTGATGTCCAATCTACCACAAAATCTGCCAAGACTTGGGATTTGATAGCTGATCTTTTTCCAAAGTCAACTGTATACTCCAAGAGCTCGGTTGCCCACTTGGCGATTTTGGACGAAGCCTCCTTGTTGATAAAGAGATCATTCAGGGCTTGATCTGTGAGCACGGTAACTTTGTGGGCTTCGAAATAATGTCTGAGCTTTCTCGTGGCCATGACCACTGCATATGCAATCTTCTCCAATTCCGAGTATAACAGTTTGGAACCCGAAAAGAGCCTCCAAGACGAAGTACACTGGGCTTTGACGTTTCCCCCTTTTGCTATCGACCTCTCGCACTAGGGCTGCACTAACCGCTGCTTTGGATGCAGCCACGTACAGCAGAAGGTGCTCTGATGGAAGTGGCAGTGATAAGATTGCCATCTGCTCAATATACGATTTGAGCTCGGCGAAAGCCTTGCTCTGTTCCGGACCCCATTCAATCTTACCTTTTCCCTTCAATGCTTTGAAGAGTGGAAGGCTTCGCTCGGCAGACTTGGAAATGAATCTGTTCAAAGCCGCAACCCGACCATTCAACTTTTGAATGTCCTTTTTGGTTTTTGGCTTCTCCATCTCGCTGATTGCCTTTATCTTGTTGGGATTTGCCTCAATCTTCTTAGCCGAAATCAGGCACCCCAAAATTTTGCCCTTTGTGACTCCAAATACACACTTTTCTGGATTCAATTTCAACCCCGCTCTTCTCATATTAGCAAAAATTTCCGCCAGGTCGCTGATATGATTGGACTTTTTGTCGCTTTTGACTATGAGATCATCGACGTAGGCTTGGATGTTTCTGCCAATTTGAGGCTTGAACACCTCTCCTGTCATTCTGGTGAAAGTTGGGCCAGCATTCTTCAAGCCTTCGGGCATTCGAACGAAACAGAAGGTACCAAATGGCGTGATGAAGCTAGTCTTTTCCTCATCCTCCTTCGCCATCCAGCATTGATGATAACCAGAAAAACAATCTAGGAGAGACATGATGGCGGCATTGGCTGCCGAATCGATGACCTGGTCCATCCTTGGAAGCGGGAAATTGTCTTTGGGTGTGGCCTTATTCAGGTCCGTGAAATCTATGCACATCCTCCACTTTCCATTTTTCTTTTTGACTGGCACGGTGTTGGCCAACCACTTTGGGTACATGACCTCGCGGATGACACTGGCGTCAAGCAATCTTTGGACTTCAGACTTGACTGCTACCACCTTATCATCGGACATCTTTCTGAGTTTTTGCCTTCGAGGCTTGATGGCAGCATCAATGTTCAACTTGTGCTCGATGAACTTGCGATCCACGCCTGTCAAATCTTTGGCGGACCAGGCAAACACATCTCTATTCTTCTGGAGGAATTGGATTAGTTCCGCCTCTTCATTTGGTGCAAGGTCCGACCCAATGATGACGGCCTGATCCCAAACCATTTCATCCAACAAAACCCTCTTAGTATCGCAGTCTGGCTGCACATTGATTTTTTCCCTGTCTACTTTCGGTTGCTTCTCCACAGATTTGGCCTTGATCGCTTCGTCGAGAGCATTAACATTTCTTTAGCCTGGAGTTCTTGCCCTCTCTAGGTTTTGGCCGTCATTTTGGTGGCCACAGATTGTGATAACTCCCTATGTCGCTGGTATCTTCACGCACAGGTAAACTTGATGAATGATAGCTTCAAACTTATTGAGAAAACCTCTCCCTAGGTTTCCATTGTTGGGGTAATACATTTCCACCACGTCAAAAGATAAATACTCTATCCTGGCATTCTGAACAGTGCCAAAAGATACTGGAAGTGAAACCTTTCCCACTGCATGAATGACTCGACCTCTAAAACCGTATAACGGTGTGTCGGGAGGTTGTAACAGATTCCTGCTCAATCCCATTTTGTCATACGCATCCGCGAAGATTATGTCTGCTGATGAGCCATTGTCAACCAAAAGCTTTCCCAATGTCCAGCTTGCTATGTTAGCTTCGATCACGAGGGCATCGTTGTGAGGAAAACCTTGAAGTTTTACATCCTCCTCAGAAAAGGTGATCGGAATGTGCGACCATCTGGTTCTTTCTACTCTCCCCTCCACATTGATGTTACGAACCTCGCGGAAGTAATTCTTCCTATCTCTCTTGCAGTCAAACTCCAAAGCAGATCCACCCGAAATGGGTAGAATAGTTCCGATGGAAGGAAGCGGATCGTTTTGGCCTTCAACCTTTGCCGGTAAAGGTGGAGCAGTTGGGCCTTTGCACGGGGGAGGAGGAGGAGCGATGGGATGTTGGTCAATGGGTCTACGCTCGACGTTTTGAGCTTGGAAAACCTGTGATTGCCAGGGTGGTGGCTGAGTGTAACATGGGATAGCAGGTGGGAAATGAGGTGACTGGAAAGGATTGGCGAAAGTATTCCTCCCAAAGCTTGGGTTTTGCCACGCCGGGGCAGAATGGTTGACCGAGCTGGCTCTCTCCTTCTCTTTTTTCTCTTCCTCGAGTATGGCCTCGAATCTTTTCTTGTCTGGGCAATAGTTTGAGCTATGATCATCGTTCTCCTTGTGGAAAATGCAATAACTTTCTTTTCTCTTGATGGCCTCGACCTCTGCCACGGCCTCTACCTCTGCCGCCACCCCTCCCGCCTCTGCGTCGCCCCTTGATTTTCTTTGTGGAGGGTCATGGGCGGCTATTGTTTTGGTTTAAGGTATCGCTTTGGGGATTGCAGCTTTCCTGATCTGCTTCACCTTCTAGACCAAAAACATTTCGGGGATTAACGTGCGAGGCGTTTCTGGGATTGGACCAATCCCTTTTGTTGGGCTTGTTGGCTTTAGCAGATTTCTTTTGCTGGGATTGCTCCTCCATACACATTCTGAAGTCATTGTCTGAACGACAATACTTCTCGAATTCTTTGTACAATCGTTGAATTGTTTTGGGCCTTTCGCGCATCAGATGCGAGCGAAACTGTCCGGCTCTCAGACCCACTATCGCGGCATTGATAGCGACGGCGTCCATTATGTTAGGCGCTCTGAGATGGACGAATCTCCTGAAGAAATTTTGGAGAGGCTCTTTTTCTTTCTGCTTGCATGAGAACAGATCGCTCTCTGTGAGTTCGGGACGTTGGAATCCCTGGAAATTCGACAGGATGCGTTGCTTTAAGTCTTCCCAATAGTATATCACTCCGGGGCTCAGGAGAGAATACCATTGCGTCGCGGCTTCATCGGCAGCGATGATGAACGACTTTGCGAGCAAAGAGTCGTCACCTCCAGCTGAGAGAATAGCAGCTTCGTAGCTCATTAGGAATTGTCTGGGGTCTGATTGGCCTGAGAACCTAGGAAGCGGCACCGGTCTATAAGACTGCGGCCATGGAGTGAGCTGGACTTCTTGTGATAATGGCAATTTTGGGTCCCATGATCTCGTGCGGATGGTGCGAGTGTCCTGGTTCGAAGGGCCAGACTCGAAAGGATTGTAGACAGGGTTACGACTGAAAGAGGTGTACGGAGGAGGCTGGGTAACTGGGATATTACCCTCCGTGTGTGTGGAATGAAGGGGAACAGAGTACTCAGGCGAAGGTTGGTTGAAATTCAGCGACAGTTTGGCTTTTATGAGACGCAATTCTTCCCGCAATTTACCGATTTCGGCCTTTTGCCTTTGGATTTCCTTGGCTGCGTCGGCCTCTCGCTGTACTACCAAGAGCCGCTTTTTGGTTTTGGCCAACTCATCGGCCTCCTTTCTTAGTTTAGCCAGCTCGGCCTCGTATGCTGATTTGGTTGTGGCTGCTTTGGCCTGTTGTGATGTTCCTTTGGCAGCTAAGACATTGGGTTCCCTTTTGTCTAATTGTCGAGATGTTGAAGAATGGAGACGCATTGAGGGAGAGAGTTTGTGGAATGTTGAGCAAGAAAAAGATGGTATACTGCCGGCACTAAAATTAAGTTATGATGCACTTCCACCCCATCTACGAGCATGCTTTGCTTCCCTATCCACTTTCCCCAAGGACCCTTCCTAGAGAGCAGCTTATTATGTTTTGGATGGCATCAGGATTGCTGCATAGAGGAAGTGAAAGTAAGGACCTGATGTCTATGGGAGAAAGGTACTTCCACGACCTTCTAGGAAGATCACTTTTCCAAGATCAACATCTTATTTTTGATGACACTATTTATAGTTGTAAAACTCATGATCGATTCATGATCTTTCAACAAAAGTGTCCTGGAAAGGAGCGCTGCAGTTGTTAGCTGTAGAAAAGTTGATGTTCATGAGAAGATTAGGCACCTAGTGTGGGACCGCGAAGACTTCTCGACGGAGATGATATTTTCTAAGCAGCTAAAAGGTCATTCGTGGTAAGGTCATTTGTAGCGGTACAACTATGGTAACGTGAGTACTGACCTTTCTTCATGACCTTTTCTCAACACTCAAGCATGTCCGTGTCCTAGTTTTTTCTAAAGTTGGATTTGAAGAGCTGCCAAGTTCGATTGGAAATTTAAGACACCTAAGGTACCTAGATCTACAATGGAATGGGAAAATCAAATCCAAATTCTCTATGCAAGCTAGTGAATCTACAAACACTCCATCTTGGTCGGTGTGACCAACTAATGCAGCTACCAAGAGATGTGCATCAACTTATCAACCTTACTTATTTGCTCCTAACATCAAAGCAGTATTTGTTAAAACCTGGTTTTGTGGTTGGTCTTCCCTAGCAATTCATGACTAAATGCCCCGAGCTAACATCATTGACACAGGATTTGGCAGCCTCGCTGCCCTCGGAGAGCTTCGTATCTCACGATTGTTCAAAGTTGGCTTTTATTCCCTCTGCCATGAGTAAGCTCTCCACGCTCCAGAAGTTGGTTATTAATAATTGCATAGAGCTTGATCTGGTGGAACCAGAGGAAGCCTTGAGTGGGCTGTGCTGCCTGCATATGCTCAACTTACCCTAAGGACTATACTCTTTACAAGCCAGAGGAAGCCTTGATGCACTTCCACCCCATCTACAAGCATGCTTTGCTTCCCTATCAACTTACCCTAAGGACTATACTCTTTACAAAGAGGTTCTTGTTATGTTCTGGATGTCATCAGGGTTGCTGCATGGAGGAAGTGAAAGTAAGGACATGATGTCTATGGGCGAAAGGTACTTCCACGAGCTTCTAGGAAGATCACTTTTCCAAGATCAAGATCTTGTTTTTGACTACACTATTCATAGTTGGAAAACTCACGATCTGATCCATGATCTTTGAATAAAAGTTTCCGAAAAGGAGCGTGCAGTTGTTAGCTGTAGAAAAGTTGATGTTCATGAGAGGATTAGGCACCTAGTGTGGGACTGCGAAGACTTCTCAACCGAGATGAAATTTCCTATGCAGCTAAAAAAGGCATGTAGGGCAAGGTCATTTGTAAGTAGATACAACTATGGTACTGTGAGTAAAGCCTTTCTTCATGACCTTTTCTCAACATTCAAGCATTTTTGTGTCCTAGTTTTTTCTGATGTTGGATTTGAAGAGATGCCAAGTTCGATTGGAAATTTAAGGTGTTAGATATGATCCGAATTCTTAACGTGTGTCTTGTGGGGACGCCTGGAGGGCCCACGGTTCGGGTTATGTGTTTAGCGGATTTGTTTCCGTATTTGACTGCAGTCAGTTTAATCCACCATATATATACATCTTGTAAGCCACACGGAAGAGCAAGAGGGCTCATTGTATTCCCTGCGTTGTAACTCTCTCGTCATAGTGAAGATCACCGATTGGCGCCCGTGATTTTTTCCTACAAGGATTTTTCACGTAAAAATCGTGTCTCGTGTTCGATCTTGTTTTCGCATTATTTCCTAATAATTGGTATCAGAGCTTGGTACGAGATTCGATTGAAAAAAAAAGTTTCTACCCTGTTTCGTCGGGCCGCCGCCGTTCGCCGAACGCATCTGCTATCTGGCGATTCTTGGTGACGCGTCGCTTCTGCGCGCTGGCATGGTGCTGCACTGGTGCCTCGATTACGAGGCGGAGTCCGACAGCTGCCCGAGGTGGAGTCGAATTCGCCGTGATTTGCATCTACAAAAGCTGTGTTGCTGCCGTCCTCTCCGTATCAAATCCTGCTGCACTGTTGTTGCTTTGGCACGATCGTGTGCCACAGTTGCTGCTGCGCTGTGCTGCGCAGATTATTTTTTTTAGGCGGAGAAAATCTTCTGCTGTTGCTGCACGGATTTCGAAGGAGAGCATCGATCACAGTTCGCTGCTGCTTGTTCTCTTGGTGCTACTCAATTTGGTGGAATTTTGCTACGGCCACACGGGAATTCTACCAGGAGGTTCTTCAGCTCTTTGCTGGACGTACACAATAGTGTACCAGGCTGCAGGTTATTGCTAGGGTTACACAGTTTCATACCTAGATTATTTACTGCAGATTTATTTTCTCCTGGTTATTTCTTCTAATGGCTACTATGAAGTACGATATTCCACTGCTTGATCGAGATACAAGGTTCGCATTGTGGCATGTTAAGATGCAGGCTGTTTTAGCGCAGGCTGATTTGGATGATGCGCTTGATAAATTTGGGAACAAGGATTCAAAAACTTGGTCCGATGATGAGAAAAAGAAAGATCGTAAAGCCTTGTCTCACATTCATCTTCATCCTTCAAACAACATTTTGCAAGAGGTTTTGCGGAGAAACCATTCGCTTTATGGCTCAAGTTGGAGTCAATTTGCATGTCAAAAGATTTGACAAGCAAGATGCATATGAAGATGAAGTTATATACGCACAAGTTGCAAGAAGGTGGCTCTGTGTCTACCCATCTTTCGGTCTTTAAGGAGATCATCACGACCATCTATGGAGGTAAAATATGAGGATGAGGACTTGGGTCTTATTCTTTTGTGCTCACCGCCTAGTTCTTTTGCAAACTTGGAGACACTATATTGTATAGTCGTGATACTCTAACGGTGAATGAGGTTTATGAAGCTTTGCAAGCTAAGGAGAAGATGAAACAAATGGTGTCTTCTGAAGGTTCCGCTTCCAATGGAGAAGCATTGTCTGTTCGTGGCAGGACACAAAATAAATCAAATGGTGGTTATAGAGGCAAGAGCTCGAATGTCTATAGAGGTCGCTTCAAAGTCTAGAGGCAAGGGTGAAAAATTCGCAGTCTTGCAAAAGGATACTCATTTTATCTCGAGTGTTATAAATTGAAGAACAAGGAAAAGAGAACTGCACTTATAGACCGAAGGTAATTCGATGAAGGTAATGCTTCAATTCTGCTACTCGATAGTTCGATTGTTACGAGGTTCTTGTTGCTTTTACTGCATGTGCAAATAATGGTGATGAATGGATTCTTGATTCCGCTTCCTTTCATATATGCATTAATACATTGGTTCATCACTTCGATTCGCATCCAAGGTGGTTCTATTAAAATGGGTGATGATAGTTCACATCAAATTATTGGCATTGGATCATTGATTAAGATGCATGATGGTATTATCGAACTTTGACAGATGTGAGGCATATTCCAGATATGAGCAAGAATCTTATTTCTTTGAGTACTCTTGATGGCAAAGGGTACAAGTACTGGTGGAGATCGAGTTTTGAAAGTGTCAAAAGGTTCTCTTATTGTTATGAGGGTGATTTAAAATCTGCAAATTTGTATCGCCTTCGAGGTACTACAATTACAGTGATCGCTATAATTTCTAATTCATTATCTACTTCTGATGCTACTAACCTTTGGCATATGCGTCTCGGGCATATGAGTGAGCTTGGCTTGGCAGTGCTGAGTAAGAGAGGACTTCTCGATGGGCATAGCATCAGCAAGTTGGATTTCTGTGAGCATTGTGTGTTTAGCAAACACAAGAGGGTGAAGTTTAATACCGCTACTCATTCAAGTAAAGGTATTCTTGATTATGTGCATTCTAATTTATGGGGACCATCTCGCAAGCCTTCTCTTGGTGGTGCTCGTTATATGTTGACCATAATTGATGATTATTCTAGAAAGGTATGGCCATATTTCTTGAAAGATAAATCAGAAGCATTTTCAACATTTAAAGAGTGGAAGACTATGGTTGAAAACCAAACTGAAAAGAAGGTTAAAAAGCTTCGTACTGATAATGGGATGGAATTCTGTTCTCACGAATTTAAGTCAAATTGCAAATCAAGGCATTGTTAGGCACTACATCGTTCCTTATACACCCCAATGTAATGGTGAGCCGAGCGTATGAATAGGACTATCATCTCTAAGGCCTGTTGCATGTTGTCTAATTACGGTTTGAATAGGCGTTTTTGGGTGAAGCCGCCCACGCTTGCTATTTGATTAATCGTTCACCTAGTATTGCTATTGATAAGAAAACTCCAATTGAGGTATGGTCTGTTCTCCACCGATTACACTGCAATTGAGAGTTTTAGTTGTACTGCTTATGCTCACGTTGATAATGGTAAATTAGAGCCTAGAGCTGTTAAGTGCATCTTTCTTGGTTATCAATCTGGTGTTAAAGGCTATAAATTGTGGAATCCACAAACTCAAAAGGTTGTGATTAGCGAGGAATATTATTTTAATGAATCGCTATGTTGCCCCGACAACCCTTCTACTAGTGCTCTTGTTGTTCAAAAACTTCAAGTGTGCGTGTGGAGCATTTTATTGATGTTGATAGTAAACCAGATAATGATAATGTTGCTGTCCAAGATGCACCTATTGTTGATGATTCTCCAATTGTTGATGATCCATCTATTGTTGAGCATTCTTCTCCGGCAGCCTCCACAACATTCAATTGCTAATTATAGGCCCGTAAGGGACCTAAGCCTAGAAAAAGGTTGATTGAAGAATGCAATGTTGCTTATGCTTTAAGTGTTGCAGAAGAGATTGAAGGTGCTGAACCTTCTAATTATTCTGAGGCTATAATTTCTGCTGATGGCAACAATTGGATGGCCGCTATGCATGATGAGATGGAGTCTCTTGAAAAGAATGGTACTTGGGATTTAGTGCAATTGCCCAAGGGTAAAAAGACCGTTCGTTGCAAATGGATTTTCAAGAGAAAGGAAGAAAGGTATAAAGCAAGGTTGGTTGCTAAAGGCTATAGCGATTCCGTATTGATTTTAATGATGTCTTTTCCCGGTTGTTAAGCATAGTTCCATTCACTTTGTTGAGTATTGTTGCTATGCATGATTATGAGTTGGAGCAGTTAGATGTCAAAACTGCGTTCTTGCATGGGGAGTTAGAAGAAGTCATTTATATGGACCAATCTGAAGGTTTTGTTTTTTCCTGGAAAAGAAAACCTCGTTTGTAGATTGAAGAAATCTCTTTCTGACTTGAAACAATCTCTAGGCAATGGTATAGGAGATTTGACTCCTTTATGATCTCTCATGGTTTTAAGCGATTATGATAGTTGTGTCTATTTGAAGACAGTTAATGGTTCAGCTATTTATTTGCTTCTTTATGTTGATGATATGTTGATTGCTGCAAAAGATAAATCAGAAATAGCTAAGTTGAAGGCACAATTGAATTTAGAATTTAAGATGAAAGATCTTGGTGCAGCCAAGAAAATTCTTGGTGTGGAAATTATTAGAGATAGAAAATCTGGTATGTTATACCTCAGTCAGCGAGGTTATATTGAGAAGGTTCTTCGTCATTTTAATATGCAAGATGCAAAACCAGTGAGTACTCCGTTAGCTCCACATTTTAAATTGTCCTTAGATTTATGTCCAGCTTCAGATGAAGATATTAAGTACATGTCTAGAGTTCCATATTCAAGTGCTGTTGGTTCACTTATGTATGCCATGGTCTGTTCTCGCCCCGATTTAGCTCATGCAATGAGTGTTGTCGATGAATACATGGCTAATCCGCAAAGAGCATTGGAATGCGTTCAGTGGATTTTCAGATATCTACGTGGTACTTCTAATGCTTGTTTGCGGTTTGGGAAATCTACACGTGGACTTGTTGGTTATGTTGATTCTGATTATGCTGGTGATTTGGATACTAGGAGGTCTCTCACAGGTTATGTTTTCACCATTGGTGGTTGTGCTGTGAGTTGGAAAGCACATTTACAAAGTGCTCTTGCTTTGTCCACTCATCGAGGCTGAATATATGGTTGTTTCTGAATCTGCTAAAGAAGCTATTTGGTTGAGAGGTTTATACTTTGAACTTTGCGGGATTTCTTCTTGCGTTACTATACATTATGATAGTCAAAGTGCTATTTGTCTTACTAAAGATCAGATGTTTCATGAGAGAACAAAGCACATTGACATCAGGTATCATTTTATTTGAGATGTTATTGCTTGAGGTGGTGTTATTAAAGTACGCAAGATTCATACCCGTGACAATCCCACCGATATGATGACTAAGCTCGTGTTCCTCTGACTAAGTTTGAGCTATGCTCAAGCTTGGTTGGGATTAAAGTGTAAGTCCTAGTGACTTTTGGCGTCGGTGATTATTTATTATTGAAGTGAGTTCATTGATGATACTTCATTCGCTGCAAGATGGAATTCGTCTCAAGGTGGAGTTTGTTATATATGATCTGAATTCTTAACGTGTGTCTTGTGGGGACGCCTGGAGGGCCCACGGTTCGGGTTATGTGTTTAGCGGATTTGTTTCCGTATTTGTGGATGCTTTAGTCCACCATATATATATACATCTTGTAAGCCGCACGGAAGAGCAAGAGGGCTCATTGTATTCCCTGCGTTGTAACTCTCTCATCATAGTGAAGATCGCCGATTGACGCCCGTGGTTTTTCCAAGGGTTTTCACGTAAAAATCGTGTCTCGTGTTCGATCTTGTTTTCGCATTATTCGCTAACATAAGGCACCTAAGGTACCTAGATCTACAATGGAATGGGAAATTCAAATACCTGCCAAATTCTCTATTCAAGCTAGTGAATCTACGAACACTCCATCTCGGTATGTGTGACCAAATAATGGAGCTACCAAGAGATGTGCATCAACTTATCAACCTTACTTATTTTGTCCTGACATCAAAGCAGAAGTATTTGTTAAAACATGGGTTTCGTGGTTGGCCTTCCCTAGCAATTCTAGACTTGAATTACTGTCCTGAGCTAACATCATTGACAGAGGGATTTGGCAGCCTCGCTGCCCTCAGAAAGCTACATATCTTCGACTGTCCAAAGCTGGCTTCTCTTCCCTCTGCCATGAGTAAGCTCTCCACGCTCCAGCAGTTGGTTATTAATAATTGTGCAGAGCTTGATCTGATGGAATCAGAGGAAGCCTTGAGCGGGCTGTGCTGTCTGCGTATGCTCGAGCTCGTAGCTCTCCCGAAGTTGGTGGGATTTCCAGAGAGCTTCAAATCTACTACTTCCTCTCTCGAGTATGTTCGGATTGTCGATTGTAAAGGGTTGGAGAAGCTGGCATGTTTCATCCAAGATTTCTCTTCTCTTGTAGCGAACATGGCCCCTTTTTGCCATTTGTTCGAGTTAATTTTGGTGATTCATGCTAACACAAGTAATGGGACTAACCACTTTGTCTAATTTTGGTGATTCATGCTAACACAAGTAATGGGACTAACCACTTTGTCTAGCATGTCTTTGTAGGCATTCCTAGGTCCCATGGATGTTACCACATGTTAACATACCACGACCAAGTTAACATACCATGCCCAAGTTAACATGTCATACCACAAGTTAACATGCCATGCACATGTTAAGTTACTTATAGCAAAAATGAGGACTTAGTATAGACTTTGGGGCTATAAGTGATGGCATGTTAAGTATGTTAAGTTGAAGCAAAGATCCAAGTTGAAGAAGCGAAGAAAAGGAAGGAAAAAGACACCGTCGGATGAACCGACGGTACCATCGGTGCAAGCGTCGGTGCACTTGGTACACAGCGCTGCGAGGTGCAAAATGAAGATGACACCGTCGGATAATTCGACGGTCCAGTTTCTAGATGCGCCGGATGAATTGCAGAGGAGGAGCAGCGAAGATGTAGCCGGATGATCCGACGGTGCGAGAGAGGACACCGGTCTATCCGACGCCGCTTTGAATCAAGACAGAGACGCGCCAAGACAAAGCCTTAGGCACCGGATGAATCGACGCCATGGTCAGAGGAAGCGTCGGTCCATCCGACGGTCACGAAGAAACCAACAGAGACGTTTTGGTGACAAGACCTTCAGCACCGGATGATCCGACGCACTCCGGTGTATAGCGTATAGCGTCGAGCGATTGTGTCGCGGATCTTCAGCGGCTAAGTGGCGTGGAGGGCACCGGATGAAAATGCATAGCATCGGTTCATCCGATGCTACCTTTTTCAGTGGTCGTTAGCCAACGGCTCTTTAGATGCCTTGGGCTATTTATACCCCCTCCACTCACCCATTTGAGGTTGCTGGATTGTGTGGAAGTGCAGAGGAGTGCAAGACACTTAGAATATCATATCCAATCCATCCAAGTGCTTAATTGCTCATCCATAGACTTGCATATGCTTAGTGTATGTGCTTAGTGCTAGGCTTAGCTTAGAGCTGAGTGAGTGCAAGGTTGTGCCAACCTTGTGAGGTGATTCTTGAGTGAATCAAGGTGTACAAGGTTCGCCGGAAGCCTTGGGACCTAAGTGGCTCACCGGCAATCGTCTTCGACCCTCCGGCTTGGTGTGGAGTGGCGAGGACACTTTGTGCGGGGGACGTGGAGACCCCCTTCCTAAGTGGAGAAGCTCCTTAGTGGAGGTGGCATCAAGGTGACCAAGGGAGCTTGGCGAGTGCCTAAGTGGCGAGCCTTAGTGGCGAGTCAAGTGGTGCTCTTGGGAGAGACTTGGGACCGGAAGCAATACTCTTGTGTGAGTGCTTCAACAACGTGGACTAGGGGTGGCTTAGTGCCTACCGATACCACGGGATAAATCACATGTCAAGAGTTTGCTTCCTCTCATCCCCTTTACGTTTCCGCATTTACTCTATTGCAATCTTTGTTTGCCTTTACTTTCCTAGAGTAGTATCTTGCTAGGATTGACTATAGGTTGCAAACCTTGTTTGGGATGAGAGTTTCACATTAGAACAACCCTAGTTGCACATCTAGATAGTATGTTCTAGTTTACTTTGAGAAAAAGTAGTGAAGTCATAGGTTAAGGTTTTTAGATTGTCTAATTCACCCCCTCCCCCTCTTAAGCTACGAGCATCCGATTCCTTACATCTCTTAAAGAGAATTGTGTTGCGGATCGCCCCCACACGAAAGGTGAGATGCGCGGTGGGTTCCGGTGAGGATTATCATCTCGTCATCCATGTCCACGAGATAGATATTGATGGGGAGATCTTCAAAAGGTATATTTTTTGTACTGGCTCTAGTTTCCTCGTCTGTCATAGAATCCACCAGTTGTCTCCCGCCAACATAATTAGTTCATTTCGGCTTTTATATCACTCTGACTCTTTACGCACAGGAACCTTGACGGGAAGCACGTACATCATGAATCGTGACTTGAAGAGGCCGGTGCAAATATACCAATGCAGCGAGCTTGTAGCGAACATGGCCTCATATGCCATTAATTCGAGTATGATTTTGGTGATTCATGACAACATGATCAATGGGACTAACTATATTGTCTAGCATATCCTTATAGGCATTTATAGATCCCATGGATGTAACCACAATTAAAGCCAAAATACCACATGCTAAATTCAGAAGATAGTCTATTTTTCAAGGTTATAAAACAGTGGTAAGATGGCTCCAAGAGGTGGCAAGTTGAACCAAAGTCAAAAACGTAAGAAAACAAGAAATGGCACCGTCGGATGAACCGACGGTACCCTAGACGCAAGTAGCGCCGGTGTACTTGGTACATCGCACAAGGAATTGGCACCATCGGATGAACCGACGCCCACATTCTAGTTGCGTCGGACGAGCTGCGAGTCAAGCCGCGAAGAGCCGGATGAACCGACGGTCCATTGGACCGACCAACCGTCTGTCATCCGATGACCAAGTTTGAACAAGGATGAGACACGCCAAGAGAACCCTTCGAAGACCGGATGAACCGATGCCTTGGTCAAGTGGAAGCATCGGTCTATCCGACGGCCACAAAGCGACATGCGTAGACGCTGGCAGCGAGGTCTTTAGCACCGGATGAACCGACGCACCGTCGGTGTATAGCGTCGGAGCAGTTGTGTCAATGGTCATGTGCGGTGGAGGGCACGGCTAGTAGCACCGGATGAACCGACGCCGGAAGCATAACGCGTCGGATCATCCGACGATTACTACTTTCAAGCAGCCTTTTAGCCAACGGCTAGTTTGATGCCTTGGGCTATTTATACCTCCTCCACCCGCCCATTTGAGGTTGCTGGATGGTGTGGAAGTGCAGGAGAGTGCAAGACACTTAGAAGATCATATCCAATCCATCCAAGTGCTTAATTGCTCATCCATAGACTTGCATATGCTTAGTGTATGTGCTTAGTGCTAGGCTTAGCTTAGAGCTGAGTGAGTGCAAGCTTGTGCCAACCTTGTGAAGTGATTCTTGAGTGAATCAAGGTGTACAAGGTTCGCCGGAAGCCTTGGGGCCTAAGTGGCTCACCGGCAATCGCCTTCGACCCTCCCGCTTGGTGTGGAGTGGCGAGGACACTTTGTGCGGGGGACGTGGAGACCCCCTTCCTAAGTGGAGAAGCTCCTTAGTGGAGGCGGCATCAAGGTGACCAAGGGAGCTTGGCGAGTGCCTAAGTGGCGAGCCTTAGTGGCGAGTCAAGTGGTGCTCTTGGGAGAGACTTGGTGACCGGGAAGCAATACTCTTGTGTGAGTGCTTCAACAACGTGGACTAGGGGTGGCTTAGTGCTCACCGATACCACGGATAAATCGTGTCAAGAGTTTGCTTCCTCTCATCCCCTTTACGTTTCCGCATTTACTCTATTGCAATCTTTGCTTGCCTTTACTTTCCTAGAGTAGTATCTTGCTAGGATTGACTATAGGTTGCAAACCTTGTTTGGGATGGGAGTTTCACATTAGAACAACCCTAGTTGCACATCTAGATAGTATGTTCTAGTTTATCTTTGTGTAAAAGAAGTGAAGCCATAGGTTAAGGTTTTAGTTTGCCTAATTCACCCCCTCCCCCTCTTAGGCTACGAGCATCCGATTCCTTACAAGTGGTATCAGAGCCGGGACTCACTTCCTTCACAAGGAAACGCCAATTCGATTGGTAAATTGTGAAAACCGCTCATTGGAGCGGTTAGGCTTCACCGAGTGAGTTGCTCTCTAGAGGCATGAAAGGGGATACCATAGGTTTGGCTCCACATTTCGATGGCACGGGCTATCCTCGGTGGAAGGTTCTCATGGAGGCCTATCTCCAAGCTATGGACCTTGATGTTTGGAGAGTCACCGATGAGGGAATGAAAAATGGTACTAAGAAGGAAAAGCAATTTGATGTGATTGCTAAGAGTATCATTTTGTCCTCACTAGATGTAGACATTTTCAATAGAGTTTTTACTTGTGAAAATGCTCATGAGCTATGGAAAACCATCAAGGAGCAAAATGAGGATTCAAAAGAAGTTACTAATGAACGCTACGGTTGTCTCCTTGAGGAATTCAATAGCTTTAAGCAACTTGCTAATGAAAATGCCGATTCTATGTACTCACGTCTAAATGTGCTTGTCAATAGAATCAATGCATTAGGTGTGAAGAACATCACGGACTTGAACATCAACCGCAAGATCCTTCAAAGTCTCTGGAAGCCCGACTATGACTTGGTGAAGGCTATCATCTATGAGAGAAAGCTCGAAGAACTGAAGCCATCTCAAATCTTGAGCAAGATCATGGCACATGAGCTTCAAATCATGCCCGAGTCCAATAAGGCGCCCCAAGAAGAGCCTCAAGAACCATCTTCTCCAACTACAAGCCATGCTCTTTCAAGTCAACAAGAGAAGGTGATGAGAAGAATGGCAACCCATGGAAGCTCAAGTGAAGATGGTGATGATGATGATGACGATGAAGGCTCCTCAAGTGATGAAGAGGTCGAGTCAATGGTCGCCATGTACACAAAAAAGATCTTCAAGTATGTGAAGAAAATCAACATGTACGGCTACAACGTCCACTTGAGAGAAGGGCATCATCATCAACACATCAAGTTCACCAAGATCAAGCACAAGACCAAGAAGAAGGTGGTCAAGGAGAGGAGGCCAAAGCAAGAAGCAACCATTGCCATCCGCGAGTGGATAAGTGGTGGAGAATCAAGTTCTTGTAGCTCAAGTGATGAATCAAGAAAGAACTTCACCACCCGCTTCATGCAAGGTCCTTCATCATCACCACACATGTGCCTTATGGCCAAAGGTATGGAAAACGATGTAAGTGATGATGAATCCGACACCACCTCTCTTGATGATCTTGTTGAGCTAGTCCATGAGCAAAAGGAAATGCTTAAGAAACAAGCTAATGAAATTAAAGAACTCAATGCTCTCAATGATCTTAGTGCAACCCTTGCTACAAATTATGAATATTTGTTGTGCAAATTCAAATTGCTTAGCAAGGAGTGTGTTGAGCTAAAATCTAAGCTTGAGAGCAATGAGACTAAAACAAGTAATTTCTTTGAGCTTGATGAATCATCTATCCCTTGTGCGATTCCTATCTCCAAGGTAGATGCTTCAACTTCTTGCATTGATTTAATTGATAAATCTTGCTCACCATCTTGCAATAAGAATGTTGTAGAAACATGTGATTGTCTCATAGCCAAGAAAAATGATGAGCTCAAGCAAGAAGTGAAATGGCTCCGAGAGAGGTTGTTTAGCTTGATGGGTAAGGATAAGAACAATGAGGAACAAGTGGACATCTCTCAAGACATGAAGAGCAACGTCCAACCTTCTCAAGATAACCGTGAGCCCATGGTGAAGAAGCTTGAGAAGGGTGAAACCGTGACTTGCTACAAGTGTCATGAAGAAGGGCACAAGTTCTACAAATACCCTCAATTTGTCAAGAAGATGGACAAGGGCGAGAAGAAGAAGATGAAGCCTATCATCAAGAGCTCCCTCATCTACACCAAGCCCAATCACAAGAACAAGGACAAGAGCAACACCTACGTCATAAAGAAGAAGACCAATGGCAAGGTGGTTGCACACAAGGTTGGGAAGATGAAGGGGGAACGGGGTTGGAACCAACCCATTTGGGTGCCCAATGAAGTCATCATCAACATGAACCTCAAATGGTTTGGGTTCCTAAGGCCACTTGAAGGTCATGAGAGCGGGGACTTGGGAGGCTTGGCACAAACAAGATGTGAAGATTCAAGCCTAGAAGACAAGCTTGCTAGTTGGACATGTGTTGCCCAAGATCCCCGGTCGAGGTAATGGAAACTAGAACTCATTTCATGTATCTTTGTAGCTCCATTGCCTTATTTAGGTTGCATTTGTTGCAATATTTACATATGGTAGGTTGCTTGTGTCATGTGCTAACCCATGAGCAACCTACATGGTTTGATTAGTGTGTAGGAAAGCTACACTTGCTCTTTCATGATGCATGTTTTTCTTTTATATCTCTTTGCATCATGAGCAAGCTATAGGGTTAGCTTCCCTTTTATTGTCATAAACAATGTGCATATATTTGGTTGGTGATTCAAACACTAAATGCACACATTTAGGGAGAGCTCATCCTATGGTTTAGTTATGGGACTAACATTATTTCAAGCTTATTTTGTGTAGTCCCTTGGTGATGCGTTCCGGTGCGGTGCTTCATTCTAAGAGAATGCTATTTCACTCTCAGTGTGATCTAACATCTCTAAAAGAGTGAATATAGCAATATGAGTTTCATGCTATTGAGTCATGTCCTTGCGAGCTTATGTCTATATATAAGTTCAAAGGCAATGGACTCATACATTCCTAATCCTTGTGGTACCCCAAGTGTCTTCTATGCAAGCTTCTTTCAAGTGGTGTCACCTAGTGGTGTCATTTCCAAGTGGCTCATCTCAATGTGGTGCCAACAAGGTAGAGAGGATCAAATCCCCGGAGGTATGCAATGATCAAAAGACTACAAGTGATATCTACAAGTGGTAATGTAATAAGAACCCATTTGTCTTATCTCTTGTCCTTTAAGCTACCTTCTTGCATGATATGCTCTAAGCTTCCTTGTCTTACAAGTATTTGTAGTTGTGCACTTGATTTTCACACTATCATATTGTGCACACACTTAGGAGGAGCTTAGTTTGTATCATGCTAGTCTCATGAGCTTGTGATCCACCTTAGTTATTCGCACATGTGGTATCTTTATTGATATCATACATATGGATCATGGTTCATGCAGCTTTCTCCCTTGTATTTAACATTTCTCTTTGAGCTATGATTGCTAGGACTTACTAAATTTCCTTGGAGACATTTTGTTTTGGGATCTTTTTGGAGATTTTATTCCAAAGGGGGAGAATGTGGGACCAAAGCAAGCTAGAGTTTCCAAAATGGAAAGAGGCAAGCTATGTGGGAACATAGGAAGAGAAGATCAAAAAGGGGGAAGTTTGATCTAGGGGGAGTTTGGATGATGGTAAGCATCCAAGCAAGTGTAAGTGGTTCTAATTTTGTCAATTTTTGCAAATTTATGCTTACTTTGGTTGTGTTGTCATAAATCACCAAAAATGGGGAGATTGTAGCGAACATGGCCTCATATGCCATTAGTTCGAGTATGATTTTGGTGATTCATGACAACATGATCAATGGGACTAACCATATTGTCTAGCATGTCCTTGTAGGCATTTATAGGTCCCATGGATGTAACCACAATTAAAGCCAAAATACCACATGCCAAATTCAGAAGATAGTCTATTTTTCAAGGTTATAAAACAGTGGTAAGATGGCTCCAAAAGGTGGCAAGTTGAACCAAAGTCAAAAACGTAAGAAAACAGGAAATGGCACCGTCGGATGAACCGACGGTACCCTAGAGGCGAGCGTCGGTGTACTTGGTACATCAGCGTAAGGCCAACCTGAATTGGCATCGTCGGATGAACCGACGCCCACATTCTAGTTGCGTCGGACAAGTTGCAGAGCTGAAGTCGCGAAGACAGAAGCGTCAGATGAACCGACGGTCCATTGGACCGAACCGTCGGTCTATCCGATGACCAAGTTTGAACAAGATGTAGACGCGCCAAGACGAACCCTTCGAAGACCGGATGAACCGATGCCTTGGTCAAGTGGAAGCATCGGTCATCCGACGGTCACGGCAAAGAGAGGACGTTTTGGTCGAGGTCTTTAGCACCGGATGAACCGACGCCTCCGAAAAGCATAGCGCCGGATCATCCGACCTACTACTTTCAGCTTTTAGCCAACGGCTAGTTTGATGCCTTGGGCTATTTATACCTCCTCCACCTGCCCATTTGAGGTTGCTGGATGGTGTGGAAGTGCAGAAGAGTGCAAGACACTTAGAAGATCATATCCAATCCATCCAAGTGCTTAATTACTCATACATAGACTTGCATATGCTTAGTGTACGTGCTTAGTGCTAGGCTTAGCTTAGAGCTGAGTGAGTGCAAGGTTGTGCCAACCTTGTGAGGTGATTCTTGAGTGAATCAAGGTGTACAAGGTTCGCCGGAAGCCTTGGGGCCTAAGTGACTCACCGGCAATCGTCTTCGACCCTCCGGCTTGGTGTGGAGTGGCGAGGACACTTTGTGCGGGGGACGTGGAGACCCGCTTCCTAAGTGGAGAAGCTCCTTAGTGGAGGCGGCATCAAGGTGACCAAGGGAGCTTGGCGAGTGCCTAAGTGGCGAGCCTTAGTGGCGAGTCAAGTGGTGCTCTTGGGAGAGACTTAGTGATCGGGAAGCAATACTCTTGTGTGAGTGCTTCAACAACGTGGACTAGGGGTGGCTTAGTGCCTACCGATACCACGGGATAAATCGCGTGTCAAGAGTTTGCTTCCTCTCATCCCCTTTACGTTTCCGCATTTACTCTATTGCAATCTTTGTTTGCCTTTACTTTCCTAGAGTAGTATCTTGCTACGATTGGCTATAGGTTGCAAACCTTGTTTGGGATGGGAGTTTCACATTAGAACAACCCTAGTTGCACATCTAGATAGTATGTTCTAGTTTATCTTTGTGTAAAAATAATGAAGCCATAGGTTAAGGTTTTAGTTTGCCTAATTCACCCCCTCCCCCTCTTAAGCTACGAGCATCCGATTCCTTACAGAGCTGAGCTCTCAGCTAGACCACACACTGCACGCACTTCCTGTCGGGTAGGTATCGCTGCAACGAAATTAAATCCATACCGTCGACGGCTGTGTTCTGTTCTCCCCCCGCACGTACCTTGCTTGCTCTTTCCAGAAAATACTTCATCAATCGTACATGGACACATTATTGTGATACTGGTAATAGTTTGTTGTGTTATCGAAATAATAAGCTTCACCAGCGGCTTCAAATGTAACGTGTAAACGTGCTTTCTTATGTTTGTGGTTTGCTTTATTTGTACGTCGGTTGAAGAATTTATATATATTTTTTTTCTTTGATTTTCGAAAAAAATAGATGAATCAAAAAATTTGAGAAATATACATCTGCCGCCGTACCCCACGGCGGCTCCTGCCGCCGTGGGGCACGGCGGTAGGGGTGCCGCCAACGGTCGGCTGACCTGCCAGGTGGGGTCAGATTCCTGCCGCCGTGCCTCACGACGGTAGGAGCCCTAGCGCCGCACCCACGGCGGCAGGGTCCTGGCGCCGTGCCCCACGGCGGCACCGTCACCCCTATATAAGGGGGTGACGTCGTTCGTCGGCAAGCTGCAGCCGTACGTGGACGAGTGGGCGTCCGCGGCGCACGAGGAGAACGTTGTCACCGAGCACCGTCTTCACGACGGCGCGGCCTGGATAGCGTACCTTCAGTGGTACCTCCCGAGGACGCCGGACGGGTGACGACGGCCACCGGTCCCGGACCACGGCGGGATCTGCCGGACACCACGCACCCGTGCGCCGAGACCGGACACGACACGCCGGTAAGCTACGATCGCAAACATACTACATTCATATGACTTTTCATTATAACATGTGTTACTAATTTTGTGAGCAAGACGACGTGCTTCGAGATCGTCGGCTCGCGGCGTCCGCGAGGGAGCGTGGCTTTACACGGGGCCTCCGGCACACCGAGCACGACGGGATCATCGATGCTGCCATGAGGTACTCGCCGTCGTGAACTACGCCGGGGCCGTAGAGATTCCTCTCCTTCCGCGCCACCCAGCATCGTCCTCGAGCTCCGCCTCGGCGGCTTCGCCGACGCCTTCCACCCTTGCCGGGCGGCTTCCGGCTGACGCGCAGCGGCCACAGTAGCGGGGCCCGCACACCTAATGGACCTTATTTTCAACTAATGCACGGAATTATTGTATGTTTGTGGTTATACTACATTCTAATCATACAGGGCGACCGCCGCTCTTTCCGACAACCGGCCTCGACAATGGGAGACGACGGCACCTAGAGCCGATCTTTCCGCTAGGAGGTTTCGCATCACCGGGTCTTCGCCATAAGGGCGATATTCCTTCCTCGTCCACTCCGCCTATGTTCCACCGCCGACGCGACCACCGAGGACCAGCTGGGCTGGGATGAGTTTGGGTACGGAGACATTCTCGCGACCATGGATGCCCCGCCACAGGCCGAGGAGGTTGGCCCGTCACGCTGACAGCACCGCTTGGGACTCACCGACACGACCAGGCGGAGCGACCCGGCCGGCGGGCGACACCGGATGTCGCAGCTCGTCAGCGGCCATGGCGACACCGTCTCGACCAGCTCGGACCGCGCGGGTGGTCGTGGCACCGACCCACAGACGTCTGACCGACCACACTGGTCGCGCTAGAGTCATTAGGGAAGAGGCACCACATTTAGATGTAGTAGTACTTTTACCATGATTTTGTATAAACTATTTGCATCTACTCGTTGATTATGATATTCCCTTGTGATTATGCTTACACTTATCAGTTTGTTGTTTTTTAAAAAGATTAAAAGTGTTTTAAAATGAAAAAATTTAAAAAAAATAAAATGGCCTTCACACGTGGCACGGCCGTGCTAGGTACTGCCGCCTGCCGCTCGGCGGCAGGATCCTGGCGCCGTGCCGTGGCCCCGCCCGGTGCTCTCCTGCCGCCCTACCCTACGGCGGCAGGGACTTAACGCCGTGGGGCATGGCGGCAGGGATGCTGCCGCCGTGCGACATACTGCCCGTGTGCAGCGGCAGATGTATATTTCTCGAAATTTTTGGTTCGTCCATTTATTTTCCGAAAATCAAAGAAAAAAATATTTTAAAAAATTCTCGGTTGAACCATAGCAAATGTACTGTTATTCGATAAGCAAACTTTGTAAACGTATGTACCATAATTTGGCTTGGTTATATCAAGTTACAACCTATCCTTGCTTCACTGGTCTTGCTGCGGTGCTATTCATTTTCCAGATAGTTACGCTAGCTGCCGGCAAGCTCCTTGCATTGTTTTTTTTTTTTTTTTGGAACAGCTTCTTGCATTGTCAGTGGCACATTGCTTGAGAGCGTCCTCAGCTCGCCGGCGGTTGGCCGCGGCAAGTTGCCGACGCCGGCCGTCCGCCGGTGTGAAAAAATACAGGTCGTGCTGTGCAGGGACAGCACCCCGTGCTTGTTGACAGAAAAAATACAGATCGTTTGGGTTTTCCAGGCTGAGCAACTGACTGGACCAAATGGGCCTCCATTGCAAGTGAAAGTGTGTGGTGGGCTTGTCTGTCCAAAGAGCAAGTTAACCAGGAACCTTTTAAATTTTATTACTACTATTTTTTCCCTTTTGCCAAGAGATAGATAATCAGAACCTTAATGGAGCAGCGGCAAGCCGGCAGCAGAAATCATCCTAACATGCACTCCCAATGAGTGCATTAGACGAAAGGTCAGTAACACAGACAATTCGAAACGTGATTTGCTGCTCCTGAGGGCTAGCTCAATGCAACGCAGATAATCGAGCAACCTCGAGCGGTTGCATGAGGCGAGACCAGAGCCGCCTGTGCGCGTCTCGATCTGCAGCCAGCTCTGCAACTCGAGATCTACACGTGCATTTCCGATGAAGCAGGGAACTATAAAAAGGTGGCGACCGGTGAGGGACAAAAATGTCCGACTTGTGGGGAAACAAATAGCCGGGATCTGTTTTGCGCCGTCGCAAAACAGTCGTCAACTGGTCAAGCGAGCGTAGCAGGGGGCGCGCACGCAACAACCTCCTGATGCTGCGACGGGCGACGGAGCCGGGCAGCTGACGATTGCTATCGTCCTTACCATTTCTGTGATTCTGTCGTGTGTGGCTACGTGCCTACTTGTCCTCTGCTTGTAGAGCAGTACTTGCTCACCAAGTCTGTCACAAGGTCGGAGATCCAATCTTGCTCTAGAATTATAAAAAAAAAAATCTACTACTTTGGAGCACTTGTACCGGTACCGCTGAGAGAACTTGAGATCATTCAGTAACAGGGTACTGACAAGCACTTGTGATCTCGAAGCTCGTAGCCACTACTAATCACCACACGTTGCGCGCATTTTCTGCAAAATAAAAGCAAATGGATGTTTGATCAAGGTACTTGATAAACTTATTTTACTAAACAAGCATATATTACGTGTCAACAGTTGCAACAGTAATTTAAGACAGAGCATGTTAATTAAAGTCATTCAAGGGAGTCATCAGTCATGGTGTACAGACGTGCTACCAGCCTACACCCTCTGTCCCTTTGAGTCTGTCATTGGGAACCCGTGCCTGTGAGGCAATCCCGGTTCCCAAGCGACTATGAAATCGGGACGGAGGGAGTACCACCCATTCGTTCTCTCTACAGCTACCAGTACTGGAGCAGAGTATACTCAGCTGTACAGAGGTGGTCAGAATTCAATCTCAAACAACAAATCGCACCCCTGTCCGCTGGCAAATGTGATGAGCTTCTGTGCCAACGTTGATTCTGGTCAGTATTAGTCTATCTGTGTCACGGGGCTAATTGGGCTTTCTACCTAGGGATGTCTGCATGCGCATGTATGACAGCATGAGTGTGTACTATCATAAAAGTTTTATTCCAAACGTATGCCAACATGAGTGCGTACACTTCAACAAAGTTCTAAAGCAAACTAAAGCTAATCTTCTATCCGGATTCCAAAGGTGCCACATGGGGTTTTTAATCATCGTCCATCACCAACTCGCTAATTCCTTGCTTCCACAACAATAAATGGATCGGTGACCCGTACTCCTCCTTGTCATCCCTATCGTCAGAAGCTGATTCCTTCCTTCTTCAAGAGTAAGCGGCCGGGCTAATCCTAGCCCGCCGGACCAAGCCATCCCGGTTCCCGGATGGAACTAATCCGCATACCAATCATCCACCGAGTTAGGCGAACCAATTTGTTAACTGCTAATACAGCCGCAGCACAAGCGGGTGGTCTGTACAACCAAAGCCATCAATTCCACTGCTGAAATAATCTCAAGTGTTGTTCAGGTATTTTCATTGCTCTCCAGCCAGAGAATGTATCATTTCTTCCACTGACGCATGGTTTCTTGGCGTCTAATCGCCCTTGCTCTTCTCCAATTTCTCATGCAGCCAAGCAGGGCTGGGAGCGCTAGCTAAGAGGCGTAATCTTTAAGTTCAAGAATCAAGACAGATACTACATGGTATGCATTTCCCATCTTAACTCCGGTCAATGATATGATACAGCTAAGCTTGCAAGTTGATTGCACGCAATCTGCCTACCCTACCTTTTGCCATGAGTAGAGGATAAATGCATATGTAGGACGGTACTTTCTAATGAAGATAAGCGAGCATCAATAATCCATTTGTTTACTCAACATCTCCGGTTGACAATGTGCTATCGATCTAACCTAAAATTGTCCCTCTTGCTTTCAAAGTTATGGCAGTGGTACTGATGTATCCATTATGCACCTACTTCTTTGTATAGTTCAATCAACGATAATACTATTATACTAGTACTGCTTATAGGCCGCCAGTCTGGTATATATCTCTTCGATATTTCTTTCTCATATATATGTACAGTTGTGAATTGTGATCTTCTATGTATCATTAAGTTACATTAGTAGCTACATGTTGGCATATTAATTTCTCATATACACACATGGCTGCTATATTTACAAGATTTGGCACATAGAAATCATGTTTAAACTTATCCGAAAAAAAAAGAAATCATGTTTAAACACTGCATGCAGCCTCAATAAGTAAATAAAGGAAACGAACAAAACCACCAGCTGCTGTAGTATGCAGTGAATAGGTCCCATTCTGTCCGTCAGAAGTTTCAACCAGCAACAGACGAATGGTTGCACCTTCCACTCTGTTTTATGCTACCAAACAAAGCATGAGACCTTTTTTCAGTTCATGACTTACAAGTTACAACCAAGATTAATGAATGCATTGTGCCACAATAAAACAGTGAGAAAAAATGTATGCAGTCACCTACTCACGACGTTTTTCTCCTTTAAAAAAAATTTGCAGTAGACAGAGTGCCATTCACTCACTCACTATGCTATCAAGCTTGGCAACCTCAGTTCTTCTGAAGGCCGCATCCTTTGGTACCGATTGGACTGTTAATGAGATCAAGTCAGCATGGTATGTCAAGAAAGAAGTAGGAAAGTTGGAAGGGTCCCTAAGATCTATCTGTGCTGTTCTTAGAGATGCCGAGAGCAAGCAGCATACCTCTCATGCACTTCAGGAGTGGCTGGATAATCTAAAAGATGCTGTCTATGACATAGACGATGTTTTAGTCGACCTGGCCACGGAAGCTCTAGAGCAAGAAGTTCATAAAGATCTATGCTCACGAGTGAAGCATCTTCTTACTTATCCCTTTAAGTTGAGCAACAAAATAAAAGAGGTTCGTGAGAAGCTTGAAGAAATAGCAACCAACAAGGTACAATTTGGATTAGTTGAGCAACCAGTGGATATTCAGGTGGCAGACGGAAGCAGCCACAGGGAAACACATTCCTTTGTGATTGAATCAGAAATTGTTGGAAGAGATGAAGCTAGAAAAGATGTTGTTGCAATGATTCTCAGAGCTGCAGACTCCACAACTCCTATTTCTGTTGTTCCAATTGTTGGTTTGGGAGGCATTGGAAAAACTGCACTAGCAAAACTGATTTACAATGATGTGCATGTTTCTAAAAAGTTTGAGATGAAGTTATGGACATGTGTCTCTGATGTCTTTGATTTTAAGAAGATCTTAGAGGACATAATAGAATCAGGTACTGGCGAGAGCAGTAAGCATCAAAATCTCGAGACAGTTCAGAAGAAGTTACGTGAGCTTCTACAGGAAAAGAGTTATTTTCTTGTTCTAGATGATATGTGGAATGATAAACCCAGTGACTGGGATGAGTTAAGAAGCTTGTTGTCCAATGGTGGAAGTGGAAGTGTGATTATAGTCACCACACGCAGTTTAAAAGTTGCATCGATGATGAAAACTCTAGAACCATATGATGTAGCAAAACTACCACATGATGAGTGCATGCAAGTATTTTTTCGGTGTGCATTCAGAGATAAGGAAGAAAAACACACCGAGTTGCTAAAATTTGGGGAATCAATTGTGAAAAAATGTTGTGGTATTCCTTTGGCAGCAAAGACATTGGGTTCCCTTTTGTCTAATTGTCGAGATGTTGAAGAATGGAAACGCATTGAGGAAGAGAGTTTGTGGAATGTTGAGCAAGAAAAAGATGGTATATTACCGGTACTAAAATTAAGTTATGATGCACTTCCACCCCATCTACAAGCATGCTTTGCTTCCCTATCCACTTACCCTAAGGACTATCCTCTTTTCAAAGATCTTCTTGTTTTGTTCTGGATGGCATTAGGGTTGCTGCGTAGAGAAAGTGAAAGTATGGACATGATGTCTATGGGAGAAAGGTATTTCCACGAGCTTCTAGGAAGACCACTTTTTCAAGATCAAGAACTTATTTTTGATGACACTATTTTTAGTTGTAAAACTCACGATCTGATTCATGATCTTTCAATAAAAGTGTCCAGAAAGGAGCATGCAGTTGTTAGCTGCAGAAAAGTTGATGTTCATGAGAGGATTAGGCACCTAGTGTGGGACCGCGAAGACTTCTCAACGGAGGTGAAATTTCCTAAGAAGCTAAAGAAAGCATGTAGGGCAAGGTCATTCGTAAGCAGGTACAACTATGGTACTGTGAGTAAAGCCTTTCTTCATGACCTTTTCTCAACACTCAAGCATGTCCGTGTCCTAGTTTTTTCCGAAGTTAGATTTGAAGAGCTGCCAAGTTCAATTGCAAATTTAAGGGACCTAAGGTACCTAGATCTACAATGGAATGG
Source organism: Cenchrus purpureus (assembly GCA_022644695.1). Taxonomy (NCBI): domain Eukaryota; kingdom Viridiplantae; phylum Streptophyta; class Magnoliopsida; order Poales; family Poaceae; genus Cenchrus; species Cenchrus purpureus. The sequence continues at coordinate 49,992,757 of CP053458.1, forward strand.
GAAATTCAAATACCTGCCAAATTCTCTATGCAAGCTAGTGAATCTACAAACACTCCATCGTGGTCGGTGTGACCAACTAATGGAACTACCGAGAGATGTGCATCAACTTATCAACCTTACTTGTTTGTACCTGACATCAAAGCAGAAGTATTTGTTAAAACATGAGTTTCGCGGTTGGCCTTCCCTGACAATTCTAGTGTTGAGTAACTGTCCTGAGATAACATCATTGACAGAGGGATTTGGCAGTCTTGTTGCCCTCAGAAGGCTACGTATCTTCAACTGTCCAAAGTTGGCTTCTCTTCCCTCTGCCATGAGTAAGCTCTCCACGCTCCAGAAGTTGGTTATTAATAATTGCGCGGAGCTTGATCTGATGGGACCAGAGGAAGCCTTGAGCGGGTTGTGCTCCCTGCGTACGCTACAACTCACTGATCTCCCGAAGCTGGTGGGATTTCCGAAGAGCTTCAAATCGGCAGCTTCCTCTCTTGAATATGTTTTGATTGGCGATTGCAAAGGATTGGAGAAGCTGCCAAGTTTCATCCAAGATTTCTCTTCTCTTAAGAAAATTGTGCTTTGTGACTGCCCCACGCTGAGCAGGAGATGCGCGGTGGGTTCCGGTGAGGATTTTCATCTCATCAGCCATGTCCCCGTCATACGAATTGATGGGAAGCTCTTCAAAAGGTATATTCTTTCTACTGCCACTGGCTCTAGTTTCCTGGTCCATCATAGAATCCACCAGTTGTCTCCAGCCAACATAATTAGCTCATTTCCGCTTTTATCTCTCTCTGACTCTTTACGCACAGGAACCTTGACGGGAAGCACGTACATCCTGAATCGTGACTTGAAGAGACCGGTGCAAAGATATCAATGCAGCGAGCTGAGCTCTCAGCAAGACCACACATTGCACGCACTTCCTGTCGTGGTAGGTATTGCTGCAACGAAATTAAATCCATACCGTCGACGGCTGTGTTCTGTTCTCCCCCTGCACGTACCTATGCTTGCTCTTTCCAGAAAATACTTCATCAATACGTACATGGACACATGATTGTGATACTGGTAATAGTTTGTTGTGTTATCGAAATAATAAGCTGCACCAGCGGCTTCAAATGTAACGTGTGAACAGTGAACGTGCTTTTTATGTTTGTGGTTTGCTTTATTTGTATGTCGGTTGAACCATAGCAAATTAAATGTACTGTTATTCGATAAGCAAACTTTGTAAACGTGTGTACCATAATTTGGTTTGGTTATATCATGTTACTGTTAGAGAGCACAGCAGAATCCGACCTGGGAATTTATGTTGTGCTCCCCTACCGTCAATTTGCGATGTGGGACTAATCCAACAATCTTCCCCGTCACACATCAAGTCCAACTCTTACATCACATGACAACCTATATGCACAACATGGAAGGTTATTACAGGCTCAGAGTGCAATTCTTCAGTCACAAGGTTTTTCGTGACCCTACGGAGACATTAACGGGCTCGTCAACGTGTGACCCGGAGATGTTTTCACATGTTTTTACAACCTTCGGCTCTAATACCACTTGTTAGAGAGCACAGCAGAATCCGGCCCGGGAATTTATACCCACGTGTCGGCGCCTCAACTGGCCTAGGTCTAACGGAGTCCACAACAAGAACATGAGCCTAACTCAACCCAAAAGACTAGCCTGATGGGTAAGGACTACCCTCACCTTTATGTTGTGCTCTCCCACCGTCAATTTGCGACGTGGGACTAATCCAACAGTTACAACCTATCCTTGCTTCACTGGTCTTGCTGCGGTGCTATTCATTTTCCAGGGAGGCTGCCAGTTACGCTAGCTGCCGGCAAAGCTTCTTGTCAGTAGCACATTGCTTGATAGCGTCCTCGACTCATCGGCGGTTGGGCGCGGCAAGTTGCCGACGCCGGCCGTCCGCCCGTGTGCAAAAATATAGGTCGTGACGTCGTGTTGTGCAGGGAAAGCACGCTGTGCTGGTTGACAAGGAAGAAGAAACGCGCCCTGCACTGATAGATCGTTTGGGTATTCCAGGCTGAGGCTGACTGCAACGGGACCAGGGTTTTCGTGGTAACCGCTCCTCCTACTGCAGCTCGGTAGTGAAAAAGAATGGTAAACCGGTGTTTTACCGCGTACGACCGAAACTAAAAAACATATACCTCGGTTAACCGATCCGGTTCGTCGGTTAACCAGGACGTTTTTTGGGGGTAAAAGAAACGCTTCGGTAGCGGTTTTTTTTAACCCTTAATGGGACACTGGATAGCACCCTGGACTGCTAAATTTACCGGCTCGGACCTCCTGCACCCTCCGCAGCGGTACCCGGGAAAGGAGCTACACTGTCCAGGATAGAGATGGCAATGGGTACCCGAAACCCGAGTACCCGACGGGTTTTACCCGATAAGGAGACGGGTATGAAATTATATTTCTACCCACGGGTACATAAATGGGCAACATCATGTACCCATCGGGTAAGCGGGTGCGGGTGTGGGTACATACTACCTATACCCGCATACCCGCGGGTAAAATAAACCCGTCTACAATATATGATAAACGTGTAAAATTGTACATTGTTAGTGAAGGATAACTTAATATTGATAACTAGCAAAAAAAATTTATGCTTTATTAGACTATTAATTGGTTAACAATTATCATTTATCTTTTTTATCAATTAACTTCGTCGATGTATGCACTTTATCACGTGTTATGTTCTCAAATATATTAGTTTACAACGGGTATGCTATCGGGTATGGGTTACCCGACGGTAAAAACCAGCGAATACGGGTATGGGTAAGAACTTGAACCCGCATGCGGGTATGGGTTTTTTAGCGGGTAGAGTTAGAGTTGGCGGGTGCGGGTATGGAATGGCACTACCCGACGGGTTTCTACCCGTTGCCATCTCTAGTCCAGGATCCAGAGTTGATCCTGGAAATCTCGAGCAGCCGTCCTCCTCGCAAATCACCGTCTCGCCTCCCTCGCCGCCTCTGGTCCGGCGCCACCGCCGAGGGACGAGGCCACCACACGCCTCAGCGCGCGACTCGGGGTGAGGCCGACGCCGCCAAGCTGCGGGCCCGCGTTGAGCGTATCGACGCCGCCAGCTCCGGCACCGGGAGGGAGCGGGGAAGGAGGCGGCGGGCGCGGTGCCGATGGCGGCGGGGAGGCGAAGGTCGAGCTAGGGAGGCGGTCGGCGCCGACGTGGCGGGAGCATTGGGACCGCTGTGAGCTAGGGGGCGGTGGTCAGGAGGAAGTGGACGGCGACGACAGCGGTGAGGATCCGCGCACGAAGTAGAACGCGTCCTGGAGACAGCGGAGCGCATCCTGGGGATGGCGAGGCCAAGGCCGGCGGCTGCAGATCTGAGCTCCTCTAGTGCGCGCACGACGTAGAGCTCGTCGACGAGTGCGGTGCGGGCACAGACAGATGAAGCGGTGCCCTAGGGGCTCAACGGCAGCTCTAACGGCTCGACCTCTCGGCCACCGTCCTACACGCCAGGCGTTTGGCGCCGATGTGCTGCACGTCGGGCTCTGATGCAGCAGGGTCCGCCGAGGAGGAGCCGCGCGCAAGGGAGGGGTGGAGGCCGCTCGCCGTCAGCACCCGACGCCTTGCGCCCTGGCTGCGCGCCTTCTTGGCTGGCAGTGGTAGGGGAACCCCGTTGTGCCTGCGTTGGCCGGCGGCCGACCGGGGAGGCCTCTTGTGCTTGAGGAGAGGGGGGAGGGGGATGAAGGAGGGGTGGCCGATGCGGAGTGAGGAGGAGCGCCCCGAGGCCGGTGGTGGAGGGAGGAGGATCCTGCTGGCGTGGATGGTGCCGAACTGGTGGTGGGTATCGACCGGGCGGGTGGGGGTGGGTGCAGCTGTGTGTGGATGTGGATAGATGGGGAGGAAAACAAAAAATAAATGGCAGGTGAGATCCATGAATAGAGGAGGAAAATGGAAGGTATTGCTGCAGCAAAATGTGTTTTAGGGGTTGAATTTTGTAAGGGGTCCTCCAAATACCTTTTTAGAAGATGATTTTTGGGGGGACACTGTTGCGGTCAGTCTGAGCAACTGACTGGACCAAATGGGCCTCCATTGCAAGTTGAAAGCGTGGTGGGCTTGGTCCAAAGAGCAAGTTAATCGGGAACCTTTTAAATTTTACTACTATTTTTTTCCCTTACGCCAAGAGATAGATAACCTTACCATTCAAAAAAAAAGATAATCAGAACCTTACTAGAGCAGCGGCAAGCCGGCAGCAGAAATTATCCTAGCATGCAATCCTAGTTCCTTATAATTGACAGGGTGCTACCCATCAGTGCATTAGACGAAAGGTCGGTAACACAGATTCGAAACAGGTGCTGCTCCTGAAGGCAAGCTCAATGCAACGTAGATAATCGAGCAACCTCGAGCGGTTGCATGACGCGAGACCAGAGCCGCATGTGCGCGTCTGGATCTGCAGCCAGCTCTGCAACTCGAGATCTACATTGGCATTTCCGATGAAGCAGTGAACTATAAAAAGGTGGCGACGAGGGACAAAAATGTCCGATTTGTGGGAAAACAAGTAGCCGGGATCTGATTTGCGTCATCGCAAAACTTTTTTTTCAAGACATGCATAACACGTTTTCATTAAGAAAGAAGTTTGAAACAAGTTAAAGCAGACAAGACTCGACCCAAGGCCCGAACAAAGACAAAACAGTAAAAATGAAAAAAAAGCACTAACAACAAGCTAAGGTGTCATAACCCGGCGACGAAAGACCAATAGGGCGGCTATGGACACGAATCCCGCTCTGGTCCAGAGACGCGCGTTCTCCAAAATGGCCCCAGCGAGGGCCACCGGCTGCAAGGCCGCCCGCTCGTGGACGCGACGGTTCCTCTCTTTCCAAAGCGACCAGACGATCAACCAGACAAGGGTATCAAAACCTTTACGGGAGGGCTTGGAGACCGTCCTCTGCGCTCGCAACCACCAGACCGCGACTGAGTCCTCCCGCGAGGGAGCCAAGTCCGCCATGCTGAAGAACCGAAGCACGCGAAACCAAGTTTCCCGACTGTGGACACAGCCAAGGAGCAGATGATCTAAGGTCTCGACCTCTTGTGCACAGAGAGCGCAGACGTCTCTGGCACTCAACCCATGACGTCAAAGTCTGTCGGACGTCCAACAGCGACCATGCAAGATAAGCCAACCGAAGAAGCGCACCCTTCCAGGCGCTTGAGTTTTCCAGAGGCGCGAGGCTCCGAGGAGAAGCGACCTACCGAAGAAAAGTGCTCGGTAGGTCAATGCCGAGGAGAATTCGCCCGAGGCCGTCCACTTCCAGATGAAGCAATCCGAGGTGTCAGTGAGAGCAAAGTCGAGTAGCAGGTCCCACATCCTGATGTACTAATGATCACCTAAACTGTCGTGGCTCCGGTGATGTCACTGTGACAACCCGCCCAAGAAAATACCGTACTATCGCCTAAATCAATCCACTTTGGTCATTAAACGACAGTAAAGTACCATCCCGTCGTAAGTTGTCGGGTCAAAGCCCGGTAAATCACTTGGATAACACACAGAGGATCGAACATATGCATTAAAACTCACACGAAGGCGAGTCCAGAGTACAAACACAAATTAAATCCAGACATGATAAGTAAAGGTTCAGAGTTCGAAAACAGCGGAAAAATTAAACTAGCGATACGGTAGACATTACATGAGGCCATCCGTGATGCCATCACTCGTCGTCATCCACCCATTCCGACTCTCGGTAGGGTGGAATCTCTCGAGCCAAACAACACCGCACCAACATTTATAAAGCAAGGCTGAGTATACTAATACTCAGCAAGACTTAACCGTCAGGTGATATCTACATCACCAAACTCTAGACATGAGAGGCTTTTTGGCCGCTGGAGTTCTTTTGCTGAAAAGCAACAAAGAGTATGTCCTTATTTTCAATATTTTAGCTCAAATTCTAGTTAATTAACATTTCTAAGTGAGCCATCTATTGCAATCAAGAATTGAGCAATACAATTAATCCACGCAGAAATATTCACATAGTTCCATCATTAAGGGATATCTTGGCCAGTTGATTAAGCAGTCTCAGATAACGGTGAGATGCCAACAATCGATTGATTTATAACCTTGCAAGGTAAACCTAAACACACGGAGTGGTGCCCTCACAAGTGGGCACCGACCAGGCGGTTCCCAAAAGTCCTCAGCTTGGGATCGAATCTTACAGTCCCGGGTACAAGGCTATCTGGCATGCCCCCACATAGTACATCCAGCCTCACACATGTACCCACCTTCCGGTGGCGAGCCCGGCAGGTGAATACTCAAGATTAGTAATAGTAAGATCTCGCACCGTCTCATTAAGGTACTAGGCTTACCGGTCCCATTCCCGTCAAGTGCTTAGTACGTTCAAAAGCTTAGCCCACGAAAGCCACTAGACCGAAGCCCAAATCCCATGCTCTTACCACATGAGCAATCTATTTATAAAGATCTTATGATTCCAACATAAGAACCTAATCTCACGAATGACGAACATCACTCGACTTGTACCAGTCCTATAGCATAGCAGCTATCGACCTAGCATACTAGTAAAAGAGCATAGGTACCTAGGGATCATGCATCTAGGGTTTCAATTCAACTCCTAAAACGTAAATGTACAAACATAGCACGAGTAGTTGCATAATTTTAAAAAGAATGGTTAATGATCTGGGGCTTGCCTTCGTCGGCAAGGTTGGCATTGGGCCCTTCTGGACTTTGCTCCAGTAGGTCTTGCTCTACCACAACGTAGTGCACGTCTTCGTCAGCTCCTCCGTCTCCTCCTTCCGGCACGAGCGTATAGCTACCGTCGGGAAGATATACACAAGGATGCATATGCAAGATTTAAATAACGGTTTTGATTTAATTAATTACAAAACAACACATGACAGTCATGGGGTGCATGGTTGACCACATTCACCTAGATAAACACACATTTGGTATATTCTTCTATTAAAGTAACAACACATGGTGTTTTATTATTTATTCCTTTTAATAGTGACTGTGTACATATTTATATAAATAAATTTATTTAATTTCACAAAACAGTAAAGGGTGTGGTTTTAAGCTTCTTAGCATGCTTCACATCACCTTCAAAGGGGTCAATAGGTGTGATGTGGGTGGTTTTCCCAATTCAACTTTATTATGAAGCTTAATTGGCTTCCATTGCTTTTATTCATAAATAAATTCATAAAATTCAGTGGGTGGTGTTTCTAAAGCACTATAGACCTAGATAAAGCCACTGAATAAGATTTCCCAATTACATGAGCTATAAAATAATTATACCAAAAATAACAAATTTTAGCCACCAAAACAAGATAAAAGTATATAAAAATAAATAAATAACAAATGGATCCGAACTTTCTCTCACTGGTTCTCTGACTCAAATCAAGGCTAGGAAATCAACAAACACATCAAGAGCTACTCTAGATCTTAAACTATGTATTTATACTTAAAACTAATCATATATTGAGAATAAATATTTCTGACAGATATAAAATCATGATTAATTCACTAGAGGTGTATTTAGGCATGCAAATATTATATCAAGAAGTTGAACACAAAAATCTATTTATATGTTGCTACGAAAATCATTTAGACAGATTCATCATAAATACAAAATAAATCATATTAAAATATTTACTTATTAACTTTGTGCAATTTTTGGCGCAGAGTCTAGAAATGACATTACTCACAACATATCCAAAATTCAGCTAAAGATCACATGTAGATTTTGAACTACAGTAGATCTAGTTTAAAAGGATTTCTATTTTTCATGCAAAAACTGTCAGTCAAAAGTAGAGTCATGCTTCGTAGAAGTTGTAGTGTTATTCAGAAGGAAACAAGCAAAATTGGTTTTGTATTTTTTTGATTTCTCTATGAATTTCTACGGATTTTACAAGATCCATCAAAAATCCACACACTATTTCAGAATCTATTTTCAAGCAGGTCCCTGGAAAGTTCTTATTCTTCACAGATATGCCCCTAGTTTGCACCTAAGCCCCTGCAAAGAGTTCAATCCTCACAACTCTACCCTTTCGCCGCCTGGTGAGTTCGCCGGCGGCGATAGCCAGCCGGACTTGGCCAACAAATGGCACGGGGCCTCATGGATGCTCACCTGAGCTCGATTGGTGGCGGTGGGTTGGTCGGAGAAGTCACCGACGGCGCCAAGACGGCAGTGGCGGCGCGGCGTGGGCTGAATTCCGGCGAGGTGTGGAGCAAGGGAAGGCAATGCGCGACGGGGTGAGCTCCAGGGGGTCCTAGGGGAGAGTCTAGGGTGGCCGGTCGGCACTGGGCACGAGCGGAGGGGAAGCTCGGCGGCGGCGGCTCCAATGGCGGGCGGCGGAGCCCGGGGAGACGGCGGAGTGCGTGTAAGCGCGAGGAGAGGGGTGCAGCGCCTTTTATAGGCGGCTTCACTTCGCTTCGAAGGCAATACGCGGGAGGACAAGGGGACCTGGCCGTCGTTGGGACGTGTAGCAGCTGGCGTGGTGCGGGTGGCAGCGCGGCGCGGGGTGAACGACACGCGTTGGGGTGCGGGCTCCAAGGCACGCTCGGACTGCGTGTGGCCTCGGGAGGCGCGGCTCGGGAGGCGTTGGGCTGGCGTGGGGGCGGGGCGAGGGTGGCGTGATGCCACGCATGGCGCAGGCGTGGAGCTCGCGCAGCGTGCGGCGTCGCCCATTTTTTTGTTTCACTTAACTGTGTTTGACCGGAAATATCTCCAAAAACTTGAACTAAAGTGCACTAAAGTGTGTATAGCAAAGTTGTAGATCAAAGATCCCTCTACAACTTTTACAAAGGCTGGCCTATGAAATTTTGCTTGGATTGGTCAGAATTTGAGCTCAAACTTTATGTTTTTCTCGGCTCAGGTGAATAGTACTTAGCTGCAGTTGACCAAGTTTTTTCACCATTTTCCACTCCAAATTTGAAATGCCACCTAAAAGCAAAGTTGTGTCCCTCGAAAAACTGGACAACTTTTATATTGGGAGAATTTGAAGTGTTTAGGTGAAAATTTGAGAACACGGCAAAAGTTCTAGAGGAGGTTCAAAGACATCAGGGGTTTGATAGGGTTTGACTATGCCTTTGACCAAGGTTTGACCACAAGTGCGTGTTGATTTGATTAAGAGGATCATTAGTGATTGTTGACTAGGTTTTCGAGGTGATGACCCAGGTTGACCCAGGTTTGACCAGAGTCAACGTGTTTGACTCGGTTGACGAGGTCATTAGCACTAATGATGCTAATTAAAAACCTGGGGCATCACAGTCAAGCACCCAGGTCTGGTCTAAGATACCATCCCTAACAGTGCGAGTACGTCGAACCCTCTGAGGTACCGCCCCAAAGGTTGGGCGTGATCGAACGGATGGAGGTGCCCTGAATCCAATTATCCGACCAGAACAGGGCCTTCCTTCCATCCCCAACTGCAACCGAAATGGAAGCATCGAAAAAACTTTCCGCCTATGCCTCGTTTCCAAACTTGAAACCAAACCAGGTTCTCTGTGGATCTGTTCTAGCGAACCAGAGCCAGCGCATTCGGAGCGTCATGCCCATCAGCTGACGGTTGGGAATACTGAGGCCTCCCAACTCCTTGGGACAACACATGTTAACCAGAGCTACACACTTTCCGCGAAGCGACCCCGGTCCGCTAGGAGGAAACCTCTAATCAGGGTAGTGATGGTCTTCACCACCCAGGTGTTGACTGCTGTTAAGTACCACTTTTACGCCATCAACTCCTGCATTAAATAAATGAAAAGTGATCATCAACACTAAAATAGGGGTTTATACTGACAATTTCCACAAGTGTTGGTGTTTCTATCTTTTGTTGCGGGACACATGTAAATGCACATGGAATGATACAACTGAGAGGAAGTAAACCAATGGCATAGATATGACGTCATCATAAACAACCTCAAATGTCAAATTGGATTGCACCATTGCGACGGGCTCGTCGAGACGATCGAAATGGATATATCATTTGCATACATCGGAGCCGGATGAGAGAGATATGCACAGACATCATGTGGGCGGTGGGACCCACACGTGCCATGTGGCGACGTCGGCTACAGGATGTCATGTGTCCGTGACACCTCATCAATCCAAGAGAAGCACTTCCCGATGAATCAGACGCCGCCACGTGTTCAACACAAGGATTCAAGGGCCCACAACCCGAGCAAACCGCCTCCAACCGACCTATACATCGGGAACCGCCTTAGGGACCCACCGGCATACCCATTTAAAGGCGGTGCGATCGGAGCCGACCCGGGATCGGCCGACCCCACCTTAAGGCGGTTCGCCCCCTTCTTCCACGTGTCGTCCCCCCATTGGATCCTAAAGGTATTCCCGTGGTGCTTGTAGTGTTCTCACGTGGTGACCCGGGCCTATAAATAGAAGGGGAGGGGTAAGAAAGGAGACACACTTAACCACCCATCCAAGCCTCCTCTCCTAGAGAGAGTGCTAGAGTAGAGAGGGAGAAAGAGAGGCATGTGCTTCTCCATGTCATTGTTCTTCGTTTAGACTAAAGTGAGTATCTTTGTATTTTCCATTTAGACTAAAGTGTGTTCATACTTTTATGATATGTTCTTGTGTTCTTGATTCAGAGGCTTGTGTTCTTCGTGAACACACCCCTTTGATCCTGTTGCATAGGTTCATAAGCTTTCATACTCGTTTGTATGCGTGTTCGTCTTTTAGAATAAAGTGGATATTCATGCATGTTCAATTAGACTAAAGTGGCATTCGTGATTCCTTTTGCTCATAGCTTCTATAGTTGAGTGAGATCAGTTCTCCTCCTTGTGGGTTCGTCGCTCTATATTTAATATAGAGTGTCGTAGGTTGCTACGCATCGCGGATAGCGAGTCGCCACGGTAGTAATCAGTAGCATAGACGTAGTGTTTAGGCTAAGGGTTATCCTTTGTTTGCCCTATATCCCATGGATTGGTAGAGGTAGATCGCAGGTGGTGACAACCCTGTTGATCCTTTGAAATCCTCCACGTTCGGATATAGTGCAGGTTGAGGTTCGTCTTAGATCCGTAGGCCGTAGTCTCCTAACAGATCAGGGGTTAGCCGGTGCTCGAAGCAAGTTCTCGAGAGATCGACCTTTAACCTCATTTGTAGAGCTATCCATAGGAATCCTCTCTCCCAGTGCCTCATATCGTGGTGTTTTCTTGGACCGACTATACGAAGTTAGTACACAGACGTTCCCTTGGATTCGATACCCTTGGAATACTCTAAGCGGCTATCCGTCGCGGATTCATTCGTGCGTTGCTAAAATATCCAACACCAGGGCGCGATCTTAAGTGCCATGGAGATGTGCACCGGGAGGGCGCAAAGGTAGATTGCACAAGGACTAGCCTACCACTCCTGTTGAGCAACCTCCCTTTCCAAGATGGGATCCGGTTAGCGACCTTATCGACCAGTGGCTGCATCACCGCCTCGGCAGCCTCCGTGAAAGGTACCCCTAGATATGTGCATGGGAAAGAAGCGACTGCACAACCCAGTAACTCCGAGATCAGATCCGTATGCCAAGTGTCACAACAGATGGGGAACACCTGACTTTTGACAAAATTTGCTACCAGGCTTGTGACCCTGAAGAACGGGTCCAAAATGGCCTTAACAAGAAGGAGGTCCATCTCAACCGACGATAAAAAACGACCACATCATCCGCACAGAGCAGTTGTGACGAGCTTAATAATCACCGATGTTCCCAGGGGTAAGAACAATCCAGTGCCTCGGTTGTGACGAAAGGCACAAGCACTCCATGACAAACACAAAAAGCATAGGGGACAGCGGACCCCCCTACCTAAGTCCCCGACCATGGCAAATCCTGCGACCGGGCGAGCCATTGAGGAGGACCTTCGTACTGGTGGTGGAGAGAATCGTGGAGATCCAATTAGTCTAGGTTCTCGAACAACCAATACCCGACATAAGGTCGAATAGGAAGATCCACCCAACCGAGTCAAAAGTTTTCGCTAGATCAATCTTCAACATGACTCGTGGATTCCTCTTCGCAGCCATTCTGGTTTGGGGAGACCAGAAGAGGTAGGACCGGAGCAAAGCGGTTAGCTAGTGCTTTGGAAAAAAAATTTCCAAAGCTTTGGATGAGGCTAATAGGGCGGTAGTCACTCAGAGACAACAGATTGGGCGACTTAGGCAAGAGAATGAGGAGGGCGTCATTGAGGTGGTGGAAGCTGCGGCAATCCATGGAGGAGAGAGCATCGAAAGCGCGGATGATGTCCCGTTTGATGATCGACCAGGCAGAGCGATAAAAGCGACCCGTGAACCCATCTGGTCCAGGCACCTTATCCAAGGGGAGCTCCTTAACGACCGTCCAAATTTCCTCCTTCGTGAACGGGTGACCGAGAGAGGACAAGTCTCTCCGATGGATCCCCAAGGTCTCGAAGTCCAGTTGACCCTACCTATCATGAGCCGCACCCAAGATACCAGAGAAGTAATTAAAAGCATCCTCAGCCTTCTCCTCCTCTGCTACCAAGGTGACCCCATCGACCTGAAGCATGGCAATATGATTCCTCCGTCTACGCTAGTTCGCATGCAACTGGAAAAACTTGGTGTTGGCGTCCCTCTTGTGGAGCCAGCGCATACTGAATCGTTGTCGGGCCATAGTGCGCTCCAGCGAGGTTAGACCCATATAATGGATCTTCAGAAACCGCCTCAAGACGACCTCCGCGACCGAGCGCGCCCGGGTATCCTGGGCGTCGTCGCAAAACCGTCGTCATCTGATCAAGCGAGCGTCGTCGGCGCATGTGCTGCTGTCTCGTATCGTAGTAGGGGGCACGCAGGCAACGTCATCTGATCAAGCGAGCGTCGTCGGCGCATGTGCTGCTGTCTCGTATCGTAGTAGGGGGCACGCAGGCAACAACATCCTGCCGCTGCGACGGGTGATGGAGCCGGGCAGCCGACGATTGCTATCGTCCTTACCATTTCTGTGATTCTGTCGTGTGTGGCTACGTGCCTACTTGTCCTCTGCTTGTAGAGCAGTACTTGCTCACCAAGTCTGTCACAAGGTCTGAGATCCAATCTTGCTTTAGAATTATATAAAAAAAATCTAAACCAAATACAATCATCTACTACTTTGGAGCACTTGCAGCGGTACCACTGAGAGAACTTGAGATCATTCAATAACAGGGTACTGACAAGCACTTGCGATCTCGAAGCATAGCCACTACTAATCACCACACGTTGCGCGCATTTTCTGCAAAATAAAAGCAAATGGATGTTTGATCAAGGTACTTGATCAACTTATTTTACTAAACAAAAGCATTTATCACGTGTCTACAGTTGCAACAGTAATTTAAGATAGAGCATGTTAATTAAAGTCATTCAAGGGAGTCTGCTAAAAAAAAGTCATTCAAGGGAGTCATCAGTCATGGTGTAGAGACGTGCTACCACCCATTCGTTCTCTCTACAACTACCAGTACTGGAGCAGAGTATACTCAGCTGTACAGAGGTGGTCAGAACTCAGAATTCAGTCTCAAACAACAAATTGCACCCCTGTCCGCTGGCAAATGTGATGAGCTTATGTGCCAACGTTGATTCTGGTCAGTATTAGTCGGTCTGTGTCACGGGCTAACTGGGCTTTATACCTAGGGATGTTTGCATGCGCATGTATGACAGCATGAGTGTGTACTATCATAAAAGTTTTTGAGTTAACTGCATTAGACATACAACAACTTGTGAGGTGGGTGCAAATTGATCCAACAACTTGTAAAATGCTCTATCCAGTATAATAACTTGTGAGGTGGGTGCAAATTGGTCCAAGAACTTGTAGAAGACACAATTTAGTACAATAACTTGGTAGATGGGTGTATATTGGTCCAAGAACTTGTAAATTGCTCAAATTAGTATATTAAATTGGTAAATTAGTGCACTAACATTCCAAATGTTACAAGGAGAACGTAATAAGCAAAGTAGATGTGCATGCTCGTTTTATTCCAATCAATAGTTCTTTATTTTTAATAAAAGTCATTAATCGTGACATGTATGTTGCTTCTCAATTGTGTACATAACTTATTTGTTCAATATTTAAAATTGAATAAAAATTTAAACTTATGCCAAGTATTACTGAAATACTAAAGCCACAAGAGAAGCATGTATGTCTCTAATTTCACTCAGGTTTATTTTCTAAACAAGTACACCTAGCTTTAAAAATTATTTACGCCTAACTTCTAAAAGGTGTTGTTAGTATGCATTAGTATATTGACTTTTCGCTGAATAAAATGCTTATAATTAAAACGTTAAACATTGATGGTGAACTTATTATATTTATATGAAATTATTTATTTCAGATCAAAATTAAATTATGGTATAAAGTAATTAATATGAAGAGATAACATTAATTTCATAAACACTATCTAGGCAAAATATGTTACCCTTGCAAAACAAATATTTTTGGAAGTGTGCCTTAGGTGGCCTGGCATTAATGTTAATATGTAAAATGTCAAAATTAATTAATGGTATTCGCGTTGTGATGAGAATATCATCTGGTCTTGCATTAACAAATATATGTTATTCGTTATACAACATTTGGACTATGTATGCACTAATTTTCCAATTTGCAAATTCTTGGACTATTTCTCACCCAACTACCAAATTATTGTACTAGATTGAGTTTTTTACAAGTTGTTGGACCAATCTGCACCCATCTGACAAGTTATTGTACTAGATTGAGCATTTTAAAACTTGTTGGATCAATCTGCACCCACTTGACAAGTTGTTGTATGATGAGCGTAATTTACTCAAGTTTTATTCAAACGTATGCCAACATGAGTGCGTACACTTCAACAAAGTTCTAAAGCAAACTAAAGCTACTCTTCTATCCAGATTCCAAAGGTGCCACATGGGGTTTTTAATCATCGTCCATCACCAACTCGCTAATTCCTTGCTTCCACAATAATAAACGGATCGGTGACCCATACTCCTCCCAGGGTTAACCAAACCGGTGGGACCAGGCCGGAAACCGTGGGAACTGGTCGAACTGGTCCGGACCGGTTCCGGTTCCGTTCGGTTCCCAATCGGTCCAAATTCAAATTTTGAATTCAAAAAATGAAAAAATATCAAAAAAAAATCTCAAAAATACTTCAAGCTGTGTAGAATCTAATGGTGTCAAAAATTTTCAAATATTCGTTCATTTAATATACTTTGCGGGCATTAGAAGTTCAACTAGGTTGAACTTCTAATGCCCGCAAAAAATACTAAATGCACTAATATTTGAATTTTTTTACACCATTAGATTCTATGCACCTTGCAATATTTTTAGAAAAATTTCTTTTATTTTTTTAATTTTTTAATTCAAATTTGAAAGTGTCAAATTCTCCAATGATTTGGTTTTTTCCGGAACGTGTACGGTCAAACCGGTCGATATCTAGGACCAAACCGGTGAACTACGGATTTTGATTTGGAATTTAAATTCAGTCGGTTTTGGGCGGTTCCCGCTGAACTTCGGTATCTGCCGATACCGGATCACAGTGATTCGACCGGGTCGGGAAAAACGACTCCTTGTCATCCCTATCGTCAGAAGCCGGTTCCTTCCTTCTTCAAGAGTAAGCGGCCGGACTAATTCTTGCCACGGACCAAGCAATCCTGGTTCCGGATGAAACTAATCCGCATACCAATCATCCACGAGTTAGGCGAACCAATTTGCTAACGCTAGCTAAGCAGCACAAGCGGGTGGTATGTGTTGGAAATAGCTGGGGACGCGTTCCATGAGCCCCTTCCCTCAACACTGTTGTAGCTCACACACGCTGAGACCGGAGGTTGAAGATGAACAATAGCAATGACCGTGAACGCCCGGAGCCAATAGCTCGATCTTGGCCTTCTATTCACTCAAATGGAACCGCAGGGGTACAAGGAGGAGCACTGGGGCTTCTTGTAGGCCGGGAGCTCCTCCACGACGGCTAAGGCGCGCTCGCGGGAACGTGCTCGACCATGACTGCGTGACTTCTGCGTCCACGCTCCTGGTCATGGCGGCCACCTCTCCGCAGGACCCGCGCCACGCACACGACTCCTAACAAACTCAAACGCAACACACAACACTCCTGGACTCATACGTATCCTAACTGCCTAACAAACTAACCGACTGCATATGGAACGCATCAGGTTCGTGGCCCTGCATCGCCGCAACCGCCCTACAAGAGCACACACGCACGCGAACATGACGCGACACGCACTTGCAACACCAGGAACGTACCATGGCGTGCTTATTCCTAACAATCTCCCCCTACACACGACATGGTGGAGATGAACTTCACAGGAGCGTCGCCTCCTCGTCGACGCCGGCGAGCAGAGCCTTCTCATTCTTCTTCGGGCACTCCCTCGCCATGTGCCCCGCGCGTGCCGCAATCGAAGCACCGGCCACGGTAGCGACCTCCCCCGCGTCCGGAACTCACGCTGCTACTGCCGTCGTCGTCGTCGTTGTACCCGCCGCCACGAACGCCGCCGCCGTGGTGCCTGCTGCCTCCACGCCGTGAATGCGCCTCCCACTAGGCCTTGGTGAGCAGCAGCTGCTCGCCGCTCCCGCCCTTGACTGCCGGCTCGTCCTCGGCGTCCGCATCCTCCGCGACCTGCAGCTGGCCGACGAGCTCGTCCAGCATCATGGCGTTGAGGTCGCCGTGGATCTCGATTGAGATTGCCACTTGCTTGAGCTTCCTTGGGACGGCACGCAAGACCTTCCAGACCACCTTGGAGTCACCCAGCACCTCGCCGTGGTCACGCAGACGCGCAGTCAAGCGATCAACCCGCACGACGAAGTCACCCACCGTCTCGCCGTCGTTGAAGCACAAGTTCTCGAATTCCTTCATGAGCCGCTGTACATTGTCCGCCTTCACGCGCTCGTCGCCGCCGCGCATCTTCTTCACGGAGCTCCAGGCCTCCTTCGTCGATTTCTTCATGGCAAGCCCGGCCTTCATCTCCGGCGGCACACCACGGAGGATCGCAGCCAGCGCGCGCCGATCCTTGGCGCGGTCCTCGCTTTTCCCCATCCACCACGTCCCACAGCTCCGACGCCTCCAATGACACCTGCATCACCAACGACCACTCCTGGTAGTTGCCCTTGGTCAGCAGCGGCAGCTCCACCACGCCGGAGCCAGGCACAACACGCTCCATGGCGACGCCCGAGCTCGAACCGACCTCCTCCTTCGGCAAGTCACCGATCTTCATCTCCTAGCCTAGCTTTGATACCAAATGTTGGAAATAGCTTGGAACGCACGCGTTCCGCCGCCCTTCCTCAACACTGTGTAGCTCACACACACGCGGGAGACCGGAGGTTGAAGATGAACAGTAGCAATGGCCGACGAACGCCGCGGAGCCAATAGCTCCAGTATCTTGGCTTTCTATTCACTCAAATGGAACCGGCAGGGTACAAGGAGGAGCACTGGGGCTTCTTGTAGGCCGGGGAGCTCCCCTCCACGACGGCCAGCGCGCTCGGTCCGCGGAACGTGCTCGACCATGACTGCGTGACTTATGCGCCCACGCTCCTGGTCATGGCGGCCACCTCTCCGCAGGACCCGCGCCACGCACACGACTCCTAACAAACTCGAATGCAACGCACAACACTCCTAGACTCATACGTATCCTAACTGCCTAACAAACTAACCTGACCAGACATGGAACGCATCAGGTTCGTGGCCCTGCATCGCCGCAGCTGCCCTGCAGGAGAACACACGCACGCGAACATGACGCGACACGCACTTGCAACACCAGGAACGTACCATGGCGTGCTAAATCCTAACAGTCTGTACAACCAAGGCCATCAATTCCACTGCTGAAATAATCTCAAGTGTTGTTCAGGTATTTTCACTGCTCTCCAGCCACAGAATGTATCATTTCTTCCACTGACACATGGTTTCTTGGCGTCTAATCGCCCTTGCTCTTCTCCAATTTCTCATGCAGCCAAGTAGAAGCAGGGCTGGGAGCGCTAGCTAAGAGGCGTAATCTTTAAGTTCAAGAATCAAGACAGATGCTACATGGTATGCATTTCCCATCTTAACTCCGGTCAATGATATGATACAGCTTGCCAGTTGATTGCATGCAATCTGCCTACCCTACCTTTTGCCATGAGTAGAGGATAAATGGATATGTAGGACGGTACTTTCTAATGAAGATAAGCGAGCATCAATAATCCTTTTGTTTACTCAACATCTCCGGTTGACAATGTGCTATCAATCTAACCTAAAATTGTCCCTCTTGCTTTCAAAGTTATGGCAGTGGTACTGATGTATCCATTATGCACCTACTTCTTTGTATAGTTCAATCAACGATAATACTATTATACTAGTACTGCTTATAGGCCGCCAGTCTGGTATATATCTCTTAGATATTTCTTTCTCATATATATGTACAGTTGTGAATTGTGATCTTCTATATGTATCATTAAGTTACATTAGTAGCTACATGTTGGCATATTAATTTCTCATATACACACATGGCTGCTATATTTACAAGATTTGGCACATAGAAATCATGTTTAAACTTACCCGCAAAAAAAAAATCATGTTTAAACACTGCATGCAGCCTCAATAAGTAAATAAAGGAAACGAACAAAACCACCAGCTGCTGTAGTATGCAGTGAATAGGTCCCATTCTGTCCATCAGAAGTTTCAACCAGCAACAGACGAATGGTTGCACCTTCCACTCTGTTTTATGCGACCAAACAAAGCATGAGACCTTTTTTTAGTTCATGACTTACAAGTTACAACCAAGATTAATGAATGCCTTGTGCCACAATAAAACAGTGAGAAAAAAATGTATGCAGTCACCTACTCACGACGTTTTTCTCCTTTTTAAAAAAATTGCAGTAGACAGAGTGCCATTCACTCACTCACTATGCTATCAAGCTTGGCAACCTCAGTTCTTCAGAAGACCGCATCCTTTGGTACCGATTGGGCTGTTAATGAGATCAAGTCAGCATGGAATGTCAAGAAAGAAGTAGGAAAGTTGGAAGGGTCCCTAAGATCTATCAATGCTGTTCTTAGAGATGCCGAGAGCAAGCAGCATACCTCTCATGCACTTCAGGAGTGGCTGGAAAATCTAAAAGATGCTGTCTATTACATAGACGATGTTTTAGACGACCTGGCCACGGAAGCTCTAGAGCAAGAAGTTCATAAAGATTTATGCTCACGAGCGAAACATCTTCTTACTTATCCCTTTAAGTTGAGCAACAAAATAAAAGAGGTTCGTGAGAAGCTTGACGAAATAGCAACCAACAAGGTGCAATTTGGATTAGTTGAGCAACCAGTGGATATTCAAGTAGCAGACGGAAGCAGCCACAGGGAAACACATTCCTTTGTGAATGAATCAGAAATTGTTGGAAGAGATGAAGCTAGAAAAGATGTTGTTGCAATGATTCTCAAAGCTGCAGACTCCACAACTCCTATTTCTGTTCTTCCAATTGTTGGTTTGGGAGGCATTGGAAAAACTGCACTAGCAAAACTGATTTACAATGATGTGCATGTTTCTAAAAAGTTTGAGATGAAGTTATGGGCTTGTGTCTCTGATGTCTTTGATTTTAAGAAGATCTTAGAGGACATAATAGAATCAGGTACTGGCGAGAGCAGTAAGCATCAAAATCTCGAGACAGTTCAGAAGAAGTTACGTGAGCTTTTACAGGAAAAGAGATATTTTCTTGTTCTAGATGATATGTGGAATGATAAACCTAGTGACTGGGATGAGTTAAGAAGCTTGTTGTCCAATGGTGGAAGTGGAAGTGTGATTATAGTCACCACACGCAGTTTAAAAGTTGCATCGACGGTGAAAACTCTAGAACCATATGATGTAGTAAAACTACCACATGATGAGTGCATGCAAGTATTTGTTCGGTGTGCATTCAGAGATAAGGAAGAAAAACACACCGAGTTGCTAAAATTTGGGGAATCAATTGTGAAAAAATGTTGTGGTATTCCTTTGGCAGCAAAGACATTGGGTTCCCTTTTGTCTAATTGTCGAGATGTTGAAGAATGGAAACGCATTGAGGAAGAGAGTTTGTGGAATGTTGAGCAAGAAAAAGGTGGTATATTACCGGCACTAAAATTAAGTTATGATGCACTTCCACCCCATCTACAAGCATGCTTTGCTTCCCTATCCACTTACCCTAAGGACTATCTTCTTCTCAAAGATCTTCTTGTTATGTTCTGGATGGCATTAGGGTTGCTGCGTAGAGAAAGTGAAAGTATGGACATGATGTCTATGGGATAAAGGTATTTCCACGAGCTTCTAGGAAGATCACTTTTTCAAGATCAACATCTTATTTTTTATGACACTATTTTTAGTTGTAAAACTCACGATTTGATTCATGATCTTTCAATAAAAGTGTCCAAAAAGGAGCATGCAGTTGTTAGCTGCAGAAAAGTTGATGTTCATGAGAGGATTAGGCATCTAGTGTGGGACCGCGAAGACTTCTCAACGGAGGTGAAATTTCCTAGAAGCTAAAGAAGGCATGCAGGGCAAGGTCATTTGTAAGCATAGACAACTGTGGTACTGTGAGTAAAGCCTTTCTTCATAACCTTTTCTCAACATTCAAGCATGTTCGTGTCCTAGTGTTTTCTCATGTTGGGTTTGAAGAGATGCCAAGTTCGATTGGAAATTTAAGACACCTAAGGTACCTAGAACTACAATGGAATAGGAAAATCAAATACGTGCCAAATTCTCTATGCAAGCTAGTGAATCTACAAACACTTTATCTTGGTCGGTGTGACCAACTAATGGAGCTACCAAGAGATGTGCATCAGCTTATCAACCTTACTTATTTTCTCCTGACATCGAAGCAAAAGTATTTGTTGAAACATGAGTTTCGCGGTTGGCCTTCCCTAGCAATTCTAGTGTTGAGTAACTGCCCTGAGCTAACATCATTGACAGAGGGATTTGGCAGCCTCGCTGCCCTCAGAAATCTAAGTGTCTTCAACTGTCCAAAGTTGGCTTCTCTTCCCTCTGCCATGAGTAAGATCTCCACGCTCCAGAAGTTGGTTATTATTAATTGCGCTGAGCTTGATATGATGGGACCAGAGGAAGCCTTGAGCGGGTTGTGCTCCCTGCGTACGCTACAACTCACTAATCTCCCGAAGTTGGTGGGATTTCCGGAGAGCTTCAAATCTGCTACTTCCTCTCTTGAGTATGTTAGGATTGAGGAATGCAAAGGGTTGGAGAAGCTGCCAAGTTTCATCCAAGATTTCTCTTCTCTTAAGAAAATTGTGCTTCGTGTCTGCCCCACGCTGAGCAGGAGATGTGTGGTGGGTTCCAGTGAGGATTTTCATCTCATCATCCATGTCCCCGAGATAGATATTGACGGGGGGATCTTCAAAAGGTATATTCTTTGTACTGGTTTTAGTTTCCTCGTCCGTCATAGAATCCACTAGTTGTCTTCAGCCAACATAATTAGTTCATTTCCGCTTTTATATCACTCCGACTCTTTACGCACGTACAGGAACCTTAGACGGGAAGCACGTACATCCTGAATTCGTGACTTGAAAGAGACCGGTGCAAATATACCAATGCAGTGAGCTGAGTTCTCAGCTAGACCACACACTGCACGCACTTCCTGTCGTGGTATCGCTGCAGCAAAATTAAATCCATACCGTCGACAACTGTTCTCCCCCTGCACGTACCTATGCTTGCTCTTTCCAGAAAATACTTCATCAATACGTACATGGACACATGGTTGTGATACTGGTAACAGTTTGTTGTGTTATCGAAATAATAAGCTGCACCAGCGGCTTCAAATGTAATGTGTGAACAGTGAACATGCTTTTTATGTTTGTGGTTTGCTTTATTTGTACGTCGGTTAAACAATAGCAAATGTACTGTCATTCAATAAGAAAACGTTGTAAACGTGTTTACGTATGTCCGTACCTTAATTTGTAGGTATGGAAACAGTACCAAAATAGGAAAACGATTATCCGAAATATCCGAATTCGTTTCATGTGTATTCGGTCTGTTAGGATGGAAACCGGAAGGAAACATGAAAACGGTTATCAAGATATCCGGATCCGTTTCCATGCATATTCGATACTTCCTCCGTTCCAAAATATAAGCATTCTTCGATTTCCGTGGAGCACGTTTGACCATTCGTCTTATTAAAAAAAATTGTGAAAATATAAAAACAATTATGATATACTTAAAATATATATGATGATAAAATATGTCATAACAAAATAAATAATATTTTCATAAATTTTTTGAATAAGACGAATGGTCAAACGTGATCAGCAAAAGTCAACAAATGTTTATATTCTGGAACGGAGGTAGTACGTTCTAATTTGGCTTGATTATATCTAGTTATTACTCCTTCCGTCCTAATTTGATCTGTGTATAACGAAATAAAAGGTGTTCATGAATGATATGTGTATTCCCAGTTGGAGCCAATCGTGCCACGAATTGCTTAGCTGACTGGCTCGTTTGTCGATGCATCACAGAGGGGAATTAAAGTTCTCCTTAGTCTTTACATTACACAGTTAGGCACATATCAAATCTGGACGGAGGGAGTACAACATATCCCTGTTCCACTGGTCTTGATGCGGTGCGGTTCATTTTCCAGAAGGCTGCTGGTTACGCTAGCTGGCAGCAAGCTTGTTGTCAGTGACACATTCAGAGGGTGAGCGTCCTCGGGCCTCGGCTCATCGTCAGCGGTTGGGCGCGGCAAGTTGCCGACGCCGGCCATCCGCCTGTGTGCAAAAATACAGGTCGTGTTGTGCAGGTACAGCACGCTGTCCTGGTTGACAAGGAAGAAACGCGCCCTGCACTAGGATCGCGTTTGGGGAATTTTTTTATATTTTTTAATTTATTTTGCAAAATTATACGACGGTTTCAAAATTTTATAATTGGCGTGGAGGTGCCGTGGGTCACGGCGGTTGATGACTAATCGCCGTGCGCTACGGCGGCAAGGCCAACCGCCGTAGCCCACGGCGGTAAGGCCCGTGCAGCCGTCGTGGCGTACGGCGGCAGGTTTGCTACCCTCTATATGTTTCTAAAATTAGCCCGAAATGTCATAAAAATTGGAAAAAAAGAAAGAGAGGTTGGGAAGGAGAGGAGAGTGAGATGAGCGGAGCTCGCCGGGTTCTTCGCTTCATTTTAAGTATTTCGTCGATTTCAACTCTTTTAGCACCTATACTTAGAAATCGTATTAGTGATTCAACGTTTCTTTAGATCCGTAGTATTAAAATGTCCTGTTGTAGGGTTAGGGTTGAGAAGGATAAGAGGGAGGTGGAGGGTGTGGAGCGTTGAAGCTCACGCTTCTTTACTTCATTGCAGGTATTTCACTGATTTCACTAATTTCACTAATTGCTATTTCGGTGTAGTGTAGATTTCTGTAGATTTATGTATGATATAGATTTCTGGAGTATAGATCTGTAGTTGTAGTTTATAGATCTGTAGTTGTAGTTTATATTACGTAACATATTTACTGTTAAGTGTGTAGATTGCGGCTGATTAGTTTGTTAATTTAGTTTAGATATAAGTTTATTTGTTTCTTAGTTCATGGATGTAGTATTTGATAGCAGTTACTGCTTTTTATTATGAATCAGACATGTCGGAGACAGTCACAATCAAATTATATTATGGAATTAGAGAAATTATATATGGTCCACAAGGAGTTGACTTGTCAAATTATAGTTCAATTGAGAAAAATATTTCAAGAGGAGAAAGAACTTGGGAGGCTATAACCAATGCTGGTCAAGGCATTTTCGAGATTTAGAGCACCAATGCATGTCGGTGATGGCACTAATCAATGCAGTGCACCGGTATTGGGAGCTCGTGGCACTTGAAGGGACTCCACGATGGAGGAGTTTTATCAGAAATGCATGCCGAGTTGGTTTGCCTGTGATTTTGTTTGTCCAAGTTTACCAGAAGGTTGGGTCTAGCAGGCAAGTGCATGAGGAAGCTGAGGTGGTAAAGAAGGGGAAGATGCTAAAGAAGGTGAACAACAAGAGGAGGAAGAAGGGGATTCTGAGGGTGAGCAGACATCTAGAGGTTATGTTGTCACTGGTATTATTGATGAGGGAGAAGTAAACCCAGAGGTGATGAGACAATATCAGAGAGAGTTGGAAGCTGATGAACGTGCATTGGAAGAGGACTCTTCAGATGATGATGATGATGATGATGATGATGAGGATCATGTGCCCTTGCATTGGCGGACCTACGATTTCTCATTAATCACGGTGAGAATGTGCCATGGGAGTACACGGAGAATGAGGTTTGTGTAGGCGCTATGATCTTGCACATCTGAAGGATGCAGTGAAGCAGTGGTCCACCTTGACTCTACACAGGGAGTTCAGGGTAGTCAAGAGCTCTCCTAGGATATATGATGTGTGTTGCAACAAGGATGATTGTTCTTTTCGAATGTATGCATATATGGGGAAGTAGGATAATTACATACAGGTGAAAGAAGTGAAATGTCACACTTGTACCCTTGATCGTATTGATGCAAGGCACCGAAACATTTCAGCCGATTTTGTTGCAAGCCGCATGTACCCTCACATAGTGAATACCCCTGAATATGCACCGAAGGCAATTATCGGTGCAATTGAGGAAAAGTTTGGGTACACCATCGGTTACGGCAAGGCATACCAAGCAAAGAAGAATGTGTTGGAGCATAGGTGGGTGTTGACACATCTTAACGTATACTTTTACTTGTCAACTAAATAAAGAAAAGGACATAAAATGAATATCAATATAGACTTAGGGGTTTGCTACTAACGAGTTCCACAAGTTTTGGTGTTTTGTTGATTTTACAGAGTGACTTTGGAGGATAGGTACAATTGGGCCAAATCTACAAGATAAATGGGCCTTGATATCTAGTCCTCCAAGTACCAAATAAAGAGAAGCCAAAAGCCATCACACAAGACGATCTCAAATGATGGATTTGAGTATACCATTGCAACGGGCTCGTCGAGACGATCGAAACGGATATATCATTTGCTATATTTAGAGTTCGGAATGAGAAGATATGAATATTATAAATAATGGAAGATTCTAGAAACATGAGCTGCGGGATTAATTGGGCCTAAACCAGAATTTGGCCCATAAAGGTGTGACAACCCGCCCAGGAAAATACCGTACTATCGCCTAAACCAATCCATCTTGGCCATTAAGCGACAGTAAAGTATCATCCTGTCGTTGGTTGCCGGGTTAACGCCCGGTGAAATCACTTTGCATAGCAACAAGGATCGACATATATGCATTAAAACTCACGCGAAGGCGAGTCCAGAGAACAACACATACTTAACATCCGAAACTACCCCGAAGGGTTTAATTATTACAAACCGGAGTTTTTGACAGGATAACGAAGTTCGTAGTTTTGAAAACATGGAATTAAACTAAACGCGCGAGGAACATCGCAGAGGCTCGCCAAGATGCCTTCATTCATCGTCTTCCACCCACTCTAGCTCCCACCAAGGATCTCTCCGTGCCACACATCGCAAAAGTACTACCGAGCAATGATTATAGCAAGGAGAGTATACTAATACTCAAGAAGACTTACCGTCGGTGACAACTACATCACCAACTCTAGACATGAAAGACTTTTTGGCCAATGAGGTTTCTTTTGCTGAAAAGCAACAAAGAGTATGTCCTTACTTTCAAGATTTTAGCACAAGTTCTAGTTGATTATTCCTTTCTAAATTAGCCAGCTATTGCAAGCATAAGTTGTGCAAACAATTAATCAAGCATACATTCATCAACTTCCATCATTAGGGATCTCATGGCCAGGATAAGTAGTCTCGAGATAACGGTGAGAGGCCGACAATCGATTGATTTAAACCTTGCAAGGTAGACCTAAACACACGGTAGGGTGCCCCCGAGAGGACAACCACCAGGCGGTTCCCAAAAATCCTCGGTTCGGGATAAAGGCACGATCTTTGGTACTGCCATCCGCATACCCAGCGAGACACCCAGAATCACACGAGCACCACCGGTAGCTAGCCGGAGACGCATCCCAAGATTAGTAGGTAAAATCCCTTACCGCCTCATTAAGGTACTAGGCTTACCGTACCCATTTCCGACAAGTGTTTAGTACGTTCAAACACTTAACCCACGAAAGCCATTGGACCGGAGCCCACATCCCATGCTCTTACCACATGAGCAATCCATTTATAACGATCTTATGATTCCAACATAAGAACCTATTCTCATGAGTGATAAGTATCACTGGTTGTAACGGTCCTATAGCATAGACTATCGACCTATCATACTAGTAAAGGACATAGGTACCTAGGGATCATGCATCTAGGGTTTCATTCAACTCCTGAACGTAAATGCACAAACATCCATAGATAGTTGCATAAAATTCCAAAATACTTAGGTTAATGCACCGGGGCTTGCCTTAATGCTTAGTGCTGGTCCTCGGTGTCCTCGCTCACTTCCACGCATCGCACTCGCGTCCGCTCCTCCTTCCTCGGCTTCCGGCACGAGAGCGTAGTTACCGTCAGGGAGTTCTACACGGAATGCAATGCAGGGTTCAGGTGGAGGGAGGAATCACTTTATCCAACTCTTGTTGGCCATATTCACCTAGATAAACATTTAACTACTAATTTTTTTCATTAAGGTTATTATATATATACAAAAGCTTATTATTCTTTTAATCTTGTTAATAGTGATTGTGTGCACATCTATGCAATTAACATTATTAAATCACACCAACCAGCAAGGGTGAAAATTATAACTCTAAACAAGCTAGGCAACCATTTAGCGGAATTACAAGATTTCAAAGATTAATTTTTCCTAATTAAATTCTAATAAGGAGCTCATATGCACCCTAACTTTTAATTGCACAAACCAAACATAAAAACAAGGACAAAGGTTCTAGCTAGCCCTAAAGATTATAAACATGCCACTGAGCCAACTTCAAGTTTAAAAGAGCTACAATTTAAACACATCTAACAATAGCATTTCCTGGCTATAACTATTATGAGAAAAGCATAATTAAATAAATAAAGATCTCCTGCACCCTAACTTTTTACCACAGCTACTCTGGCCCTAACTAAGCTCAAGAAACCAGCAAGTTCATCCCAAAAGCATTTGAAATTTGAGATATGAATTTAAATGTAAATCTAAGCATAAATCAAGATCACATATTTCTAACAGAGATAAATTCATGATAAACTCAGACAAATTGCATCTAGATATAACATGAACATAGCCACAAGTTCAGCACAAAAATCATTTTACATTTTGCTACAAAAATCAAT
This sequence comes from Cenchrus purpureus, assembly GCA_022644695.1. Taxonomy (NCBI): domain Eukaryota; kingdom Viridiplantae; phylum Streptophyta; class Magnoliopsida; order Poales; family Poaceae; genus Cenchrus; species Cenchrus purpureus. The sequence goes on from CP053458.1 coordinate 50,019,903, forward strand.
AAGACAGATATGGCATAAATACAAAGTAATTTATATAAAAAGATCTACACCGTAACTTTATGCAAATTTTTTCCCAGACCCTACAAGTGATATAACTAGCAACATATCCAAAGTTCAGCTCCATATCTCTTCTAGATTTTGAACTACAACAAAATGAGGTCAAACTGAAATTGAATTTTAATTCAAAATCCTTAAGCCAAAACTATGGTCATGCTTTGCAAAAGTTGTAGGTCTAGTCTCGCTGAACCCAACAAAATTAGGGTTGAAATATTCTGATTTCTCTACGATTTTCTAGGATTTTCCTAAGTCATCGGATCGAATCGCTAGAAACTAAGATTCAAACTATTACAACTAAGTCCCTGGGTTCACAACTATGCCCTCGTGAATTACATCCGTGCCCTTGCCGGCGGAGGGGAGCTCGCCGCGTGAGCACGGCGGAGAAGGGCAACATGTGGCACGGGGGCTCGATTGAGCTTACCGGAGAGCGATTGGCGGTGGTGGCTCGACTTGAGACGGCTCCGGCGAGCGGCGGCGGCGAGGCCGCGGCGGCGCTTCCGCCTCGGCTCGGATTCCGGCGAGAGGAGGAGGAATGCACGAGAACAAATGGCCGTGGAAGCTCTACTGGCACCTAAGGGAGCGGCTCGAGGTGTTGGCTTGCGGCGGAGTCGGCGGAGGGGTGCTCACCGGCGCGGTAATGGCGGGCGTGCAGGCGTGCGCGGCGGTCGGGGTTTGCTTTTATAGGCGGGCGAGTGAGGCTGGGGGCAGGACTCGGTCGGAATCCAACGGCGCGGAAGGAAGGACCCGGGATGGCGGAGCCGTGTTGGTGCCGGCGAGGCCAGCGGCGGGGGCTCGGCGCGACGTGTTGGGCATGTCCTCCGCGGCGAGACGGTCGGGTGGGCGCGTGATGATGGTGTCCCGTCCCCGGCCGGATCAGCCGGTGGGTACCGACCGTCGAGCGGCGGGCGGCGCGCGTGGCGGGCGCGGCACGCACGCATCGCGCGGGGAGCACGTCCGAGCCGGTTCAAACAACTTGGCCCTGTTTGGCTGCTCCAAACTTTAAATTTCAAACACAAACTCAAGGACCTATAGATAGGATTTCTGTAGATGGTTCAAAGCTCTACACAAAGACCCTAACCGAGCTCGATTTGCTTCGAAAAGATGGAGAAAATGGATGCCAATCATAGAAAACTCGTACAGTGAGCAGTGACCGGCGTTGACTTGAGTTTTTGAGCCATTTTTCCTTCGAATTTCAATTGCCAACCTGAAGATGAAATGTGTCCCTCACAATTCTACACAACTTTCATATTGGTAGAATTTTGAGTGTTTAGACAAAATTTGGAGAACGCGTACAAAGTTCTAGAATGACATAATGGCATCAAGGGTTTTGTCCCCCTTAACTAGGGTTTTGACCCATGGAACTTGTATTGGCTTGCCTAAGGTGCTCAAGGGGGTGTGTTAGGGAGGTTTTTCAAGTGATGGCCCAGGTTGACCATGATTTGACCACAGTCAACTGTGTTGACCAAAGACTTAAGGTTAATTAAAACACAGGACGTCATGACCTACCCCTTAAACGGAATCTCATCCGAGATTCGATTCAAGAAAACAAAGTAGGTAGAAGAACTTACGATTTTGAGATTGCAGAAAACCCGGGTACTTGGTGTTGAGATATTCCTCAATCTCCCAAGTGGCTTCTTCTTCCGTATGATGACTCCATTGTATCTTGTACATCTTCACGGTGTGCCGGTCTTTCTCTCTTTCGGTCTAACACCCTCATAGGATGCTCGATGGCGAGAAATCCGGCTCAATCCAAGCATTTGCTTCGTGATCACTTTCGAGCACGCATGCACGCCTTTCTTTAATTGAGGCACATGAAACACATCGTGGACTGCGGAGAACCACTCTGGGAGTCGGATGCGATACGCCACGGGCCCACATACTTCAATGACTTCATAAGGTCCGATATAGCGGAGCTAATTTTCCTTTAACACCGAACGTTGCACACCTTTGGTTGGCAAAACCTTTAAGTAGACATAATCACCAACTTCACATCGGGTGCCGTGCCTTTATCGTGATAGCTCTTTTGTCTCATTTGAGCTAACTTCAAGTTCTCCCTGATTACTTGCACCTTTGCTTGACGTCTTTGACCAAGTCGGGACCAAAGAGTGTTCTCTCCGACCTCGACCAATTCAAAGGAGTACGACATCTCCGCCCATACAGAGCGTCAAACGGTGCCATCTTCAAACTAGCCTGATAACTATTGTTGTACGAGAACTCTGCCAAGGACAGACACTTGTCCCAACTCTTATCAAAATGCAAAATGCTTGCCCGGAGCATGTCTTCCACAATTTGATTTACCCTTTCCGTCTGACCATCGGTCTGCGGATGATAGCTGGAACTACGGATCAATTTGGTTCCTAAACATTCATGCAATTGCTCCCAGAAACGAGCTACAAACTGAGTTCCTCGATCAGAAATTATGGTCTTCGGAATTCCATGCAAGCGGACTATTTGGTCCATATAAATCTCTGCATAGTTTTGCACTGAGTAAGTAGTGTGAACTGCAATGAAGTGAGCAGTTTTGGTGAGTCGGTCCACGATAACCCAAATAGAATCCTTCTTTACGCGATCGAGGTAAACCCACAATAAAATCCATGCTTATGTCATCCCATTTGTAGGTATCGACAAGGGTTGGAGTACACCTGCCGATTTCAAATGACTTGCTTTCATTCTGTGGCATGTGTCACATTCTGAAACATACTTTGCTATGTCAACTTTCATATTGGACCACTGAAATTTTCTTTCAAATCTTGATACATCTTGGTACTTCCGGGTGAATCGAGAATTTGAAAGATGAGCTTCATCAAGATTTCCTTCTTAAGATCCGGGTCGCGAGAATCACAAGACGCTCGAACCATACCACATCTTGTGCATCCTCCGAAACAAGTGTACTTGGGATCTCCTTCCGCTAACTTCGCTTATCTGCAGACTCCTCATCATCGCTGTTGAGGTGACAATCCTATCATAAAGATTAGACTCGCCACTATAGCATAGAGATGCCCTTGTTCCACGACTTTCAATTGAAGCTTCCTCATGTCTTCACATAAGGTGTCACTCGAAGGGTCCACTGCTACGTGATTGCGGTGAGCCTTGCTAAGAGCGTCTGCAACCACGTTGGCTTTACCGGGTGATAGTGCACTTCTAGATCATAATCCTTAATCAACTCAAGCCATCTCCTTTGCCTCATATTCAGGTCTGATTGGGTGAAGATATATTTGAGACTTTTGTGATCGGTGAAGATATTGCAACGATTGCCCATCAGATAGTGTCTCCAAATCTTGAGGGCGTGAACAACCGCTGCTAACTCTAGATCATGGGTGGGATAATTGATCTCATGGGGTCGAAGTGCACGTGAGGCATAGGCAATGACTCGGCCTTCTTGCATAAGCACTGCTGACGCATCCTGTAAAACTTCAAAAGGTTTGGAATTATCCGGTTGTACTAGCACTGGGGCGGAAGTTAAGTGTTGTCTTAACGTGTGAAAGTCTTTCTCACAGGCTTCACTCCACACAAACTTTACCCCTTTCTTGAGCAGTTCGGTCATAGGTTTGGCAATCCTGGAGAAGTCCGGAATGAATCGGCGATAATACCCGCTGCCAGCCTAAAATCTGAATTTGGTGTACGGACTTGGGTGGTTTCCAATCCATCACCTCCTGCACCTTGCTGGGATCTACGGATATTCCCTCTTTGGAAATAGTGTGCCCTAAGAACTTCACACTGTGCATTTGGAGAGCTTAGCATAAAGCTTGTGATCTCATAGCGCTGCAGAACAATTCAAGGTGCTCGGCATGTTCTTTTTCATTTTGGAATAGATCAGAATGTCATCGATAAAGACCACTACAAATTTGTCGAGCTCCGTCATGAATACGGAGTTCATGAGATACATGAAGTAGGCTGGGGCATTTGTGAGACCGAAGGACATGACCAAGAACTCGTAGAGACCATAACGAGTGGAGAAAGCAGTTTTGGGAATGTCACAAGGTCGAATTTTGATTTGATGATAACTTGAGCGAAGATCGATCTTGAGAAAACTTTGGCTCCGAAGTGATCAAAAAGAACATCGATTCGGGAAGAGGATATTTGTTCTTGATGGTTACCGCATTGAGAGGTCTGTAGTCAACACATAACCTCAAGCTACCATCTTTCTTCTTGACAAAGAGTGCGGACAACCCCAAGGAGAAGAACTGGATGTAGCTCTTGTCTAACAATTCGGAGTTGATTCTTCGAGTTCAGCTAGCTCTTTGGGAGGCATACGATAGGGTCGTTTGGAAATGGGCGCAGGTGCGGTTGAAGTTCAATCACAAACTCAACATCCCTCGTGGCATGCCAGGCAACTCATCGGGAAAGACATCGGAATACTCACAAACTACTGGAATTTCATCAAGGTGAGAAGTAATGGTCACATAGGCACAAGGGTCTGACTGGCCCTTGAAAGGTAGGTACAATGTGGTGTGCTCGATAGTAGGTGAATTGATTGCTACAACTCTACCCGAGATATCTAGAACCACCTTATGTCGGGTCATCCAGTCCATACCCAAGATAACATCCATACCCTCTAAACTCATGACTATAAGGTGTGTCGGAAATGTTTTACTACCCAATCCCAAAAGTACTCCCCGGATCAAGGTATTAGAAGAGATTTTCCCACCCGGAGTGACAATTTTGTAAGGCGAATTGATGTGAGAACCCGTCAAACTCAATTTGCCTACTAGCTTTTCACTTATGAAACTGTGGGTAGCTCCAGAATCGAACAATATCTTAACGGGGGTGTCATTGATAGAGAATGTACCCGTAAGCACTGAGGCTCCTTCTGGAATATCACTCATGGTGGTGAAGTTCAGCTTGCCTTGACGGACTTGCACCATCGGCTTCTTGGCTGGGTAGACCGGCTTGGTCCCTGAACCTTGATTCTGCTGATTAGGCTTACTCTGCCTCGGCTTTGGGCATTCACTTATATAATGCCCGGGCTGTCCACAAATGTAACAACGGCATTCACCGGTGTCCCGTGGAGGCGCATTAGGCTTGGGAGCCTGCTGTTGAGTGTTGCGGAACTGAAAGTTCCCTGAAGGCTTGCTCTGTGAAGGCTTCATCGTCCAGCGTCCAGTTGAAGATTGCTGGGACGAGTGAGGAACATTCTTCTTCACAAAGCGAAACTTTTTGTTAGTCCCGCTGCTCGAAGCAAAACCAGCCTGCCTCTTTGTCTCTCGGGCCTTTTCATAGCATCCTCTTGGGATATAGCCTTGTTCACCAACTCATGGAAGTTGTTGGGCTCGATCAAGTTCAGTCGCTCATACAACTCACCATCGAGGCCATCACGGAACCTCTCCATCTTCTTTGCATCGGTATCCACATGATGCCCACCATACTGGCAAAGGCTATTGAACTTCTGTGCATAATGATACACAGTGTCATTTCCCTGTCTGAGGGCCAACAGTTCCCTCATCTTCCGATCCATTAGTCCCTTAGGAATGTGATGGTTTCTGAAAGCTTGCTTGAATTCATTCCAAGTGACCGCATGCCCCTGCTGCATGGTCTTGAAATGATCCCACCACATTAAGGCTTCACCCCGCAGTTGCAGAGCTGTGAAGTTGGCCTTGCTTTCCTCTGAGCATGGCAGCACAAAAGCAGAGAACTTGGCCTCAATGGCCTTGATCCACGCCTCAGCTTCAAGGGGGTCTTCCGCCTTAGTGAAGGTCGGGGGCTTCATCCCGATGAACTGAGGGTAGGTGGTGACATGATTTGGCCCCTCATTATTCGCCCCATGGGGTGGCCTCTGGTTCACCGCTGGGCTATCTGCCGCTGCGTCATAGGATCTGGCGCAGCACCTCGGTTTGGGTGGCCATGAATGCTTCCGACGGCGTCATGGGTGGTGGTGGTGGTAGTTCACCACTGCCTGATGCTCCAAAGCCGTTGGGAGAGCTGCGCGTCGGTCCCACCATCTGAAAATGCGAGCCCTCATTAGACACATAGCCATAATCTTGCTTAGGAAGAAATGACAATGTAAAATATGCATGACAAGGCTCATTGCAAAGTTTTCAAAATTGCAGCAACACGTCATATTAAACATCTCGTATCCAACAGCTCAGTCACCGAAACTTCTCTCATTTCTGGTCGATAGGTGGAGGATTCCATGCCTTTCAAGGTTGGTGTTCAACTCACGAACTTCCAAGTCCGCAAGACTCGGTGCAAAGAATTGCCTAGCTGTCCTGGCAGCAGGCTGTCATTTACCGAAATCCTCGTAACTCTCAGTATTCTCATGCAAAAATGCTGAAATTTGGTGAGTGCGGTCATCAAAATATTCCGCCTAACTTTGGTATTCAGCGCATGGAAAGATTCCGACGCTCGACGGCTCGAAAATTGCATTTCACCGGTTCGGCCTGGCTGTTTGGACAGCAGACAGAACTGGAGTAAAATTGCATAACTCTTAGCAGAAAATGCACAGGTGCTGAATTTTGCAGCGTGATAGTCATAAAATTCGAGCAAGTTTGGTATTCAACACAGGACTTGAATCTGACCACAAACGGCTTAAATACTTTCTTTACAACAGACACTATAGGAATGGTGTTCAAGCATTACACGGATGCCAAGTCTTGAATCACCACATACACCAAGGTTACAATGCAACAGCTGCACAAAGAATACCCCACGTTAGCCTACCACAAAACCAACCAACGGCTACAGAGAGTATGGAAACCCTACTACAACACTATGGCAACCTAGTTGCCCAAGGCCACTAGCAGGTGAACAGGTGGGGTTTGGCGTGGTCCTCGACTCTCCGGGTCGAGCCTGCATCGACCGCTGCTCCTCCGTGGTGCCTCCACCGGGTGGTGGCTGCAGAGCCATGGCGGCTCGCAGCTGCCACCGTACTCGCCTCCTCAACCGCCGCCGCATCTCGGCGTTCTCGCACGCGTCAACCTCTCGATGTCCCTAACGCCCACGCCCTCCGGAGGGTAGTGGTCGCCGTGTCGAGGATCCTCAGGGTCTTCGCCCAGCTCCCAATCGAACCTCCGTACGGGCCCGCTCTCCGCTGGGTCCGAAGAGCGTGAAATCCGCCGGTAAGCTGCGAAAGAAGCTGTGCCGAGCCCGAGTAGAGCGACTCCGCCGGCTGATCATCGCCGCGGTGGTGTAGCGCAGCCCCTGAAGTGTGAACAAGACGTCGAGGCAACGAGTCAGCGTACTCGTGACGTCCAGCGGCTCCGCTAGCAACAGCAGCTCCTGAAGGTGGTCCACACGGTCCAGCCCAGCCGGGTCGTCGCGGGCTCACTGGAAACAGCCCAAACGGTGAGAGGGCTACCACCGTCGGGTTGTGGTCGCAAAGTCCGTCAACACCGGAGGGCGGCCGACTCGACGGACTCGTGCCACGAAACCCCAGACACAAAGCTCGGTCGAACCACTCGGGGTGGACTGGGTGAAGCGGCACGGTGACGATCACCCTGCAACGGGGAACGCCAAGGCGCTCGAACTCGGTCACCTCGTAGACCGGTGGAGCAGGAAGCAGCGGCTGAGTGCTTCCCACGCAAGGCGTGGAAAACCCTCCAGTGCAACCCGTGGTACGGATCGCCGTCAGCATCGTACTCGAGAAACACGGGGCAGCCATCTGTACAAAGATGTAATGCATGTCAGACTCAAAGAGAACAACATGTCAAATGGTGCAAAATCTGGCAGCTGTGAATAAAATTCATAACTCAAAACCAGAACCCCAAAAATTCTCAAATTTTACCAGCTATTCCGTAAGGTTTTTATGCACAATTTTGGTATTCAAAGGTTGAGCTAGATCATTTAGGAACAAGGTCGAAAGATGCAAAGTTCAAGGCTCTGTTCCTGAAAACAGCAGGACCTAGTTCACTAAAAGGGTACAACTCAGATTTACAACCGATGACCATGAAATTTTGCGAGCAAAAACTAGATTAGATATGGAGCAACTTTGGTAAGATCAACTAGTCTAATTACTCCTAGAACATGGTGCAAAATTCAAACAACAGCCCTACCACAAAAATTGGACAGCATAACGCCTACACATGAGAGGTAAAGTTGGAATATAAAAACTTCACACTAGCAAAATATCCTTAGAGAGCATACAAAACCTATTTGGGTCCATCTTTAAGTTGTTCTCGATTTTAGCATGATGCAAAACAACCTACTCGTCCCTCACACGGCGATCAAGCCAAAATCGCAGTTAGTGCCGGTGGCAAGGCTTTTATTCGTCTCTCCCTATAATAACTAGTCGAGAACTATTCGGTACTCACTTAGCGACTAACGAAGCGTTGTTATGTACCTGCAGAAAAGAACCTTCCGTGCCAAAGACGTCACGGAAGCGCCCATACATACCATTCACTTATAGAAACGGTATCCATGCGTCAAGCCGCCGCATGGACAGCGTCCAACCTCGGACACGCTCCTTTTGAATGAAGCGGACCTTGCCTCGCATATACAAAATGCGGAACGCCCACGTATGGCAAAACGCGAGACACGACGCGACGGTGGGTTCCCTTTGGATTAGGTCCCATCCATCCTCACATGACTTCCATGCGGTACCACCACGTATAGCAAAACGTGATGAGACGCAGACGCCGACGTGGGTTCCCATTTGAATAGGTCCCATCCATCCCTCACGGTGACTTTCTGTGGTACCACCAATATAGCAAAACGTGATGAACTAGTATGGTTGTCTGAAAGTAAGTTCTGACAAGAAATAAAATGTGCTGGGAGTTAGCAAAATAAACCATAGATTAATAAGCCACCGAAGAACCCAAAATTCTCTAGGGCCTCTAATTTATCCTTAACGGACCAACGTATTTTGCAAATCCAAACAATCTTGACAAATTTTATTCAAAAACCAGTGATTAAGGTTATTAATTAACCTCTAGTGCATATAATTGCTCTGATGCCAGCTGTGACAACCCGCCCAGAAAATACCGTACTATCACCTAAACCAATCCATCTTTGGCCATTGCTTACAAAGTATCATCCTCGTCATTGGTTGCCGGGTTAACGCCGTGAAATCACTTACATAGCAACAAGGATCGACATATATGCATTAAAACTCACGCCAAGGCGAGTCGAGAGAACAACACATACTTAACATCCAAACTACCTCAAGGGTTTAATTATTACAAACCAAGTTTTGACAGTGATAACGAAGTTCAGAGTTTTGAAAACAGCGGAATTAAACTAAACGGCGTGAGGAACATCGCAGGAGGCCAGCCAAGATGCCTTCATTCATCGTCTTCCACCCACTCTAGCTCCCAGCCAGGCGGGATCTCTCCAGGCCACACATCAGCAAAAGTACTACCTGGAGCAACAGATTATAGCAAGGCTGAGTATACTAATACTCAGCAAGACTTACCCGTCGGTGACAACTACATCACCAACTCTAGACATGAAAGGCTTTTTGGCCAATGGGGTTTCTTTTGCTGAAAAGCAACAAAGAGTATGTCCTTACTTTCAAGATTTTAGCCCAAGTTCTAGTTGATTATTCCTTTCTAAATTAGCAAGCTATTGCAAGCATAAGTTGTGCAAACAATTAATCAAGCATACATATTCATCAACTTCCATCATTAGGGATGGAGATAAGTAGTCTCAGATAACGGTGAGAGGCCGACAATCGATTGATTTAAACCTTGCAAGGTAGACCTAAAAGGGTGCCCAGAGGACAACCACGCGGTTCCCAAAAATCCTCGGTTCGGGATAAAAGACAGCCTTTTTTGGTACCGCTATCCGCATACCCCAGGCACCCGTAATCACACGAGCACCAGGGTAGCTAGCCGGAGACGCATCCCAAGATTAGTAACAGAAAATCCCACCGCCTCATTAAGGTACTAGGCTTACCGTGCCCATTTCCGACAAGTGTTTAGTACGCTTCAAACACTTAACCCACGAAAGCCATTGGACCGGAGCCCACATCCCATGCTCTTACCACATGAGCAATCCATTTATAAAGATCTTATGATTCCAACATAAGAACCTTATTCTCGAGTGATAAGTATCACTGACTTGTAACGGTCCTATAGCATAGCAGCTATCGACCTATCATACTAGTAAAAGACATAGGTACCTAGGGATCAAGCATCTAGGGTTTCATTCCAACTCCTAAACGTAAATGCACAAACATCCATAGATAGTTGCATAAAATTCCAAAATACTTAGGTTAATGCACCGGGGCTTGCTTCACTGCTTAGTCTGCTGGTCCTCTGTCCTCGCTCACTTCCACGCATCGCAGCTCCGCGTCTCCTCCTTCCTCGGCTTAAGACGAGAGCGTAGTTACCGCGTGGGGAGTTCTACACGGAATGCAATGCAGGGTTCAGGTGGAGGGAGGAATCACTTTATCCAACTCTTGTTGGCCATATTCACCTAGATAAACATTTAACTACTAATTTTTTTCATTAAGGTTATTATATATATACAAAAGCTTATTATTCTTTTAATCTTGTTAATAGTGATTGTGTGCACATCTATGCAATTAACATTATTAAATCACACCAACCAGTAAGGGTGAAAATTATAACTCTAAACAAGCTAGGCAACCATTTAGCGGAATTACAAGATTTCAAAGATTAATTTTTCCTAATTAAATTCTAATAAGGAGCTCATATGCACCCTAACTTTTAATTACACAAATCAAACATAAAAACAAGGACAAAGGTTCTAGCTAGCCCTAAAGATTATAAACATGCCACTGAGCCAACTTCAAGTTCAAAAGAGCTACAATTTAAACACATCTAACAATAGCATTTCCTAGCTATAACTATTATGAGAAAAGCATAATTAAATAAATAAAGATCTCCTGCACCCTAACTTTTTACCACAGCTACTCTGGCCCTAACTAAGCTCAAGAAACCAGCAAGTTCATCCCAAAAGCATTTGAAATTTGAGATATGAATTTAAATGTAAATCTAAGAATAAATCAAGATCACATATTTCTAACAGAGATAAATTCATGATAAACTCAGAAAAATTGCATCTAGATATAACATGAACATAGCCACAAGTTCAGCACAAAAATCATTTTACATTTTGCTACAAAAATCAATAAGACAGATATGGCATAAATACAAAGTAATTTATATAAAAAGATCTACACCGTAACTTTATGCAAATTTTTTCCCAGACCCTACAAGTGATATAACTAGCAACATATCCAAAGTTCAGCCCCATATCTCTTCTAGATTTTGAACTACAACAAAATGAGGTCAAACTGAAATTGAATTTTAATTCAAAATCCTTAAGCCAAAACTATGGTCATGCTTTGCAAAAGTTGTAGGTCTAGTCTCGCTGAACCTAACAAAATTGGGTTTGAAATTTTCTGATTTCTCTACGATTTTCTAGGATTTTCCTAAGTCACCGGATGCTAGAAACTAAGATTCAAACTATTACAACTAAGTCCCTGGGTTCACAACTATGCCCTCGTGAATTACATCCGTGCCCTTGCCGGCGGATGGGAGCTCGCCGGCGGTGAACGGCGGCCGGAGAAGGGCAACATGTGGCACGGGGGCTCGATTGAGCTTCTGGGAGAGCGATTGGCGGTCGACTTGAGGGCTGGCGTGACGGCGCGGCGCTGGCGGCGCTTCCGCCTCGGCTCGGATTCCGGCGAGAGGATGAGGAATGCACGAGAACAAATGGCCGTGGAAGCTCTACTGGCACCTAAGGGAGCGGCTCGAGGTGTTTGCTTGCGGGAGTCGGCGGAGGGGTGCTCACCGGGCGGCGTAATGGCGGGCAGGCGCGGTGCACGCGGGGCGGTCGGGGGTTTGCTTTATAGGTGGGCGAGTGAGGCCGGGGGGCGCTGGACTCGTCTGGAATCGCGTGCGGAAGGAAGGACCGGGACGCGGAGCCGTGTTAGCCACGACCGAGGCCGGGCGGGCTCGGCGGCGGCGTGTTGGGCATGTCCTCCGCGTGCGAGGTCGGGGTGGGGGGCGCGTGATGATGGTGTCTCCCGCCGGATCGCGGACCGTGGGGACCCGGCCCGAGGTCGGCGGCGACGCCGCTGGCCGCGTGGCGGCGCGGCAAGACGCGCCTTCGCTGATCAGTGCGGTTTCAAACAACTTAGCCTGTTTGGCTGCTCCAAACTTTTAATTTCAAACACAAACTCAAGGACCTATAGATAGGATTTCTGTAGATGGTTCAAAGCTCTACACAAAAGACCCTAACCGAGCTCGATTTGCTTTCGAAAAGATGGAGAAAAATGGATGCCAATCTGCAGGAAAACTCGGCCCTGGTGAACAGTGACCGACAGCGTTGACTTGAGTTTTTGAGCCATTTTTCCTTCGAATTTCAATTGCCAACCTGAAGATGAAATGTGTCCCTCACAATTCTACACAACTTTCATATTGGTAGAATTTTGAGTGTTTAGACAAAATTTGGAGAACGCGTACAAAGTTCTAGAATGACATAATGGCATCAAGGGTTTTGTCCCCCTTAACTAGGGTTTTGACCCATGGAACTTGTATTGGCTTGCCTAAGGTGCTCAAGGGGGTGTGTTGGGGAGGTTTTTCAAGTGATGGCCCAGGTTGACCATGATTTGACCACAGTCAACTGTGTTGACCAGCACTTAAGGTTAATTAAAAACCTGGGACGTCACAAAAGGCAATGTGCATTATAATTAGATATGGTGGAAGTTTTAGTACCACATCGCTTGCTAAAGGTGGAGGGAGGCCAAGAGACCCCTATATATGTAACCCTAGACCCCTAGGAGCCACACACCATATAGATTTGAGAGTTGTCCCATGAAAGGATGACCTCTCATCAATATTAGAGAATTAGGACTAGACATTCCAATGTAGTAGATTAGCAACTAGAGAGTTAGAGAGAGCGGAGCTGCGCTCTGGTTTTGGAGAAGTCTTCGAAGTATGGTATGTTTTTGTATCTTCTCTTGTAAGACTTATGCTTTATAATATATTTATCTTCTCCATTACTTTTATGTCATTATTTGGTTAGTATAGTTGTTATACTTTTGCATGGGATCTTCGCTCGCATCGAGTGCTCTCGTTAATCGTATGTGACTAGAGTAGTAATTGGTAGATTAGGCGTGGTGTTTAGCCTACCAGTTACCTGAGATTGCACCCAATCCCACGGATAGTTGTGGTAGCCCTGTGGTGGCCAGACCCGACGATTCGTCACGTTCGGGTTGGTGTTTGTAGGACTTTTGTCGGAGCTTCCTAGTCCCCTTCTCATCCCTTTCTGTGGCTAGTGTTCCGATGTCCCAAAGTGCTTTTGTATGATTGCTTTTATAGAACCCAAGTAATAGAGAAGAACCCAGGAACCTTAGATCTCTCTCGTTGTCCTCTCTGTTCGCTAGCTACTCATTTATTATAAAGTTCTCTAGTGTGTTATCCTTTATCATAAATATCATTAATATCATTTACCTTCTCATTAATAGTCTAGTTGGGTGGCTAAGTTAGTAGATACATGATTGTGACTTATCAGACTCTTTAGCCAAAGCTTCCCTGTGGATACGATACTCTAGAATACTCTCCTAGGGAAAAGCTACAATGGTGTTACGTGGCGCTATGGAATCTTTCATATTCTAACTGCACTTAACAAATACCAACAGTGGGGTACTTATGAAGCATCCTACCACAATTTGCCTAGCTTGCTACACACAATAGTTCAGAAGAATCCTGGAAGCTACTATGATATCAAGGACTATCCTTGTGTGGAGAAACCAGACAAGCTTGTGCTTCAGCGGTCATTCTTGGCATTGGGTGCCTGCATTGAGGCTTTCAAAGTGTGTCGACTAGTCATTTCATAGATGACACTTTTCTCACAGGCAAATACAAAGGAACAATCACGACAATTGTGGCGGTGATAGTAACAATCGATTGCTTCCTTGCATTGCATTTGCGGAGGGGGAGAACGGTGATAGTTGGTACTGGTTCCTTGAGAGGTTGATGAACATGGTGGTCCAGGATGTGCAGGATGTGTGTGATACACGATAGGCACAAAGGTATTTTGCAAGCAATCAATGACATGAAAGAGGGCAGCACAGAGCGATACAGAGCTCCATTGTGGCCAGATGTTAAGAGCAGGTGGTGCGTTAGGCACATGAAAGCAAACTTCCACAGCCAGTTAAGAACAAGACCCTGTCTAAATTGTTTGATCAGTTGTGTGAGCAGACTCAGCAGAAGAAGTTTGATGCCATCTGTAAGAAATTAGATGAGCTAACAAAGAAGGCATCAGAGGAGATAGCAAAGAGGCCAGTGAATCCCGAACCTGGAGAGGAGCCCATTTCTCTCGAGGATGTGGGATTAGATGGAAGAGGGCGTGCTGTGAAGACCTTCAGCCAGTGGATTCAGAATGAGCCTAAGGAGAAGTGGTGTCTCATGTTTGACGAGGGCGGAGCAAGACATGGGATAAAGATCACTAATTTTGTTGAGGTATACAACTGTGTACTTCGCGGTGCACGACCTCTTCCTCTAGTTGGCATCATTGAGTTCTTTATGTATCGTACAATGTTGTACTTTCACACAAGGAGCAAGGTAGCGGATGAGGTTCTGAGGAACACTCAAATGAGATACTGCACAAAAATGACTGAGTATCTGTCCAAGGCTCAGGAGAAAGCACTTAAACACAAGGTCACAGCGTAGCCTTTGCACCAGTCTGATGACAATGAAATTATGTGGAGCTATGAGGTTGAGTGCGAAGGGAAAATGCGCCTAGGCCCTTCGCGTGAAAAACGTATCAAGTTGCTGAAGTTGGCAACCAAATATATATGCAGATGTACATGCCGGAAGCCGCAGCTACTACACATCCCCTGCTCACATGTGATCGCCGTATGCTATGAACTGCAACAATTCAGCTACCATAGGTACGTGCCATGGTACTACGCCAAGGAAACTGTTCGGAACATTTGGAACCGAACAATTGAACTACCTCGATGCGAGGTTCTTTACTGAGAACCCCAAAGAAAATGTTGTGCACATACCAAATCCAGATCCTCAGTTGTGCCAAGGTGTTGGACGACAGAAGAAAAAGAGGATTAGGAACAACATGGACGAAGCAGAAGCTGGACCTACGGTAGTGATGTGCTACAAGTGCCTCAACACGGGCTACACGTACAAGAGGTGCACAACCACAATTTATGCTTGCAACGCACCACCTACGACCAGTGTGGGCTCATCAGCAACTTCAGGACCATCCCAAACCCCATTCGGACGTGGACGCGGACGCGGACGTGGGCGTAGGACCAACGCAGGATTCAGATGATCATAGTTGCTTGTAATGTTAGGGCATTTAATTTCAGAATTTGTAATATTTGAACTATATTTGTTGTATGAACTTATGCATGGTACTGTATTGTAATAATTGAACTTCTATTTGTATTATTTTGCTGGTGATTGTTCTATTCTTTTTTTAATAATTTATGCTGATTTCAGTTGTATTATTTTTTGCCTCTGATTGTTCTAATCTTGTTTTGCAGGTTTGCAATGGCCTCCTCAGGTCCTGAGTTGGACTTGGACTTCCTCACGAAGAGGAAGGACAATGTCGAGGTGCCAGGATCGACACTCCTATGTGCTTCGTGGTGACAATTGCAAGCTTGTTAGGTGAAAGGTTCAACGCCACAGGATGAGGTTCTTCATGTGCGCTAACTATGCGCACGACCCGATCCAGCCATTCGACCGTAACCTTAGAGACAAAGTAAAGACTTACTACATTTCTCAATTATTAATTTGTCATTTGTGATTTAATATTTGCTAACATGTCTTTGGAAAAAGACTCCACCTCCTCTTTGTGATTTCATGCAATGGCTAGATACCGAGCAGTCCGACTTCGACAAGAGCTACATCGAGAGAGAAGCCCGTGATGCAAGGGAGAGGTGGTTGCGCATGGTTGAGTGGGAAAAGAGAGAGGAGAAAAAGAAGGAGGAGCAGAAGGAAATGCGCCATCGTCAGGAGATGAGAGAACGTGAAGCGGCCCAGGCCCGTGAAGCCGACAGAGAGAGGAAGAGGGAGAGGGCTCGCCGGGCCAATGCAGCTGGGCCGGATGCCATCGGAAGCGGAAATACCTCCGTTGTACTCAGTAGACCTAGAGTATTAGCCGGACTGTATCAAATAATGTCAGATTTCATGACATCGTCAACTAGGGTCCTCGGTTTGTATCCTTAAGAACTTTAATCGAACTGCATTAGAGTGTGTTTTATCCGTTCCGTGTGTTTCGTTACAGTGACTGTAATATGCAAAGTCATTGTGTTTCCTCTGAGTCACTGACGTGTTTCCCTCCCACGGATCGTCGGGCCCACAAAGCGACAGTGCCCTAGTACTAGGGTGTGTTTTCTCCGAGTCACTGCTTCGTTTCCCTTCCCATGGATCGAAGGGCCCACCACCCAGCCAGCCACCTTCTATATATATCACCATTCACTCCATTGCCTTTTTCTCACAGCACTCAACAATGGCTTCGTGGAGTGGGGATGGACACGGTTTCGGTCCTGAGTTGTGGCATCAGCAATCATAAGATTTCGAAGCCAATTTCCCACTGAAAGTCAAGAGTGACTTCAGATCGATGCGTGATGTTAGAAGCTACGCACCGAAGCAAACAGTGTTGTGGCCTAGGTGTTCACACGGTGAGTTCTGCGTGATGCAAGTGTACCAGGGATGGAACAACTCCGATCATCACTTCTGGCACTGCCCATATGCACGGGTAAGCAATGTCCACAAATTTCCTCATCATCTTTCTTTCGTTTGGTAACGTTTTCTTGCCTTTGCGATTACTCCACCCAAGCGAGAACTGCTCGCAATGGGTGGATCCACCGGCTATTGATCCCTATCAGCGTACGCATCGACTACCTCGAGGGCGTCGTCATCTACAACTGAAGCGGGGAGGGAGGCATTGGCTTCTCCGGATCCATCGTCTAAGCAGGGAGAAGACCGGTCTTTGCAAATGTTCGACTGCACTTGTGAATGCCACAAGAAAGATTGGTCCCTCTACCTTCACCACCTCCAGGGGTACTACATGCCGTCGCAACACTCCGGCGGCTCTATGCTCTCCGAGCAGTTCTCGTACAACTAGATTCATTAGGAATGTTGTAATGAAATTTCTAAATTCTCTAAGGCATGTTATCAGTATGTAAGGCGCTTCGTTAGGGTAGTACTAGCACCGTACATGCCATTGCAAAATGTGTGTGTTTTCTCTGCTTAATTTAAAAAAAACTAACCGTCGTGTACGGATTGGCGGTTTACATGCAACCGCCGTGGGCCATGGCGGTTGCAAGGCGGCTGCCTGCCGCCGTGGGGATACTGCAACCGCCGTGGGCCACGGTTAGATCAAACCGCCGTGACCCACGGCGAATGGTTGTCAAAACTGTAAAATTTTGAAACCGTCGTATAATTTTGCAAAATGATTAAAAAATATATATATAAAAATTCGCTTTTGGGTATTCCAGATTTCCAGGCTGGGCAACTGACTGGACCAAATGGGCCTCCATTGAGAGTTGAAAGCGTGGTGGGCTTGTTCCAAAGAACAAGTTAATCAGGAACCTTTTAAATTTTACTAGTAACATGCACGTGCGACACGCACGTGTTTGCAATTTATATGGAGGAAGGTGGATTGAGTCAGATAGACGGTGTGCTCATCTTTGATCATTCAGTTAGTTTCAGAAGAAATTCAGTTTGATCTCAATAAGATTGCCAAAGCAATAGATTTGTCCATCCTTCCCACCCATGTATGTGTCCCAAGTTCACCTGACTAATCAATGCTTCCATCATGTCACAACAGTTTCATCAGCTCTTTCTGCATTGTACAGTAGTCAAAACAATGGCCAACAACATGATGTCTAGAGATTCAAAGCCTGTTCTTGGAAAAATAAAATTTTGTGTCTGAACTATCGAAATTTTAAATCAAGAGTATTCAGGTCAGGTAGCAGTAGAACTCCATGCTGATGTAGCTTCCAACTGATTGCCTAAAGCATGGTGAATTTGAAAGTCAAATCACAGACTGAGACACTAAGCATCTTAAGCTCGATAGATCTTGGAGATTATCAATTCACACTGAATTCAGGAACATTGACACTGAGCATCGATATAAGTAAGAACTATTCTAGTTACTCAAACTGAACATTGTACATGTCGAGGAGTTGCAGAATTAAACAAATACTCTGAATACTATCCGTAGATTTTTACAATGCCTATTGCATGCTCTCTGCAAGTGCAGTGAATCTCAATGATGACGATGCATCATGATTTGCTCAAGGCAATGGCTAATGCTTGCTTGGGGTCACCAAATCCCAAAAGAAGGTGATGGGTGGAGGGATCTCTCGTTCTTCCACCTCCGATGTGGATTTGGTCATGGCAACGACGGCATGCAGCATGCCGATGTGGAACCTGCCGATGTGGAACCTGCACTGAGGGCAGTGCAGCTGCTGGGGCGCCGGGGCGCCCTATCTCATCTGCTGCAGTTTTATGATTCTCTCTCCCTGTAAGAAATTTAGCTAGTTATTGTCCCTAAAATTCTAAAAAACATGCTCAGAGACATAGCAGCGTGGATGTTTCAACTTTGTCCCTTCCATTGCAGATCATACCAAATCCTCCCTATCAAAAAGAAACAATTTAAATGCATTATCAAAACAATGGCGCATGTGTCCTGCTGTAGACATAAATATCATCAGGAAGGTTAGGGGCATATAAAAACATGCACACATTGAGTGCATGTCAGATTTGTGAATGCAAAATGAATTTTCAGTGTGGCAAGAAAAAAAGATGCTGCTTCCTGAAGTGGTATTGTAGTTCTAACTAATCTTTCTCCCCGATGGTGACAAGTAAGAAAAACAAAAAAAAGAATGCAAAATAGAGATTTAACTTAAAGAAGTACATGGCAGTAACAATGGGATTTTTTTTGGTATCCAGTGATCAAGGTAACATGTTAGCATTGCACAAGTACGATGCACCAAGCTTAAAGCAACCTTTGTGTGATCAAATTAAATAAATATACTAGTAGATGTTTAAGTTATGAGCATCATATATCAGCTCTCAACTAATTATTTTATACAGGCTATAAGGCAAACAACTTATTTCATTCATCCAACATATCTGAGCAATCAATAACTTCTAAAAAAAAGAAAGCCTGATAAGAAGTTTGCTATAACGAACGAAGTGTAAGATTAATGACATATATCAGCAAGGTCAAATATTGATAAGGCTTACCTGCTGTTCATATAAATGTTTCTAAACCATAACGGCTGTCCTAATCGATGCACGCACACGGCGACGACAACCTGAGAAGAAAATGTTCAGGGTCATGGTCTAAAACTGGCAAAGTAATCAATTGCAGGAATCTGTCTACAATATCAACATAGCAATGACACAAGTACACACCCAATTCACATTGATGCACTTACTATGCAGTGCTCGACTATATCTGTTCATGCTGGAAAAATCGGTATATGAAGACATAAACCTATTTTAAGTACACTGGCTGCTAACATCACACATTGAAGATTTAGTGGGATAAATGGAAACAACTTGTATTTCCTAAGAGTCTCTATCATTTGGTCTTGACGGGGAACTCGACGTGGCGGGCTCGACGCGACGAGGCCACCGCAAGGGTGAGCGCACGGACACGAAGAACCACAGGAGGATGATGACGAGAAACAGCAGGAACGCACCACGGTGCTGCCGCTGTACCGTGAGCACGCAGTTAGCAGCGGAACACGGCGAACCCGACGCCGGAAGGCGGCGGAGGCGCCCACGCCACGACTTCCACCCGGCGGCATCGCCCGCCGCATCGCCTTCCACACGCCACGGCGGTGTACCCGCGCCACGCCCATGACGAGGTACAAGCAGAGCATGCCGGTGATCAACAGATCACGCCGGCACGCTGGGGACATGAACCCGAGCGCAATAAGACTACGGTGACCACGCCCATGCTCAAAGATGCGCACGCCGGCCGCCGACGAGCACGCAGGAGGACCGGGCGGCCGCTCCTAACACGCCGCCGCCACGAAGCTTCCACCCAGCCAATTAACTCGCGTCTACCGCGCTCGACTACCGCCCACCAGATCGCGCGAGGTCGCACCGCATCGGTTCGCAGAGGATGACGCAGCCATGACGGCCGTGAACGCCACCACAACGATGGAGTTAAGGATGGAGAACTGCAGCACCTTGGCGCCGCCCATCTCGAGGTGGCGTTGCTTGGCAGCCAAGAAGCTGCAGCGCATGGGGATGGATCGATTGGCGAGGTAGATGGATCGCCGATGCCCGTCGTCTGCTTTTCAATCGGATGAGTCGCGGTCGTAGCGGCCTCTTTGCGGAGGAGTCGAGGCGGTGGTGGTGAGTATGCCGAGGAGGAGGCGAGGTGGCGGTGGCAGTCTTGAGATGGAGGCGGACACGGATGCGAGGTTCGAGTGGGGCCGTTGGCCAGCGGGGAGGCCGCATGGTGGCTCGTGAGGAGCGTGGCGGGCGCCGGCGGAGAGGGCAGCGGCAGGCGCGGAGGTAGGCCGTGGCGTAGATATCGAGGCGTGGGACCTGAGCTGCAGGTCACGGGCGTCTCCACTGACGGCGGCGCGCGAGGAGATGGATGCGGAGGAGTCACAGTCGGGGTCAACGGCCCCCGCTGCGCGCAGCGGAAAGGAGGAACCGCATCGCTTGGCGCGGTAGCCTCGGCCACGGCAGCGGGGACGAGCGAGCCCATGGAAGAGGCCGCCCGGAGGGCGTCGCGGGCCTCCGCATGAGCAGCTCCACCGGAGATCGTGGCCCCCAAGCGCCACCGGGCTGTCGCCGCCTCGCTTGAGAGCCACCCACCCGCGCATCTCGCTGACCCGGCGGCGTTGGAAGCTGTGGAGGCAAGCCACGCCTCGTGCCGCTGGCGCTTTGGAGGTCGTGGATCCCGCGCCAGGAGGTTGGGACGACCGGGTGGCCCGCCGGGATTAGGATTAGCGAGGGAGCCGGCGCGGGGCGCTGGCGGGAAGGGCGTCGGCGGCGTGGGGCGCGTTGGCCGGTGGAGAGGAATTACGGGTGGGTGCGCAGGGTGAGGGTGACCGCGGTGCATGTGGTGGGCCGATCGCGGGTAGAAAGGGTGGGTAGACAAAGGGTGGGTGAGAAAAACATTACGTTTTTGACAGAAACGTTTACCAAATTACGATTTTTTGGTACTTCATAGTCCTTCCATCCTATCCACTTCCAAAAACATATGACGGGTGGGTCCGGCGTGAGAGGTAAGGCGGATCCAAATTAAATGAGAAAAGTTTTCAATTGTCTTCGCTACTTATAGTATAGATTACTACTATTTTTCCCCTTTTGCCAAGAGATAGATAATCAAAACCTTACTGGAGCAGCGGCAAGCCGACAGTAGAAATTATCCTAACATGCAGTCCTAGTTCCTTGTAAATGACAGGGTGTTACCAATCAGTGCATTAGATTAGACGAAAGGTCGGTAACACGGACAGATTCCAAACGCGGGATCTGCTCCAGAAGGCAAGCTCAATGCAACGCAGGTAATCAAGCAACCTCGAGCGGTTGCATGAGGCGAGACCAGAGCCGCCTGTGCGCGTCTCGATCTGCAGCCAGCTCTGCAACTGGAGATCTACACGGGCATTTCCGATGAAGCAGGGAACTATAAAAAGGTGGCGACCGGCGGGTGACAAAAATGTCCGACTTGTGGGAAAACAAATGGCCGGGGAACACGAGGCGACCAGACGCAAAAAACCCCCACGAGAGAACAAGTGCTTGGGCCAATCGATCCTTCCCGAACCCCACCCACCCATCCCGAGAGACCCCCGGCGAGCACCATGGCGACGGCGGAGGATCGGATCGTGCGCTACGAGCTCGTCGCCACGGCGGCGGACCTCAAGGGTTTCCGCCACCTCGAGCCGACCGGCGGGGTCGACGGCACCAGCGCCGCCTACTTCTTCCAGGTAGTGTCGCCACTCACCGATCTTCATTCTTCTCGTCGCGCACGCGCTTCACTCGTCTCCTCGTGGTTGCGTGGTACCCGTACCCGTGGCCGCGCCGCGCCGCTCTCGTGCTGTGCTCATCTCTTGTCTCCTCGCGTGCTGCAGCTGAGGTGCACCAGGTGCGGGGAGGCCACCATGAAAGACGTATGCCTCCACCCCCGCGCCAGGAGCTGATCGCCTCGTGGATGGCCCCCTGCTCGTACAGGGAGGGCTAGCAGTTCGGCTCGCTTCGTCAGGCAAAACTGCTTCCCCACCTGCGCCAACCCCCGCGCATCTGCGTCCGTTCGGCATCCGACGTCGCGCTCGTTAGGCTGCCCTGTCCGCGGCTTGCTGGGAGTCCGCACGGCGCACGTAGTAGGGATCGCCCAGGCTCTCGTCATCGGCTGATCCGCGGGCAGCGCATAGGCTCAGCTCGGCTCGCGTCGAATCGTCAGTAAACACCCAAAACACTGACAAAGTTCCAAATTTGAGCTTCAATTAAAATTAGTGACCATCGCTTACTCTTCTAACCAATCAAACCATGTTAAACATTGAATTTCAGAGATTCCATTTTGCTATTATTCAGTCATGGCGTCAATGATAAATAATGTTTAATTCCTTTTCAAACTTGGCTTAACAATGTTGTTTTCAGTCATCTTCAGCAGTTCCGTCATTTAACACCCAAAACAGCGAGACCATCTTTTACTCTTCCAACCAATCAAACCATGTTAAACATTGACTTTCAGAGATTCCATTTTGCTACTGTTCGGCCATGGTGTCAATGATAAATACTTTTTTAATTCCTTTTCTGAAAATGCATAGAACCAGCTAAGTCTGAAACAACATCAGTTAACTGTTTTTGAAATTTATTTCTGAGCAACTTTGCATCTAAACTTTTGATATAAATCAACAATATGGAAAGTACTCTCATTGGACAAGAATCATCAGCAGTTGTGGAGTAATTAAAATGAGATTTACACATTTTGGTTGAAGCTCAAACTTTGAATCCATTATTGTCGGACTGAACACAGATTGAAAATGGTCTGAAAACAGAATTGTTTAGCCAAGTTTGAAAAGAAATTGTAAATGGTTTACCATTCACACCATGGCTCCACAATAGCAAAATGGGATCTATGAACATTGGTGAACTTGTACTATCCTTTTTTTAGCTAGATGTTGGAGTGAAGTGATTTTAAGAGAGCTCCCAAAATTGATTTCAGCACTGGACAGCCTGGGCGCCATACTTACGAAAATTGCAAGTCTGGGCTGCCTAACCACAGTGATACTCAGGAAAGTTTACAATTATTTTGTGAGAAATTTTCTTTGCATGACAACAGGTTTTGTTGATGATAAATAAGGTTTGGAAATCAAGGTTTAATTGGTTGGAATAATAAAAGATGGTTACTAATTCTAATCGAAGCCCAAAATTGGAACTTTGTCAGTGTTTCGAGTGTTCTGACAAAACTGAATCGCTCGGTAAACTAGAGAAGCCGATCTGCTGAGCCAGAAAGGGAGCCGCGCGCTGCAGAATCGCCGGGTGAGCCGCGGAACGGAGGTCGAGCCGATCAGGGGGCTAGCGCGAGACTCTCGTACACCGATCCAATCACGAGGCGACACGAGGGGGTGCGCACGCCGTCGCCGGTGCGCGAGGCGCACACGCAATTTTTTCCACCAACCCGGGCCACCTCGTCCGCAAGGTGACCATATTGTTTTAGGGGGTTTTTTAGATGAATGTTGGGCGTTTTAGATTTTCGGGACAAGCAGGTTATTTCTTGAATTCCATCCAGAAATTAATTTGCATGTGTAGGAGACATGAGACCCATTAGTGGCATTTTAAGACCCATGCTGTCAAGCTTTCGGCTTCATCCTTCAGCTGCTCTTGCGCAACTCAATGGGATTGTTGCCTCGTTGGAGTGTTGTAGTTGCATGCAAATCCTTGGTCCACTTCTCTAGTGGGGCACTTCCATTTGCCTCCTGGTTCCGAGCATCTTGCCTTGAGATGCATCTGGTGCATTGACATTTCAGCTGGAGGTTTTACCATTCTCATCTTAAAAACAATTGTGGTGCACCTAGTTATGTTGCTTGTGTCTAGGAGTTTGAGTAATGTAGAATCTTGGATACCTATTAGTGTTAGCCCAGATTTATGTGTGACATTGTTGTGAATCATCCATGCTCTCTTTACAGCTCAACGCTGAGTAGTTCTCCATACTTCTTTGACTCTTTGTTCACTTGTCCACCACTAGCAATAAACAGCTCTGTGTACAGAGTCTTGGATACCTGTCAGTGTTAGCCCGGAATTATACATGCCATTGTTGTGAACCATCCATGCTCTCTCCGTGGCTCAATGCTGAGCAGTTCTCCCTGCTTCTTTGTTCACCTGTCCACCACTAGCAACAAACAGCTCTGTTTGTGAATTGTAAGGACTGATCAGGCAAAGATCAGTGCTCTCCCATGGCTTCCCTGCGATCGCAGGCATACAGACATGCCACCGTGGTATGGAAACCAACTCTCACTTCCCAGAGCACACACACATTGCATCGTTTTCGAGATTCCTCGCATATTTGTTCTGCTTGATCGGCATAGGACGTCTTTACTGATCCAAATTTTATTTAATATAAGCTCATTTCCATGTGCAAGTCTTTGGTTAACCTGCTTGGTAGCTTATTTTTTGCAACTACGTCAGCATTGGCAGGATTAAAAATCTCAATAATCTTGTTGCAGTCCCAATCATGTCCTTCCCTATCCAGAATTTCAGACACTCAATGCAACCTACACTAGTTGCTCTTGTAGTTCCTTCATTGCAAGCATTATCACAGGGAATCTATATGCTTCTTATTAGCAACAAATTCATATCTGATCACTGTTATTCTGTCTGCTGTAATGTAGTATGTCAATATGTCACGCCCGGCAAATTCATTATTCATGTATGTGACCATCGCTGTATTCTGTTTGACTTGCTTCTGTCATGTCATTGTGTTTTGCAGTGCAAGGAATGCAGCTTGCTTGGCTCAGTGGAGCTCATTCCCGGTACCGGGAGTCCAATCACCAGTGGCGCCAATGTGCTGATGACACTGGCATGTATTGGCTACACGCCATTGAACTTCTGGCCAGGGACTGAGTGGACGGCGATTACTGTGAGTGGGTCTTGAATTGTTACTGTACTAGACTAGATAATATTACTCTTTACCCACAAAAAAAGATAATATTACTCTGTGCCGCTATGATACTAACGGGGTTCGTTGTTATATTAACTTGTTACTGTAGATGGACGGTGGAGAGGTTGAAGTGGAGTTGACAGATGACACCTTTGGGACTGATGATGGGAAGGACAACACCTTCTGCATCAAGGGTGTGAAGTTCGTACTTAGGGGTGCTAAGAGATACAATGCCTCGACCGTCATAAATGTGTGATTGCGCCTGTTGATACTGAGTGAACTGTAATACGGTCGTTGAGGGGATAAATGGGAAATTTACTCTATTATGCCATTATTTCAGTTAACATTGCCATTTGAAGTAGCACAATATGAAACATGAGAGTAATTCTTTATTCATTTAGCTTTCATGGTAAGTTAAGCTATGCTGAATTTCTTGGAGGTGGCTTGGTCATTTCTCTCTTAGTTCCATTCATACTTCAGATGTTTCGTTTGCATGTGCCTAATATCCAAGATTGTTTTTTCAACAGCGTGGTGCTTATGATGAACAAATATATGTCAATATTCTTGCTTGTTTTACAGCAAAAAAAACTGAAAGTCTTACGAGTTATGACTGCTCTGTTTACAAGAATTTGGCACAGAAATAAACCGACTCTCAACGCCTCTCTGTAACCTGCATTGGAGGAAGGCTTTTGACAGAAATATGAACCATGAAATCAGCAATAAAGTTTTGTTGATGAGATCAGCATTGAAGTTTTCACAATTAGATCCCTTAGGTTACTACTAGCATTATTGCTGATCTAATTGTGAAAATACCTATGCGATCTAAACCAAATAAATTGTTTTGATAATTTTTTTTTGTTTCTTTTGCACTGAACCACATTTCAATAAATCATTTTACAAACACGTGCATGTCGCGTGTGCAGTTACTAGTCTATAAAAAATATATAAACCCAATAAGTTTATCTACTATTTTGCAGCTCAGCACTTGAACCAATCAGAGAACTTGAGCTCACTCAGTAACAGGGTACTGACAAGCACTTGTGATCTCAAAGCACAGCCACTTATCACCACGTTGCACGCATTTTCTGCAAAATAAAAGAAAATGAATATTTGATCAAGGTACTTAATTAACTTATTTTACTCCAAAAGCATATACCACGTGTCTACATTTTTTCTTTTTTGCCAAAGAACAAATCAATCTTGACTATTGGATTAGTTATGATATTTGTGTGTGCGCGTGAGGAATATGTGAATTTTGTTTGGCACTTCAAAACTTATTCAATCATGCATACCTCTTTACGTTTTCCCAACTTCGTGGCTTTAGTCCGCACATGAGGCCATGAAGGATGTCGGTCATAAGATTGTCACGGTGTTCCTTGGTAACGAACCTGCACTCCTCGGCATTTGTGCGCGGCATCCGCCCGTCGGCGATCTCGACGGCGACATCCGAGAGGCACCCCACGCTCTCGATGCGCACCTCGTCGGCGTAGCAGCAGCGCCACTCGAACACACGCAGCATCACACGCAGCATCGGCGCGCGGAGGCGGAAGCACGAGTACGAGGTGAAGCTGGCTCTGAAGCGCGCGGGCAGCGAGAACCACTTGGGTTCAGACGGCGACTCCGTCGAGCTGCACCCGTAGCACGACACGCGGAGCGTCCTCAGCTCGTCGGCGAGCACGCTGATCCCGGCCTTGGTGCCCCTCGTCATCACGCTGACGTCGACGATGTCGAGCTGCTTGAGGCGAGGCATGGCGTCGGACGTGATGACGATGCTGTCCGGGAGAGTGCAATCGCCGATGTACAGGTCCTCCAGCGACGGAAGCGCGGTGAGGAGGAAGCCCTGGCGTAACACCGTCATCCCCTGCAGCGTCAGGGACCGCAGGGTGCAGGCGCTCGGGGCGTGGATGCGCGGCGGCCTCACCGCGTACCAGAACGGCAGCACCTGCAGCTCGGCCGTCGCCGGCGGCAGCTCGAGGGACCAGTCGCCGGCGTCCTCGCCGGGCAAACCCCTAGCGCAGTCGACGTGGAGCAACAGCTTCCGTGCGTCAGCGAGCGCGATGAAATCGGCAGCGTGCCGGCACTCCATGGGCACGTCCTTCCGGAAGGTCAGGCTGAGTGTTTGGACGGGGCGGCGGCGGCTCCCGTCGCGGCACCGGCGGCGGAGCGTGCGCGCCATGCTCTGCAGGCGCGGCTCGCTGGGCGTTCCCCTGGGTGTCTTGGTGTTCCCACGCGCCGACATGGAGAACCTCAGGTCGGGGAGTTTGGTGAGGAGGTGCTCCCACCTCCTCGACACGGACGCCGTTTGCACGGCGTGCTTGTAGTGAAGCAACGAGAGGATTCCGACGAGTAGGGATGAAATCGGTCGGGATCGGTCGGGGAAAGACCCTAACCACTTTTGATTTCATATTTTAATTCGGGAACGGAAGCGAAATCAGGAAAGCTCGGTCGGGAAAGCGAAATCGGATATGCGGGAAATCGGAAACGAAATAATTCGATCGGAAACACGTCGATATCGGTCGGGAACCGATATTTAAAAACAGGAACAACTAACCATATGACCACTTCAAATACTTGAGTAAACACAAAAAATTACAAATTTACAATCATGATAATACCTACCATTATTCTATCAAGAACATCCATGTCTCGTATGTAAATTCAATGAATCAATGGTATAATCAAGCTCATAGTAAATTGGAAAAGTAATTGGTAACCATTCAAGTGCGACACATGTCGACAATCGATGGGTTTTACTTGGCATAAAATAGGTAGAAAATGGAATAGAAAAATGACTTAAAAAAGCCAAACCTGCATTTGTGTGCCACAACTACATGCAACAAACGCACGCAGGCAGAAGGCTGGTGCCTGCCTGGTGGTCAGCTGGCGGCCCATGTGCATGCGTGAGAGACTGCCGGAGGCCCAACTATGCATGCAACACAACAGAACGCCACCACAATTTAGGTTTTTGAAAACAACTTCATGAGCAACTTCATGAGCGGGGGAGAGCCATGTTTTTGCAGATTCACCGTGTGCTTAACTCTGTGAGAGCGAGTTTTCAGAGAAGCTGACCAGAGAGCTGGGCAGAGAGCTGGCCGTTTGGCTATTGAAGTTGTGAAGCTGCTCGTGAAGCCGCTCATGAAGCTGTACCAAATGGGCCCTTAGTCCCACCTCGCCCAGGGAGACACAACGCGCGCGCTGGCGTCTTATAAAGCAGAGTAGCAGACTGAGGTGTTGGACATTCACTATGTGCTTTGCTTGACGGGAAGAAAACCGGGAAGATCCGGGAGTTCCCGAGTGAAAAATGGGATCCGACAATACGGTCGGGGAAAAGGTCCCCCCGATTTCGATCCCGCTTTCGCCGGAAATTGCTGAATTTTTCCTGAATTTCGTATTTTCCTGTAAATTCGATATTTGATCGGTATACACAATATTCGGTGTCGGTCGGTACGGGATTTTCCCGTTCATACTTTCATCCCTACCGACGAGGATGTCGTCCGGCAGCTTGTTGATGTGATCCGCTTCTTCTTCTTGAGCCATCTTGTTCGTCTTCTCTGGTGTTTTCAAATGCTCCCTTTTCTTGAGTTGGCAACTGATCCGACCAGCAATGAAATCGATCGACAGAGCAATGCAACGGCAATGATCGTGCTGGAGCAGCACTATAAGGAGGACTGAGACGGAACTCGTGTCCGACTCCAATTCCTGGCGGTATAGATAGTCCGAGCCGGATTCGGTCTGAAAAAAAAGATACTCAACTGCACGTCTGCACGTGAACTCGAGCACATATATGTTGTGTGTGCGTGTCGAGTACAGTGCACGTCGAATACACACAAACAATAGCACAAAGTCTTATTGAGGTTCTATAAGGGGGAAACAGGCAAATATCCACGCATGATCTTACATTGTGGGGTTGGACCTACATGGCGGTGTTGCATTATAATTCGTTTCACTTTTTTAGTCTAAATTTGACCGCTCATTTTATTCAATAAATTATGCAAAATGTAACATATTTTGTTGTGGTTTGCTTTAGTAATAAAAGTTTTTCAGAAATAACTTAAATTTGACTATATTTGTACAAACTTGTAGAATAAAACGAGCTGTCACAATTAAAGTTAAAGAAGTCAAACAAATAATAATTTGAAACAAAGGAGTACAAGGAACATTACCAAAGCGAGTATGGGGTATCAATATCATTGAAGAACAGAAGAAGAAAGTAGATCATTGCAAATTGGCCAATATGACGACTTCAAACAGCAATATAGATTTTACTCACGCACGGCTCAACCAAATAATTAAGCAATGCACAGCTTGAAGAGTGATGTTACATGAACATCGAGGCACCATTTTAGGTGATTGCCTACTGCTTTATTATGGCAACGTAACGCCACAGCAACAGCAATACGATTCAGCTGCCTGCACCTGCACCACATGTCCACACTTGATGCTAGAGTTGAAGTAGTGAACACCAATATATATACCGCACTAGCTACTTCAAAGTGACGATCTCAATAACCATGCACCAAATCGAAACAAGCAGCAGCACGTACACATATATTACTAGTGTTGGTTATCTAGGACGTACGGCCACGGAAGCACGCCAAAAACGACCACGGAATACTAGAGTTGAAGAACGGGTGCTGTACCTGTACGAACGTGCAGCACGCGAGTTCTCGAGATGAGGCCGATGATGTGAACTCCTGTCACGGCAATGTATATCCCCTGAGACTGGTAGCACTCGTCATACTCCAAATGCATCCCCTAAAAGAGAATATTCTGCCTCATCGAGATTTTGAAGACAAGACGTTTCTCCACCCGTCCATCCCCTATATCTCATACCCCATACCAACAACCCGCCGTGGGACCCACTCGTCAGCCTCCTCTCTTCCTTATCCATCCGCCTCCTCCACCTCCGCTTCCCACGCCGCCTCGCCTCCACCATCCGCCTCCTCCCATCTCGCCGTCCGCCCTCGGCGGGCCTCCTCTCCGGCGCGCGCTCCACCTCCCACGCCCGGCCTCCTCTCAGAGCCATGCGCGCCGGCCTCCCTCTCTCGGACGGCCGGAGCAGGGTGCCCGGCTGGAGGCTGCGCGCCCGCCGAGGAGGAAGATGTGCAACGGCGGGGGATCCAGGTGGTGCAACAGGCGGCCGCCTCTCCGCGCCCGTCTGTCGGCGGCCCTCTCTCTCGCTAGCGGCGGCGGGCGCCGGTTCCCTCTCCCCACCTCGCCACGGGCCTCACTCTCCCTCGGCGCGGTGAGCGGCGGGCCCATCGCCTTCTCCGCCGCCTCTCCATGTACCTCCGCTGGCCTCTCCCACCTCCTCCGCCCGTCCTGCCTCGCGCCAGATCGAGAGGCCTCGGGCGGCGGAGTTCGCCATGCCCCGGCGGAGGGCCGGGCGGCGGCGGCGAAGGAGCCCGAGGACGGCGCGAGGCGGAAGAGCGGTCGGTGCTCCTCCCGTGGCGGATCTGGACGGCCTCGAACTTGGGCTCTCTGGCCACCGTCCCATCTCCCACCCAGCGCTCCTCTCCGTCGACGTCGCCGGCGCCATCTTCCTCTCCCTCTGCTGCTCCCGGCGTCATCTCTTCCTCCCTCTCCTCGCTGCAATGGCGGGCAAAGAATGCCGGCCGCGAGGTGGGGCCACTGCAAGCGCACGTCTTGGCGCTACGGATTTGGAGCATCCGGGCTCGGAACGGGACATCCTGTCGCCCATAGCGCACCCCGGTGCGGGGCAAAAAACGCCAAAGGCGTACTGCAGGGGTCCGTCCCGTTGCCCTCCCAGTACCCAGTGCTACCAGTCTAATCCCCTCCCACTTCCTCCATGCGCCCTCTTAGATCAATATCACTTGCTTCAGATTAGAGTTTGCACAGTTTGTACGAAGAAAATGGTTTGCACATGATACATTGCCAAATATCTAGGAGTGTTTATTTTCAAAGTATTACTTTAAAAGTTAAAATTAAAAAAAATCCGAAATATCAATCGATCAGCAAGGTGGTGCGGGAACGGCCAGGCAGGCCGGCGGCCCGTGCTGGATTGGGAAATAACTTGACGTGCAACGGGCCGGGGTTTTTAATCCGGCAGATTTGCTTCGAGTCTCGCCGTCTCGGGTTTCATGGAGAAAGGAAAAAGTGAATAAAATTTCACCGGCCGAGGATGTAGCCTTGGTTACTTTTTTTTTTCCCAAAGTAAAAGGCTCGAGTAATAAAAGGCCAATGTGGTGAAGGCGCTGCAAAGCTGGATAGTATGAAGCCGTGTTCTTCTTCGAATCAATCCTTCACTGAACTGATTGATCACCCGGACCCGGCCGTGTCCCAATCCAAACCGGCAGATTTGCACGACAGATTTGTTGTGTGAGAAAGCTAATGTGTGCAGAACAAACTGGCAGATTTGTTCTGTGAGAAAGCTAATGTGTGCAGAACAAGCCGACAAATTTCTTGTCGCTTGTCAATCTGATCTGCCCCTTCCTTTTCGCAGGTGTGCTCGTCAGTCGTCTCCAGCAGGGAGCTAGAAATTAGTAGGACAGGTGAAGAGAAGCGGGCTGAGGTGGAAGGCGATCGACGAGCCGGCAGAGGAACAACGATGACGTGTCTGGCAGAGCTGGAGCCTGGAGAAGACATGCACGGAGTGGAGTCTGATTATTGGCAGTGGATGCGCCGCCTGATCTAGCTCTCTGAACTTTGTGATGTACTGTACGTCTGTACCATGGAGATCTTCTATATATACCTAGTAAAAAACTGACAAAGTGACCTTCCAATACTTCTTTCCTTGCAGGCAAGAACGGCGACGAGGATCATCTCCT
Organism: Cenchrus purpureus; assembly: GCA_022644695.1. Lineage (NCBI taxonomy): Eukaryota > Viridiplantae > Streptophyta > Magnoliopsida > Poales > Poaceae > Cenchrus > Cenchrus purpureus. The sequence goes on from CP053458.1 coordinate 50,051,756, forward strand.
AGTGCTTGGCTTCAACCGTTTCGGAGCTACTAAACGCACTTCCTGATCAAGCGCCGATGGCTGCTCTTGGATCGTGGCTCGCTTGTCCTCCGAGCCGAGGATAATAAACTAACAAAAAGGGACGGGCAGGCAGGCAGTCTTAAAAAAGGAAACCCCCGTGGTGCATGTGCAAGTAGTACCTGCAGCTAGTTTAATTATTACACTAATTAACGAAACGTGACATGACAGGTCATTGCCTCGTCGGAAGGGGCAGCAATTAGCCACATGCACGTCCATGCAAACGATACAGTACGTTGGTGTTTCGTTTGCTTTCACGGTGGACTGCCGGTAATTTGGCGTTTTCTCGTTGCACTGGTGGGGCCCGGTGGTGGACCAGCTCTCCAGGGAACTGTAGGGATCATCCGTACATGCCGTGATTGATGAACTCCCTTTGTTCCTTTTGTTCCGACAAAAAGACAAGCTCGATTCCCAGATTCACATGGGCCCACATCAACCGTTCGTCGTTTTTTTTTTTGACAACACCCGTCCGTCGTTGAGAAGGACAGCGAGAGAAAACGGCACAAAGAAACCGTCAACCGTGCTTGTGCTGTTGTGCCGAAAATGCTGTGCTACTCCGTGAAGTTTCGAGTGCAAGAATCCGGGACGTCCATCTGTATGTGTCCGCGTGCGTTTTGTCTTGTCCCCTCGTATTCACCTTGTAATCCATTTTTTTGGCATTGTAACTGGCACAAGGCCAGTCTTTTCTGTCCCACTCCACGTCTCGACGGCTGATAAAGGCTGACATAAAGGTGATCAAGTACAGATGTTGCAGTCCTTTTTTTACCAGATGCACATGTTCTCATTACTCTACTGCACCTCCATTTCAAATTTCAAACACTAACCGTTACAAATATACTGATTATTATAATATTGTACATGAAAACTCTTTTTTTAATCTAGCATCCTCTTGCATATGTCCGTCAAGCGTACATGATGTGTGTCGTGCTCTTCCACTTTTATGCTCCCAAATGTCCATGGATCATAACATGAAAACTCTTTTTTTAATCTAGCATCCTCTTGTGTCTTAAGACTGTACAGCTGTCCGTCGGGCGTACATGATGTGTGTCGTGCTCTTCCACTTTTATGCTCCCAAATGTCCATGGATCATAGCAAATAGTATGCACATAATTATTCACAAATTGGATCACAGTAAATAGTATCGTCCATGGTTATTCACAAATTTATTTTAGTAACAAATGCCCATAACAATTCACGATCGTTTACCTTATGGAGCAAGAACAAATACATGGAAAAAATAACTAAGATTATGTATATGAATCCAAGTACACAGCTAATCAATTTTGTAAAATATAATCTGAACACCTACATTAAACTTAGCAACATTTTGAACATGATCATATGGAGAGAAAAAAAACTCCGGAGAAGTAAAAACATAATCCGAAAACCTGCATTAAGCTTAGCAACATAACAATTTATCCCAATCCAAAATATGTGAATATTATTATCATAAGTAATCCTCAGGTAACGGATATTCTGAAGTTAATGGCTGCCACTCTATGCCAAAAATTTAATCTGTAACGATTTTGAACATCCATCTAATTTGTTGAACAGAAATTTGGCCCAAAGCTAACTTGTTCACTCATCTGAATGAAAACTACAAACTAGAAATCTTTATTACATATTAAAAACCAAAATTTTAATTTGTAAGGATTTTGAACATCCATCTAATTTGCTGAACAGAAGTTTAACCCAAAGCTAACTTGTTCACTCGCAAAATCAAACTGGCCAACATCGATTAGCAAAAGAAAACGAAAGCTAACATAAGGAGGAAAAGAACCTCACAATAGACTTAAATAAACAACTAAATGGAAATGAAAGGAGAGATCCGGAGGGGGCCTCTTAGCACCTGTACAACAGTAAGCCATCAACGTTGATTCCAAAATCAAGCCATCAAAAATGAAAAGAAGAAGCAACATATTTAATCTTTGTCCACGAAAGAAAGCCACGAAGAAGGAAGAGTCGCACGAACAACTACACCAAATATCTCACCAAGCTTCCAAAATCCCGATTTCTTACTACATCCCAAAAGTACTTAAACAATCAGCAACAAGAAAAAAGAAAAAAAATCAAACGTAACAAAAGCATGCGCCTCGTCGGCCACCCTATTTTTTTCCCTGCCGTGCGGCCTAGCAAAGGTCGAACCCGAACCTGCCGGAGCCGTCCTCGGAGCTCGCGGTGCCGGCTGGGACCTGGGACTGGGACTCTGGGAGCAGCTCGTCGCGGGGGCTCAACGGAGGCGCGGAGCTCGCCGTGCCGGTCGGGGAGCATCTCATCGGGGCTGGCGGACCTCGCGGCGTCGACCGGGACCCGTGAAGCTGGGAGGAGCTCCGCCGTGTCCTCGCCGGCCGGGAGCAGCTCGCCAACGCGGACCTCGCGGCGTCGACCGGGAGGAGCTCGGCCGGGACCTCCCCGCTGGACCTCAAGAGCCTCCGGTCCAGCCCGCCGCGGGTGGGCCTCGGCCTCGCGCCGACGCCCTCAACGTCGCCGCTGATGGGAGCAGCTGCTGCTTGGTGCACCACCTGGTGGGTTGCAGGAGCTCGTGAGCCTGGACGGCGCGCTTCAACGCGACGAGGTCGTCAGCCACCGCAAACTCCATGAGCAGCGCCGCCGTCATCACCGATTCCTCGGCATAGGAGCGCGCGCGGCACATCGTACCGCCAGTACGACATCGTACCGCCTCGTCGCGCTCCTCCTCGTCCTCCACGTCGTCGTCCTCATCGGCACGGCGTCGTTCGACCGGTGCCTCGCGATGCGTACGGACGGCGGCGAGGCGACGCGAATCCGCGGCGCCGAAGTCCCCCACCACCACGCCGTACCTCCCTCTCCTCCCGACGGCCTCGCGGTGGCTCTTCTTGCCCTGAGGCAGAGGCAGAGACGGGGCCGCGACCTCACGCCCCCGGAGCGCGTCCGTGCACCGACGCGCGCGGTCCCTGTCCCCGTGGCTCAAGCTCATCAATGCGCTGGTCCCAGCGCCGGATCTCGACCCGGGTCCCGACGCGCCCGGCGCCGGTCACCGCCTCGTCGCTCTCCTGCTCGTCCTCCTCCACGTCGTCGTCCTCATCGGCCGCGTCGTCGGCGCGCGAGTCCCGGCGGTGGGTGTTCATCAAGGACATGCTCCTCCACCGCAGCAGGAGCGAGCCCGGAAGCGGCGCCCACGCGCACGACGGCCCCGCGGCCGCATCCGTCGGTGGTGGCAGCAAGCCCGAGCGAGCGTGGCCGTTCTCGCCCTCCTGGGCGGCCAGGGCCAGGCTCCGCCCCTCTCGCGCACCAGCAGCAACGGAGGCCGCTGGCGTACCAGCGCGGCGGTAAGAACGGAGGCCGCTGGTAAAAAAATGAAATTGATTTGGGGTTGTTTCTTTTCCTGCCGATTCGGTTTTTACTTGCATTTGCAGCACCACCGTGTACAGCAGTCCCCATCTTGTACGCATTAATCTGGCTGGTTCTTGTTTTGTTTTCAAACTTCTTGCCACTTCTTATTCTCCTTTTTTCATGAGATGTTTTTCATGAGATGTGCACGTGATAGGCGATAGGCATTAGACGTTTTAGTGTATTCAAATCTTTTGATTATTTCTCTCTTGTGTTCATGAGACGGCATGCTTCTCTACTATTTTTCTCTCGGTCAAACTCTTTGGCATCGAATGATGAGAAAAAAATAATGTGATTTTATCTTTGTACCGATATTTTTTAGACATTATATCGATATTTTTTGATTCGTTTATGTTGAACAGATTGGAAAGACTTGCAACTATATTTGTGGTACCAGTGATGTACGAGTGGTAAACATAAGATTAGTATTGTTATTAATAGTTTGAAAAATGATGGTTTGGGATGTCGTACTAATTGTGTGGAGTGTTTGTACCGTACCTGTACAGATATTTTCTTCTCGAACGATATCTTCAGAGGTGTGCTCACATGGTGAGCATACATGGTACATATCGTGTACTTGATTTGTTGTATGATTTAACTGCTTTGTTGTATGGTTTAATGGACAAAACTCAATTAAAAAATTTGTGAGAATAGGACTGTGCCCCACTGTGTACAGGATAAGACTGTACCCGGGTCACCTTCCATCACCTCCCGTGCTCGCGCGTGGGGTAACAAAGTCCACAAGTCTCTGACGCGTGCCAGCTTTTCCCATTCCCCTACCTCCTTTACCATCAGAACTCTGACCCATACACTGCTATTTTAATCAGTATACCTGCGCATACGCTGGGAACGGACAACCTTTCACGGGGGGCAAGACAATATCTGCGGTCCGGATTGAAGGGTCCATGACTGCAAGGTACCACACAACATTTTCGCCGGTTCGGAGCAAGGAAAGTGAGCAAGTGCTGCTACCCCACGTGCAGGAATCCCGCCCATCTCGTCCGCAAGGTGCATTTCCTGTGACTCTGCGAGTGCGTTCGTGTTCCCAAACTTGATGCGAATGCGAGGGCAGGGAGGATCCGGGGCCCGTGGCGTGTTGGCGCGATGGGGTTTTACCGTTTTCGGAGGAATTGAATTCGGACGAGCATTTTGAGCCTTCTCAGCACTTGATTTGCTTTTGGCGTCCGATCTGCCAACTTTGGTGTTGATTTGTTTGTTTTGTTTGCTCGCTGACATATGGGCCCAGTTTGTCATAGAAACTATCTGGCTTTTGTGGGAATTGCGCCTGTTTTGCACATTCATTTCATTTCGGTCCGAGTCGAGCGCTTCCGCTTCGGCTTTTCCCAGGTAGGCGATAACTCTAGGGTTTTTGGATTCACCGGTTGTTTTGGATTCCGCCGCAATTGATGATCCCCTGTATGCTGCTTGTTTGTCTAGTTGATTCGAATAATATTTTCGCGCAGGATTAGTACCCAGCCAGGATCTTATCCCCATGCCCGTATTGTTCGGTTCACATTGTAGCTTCTGACTCGATGCACTCGATTCACCCGTTGTTTTTGCGATTCAGCGCTAGTAGATCATCCCGTTTGCTAGTTGCTTGCTTAATTGATTCGAACCATCATTTCCACGGACGATTTGAACCCCTAGTGAGGAATTTCGCCTTGCAGTATACGGTTTCCCTTGTTAAGTAAGTATATGCGTACTTGCTAACGTACCGCTTGTAGTGTTTGAACTCTGCTCTGAATTTATTTTGGGGTTTCTTTGATCATAGAAACTAGATTCCAAGTCTCTGAGCAACCTGCAATTTCCTGGTTTTTGTAATACATCTCCTTATTTTTGTCAGATGGTTTGGTAAAAATATTTTGGCTTAATCTGTATAGACACATGTTTATCTATTCACCTGGAATTATAGAATAATATCTGTCCAAATATGTTTATCTGTAGTTCATATGATTTCAAACACAATTTTGTTGTAATAATTTGATATTTACCTTTTCTAGTCGTGTAAACTTGGTGAAAAAGTTTTTGTTAAAGACAATGTTAACCTGCTGATAATCAATATTCATTTTTGCTATGTTACATGATGATTACAGTCTTATTACATCAAATACTGAAATGTATTTTTTTTCTCGAACAAATACTGAAATGTAATTTCAACGAGTCTTTCATGTATATTTCATGTTTGTTCTTTTCACAATCCTGTTTGTGCCCTCGAGAATTCAAGAATAATAAACTGACAGCTATGGGTATCTAGATGGATATGGTTAGTTCCATTTTGCTTGCTTTCTACTCTATAGAAGCAATTTGGTTCAATTTTGCCTGGTTTCTGATCTATAGGATCAATGTGTTTTATTTTAGCTGCTTCTAATCTGTAACACTAATGCCTAGTTCAAGACTTCATGTTGTGTGAGAAATATGCTAGATAGTACTGATGCTTGTTATGTTTAATGTTAATCTGTCCTAAAATCTCAATTTGTTTGCTAATATTCAATCTGTAAGAGATATTTCATATTAAATCATTCTTAGAATCTGTACGTATTTGTTTTCTGTTTGTAATCTTATTACCCCAAATTGTCAAGCTGATCTTTTTTCTTGTTTTGCAGTGCAAAACCTGTGATCTCCTAGGCTCTGTTGAAGTGATGGGGGTGGGGGATATGATCAATGCAGGAGAGCGCTCTCAAGCTCTCTATGTTACAACCATGGGATACAAGCCAGTGACGTATCATCCAGGGTTGGGATGGGTGGCCACCAATGCGGCGGGTGATCACTTGAAGCTAAAGCACATGGATGATGGGAACTGGGAAGTTTGCGGCTTACGGTCAAGTGGTGGATACCAGCATTTTCATTTCTGGAGTTCAGTTTGAGGTTGTTGAGAGTTCACAGTTGATCACTTGAAGCTAAAGTACATGGATGACGGGAAGTTTGTGGCTTACAATCAAGTGGTGGATACCAACATTTTCATCTCTGGAGTTCAGTTTGAGGTTGTTGAGAGTTATTTTTGGCTGTCTACATCTTTTGTGACCTAGTTGTTTGCTCTTGCCCTACCTCTGAATGTACTCCTTTCAGTTACTCCATAACTCTTGTTTGAGTAATGTTGGAATTTGTGGTGGCCCAAATACCCACTAAGCTGAGGACCTACACCTAGGACACCAACTCACTCTAGAGTTGGTCAACCCTTTTAATTTCTAGTTACTTAGTGCGACGGGTCTTTTTGACGGCAAAGCCGTTTTCTTGCTTCCGGGTGGCAGTGCCTACCAATAGATAAAGCTGACTTCCGGATGGTAGAGCCAACCTTCGATGGATCACAACTTATGCACTAAGTACTTAGAAACTATATGGCCCAACTGGGAGACTAATACTTACAAGAACAAAACTTTATTACAACACAACAATATTACACAAGAGTGTACAACACTCTCTCTTTAGTGGCTAGCCTAGCACTCACCCTATGCTCCACTCATCTACCATGCTCATGGGTTAGATGCCATGGCAAGGGAGGGGGTTCTATTTATAGGCCAAGGGAGATCATAAGGTTGAGACAAGTGTCCCCCTTTCTAGAGAGTTCCTAGATAAATATCTAGGTTCTACATTATTCTAATTTCTTCATGAACAACATCTAATGCCTTCATGAAAATATCATGGATCTTGAGTTGTGGGGAAGGTTCTAGAAGTTTGTATTGCTCCCTTTCAACACTCCCCCTCAATACAAACTTCTCTCTAGACTTGTCTTGCAAACCATGCCAAGAGCCTCTTGAAACTTCTCAAACTTTACCTTGTTTAGTCCCTTCGTGAAGATGCCGGCAATCTGATCATCCATCTTTGTAGGAACCATCTCAATCTTTCCCTCAAGGACCTTTTCTCTTATATAGTGATAATGAACTTCTATATGCTTGGTCCTTGCATGGAAAACTAGATTTTCTGCTAGACATATAGAGGATAAGTTGTCATAGAAAATCCTTACTTGAAAGTCCGTTGGTTGATGAAGATCCTCCATCAATTGCTTAAGCCAGGTGCTTTCTTGTGCTGCCATTATCGTTGACCGATACTCTGCTTCAGTACTAGACAATGCCACATTGGGTTGTCTTTTACTGCACCATGATATGGCTCCTGATCCGAGACTGAAGAAGTATCCTGTGGTTGATCATCGTGTGCCACAATCTCCAGCGTAGTCGGCATCGTAGTATCCCATCACCTGGCAATCCTTTGTCTTCTTGTATAGAATACCGAAGTTGATGGTGCCTTTAACATACCTGAGGATACGCCTGACCGCATCAAGGTGAGGCTTCTTTGGATCACTCATGTATCGGCTAACCACTCCAACTGGATAAGAGATATCCGGTCGAGTCAATGTGAGATAGATAAGACTCCCGGCCAGTTGTTGATACATAGTCACATCCTTCAATTCCTTCCCTTCAACTTCTTGCAGCCTCACATTGGGATCCATAGGAGTATAGATAGGCTTGCAGTCAAGCATCCCATACCTTTGTAAAAGGTCCTTGGCATATTTTTGTTGTCCCAGAAATATCCCCTATTTGGTGCGCTCCACCTCAAGTCCAAGGAAGTGATCCAATTCTCCAGGCTCCTTCATTTGAAACCGGACCGAGAGATTTTCTCTCGTCCTTTGTATCTCCTCGGAGTAGTCCCCAGTGATGATCAAATCATCAACATAGACTAGGACTATTGCTAGTCTACTATCCTTGGCCTTCACAAATAAGCTAGAGTCTGATGGAGCGACTTTGAAACCACTTTGTACGAGAAACTCACCGATTTTCCCATACCATGCTCGTGGAGCTTGCTTCAAGCCATAGAGAGCCTTCTTTAATTTACAAACATACTCGGGGTGGATCTTGCTCTCAAAGCCTCTTGGTTGCTCCATGTAGATATCCTTGTCAAGTTCGCCATGTAAGAATGGGTTCCTAACATCCATCTGCCACAACTTCCAAGACTTGCAAGCAGCTAGTGCTAGCAAGACTCAAACAGTTGTGATTTTTGCTACCGGGCTGAATGTTTCTTCATAATCCAGCCCATATTGCTGAGAGAAACCCCGAGCCACAAGTCGAGCCTTGTACCTTTCAATTGATCCATCAGGACGAGTCTTTACTTTGTAAACCCATTTGCAAGATATAGGCTTCACTTTATTTGGTCTTGGCACTAAATCCCATGTTTGATTCTCATTTAGTGCCTTAATCTCTTCCTCCATCGCCTTACGCCACTCGAGGCCTTTTGCTACCTCCTCATATGAAGATGGCTCAATAGGTATAAACTCATCAACTAGAGCGGCATTAGCATACCTGGGATTAGGCTTGCTCTGTCTTGTTGTTCTCCTTAGTCCTTGAATGGGCTCATCAAGCTCCATTTGTGGCAGTTGAGATTCCTCTGAGGTCATCTGATGTACACCAGTCTTCCAAGGGCTCTTGTCTTTGCTTGGAGAAGCCTCTCTATCTTCACATCGGGTTTGTGCATGTTCCTCCTCTTCTTGGATTTCTTCTGAAACCTCCTCAAAATCATGTGATTCTGGAAGCTCGACCTTCTTAGGTGACCACCATGCAGAGGCTTCATCAAATACCACATTTCTTGAGGTGTGGCACTTTCTTGTGGTTGGATTACAACACCTCCAACCTTTTCGTTCATCATCATAACCAACGAAGATGCACCGAATTGCCTTCTTCTCAAACTTACTTTGTAAGTGATCAGACACAAACACATAGCAGACACAACCAAATACCTTGAGATGGCTGACCACCGGCTTCACCTTCCATAGCAGCTCATCAGGTGACCTGAATCCCAACTTGGGTTGAGGTAGCCTATTAATTACATAGGTTGTTGTCCTCATACACTCGACCCAGAACCTTCCAGGTACATTCTTAGCATGGAGCATACTTCGACAAGTTTCCGCAAGATGGCGATTCTTGCGCTCTGCTACTCCATTTTGTTGTGGAGTATTGGGGCATGTTAATTGTCTTCTTACTTTGTGCTCCATAAGATAGATAGTGAACTCATTTGACAAATACTCTCTCCCATTATCAGTACGGTGGCATTTAATTTTCATGTTGAGTTCACTTTCTATTTTCTCCTTCAACTCCTTGAACTTTGTAAAAACTTTAGACTTCTCTTTCATAAAGTAAACCCAAACGTACCTTGAGAAGTCATCAATGAAGGTCACCATATACCTCATTCCTCCAATAGATATTTGCTTGACTAGGCCGAAAACATCTGAGTGTATGAGCTCCAGTGGCGTCTTGGACCGATATTCTGACTCCTTATATGCTAATTGATGAGCCTTGCCATATTGACAGCCAGCACAAATTGTGTCTGTACGGATGTCCACTTGAGGAAGCCCCTTCAATACTTGCTTCTGCATCATCTCCTTCAATTTACCATAATTGACATGTCCAAGACGTGCATGCCAAAGATCACCAGTCTCATTCCTTTGAGTTTTGTCCACAAAAGCAGACTCAGCGGAGAGGACATGGACTGATTGTCTCCTCCTTCCTTCCATGATTGGTGTGCCAATCACTTTCAATTTTCTAAAAATTGCCACACCTTCCGACCCAAAGAGCACATGTTTTCCTTCTCAGTCCAATGATGAGATTCTTCTTTAAGCCAGGAACGTGATAAACCTTATTGAGTTGGAGTTGTTGAGGACCATACCTTGGAACGACCGCCTTCCCAACATGTAAGATAGATAATCTCGAGTTGTCTGCCATAAGCACAACTCTCCTTCCTTTGTAGTCGGCCATTCCCTCCAACTTTTTGTCATCACTTGTCATATGATTAGAGCACCCAGAGTCGATGATCCAGTCCTCCTTGTAGTTTACTGTTGGATCAGTTGTTGCTGCAAAAGCAGGTGCCTCCATGTCCTCCTCCAACTCGTTTTCTTCAATTTCCTGAGAAACCACAGCTTCAACATCCCACTCTTCTTCACTGGCGTATGCTTCCATTTTCTCTCGTGTTGTAGTGGTGACATTCCCTTCAAAACGCTTCTCATTTGCTCCAAAGTGCCTCCTTGGAAATCGACATTCTCGAGCAAAGTGACCCTTCTTTACACAATTGAAGCATCCATCCTTTCTTGGTTGTTGTTGTTGGTATTCTCGTCCACGGGTTCCCCCTGAAGAGCTACTACTTTCCTTTGGGTGATGCTTGCCACCTTCTACCCACCTTGGGTTTGGCCTTTCTTGCCCTCGAGGTGATCCCTTCTTTTTGCTTATGAAGAGTGCCTCCTCTTCTTCCTTCATAGTAATGCCTCCCATCTTCTTGGCTAACTCTTCCTAATTAGCCAACAAATTTTCTAGCTCCACCAATGATGGTTGAGTAGGCTATCCACTCACTGTGGCTGTAATCCCTTGATGTTCGGGTTTAAGGCCATTAATGATGATTCTCATAGGGGCCTCACCAACCTTCTCCTCTGGTGCAAGCACAGATATCTCTCGACATATGGATATTACCTTTGTGAAATACTGACTAATAGTCAAAGTTCCTTGAGAGATACCTGACAGCTCCTTTTCTAAGAGTTGGAGACGTGCTTCATTCTTCTTGCAGAATAATTTCCCAAGAATCTCCCATGCTTCCTTCGGGGTCTCCGCATCACGGATATGCTCTAGTAGGTCCTCCTCAATAGTTGTCTTCAACACGAACATGGCCTTACCCGCTTTGATGCGCTATTTCCGCAAGGCCTAAGCTCCCTCCTTCTTCGAAGAACTGTCGCCACTCTCCTTTGGAGGCACTATTTTGGCGCCCGCAACGACCTCCCATAAGTCATGACCTTGTAGGTAGGACTCCATGTAGGTCTTCCAATAGCCATAGTTATGGTTATTGAGCTTCTTAATCCCACCACTTGCGCTAGCAATATCCGCCATAACAACGGCGCTGACGTCAAGTTAGCTTTCTTGGTCTGGACCTCGAGCTTCAGGCCCTACCGTGCACCCAGAGTCTCCCCCTAGCACCTTGATATTGCACCAAACGCAGCAAGCACCCTATGCTCACAAGAAAGCCTCCTCCAGACGGTCCCAGAGCGCCTAGCTCTGATACCAATTGTTGGAATTTGTGCTGGCCCAAATACCCACTAAGCTGAGGACCTACACCTAGGACACCAACTCACTCTAGAGTCGGTCAGCCCTTTTAATTTCTAGTTACTTAGTGCGATGGGTCTTTTTGACAGCAAAGCCGTTTTCTTGCTTCCGGGTGGCAGTGCCTACCAACAGATAAAGCTGACTTCCGGGTGGCAGAGCCAACCTTCGATGGATCACAACTTATGCACTAAGTACTTAGAAACTATATGGCCCAACCAGGAGACTAATACTTACAAGAACAAAACTTTATTACAACACAACAATATTACGCAAGAGTGTACAACACTCTCTTTTTAGTGCTTAGCGTAGCACTCACCCTATGCTCCACTCATCTACCATGCTCATGGGTTAGATACCATGGCAAGGAAGGGGGTTCTATTTATAGGCCAAGGGAGATCATAAGGTTGAGACAAGTGTCCCCGTTTCTAGAGAGTTCCTAGATAAATATCTAGGTTCTACATTATTCTAATTTCTTCATGAACAACATCTAATGCCTTCACGAAGATATCATGGGTCTTGAGTTGTGGGGAAGGTTCTAGAAGTTTGTATTGCTCCCTTTCAACAAGTAATGACCAAAAACTTGTCACTATGTGCCAAAACTATCGATTGTTCAAATTTCAATCCTAGCAAATATGGCATACTGAATTAGCTTTCAATATATGAATTCTACTGATTTTGCATAGTGCTTTGAACTGATAGTAAAATGGAATGAGCAGGTGGCCAAACTCAAACAATTTACAGTGTTCAACACCACTAGTCATGCACCATCAGAAATTGAAGTTAGCTGTTAGAACACACCATTCTTTTATAAGCATGTCAAAATGTACCCAGCCATGTATGAAGGCTTCAACAACTTAGACTGGCTCCAGCAATAATTTGCATCCCCATCTGCAAAATCGCGGTATGAGAGAAAGAGAGAGAAGAAATGGATGTCTCAAAAAAGTGACACCTCCAGCGGCGTGCGGATCCCCCACGCATCTCCCGCAACGGTTGCTCCGCGCACCCTCCGCGGGATTGAGCCGGAGGAGGTGGCCGGGGTGGAGGAGGAGGCCGGGGAAGGCCCGCTGATCTCCCGCGGTCCCCGGCGGCCGCGTCCTGCGAAGCCGGGAGCGGACGGCGGCGGAGCCTCGACTAGTCGGCCCCTGGAGCTCGTCGCCTGGAGGATGGAGGAGGGCGTCCCGCGTCGGCGTCGGAATCCTCGACGAAGGGTTCGGCACTTGCCGGATCTAGGGCTCGAGAGGGGAGAGGTAGGTCGCCGCCGGCTCAATCTACTGCTTCCTAGCGGTCGATTAGCCAGCGTCACCGCACCGCCTCCATGTGCGCCGTCGGCAAAACTGTCCTCCTTTCCCCTTCCTTGGCCAAAATAGGCGAGGGGCCAGCAACTCTGGCTGCCAGCGGCGGCGGCGTTCGCCGGCGCTGCGGGACACAGCAACGACTGGGGAGAGGGGGAAAAGAGAGAGGGGAGCTAGAGGGACCTATTCCCCTCGTCACCTCGGCGCGCGGCGGACGGCGGCAAAGGCGTGAGGCGGCGGCGTGGAGCACGGGAGACAGGGGAGGTGGTTGGGGAGTACAGAGGGGAGCTGAGAGCTGCAGCCTGCCATGGCGCCGTCGCGGAGGTGAGCGAGGCAAGCCACGACGAGCTGGATCGGGGAGGCCGTGCCGTGGAGGACCACGCGGAGCTGCTGCGGTTGGAATGCAGCGAAGTGAGAGAATCCTAGGAATGTGGTGCGGCAGGGGGGTTAGCGCATTTTGCAGATGCAGCACCTACTGGAGCTGCTACCGTGCGAACTTTTGACTCAAAATGGTGGTTGTTAGAGTCAGTCTTACAGCCTCACTTTGCATACGTTCTGCAGCCTGTCACATCAAGTTAAAAAAATGAAAATTATTATCGGTATATAAGTACAACTAATCGACAAGCACAGGTCGTCAGTAGTTTCCAGTGGCCTGTATGCATTTCAGTACCTCAAAGTTCATACAAAGGGCCCGTTTAGTTCGCGAACTGAAAATTTTGGGTCCCCTTTCAAGGTCCATTAGGAGTATTAAACGTAGATTATTTACAAAAATAATTACACGAATGGACCGGAAATTGCGAGACGAATCCATTAAGTCTAATTAATCCGTCATTAGAGATTGTTTACTGTAGCATGACATTGTCTAATCATGACATAATTAGGCTCGTTAGATTCGTCTCGAAAATTAGGGTAGGGGCCGTAGAATGGGTTTTGTCATTAATCTACATTTAATACTCCGAATTAGTGGAAAGAAGATTGATGTGATAGGTTGTTGGTGAAACTTTTGGGAAGTAAACAGACCCAAAGTAGTCTTGGTTTGAAGTCGCGATTTGTATTTGTGAGTCTCTGACAGTCTGATTTCAACTGGAACGAAGTCGTTCTGAAAAGAAAGACCCACAACGACATACCCTGATCCGGCGATCATGCGTTGTGTCCACCAAAGCGATGAGGGGGACGAGGCGGATGAACATTCGACACGGCGTGATGAGCGTGTAGCACGCGCGTGGCCGAGCTGCTCGACCGGAGCCGCGTGGCCTCGCTACGCATCGGCCAGCCGACGATCTCCACGTCTTTGCGCGAGCCGCCGGCCGCGTCCTAGTGGCGCGCGCGGTAGCCGGCTACCTGCGACCATGGACACGAGCCCGGCGCGTCACGCCAACGAGCCGCATCACGTTCGAGGCCTGCCCGAGTAGACCCAAGCATTCCACGGGCCGGGCCGGGTTCGGGTCAGGCCGAAAAAACTCAGATTTTTCGGGTCGAGAAAATCCTGCCTATGCCCGTCCCCCGTCCCATGGAACGTGTCGGGCCTCGGTTCGGGCGGGCCGGGCTTAGCGGCCGCCCGCGCATTTTATAGTGTAAAATAACTAAAAACAGCATTTCGGGCCGAGCTCGGGTCAAAATATTTTTTCGCAGGCTTCAAGATCTCTGCCCACGCCCGGCCCGCAGGACCGGGCTGGAGTGAGCCGGGCCGGGCCGGGCTAAAAATGCTCAGGTATATGCCCGAGAAAGGTACACATGCCGCTTGAACTGCCTGCCAACACGCTCGCCATGGCCGCTTCCTGCAGCCTGAGCTACAGCCTCTCTGACTCTAGACTTGACGTTGCTATATATTGACCCGGCGCGTAGGAAAGTGCAGACAATGACTTTGACCAATTGTCGGTGTTAGGATTAGCCCCGACACTAACTAGTGAGATACGTTGCGATCAGCTTCTCGATGGTCGATGCTAAGCAATGCAGGGACACGTCCGGCAGTTGCTGGGAGGCCAGGCTGTTATGCACCTAGGGTGCCCAGAGGCGCCAAGCAAAGGCGGGAGAGGAGGAAAGGCCCCCGGATCCCGACTAAGTGATTGAGGCAAAGTGCCAATATCCGTGTGTTGGTGTGTGGGCGAATGCAAGTGAAAGTAGTGATGCGTGTTGCCCGTGATCGGACGGCCACCTCCTCCTTTTATAGGTCAAGGGGAGGCGGCTTACAGACGTGCCGTATGGCATTTTGTATAGTGCTGCGGTACCGGCGCACAGTGCTTGCGATTTGATGGTTGTCCTGGCGAATTCTGGTTCTCGTGTGCGTCGTGGCGGCTCCTGTGCTCGTCTGGAGGCGGTTTCGAGAGTGGTCCTGCCGGCGCCCGCGTCTGGTTGTCGTTCGTGCGCCGATTCGAGGGTCTTGCTAACAGGAGAGCTTGGGCAGCACAGAGGCCGGCGTGGCGGCGTCCCCATCGAACAGTCCCTACGGTACGGGATGGTGGCACGAGCCGAGGAGATGGCCGCAGTGGTTGGAGGTGAGGGGACGTGTTTTCTCACGGCATCTGGGCGGGCGTCAGGCCGGCGGCCGTACGCCCTTCGAGGGCGTCGCCGTCTCCTTTCGAGGGGTGTGGCGCGGAGGAAGGACGGGAGCGGGTGAGCACAGTGCCGGGGAGTGACACCGGCCACTCCACACAGCGTCCGCACAGCGCCAGGGATGGCCGCACAGTGGCGGGCACGTCCGCACATCGCCGGGACCGGATTCCCGGGCGCTGCCAAGGATTCGGTGTGGCGGGGACGCAGCTTTTGACCGTGGCACCCGTGATGCGACGGGGCATTTAATGCCTTGGTCAGGAGGAGCGGGTGAACTGCCCCGGGCCGAGGGGGAGCCTCGAGCGAGGCGGAGACCCGCTCGAGGGGCATCGGTCCTTCGAGCGAGGCGGAATGCCCCTCGAGGGGTGCCGGACCCTCGAGCGAGGCGGAAGCTTGCCCGTGCGGCATCCGACCCTCGAGCGAAGCGAAAGTTCGCTCGAGGGTGACTAGCGCGGTTGCATGACGGGACACGGAGAAGGTTGGGCTGTAGCAGGCCGTGGGCCTGGTTTGTGTCTTAGTTGAGGTTGGTTTAGGGGGTGCGTTTAGCGTTTTTTTATTTTTGAGAGGGCGTTTTCCCGTAATTGGGGACCCTCATGGTTGTCCCCTGACAAGAGCCCCCGAGCCTTTGCTGGAATGGTGAGGGAGTTCCGCAAAGGCTGGAAGCTTCTGGTAGGACCTTTCTTCCCCTTGAGTGTGTGCAACGCTCTGGGGGCTGGCGAGCGCACCCGCGTGTGTAGCCCCAAGCCTTGGAGGAGTGTGTGCACTGCAAGGTTTTGTCGAGCGCATGCATCCACGTAGCTGCTTGTTTCAGCCGGCTCGCATTATTTCAGTCAGCCTCGGCGATCCACGCAAGGCGTACGTACGGCAGTTCACCGCGCCTGTGACAATCCCTCGAGGGGTTTCGCTCTACTATTCCGGGTGGAATGACCCTTCACGGAGTTGTGCGACACGCCCGGAGGGTGTAGCCGCGCGAGGAGCCCCCGAGCTCGAGCCCGTATGGGGCGATCTGATGAACTCTCGCCTTAACCTCAGAACCTCGCCGCCTGGTAGGGGAGGTGAGGTGATCCATGCTTCCCATCGAACGGGCCGCGAGTCATGGACGCCTCGTCAAGCTGTTAGCGGGTGGTTCAAGTGGACGTCCGTGCCCCGTTCGGTAAGGGTCGGCTCGTGGTCCGGAGACACGTCCATGGGAGTGCTTCACATGGGTGTGCTAGGCAGGGCTCGATCCCGTTCGATAGGGACCGAGGGCGCGGAAGCTCTCCCTCGATGGGATCCCTCGACTAGCTGCCTTAGTTTGGCCTTGAACACGAACTATGGGGCGTCCCTAAACTTCATGCTCGGGGGTTGGCTCGGTCGCGCACGCCCTGGTCGTCCCTGACTCTGTTGATCTGAGGCGTCTATTCGAACCTTCCGCAGGTCAGGGCTCGAATCTGTGATCAGTAGGGGCCTTGCGAAGAGCGTTATGCACCCTCGTCTTTTGCTGACTCACGGCGCCCGTCGAACCCTTGCCGGGCCGGACTTCGAACCACCGGTCAGTAGCGACCTCGTTAGGAGGTGCATCTGTGGCGCCCATCGAACCCTCAGCGGGCTGGGCCTCGTACCACTGATCAGTAAGGGGTTTGGGGCGAGGCATTAGGTATCCCTCGAACCGTGCTTTCGAGGGCCATCTCGAGCAAGCACGTTTGAGGTTGCCAGCCGTCTCCTTGGACTTCCTGTTAGGGGTCTCTCTCAAGGGTCAGGCCTCTACCTCCTGTTTGGTGGGGCCCACGGGGGCTCCTTCTCTTGGAAGGAAACTCCCGCCCCCTGATTTCCTATCGTGGATCTGGATTAACTGCGCGCGTGTGGGGTCGTGGTCTACGTGGCGCTTCGTAAGGGCGAGGCGCGCGCCTTTTTAGGCGGTGTGGAAGCTTCATGCGGTTTGTGTTTTCTGTACGATGATGGCGCCGCGTAGCGTCTTGTGCGGTGATTTTGGGGTAGTGGGGCCCGGGCGATGCCTGTCGCATTAACTGCAGCCGCCCGCCTGGATTCACGTCCGTTCGATCCCCCCGCCCCTTCTTGCTTTATAAATGACAACGAGTGAAGGGGAGGAATTTTACCTTAGCCATTTCACCCGCACCGTGCTCGCCTTCTTCCTCTTCCTCTTGCCCTCTGAGCTCGCATCTGCTTGCGGTTTCTTCCTTCACGCTCAGCTTTTCGCCCTGCGCTCACCATGGTTGAGTATCTCGAGGTCGGTCCATGGAGCCGGTCCAACGTGGACGAGCACCTCCTTCAAGGGCTTGTCGCCGGCGGTCAGTTGACGGCCAAAACTCACCCAAGTAGGCCGGCATGGATCGTTCCATCGGCGCGGCATCAGGAGCCACAGCCTCCGGCGGGGTACGTGGTGAGTTTCGCCCGCTTGCACGAGCGAGGATTTAATGCTCCCGCCAGCAGGTTCATGCGGGGGCTGTGCTACTACTACGGCGTGGAGCTGCACAACTTCTCCCCCAACGCAGTTTCTCAGGCGGCGATGTTCGTGGGCGTCCGCGAGGGGTTCTTGGGTGTTCCCGTCTCGTGGGACCTGTGGCTCCACCTCTTAGGCGCTCTTCCTGTGACGGGGCGGCAGGCGGGCGTCGTCTCAGCCGACACCTCACCTGCGTTGCAGGGGAAGGGAGTTGGCATATATCCGCCCTGCAACATGACTACCAACAACATGGAGTGGGATCGGGGGTGGTTTTACCTCCACGCGTGCGCGCGCCTCCCGCCTTACACCGGCAAGGTCCTCGTGACAACCGCGTTCCATTTGGGGGTGTCGGATCCGTCTGGCGGGTGGCTTCGATCCTTATATGAAGGCCACGAAGACTACGGCGGATGCGGGTTGGCCATGCGGCCTCACCAGAGCGTCACCGCCTCACGCGGTCACTGCCGGCGTGGTGATCCCTCTCATGGAGAGGCTCCCCATCTACGGGATGGCGGAGGGCGCGGACCCCGACGCTTTGGCGCGGTCGTGGCTACTGGCGGAACCCCTCGCCCCGTCGTACGCGGCGCAGCGGGCCAGGTGCGCGCTGGACACCAGGAAGATGGTGTGCGACCCGACGAGGTGCTGTGGTCGCCCGGAATGCGACCCGACGACGGGTTCATCGAGCTGGTAAGGAGCCTCCATCGTTTTCGCTGGTCTTTCGGATCGATTTTGACTTTTGACGGTTAATCTTTTGCGGCGGTGGCAGCCGGCGATGGAAACAAGCGCCTATGGCTCGGATCCCCCCACGCCCAACTCCCATGCGGCTAACCGTGAGAAGCAGCGGGAGGTGACGGCGAGGGCGGACGCCGATAAGGCGAAGAAAAAGAGGCATGAGGAGCGCCGCCAGGGACATAGCCTGGAGTGGGTGCGGCGGGAGAAAGAAGGCCTATCTCTCCCGCCGACTCCAGAGAACACGAGCAGCGGCAGTGACATCGGTATCATTTGGTCCGATCTGGAGGAAGACGAAGAAGACGAGGTGCCTCTGGCCGCGGGGGCCAAAGGCAAAGAGGTTACCCAACCTGCGCCGTCGGAGGCGCGGGCTCGCGTCGCACCCGCCTCCGCGGCGGGCGTGGCTTCGGTCGGTGGGGGTGCTGCCATGGGGGACGCTCCCGTCGCGGGGGGCGTTCCGCCCGAGCAAGCCTCGAGGAAGCGTAAGCGTCAAGTGTCAACTCGACGGTGAGCATCGCATCGAACTTATTTCGCCTGACTTCGTTTGATCGAGTTGTTGATGTGTCCTTTCTTTCCTTCCCAGCCGCGCTGGAGCTCCCATCGCGCCCGAACTGGCGCCGACCAAGGCGCTGAGGGCGGGGGCGCGTGATACGGTCCGCACGACGCGTCCTCGCTCGGCGACGGCGATAGCGCTGGGCCTTCAGATGGTGGTGTCGCGGGGTGGCCCGCGGGAGGAGGAGCGAACCCGCGCGGCCGGGGCCAGGACAAGAGGCGGTTCGGGGGGCGTGGACCCTCGAACGAGCGGAGCGTGAGGCATCTCTCCCGTGGCAGATGCGGCCCACGCGGGGGACGGATCTCCGGTGGAGGACGACAGGGTGCGGGAGGAGGACTCGCTTGGATCTGCGCCTGAGGTGCTGCCGCGGGGTGTCGGCTCACAAGGGGCCGGTGCATCCTCATCGCGCCAGTGTGACTACAACGAGTTCCCCGAAGATTGGTGCACCAGGCTGGAGCGGTCCGAGGTTCCCTGGGAGACGGTTGACCGCACGTACGGAGAGTTCCTCGACTGGCGGGAGTTTCTCTAGGTCGGGACCAGTGTGGCCTGCCCGCCAGCCTCGAGGCTTCATAGCGACGTGGCGGCGCCGCTCTTCTGGGTTCGTATTTTCATTCTGTTGCTCCTTCGTCGTTCCCTTCTCCCTCAATTGTGTCTTTTCTGAGTCCTTTTTGTTTCGACAGTGGTTGTGGGGCGATGCGGGGGACAAGACCTCCTTCATCACCGATCTCCACATCAAACTGGAGGAGGCCTACCGGGAGAATGAGCACCTAGGCCCCACGCTGGACTGCCTCCAGGACCAGCTGCACGAGGTGAACGCGGACCTCGACCTAAAGAAAGGCGACCTGCGTCGCGCGGAGGAAGAGCGTGATACTCACCGCACCGCGGCGGACCAAAAGGCCAAGAAGGCCGAGCAGCTCGGCCACAGGCAGAGGGTGAGCTCCAGCGAGGCCGCGGCCCTCGGCGAGGCGGTCAGTGAAGGACACCGCCCTTACCGAGGCGCAGGCCCGTGTGGAGCGCGAGCGCATGGCCCTGGAGGATGCGCAGGCACGCCTTGCTCAAGCTGAGCAAAAGGCTCAAGAGGCCGAGGGGCTCGCCACCGCCATGAAGGAGAAGGGCGATGCGTTGGTGGCGGTGGAGAGTCAGCTTCTCGAGGAGCGCATCACCCGTGAGGGTGCGCAATCTCAGCTTGCACTGAAAGGTGCGGCCCTCACGAAGGCGCATACCTAGCTTGAGCGAGAGCGCATGGCGCTCGAGGAAGCGCAGTCTTAGCTCCAGCTCGTTCGTGACGAGCTTGAGGGGGCGAAGAACGCGCTCCAAGAATGGATGCTTGAACCTTCACCTTGGGATATCGACGCCGCCGCTTCAAGACCGAGAGGAGGCGGACCAAAGGTGAGTTGTGTTCTTCGGTTGTCCTGGTTTTCTGCTAAGTTCGTTCGAGGCTTGATGCTTGGTTTTGTGCTACAGAGCTTCAGAAGAGCTCAGCGGATCCTTCGAAGGAGGTGCGATCTCTCCAGGTCACGTATGATGAGGCCCAGGGCAAGCTCAAGACCTTGGAGACCGCTGCTCTCGAGGTGTGCCGCGAGCTCGAGGGGGCCGAGGGTCAATCCTCAGGTAGCTCGGTGGCGAGCCGCCTGCGGTCCCTGGGCGGCCAAGTCACTGAGCGCTTACGGGGCGCCCTTCGTCTCGGCGTCCAGAAGACCTTGGGATTGACCTCCACCCACTACATCCTCAACTTCGGCCTGCTGCGGGACGGTTACGTCCTTCCTGAAGGGGTTGTAGGTGAAGATGCCGAGCTCGAGGCTCGGAGCGTGGCGGTCGGCGTCCATGGCGAGCCCGTGTCCTCGCCAACATGTTTGAAGTGGACCTATTCCCCGACGCGGCTGAAGGTGAAGCTGCCGCCGCTCCGAGCCCCCATGCTTCCTAAAGATTTTGGGTCTCAAGGCCCGTTAATGTTTTGTTAGAACTTTGGATATATGTCAGCCGCTTGCACAAACAATACGTTATGTTACGCACGAGTTTATTCGTAAGTTTTATCTCGTGTGTTATCATGCTTTCCTCGGGCCTTTCAGGAAAATTTTGACCGAGAAATTAGCGCTCACGAGCTAACTTTGTCGTAGGGTAGTGAGGGGGATGCTTATCCTCTCGGAGGCGTCGGCGGTCCCGCGACTCGACCGGCCCCCAGACTTAGTTAGTTCGCGCTCAGCCTCTGTTTCCCCGAAAATGCTTGAGGCGTAACATCTTAACATTTTCAAAAAGATAAAGTAGTTTTTGCTAAAATTTGGGACACTCCGGGGGGAGCCCCCCGTCGTAGTCCCTGAGGGAGACTTGGTTTGCATCGAGGCCTCGGTTGAGGGTTAAACCGAGTTGCCCTTTTTATTTACGCTTTTAAGTGCGAGATGTACAAAGAAGGCTTGGAAGTCTAAGGATAGAAGCGACGTAGCTGTTGTATGTTCCAAGCGTTGGTGAGGACTTCGCCCTTTTCGTTTGCCAGCTTGTACGTGTCGGGTTGAGCACCTCGACGACGACGTAGGGCCCCTCCCATGGCGGTGATAGCTTGTGTCGGCCCCGGTTGTCTTGTCGTAACCTCAGCACCAGGTCGCCCTCGCTGAAGTCCCGACTAGGGATGAAAGTGGTATGGATAATTTCCGCATCCGATCCGATCCGAATCCGAAATATGCGAATATGGAGAAGAGTTTTTGATATCCATGCGGATGTGGATAATCCGAATCCGATTGTGTGCGGATGTGGATTAGGATATGGTGTTAGTGATATCCGACGGATATGGATTATCCGATAATTGAATGCGGATAATCCGAGGCCTATAATAGGATATCCGACTACTATGACAGCCCAATACGGCTCATACACTGATCTTTTACCTATACATAATTTTTTAGCCCACAAAATTTTAGCTATATATATAGTGTGCACGTGCATCAAAAACCTTAACCACATGAGCATCATTTGTCACCATTTGAAACTAAATATAAGAATGTATTATCCGACTATATTAATCCGCATCCGCTCCGCAACCGATCCGACTCCGCACCATATCCGACATCCGAAAAAATCTGCATCCGTAACCGCATCCGTGTAATATCCGCTCCGCTCCACATCCGACAAAAAAATATGGATGCGGATGTGGTAAAGGTATTATCCGATCCGATCCGATCCGCTTTCATCCCTAGTCCCGACATCGGATCTTTTGGGCTTGGTATCGCCGGAGTGACTGCTGGTACCTCGCCGAGTGCAGCATCACCATGTCGCGGGCCTCGTCCGCCCGGTCCAGCGAGTCTTCGCGAGCCCGCTGGTTCAGGCCCTCCTGATAGGCCTTGAGCCTGGGGGATCCGTACTCCAAATCCGTGGGGAGGATAGCCTCTGCGCCGTAGACGAGGAAGAACGGCGTAAACCCCGTAGCTCTGCTTGGGGTGGTTTTAAGGCTCCAAATGACCGACGGTAGTTCTTGAACCCATTTATGGCCAAATTTGTTTAGTTTGTTGAAAATCCTGGGCTTGAGGCCTTGTAGAATCATACATTGGCACGTTCCACCTGGCCGTTGGTCTGAGGGTGTGCGACGGCTGCCCAGTCCACGCAGATATGGTAGTTGTCACAGAACTCTAGGAACTTCTTGCCAGTAAATTGGGTACCGTTGTCGGTGATGATGGAGTTGGGCACCCCGAATCTGTGGACGATGTCGGTGAAGAACGATACCGCCTGCTCGGACCTGAGGTTGGTGACAGGGTGCACCTCAATCCACTTTGAGAACTTGTCGATTGCGACCAGCAAATGTGTGCAGCCCCCGAGCGCCTTCCACAGGGGCCCGACGAGGTCTAACCCCCACACGGCGAACGGCCACGTGATAGGGATAGTCTGGAGGGCATGAGCTGGGAGGTGTGTCTTGCGGGCGTAGAACTGGCACCCTCCGCAGGTGCGCACGACCTCGTTGGCGTCGGCGACTGCCGTAGCCACTAGAAGCCTTAGCGGAATGCGTTGCCCACGAGGGTGCGCAGTGCGGCGTGATGGCCGCATACGCCCGCGTGAATGTCTCAGATCAGCTCGCGGCCTTCGGGGACGGGGATGCACCGTTGCAGAATTCCTGAGGTGCCGCGTTTGTACAATTCGCCGCCAATCGTGGTGAACGACTTGGCCTTCCTGGCGATGCGCCTTGCCTCAGTTCGGTCCGAGGGGAGCTCCCCTCGATCGATCCAGGCGAAGTATTTGCTCCGTCAATCTCCTGCGGGAAGGGCCTCGTCAATCTCCATAGCCTCAGCCTCGTCAGCCCCGTATCCTTCGAGGAGGGAGAGCACGAACTTCTCGTTCGAGGGGTCTTCGTCCATGGGTTCCGCACCCGTGGCCTCGAGGGAGCCCCCGAGGGTCCTTCTGGGCCCGGGGCCGCCTTGCTGAAGTCGACGGAAGGTTTGGCGAGGTCGCGAGTGAAGATGTTTGGAGGGACGGTGATCCGTCCTGACGCGATCTTTGCCAGCTCGTCCGCCTCCTCGTTGTACTTATGCGGGATGTGGTTGAGCTTCATGCCATAGAATTTGTCTTCGAGCGTGCGCACGGCGTTGCAATAGGCCTCCATCTTCTCGTTGTGGCAGCTCGTATTCTTCATGACTTGATCGATCACCAGTTGTGAATCTCCCCTGACGTCGAGGCGTTTGACGCCGATTTCGATGGCGGTGCAAAGGCCGCAGAGGAGGGCCTCGTATTCTACCATATTATTCGATGCGGGGAAGTGCAAGCGTACCACGTACCTTATGTGTTCTCCAAGGGGAGAGACGAAGAGCAGACCCGCGCCCGCTCCTGTTTTCATCACCGACCCATCGAAGTAGAGGGTCCAGCATTCAGCCTGGATCGGTGACGGGGGCATCTGGGTGTCGGTCCATTCAGCGACGAAATCCGCCAAGATCTGAGACTTGATCGCCTTGCGCGGCGCGTAGGTGAGAGTCTCACCCATGAGCTCCACCAACCACTTCGCTATTCTACCCGAGGCGTCCGGGTTGCGGACTATCTCCCCCAAAGGGAAAGACGAGACCACGGTGACCGGATGGGCCTCGAAGTAGTGCCGCAACTTGCGCCGTGCTAGCACTACCGCGTAGAGCAACTTTTGGATCTGTGCGTATCGCGCCTTGGTCTCGGACAGTACCTCGCTGATGTAGTACACCGGCCTTTGGACTGGCAGGGCGTGACCTTCCTCCTCGCTCTCCACAACGACTGGCCGACCACCTAGGTGGTCGCTGTGACGTAGAGGTATAGGGGCTCGCCGTCTCGGGGCGGTGTGAGGATCGGCACGCGCGCGAGCGTTGCCTTTAATTTGTCAAGAGCTTCCTGGGCCTCGATGGTCCATGAAAAGCGCTCGTGCTTCTTCAGGAGTCAGTAGAGAGGCAAGCCTTTCTCGCCGAGGCGCGAGATGAAGCAGCTCAAAGCCGCCAAGCACCCCAATACCTTATGTACCCCCTTTAGGTCCCGGATTGCCCCCATCCGATCGAGGCCCGAAACTTTTTTGGGGTTGGGTTCAATCCCTCGCTGGGAAACAATGAAACCCAACAGCATGCTGCGCGCCCCGAAAACGCACTTCTCGGGGTTCAGCTTGACCCCGTTCGCTCGCAGGCAGTCGAACGTTATGCGCAGGTCGTTGACCAGGTCATCCGCCTTTCTGGTTTTGATGACGATGTCATCTACGTACGCCTCTACGATCCGCCCGATGTGATCCCCGAAAATGTGTTGCATACATCGTTGGTACGTAGCTCCGGCGTTTCGAAGACCAAATGACATCATTACGTAGCAAAACATGCCGAATGGTGTGATGAACGAAGTCGCGAGCTGGTCGGACTCCTTCATCTTTATTTGGTGGTAACCGGAATAGGCATCGAGGAAACACAAGAGTTCGCACCCCGCGGTAGAGTCTACGATCTGATCGATTCGTGGCAAAGGAAAGGGAACTTTGGGACATGCTTTATTTAAACTGGTATAGTCCACGCACATCCGCCATTTCCCGTTCTTTTTCTTAACTAGTACAGGATTAGCTAGCCACTCGGGGTGGAACACTTCCTTGATGAACCCGACCTCTGGGAGCCTCCGCAGCTCCACTCCAATCGCCCGGCGTCTTTCTTCGTCAAAATGGTGTAAGCGCGGTTGAACGGCCCTGGAGTGAGGTAGGATGTCAAGGGAATGCTCGGCGACCTCCCTCGGAATACCTGGCATATCCGAGGGGTCCACGCGAAGATGTCTGCGTTGGCGCAGAGAAAGTTGACGAGCACCACTTCCTATTTCGGGTTGAGGGTGGAACTAACCCTCAACGCCTTGCCCTCGGGGGCAGCAGGGTCGAGGGGCACCTCCTTGATCTGCTCGGAAGCCTCGAAACTACCGGCGTGCTTGGCGGGGGAGTCGGGGCCTTCGTTGGACAGCTTCTCCATGTCCGCCACCAGTGATTAAGTCGGCCGAGCGCTTAGCGTGCTCGGCACTTTTCGGCGTCGCGGTCGAATCGTGCTCGATCGGCAGCCCACCGTGATGACGCCTTTTGGCCCCGGCATCTTCATCTTGAGGTACGTGTAGTTCGGGATTGCCATGAATTTGGCGTAGCACGGACGCCCGAGGATGGCGTGGTACGCGCCCCAAAACCCCACTATCTCGAAGGTGAGGGTCTCCTTGCGAAAGTTGTCGGCTCGAACGACGGCGGTCGATGCCGAGGGGGCTGCGTTGCCCAGCGCGACGCCATGGAACGGCGTCGTGCTAGGCCGCAGCTTGTCCAGGCCGATCCCCATCAGCTGTAGGGTATGGGCGTACAGGATGTTGAGGCTGTTGCCGCCGTCCATCAACACCTTTGAGAACCGCAAGTTGCCGATGACGGGATCGACAACTAGCGGATACTGACCCGGATTGGGGATGTGGTTCGGATGGTCCTCGCGGCTGAAGGTGATAGTCTCCTCTGACCAGTCAAGGTAGGAAGGCGGGGCCTTTTCTGCGGCAAGGACCTCATGACGCTCGTGCTTGCGCTGGCTGGTGGACATGTCCACCGTTGGCCCCCCGAAGATGAGGAAGACGTTTTCCACGGCGGGGAAGCCGTCAGCACCTCCGTCACCCCCGCTCTTCTTGGCCTCGTCCTCCTTCGCGGCGACACGGCTGTAGTACTTCTTAAGCATGTCGCATTGCTCGAGGGTATGGTTGACCAGGGTCTTATGGTACGGGCAGGGCTTCTTTAACAAGTCGTCGAACACGCCGGGGCCTCGAGGTGGGCCTCGAGGGCCCTTGCGTGCAGGGTTGACTGCGAGGGCTTCATCATCGTCCTCGTGGCGCCCCTGCCCGCGTCGTCAGCCTTTCTTGCCCGCTCGCTTCTTGGTGAAGTCCTTGGGTTTGGTGCCCTCCGCGGGCGCGTCCTCCGCGCGTTTGCCTTTCTTGCCGTCGAAGATCGCCCCTACTGCCTCTTCCCCAGAAGCGAAGTTGGTGGCGATGTCGAACAGTTCATTGGA
Organism: Cenchrus purpureus; assembly: GCA_022644695.1. Classification (NCBI taxonomy): domain Eukaryota; kingdom Viridiplantae; phylum Streptophyta; class Magnoliopsida; order Poales; family Poaceae; genus Cenchrus; species Cenchrus purpureus. Next base: position 50,078,281 of record CP053458.1, read on the forward strand.
GTCAGTCGGCGGACTCCACCCAAGCTCACGCACAAGGTCCCGGCATGTCGTGCCTTCAAGGAAGGCGTGCACAATCTCGGGTGGCGGCTCGGCTTCGGTGCAGCACTTGGAGAAGCATCGGGTGAAGTCCCGGAGCGACTCGCCGGGTTTCTGGGTGCACCCTCGTAGGTCCCAGGAGTTTCCGGGGCGCATGTATGTGGCCTGGAAGTTCCCCATGAAGGTGTGGACCAGGTCGTCCCAACTGTGGATCTGACAAGCCGGCAGATGTTCGAGCCATGTCCGGGCAGAGTCCGCAAGGTGTAGCGGGAGGTTGTGGATGATCGCCGCGTCGTTGGTGGCACCGCCCAGCTGACACGCAAGGCGGTAATCGTTGAGCCACACCCGGGGGTCCGTCTCCCCCGTGTACTTGGTGATGGTGGTGGGCTGGCAGAAGCACTGGGGGATGTTCGCCGTGCGGATCTCCCGGTAGAACACTCGGGTTCCTGGGGGTTCCGGTGTCAGCGAGCGATCCTCCCGGCTGTCATAGCAACCACCATGTCGAGGGTGGTAGCCTGCCGCCGTCCGTGCCTCTGCGTCCCCCCTCCTTTTGGCGTTCAGGACGTTACGGGCGTCCCCGTCCTGGGCCTAGCCGCGCGTGTCAAGGATCCGCTCCCTGACAGGCGTCCTGCCCTGGTTTGCCGGCGGGCCAGCTGCGCCTTCTTGCGGGGCGTGAACCGACGCTTCTGGGTCCTACGTGCCACCGCCGGCCCGCGTGCTGGACGGGTTGCGTATGCGGGACGCAGAGCTTTCGGCTGTTGTCTGACTGCACGCGATGAGGGCTGCGCCTCACGCGGCGCGGTTGCGTGCCTCCGATGTTGACGGCTCGGGCATGGCTCGGAGCGGGGTCGCTGCCGCGATGAGCTTCTGGCTAGGTCGTGGCAGAGTGTGTAGGTCGTCGACGTTGAAGTCGGCGTTGATGCGCTCGCGGGCTTGCCGCCCTGCTTCTCGGGCGTGTTCGCCATGCGCCGAGGCTTCTCCCGCAATGGTGGCGCGCAAGAGCCGCACCTGCTGGTATTCCTCCGCAAGCTTTGCCTCGAGCTCGCGGGCTTGAGCTATCTGCGCGGCGATGTCCTGGTTGCCCGCCGGCGGCGCGTTCGGCTCGGGGTTGAGTGGCGCATCTCCGTCGCCTGTTCCGTCCGCTCCGTCGGCGTGCTCGTTGATAGCCACGACGAAGCACTCGCGCGTGGGGTCGTAGATCCCTACGCTAGAGTCGTCGGAGTAGCCGAACCAGTAGTCCGCGGCGTCGAGGAACCGCTGGAACACGACCGGGTCCGGTACGCCGGAGAAATCCCATTCCGCGTACCCGTGCGAGGTCGCGGGGGGTAGCTCGCTGGCCGAGCCATGGTACGACTCGTCGTTGGTGGTCGCGGTGAGGTTCCGGATCGCCAGCAGATGGTGGCCAGGGAGATCCTCGTATGCGGCCACGTCCGTGCTGACCGACGAGGCGTACGTCGTGGCGGCGTTGCGCATCCCGTGAGGGAACTACGGCCCCGTAGCCACATCTTTCCCCGCGGGAGTTGGTAGGGTCGTCCCTCGTCGGCGGCGCCGCTGGCGCCGTTCCATCGCGCCGGTGCGGCGGCCGGCCAATGCCTCGTCAGCCGGGCGCAGCCGATCGCTGGCGGCTGTGCCGGGGCTTCCGGTGTCGGCGTGGTGGGTACCGGACCTGGCCCGGTCGAACGCCATGGGTGGAGCTCGTGCCGGTTGGTGAGGCGCATGTGGTAGCCATTTCCCGTGGCCTGAAAGTTCAGGCTTCCGAACCGGATTTCAATCCGGTGGGGAAGGTCGAGCTGCGTACTCTCGGATGTCATCTCAGTGCGAATCACCATCGAGACTGCCGGGGAGGAGTCGATCACAGCGCGTGGCCCCTACCTGGCGCGCCAACTGTCGGTGTTAGGATTAGCCCCGACACTAACTAGTGAGATGCGCCGCGATCAGCCTCTCGATGGTCGATGCTAAGCAATGCAGGACACAGTTTATCTCTGGATTCCGGCCATGGCCGTACGTCCAGCAGGTTGCGCGTATGTGCTGTATTGCTATGCACCTAGGGTGCCTGTAGAGGGGCGCTACAAGCAAGGCGGGAGAGGAGGAAAGGCCCCCGGGTCCCGACTAAGTGATTGAGGCAAAGTGCCAATATCCGTGTGTTGGTGTGTGGGTGAATGCGAGTGAAAGTAGTGATGCGTGTTGCCCGTGATCGGGCAGCCACCTCCTCCTTTTATAGGTCAAGGGGAGGCGGCTTACAGACGTGCCGTATGGCATTTTGTATAGTGCTGCGGTACCGGCGCACAGTGCTTGCGATTTAATGGTTGTCCTAGCGAATCCTGGTTCTTGTGTGCGTCGTGGCGGCTCCTGTGCTCGTCTGGAGGCGGCTTCGAGGGTGGTCCTGCCGGTGCCCGCGTCTGGTTGTCGTTCGTGCGCTGATTCGAGGGTCTTGCTAACAGGAGAGCTTGGGCAGCACAGGGGCCAGCGTGGTGGTGTCCCATCGGAACAGGTCCCTACAGCGCTGGGGATGGCTCCACAGCGTCCGGGATGGTGGCACAGGGCCGGGGATGGCCGCACAGGGCCGGAGGTGACAGAGGGGACGTGCTTTGCTCACCCTGCATCGCGGCACCGTCCTGGGCAGGCGTCAGGTCGGCAGCAGTACGCCCTTCGAGGGCGTCGCTGTCTCCTTTCGAGGGGTGTAGCGCGGAGGAAGGACGGGAGCGGGTGAGCACAGTGCCGGGGAATGACACCGGCCACTCCGCAGCGTCCGCGCGCTTAGGGATGGCGCCGCGATGGCGGGCACATCCGCGCCGGACGGATTCTGCGCCAGATTCGTGTGGCGGGGACGCAGCTTTTGACTGTGGCACCCGTGATGCGACGGGGCATTTAATGCCTTGGTGAGGAGGCAGTGAACTGCCGGGCCGAGGGGGAGCCTCGAGCGAGGCGGAGACCCGCTCGAGGGGCACCGGTCCTTCGAGCGAGGCGGAATGCCCCTCGAGGGGTGCCGGACCGTCGAGCGAGGCGGAAGCTTGCCCATGCACATCGACCCTCGGCCAGCGGAAGTTCGCTCGAGGGTGACTAGCGCGGTTGCATGACGGGACATGGAGAAGGTTGGGCAGTAGCAGGCCGTGGGCCTGGTTTGTGTCTTAGTTGAGGTTGGTTTAGGGGGTGCGTTTAGCGTTTTTTTGTTTTTGAGAGGACGTTTTCCCCCATAATTGGGGGACCCCTTATGGCTGTCCCCGACACCAAGTCATTGTTTTTTTGTGTGGTTCTGATTTTTCTTTTGTATAAGTATAGGAGTGAGCGCAATCGAGTCAGAGAAGGAGGAAAAAGTAGAATCGCCACCAGACTAGCACGGGCGGGAGGAGCCATATATGAACTGAGAACACGAATTTCAGGAGCTAATATGTACTCTTTTATTTATTTATGAGTAAATTACGCCCATCGTATAACAACTCGTCAGGTGGGTGCGGATTAGTCCAATAAGTTGTGAAATGCTCAATTTACTACAATAACTTGTCTGGTGGGTGTGGATTAGTCCAACAAGTTGTAAAATGTTGAATTTAGTACAATAACTTGTCAGGTTGGTGGTATTGACACTCCAGAGAACAAGTCATCATCCACAACAGTTGTGACTTATGGCGTTCGTCACTCGCTCCCTGCGTGGCGACCATGGCCTCCTCTGATCTCCTCGCCTGGTTTCATCTCCTCCCCGATTGGTCAAGATGGATCCCTCATCTCTTGATCAGTCTCATGGCATCTCCTTTGCGGCTAAGGTATGATCTTCCCTGGGTTCTTCGGTGGTGCCCCCTCTCCCGATGATGCCTCCAGTTTTTGGCTTCTAGTTGCCTTCAGTCGATCGCGTTTACGCCTTTCAGATAGTTCTGTTGGGCTCATTCTCCAATCAGTTCTCGGTGGATCTGCTGAACTTTTCTCTGTGGTAGAAGTGGAGGATCGAATTTTCAAGTTCTCGGTTTCTAATTGTAAAGTTGGTCTTTTAGTTTACTCTCTGAAATCCTTTTCATTTGAGACCTTCAAGCTCTTTTTTCATCTCTGGAATGAAACTGGTATCACTCTTGCCAGAGCTTCTGTCCTTCTTGATCAAGGACCTCGTTTTGACTGGACTCCTGTGAAATCAAAAAAAATTGCTCGTTCTTTCGCCGATGTGGTCAAGCTTGTCCAGTCCAGATCCTGTGGTTCGGCTGAAACATTTCGTCAGTTTGCTTCTCACCCAAACAGGAGATGCTTCTTTTTAATGAAGCAATCAGTGCACAGGGTTGGGTAGAACTCCCACTGCAAGGGAGAAAATTTACTTGGTCCAACAAACAAGATCCACCCTTATTGGAGAGGTTGGATTGGTTCTTCACCTCAAATTCTTGGACACTGTCATATCCAGACACTTCTGTTCACACCCTTGTTATGGAACCTTCTGATCATGTCCCATGTGTGATTCAAATAAGCACTAACATTCCAAAAAAGAGTATCTTTCGCTTTGAGAATTACTGGATGGAGCATGAAAATTGTATGGCTGTTGTGCAGCATGGCTGGTCCTTACCCACCAATCAGGAAGACAAGTCTAAGAACCTCAATGCCAAATTCAAGAATCTTAGAAGAGTTCTCAGGGCATGGCAGGCTCAGCTGTCTAGCCTAAAAGCAAACATGGAGAATGTCAAACTAGTCTGAACTCTCTTGGAAATTCTTGAGGAATATAGAGACCTTTCTATCATAGAGTGGAACTTTAGAGCCCTACTCAGAGACAAGTATGCCTCTCTCTTGCGTCAGCAATAAATTTATTGGAAGCAATGAGGTACTATCAAATGGGTCAAATTTGGAGATGAAGCCACTAAGTTTTTTCATGCTAATGCAACTCTCAAGCAACGAAGAAATTTGATTACAACTCTGAAAGACTCTGCTGATCACCCTCAGACCAACCATCATATTAAGGCCACAATTCTCTGGGAAGCTTATAAGGATAGGCTGGGTTCAACAGATTCCCCAGTCATGCACTTCTCTTTGGAGGAACTCATTCAGAGGGCTGAGGATCTTGATTGTTTAACTGAGCCTTTTTCCCATGAGGAAATAGATGATGTCATTAAAAATTTGCCTAGTGACAAGTCTCTAGGTCCAGATGGATTCAACACAGATTTCATAAAAAAGTGTTGGCCACTCATCATACAGGATTTCTATGATTTATGTGATGCTTTTCATGCTGGTACTGTCTATTTATAGAGTATTAATGGCTCCCATATTACTCTCTTGCCTAAAGTGGTTGGCCCTTCTAGAGTGTCTGATTATAGGCCAATCTCTCTTCTGAACACATCGATCAAAATCATACTAAGATTCTGGCCAACAGACTTCAAAGAGTAATTATAGGCTTGATCCACAAGAACCAATATGGTTTCATCCAGTCCAAGACAATTCAGGATTGCTTAGCATGGTCACTAGAATATTTGCATATCTGTCACAAGTCACAGAAGGAGATCATCATTCTCAAGTTAGACTTTGAAAAAGCTTTTGATAAAATTGAACATAATACCATGCTGCAACTCATGGAACACAAAGGTTTCAATGACACATGGCTAAATTGGATGCATGCCATCTTTTCTTCTGGCACTTCTGCTGTACTTTTGAATGGGGTACCTGGAAAAAATTTTCATTGCAGAAGAGGAGTTAGAGAAGGTGACCCTCTCTCCCCTCTCCTGTTTTTTTGGTAGCAGACTTTTTACAAACCTTACTTAACAAGGCCAAGGATCAAAATCTATTGAAATTGCCAGTAAGTCAGAACTATAATTCAGATTTTCCAATCATCCAGTATGCTGATGATACTCTGATCATAATGGAGGGCTGTGCTAACCAGTTGTTCTTTCTAAAAGGGCTCTTACAGGCCTTTGCCTCTTCAACTGGCCTTAAAGTGAATTTTTCCAAGTCCATGATGATACCCATTAATATTGAAGCTTCAAAATTGAATCTCTTGGCACAAACCTTTGGTTGTGCTGTAGGATCTCTGCCCTTCACATATCTTGGTCTACCTCTAGGCCTGACAAAGCCAACAATTTAGGAGTTCCTCACACTGATCAACAAATGTGAAAAACGACTGGTCAGTACTTCAACTTTCTTGTCACAAGCAGGCAGGTTACAAATGACAAATGATGTTCTTTCAGCTTTACCCACATTCTACATGTGCACTTTCAAGGTCCATAGGACTGTCTTTAAACAAATAGACAAGTATAGGAAGCATTGTCTTTGGAGATGAGCTGACATTAATGCCAAAACACCACCTAAAGCTGCATGGGGCATGGTATGTCTTCCAAAATCAGAAGGTGGTTTGGGAGTTCTTAATTTAGAAACTCACAATGAAGTTTTGCTGTTGAAGAATCTTCATAAGTTTTACAACAGAGCTGACATTCCTTGGGTTCATTTAGTTTGGGAAAAGTACTATTCTAATAGCAAACTCCCCAATCATACTCTGAAAGGATCCTTTTGGTGATGTGACATTCTTAGACTACTGAACATTTTCAAAGGTTTGGGCTCTATCACTCCTTTCAGAGGAGATACTTGCTTTTTATGGTTAGACTACCATGACTTTCCAGAGCTTTTCTCATTTGCCAAAAACCAGAACATAACTCTGCTGAAAGCTAAGGAAGCACTAAATGTTAGTGACTTATTTCATCTGCCTATGTCAGCACTGGCTTTTAATCAGTTTTTAGAACTTGCTAACCGGCTTCATGCTCTGCCAAATCGAAAACAAACTTTGAGATTTGAACAACTAATAACGTGACCGAACTTGTATGCACCTCATTTTTTGACACCATCTCATGTTGACCATAACATTGGAGAATATTAAGTTATATTATAAATTATTATGAAAAAAACATGTTTTTTATATTCTCTTTTTAGTTGGAAAAGATGTGTTGTATGAAAAGCAATCAAGAAATAGTAATTAAGATACAAACAAATGGCACCGAGTAAAACATCTCGATTTTATAAAAAATTAGAAAAAAAAATCATCAAATTTGGAATTCTTATGACGGAGAAATACCAATTAGAAATTTTAGTTCCCGATTAAAAAGAAAAATGATGAATCCCATATCTGTTCATGTGTTCTTCATCGGAATCTATATGGTGATTTTTATCTTTTCCTAACAGTATAAGTAAAATAATACCAAATTTCTTACCAACAAAAGTTGTGGTGCAGTGGTAAGTTAAGGGACTCTCAACCTGAATACCTGGGTTCGAATCCCATCCTCAGAGCAACTCCAATAGACTCTGTAAATAGATCTAACTAGCTAAAATTTGAAAGAAAACTCAGAAAATGCAATCCAACAGACTTGTCATCCTAACCAACTCGCTATTCGCACGTGACCGCGTCCTCGACGCGCTCGAGATCGTCGTCACGCGGCTTGGGCGGCGCGCGGTGGCCGCGTCCATCAGGGTGTGGCGCACCGAGGCGGAGCTGTCGATCCCGTTCCCCTGGAACACGGGCTTCGTCAGCGTAGTGCTTCGGCGGAAAAAAAAGTGGTGAGACGAGTCGCAAGTACAACAACGCATCCAACGCAGGAAGCAAATTGGAGCAGCATAGCTTGCTCGGCCGGAAGCATGGATTGGGATGGGTGAATCCGTATGAATACATGGGCCTAATCTGTGGAAAAAAGCAGCACGAAACAACAATTGGAGCTTCGTGTGGGGTCGAGGCCTGAAGATGGCTCCGGTGGCCGGAGAAGCGGAAGGTAGGGGAGGAAGCAAGGCCTAGCAACTGCTGCGGGTGATTTACCTCCCGCGCTTGCGCTTGAGCAGCATGCGAATGAATTGGCGGCGGAGCAGGAGAGGGAATAAAGGGGAGCAGAGCAGAGAGGGGGTGCGCAGGTAGGACATCCGGCCAGAGTGAGCAGGGCGGAGGCGCGGGGGCGGCCGGCCATGTCCTCGACGCAGGCCGGACGGGGGGAAGAAGATAGGAGAACAACATGTGGGACCCACCTAGCACTTATGCAATGGAGAGTCTGATTTTGCTAGTCTGTTGGAATTGATGGCAATTTAGAGAGTAAATCTTAGCTAAATGACTAGCTAAATAGAAATATAAAGAGTAGAATTTTGCTAGTCTCTTGGAGATGCTCTCACGTCTTATTTTTGTTCATTTTCCTTGAGGCTGGAGGGCGGGTTGACGTGGCGGCGGTTTTTCCATTTCTTTAGAGGCGGAGGGCGGGATGACGTGGCGGCTGACAAGGAATGTAAACAATAGCGCCAACAGTTTCGGTTCAAAAGATATAAATACCAACATTCAATCAGTAATGAACAAAAAGCTTGGTGGTAAGTTCTTCATCTCCTAAATGGTTGGTCACGGGATCAAGTCATGGTGCCGCAGTGTTTTTTCTTCTTTTTCCTGATTTTTTCATTTACCATTTACCCAGCTCCTAAATAATTCCAGATTGAACACTATCTAGCTCAAATAAATAACTTCTGTCACTAATACAAGAACAATGCATTGCATGGTGTGGTGGTACGACATTTTATTGTTGGAACTCAAGACCAACGTTCAAACCTTTTTTTTATTTTTTTATATGGGAACATGACAATTTTTAATTTATGCTCATGTATTTGTATAAACGTTGCAGTGTTCTTTTTTATTTTTTTCATATGGGAACATGACAATTTTTAATTTACGTTCGCGACGAATTTGTATAATGGTGGTACGACATTTTATTGTTGGAACTCAAGACCAACGTTCAAACCTTTTTTTTATTTTTTTATATGGGAACATGACAATTTTTAATTTATGCTCATGTATTTGTATAAACGTTGCAGTGTTCTTTTTTATTTTTTTTCATATGGGAACATGACAATTTTTAATTTACGTTCGCGACGAATTTGTATAAATGTTAAAGGTGTTCTAGTAGGACATGACGAAATTGATAACTGTCATGCGGTTTTCGGGCTTAATATCCATAAGAGCAAATGCATAACGTTTTACGGCAAGTCGCGAGTTAAATAGCAGATTAAATAGTTTCTTGTGAAAGCCTACAAGCATCTCCTTGGGTATAGGTTTGTACACCCTTGTTTCTCCTGGCTTTGGAAATCAGCTGCTCAGAAGAAGCATAAGGTCTTCTTTTGGTTATTACTCAAAGACAGACTAAGCACGATGAATATCTTACGACTTAAAAAACAGAGTCCTACCCTCCTATGACTGTGTGCTCTGTTCTGATGCTTGTGAAGAGACAGTAGAGCACCTTTTCTTGGACTGCCGCTTTGCAAGAGCTTGTTGGTCCTTGTTTCATCTACATATCATCCAGGGGGGTCCTTTTCAAGTTCTTTCTTCACTACGTGACCAACTTAATCAGAACTTCTTCATGGACATCATTATTGTCATGAGCTGGTGTATTTGGATGGCTAGGAATGATCAAATCTTCAGAGGGATTTTACCAGGCATGCCTTCTGTCAAGCACCGTTTTAAGTCAGAGTTTGCCTTGGTTATTCTAAGAGCAAAAGAATCCCGCAAAACTGCAATGTCTACATGGCTAGCTACTCATTTGTAATTGGTTTAATTTTTTCCCCACTTTCTTTGTCTCCTGATGTACCTTTGTAAACTTTTTGTCTTTCTAAATATATATATATATATAACCAGTAGGAGCACAAAGCGCTGTGCTCCTCCTGTTTCATCAAAAAAAAACTTGTCAGGTTGGTGCATATTGGTCCAAACCATGTAAAATAATCAAATTAGTATAACAATTTTATAGGTATGTGCATATTGATCCAAAACTTGTGTAAAATACTCGGTTCAATGTAATAACTTGGCAAATTGGTGCACCTATAGTCCAAATTTAAAATGATAATGTATTATGGTAGCATTCAAATTTTCTTCCAACTAATAGTTTTTTGTCAATTAAAGTTGTTAATTTTGAATCAAATGTATATACATTACTTATTTTTTAATTAGTTAAGTTGAATCAAAATTTTGAATTACACCATTAGATTACCGAGAGACCAAAGTTCATAAGACACCATATGACCTTTTGTTTCTTCTGCACCTTTACTCGTGTATTCAACAACTTCGTCACACCCAAATTTGAAGACAAACTCGAATGCATAAATTACATGTGCGCCAGGATCAAGTTACACACACGTAGTGACTCAGTGAATACCAAATACAGTGTCAAAGCGTAAAAGAGAGTATTACAACCATTACATGACCGAATGTCTCAAAACGTATCATCAGAGCGAACAACTAGCAGCGGATCTTCAGAAAGGAACTCCACAGGCAGCTGACTGGTGGCACGTACGCCTAGATCTCATCAAAAATCTTCAAGTCTGAGCAGCAATCCGGGTTGTGTAGATGCAATAAATAAACAAGCGTGAGCACATGCCATACTCAGCAAGGGGAGAATATCATAATAAACATGCAAGGCTGTATAAGTGGATGGCCAAAGGGTTTAAGCACTTTAGCATTTTAGTGGGTCAAATTTTATTAAGCAACTTACTTACTAGCAAATACTCCCTCCATACCCATAAATCAAGTCGTTTTGGACAAGATTTCAGTCAAACATTGAGAATATAAATCATGAATAACTTTTAAGTTGTTGAGTTTGAAAATGTGAAAACTACATGAATATATTTGTCTTGCAAAATACTTTCATAAAAGTATACATATGTTAGTTTTTAATAAATATTTTTATAAAAATAAGAAGTTAAAGTTGGACTTTGGAGACCGTGTCGTTGTTCTAAACGACTTGTTTTATGGGTATGGAGGGAGTATAAGGGTATACCATCCCACAATTAAAGTGTAGCATCATCATCATAAACATAAAGTAAACAACAATTTAAATTCATCTTCCGATAGATTAATCATGTGAGGGTCCAGGCCGCTCATGACCGTGAGCACGGCTAATCGATTAGTTTTAAACACTGTGCTGAGGTTGTATATCTTTACCCACAAGTCGCGTAAAAGTTCAAAAGAACTTTAGACCCAACCACGCGATGCTGATCAGGCATCATACCACACTACTGAGGTGTGATTGCATAGGAACGCTACGAGACCTTTACAAAGATCCCCAAATGTGCAGCAACCCACTAGGTTTCAGGATGAAGCAGGGCATAAAGGTCCCTAGCAGGTACCGTGTCTTAGCAAAGCCCAACTCCCCGCCAGAAAGGTGTCTATACCGTCCAACGCCTCCCCATTGGCCCCTTTCAGGTAAGATCACTACAACATCAAAATTTCTAATTATTCGGCCAAGCCAGAGCCATATAGCCTTGTGGTTGTACCGTTGTCCTAGGTAGTTCTCCATGTTCCAATTAAGCATGTGGTCTTGTAATTAACTTACCATTAATGAACATAGAGCATAAAGAGTATCATTGTTGTTTATTACCAACCCAGTTGAGCAACTAAGCAACATCTACCATCAAGATTAATTAATAAACCCAGTTACCATAATTGACATGTCCAAGAAGTGCATGCCAAAGATCACCAGTCTCATTCCTTTGATTTTTGTCCACATAAGCAGACTCAGCGGAGAGGACATAGACTGATTGTCTCCTCCTTCCTTCCATGATTGGTGTGCCAATCACCTTCAATTTTCTAAAAATTGCCACACCTTCCGGCCCAAAGAGCACATGTTTTCCTTCTGCTGTCAATGACAGTAGATTCTTCTTTAAGCCAGGAACGTGATAAACCTTATTGAGTTGGAGTTGTTGAGGACCATACCTTGGAACGACCGCCTTCCCAACATGTAAGATGGATATTCTCGAGTTGTCTGCCATAAGCACAACTCTCATTCCTTTGTAGTCGGCCATTCCCTCCAACTTTTTGTCATCACTAGTCATATGATTAGAGCACCCAGAGTCGATGATCCAGTCCTCCTTGTAGTTCTTGTTGGATCGATTGTTCTGCAAAAGCGGTGCCTCCATGTCCTCCTCCAACTCATTTTCTTCAATTTCCTGAGAAACCCCAGCTTCAACATCCCACTCTTCTTCACTGGCGTATGCTTCCTTTTTCTCTCGTGTTGTAGTGGTGACATTCCCTTCAAAACGCTTCTCATATCCTCCAAAGCACATCCTTGGAAATCGACATTCTGAAGCAAAGTGACCCTTCTTACCACAATTGAAGCATCCATCCTTTCTTGGTTGTTGTTGTTGTTGGTATTCTCGTCCACGGGCTCCCCGGGCTCCCCCTGAAGAGCTACTTCTTTCCTTTGGGTGATGCTTGCCACCTTCTACCCACCTTGGGTTTGGCCTTTCTTGCCCTCGAGGTGATCCCTTCTTTTTGCTTATGAAGAGTGCCTCCTCTTCTTCCTTCATAGTAATGACTTCCATCTTCTTCGCTAACTCTTCCTAATTAGTCAACAAATTTTCTAGCTCCACCAATGATGGTTGAGTAGGCCATCCACTCACTGCGGCTATAATCCCTTGATATTCATGTTTAAGGCCATTAATGATGATTCTCCTCATAGGGGCCTCACCAACCTTCTCCTCTGGTGCAAGCACAGATATCTCTCAACATATGGATTTTACCTTTGTGAAATACTGACTAATAGTCAAAGTTCCTTGAGAGATACCTGACAGCTCCTTTTCTAAGAGTTGGAGGCGTGCTTCATTCTTCTTGCAGAATAATTTCCCAAGAGTCTCCCAGGCTTCCTTCGGGGTCTCCGCATAACGGATATGCTCTAGTAGGTCCTCCTCAATAGTTGTCTTCAACACGAACATGGCCTTACCCGCTTTGATGCGCCATTTCCGCAAGGCCTCAGCTCCCTCCTTCTTCGAAGAACTGTCGCCACTCTCCTTTGGAGGCACTATTTTGTTGCCCGCAACTACATCCTATAAGTCCTGACCTTGTAGGTAGGACTCCATACGACTCCATACAGGTCTTCCAATAGCCATAGTTATGGTTATTGAGCTTCTTAATCCCACCACTTGCGCTAGCAAGATCCGCCATAACAACTGACGCCCAGAGTCAAGTTAGCTTTCTTAGTCTCGGACCAATGAGCTTCACAGTCCCAGATTGTGCACCAGCAGAATCTCCCCCTAGCGCCTTGATATTGCACCAAACGCAGCAAGCACCCTGTGCTCACAAGAAAGCCTCCTCCAGACGGTCCCAGACCGCCTAGCTCGGATACCAATTGTTGGAATTTGTGGTGGCCCAAATACCCACTAAGTTGAGGACCTACACCTAAGACACCAACTCACTCTAGAGTCGGTCAGCCCTTTTAATTTCTAGTTACTTAGTGTGACGGGTCTTTTTGACGGCAAAGCCGTTTTCTTGCTTCCGGGTGGCAGTGCCTACCAATAGATAAAGCTGACTTCCGGGTGGCAGAGCCAACCTTCGATGGATCACAACTTATGCACTAAGTACTTAGAAACTATATGGCCCAACCGGGAGACTAATACTTACAAGAACAAAACTTTATTACAACACAACAATATTACGCAAGAGTGTACAACACTCTCTTTTTAGTGGCTAGCCTAGCACTCACCCTATGCTCCACTCATCTACCATGCTCATGGGTTAGATGCCATGGCAAGGGAGGGGGTTCTATTTATAAGCCAAGGGAGATCATAAGGTTGAGACAAGTGTCCAGTTCCTAGATAAATATCTAGGTTCTACATTATTCTAATTTCTTCATGAACAACATCTAATGCCTTCATGAAAATATCATGGATCTTGAGTTGTGGGGAAGGTTCTAGAAGTTTGTATTGCTCCCTTTCAACAAGTAATGACCAAAAACTTGTCACTATGTGCCAAAACTATCGATTGTTCAAATTTCAATCCTAGCAAATATGGCATACTGATTAGCTTTCAATATATGAGTTCTACTGATTTTGCATAGTGCTTTGAACTGATAGTAAAATGGAATGAGCAGGTGGCCAAACTCAAACAATTTACAGTGTTCAACACCACTAGTCATGCACCATCAGAAATTGAAGTCAGCTGTCAGAACACACCATTCTTTTATAAGCACGTCAAAATGTACCCAACCTTGTGTGAAGGCTTGAACAGCTTAGACTGACTCCAGCAATAATTTGCATCCCCATCTGCAAAATCGCGGTATGAGAGAAAGAGAGAGAAGAAATGGATGTCGCAAAAAAGTGACACCTCCAGGCGGATCCCAGCGCATCTCCATACGGTTGCTCCGCGCACCCTCCGCGGGATCGAGCGGGAGGAGGTGGCCGGGGTGGAGGAGGAGGACGGGGAAGGCCCGCTGATCCCCCGAGGTCCCCGGCGGCTGCGTCCTGCGAAGCCGGGAGCGGACGGCGGCGGAGCCTCGACTAGTCGGCCCCTGGAGCTCGTCGCCTGGAGGATGGAGGAGGGCGTCCCGCGTCGCCGCCGAAATCCTCGACGAAGGGTTCGAAACTTGCCGGATCTGGGGCTCGAGAGGGGAGAGGTAGGTCGCCGCCGGCTCAATCTACTGCTTCCTAGCGGTCAGTGCTAGCCGCGTCACCGCCTCCTCCATGTGCGCCGTCGGCAAAACTGCCCTCCTTTCCCCTTCCTTGGCCAAAATAGGGGAAGGGGCAGCAACTCTGGCTGCCGGCGGCGTTCGCCCGGCGGGACACTGATCCACGGGAGAGGGAAAGAGAGAGGGGAGCGAGAGGGACCTATTCCCCTCCTCACCTCGGGCAGGGACGACTTGTGGAGGCGACGCCACTGCGGCGCGCGGACGGCGGCAAAGGCGGCGCTGGGCGACGGCGTGTGGAGCATGGGAGACGGGGGGAGGTGGTTGGGGAGTACAGAGGGGAGCTGAGAGCTGCGGCCTGCCATGGCGCCGTCGCGGAGGTGAGCGAGGCAGGCCACGACGAGGCGGCGGAGCGGGGCGAGCTGGATCGGGGAGGCCGTGTCGTGGAGGACCACGCGGAGCTGCTGTGGTTGGAATGCAGCGAAGTGAGAGAATCCCAAGAATGCGGTGCGGCAGGGGGGGTTAGCGCATTTTGCAGATGCAGCACCTGCTGGAGCTGCTACAGTGTGAACTTTTGACTCAAAATGGTGGTTGCTGGAGTCAGTCTTACAACCTCACTTTGCATACGTTCTGCAGCCTGTCACATCAAGTTAAAAAAAGTGAAAATTATTATCGGTATATAAGTACAACTAATCGACCAGCACAGGTCGTCAGTAGTTTCCAGTGGCCTGTATGCATTTCAGTACCTCAAAGTTCATACAAAGTAGTCCTGGTTTGAAGTCGCGATTTGTATTTGTGAGTCTCTGACAGTCTGATTTCAACTCGAACGGAATCGTTCTGAAAAGAAAGACCCACAACGACATACCCTGATCCGGCGATCATGCGTTGTGTGCACCAAAGCGATGAGGGGGACGAGGCGGATGAACATGTCGATCTCCTCCTCTGCGGCGCGGAGCTCCTCGGCCAACCGGGCTCCCCAGAAAAGCCGGCCAAGGTACCCGCCTCCGCAGTCCTGGCACGGCGTGACGAGCGCGTAGCACCGCCGCAGCGCGCCGCTGAGCTGCTCGAGCGGCCGCCGCGTGGCCTCGCGCCGCATCAGCTCAGCGAGCCCCAGCTCCTGGAGCAGGCCGCCGACGATCTCCACGTGCTGCGCGAGCCGCCGGCACGCGTCCCGGTGGCGGCGCGCCGCCAGCGCGGCCTGCACGACCACGCACGCCAACCCGCCGCATCACGTTCGAGGCCTGCCCGAGAAAGGTCCACATACCGCTTGAACTGCCCGCCAACGCGCTCGCCATGCGGCCTTTTTCGTTTGGTTTGGCTGATGGGCAGGATTTGATTTCCGGCAGAAAAATCTTCTTGGTTGGTTGTTGGTGGTGATTTTTTCGAGAAAAGTCTTCCTGCAGCCTGAGCTACAGCCTCTCTGACTCTGGACTTGACGTCGCTAGTATATTTGACCCGGCACGTAGGGAAGTGCAGACAATGACTTTGACCAAGTCATAGTTTTTTTTTGTGTGGTTCTGATTTTTCTTTTGTATAAGGCTTGGTGTAGATGGCAAATATTTTACTAAAAATTTACTACTTTTTCAACTTTCTCCATCACATCACATTAAATACATCAAAGATATATGTTCGGAGCAGTAAATGTAGGTAAAAGAATTACTAATCACACAGTTCTGTTGTACATTACGAGCCGAATCTTTTAAGCCTAATTACCCCATAGTAGGATCATATTTACAAAACAAACGAACGTACACTGAGTGCCACAGAGTTGAAATGGTTACTTTTGCTACTTTTTTGCCAACTAAACAAGGCCTAAGTATAGGAGCGAGCGCAATCAAGTCAGAGAAGGAGGAAAAAGAATAATCGCCACCAGACTAGCACGGGCGGGAGGAGCCATATATAAACTGAGAACGCGAATTTCAGGAGCTAATATGTACTCTTTTATTTATTTATTTATGAGTAAATTACGCCCATCGTATATCAACTCTTCAGGTGAGTGCGGATTAGTCTAATAAATTGTGAAATGCTCAATTTACTACAATAACTTGTCTGGTGGGTGTGGATTAGTCCAACAAGTTGTAAAATGCTGAATTTAGTATAATAACTTGTCAGGTTGGTGCATATTGGTCCAACCCATGTAAAATAATCAAATTAGTATAACAATTTTATAGGTATGTGCATATTGATCCAAAAACTTGTGTAAAATACTCGGTTCAATGTAATAACTTGGCAAATTGGTGCACCTATAGTCCAAATTTAAAATGGGTAGCATTCAAATTTTCTTCCAACTATAGTTTTTTGTCAATTAAAGTTGCTAATTTTGAATCAAATGTATATACATTACTTATTTTTTAATTAGTTAAGTTGAATCAAAATTTTGAATTACACCAATAGATTACCGAGAGACTAAAGTTCATAAGACACCATATGACCTTTTGTTTCTTCTGCACCTTTACTCGTGTATTCAACAACTTCAGAGAAACATGCTCATTTTCGTTATTTTAGTTCATTTTGTCTTTCAACTAGTAGATGGGACTTTAAAAGTATTTATGTCAAACTTCTAAAAGGTATTAATTGTTAGTACAAGTTACCATATTCGATTACTAGCTGGATATAAATAATATAATCAAATTTGAAATTAATATTGAATATGAAATTAAAAAATATTTCTAATCAAAATTTAATATTTGTATAAAAATTGATAACAAAGACATAATAGTAATTGCCTAGGCACCGAGGGTTCTAGTCCTTACTAAATATTTTTACCATCACAACAGGAATATCAATTATCAAATAATGCACAATTACTTATTCTGACGCAAGTATACTCTAGTTCGATATTAGAAAATATATTGTTTGTGATAAAATTTAGATTGCAGATGCATTGATCGTGCACTAAGTTAAGCATTTTACAAGTTCTTGGACCAGTTTGCACCCACCTATCAAGTTATTATATGAGATTGATCATTTTAGAAGTTGTTGGACTAATTTGCACCCACTTGACACGTTATTGTACTAGATTGAGCATATTACAAATTATTGGACTAATTTGCACCCTCCTTAGAAGTTGTTGTATGGTGAACACAATTTACTCTTTATTTATTTTGCCTCGATCTTGTAATTAAGTACTCCCTCCCTTCTCGTTTATAAGGCGTACCACGGTTTTCAACTTTTACCAATTTATAAGGCGCGTGGCATTGGAACTCGCTCACATTCACTACCTTCCTTCTCGGTAGAAATGAAATTAACTCCCATTGAATGAACCCACCAATAAAAAGACTGCTGCAACTTGGCCTAGGAAGGTGCAAACATGAATTATCTCTTGCCTTAGTCACTGGACCCTTACTCCATGCGTCTTATAAACGCAAAAGGAGGGAGTAGGTCACACCAGCAGTTGCGGAGGACCTTGTGGTTATCCGTTTTCCACGCAAAGAAAAAAATATTTTTCTCACGTGCTTGGCCCTCTATTTTTCAAGAAAACGACAAATTGTATCTAGCCGGGCTATAAAAAACACATCAGGATCCTGTCAAGGTTCACTGAGCCACTTTCTGACTTTCATATTTGACTGGAGAAAATGTTCTGTGCAAACCACCTTATGAGTGGAATTGCACGTGTTTAAATGTTTTTTTGAAAAGATACACATTCGTAGTGCATATAATATGCACAATGTTCACATTTCTGGTCAGGCCTTATGAAGGCTAAAGACCATTTTATGGAATCTTCTACTTTCAATATTCATAATGGTGAACAAATTAGGTTTTGGGAGGACAAGTGGTTGGGAAACTTTACTCTCAAAGAACAATACTCATCTTTATATAACATTGCAAGAAAGAAGCACATATCAATTGCTCATGTTTTTAGGTCTGCACCACTAAACATAACGTTTAGAAGAGCATTAGTGGGGGATAAACTACAGAGGTGGAATGAGTTAGTCGCAAAAGTTGCATTTGCGCAATTAGATGACCAACGTGACTCCATTAAATGGAACCTTACAAAACAAGGAACTTTTACAGTGCAATCAATGTACCAAAATCTGGTAAACCAGATTGCTTTTCCTCTAAATAAATCAGTATGGAAACTGAAAATACCCCTCAAAATTAAGGTATTTGTTTGGTTTGTGCTAAAGGGGGTCATTTTAACTAAAGACAACCTGTTAAAGAGGAATTGGAGAGGTGATGACAAATGTTGTTTTTGTAACAACAAGGAAACCATCCATCATTTATTCTTTGGTTGCCATGTTGCACAATTTGTTTGGAGAGTGGTTCAATTTGCTTTTGGTTTACAAGCACCAACTAATATAGTGGATATTTCTGGAGTTTGGCTCCAACAAATAAACCGAAAAATGAGACCTCAAGTTTGTGTGGGAGTATGTGCAATTTTCTGGTCTATCTGGTTGTGCCGCAATGATGCGGTGTTTGATGAGAAAAGATTATATTCTTATTTGCAGGTTATTTTCAGGACCACTTATTGGACGCGGTTCTGGACCATCCTTCAAAAGGAGAAAGACAGATCGAGTTTGAAGCATGCGTGTCGCATATTGAGGTGGCTATGGAGGTTTCGCCAAGCACGGGTGGTTGTCATATAATAGGCTTAATTTGTAATTGGCATTATCGTTTCATTTGTTGGGATTGCTTTTGAAAGCTCACTCTCATTCAGCAGTGAGGCTGTAATAATGAATGGTTAGGTGCATAACTTATGCAGAGGCCGGAATAAAAATTCCTTTTTCTAAAAAAAATGTTGCAAAAGTTTGGCTGCAAAAATATTTGTAAAGAAAACCTACTAACATCAAGGTTTGTGTCATAAAAATTATATATTAATAGAATAATTATTAGTTAAAGGTTTGTCCTGATGAAACAAATAAAATAAGTCTTGTAAAAAGAATGAAAGGAGTACATGCAACTCAATGCATGCATGCAGAAGATGCAAAGTAGAAAGTGAATTATTTATCAAGGGTAGGAGTACATAGGGAACAACACACTTACTAGTTACTACGGTACTAGCATGTGAAATAAAATCAGATTATGTCTCTGGTTCTACAATAATGCGAACTCTAGTTGACGCAGGAGCTGAACTCGTGATGGTTATGGCTATTGTCCTATTTAGTTGACCCACGCATGTCGATAAGTTGAAACCGGTAGCACCTCTGTCAATCAGCTCAGGTGGCGGTTTAGGATCAGGTAACGAACTTGTGCTGTCAAAGTTCAGAAATGCAATAACATCTGACATGGTGGGACGGTCTACTGGATCCTCCTGAGCACATAGAAGTGCCACCTGAACAAATCTCACCATCTCATCCATTTCATATCCGTCACCCAGCAATGTGTCAACAAACTCATGTAGCATTCCATCATTCCATAGCTGCCATGCCTGGAACATTTTTCAAATTTGTTAGCCATAAAAATTGTTTTCTTAGTGTAAACTTAAGCTTTATTATTGAGCACTAATAATATTTCAGGTGTAAGACTATCTCCAGCAACAATCTGCATCTTCATGCTGCAAATGGCTCTATGAGGAGGAGGAGGCCGCGACGGCGGCGGTCGGGAAGCGGAGGCGGAGTCCCGCCCGGCTCCCCGGAGGCCGTGCTGCCACGGATCTGCGCCGCTGGTCGCCGGGGAAGGAGGAGGAGGCACAGCCGCCGTGCGCCGCTGGGAGGCCGCCGGTCGCCGAGGAAGGAGGAGGAGGCGCAGGCCGCCGTGCGCCGCTGGGAGGCCGCCGTGCTCGATCTGGAAAGGAGGGAGAAGCAGAGGAGAGGGCCGTTGCCGCGCCGCCGTGGAAGAGCTCGCCCCCGCCTCCGAGCTCGGGGAGAGGGGCCGCCGGCGCAAGGCGCGAGAGCGAAGCTCGGGGAGAGGAGGCTCGCCGGGAGGAGGCCCTGCCTCCGCACGCCGCTGTCCTTCCGCTGCCACGGCCCTGTCTTTCCCTCCTCACCGCTGGATTTGGGCGAGCGGAAGCCGAGGGAGAAGGCGGGGCGGCGGAGGACGGAGCGAGGCCGGGGTACGACGAGGAGGGAGGAGAAGGGCGTGGTGGAGCGAGGCAGTGCGCGGCGGGTGGAGCGAGGAAGGGCGAATGGGCCAAGGGGGCGCGGCGGCGGGTGACGGTTGGTATGCAGCAAGGAGAGAGAAGGGCCCAAAAATCCCAGGAATGCAGCACGCCTCCACCCTTCGCTCATTGTGCAGAACCGGGTGCGGCATCTGCTGGAGTAGCAACAGTACCCTTTGGATCTGCATTTTGAAGATGGAGATCGTGTTCCAGCAGCTGCTGGAGACGGTCTAACACGCATATATAGCAGCTATGCTTGAGTGAATGTTTACTCACATCTCGCACAAGGTTGCCAACAGTGTCTCCTTGCTCCTCCAGTATGATATTCTTTCGCCCACTAATGATCACAAGAGCTAACACCCCAAAGCTAAACACGTCTATCTTGACCGAATAAAGACCACGAGATGCATACTCCGGAGCTATGTAACCACTGAAATAATTATCAGACTGGCATTATAACGCCAAATAAAAACAGTTATGTAGTACTATGTTTGGTGTTTAATTTGGTGTAGATCATAATTACCTAGTTCCCATAATTCTAATTGTGCGCCCTTCTGCTATATCTGAGCTCAATGTTCTAGCTGATCCAAAATCAGCGATCTTTGGATTCATGTCTTGATCTAAGAGGACATTGTTTGGTTTTAAGTCCCCATGTATGATCCATAAAAGTGAGTGCTTGTGCATGTAAACAATCCCCTCAGCTAATCCTTTAATTATTTGCAGTCTCTTAAACCAGTCTAGCAATGCCCCCTTTGTTTTCTCTGCAAAATGATTAAATAAGAAATGTGTTTATGATGAAATATTATTGTTTCCGTACTGTTTATAATCAAACAAAAATAATTTCAAATGAGCCAATCGCCACATCAAAGCAGTAATCAAGAGAAATGGGGGCTGTTCTGATCTTTATTTTGATACGGTATTTGGGAAAACATACCAAAAATGATACGGTCTAAGCTGCCATTGTGCATGAACTCATACACTAGAAGCCTTTCTTTTCCATGTACGCACCATCCCAATAGCCTAACTAGATTGGTATGTCGAAGACTTGCGAGTTGCAATTCACTGTTGAAATCAAATACTGTTGCATTTTCATCCAATCTTTTGATGGCAACCATGACTCCACAGGTCAACTGGCCCTGCAAGTTGTTATTAACAGAGTTAAGACTTAAGGTGCCTTTTTTAAATTAATGTTTTAGTTTGTGCCTGGGGCAATGAGCTGAGTGCAAACCACCACCAATAATTAGACATGCATTGTTCATTTGTACATCTCACAATGTTTCTGTTTTTTTTTAAAAGTTATGTCTCTGTGATGAATAACACAATGTTTCTGTGATGAATACCTTGTAAACTGTACCAAATCCACCCCTTCCAACAATTCTTTTTGTCGAAAAATGATCTGTGCCATCCACAATCTCAAAAAAATCAAACTTTTTGAATCCTGGGCAGCTCACTTCAGTACGAGTACAAAGCTTCACCAACTCATCCATATCCATGACTTTCTCCTCTTGCAATTCCGCTATCCCTGAATCATTTATTATTCTTATCTACTTAGTCAAGCGTAAAAATGCATAAAACCTTAAGCTTGCTGCCAATCCAAAATAGGTCCAAACATTGATTTATTTATCTTTCCTGGCAATTTTCTGTGGAACAATTACTGTAAGCAAAATATGATCAAAATTAATCGTACATACAGTCTTTGCTCCCCCAGTAGAAGTATAGTTGTGGCTTTAATTCAACAAACGAAAGGGAAGATTTATTTAAGTTTATGAAAGCATATAGCCGTATAGGTATAGTATAGAAATGGTTTAGTTGTCATATGGGTAAGAAATTTGTACAAGTAACTACCTCCTAACATTGCCTCCCCAACTTTGAAAGGTGCAGTGGTGGCTCCTTGTGAAACTATTTCATCGAGCTCCACATCTCTTCTTGGAATCCTAATAACAAGCAGATCTTATCACTATATAGTATATACCAAAAATTTAAATTGCTCTGATTCCACTATTAAAATATGAGTTATACTGGATAGGTATAGCACAATTACATACATATATAGTTTTTTTTGTGGGTGCATACACATATGGTTAGGTCCATTGATAAAAGGAATTCCACTGACTCATTTTATATGGATATTGGTACAAAGATCTCCTGAAAATTAAGGATTTAATTTATTACAGTTGAAAAGAAATATTGCAGTTACAAGTTTTCTTAAGAAACTGAACTTGATTGCAAGCTGATTAATATGTGATTATGCATCCACAGTTCAATGTTTGATCTAAAATATGCTGACCAATTCCCAATCCCAAATAGAATCAATTGAAAAACAACAAGATATAGTCAGGAATTCTCGTTTTAAGAATCAACAATGAGCCATTGATTCACTTAAGATAATGGAAACCTGTCAAACATCCAATATTTATTAAGAAACGTACTGAAGAAGGTATCCAACCTTGGGTTTGAACATCTCGTGACCACACTTGGCACAACCTCTGTACTCTGCCGAACAAGGATAACGACAATTATAAAACCTATTGATAGTGAACAATTGACCAGCATACGTCATAAATGGTTTTTGTAACGTCCTATATGAATTTCCAGAAGCATTACATTCATACAAATCTGTCTAATCTGAAGCTGCAAATGCTATTGGACCCTAATTGAGATTTAATCATTCAGTGTGTCAAATTTGATCAGGTCAGTCGGATTGAAGAAACAAAAGAACAAGCTGTAATCCCTGTCTGAAGTCTGAACATTTCTAATGGTGATCAACAAGCTGAAACAGGCGTACCTTGACACGGCGATCAAACGTAGCGTCGACGAGAGAGATGAGCGGGACGAGGCGGATGAACATGTCGACCTCCTGCTCTGCGGCGCGGAGCTCCTCGGCCATCCGGGCGCCAGCGAGCAGGCTGCGGAGGTACCCGCAGTCCTGGCACGCCGTGACGAGCGCGTAGCACCGTCGCAGCGCGCGGCTCAGCTGCTCGAGCGGCCGCCGCGTGGCCTCCCGCCGCATCAGATCGGCGAGCTCCAGCTCCCGGAGCAGGCCGCCGACGATCTCCACGTGCTGCGCCAGCCGCCGGCACGCGTCCCGGTGGCGTCGCGCCGCCAGCGCGGCCTGCACGACCATGGACACGAGCCCGAGCGCGTCGACGCCGACCAGCTGCGCCACGTTCGAGGCTTGCCCCAGCACGGTCCACAGCCCGCTCGAGCTGACCAACGGGCTCGCCATCGCCGGTTTGCCGGCGCCGCCTCCTGCCACCTCCTCCCTCTTGCACCGCGGCTACTCAGGCTGCGGACCTCGTCTCCGCACGCGCCTCCACCGTTGGCGGGCAAAAATGGTTGGGTGAGGTGAGGTGATGGTAAGCGTCGACGACCTTGACTACCAAACGGGGGGGGGGGGGGGGGGGAGGGGGTGGCCGACCTTGACTACCAACGTTGAGACAGCGTTGTTGTCTAATCTTTTGCTAAGAATCCATAAGCTGTTAATGTCGTGAACACGAAAGTGTTAGTGCGGCAGCAGGCTCTAACACTTTGATCAGCAGTCAAGGTACACAGCTTTACAGCTACATTTTTCCTGATAATTGCATAGGTTGTTACCGATTAGAAAGCTGGAGTGCTAGAGATGAAATCCAGAGAATGAAAAGAACGGCATAACATATATATAATATTAAAGGCAAAATGTTTTTAATATGTGACATTTCTACTACATGAGCAGAGTGAAAGACTTCTAAGATTTCAGCTCTGTTAAATACATTGTTTTTTTTTTCAGGTCTCTGGCTCTACAATGATGCGGACTCTAGTTGACACAGGAGCTGAACTTGTGATGGTTATGTCTAAGGTCCTGCTTGATTGGCTAACACATGTTGATAACTTGTCACCAGCAGCACCTCCCTTGACCAGCTGAGACGGCTGTTTAGGATCTGGTAGCAAACTTAGGCTTTCAAAGTTCAAGAGTGCCACAACATCTGACATGGTGGGGCGATCTTTTGGGTCTTCCTGAGCACAAAGCAGTGCCACTTGAGCATACCGCATCACATCTGCATGTTCAAATCCATCACCCAAAATTGGATCCACAAGCTCATGTAGCCTTCCATCATTCCACAGTTGCCATGCCTGCAAAAAATTCCCAATCTGTTTAGCATCGACATTAAGTTTGTTGCGTAAATACATATTCGTAACTGTGGGTAAGTTTTAGCATAAATATGTAGAGGACAAAACAACAACAAATATTCAACATTTCAAAATGGGACCCCTTTTGAAATATTTTGTCCACTCACATCTCGTACGAGGGTACCAACAGAATCTCCTTGCTGCTCCAGTATGATATTCTTTCGCCCATTGATGATCACTAAAGCCATCACTCCAAAACTAAACACATCTGTCTTGAGTGAATAAATGCCTCGAGATGTGTACTCTGGAGCTTTGTAACCACTACATAAACATCAGAAGAGCAAAATCAGTATATTGGAACACGGTTATTGCACAGCCCTGTACGTATATCTTACCTAGTTCCCACAACCCTGCTTGTACGCTCTTCTGCAGTATCTGAACTGAGAGTTCTAGCTGATCCGAAATCAGAAATCTTTGGGTTCATGTCATGATCTAAGAGGATGTTTTTGGGTTTCAAATCCCTATGGACAATCCATAACATGGACTGCTTGTGAAGGTAAACAAGTCCATCAGCTATCCCTTTAATTATATTAAGTCTCTTAGACCAGTCTAGCAATGACCCGTGCTTGTTATCTGAAAAATGTCCAAGGAACAAATTGTGTTTTAGTTTAAAATATAATACAATTGTATACAAGTGAAGATAAAAATGAGAATAGCTTCAGACCAAATATGATAACAAACCAAGAATCTAGTGCAATGATTTGCTCTGGTCATTAATAATATATATATATATATATATAAACTAAGTTGAATATAATGTGAAAATAACTCAGGTCATAGGGACAGCATACCGAAGATGAACCGATGCAGGTTACCCTTGGGTAAAAAGTCATACACTAAAATCCTTTCTTTCTCATGGATGCTCCAACCCAATAATCTAACCAGATTGGTATGATGAAGTCTCGCAAGTAGAAATTCATTGCTGAAATCAAACACTGTAGCACATTCATCCATCCTTTTGACAGCAATCATGAGTCCGTCAGGTAACTGACCCTGCAATGTTTACTTAGAGTTTAAACTACAATCTGTTAAAATAAACACAGCTGTTTATTTGAAAGAATAGGAGGATAAGCAAGCATTCACTCCTTGAGTTCCTTCATGTTTTGGGT
The DNA here is from genome assembly GCA_022644695.1 of Cenchrus purpureus. Lineage (NCBI taxonomy): Eukaryota > Viridiplantae > Streptophyta > Magnoliopsida > Poales > Poaceae > Cenchrus > Cenchrus purpureus. Next base: position 50,103,984 of record CP053458.1, read on the forward strand.
TATAACTACCTTGTAAACTGTAGCAAAACCACCATATCCGACGTTTCTATTTTCTGAAAAATTGTCTGTAGCACCAACAATCTGAAAGAATTCAAACCTTTTGAATCCCGAGCAACATTCTTCAGTACTTATACAAAGCTCCAACAACTCTTCAGTGTCCAATGTTCTCTGTTCTTGCAAGTCCAATGCTCCTGAATTATGGATAATTTATTCTTGTGAACAGCAGGGTTGCAACATTTACTCATATGATTACACAAATACAGAAATACCATGAGCATGTTAAATCGTCATATTGTAAGACTTTAAAGTGTGGTTACTAACAGACAATTTTCTTTGAAAAATGAACCATATACTGTAGAACTTTATGCATGAATTTGTAACTTTATCTTAGAAATATGTGGTACCACTAGCTAGTAGTTTAGTACTCTTACATGACTCTGTTTATTTATTTTTATTTGCCACTATGAAATTCTGTGTGGTATACATTAGTAGTATCAAAATTATTAAATTACTCACGTTTGTTACTATCCTAGTCGAAGTATGTTTAAAAGCATGAGGGGCAGAGTATTAACAATGGTGCAAAAAAATGGTGATTCTTAGAGCAAAATATTGTCATGAGGTTTTAGTCTTTGAGTATTGAAAAAAATAGATAATATACAAGTAAGAGTGTTAGGAAATTACGGTGGCAAACTGCCTACCTGCTAATGGTTGTTTTGAAACATCAGAGACTTCATTAGCTCCTTGAATGTGTATTTTGATGGAATCTGAAACACTTCTTGGGAACCTAATGGCAGATAAATATCATCATTAATACGCAAAAACTACCGACTATTCAACAGTCTGAGATCGATGAAAATTCCATACTAGTATTAGTCTACAGTAGAAAACTCATGGCTGCCTACATAATTAAAGGTTCACACCAATTTATTTCGAAGTAAAAAAGTACTTGTTGATATAAGTACAAAGAAGTTATAAATTTGTCAAAACACGAAGGTTTTTATCCAAATGAATTCATGGTCTGGTTGAAGCTGGCTAATCTGCTACTTTATGACCCAAAACAGACCCAAAACATAAAAATGCTTCCATAAACTCTATGATAAAAAATCAGTTAGTAGTCATTAATCTGCCAAATACCACCAGCAATTTTCTAATTGTTGGCATCTATTGAGTTTCACCTTAAATTTTGCCAATTTCTTGTAAGGCATGATACAGCTCGGTATTGGACACCAGAGGAACCACTTGCTGAGTAATCAAATACATCAGAAATATTCTGACCTGACGTGATGAGTTGAATTATTCTTGATTGCACCTTGCACTCCCTTAGCAGCCTGCTGGACAGCGGCAGAAAATTAACATATATATTTTCCTTGAACTAGCAAAACTAACAAGTGTTGTGGATGTAAAATTGAGTAAACGATCGGTACACACCCTTTTTTTTTTCATTTTCTTTTGCTATAGAACTAAAAGCTTCATAAAAAAATGTTCAATTTGCAGATGCAGTTATTGCTAGACTCCAATTCGTGCACTGCCATTCCGAATTGAAGGACAATTTCAAACGATTTACAGGTCTGATGAATCGGCCTGAAACCAACTTGACTTCATAGAACTGTACTAACTACCAGATCAAAATTCACAATTCGGCAGTGTTTATCAGCAAGGTGCACGCGTACCTTGGCCTCGCGATCATGCGTCGTGTCGACGAGCGCGATGAGCGGGACGAGGCGGATGAACATGTCGATCTCCTGCTCCACGGCACGGAGCTCCTCGGCCATCCGGGCGCCGGCGAGCAGGCTCCGGAGGTACCCGCAGTCCTGGCACGCCGTGACGAGCGCGTAGCACCGCCGGAGCGCGCCCCGGAGCTGCTCGAGCGGCCGCCGCGTGGCCTCCCGCCGCATCAGGTCGGCTAGCTCCAGCTCCCGCAGCAGGCCGCCGACGATCTCCACGTGCTGCGCCAGCCGCCGGCACGCGTCCCTGTGGCGGCGCGCCGCCAGCGACGCCTGGACGACCATGGACACGAGCCCGAGCGCGTCGACGCCGACCAGCTGCGCCACGTTCGAGGCCTGCCCCAGCACGGTCCACAGACCGCTCGAGCTGTCCAACAGCGCCATGGCCGCTTTCCTGCCGTTTGCGCCACGGCCTCTCCTGCTCCACGCATTTGTCGCCGCCAGTGACGACGACTACCCAACGCAATTATACGAGGGTGAGTGAGTCGTAAGTCTGAACGGTGACTTTTGACTGAGTGTGGGCTCGTGTGCGGCACTTTCTGTTTTTTTTGGACCGCGTTAACCCGCGACGGGTGGCTCTGTTTGACGAGCGCGCGACCTGGGGGCCTTCCTTTCCTGGTCCACGCTCCTTTCCCCTTGTCGGTACCGCACGGACCAGGCCCGCGAAGAGCCTGCTGGGCTGATCCAGTCGCGCCGTCGCGCTGAGCGCGACCCGTCGTCACATAGACTTTTCCTTTTTTTTCTTTCTGTGCATGCTTTTTAGGTTAGATTTTTTTTCTGTTGACAGGAGGACGAGTTCGCAGTGAGGCTTTTTAGAGATCATGTAAAAAAAAGGTAAGATATGGAATTGTAGATCGTTTGATTTTTTGACATCAAGTTTGACCAGTTATCTTATTCAAAATATTGTGTAAAATATCATTTTTGTGTTGTGGTTTGTTTTATTAATAAAGTTCTTAAAAATAATTTAAATTTGACTATATTTGATCAAGTTTTTTTAATAAGACGAGTGATCAAATATGGAGTAAAAAAAGTCAAATGACCTACTATTTGGAAACAAGTGTTATTTTACATAAGAGTAAAGTGCAACTCCGGTTCATAAACTTTCCTAGCTGTGTCACCCTGGTCCAAAAACTTCTAAAGTGTGTCATTACTGTAACTAAATTTAATTTCGGTCTCTAATCAGCCCGCTAACGAATCTGAGGTGTGGCATATTTGCAACTGGAACACTATCTCCTTTTGTCCATTCGTTTCTCCTCCTTTTCTTTTTCTTGTCGCGCGTTCGTCCTTGTGACGGCTCCCTCCCACGGCGATCTCGCGGCGGCCGGCTCCCTCTCGCGGCGGTCGATGATCGCGTCAACCCGAAATCTGTGGCCGACCCGTTTCTGAACCGGATGGGCAATGGCCCGTAGTCATTCAGTTTCGTCAGTTCCAACAGATAAGCAGTTTGAACTTAGCAAATTTGAGTTTCACAGTAAATTTGAATCCCTTCCTTCATCCGGCTAACAACTAGTCCAGTATACTCTCTGAACATCCAAATCCATTTGTAATCCATAAACTCCCAAAGTTTAGATAAAGATTCCTCCAGAAATCAGACTTAAACTTAGATAATCATTACTATTTCAGACCTCCAGACTTGACTGAATTTTCGCCTCAGTTCAGGCCGACAGTGATTGTTTGCAAACTTTGCATCCCAATGAAAGTATCTAAACCATCTCTCCTATGTCCACAAGTACATTTCATGTGTTGTCCAATGTTTATACAATCCATTTTGGTCATGGTGAGCCAAAGTCTATATATAAAATCTCTTTGAAAATAATTCCAAAAACAGCTCATTGCCACTGTTGAACTGTCAATTTTCCAGATACAAAACAGCAACAGCTTCGGTCCTTTCTTTCTGATTTTTGATTTGCACCCACTGCAAACTCGCGCGGGACAGGGGGCCCCTCTCGTTCGCCCCTTGGCCTTCCGTCGCGGCGATCGCCGGCCGTGCGGGACAGGAGCCGTCGCGAGGAAGGGCGACGGCGCGAGACAGAAGGGCGCGGCGCTGAGGAAGAAAAGCGACGCAGAAAACGAATCAACAAAAGGAAGGATCCAAAACGAATCGACAAAAGGAGATAGGCTTCTAGTTGCAAATATGCAACAGCCCGTTAGGCGCTATGGACCTGTTATGGACTGATTTGAGACCCAAATTCAGTTTAGGTATAATAATGACACACTTTAAAAGATTATGGACCGGGATGACACATCGTAGAAAGTTTATAGACCGGAATTGCACTTTACTCTTTACATAAAATAGGAACCATTGTTAATATTAAAAATTACAAATATCTTTTAACATTTTAAATATCTGGTTCCACAATGATGCGGACCCTAGTCGACACTGGAGCTGAACTCGTGATGGTTATGTTTATTGTTCGACTTGATTGACTAATGTATGTCGATAACTTGTTGCCGGTAGAACCTCCATTGATCAGCTCAGACGGCTGCTTAGGTTCAGGTAATAAGCTTGTGCTTTCAAAGTTCAGGAGTGCCGCAACATCCGACATAGTGGGTCGATCTGTTGGATCTTCCTGAGCACAGAGTAACGCCACTTGAGCAAATTGTGTTATCTCAGCAGGTTCGAAATCATCACCAAGTGCAGGATCTACAAGCTCGTGTAGCCTTCCATCATTCCACAACTTCCATGCCTGAATTTTTATTTTTAGCATCAGTTGTAAATTCTTAGCATAAATAAAATATCACAAATGTGGAATAAGTTTTGACACAACTACATAGAGGATGAAACTAGAAAAAAAAATTAACAAATATGTATTCACTCACATCTCTAACGAGGTTACCAATGGTGTCTCCTTGATGCTCCAGTATGGTATTGTTTCGCCCACTGATGATCACTAAAGCCAGCACCCCAAAGCTGAACACATCAGTCTTGACTGAATAAATTCCTCGTGATGCATACTCAGGTGCTTTGTAACCACTGATAAAAAAACCGAAGAGCAGCATCAGCACACCGGAACATGATTGTTCCTGTTTTTTTTTTTTTTGAGAATATGCATAGTCCTGTTAATGAGGATCAATGTAGTGAATTGCTTACCAGGTTCCCACAACCCTTCTTGTATGCCCTTCTGACGCATCTGAACTCAGGGTTATAGCTGATCCGAAATCAGATATCTTTGGGTTCAAGTCTTGATCCAAGAGGACATTGTTTGCTTTCAAGTCCCTATGGACGATCCATAACATGGAATGCTTGTGCAGGTAAACAAGTCCCTCTGCTAAACCTTTAATTATATTAACTCGCTTCGACCAGTCTAGCAATGGACCCTTTACTTTGTCTGCAAAATGTTGAGGCAACAAGCATGTCCCGAATCATTTTGTTTTACAGTTTTAACCTTTATGAATAAAATGACAATAAGTTTGGATCAACTATGGCAAGAAGGAATGAAGTAAGATTGGAGTTCTTGAAGTCTTTCATTCGATCAAAACTATTTTAGAGTTAAGGAAAAGAATTAAGTGAGGTACTATATCATGAAAAATAACTCTGTTTATAGGGAAACATACCAAAGATGAATTGGTGCAGACCACCTCTGCGCATGAACTCATACACTATAATTCTTTCTTTTCCATGCATGCACCACCCCAATAGCCTAACTAGATTGGTATGCTGAAGCCTCGCCAGCAGAAATTCATTGCTGAAATCAAATGCTGTCGCATGTTCATTCAGCCTCTTGACGGCAATCATGAGCCCATCAGGTAACTCGCCCTGCAGTGGTTACTAATAAAGCTGAAACTAAGTATATCAAAATAGAGCATGATGTATTGGGAAGAAAAAGTGGATAAGCGTTCACTTTATTAGTTGGACCATTATTAGTTCCTCTATAGTTTGGGTTATAGTTACCTTGTAAATTTTCGCAAAACCACCCCAGCCAACGTTTCTATCCTCTGAGAAATTGTCAGTAGCCTGGACAATCTGAGAGAATTCAAACTTTTTGAATCCTGGGCAACTCTCTCCAGTACGGGTACAAAGCTCCAACAATTCTTCAGTGTCCAGAATCTTCTGTTCTTGCAAATCCATCGCCCCTGAAATTATGAATATTATCCTTAATCACAGGTGGAATTGCAACATTCACTAGTATGGCTATACACATAAAGAAGTACAGTGAAAATACGAAAATACTTAAATTTCTTTGATAGATCATCGTATTGGAAGACAAGTATAGAGATCCATGTTAGAGTTTGTACTTTGTAATGTGTATCTTAAATGTATGTTAGTAGTACTAGTTAACTTAGTACTCTTCCATACCCTTGCTTATTTCCTTTTCTGCTCTATTAAATATTAATAGTCAGGCAGATTCCTATCAGTTGTTTCCATAAAAAATAAACTTATTTCGTGAAATTGTGGGTGGTAGACAGGTATAGAAAGAAAGAATACATGTTGTATGTTATTTCATTAGGAAAGAAAGAATACAGAGGAGAGACCAACGGCCAACTCTGTTGTAGTTTGTTCAAAAGCATGAGAAGCATAGTATTAACAATGGCAAAAGGATATGTAGATTCTTGAAGCCATAACATTGAAATGAAATTTTAGTCCCTTGAGCTTTGATTTTTTTAAGTCCGCAATTAATAGTACTAGAAAAATAATAGCATAATAGAGAAAACTACCTACCTTCGAACTGTTGTTTTTCAACATTGTAAAATTTGGCAGCTCCTTGAATGTGTATTTCTGTGAAGTCCTTAGCACATCTGATCATTATGCGAAAGCCACCAATGATTTGAACAATTCAAGAAAAATGAAAAAAATCCATACCAATAGTCGTGTAAAACAAAAACTGATAACATAGATACATATAATTAAAATTAATATAACTAGAGGTTGACAGCAATTAACTATGGAGACAAGTGTTTGTATCCATATGGGGAAAGGAATTAAAAGTCAAATAAACTCATAGTTAAATCCATGTAAAAAAGTCATAGTAGTTGATTCACGTTGACTGATCTACTACACAATAGTACCAAAACAGAATTTCTTGTGTGAATGATATGATCCAAAAGCAATCAGATTAATCCACCAAACATAATAAACAATTATTAATTTTTCCATCCTGAGGGCTTCACTTTTCATGTTGCCAATTTCTCAAAAGACATGATATAGTTTTGAATTTGTTATGTAAGGGATCACTTTTTGACTAGTCAACTACATTTGAACAAAATGTATAACCTGACGTGATGGCTTGAACCATTCCTGGCAACTGGCACTCCCTCCGCAGTGTCGACGAGCGCGATGAGCGGGATGAGGCGGATGAACATGTCGATCTCCTGCTCCACGGCACGGAGCTCCTCGGCCATCCGGGCGCCGGCGAGCAGGCTGCGCAGGTACCCGCAGTCCTGGCACGCCGTGACGAGCGCGTAGCACCGCCGGAGCGCGCCCCGGAGCTGCTCGAGCGGCCGCCGCGTGGCCTCCCGCCGCATCAGCTCGGCGAGCTCCAGCTCCCGGAGCAGGCCGCCGACGATCTCCACGTGCTGGGCCAGCCTCCGGCACGCGTCCCGGTGGCGGCGCGCCGCCAGCGACGCCTGGACGACCATGGACACGAGCCCGAGCGCGTCGACGCCAACCAACTGCGCCACGTTCGAGGCCTGTCCGAGCACGGTCCACAGACCGCTCGAGCTGCCCAACAGCGCCATGGCCGGTTCTTGCCGCCGTTTGCGCCACGGCCTCTCCTGCTCCACGCATCCGTCGCCGCCATTGACGACGACTCCCCAGCGCAATTATATGAGTGTGAGCCTGTGCGGTGAGTCCCTGAGTCTGAACGGTGACTTTGACTAAGCGTTGCTCCTGAGTCCTGTGTTGCGGGAACGAGATCCTCTGCAGCACGTCTCTGCTGCTGAGTCACTGATGTGTGGGTCCAACGGTTATGGGACCCATTCGGCAGTGACACAACTGCAGAAGGCTGAACGGTAGAGGAACCTCATCTTCCGTGTTGTGTTAGTGTGGAATTTGTGTTCTTTTTCCTTTTTTAGAAAAAGTAAAGGTCCAATTGTTTTTTATCGGCAGATTTTGTAGCTGAACGACGGGCGGGCGTGGGCTTTCTGTTTCTTTGTCGTTGTTGTTGGAGTGCTGATCAAAATGGGCCGGCCTAATTTGTTAGCTCTATGTAGGGATGACAGTCGGACCCCATGGGTGCTGGTGCCCACGGGTTTCACACCCATTAGGTGCGGGCGCGGGTGCAGAATTTCACCCATGGGTCTACACCCGACCCGATACGCATTAACTGGGTGTGGGTGCGTGTGTAGATTTTAACCGTCGGTGACCCATGAGACCCGAAATAATAAGTCATATTTTTATTTTTATAGATACTAAACTTATTTAATAGATTTATGATGATTGATATTGTAATCTATACTTGGTGTTTTCAATCTTAAGGCTAGGTTTAAGTTTTCATTCTGTATTTGCTTATGTGATGTATTAAGTATGGTGACTAATTTACCTTCTTGCTGGAACTATGAATATTTATGTGATGTGATGTGATGTGAGTATAAGTTGGATTGCTAGAATCATCTATTTGTGACTTCCATGATTTTATTGTATTATACTGCTTGATATAATGTCATCATATTCATAGCTGTGATATATTGTGATGGACCCAGAGGGTGTGGGTGCGGGTGTGAAATTTCACCCATGAGTGTGATAATGGGTGGGTGTAGATAAATGTGGTGGGTGTCATAATGGGTGGGTTTTGCTCCACCCGCACCCGACCCGACCCGACCCATTGCCATCCCTAGCTCTCCGTGGTTTCAAAACAGGTCTGACAACAGTTTGCTACAGTTATTCTAAAAAGAAACAGTTGCTACAGTTTTAGGAAAAGGAATTCCTGCAACAACACGTAGTAGAGTTTTTACATTAGCCTCAGCATTAAAGCTGACAATTACATAGAGAAATAAGCACAAAGATCAAAAGCAGAGTTTATTTTTACTTCTGTATCCATTATTGACAAAAATATCCAAAACGATTGTTGTCCGTCTCTCAAAAAGAAAAATTAGTTATATACATGTAGATTAGCTTTCACTTGTTTTTATGCTTAAAGCCTAAAACATTACTAGTTCAAATTGGGCCCCCTTTTGTGCTAGTTTTTTTTAGAATTACACAGTACAACGCAGACACTCACAACACGCACGCACACTCACCCATATGAATACACGTACGCAAACCCTACCCCTATGAGCACCTCCGTAGGACTGAGCATCGACGGATCTGGAGATTTCCGAAGTCACCATTGGCACCTCGTCGTTAACGGGAATGTTGCTTACCACTTAACATATAACGTCGGTAAATCCTGAAAAATTCAGGAACAAGTGCGAGCATCAGGATTTGAATCTTGGTGGGTAGCGTCCCACTGGACAGTTCTACCATTGGACTACAAGCTCATTCGCCCCTTTTGTGCTAGCTTTTTTGGGCAAAACATGGACGGTGGATTTGACGGCCAAATAATGCTGATGTCTGCAAAAAATCCAAACGTCCTTACATTGTTCAGTATCGTGACCATGACCACATTTTTGCACAGAACAAGTTTCAAGAGTGATGCTCTTTTTTTTCATTTTGTATTATTTTTTTTCTTACGATGACTACTGTCCAGTGACCGAGCTTTGAACAGTGAAGGTGCAGCTAACGTTTATTTCGAATTGTTAGTTAACTGCATAAGATTACGGATTGTTAGTTAACTGGCCGTGTTTAGGTAAAAAATTTTGAGTATTAAATGCAATTTTGACCAATAATTAAATGTGTTAAATAAATGCAGTTTACAAAACTACCTTCGCACTCCTAGGTAAATTTCAGAGGAGTCTAATGAGAACTTTTAATGGCATGATTAGAAGATAGTTCTTGTAGCATCATTTGTATATTATTAAATTAATTATCTTTCATTAGTTTCAGTAGCGTAAAAATTCTGACATTTATGTGAAAAAGTTTCTGTTAGTCTCATGCATGCGAGATTCCCTTTTCTGAAAATTTTTTGCAACTCATTTAAACACGGTGATCCATGGCGGTTTCTGAAACTGAAAGTGAGAGCTGGAGCGGAAAGCTTCACGCGGATGCAGCATGCCGCAGCAGTTCCTTTTCTTTTCTTTTTCTAGAAAAAAAAAGAGAGAAAGAAACATAGCGTCCTCTCCTCCTGTTGACGACGACGTCTTCCCGGGCGGCGGCCCACCTGGAGAGTTGAAGCGCAAGCCGCCGAAGCCTCCGGTACGGTGCTCCCCTGTCTCACCAACTCCACCCAACCCACCCGCGCGCCCTCTTCACTCCCTCGTCCTCCGGCCGGCCCACTCCCCCCTCTCGCTGCGCCGGGGGTCCCGCCGCCCCACGCGCGAACAAGAACCGACCAACCTGAGCTACCACTCCGCTTCCCCCTTTCCACGGCACGCCGTCCTGCGTCGCCAGGTCCCGGGCCGGCACCGCAATTATTGCCGCTGCGAAGCGACGGGTGTGGTGGCGTCAATGGCGTGGGTCTGACCGCCGCGCGCGGCCCATCGCCCCTAGCTGCTCGCCTGCTCGGTGTGGATGGAGCTAGTCATGGCAGCCATCATAGCGTAGCCACCCTTCTCTCTCGCTTGCCATCACGAGCTGCTTCTCTTCTAGGCTGGTTGCGGTAGCGGTAGCGCACTGCGGAAGAAGCTCCTCCTACTCCGCTCACGCGCGCGGTGGTGACGTGCTGGTGCTGCGCGAGCGGCGTGCCGCGCATATGCGCTGCGGCTCCGGCGGCGGCGGCGGCGGAGGAGGAGGCCTTGTCGTTTGCGGTGTCTCCGGCCGCCTGGGCGGGCGGGTTTGTTTAGTGGCGGAGGTGTACGGCGCCGGAGTAAAGAATTGGGGTCGGGTTGGATGCTGTGCGTGCGCGCGGAGGACGCGCTGGCCGCCGCAGCAGCCGCGGCCGCGGCGTCCGACAAGATGCGCTCCGTGAACCTGTCAGTCCCTCTCCCTCCCTCTCCACCTCTGCTCTGTCTCTCGCATTGCAATTTGCAGGTACGCTTCGTCAGATACAGTCTTGCTCAAAGCTGGCTCCTTTTTTTTCTTGGTCTGCGCGTGTGCAGGGGCGGCTCGATCCAGAGGGCGGTGCGGAGGATGGCCGGCGGTGGCAGTGGCGGGAGGAAGTCCAGCGGGCGGCGCGGCGAGCGGCGACGCGACGGCGAGCTGCTCTGGGGTGCGTTCTTTTTCTCCTTTGCTTGATGATCATTACGAAGTCTCTTCCTCAAGCTTCTCTTTCAACTCCAGTACTGCAATTTCTGTGCCATTTCGGTTCATCGTTCGAGGATTTTTCGCTCCAAGAATTCTGAATTCAGCAGGAATGCGCCATGCTGTCTTGCGCATCCTGTCGAGCATCGGGCAGGGTAGTGAGGCGGCATCAGCTTCAGACAAGCTGTCTGCTCGCGTTCCGTGTTCGAGGGGCCCAGATGATGAAATGTCACTTTCCCTTCTCTATTTGCTGAATGGCTGCCTTGTCGCATGCAGTGCAGGGGTATGGATGGTTTCCTCCTGTCTCGGCTGCATCCTGAGGCTATGCTCCAATGGCGTGCTTGTTTCTTGGTTCCAAGACTGTTTCAGGTGGTATCTGAACCCTGATGGCAGCTCTGATCTGTTTGCAGGATGATACCAGCACTGGCAGTGGCAAGAGGGAAGGGGAGAGAAGGTGCAGCATGCGGCAGTACCGGTCCCAGCTGGAGCAGGAAGTGAGTGCCTTTCTACTTTCTTGGTTCATGAACTCTACAATTTTGAATTTTGTAGATTTTGGTTTAAGAAAGCTTGTTTCGAGTTTCGGTGAGCTCTGTTCCGGGGAAGCAGTTAACGATGCCACAGGCTGCTATTGGCCGTGGGAGTGTTGGATGCTCTGTTCGTGAGAGTGGTCCTCTGATGAAAAGCAAATTGCTCGTGAGAGTGGTCCTCTGATGAAATGCAAATTGCTCGTGGGAGTGGTCCTCTAATGAAATCCAGTATCTAAAATTTGTTCCCTGTAAATTCATATTAATTCAAGTTTGGTAAAAATATGTGCATTTTCTTTTGTTTTTTCATGACATGCGTGTTAAACATGTCACACTGAACTTGTACAATTTGTTCCAAGTATACTATGTTTATGCCTGAAACTGATTTCGAGCAGTTCTCCACGAATAATTTGTAGCTTCTGAGACAGGAGAATAACTGTGCAGTTTAAAAGAACAAAAACAAATATTCCCAGATGTGATCGAGTACTAAGTGTAATACTCTAGTCCTGACATACCTTTACAGGTTAAGAAATTGCAAAGGCAACTACAAGACGAGGTTGACTTGCATCTGGCCTTGGCAGATGCCATTACATATAACGCTGCACTGATACTCAAGTCTTCTATAAAGCTTCCGGACAAGGTGCACACTTTATGTATGAATGTATCCATTTGTTCCTGACACTTTCAAATCTCATGATATCCTCTACTTTTTAAAGGCACATGAGCTATTAATTAGCATAGCCTCTCTGGAGATCGCTATCACAAAGCTTGAAGAGGATCTAAATCGCCTGCATTACCAGTTATGTCACACAAGGAATGAAAGGCTACTTTCAGAGAATAACCCAGGATGCTTGCTACCTACACCATCAGATTGCCAACCCTCCACAGCTTGCGATTTCACAGAGGAAGAAGTAAGTTATCTTCACAGTTTTAATCTAATTTTGAAGTTGCGCTTTTTTTATTATGCAGTTAGTCACTGTTTCTTTGTTACTTTTCTAAGCATGTATCAATGTTAAGAGATTTGGGATTCAGTGATTATCACTCAGTGGAAGAAGATGTTTCTACTGAACCTGAAGATAAACAGGATGGTGAAAAGGACACCCAAGATAGAGAGCAGGTATCTCTAACTAGGCTGCTAGAAAAGCACCCAGATGTTTCTTTAACTGGACTGTTGGAACACCAAAATGAAGAGGTTTGCAGTTACATTCACAGTTTTACACATCTTGGGTAGTTGGTACAATGGTACCTTATGAAAATTAAGCTTATCAGTGAGCAAAATCTTATTGTGTTCTGCAGATGCAAGAGGCATGCTCTATTGAAAAGAAAGCAAAGAAGATCAGAGGATAGATGCACTACTATTTAGCCAATCCAATTTGAACAAAAGCAGCCTAAGAGAAAATGGATGGAATAATCCAAATCAGCTATCTGAAGAGATGGTGCGCTCCATGAAAGATATCTTCCTTCATTTATCCACATCTTCCAAGATATCACCAGAGGCAACTTTTGCTAATTCATCTTCATCAGCAGAACGTCTATCTGGTTCAACATTGACGTCTTTGTCGGATTCATCTGTAATAGCCTCAGTGCTGCGCAGTCCTTCAGTTGACTCACACCATGATGATGGTATTACTGATGAAGTTAGAAACTTCGACCCATACAATGTTAATGGAAAAGAAGCCCGGAGAGACATTGGAAGCTATTGTTCAGTCGCTGAAGTGTCTTGGATGTATATTGGCAATGAACAACTTGAATATGCATCTGGAGCTCTGAAAAAGTTCAGGTTTCCATTTAAACACTTGCCTCCAACTATTATTTATTGACCCATTGCATATTTGCAAAATGATTTTGTAACCAGAGAACCAACGAAGCAATATGATGTAAGGCATTAGTACATAAGTGAAAAAAATACAATTAAGTGCTCATAACTGTTTCTGGCATTCACCTTTTGCAGGTTTCTTGTGGAGCAACTATCCAAGGTTGACCCAACTTGTATGGACTGTGATGAACGATTAGCGTTTTGGATTAACCTATACAATGCACTGATAATGCATGTAAGTATAATATGTTGCTTATTTTAAAGATTTTCCCTAGTTTATTTGTTTAGACATAGGAGGTGACAATTTCTCTTGTTCCGTTTTGGCAAAAAATAGTATGCACCCTGCATGTTGTTTGTTGCTTACTTGGACTTTACCAGGCATATTTGGCATATGGTGTACCTGAAAATGACACCAAGCTTTTCACACTGATGCAGAAGGTTTGATTAATATCTCTTTGGTTTATAGTTTGCACAGGAGTTTGGGCTTTTGTTTAACCAGATAGAGATAATGTTGCAGGCCTGTTACACAGTTGGTGGGCAGTCCGTCAGTGCAGCTGAAATAGAGTTTGTGATTCTGAAGATGAAGACTCCAGTGCATCGACCACAACTTGTATAACTTTGTTCCTCATTTGCAGGTTTCTTCTATATATTATACAAGTCAAATGTATCTTACTATTTTCCTCCTTTTCAGTCCTTGATGTTAGCCCTTCACAAATTTAAAACTTCAGAGAAGCTCAGAAAATATTCAATCGATAATACTGAGCCTTGTGCTCTTTGCGCTCTGTTGTGGGATGTTCTCTTCACCTGCTGTAAGTGAATGAGTTCTAATGAAACTCTGTTGCGGAAACAAAAGTTATTAGCATAAGTTGCCGTGCTATGTGTTTACTATGCTAGTTTTTTAGACCTTGCTAGAAGAAAAGCTTCAGGTGCTTTAAGAGTTTAAAATTTTTTCAGCTTTAAGTATTAATTGCTTTAAAATAAGTGAGCATGGATCTAAAAGTACAATCTACTTTCAAATATTCTGGTAACAAGAAATTCAAATTACAATGGTCCTAGTAAATATATCATTATATTTAAAGTGTGCTCTTGCCTATTACTTTGGAAATTATAACTTGCTTGTTGCTATCACCCAGGTACGGATTTTCTCTGCATCAAATATCCGACGGGAGCTTCAAGAATCAATGAGAGACTACATCCGAGCATCAGTTGGTATAAATGACAAAGGCGAGCTTATTGTTCCGAAGCTACTACAGAGCTATGCTAAGGGCATTGTGGAGGACTCTCTGCTTGCTGACTGGATCTGCCGTCATCTAACACTGGACCAAGTCGCTGCAATCCAAGATACTTCATCATCGCACAAGCAGCGTCTCCTTGGAGTGCGCAGTTTTAGCGTCATCCCATTTGATTCAACATTCCGGTACCTGTTCTTGTACGACAACAATAGGTGCCAGAACTGAAACAAACTGCATTGCCTATGTGCAGAGAGTAACCAGAGTGGACATTTTTACATAGTGGAAAATGAAAATATTAATTTTTGTACAGTTTGTAAATTTTGGGGGTGATTTGATTTTTCTCTATGTAAAGTTCAGTTAAGTTTTGTACTACAAAGTACAAATTAGCCAACTGCCCTTACATTTTTGCAACTAGTTTTAAATATAATGGTATTCGGTATGGAAATGTAACTTTGATTATATATAGTTCAGTATCAAGTTACTGGCTTAATTAGTTAATTAGTGCCAGGCAGCACAAAATTATGCTAGAAATTCACAGCCAAGTAATACTGCATGTAGAACAATCCAACTGAACTACAACTACTACTGAACTATGAACTTTCTTAAGGTGTTTGCTGCTTCTGCTCCCACGTATTTCTCCAGTTGAAATTGGATCTAATTCAGCATTCATTTCTGAATGGGCTCGATGTCGATGAGCAGGCCCTGAGACGGGTAAGGCAGCGGGAATCTGGAGAAGCTGCGGTCGCACCCGGCGGCGAGCTTCCACCTGAAGCGCGTCACGATGTAGTGCACGGCCACCAGCGTCTCCACCCTGGCGAACTCGTTCCCGGGGCAGACGCGCGCGCCACCGCCGAACGGCACGAAGGCGAAGGGCGGCACCGCCGCCGCCGGGCTCTCGAACCGCGCCGGGTCGAACCTGCCGGGCTCAGAGAAGATGGCCGGGTCCCACTGCGTCATGTTGGCCGCGTGGATCACCTGCCAGCCTTTGGGTATGACGTAGCCGCCGTACTCGACGTCGGCGACCGTCTTCCTCATCATGCTGAACACCGGAGGGATCATCCGTAGCGTCTCCATGGCCGCCGCCCAGGTGTACCTCATCCTGGCGAGGTCCTCCCACGACAGAGCCTCACCGCGCGCCTTGCTCCGCGCGATCTCTTCTTGCTCTGATCAAATAAATTCCAAAATTTCCACCGTCCATGGATAGGAAAAAACATCAGGATGGATGTTGTTGGTGTCTAGCTTATGATCAAGGCTGTAAGAATAATCAGATACCCTGGACAACTTTGGCATAGGCGTCCTTGTCGGACTCGAGCTGCCGGATGAGGAAGGTGAGCAGCGCGGCGGTGGTGTCGTGCGCGGCGACCATGAGGAACATGACGTTGTCGATAATCTCCTCGTCTTGCAGGCCCTCCGCGAGCATGAGCGTGACCACGTCGTCGGACGGCGAGCTCTCCCCGCGCTCCAGCCTGGCCCTCCTCTCCTGGATGACCCCGCCGACGGCGCGCCGCCCGCGTCGGCTCGCGGCGAGGCAGCGGCTGTAGGTGGTGAAGGGCAGGTTGACCGGGACCGCCCAGATGCCCCGCACCAGCTGCTGGAACTCCGTCCACAGCTCCCGCCGGACGGCGGCGTCGCTGCCCAGACCGAAGATGGCTGTGCACATGACGTCGAAGGTGAGCAGCTTCATCGACGGCATCACGGCCACGGCGCCGCGGCCGCTCCACTCCTCGTCGAGGTGGCGCCGGACCTCGCCGTCCATGCCGGCGACGTACCTCTTGACGGCGTCCACCCTGAGGAACTGCACCATAATGGCCCTGACGCGGCGATGCTCGTCGCCGACCACCTCCCGGATCGTCCGGCGCCCGATCATCCGGGCGAGGGACTCGGGGGTCTTGGCGGTCACCGCAGCGCTGGAGAAGATGAACTTGTTGGCGGAGGTGCCGACGAGGAAGGCCGTCGGGCAGCCAAAGAGGGACAACCGCGACACGGGGCCGTACGCGGACACGCAGCGCCGGAGCCAGTCGTCGGCGGTGTTGGCGCGGAGGGCGCGCACCAGGCTGAGCGTCTGCCCGATGAAAGGGAGACCGAACGAACCGGGAGGCAGAGGGGGCTTCGTCTTCTTGCCGCCGGCGCTGGCAGAGAGGAGACGGAGGAGTAGTGGTAGCGACGCAGCAACGGCGAGGATGGCGACTGCGGCCGCCAACATCGCCGGAGTAGCATCCATGAATTTGTTTCGATCAAGAGATTTGCACTAGTTTTTTCTTACTGTGTCTGCTGCAAAGGTCCAGATTTGCAGTAGGGTCTGCCTTGTTGGATTGCTACTCTATCCACCCCAACTTTCTAACCATTTGATTGATTGTTAGTATTATTGGAGGAATAAATTAAGATTGTTTCTAGGTGATGCCTTGTTGTTGAAAGTTGATACCATTGGAGTAGGGACAAGATGAACCAGTCAGCAGTTAGATATTTTTTTCTAATTCATATAGTGGCGCAGTCATCTTACCGATCAACGAGTATATAAGACGATGAAACAAAGCGAAGACAAGCTGGCCTTTTTTTTTTTTTTTTGCGAAAAGATAGGCACGCTGCTGGAAATGGCAGTGAAGTGTTCCTTTCACTATTGCCTGATGGGAAACCGAAATGGAGGATGTCAACTCTTTTCAACACTTTATATTCTCATTTATCTAGTTATTTAGCTAAGATTCACTCTTCAAGTTTCAGTCAATTCCGGGATTAAAAAATTTCGGACCCAAGCGATAAACAAGGATTTCAGAAATTTTTATTATTTTTCTCTGGTTTTTAAATTTTTTAAATTTATTGTTTCCTAAAGAATATTAAAATATTAATTGTGGTAGGGGAAAAATTTCGAACCCCACCGGGAAAGACGAAATTCCAGCCGGAATTGATTTCCATGTGCAACATTTGTTTTCAACTTTCCTTGCAAGTGCAGCAGGTGATCATTCCCATTAACATCTGAAAAATATTACTTCCTCTGTTTTAAATTGTAGGTCGTTTTAGCTTTTCTAAATTCGTGGATATTACTATGTATCTACATATAGTGTATATCTAGATGCATAATAATATCTATGAATCTTAAAACATCAAAACAACCTACAATTTGGAAGGGGAATACTTTTTTAAATACATCACTTTTAATATGCACCTAGACATAAGTGGTAATATTGTAATACATATCTATCGTTTATGTTCCTATGTTTTGCCTTCCAACCAAATGTAGACATAAGAGAGTAATACTGTAGTACATATCCTTCCTGTATGTTCCTATGTTTTGCCTTCCAACCAAATGTGATGGAACCGTTTAACTACAAAAAAAATACAGAGGGGCGTTGACGGAGCTTGTAAAGGAGAAAAAAAGTCTTCATGGTGTGTGAGTTGCATGATGGCTTACTGTAAGTAAACTTCATCCCAGAGCACCAGAGCTAGCGTCGCCCCTCCGAGTGCGACGCTGGTGGAAGATGTTAGGGCAACTCCAACCGGACTCTTTTCTGCACCCTTACCTCAAAGATGAGAGTCCAAAGACAAAACAAAAATGTCTCCAACCCGCCTCTCATCCGGCTCCCAACGGATGAGGCCCTCTCATTTTCCTCCCCTCGACTCCCATTTGTGGGAGCTCCTCACTCGGGCTCTCATCCGGCAGCAAGCCAACCACCGCTGCTCCCGCGCCTCCATGAAGGTTTCCTCCCGTCTGTGCGCATGCGGTGGCGGCGGTGGCGTCGGTGGTCGGAGATCGCGCATCCACCTGCGCAGGCCCGCGGCGGAGGTCGGGCGGAGAGGGAGGGGGGAATCGTACCTGCAGATCGGCGCGAATGGGGGCCAGCGGCGCTCCTCCCAGCGGCCGTGCCCATGGGGGGCAGCGGCGGTCTCCCCGCCTCGTGTGACAACCCGCCCAGGAAAATACCGTATTATCACCTAAACCAATCCACTTTGGTCATTAAGCAATAATAAAGTATCATCCCGTCGTTAGTTGCCGGGTCGAGCCCGGTGAAATCACTTACATAGCAACAAAAGATCGACAAATATGCATTAAAACTCACGTGAAGGCGATCCAGAGTACAACACATGATTAAAAATCCAAATCCGCCCTGAAGGGTTTAATTATTACAAACCGAAGTACTTGACATGACAAACGAGGTTCAGAGTTCGAAAACAGTGGAATTTAACTAAACGGTGCGATGAGCATCACAGGAGGCCTGTCATGATGCCTTCACTCGTCATCTTCCACCCACTCCGGCCACCAAAGCGGATCTCTCCAGCCACACATCACTAAAAGCATTACCGTAAATCAACAAATTACAGCAAGGTGAGTATACTAATACTCAAGTTCAGTCTCGGTG
This sequence comes from Cenchrus purpureus, assembly GCA_022644695.1. Classification (NCBI taxonomy): domain Eukaryota; kingdom Viridiplantae; phylum Streptophyta; class Magnoliopsida; order Poales; family Poaceae; genus Cenchrus; species Cenchrus purpureus. The sequence continues at coordinate 50,122,846 of CP053458.1, forward strand.
ACAACTACATCACCAAACTCTAGATATGAGAGGCTTTTTGGCTAGTGGGGTTCTTTTGCTAAAAAGCAACAAAGAATATGTCCTTACTTTCAAGATTTTAGCACAGGTTCTAGTAGATTACTCTATTCTAAATGAGCAAGCTATTGCAAGCATAAGTTGTGCAATTCAATTAAGCAAACATCACTGTTCACAAAGTTCCATCATTAGGGATATCATGACCAGTTGGATAAGTAGTCTCAGATAACGGTGAGAGGCCGACAACCGATTGATTTAAACCTTGCAAGGTAGATCTAAACACACGGTGGGGTGTACTCACCAAGAGTCCACCAACCAGGCGGTTCCCAAAACTCTTCACTGTGATCGAATCTTACAGCCTTTGGTACAAAGTATCCGCATACCCCGCAAGGCACCCAGAATCACACATGCACCACCGGTAGCTAGCCGTGAGACACATCCCAAGATGAGTAATAATAAGATCCCTCACCGCGTCATTAAGGTACTAGGCTTACCGGTCCCATTCCCGACAAGTGCTTAGTACTTTCAAACACTTAACCCACGAAAGCCATTGGACCGGAGCCCACATCACATGCTATTACCACATGAGCAATCCATTTATAAAGATCTTATGATTCCAACATAAGAACCTATTCTCGCGAGTGACAAGCATCACTCGACTTGTAACGGTCCTATAGCATAGCAGCTACCGACCTAGCATACTAGTAAAAGACATAGGCACCTAGGGATCATGCATCTAGGGTTTCATTTCAACTCCTGAACATAAATGCACAAACATCCATAGGTAGTTGCATGAATTTACAAAAACACTTAGGTTAATGCACCGGGGCTTGCCTTCGTCAGCAAAGTTAGCCTGGGGCTCCTCGCTGTCCTCGTTCACTTCCATGTACTGCAGCTCCGCGTCAGCTCCTCCTTCCTCGGCTTCCGGCACGAGCGAGTAGTTACCGTCGGGGAGTTCTACACGGAAAGCATATGCAGGGTTATTGTGTGGAGTGAGAGATTAATTATCACATCCAACTCTTGTTGGCCATATTCACCTTGACAAACATTTAATTAGTATTTCTTTCCATTAAGGACATGACATGTGGAGGTTTATTAATTTAATCTTTTTGATGGTGACTGTGTACATATTTAAGCAAATAAAGTCATTTAATTTCACAAATCAGAAAGGGTGGATCTTTATCTCCTAAATAAGCTACTCAACATTTTAATGAAGTCATTTAGGGAGCAAGGATGATTTTTTTCCAATTAAACCTATTATGAAGTTTATATGGATTCCAAGCTTTTAATTACAAAATAAATTATAAAAACAGTGGGAGGTGCATTGCAGGTTCTAATCACCTAAACAAAGCCACTGGTCCAAGATACACATTTAAAATGAGCCACCAACAAAAATATCAAAAAATGACATTTCCTAGCTACCAAAAATATGAGAAAAGCATAAATAAATAAATAAATAAAGTACTCCTGGAGCCAAACTCATTCCTACATCATCTCTGACCTAAAACAAGCCTTGGAGACTAGAAAAGACAACAAGAATCAATTTGAAATTTGAACTAGGCATTTAATGCAAATCTAAGCATAAAACAATGATAAATACTTCTGAAAGAGATAAAATCATGGTAAATGCAAGAAAGTTGAATCTAGTTATATCATGAGCATAGCCACAAGTTGAGCACAAAAATCTATTTACATTTTGCTACAAAAATCATTAAGGAAGAAATAGCATAAATGCAAAGTAAATCATATAAAAAGATCTGTTTCATAAGTTTGTGCAAATTTTTGTCCAAGGTCTACAAATGACATATCTAGAAATATATCCAAGATTCAGCTCCATAAAATTTCTAGATTTTGAACTACAGCAAAAGTATGTCAAACTAAGTTTGAATTTTCATTCAAAATATCTGAGTCAAAAGTATGGTCATGCTTTGTAGAAGTTGTAGATCTAGTCTCACTGAAACCAACAAAATTGGGTTTGCATTTTTTTGATTTTTCTACAAATTTCTATGATTTTTCTAAGTGGCTGGACTAAGTTGCAAGGAAACTAAGATAACTTTCATTACGAACTGTAAGTGCAATCAAGCCCTAAGTGGGTTTTGGTGAGTTGAATGACAACTTGATTAAAACTCTAACACTCTTGTAAAGCATGTGAGCAGGTTGTTGATTATTGATAAATAATATTTATGTATAAGATCATGCATTTGGCTCATATTGCTAATAAGACAAGGGTGGATCATGGCAATATACATGAAATGTTTGCAAGCATACTAAAGATGAATGTCATGATATGGATAGTATGTTCTTCCCATTGAGCTTTACATAAGACATACATCAAGTGATCCTAAGCTAAAGAAAAGCAAATATAGAGGCATGTTTATATATGGTACTTGGTTGGCCTCTCTATGTCAAAGCAAAGCATATTGTGAAGATAGGAGAAGCTTGTGATATAAATAGGAGAACTAAAGGTTAAGTTATGGATGGCATCAAGGGGATTTCACTATTGACACAAGATGGAACTTGATGAACTATACAATGAGTTTACCAAGTACAATATCAAGTGGATTTCACTCTTACATCATATGAAGGATATTGACTCATATAAAAATGCTAGTTGCAAGACTTCAAGTATAGCATTGACAAAGGTCATGTGGATATCTCCATTGTGATGGACCTACAAAAAGAAGTTTGCAAAGCAAGAATAAATGATATCAATCGAAGGACAAACTATTTGAGTGGCATCTCAAATGGAATTCTCTCTATGGTGCAAGGCTTGACTCAATTGTGACAAGGATAAGTGATGAAGAGATCAAGATAGCTAAAACGAGGAACTAAGCATAGGCTATGGATAGCGACCATAAGCAAAGTGGCTAGGGTGAAGTTGAGAGCGTCAAGGATTTCGAAGTATCATATCCAAGCCTACCGAGGAAAGTGATAAATTGCATCTAGTGTCATGATTGATAAATAAGAGTGGCTTATGAATTCAAAGTGTTAATTCTCTACTCTATGGAAGAATTCTAAGTCACTAGCTCAAGGTGGACATGTTCAAGCACATACATATATTTACTCATCTATAACATGTGCTCAGTTGGTATACAATATTGGAAGCCCTCGAATCATTGAAGATCAATTACCGGCGTACCTTGGTGGTTCAAGCTCAAGTGGATTAATTAGGGTTTATCTTTTATCTTGAGTTTAGGTATGCCGTACTATCAAGAGGGATGAATCATTGGTTGGACAACAAACATCAAAAAGTGCTCAAGTGAACCCATGAGAGACTAACCCGTGAGATCAAAACCTTAGTAGAGCTCTCTAGTCCAAACCGGTCTGACCGGTTTGGGCACTGACACCGTCCAACGGCTAGTTAGTTTGAATACCGGTCTGACCGGTTTGGCAAACCGGTCTGACCGGTTTTGTCTGACAGACTAACGGCTAGTTTTGTGTGTGGTGGGTATTTATACCCATGAGCTCCTCTTTGAGGGGCTGCTGGTTCTCCACACTCCTAATACCTTCTAGAACCCCAGCTGAGCTCTCCCCAACCTCTCTAAGTGAGATTCAAGCCTTTAGTGCCTTATCTTTAAGTTGGGTTGAGAGAGTGACTTGTATGAGAGCTTTAGAGAGCTTTGTGAAGCCTAGTGAGCATCCCACACTTGAGCACTTGCTGATTTCGTTGAAGATCTTTTGAAGCATCTTTTACTCTTAGAGCCCTTGGCTCCTAGACGGCTAGAGGTCGCTTGGAAGCTCCCGATCATCGTGTGGCAGCTCCAAGAAGTTTGTAATTGCAAATCAAAGATAGTGGAACACTCCATCTATTGCCTTGGCGATAGGTGTGAGGGAGGAGCGGATTGAAAGAGATCCCAAAGCCCTTGTGGCTTACCTCAACAACGTGGACGTAGGCCAGCCTTAGTGGCGAGCTGAATCACGGGATAAATCCGGTGTCTTTGTGCTCTTACTTGCTTTACATTCACTTGCATTACCTTAAGTTGTTTCTAGCTTAATCTTTGTGCTTTCGCTTCGATCTACCTTGGTGTGCTTGTATTGTGTGCAGGGACTTCATTGACACTCTTGGAAACACCTGTGGAAGTCCTACACCAAGCTTTGGTTTGAGCTAAAACTCGTAGAGGGCTATTACATAGTTTGTCGGTTTGCTGCCTAGCAAAACCGGTCTGACCGGTTTTGGAAACCGGTATGACCGGTTTCTGTACTGACAGTGGGTTAAAGTTTTTAATAAGTGCAGATTCGTCTATTCACACCCCCTCTAGACGACATCAAGATCCTTTCACGAACAAGTCCCTGGTTCACAACTATACCCCTAGATATTCACAATCGTGCCCTTCCGGCGGCGGTGAGCTTGCTGGTGGCGAACGGCGGCCGGAGGAGATGAACAAATGGCGCAGATGTGTAATTGGGCTTACCACGAGCCGATTGGTGGCGGTGGCTTGGCCGGAGGGAGCTCCGGCTAGCGGCGGCGGCGAGACCGCGGCGGCGCGGCCGCCTCGGCTCGAAATCCGGCGAGGGGAGGTGCAATGTGGGGAAACAAGCGACGGTGGGAGCTTCACTAGGTCCTAGGGGAGGTGCTGGAAGGCTTGATTGGCGGCGGGAGCGGGCGGAGGTGCGTGGTCACAGCGGCAATGGCGGGTCGGCGGAGGCGGCGCGTCTTGTGGGAGAAACGTGGTATTGCTTTTATAGGCAGGCAAGGCCGTGGGAGTGTGGGAGAGCTTCTCCTCGAAGCAAGGGAGGAGAGGGAGAGGGACTCGGCGGCGGGCGCCGGCGATGGCGGGCGGGGTCCGGCCAGCCGTTGGCGGAATGGCCACACGCGGGGAGCGCGTCCCTCGTGGATTTCCGCTCGGGCGGCGGGCGCGATGATGGCCTCCTCGGCCGCGCGGCCGACCGGCAGGGGGGTCCAGACGCCGAGGCGGCGTCGCCGCCGTGGTGGTGGCGCGAGCCGCAGCGCCGACGTCACCAGTTTGAATTTGAATTTGCCCGCCACTCGAAATTTTCAATTGAAACTTCAAAACCGCCAAAAAGATAAATTGTAGAGGGGACATAGGAGATCAACTTTTGTGCAGGTCGACCTATGTTTCGAGCCATGGTTTGAGCATGAACTGCAGGCAAAGTCGCTGACTTTCATGGCGTCGAGAAATAGTAAAATGAAGTTTGACTTGAGTTTTTGAACTATTTCCCCTCCGAATTTGAAATGCCACCTTAAAGATGAATTGTGTCCCACGAAATTCTGCACAACTTTTATATTGGCAGATTTTTGAGTGTTTAGACAAAAATTGGAGAGCGTGGCCAAAGTTCTAGGACAAGGGGTGGAAATCAAGGGGTTTGACCACTTTGACTAGGGTTTTGACCATGGTGAAGGATGTTGATTTGCTTAAGGTGCTCATGGGTGATTGTTGGCTAGGTTTTCGAGGTGATGACCAAGGTTGACCAAGATTTGACCAAAGTCAACAAGTTGACTAGTCATTAGTGTTAATTAAAAATCTGGGGCGTCACACCTCGCCCTCGCGCGATGGGGGCCAGCAACGGCCGCTCCGTCCTGGCACCGATGGAGGCCGGCGGTCGAGCCATGGAAGCCGGCGGCCATGGGGCTCCGCGGTGGTCTGACCAACGACTGCGACAGTGCGGTCATGGGGCCGCCGGTGACTGCTTTCGTGCGCTCCGCCCCATGCCCGCAGCCGCGCTCGAGGAGGGGAGGTCGGGTCCATGGATCCCGGCGGCAGTGGGGAATAGAGGGAGGAGGGGAGGAGACAGGGGGAGGACAGTGGTTAAAAAAGGTGCTGACGAGTGGGCCTCACGTGGTAAGAAGTGAATAAACAAAGGAGATAAGAGGGTGTATGTGAGTTGGGTTGGAGTTGGTAGAAAAGTAGAAACCTCAAATGTAGATGAGAGATCCTTATATGGATGGATGAGGGCTCAATTTTAAGAGCCCGGTTGGAGTTACCCTTAGGTCTAACAGAAGATGTTGATGGCCTGATGGGCCTTGCCAAGCATGACTCGCACCACCACCACCACCACCGAGTAGCTTTCTCGACAGAAAATGGTGCCAATAAGCTCCCCCACCGTACCAGACCACCACCGTCGACACTCCTAGGTTCTCACTGTCACAGTAGTCCCCTCCGGTGCCCAGTCACCACCACCACCACCTCCTCCCGGAATCCTGAGTATAAGACCATCTGCACTGCATTGCGGTATCCCCTTCGGCATGCAGGTAGGGTAAACATTTGAAGTAAAATTTGCTGTAGTGGTGTGCGGCAAAGCCTACGGCACGCAAGCGTAACCGGAGCTTTACGGCACTCCCGCCGTAGAATGAAGCCTTATGGCACTGCCACCATAGTCAACTGCCCCTTTTCTCGTGCGCACAAATGGAAGAAGCAGGGAAGGGAGGGAGGCCCCGCCGCGATGGGGGACGAGGGTGTGGCGCCGGAGATGCGGAAGGCAAGCGGCGCTGGAGATGGGGAGGACGAGCGGCGACCGTAGGCCTCCGCCTGACGATCCGTGCCGCCCGCACATCCGCGTCTCTACTGGCTCCCCTACAGTGCGAGGTCGAGGCCACCGCCGCCAAAAGCCTCGTTGGAGGGAGCAGGAGGGAGCCGTTCGCCACCGCAGAGGGAGCAGGAGAGAGCAGGGGATGGGTGGCTGGAGGTCCGCAGAGGGAAGGGACGGAGGGGCTGCCGGGGAAGGAAGGGACAGCCAGGGAAAGAAGGGAGGGAGAGAGCGGGGGCTCACGCCGCCGGAGAGGGAGGAGACAGCGAGCGGCGGCACCCTCCCTTGGCGGGGATCGATCGATCGAGAGACCGTGAGGAACAGAGGAAGAGAGATAAGGATGATTTTTTTCTGTTTTTTTGCCCCTTTCATTGTTCAGTATTTTTATTTTAGACCCTATAACATATATTTTCTCACATTCTAATCCCTATAGTTTTTATTTCCTCATATTTTAGTCCCTAAAGATGTAAAAATGATTTTTAAATGAAGATGGTAGTTGGAGGTAGATGAATAAAATATAATGTAGTTGGATATAGAGTAAATATATAAAATTGTTAGTGTGTATCTATGAAAGGATCTTGAAGTCGCCTAGAGGGGGGTGAATAGGCGAGTCCTGAAAAATCACCACTTAAAACAATTTTATCAGCAAAGTCCGGATACTCCGGACTTTTTCTTGAGTCTCGTCAAGCGCTGCATGAAATGTAGCACTGCCCAAACCGGTGCCACCGGGTTTGCCTGGCAGTGACTCCCCTCTGTCCTCCTTCTTGTTTGCTTGCTTGAAATCAACTCAAGTTGGATGAGTAGTTCAGAGTGTTCTATGAGGAATATTCAATGCCTGCACTTCACAAACACTAACACCCGAGTAGTTCGACAAATATGACAAAGAGCAAGCTAGGAATAAGAAGTAAGGTAAATACGAGGTAAACCAACAAGATACACAATGATTTGTTTTACCGAAGTTCGGATTCACCACCGTGTGAATCCTAGTCTCCGTTGGGTGCTTCTCCTACCGAAATCGGGTTGCATTCAACCCTTTTCCCGATCCACTAGATGGCTTCTTCCCTTGCGGAGGCGAAGCAAGACCTTCACAAACTTTCCCACAGCTCACCACACCTTGGGAGCTTATGGGCGACGCCAGCCTCAGGAGGCAACCCTCCAAGAGTAACAAACGCCACGAAGATCTCTTGCTATGAACTCGAGTGCTCAAGGATGGATTAGCTCAACTTTCACTCAATCTTTCAATCCCTCAGCCAAATCTCTTCTCTTCTCAAATCTCTTGCTATACTAGAGATAGGAGGGCTTAAAACGGCTATGGAGATGTGTTTTTCATGTGGGGAACCAGCAGCCACAAATGGGAGAGGGTGAGGGGTATTTATACCCATCATCCAAAAACTAGCCGTTGGCTGTTAGGTCCCGGAGTCTCCGGAAAAACCCCCGGATACTCCGGAATCCCCGGAATCTCCGAAGCTTCACTGGACAGCATAGGTCACCTCGGAGAAAAAGGCATAACTTTTTACTCCGGACTCCGAATTCGATGATCTTGGACTCTATGGAAAGCTTATTCAGAGGAGCATCCATTCCAACTGAAAATAAGCTCCAAAACCATCAGGTGCATGCATTGTAGTAAGTGTTTCTCTCATGATAGCACTAGGGAGGTTAGGTTTGAGCACCGAGACATAAGCAAAGCTATCCACGTTGCATCCCTCTTGATAGTAGGACATACCTATACTCAAGATCAAATACAAATGCAATATTAGAACTCTTGAGCTTCATCTTCATGAATCGCCATACTTGAACAATATATCCATTTGAGAGATTCATCCATCAATGTCTCATTGATTTGAGCACTTCACCTTGAGCTAGTGACTTGGATCAATATTCAACACATATGAATGAAATCCACTTCTAGATGCCAAGTCAACCTTCACATGATCCAAACAACGTTTGTTGCATCCTCATTGTTCCACTCGATTAGGCTCGACTTGATACCTCGAAATTCTTCAAGCTATAGCCACTTCACCTAGCTACACATGGTCCAAGTCACTACTTGGCCAACCTTAGCTTAGTACCTCATTGCTAATCCCTTGCTTGATTTCTTCATCCATTCGTTGCCAATTTGAGTTTAGCTTGATTCAACAACAAGAGTGAAATCAATTGAGATCATGCCTTCTTTTAATTTAAACATCCCTTTTTATTCATGACAAACTTCTTATTTTATATAGAGACCGTCCAATATTCCAATATCAATATGCCTCTATATTCACCTTCATTAACTTGTCATATATCATCTATATGCTTCACGGGATCATATATATCAAATATCATGACATTCATCATTGAGTTAAGTCATTTCACAATATGAGGCTAAAACCATGTCTCAACTTATCTAGTATACACATAGCTTGTTTTCACCATGTAGATAACCAATGTCATACTCATACAATATGCTTTGTCTTTCATATATCAACCTGCTCACATTCTTGACAAAGACACTAGACCTTTAATCAAGTTGTCATTCAATACACCAAAACCCACTTAGGGCCTAGATGTCTTTCAATCTCCCCCTTTTTGGTGATTGATGACAACTTCGATTAAAGCTTACAAAAGATATTCAATAAAGCTTAAAACTCAGATTTAGGTTGAGCTCCCCCTTAATATGTGTTATGAATGGAATTCATAATATTTGGCCTTAAATGCCATTTTGCACATTTTCAAGAAAACATGGAGCTCCCGCTAAATCTGCAACATAAAGTGCAAAACAAGTGTGTGAACAATTAAACCGTGATGCATGCACTAAATAAGCACTTCAACAAATAAAGCAAAGAAATGACAGTGCTGTCTGGCTAACCCGGTGCCACTGAGTTGCCAAACTCGGTGCCACCGGTTTTGCCCAGGCAGCCCTGTCAAAATAGCAATACATCACCCATAAAATTCACACTAACATGCAAATGAGTCTTAATAAGCATAAAAAGGTTCAACACACAATAAGGCACACAAACAATTTTTCTCAAGTCCAACTGAAGCTTAAAAGAATTTTATTACAAGGACATGTTGCATCCAACAACCAAAACCACCACTTGAATTCGGTGCTACCAAGATCTGCAATCCGGTCCCACCGGTTTTGCCTGACAGAAACACATAGCTGAGCTTTTAATCGATCAATCTCTCCCCCTTTGTCATCTATCACCCATAAAAGGTCCTAGGGGTTCTCTGACAGCTGCTCATGGTTCTTCTTCATCATCATCTTGAGGTGGTGGCACAAATTGACTTGGAGGCACAAAAGATGGTGGAGGTGGAAATGGAGGAAGGTGAGAAGTCATTCCCTCATATGGATTAACTGAGCCAAATAGGCTACCATAGTAGTTCCACCAACAACGCTTGAACTTCCTTGTGCATTAGGATTCACCTGAGGCATGCTAGAGGATGTGCCTTGCCCTTGTGTGCTCATGAAAGGTACCTCTGAATATGAAGATCGAGCACTATACACTCCTCCAATGGTTGGATTGTAGTATGTGTTTCCATAGGCTCTATCCCAATAATCCTTGTTGGTTGCCGGATCAACTTGTTGTGACTTGTCCCAAATGCTCTCAAAGGTCTCCGGCTCACTATCTTCATCATCGGACGGTGCATGTGGAACGGGAGGCCTATTTGTGGGAGAGGGATTTTCATACATGAGTCTTATCATTCTTGAATCCCTCTTCCTAAGTTGCCTTTCCTTGTGAGCAACATCGCTTGCTTTCATGCAAGACCCACACCAAAAGTTGAACAACTTTCTAAGTAGAGAAGGGGGCTTTTGCACATGTTGTTGTCCACGACCACGGCCTCGACCATATGAAGGCCTTGCTGTCCTAGATGGAGCAACAGCTGCACCAGGCTATTTGGGGACTTCTTGGCCTCCAATATTTGCTTGTGCACTTGCCAATTCAGCTAGGGATGGTCCGACAACATCATTCTTCAAATGAAAAGGCTTATGCTCATGATCATACTCAAATGTGTAGTTGATGATTGCCTCAATGATGTACATGAGATAAGGAGCATATCCACAACTCTTTTGTGGTGAACCTGAGATGGTATGAATTTCTTCCCAAATATAGTCCACAACACTAAATTCCAGCTCACTAGGACTCATGTGTTTCAACAAATCTCTTCCATAGTTTGACACATTTGATTGGTCCCCTTCCCTAGGAGCAAGTGTCTTTCTAAACATGCGGTGCAAGTATGCATAGAATGGTAGCATGCCATTTACCCGACCATAGTTCCATTCTTGTCCCGGGATATACATGAACTTCATTTCTTCTTTGTCCATGTCATGATCTCTGTGGATCTTCACCCTTGCATTATCTTCTTCATCAAAACCAAGTAGAGAGGCAAACTGAGTGTAAGTGATACCAAACCATTTTCCCTCCATCATCCAATGCACAATTTTCTCATCCTTCCAAGAGGTGAAGTAACAAGTGGCATAAAATTGTGCAATCACTTCATTATTCCATGACTTAGCAAAGCCCATGATATCATAAATATTTTTCCTCTTGCACTCACGAATGATTTCAGCAATCCTTGCATCTCCCAAGTGTTCCAAGAACCTCCAATCAATGTATTCCGAGCGAGCAATTGGGTAGTCTTTATTGATGATGGCACTGGCATAATAGTCTTGATGAAACTTGGTGCCAAACCGGTAATCCAAATTTCTTCCACCAACTTCTATGAGATTCTTTTCCCTTTCTTTTCTTGCTCTCTCTGTCATACCCTTTCCTTTATAGTTGACTATGTTGCGGTGCTCAGGATCAATGGGGGGCCTCATTCTAACATTGAAGTGAGTCTCACCGTCATCCTCAACTGGCTGTGGTCCAAGAACTGATATGCCCTCATAGTCATCATCACTGTCATCCTCTCTGGTGCCCTGACTATGCTCATGGCTAGTTGTGCGGATATTTTTGCCCTTCCTTTTGCGTTGAGAAGCTGTTGTAGGTGACTCGGGAGGAGTGGGTTCCTGTGACAACCCACCTAGGAAAATACCGTACTATCGCCTAAACCAATCCACTGTGGTCATTAAGCGATAATAAAGTATCATCACAGCCGTTATTGCGGGTTAAGCGGTGAAATCACTACATAGCAACAAGGATCGACATATATGCACTAAAACTCAGGCGAGTCGAGATCAACATGATTAACATCCAAATCTACCCCGAAGGGTTTAATTATTACAAACCAAAGTCTTTGACATGATAACGAAGTTCAGAGTTTTGAAAACAACGGATTTAAACTAAGCGGCGCGAGGAGCATCACAGAGGCCTGCCATGATGCCTTCATTCATCGTCTTCCACCCACTCCAGCTCCCAGCCAGACGAGATCTCTCCATGCCACACATCGGCCAAAGGCATTACACGGAACAATAGATTATAGCAAGGCCGAGTATACTAATACTCAAGAAGACTTACCGTCGGTGATAACTACATCACCAACTCTAGACATGAAAGGCTTTTTGGCCATCGGGGTTCCTTTTGCTGAAAAGCAACAAAGAGTATGTCCTTACTTTCAAAGGTTTTAGCACAAGTTCTAAGTTGATTATTCTTTTCTAAGTTAGCAAGCTATTGCAAGCGTAAGTTGTGCAATACAATTAATCAAGCATAAATATTCATCAACTTCCATCATTAGGGATATCATGGCGAGGATAAGTAGTCTCGGATAACGGTGAGAGGCCGACAACCGGTTGATTTAAACCTTGCAAGGTAGACCTAAACACACAGTAGGGTGCCCCTTGAGGACAACCACCAAAGTGTTCCCAAAACTCTTCGGCTCGGATCGATCTTACGCTTTTGGTACAGGCTATCTGGCATACCCCGCGAGGCACCCAGAGTCACCATGCACCACCGGTAGCTAGCTGTGAGACGCATCCCAAGATGAGTAATAGTAAGATCCTCACTGCGTCATTAAGGTACTAGGCTTGGGTCCCATTCCGACAAGTGTTTAGTATGCTCAAACACTTAACCCACGAAAGCCATTGGACCGGAGCCCACATCCCGCGCTCTTACCACATGAGCAATCCATTAGAGGAGATCTTATGATTCCAACATAAGAACCTATTCTCGCGAGTGACAAGCATCACTCGACTTGTAACGGTCCTATAGCATAGCAGCTACCGACCTACATACTAGTAAAGACATAGGTACCTAGAGATCATGCATCTAGGGTTTCATTTCAACTCCTGAACGTAAATGCACAATCATTCATAGATAGTTGCATAAGATTTCAAAAACACTTAGGTTAATGCACCGGAGCTTACCTTCGTCAGCACAGTTAGCCTGAGGGTCCTCGGTGTCCTCGCTCACTTCCACGTCTGCAGCCTCCGTCGCCTCCTCCTTCCTCGGCTTCCGGCACGAGAGCATAGTTACCGTCAGGGAGTTCTACACGGTATGCAATGCAGGGTTCAGGTGGAGTGAGAGTTTAATTATTTTATCCAACTCTTGTTGGCCATATTCACCTAGATAACCATTTAATTACTAATCCTTTTTCATTAAGGTTATTATATATGAAGGCTTATTATTTTAGTCTTTTTAATAGTGATTGCGTACACATCTATGCAATTAACTTAATTTAGATTCACAAAACACCAAGGGTGAATTCATAGACCCTAAGTAAGCTACACAATCATTTAATCGAAATTATTAATAAAGTAAAGGTGATTTTTCTAATTAAATTTAATAGAAGGCTTAATTGGATTTCCACTTTTCACAACCAAATAAATTATAAAAACAGAGCTAAGGGTACCATGCTGGTCCTAAGGACCCAAACACACCACTGGTCCAAAGTTTGACATTTAAGGAGCTATAAACCTACACATCCAAAAATGGCATTTCCTAGCTATATATAAAATGAGAAATACATACATAAATAAATAAATAAATAAAGTGCTCCTGCACCCTAACTCTTTCCTACAACTTCTCTGGACTAAAACAATTCTAAGAAACTAGCATGTTCATCACCAACACATTTGAAATTTGAACTATGCATTTAAATGTAAATCTAAGCATAAATCAAGATTAAATATTTCTAACAGAGATAAATTCATGATAAATTAAGAAAAGTTTCATCTAGATATAACATGGTCATAGCCAAAAGTTAGGTACAAAAATCAATATACATTTTGCTACAAAAATCAATAAGACAGAAATGGCATAAATACAAAGTAATTCATCTAAAAATATCTACACAGTAACTTTGTGCAAATTTTTTCCCAGGCCCTACACATGACATAACTAGCAACATATCCAAAGTTTAGCTCCATAACCTTTCTAGATTTTGAACTACAACAAAATGATGCCAAACTGAATTTGAATTTTAATTCAAAATCTAGAAGTCAAAACTATGGTCATGCTTTGCAAAAGTTGTAGGTATAGTCTCACTGAAACCAAAAAAATTAGTTTTGCATTTTTATGATATTTCTACGAGTTTCTAGGATTTTTCTAATGTGCTGGATCTAGTTGCAAGAAAACTAAGTTAAAGATCATCACAGATAGGTCCCTGGTTTACACATATGCCCCTGGGATTTCACAACCGTGCCCTCCGGTGGCGGGGCGAGCTCGCCGGCAGCGAACGACGGCCGGAGCAGGTGAACAAATGGCACAGGAGGTCGATTGGGCTCACCACGAATCGATTGGGGGTGGCAGTACGGGATGATGAGATGATGCCGGCGGCGGCGAGACCGCGACGGCGCTCCCACCTCGGCTCGGATTCCAGCGAAGACAGGTGCAATGCCGGTGAACAAGCGGCCTTGGGAGCTCTACTAGAACCTAGGGAAGGTGCTCGAGGGCTTGGCCGGCGGGCGAGCAGCGGGTTCACCGGCGGCAATATGGCGGTCCGGCGGGCGGCGCTGGGATGGTCGAGCTGCCTTTTATAGGCGCGGGCGAGGCCGAGGGGGCGTGCGAGTGCTGCCTCAAAGGAAGGGAGGAGGAGTTAAGGGGAGGCGCGGCGGCAGCCGAGGCGCGGAGACGTCGCCGGCGGCGCAGACGGGCGGTCCGCGGCCGGCGCGGGCGTGGGGGGCGTGAGCGTGTCCCAGTGTCGGGGCGTGAGAAACCGCATGATGGCGCTTTCTCGGGCGTCCCGACGCCGAGAACTAGCCAAGTTTGAACATCTCAAACTTTTGAATTTCAAACTAAACTCAAAAATCTATAGATAGGACTTCTGTAGACTGATCAATGCTCTACACAAAGGACACCAGAAGAGCTCGAAAAGGTTTCAAAAGGAGGGAGAAAATGGGATGCCAAGATGAAGAAAATCTCGGCCCCAAGGAACAGTATCCAGCAGGTTTGACTTGCATTTTTGGGCTATTTTCCTCTGAATTTCAAATGCCAACCTGAAGGTGAAATGTGTTCCTCACAATTCTGCACAACTTTTATATTGGCAGAATTTTGAGTATTTAGACAAAATTTGGAGAACGTGGCCAAAGTTCTAGAGTGATATATTGACAACAAGGGGGTTTGACCCACTTAGCTAGGGTTTTGACCAATGTAGCTAGTGTTGACTTGCCTAAGGTGCTCAATGGTGAGTGTTAAGGAGGTTTTCAAGGTGATGGCCCAGGTTGACCATGATTTGACCACAGTCAACTGCTTTGACTAGCCATTAGGGTTAATTAAAAACCTGGGATGTCACAATTCCTGCTTGTATGGGCTCTCCTCATCATTATCACTAGAGGTCGACTCAGGCTCAGAGTCCTCAATGCGCATAGCACCTCTAGGAAGATTAATTCTCCCCGCTGCCCTTTTTGACCGACTAGGTTGTACTGGCACTTCTTCTACAATCTCATGAGTGCTGCTCGTTCCTTCTCTTCTTCTGAGCTCGAAATTTGCATTCTTCATTCTAGGTTGTCTTCTTCCATAAACAAGATCAAACCTTGGATCTGTGACACAAACAGATACATATAGGTCTTAGGAACAATTCTCTGCCATAAATATGTGCATTTGAATTTTCTCGAGCAAAATCCCCAAGATGGGCCAGACCCTCGAAACCGGTGCACGCCACGTGTTCGATATGAACCCTAGATCATGCCCCTGACAATGCTGTTTTGGAATCCTTAAACCAGTGATTGGAATCTGTTCTAGGACCAAACATATGTTGTTCTACCAAAGGAATCCAACAGATATGTCCTAGAAGAGTAGATCGGGCAAAACCAATACATGGGGTACCTCCTGACATGTTGAAGAAGCTGCTGTAGCCCTAGAACTGAGGGGAATCCGATCCCATCGGGTTGGAGGACCGGAATCTTACTTTAATCCTTGAATCCCACGGTTGAGCCCTCAAATCGCCATGGAATCGCCCCTCTGACCTCTCCTTTTACTGTTTTGGGTCGTGGGAGGTTAATGAGGATGAATGGTGACTGTGTAGGGTGAGTCACAGGTCTTATCCTTTTTATCGTCGTGACGGTGCCACCGGTTTCACTTGACCGTGGACTTTTGTCCATAAATTCATTTCTGCATTTCCATTTTCTTACAACTTTCTTTCTCTGCCCTTTATATCTATTTTTGTACAGACCTTTGTCTCAGATATGAATTCGAGAGATTTTGATGAAATGTGAGAAATCCAAAGTTTGCAAGCCCTTGAGATGAGACTGAGTAGCTTCTTTTGAACTTGAGAGTCTTGCCATTTATGGTTAGCAATAATCAGAGTAACAATAACCATAAATAACAAGACACGACCTAAAAGATCAAGACTCAATTATTTTGCAAAAGGCACACCACCTACACTTGCTAGTGAATTTAAAAAAAAACTATCCTAAGTCACAAAGAGTATGCAAATATTACTAGCCAAGACAAGTCTTAGCATATTTAGCTCATGCCTCTACTGAAATTTCAGCCATGGTTAAAAAAACAAAATTTCCAACAAAAATTTGTGAGGCATCAACTAAATATCTAAGATCCATCACTACCACCAAGCAACAAATCAAGGTGATGCTAGCTCCCTTTGCACACCAAAACTCACACTAGCAAGAATAAGGCCTAGATGCACAAATTAACAACTTGAATTTAGGATTCATACCTTTGCCTTTATTATATAGAATTTCTCACATAGAGGAACTCACATAAGTTAGCTTGCACTTTTTAGTCTTTCAGTAACTTTCTCTTGTCACTTTTGACGAGAAGTACCCATTGTGAGCTAAGATGACAAGAGAACACAAATATTAAAAGCACGAGCTTTAGTCTCACATTGGATGACTCTTTGAGAGTGGAATGGAAGTAAGTCACCCACATGAAACCTCATAGAATGGGCTAAATTCCTCAAAGATATAGTGTCCACATGGATATGTGGATGGAAAGGACATGTGCACTACCTTGGTCAAATATGTCCAAGTTAAGGAATTTAAACCATGCTATGGTGAGTAATAAAGATAAATATAATCCAATCCAAAAGTAGAGAGTAAGAGATACAATTATAGATATGGATTGGTGACCTCCTTGTCATGTGGCTTACTCACAACCAACACCCTTGCCATGAGATTTATTCAAGTGAAGAGTATAGATAAAATATTGAGACACCTCACACTTGAACTACACAGATGAATCCTTGCAGGTGATGTTAGTACCAAGAGACACAAAATGTGAAGTGAGCTCCCCCTAAATAGATGCATCAAGTATTTGAATCTTGATAAATGCACTTTTAGCTCCATTAAGGCACTAGAGTAGCAAGCTCCACATTTTGGTCAAAATCTATAAGCAAATAAGAATATGTGAAGTGAGATCAAGAAAGGCTCACAAATAATATTTGCTTAGTCTTATTTTATTTTGAATCAAGAATAATGTGTCTTGAGATATTTGCAATATTTTCCCATTTAGCTTCTGCTGATCCTGGGAAGCTCAGTGCCACCGAGTTCACCAATCCGGTGCTACCGGATTCTCCCAGATTTCTGTACTTTTGCATTTTGCTTATCTAATTGATCCTTTTCTTGATTCTTCTTTTTGCTTTTGCTCATATCTATGTTCCTGCATGCAACAACCACTCAAAGCTCCTTGATGAAGCGGTTAATAGCATCAAGTGGCATTTGACATAATTTGCTTAATAGAACTTGGATGGCTTATCCATCTATATGATTGACTAGCACGAGAGCATGTCTCACATATGAGAGTGGTCAGCAACAGAGAAAGGTACTTATCATGGGAGGAGCATTGAGGGAGACTTCTTTCATTTATTTCACTTGGCTCTTTTCAAGTAATGAGTCATACAATTTCTCTTGAGATATAGATGAATGAAAATAAATATCCTCTCAAGTGAACCAAGCTTCCAATGCTGCTCAAAGTACCTGCAAAGTCCTTTTAGGCATGTTTTGGTACCCAACGTGCATTGGGTCCTACAAGGTTAGTGATCAAGGACTTAGGTACCCAAATGGCCTTTGTGCCCTTCCTTTGTGATACAACCACTCTAGAGGCACAATAGTCATTTGAGTTCCTCTCAAGCATATTATTTTGGTAATGAACATGGTTGAGCTTAGAATCCTTACTATTTAGACAATCCTTACCAAGATGTCCTTTTTGACGACAAGTGTAGCAAATCTTGTGCTTGATGTTGCTAATCTTCTTCACACTTGTCATGGAGCCATCATTCTCCTTGTATTTAGCTTGAGCCTTCAAAAATCCCTTGTTGAGCTTCACTTGAGGTTTCTTAGTGGAAACCGGTGCCACCGATTTTGAAAACCCGGTGCCACCGGGTTTCCCTGAGGGAACCTTTGCCCAGTTGGTACAAGCTTCAATCTTGTGCCCTTTCTCATGACAACCAAAGCATCTTCTCTGAGCAAGACTTCTTTGCCTCTTTGATTGGTTTGGATTGTCTTCTTCCTTGAATGAGCACATGGATGAATAATGTCCCATGTGTGAGCATTTGTAGCACTTGATGTGATCTAACTTCTTTTTGTTGCTAATCTTGTGATCATTGATCTTGTGGCTTTGTTGAGAGATTGATCGAGGGACGATTATCCTCTTCTCAAGCTTCTTCACCATGGGCTCACGGTTATCTTGAGAAGGTTGCACCTTTTCTTTTCCCTTCAACTTAGCCACCTCTTTCTTGAGCTTTTCAACTTCTTGCATAAGATCATCATTTTCTTGAGCAATGAAGTCATCACAAGATTCTGCAATCACTTGATCATCCCAAGAAAGTTTGCCTTTTGGGCCACATAGGTTAGCACAAGATATATCATTTTCAACTTGAGTACATGTGCTAGTGGTGCAATGAGGTGTATAAGATTTAACTGAGTTTACCATAACCTCATTTGCCACTTCTAGCAAGGTGTGTGACTCAACAAGCTTCTCATAAGAATATTCAAGTTCTTTGTGAGTGCCTTATAGTTTCACAAGCTTACGAGTGATCTCCTCAAGTTGATCCTTGAGAACTTGATTTTCCTTTTCTAAGGATGTTGCACAAGATAGAGAGTTAGTAGCACAAGCATATGCCTTGGTAATGTCCTTGCATTTACTAGATAAGGATGCACTTGACTCCTTGAGCTTCTCAATTCTTCTTCGAAGGAATCACGATAAGCTTGTTGTCTTGTGAGCTCATCTCCTTGCCTTCTTACTCTCTTGATGAGTTCTAGCACATTTCTCTTGTCTTTCTTGGTCATTTTGTTGAGATCAAAGTCAATCTCTCCTTTTCATTTTCTTTCTTGTCATTTCCTTTGATCAATAGAGACTTGGAATTGTTAGTGTCCAAAGGATATTGACTAGGAGTAGTAGATACCTCACTAGGTTGGTGAGATGCAGATTTAATGCTCAACGAAGTAACTTGATGCTGATCACTGCCAAACCTGGTGCCACCGGGTTCTAAACTTGGTGCCACCGAGTTTGCATGATCAGAGGCAGTGGTCGTGATGTTGTCTTCCTTTTGATCTCGGGATGATGTCTCTAGAGGAGGAATGCAAGATGTTGATGTTGAGCACTCCTCTAGTGACTCATCCTCTTCCTCTTCATCATCCTCATCATTGACACTAGTATATGTATCCTTGAGTGCCACCCAAATGAGATGTGCGTCATCACAAATGTCCTCATGGCTGAAGATGACCTCTTGAATGACCTTGCTCACATTTTTGAACATGAGATTAATAATGAAGAAGTTATTGAGCACACTTTCCTTTTCCTCCTTTGATAGGTTGGAAGTGTCCTCACTATCAAAATCCTCGGGAAGGATGCTAGGAACCACAACTTGCTCAAAAGGAGGACCCCAAGCATTTAATACATGAAGAACATGAGCAGACCAAGAAGAGTAGTTTGAGCCGTCAAACCTAAGAGGCTCAAACGATACCTCACATGTAGTCGACATCTTTAAACTCCAAGCGGTTAAGCTCGAATCGGAGCACCAGGCTTTGATACCAATTGAAAGGATCTTGATGTCGCCTAGAGGGGGGGTGAATAGGCGAGTCCTGAAAAATCACCATTTAAAACAATTTTATCAGCAAAGTCCGGATACTCCGGACTTTTCTCCGGAGTCTCTGGTCAAGCGCCTGCGCAGCGGAAATGTAGCACTGCCCAAACCGGTGCCACCGGGTTTCCCTGGTAGTGACTCCCCTCTGTCCTCCTTCTTGTTTGCTTGCTTGAAATCAACTCAAGTTGGATGAGTAGTTCAGAGTGAAGTTCTATGAGGAATATTCAATACCTGCACTTCACAAACACTAACACCCGAGTAGATCGACAAATATGACAAAGAGAAAGTTAGGAATAAGAAGTAAGGTAAATGCGAGGTAAACCAACAAGAGACACAACGATTTGTTTTATCGAAGTTCGGATTCACCACCGTGTGAATCCTAGTCTCCGTTGGGTGCTTCTCCTACCAAAGCCGGGTTGCATTCAACCCTTTTCCCGATCCACTAGATGGCTTCTTCCCTTGCGGAGGTGAAGCAAGACCTTCACAAACTTTCCCATAGCTCACCACACCTTGGGAGCTTATGGGCGATGCCTAGCCGTTTAGGAGGCAACCCTCCAAGAGTAACAAATGCCATGAAGATCTCTTGCTATGAACTCGAGTGCTCAAGGATGGATTAGCTAAACTTTCACTCAATCTTTCAATCCCTCACCCAAATCTCTTCTCTTCTCAAATCTCTTGCTATACTAGAGATGGGAGGGCTTAAAATGGCTGTGGAGATGTGTTTTTTATGTGGGGAACCAGCAGCCACAAATGGGAGAGGGTGAGGGGTATTTATACCCATCATCCAAAAACTAGCCGTTGGCTGTTAAGTCCTGGAGTCTCCGGAAAAACCCCCGGATACTCCGGAATCCCCAAAACTAGCCGTTAGGTTCAAAAGTTCTGGATATTCCAGACTTTTTTCCTGGAGTCTTTGGAAATTCCGGAGTCTCCGAAAATTCCCTGAATCTCCGAAGCTTCTTTGGACAACACAGTCACCTCGAGAAAAAGGCATAACTTTTACTCCGGACTCAATTCGATGATCTTGGACTCTATGGAAAGCTTATTCAGAGGAGCATCCATTCCAACTGAAAATAAGCTCCAAAACCATCAGGTGCATGCGTTGTAGTAAGTGTTTCTCTCATGATAGCACTAGGGAGGTTAGGTTTGAGCACCGAGACATAAGCAAAGCTATCCACGTTGCATCCCTCTTGATAGTAGGACATACCTATACTCAAGATCAAATACAAATGCAATATTAGAACTCTTGAGCTTCATCTTCATGAATCGCCATACTTGAACAATATATCCATTTGAGAGATTCATCCATCAATGTCTCATTGATTTGAGCACTTCACCTTGAGCTAGTGACTTGGATCAATATTCAACACATATGAATGAAATCCACTTCTAGATGCCAAGTCAACCTTCACATGATCCAAACAACGTTTGTTGCATCCTCATTGTTCCACTCGATTAGGCTCGACTTGATACCTCGAAATTCTTCAAGCTATAGCCACTTCACCCTAGCCAAGCACATGGTCCAAGTCACTACTTGGCCAACCTTAGCTTAGTACCTCATTGCTAATCCCTTGCTTGATTTCTTCATCCATTCGTTGCCACTTTGAGTTTAGCTTGATTCAACAACAAGAGTGAAATCCAATTGAGATCATGCCTTCTTTTAATTTAAACATCCCTTTTTATTCATGACAAACTTCTTATTTTATATAGAGACCGTCCAATATTCCAATATCAATATGCCTCTATATTCACCTTCATTAACTTGTCATATATCATCTATATGCTTCACGGGATCATACATATCAAATATCATGACATTTATCATTGAGTTAAGTCATTTCACAATATGAGGCTAAAACCATGTCTCAACTTATCTAGTATACACATAGCTTGTTTTCACCATGTAGATAACCAATGTCATACTCATACAATATGCTTTGTCTTTCATATATCAACCTGCTCACATTCCCGACAAAGACACTAGACCTTTAATCAAGTTGTCATTCAATACACCAAAACCCACTTAGGGCCTAGATGTCTTTCAATCTACACACCCTCTCGCCTCGCGTCGCTCTCGCGTGAGCGGCACCAGGCGGCAAACCCTAACCGCCGCCGCTCCTCCCGCCTCCTGCCCCGGCCGCGCCGCCACCTGAGGGAGGCTCCGGAAGTCTGTGAGGCCCCAAGGAAGGCGGTGGCGTGGCTCTCTTCCCCCTCCACGGGTTCTCCACGGCGGGCGCGGCCGCCCGGGTACCCGAGGACCTCGTCGACGGCGGGGCCTCGCCGGCGGCAGCGGTGGTGGGTGGCCATGGATCCGGCGCCCCGCCGGATCCGTGGTGGCCGCGATTGGCGTGTTGCCCTCTGTGTGGTGCGAATGGGGGCGGAGGATGACGGCAATGGCGGCAGCATCTGCGCGGTCTCGAGCGGCGCGCATCGCGTCCGGCGGCAGTGCGACCTTGGGCAGCCTTGACGGCGCTGCGGGGCGGCGACCTGCGACATGGTGAGCCTGCGGCGGGTGCAGTGGCCGGCGAAGGTGCTTGCGTCCGCATGGCGTCAGCAGTGGCGGTGGCAACGGCGCTGACCGGTGGCCTGGTTGTCCGTTTACGGCCTCGGCGGGTCATGCTGGTCGGCGGCTCCCTCCTTCCATTTTGTCAGCACTGCCGATTTGGAGT
This sequence comes from Cenchrus purpureus, assembly GCA_022644695.1. Lineage (NCBI taxonomy): Eukaryota > Viridiplantae > Streptophyta > Magnoliopsida > Poales > Poaceae > Cenchrus > Cenchrus purpureus. The sequence goes on from CP053458.1 coordinate 50,145,411, forward strand.
CGCCATGGTGGTCGAGCCAGGGGGCTGGTTGGTGTATGTCGCGGTGTCGTGGTGGTGCTTCGGGATGCATCGGGCCTCTTCCGGTGGCGGTGTTGCGGTGGTGACGGGGAGTGGGCTTCTACCATGAACACGAGCGGGCGGCAGGAGTGGTGCATTTGGGCGAAAGCCTCCACTGGTTGACAGTGGGCATGGTGGCGGCGCCCTTGGAGCGTCGGTCTCCCTGCTGGGGGCATCATGGCGAGGCACGATGCTCTTACCAAGTGGGGGCTCTCAGGGTGAAGACCTTGCCCATCTGGACGTGCGACGGCGGCGCCTTGGCATTGTGACCTTCCTGGAGGCGTCGTAGTTGGAGTCCCTCCGCTTGTGCTAGTGGTGTGGGGGTTTTCTGGAGGCGCTGCGGGACGAGCGCTTGGTCCGTGTTGCTGTCAGGGTGCAGAGGGTCCATGGGTGCTTGAGGGCTTGAGCTGTCGTGCAAGGTGTTGTGGTGAACTCGGTTTCGGCTGGGCGGAGGAGATGCTCTCATTGCCGTTTTAGATATCTGAGTCCTTGGCACAGGAGTGAGGCGGTGGATGAGGCGAGGCCCTCACGCAGAGTGACTAAGATCAGTGGTTGCCCCGGTACTGAGATGAGAGTGTTTGTTGATGCTTCACTGGATCTGAGGGATCCACGATCGGGTATGCACAGTTTGAGGGTGACAGTCCCATGGTGGAGAAGCTCAGGGGGTCGTGCGGGCCTGTAGCGGGTTACAGCGCGTGACACAACGTTGGCGATGACGGCGCAGGTGTTGGCGACATGTTTTGATCTTCTCTCCCACTTGGTTGTGATTGGTGGTTTGCTGTGTCGGATGCATTTGCTTCGGAGTAAAGATTCTTACTGACGTGACTAGAATATTCCTTTTGGAGTAAAGTTTTAGAGCAATAGCAGTGCGGATGATAGTAAGCAACGCTAGCTGCCTCAACGCCGCACCCATCCGCGGCCTCCGATTCAAATCCGTCCTCAGTTTCTCACCACCGGTGGTCCGGTCATCTCCTCTGCTAGCTCCAACTACGCTCAGATTTGTCCTGCAGCAAGTATCTAGGTGATTCTGCTATGATTCTTGCTAACTTTTTCTTTCGTCTCCCTTTGAGTTGCAAGTGGAAAAAATATAGTTATATAGTATTTCCAAAAGGTTCCCGCGTCACCGAATTAAAGGTGCTTTCAGCTTTTTACCATACTAATCTATGTATTATCTTCCTAAAAATATAAAGTTTATACAACTCCTAAAAAATATTGGAATGAACATAGAAAGTTATCTCCCCTACAAAAATTAATCCATCAACGGCTTTTTCTATAGTGGCAGAACAATTTCTAATAATTCACTCTTAAAATATCGATTATCGAAGATAATTTTACATCACGATTCATATACTATTTCTAAGAGCATCTGCAAGAGTTTGCCAAATTTTACTTGGTAAATATTATGTTTTGCCAACTTCTAAAAAGATATGCCAAGTAAAAAATAAGCACATCTCCAACAGTTTAGCATAATTCACTTGCCAAAATCAGATCTAACTTACATCAGGCCTGAGAGAAACAAAATTATGTTTATGCCCTCCTCTTGAAAACTTGTATCAGGAATATTTTTCTATTCTTTATTTCTTTGTTTCACCCTCCCAACTGGCTTGGTCATGCCAATGCCAACCGGGATCCGTGCGCGTATATTTACGCGTGTGGAGGTGAGTTTTGCCAAGTTTATATTTTACCAAGTTGGTTTGCCAAACTGTTGGAGGCTAATTTTTCTTATTTTGCCAAAATTAGATGGATGCCAAGTTAGTTTGCCAAACCGCTAGAGATGCTCTAAATTATCTTAACTACTTTTATATATTCTTTCTCTTATATATTTGTTTCAAAAAGTATTTTTTATTTTGTATTCTTTTCACGCCCTTCGAGTTTTGGATGTGCCGACAAAACACGCGTCGGAGAGAGAAGACAAGCACGCAACTTTATGTGGAACATCATGATTTTTTTTTCAAATTCTAAAAGATAGGATTAGTAGTTGTTGGAGAGGGAGGTGTAGCGAACATAACCTCATATGTCATTTGTTCGAGTTTGATTTTAGTGATTAATGACAACATGATCAATGAGACTAACCATATTGTTGAGTATATCCTTGTAGACATTTCTAGGTCCCATGAATTCAAAAATGTCACATGCCAAAATGAGAAGATAGTATATTTTTCAATGGTCTAAACCGAGAAAGAAGAAGAAGAGAAAAGACACCGTCGGATGAACCGACAGCCCAATTTCTACATGCGTTGGATGAATGGAAGAAATAAAGCAGCAGAAGACAGTAGCACCGGATGAACCGACAGTCTAAGTGAGAGCACCATCGGTCTATCCGATGATTAGAGATTTCAAGACCGAGACGTTCCGAGCCAACGGCTAGAAGCACCGGATGAACCGATGGTCCAGGCAGCAGTTCATCCGATGGTCACGAAGATGCTAAAAGTAAGATTTGGTGCGGAACCCTTCAGCACCGGATGAACCGACGACACATGGGATACATCAGCGGTTCATCTGATGGTTGATTTGTGTCAGAGAACTGCAACAGCTAGATGACGTGGCTGGGCACCGGATAAACCGACGGTGGTGAAAAAGGGACCATCGGTTCATCCGACGGTATGAGTATCTGCACCTTTTAGCCAACGGCTCTTTGGACGCCTTGAGCTATTTATACCCCCTCCACTCACCCATTTGAGGTTGTTGGATTGAGTGGAAGTGCATAAGAGTGCAAGACACTTAGAAGATCATATCCAAGCCATCCAAGTGCTAAATTGCTCATCCAAAGACTTGCACATACTTTGTGTGTGTGCTCAGTGCTAGGCTTAGCTTAGAGTTGAGTGAGTGCAAGGTGTGCCTACCTTGTGAGGTGATTCTTGAGTGAATCAAGTTGTACAAGGTGCACCGGAAGCCTTCGGGCTTAAGTGGCTCACCGCAATCGTCTTCGACCCTCCGACTTGGTGTGGAGTGACGAGGACACTTTGTGCGGGGGACGTGGAGACCCCCTTCCTTAGTGGAGGCGGCATCAAGGTGACCAAGGGAGCTTGGCGAGTGCCTTAGTGGCGAGTCAAGTGGTGCTCTTGGGAGAGACTTGGTGACCGGGAAGTAATACTATTGTGTGAGTGCTTCAACAACGTGGACTAGAGGTGGCTAAGTGCCTACCAACACCACGGGATAAATCATGTGTCAAGAGTTTATTTCCTCTCGAACCTCTTTACGTTTCCCCATTACTCTCTTGCAATCTTTGCTTGCTTTTACTTTCCTAGAGTAGTATCATGTTAGGATTGGCTATAGGTTGCAAACTTGTTTTGGGATGAGGGTTTCACACTAGATCAACCTTAGATTGCACATCTAGATAGATTTGATCTAATTTACTTTATGCAAAGTAGCTAGTTAAGCCATAGGTTAAGGTTTTAAGTTGCCTAAGTCACCCCTCCCCCTCTTAGGCTACGAGCATCCGATTTCTTACCGGAGGTTTTCTCATCTTACTAAAAACCAAGGTTTATGAATGGATTTTAGGAAGCTTTTGAAGATGCTCGAAAGTGTCTATAGAAAAGTAGTGATAGATTTTTTCCCCTTTACTAACACGCCAAGAAATATTCTTTTTATTTTTTCCCCTTTACTAACATGCCAAGAAATATTCTTTTTTTTCTTCTGTTGGCCTGAGTAGCATGTCGGAGTGATTATTGGTCCCAAACCTTTGAAAAGTTTTTACAAGCTTGGACAAAGTACAAACGTGACATTAACAAAACCGATGAAGAAATATATATATCATATCAAAACTCCCGGTAACTATGTTCAGAAACATATTTTAATTACTCTAAATTTTTCAACGTATATATTAGTAAGAGTGTTCAAACAAGCCACCATATGAATTCGCAAGGAATAAAAATTACCATGTGAATAAAAATGATCTATGTTGTTGCATATTGATAGTTATGGTCAATAGCTAAATCAAAAGATAAGTATCATAAAAAATACACAAACAAATTAGAAAATAAAAACATATTAGATATGGAAACATCTGATTCAAAATTATTATTATTAAAATAATTTTCTAATATTTATATTAAGGAAAATATTCGAACCCGAAACCCCTTCCCGGTGAATGTCTACGTCCAAATGTTTTTTCTAATATAGAATAAAAATTATAAGTTTAATCCAGTACTGGTAGTGAAAAACACACTCGCTGTGACTTATGAAAGCTACCGTCATAGCATTGGATCTCTTGGTGAAACACGGCATACTACCTGGCGTCATTGAGATTGGATGTTGCGTTAGCAAAGATTTTGAACGCCCGTTTCACACCTGCAACTAATGGAGTTGCAACAACATGCCCAACGAAATGTTCATCTTCATGGTGGTTGCTTCTCCAAAGTTTAAATATTATTAGTATTATAGTTCAGTGTTTGGCTATAGAAAATACTCTTAGTGGATAGCAAATTAAACATTATGGGACAAATACAACCAATAAATGACTCAAACAAGGTGGCAAAGATAAGTTGGATAAATTGTGCCAGAGAAAGACAATGATCAAAGCATTCTCAACGAAGAAATGGTAAAACCAAACGGCCAAAACACTTGCAATGTCTTGTGTTCACAAAACTATGTTCATTTATTTCATATACACTAGATGATGTCTGATTTAAATTACATTGGATTATGATAAAAAGAATCCCAGTTTTTAAATATTATTAGTGCTATGTTATAAATTATTTTTATTACGTCCAGACAATGATACATATTCTTTTCTCAAAATTATATGCCTCTGGTAAATGATGGGCTATAATATATAGAAAGAAGAAAATTAAGCTAATACAGATAGAGCAGGCCACCTTCCTAGTTATATTAGTATAATTACTTCAAAAGTAAATTCAGTCAAATCAAACTGTAAAGGTGTTATTTATTTATAAAAGAAATAAACTTACTTTAACCATTTAGAGAGCAAGCTAGGAATCTAATAATATATCCATAAAATTCTTTAGTTGTTTTTTTTCATTTATCCAGATCATGACTAGGTACTGATATTTTATAAGAAACCAACCGGCAGAATTATTTGATCATGTCTGGCGTTCAAGTACCAGCAGGAGCCAGTGATTCGTTGGCAGTTGTTCTGACGCCGCCCCAGCAGCAGCAGCACCTACAAGAGGTAACCGTCGCCACCCAAGTTCTCTCTTGAAGCAGTAGGGGGGCGTTTGGTTAGCTGCACGAAGTCCAACCAGGCTGGTGGGATGCGACCTCACGCTGATTGCTTGCCTGGACGGAGAGCTGGGCCTGTCCCCGTGGATGCAAAATAGCACGCACAGCCTGGCTCCCAGGAAGCGAGTTCTATTTCCGTTTCCCGCGAGCCTGGCTCGCTGCATGCGGGTTAGCTTACAACTAATGACAGTATTAGTACATAATTAGTATATATTAAGTAATATTAGTGTTTTTGAAGGGTATTAAAACTTGATAAGGTGAACTAAGAGGTACTAGAATATATTTATACAAAATAAATATTATTATAACACTTGTTTTGATTTTTTAGTCTCATGCAACCTTTCTCATGCGAGCAACCAAACATATTCTACTTATAGCCTGACTGGATACATACAATCAACCAATCGAACTGTTGTTGCATCTGTTGAGCCTGATCGAGAAGAGCCTGGCTCCCATATGCGAGCCAGGCTATATTCAGCAGGAAACCAAACGCCCCCTAGTTGATGGAACCATAACCAGTGAAGTTGTTCCGGAGCCGCCTCAGCAGCAGTAGAAGCAGGGGCAAGAGATCACCATCACCCAATTGTCCCCTGAAGTTATCGATGAAATCATAAGATGATACAAGGCATCCCCCAGGACGGAGACCGATGATTTGGAATACAATATACATCCGGGGCTGGTTCATGATGCTTACAGTGCGGCGCTCAACCCGCCTGGAGGCGTGTGGCAAGCTGATGACGCCACGGTATGTCGTCGGCGACCCTGTCATGCGTGACATATGGCCCAGTCGCTACGCCGCATTCTACTACTGCAACGTAACGTCCTTCATGTCCTCAGTGTGCATCAGCGCTAAGGATGCAGATTTTAGTGGGTTGACCCAATGACCCAAAACACAAAAGATAAAAAGTGGAGTAATTATTCATTGGGTCAACCCACTAAATTTTTGGTGTTAAATAGTGTTGAGTATTGTGGGTTACTTGGTAACCCAATCGCTACACTGCAGGAGATTTGAGCGGATTTGATCGAAAGCTGCTGGAGATTGCTTAATATAACAGTCCGCTACTTCGTGCAACTCGGTGAAGTCAAATCTATATGTGTGACCCACGTCCAGAGTCGAACCTTAGAATTAAAAGTTCATGTCCACACTATAAAATTTAAGCGGATTTTACCGAAATTTGTTGAAGATACTTAATATGATAGTCCACTACTCCGTGCAAAGCAGTGAAGTCAAATCTATATGTGGGACCCACCTCCAGAGTCAGACCCTAGAATTAAAAGCTCGCGGTCACACTATAAAATTTTAGCAGATTTAACCGAAATTTGCTAGAGATGATAGTACGCTACCCGTGCAATTTGATGAAGCCAGATCCTTATGTGGGGTCCACACCCAAGTTGAACCATAAAATTAGATAATTGAACTGATTTTGTTAGTTTTGTAAGTTTTGAGATAAAAGAAAATGAGTAAATAGTTTGGATTGGTTTGGTTTTAGTTGAGCTATGGGTAAGTATCGTTATGGTCAGTGTAACCCAAAACAACAACAAAAAAGTATTAATGGGTTGTTTGGGGCAGCTACTGGTTGACTCAATGGGTACCCACTTGATGCTTAATCATCGCACAGCTTTCCGTTCCAAAGCTCTTCGACAGGGTCAGCATTATCCGTATCTGCAACATCCTCGTAGCAATTGATATAATCAGCTTGATGCAGGCATTCGCTGCAGGCTCCGACGGTCGCCCTGTTTGTCTGACTTATCAGCCAGCAGTACTTTTCTCTCAGAAAAGACCAGCCACCAACAATCAACCAACAATACTTTTCTCGCAGAACAAACCAGCCACCAGGCAAACGAAGAATCTGAAAGCGATAAGAGTTTATTTTATGGCTTCGGAGCGCTGGTGATTGTATTTGTCTATGTTCTCGTGGGGAAGTTAATGCACTGTGAGGTCAGTATTTGTAATTCAATAAGCTCTGTTGCACGCGCTGGAGTTCAGTAGAAAAGGACGAACAAATAAAATCTTTGTTTGTAGTTGTACAAGACAAATCTAGTCTTTTAGATTTTGTTTTATGGTCAAAGGGGGAGAGCATCCCCACCTGATTTTCATTTCAAGGGCCATTTACAGATAGGCCAAAAAACTTTTTTTTCAACGAACGGGCACCAGTATGCCTATTTCATTGATATAGAAGAAGAGTACAAGCTGGGATCCGGCCTAAAAAATGAACAAAAATGGTATTTACACTCGCACAAAAAGAGTCGCTAGCTCTTTTGCTCCTACCACTAACCAAGCCGAAACCTCATTCTTGATCTTAGCTAAGATGGTCAGAATTGACGACTCATGACAATTAAACACCTTGTTGTTCCTCGCTAGCCAGATCTCCCAGAGAATCAACAACGTCAAGGAACGCGTAGCTTTCCGGGGAATGTCTCTTGCAGTAGTGATGTTTGTCCACCACTAAATCACCGACTCGTTGTTTGCCCACTCGTTCGGGTGGAGGTTCCTATGACCATTTCAATCCGCCACCAGAGCCCACACTCATCTTGTGTAGCGGCGGGAAGAGACAAGGTGATGTGCCATTTCCATCGTTGTTCGACATAGGGGACAAGTTGGGCTGTGATCCCAATTTCTACTCGCCAACCTATCCGAAGTCCAAAATCTGTTCTGAAGGAAGATCCATGCGAAAAACTTGCACTTTGGTGGTGCCCACGTTTTCCAGATAGTAGCGAGCTCTGGTGTTTTAATGCAGCCAACAAACTGGGTCTTGTAGGCTGACGCTGCCGTGTAGTTGTCGTTTGGTGTTAGGTTCCATGATATGGCGCCCTCCTGCTCCTGGTGCAGCTGCGTCGGTGATACGAGAATCCACAGATTTACGAGTTGCAGCAAGTGCGTCGTTGTGAAGCCCTCTCGGGTGTTGAGATCCCGAACCCACCTGTTGTCAAGTAGAGCCTCTGCTAGTGATCTCCTTTTGTGTCTCATCTTCCCGATGTGTGGGCTAAGTCTTTGGGACGCCCAACCAGCTGTCAAGTCCAAGGCCGTTTGTGTGCCTGCTTTCCTATGGTGATGGTGGTGCACGCTGCGAAGAGTAGCTTATCATTTTTTGTGTAAGGTGTCTCTGTGCCAACCCAAGCTTTCTCCGGTGAGGTCCACTCATGCCAAAGCCAACGAAGTTGCAGGGCCGTGGCAAACTTGTTGAGGTCTAAGACTCCTAAACCACCATATTCCTTCGGTAGAGTTGTTCTGGTCCAATTAACCTTGCATTTACCACCTGAGAGTGCCTTATCCCCTGCCCAGAGGAAGCCTCTAAGCTTGATACATTGCATTTTCAGTAGTAGAAAAATGAGAGAGAAAATCCCAGTGTTTGCTAGAGGTTCTACATTGAACGAAACATTGAGCACCAAGCTTCTTCCCTGGTCATTCGGTCCGTTCGGGGGAGGTGCAGGCTCCATTGTCGTGCTTCATCCCTGACCACATGCCTGTGGAGTTTTATCAAAGCTGCTGGGAAATAATTAAATAAGATATAATGGATATGATCCATGAATTTTGGAAGCATGAGCTAGATGTAAACAGATTAAACTACGGAGTCATAACTTTGATCCCAAAAATAAAGGATGCTTCAAAAATCCAACAATACGGACCAATCTGTCTTTTAAATGTCAGTTATAAGATTATAACCAAAGCTCTCATGTTAAGGTTTGAAGACTGCATGAGTAGAATCATAAGCAGGAGCCAAAATGCTTTCATAAAAGGAAGAAATATCATGGATGGGGTGTTAAGCTTGCATGAAATTTTGCATGAGACCAAAATCAAAAGAAAGGATGGCGTAATCCTGAAACTGGACTTTGAAAAACGTATGATAAGATTAGCTGGAGCTTCCTCTTTGAGTCTATGAAACAAAGAGGCTTCTATGAAACATGGTGTGAATGGATAAAAAAAAGTGGTTAATAGTGGGACTTTGAGTGTGAAAGTCAATGATACTATGGACAGTTACTTCAAAAGCAAAAAAGGGGTGAGGGGACCCTCTGCCTCCCCTGCTATTCAATCTGGCTGCGGACTGTCTGGCCAAGATGGTAAAGACAGCTCAAAATAACAACCTCATCAAGGGACTCATATCTGACATCATCCCAAATGGTGTAGCTGTTCTTCAATACGCTGATGATACCATCCTCTGCATGGAGGACGACATTGAAACAATGAAAAATATGAAAATTCTACTATACATCTATGAAAAGATGTCAGGACTGAAAATAAACTTTGGCAAGAGTGAAATAATCATGGTATCTTCGGATGAACAAAAGCAATGCAATACTCTGAGATGATAAATTGTGCTACTGGGTCCTGGCCGATAAAATACTTAGGAGTCCCAGTGTTTGGTTCCAGATTTCAGGTAAGGGACTGGATGGCATTGAATGAAAAGACCTAAAAAGATTATATGGATGGCAATGTGCCTCGCTATCTTATGGAGGAAAACTGATTTTGTTGAATGCATGCTTAAGTTGCATCCCAACTTATGCCATGTCTATGTACATGTTACCAAAAACTGTGATAAAAAAATAGATACAACAAGGAAAAGGTTCTTCTGGCAAGGAGGAACCACTAAGAGAAAGTATCACTTGGTCAAATGGGCAGTGATCTCAAGACCAAAAAAGAAGGGAGGCCTAGGAGTAAAGGACTTAAGGAAAATGAATATCAGTCTTCTATGTAAATGGTGGTGGAAGGTTGAGAATGGTGAAGGTCTCTGGCAGGAAATAGTCAGGAAAAAATACAATATAAAAGGAGGGATTGCTAACCTGAAAAGAAGCCATACAATTCCCCAGTGTGGAATGATCTAATCAAAATAAAAGATTTATATTTGGCTGGCAGACTTGTGAAAATTGGAAATGATGTGGATACAGATTTTTGGAGAGACCCCTGGTGTGGGAATATTGCTTTGAGAGAAAAATTCAGAGATCTTTATGAGATAAACAATGAACAATCCACCTTTGTAGCAGAAATAGCACTGAGAGGTTGGAGGCTAACTTTCAAAAGATGGTTAGATGAGACTGCTCAAAATCAGCTAAGGCAACTAAGAGACATCCTAATGTCCTGTGCCTTAGGACAACAAAAAGACAAGCCAATTTGGGCATGGGAAAAACACAAAGTTTTCTCAATCAAATCCATGTATGCTCATTTGTGTAGGGGGATACTGGGGGTTCTAACAAAAGAATTTGGAAAGCAAAGATCCCTCTAAAGATAAAAATATTCATGTGGCTTATGAACCAAAACGCAATCCTAACAAAAGACAATTTGCTGAAAAGAAACTGGCAAGGAGATCAACATTGTAAATTCTGTAGTAAGGATGAGAACATAACTCATCTTTTCTTTGATTGTTCCCTGGCTAGATGTGTATGGAGTCTAACAGCCTGGGTGATCAGAGCTGACTATAGACCAACCAATATAGAACAATATTGGGTTTGGTGTGGGAAATTTATGCCAAGGAACTCAAGTTTACATATGGTCGGCTTGGCAGCGATTTGCTGGGCAATCTGGCAAGCGCGCAATAATGTTTTTTATTTTAAAAGAAAAGGATTAGATCTCCTACTGAGATCATTTGCTTAGCTTCGTATTTTCTCAAATACTGGGCAGTGCTTCAAAAGGAAGAGAGACTATGCTGGAGACCGGGGCTGAAGCCTTGAAGAACGCGGCGCTGCTTCATCATCCCCAAGAACAAGACCATGGAGAACCAAGAACGGGGACAGTGCTGCTGCAGTAGATGAGACGTCGGAGAGGGAAGGAAAAGAAGAACCCAAACAAGATCAAGAAGAGTGAAGACCCTCTGTTTCCCAGAAGCTGCCCCTGAAGACAATCTTTTTGCTTTGTTGGCTGTTGTTTGTTCAATGGAAACTTCTGTTTTAGAACTTTCTTTCGTTGTTGCGCTGGTCATTTGTACAGGAAGGATAGCCCTGTGAGCTCATCCTTTTCTGTGCATGCAGCATTTGTTTTTGGTATCTCGTGCTACTAGGGGAGTATGTCTGTGTGTCTAAAAACTGTCAAGACTTTGTAATTTCGTTGCTTCGGTAATGAAATTCGGGCGCAGCCCTTAGTGGAAAAAGCTTCTCCAGAAGCGCGTTGTTGATGGTTGGGCACCAGAGAAAACGGTGTCGTTGCGGTGTTTCCAAAGCATCCAACAGAGAAGCAGAATGAAGCAGGCGACGTGCTTCTCCGGAACCATTGCTTGCTGGACGGGCAACAGTCCAAAGTTGGCGCACAATGGAGGTTGTGGTGTCGATGCCTTGCGCCGCCCACACTTGAGCAGCAAACGGGCACCTGAAGATGATGTGGTCGCTATCTTCTCTGAGGCCACAAACCTCGCAGGCGGTGTTGTCGAGGATGTGCTTCTTCTCCAAGTTGCTCCTGTATTGAATTCGTTCTTGCACCAGGAGCCAGGCCAAGAATTGAACACGCGGAGGGGCGTGGTTCCCCCAGACGAAGTATTTGTATTTGAATGCTACCTTAGTTTGTAAGTTAGCTATGAGCTATATTGCGGATTTTCTACTCGTTGGTAGCTGCGGTGGCCAATGATTTGTTGCTCGCGTGTACTCCCTTCGTATCGAAATATTTGTCGTTATTAACTTTTTTCTACAAATTTGACCATTCGTCTTATTCAAAAAATTATGCAAATACCATATATTTTTATTACTACATGCTTTATTATTGCAAATATTTTAAACTTAACTTATCTTTTACATATTTGTAATATTTTTTTGAATAAAATGAATGATCTAAGTTGCAAGAAAAAATAAAAGACATTGATGTGTGCCGCTGCCTGGACTTGTCGATCTCTTACCCATGATCTCCTGTTTTCTGAATACGATTCCTTATATGGAAAATGTTTGGAAGCTTTGCCCTTGTGACTTCTGAACTGCATGTTTGCCGGGCGGAGGTGAACAGCGAGGATGGGCGCGCGTGACATCCAATCGGATCGGCCTCGACCAAATTGAACATGAAAGACCGTAGAGTCGAGGTAGGAAATGTTCACTGGCTCTGAGCCACCGTACTTACCCAGCAACTTCTCTTTAGTTATTAGTGTTGCTGTTGCAAGAAAAAGAAAGGTGTATTCCTGCAGATGCTCTGTTTAAGAAAAGAAAGGTGAAGGGTCAGAAAATCAGTAGACAAGCATTACTGTTACCCAATCTGGTTTGAATAAAGCAGCATGAGTGCGAATGAGATACGCACTCTCGGTGCCCTCCGAGAGAGATATCTTCATTTGTATGAATGGTCCAAGCTATCACCAAAGGTGCACCTTCTTATTCATCTGCAAAATAAGAGTTTGAATGGTCCACTGCGTTTGGTGCAGTCCTTCATTTGACTACGAGTACAACAGTTTAGATAGCTAGTGCCTATTTGACAACTAAAATGACAGCTTGTCCATTGAGCCGTCTATTTAGCCATCTGTAAAACTATTTAATTCATTCATAGATACAGTGATCAAGTACACATTTGATCTTTGCAGCCATTCATGCAGTCTGTTTTCAGTTCACACAAAAATGAAGCATGCGCACCAGTAGTGATTCACACAACATAGCAGTTCACAAAACTGAAAAGCATGCGCACAGGCACTGAACAGACCTGAAACTGAAAACTGCATTTCATATGCATGCACCCAGAAACTGAACAGGCATTCACACGAAAATTCACCCAGAAACTTAACAGAAAGCAAACTGCAGTTTCAGAGTTCACACATGACAAAGTGCCAGCCAGCCTAATGAACAGAATGCAAATAAAAACATAGTGCATTTCACCATCATAGGTCTACGGATATATCATTCGAGACATAACAATCTCAAAACATCCAAAAGTATTCTTCATTAGAACGTCCCGGCCAAAAGCTTGATGACCACTGCTAGATTCAAATTTTGAATCTAATGCCAGGATCATGACGCTCCTCTCCCGTTCTCCCAAGGACGAATGTGGAAGAATACTCAAAAGTCGAGCCTTTAAAAACCTGGTAACACGAACAATGAGCCATACTGTATTATTTAACATGATTCAGACCCAACCTCTCCCTAAGATATTCCGATGGTGGATTGGGCCTCCTGGCAGCATCCAGTCCCAACCTTCACCAGTCACCGCTAAAGTCTATGTACTCTTGTCTGCTTCCACTGTCGCTTCCTCGCACATTTCTTCCCTATATAGGCTCAAACAGTGCCCCTCCTGTTGTTCCGCTGATCCCCTTCTCAATCTCCCAGATTTGGCCTGCAGAAATTTTTAGCTGATCTGCTAGTAAGGCATGTGGATTCTTTTACTCTCTTTTCCACGCATTTCCTTTCAGTTACTAGGTGGTAAACATTATGCATACATACTTCCTAAATGGTTTGTTACCTTTCTTTTTTTCTTTATCAGATTTAGATCTATTGCCATCCAGGCTACAACTACATGTGCTTTGGTTATAGTCTATATGCTTCATAATTTTGCGCAGTTGGCTGGGGAAGTGTCCAGGGGAATCAGCTTTATCGTTAGCGCCCTAGATTCTGCATGACATAGGTTTAAGGTACCATGGCAATTGAACATTACTATGTTAGCGCTTGGAGCTCACAATCATAGATTCACAGGTCCTGTTTCTTTCATGCCAGTATATTGGAGGATTTTGCTTTTGCACCAGCTATTATTTTATCAGTCTATATTATTTATTTTCACATAATGGAGGCAACCTTTGGGTTCTGCTCCAACCAAAGATACAGAGTCAGTTTATGTTTATATTAGCACCAGTGCACTTAAGGTTGTCACCATGCTGATTTCTTCAGAAATTAGGTCAAAACTAAATTAATTAATCAAACTGTAACGATTCTATTTTTGCTTCACTGTATAAAGGTATTTTTACTTTTTACAGAAAGGAAGGGATCTACGTGATACTTACATTTGCATAAAGGCTTTTAGTTATTTTCTCATTCCTTCTTATCATGCCCAGGTACTGATAATTTAACAAGACCAACCGGCGCAATTACCTGATCATGTCTGGCGTCCAAGTATCTGCAGGAGCCTGTGATTCGTCGGCAGTTGTTCTGGCACCGCGCCAGCAGCAGCACCTGCAAGAGGTCACCGTCGTCACCCAGTGCTCTCCTGAAGCAGTCGATGGAACCATTACTAGTGAAGTTGTTATGGCGCCGCCACAGCAGCAGCAGAGGCAGGGGCAAGTGGTCACCGTCACCCAGTTTTCTCCTGAAGCAGTCGATGAAATCATAAGAAGATACAAGGCATTCCCCAAGACGGAGACAGAAGAGTTGGACGAGATGCGGGGCTGGTTGATGGTGCTTGCTACGCTGACGGCATCCATCACTTACAGCGCGGCCCTCAACCCGCCTGGTGGTGTGTGGCAAGCTGATGACGCCACCAATGGGTACGTCGCCGGCGACCCTGTTTGGGGTGACAAATACCCCCATCGCTACGTCCTATTCTACTGCTGCAACATCACATCCTTCGTGTCATCAGTATACATCATCACACTGCTTTCCATTCCAAAGCTCTTCTACAGGGCCAGTATTCTTATGTACAATCACCTCGTAGCCATTGATATAATCAGCTTGATTGGGGCGTTCGTTGCCGGCTCCGACAGAAGCCATAAGGGTTACATTTGCTGCTTCTCATCCCTGGCAATTGTATTCCTCTATGTTGTCGTGGGGAAGTTAGTTAACTGGACTGTCCATCATAGGGTAGTTTAGTTGGCGGGGACAGACAAATGGAATCTTTTGTTTGTGGTTGTAGAAGACAAATCTAAGTCTTTCAGATTGAGTATTTGTATTTGAATTACAGTTAAGTTTGTAAATTAGCTATGAGCTATATTCTGGATGTTCTACGCGTTGATCGCTGCACTGGCCAATGATTTGTTGCTCGCTTATGGTTAAGACATCAATGTGCCGCTGCCCGGACTCGACGATCTCTTCCCCATGATCTCCTGTTTTCTGAATAGGATTCCTTATATGGAGAAAGTTTGGAGGCTTTGCCCCTGTACCTTCTGAACTGCATGCTTGCCAGCAGAGGTGCACGATGACATCCAATCGGATTGGCCTAGACCAATTGGCCATGAAAGACCGTAGAGTCGAGGTAGGAAATGTTCACTGTCTCTGACCGACCGTACTTACTCAGCAACTTCTCTTTAGTGTTGAAATCTTCTTGTGTAGCTATCATCGTGGCTCTGGCATAATCCTAGTGGTTGGCTCTCCTGGTTTTGTTTGTAAATTAAATCATGAAAGACTCTGACTAGTCTGTAGTCAGTACTCGGTGGAAAGTAGAAACAAAGTGATGTAAATTGCATGATGCTTGCTGATAATCATCAGGTGAAACCTTAATTTAATTGGGATGGTTCGAAGACTTTTATCTAGTTCCCAGAGGTAGAGATGACCACAAGATGAATCCAATTGGACCACGCTATGCAAGTGATGTAGATTTTTGTGCAACTGCTACTAGTTAATCCGTATAAATAAAGTATGAAGCAAGCACAGTATATGAACGTACAGGAAAGGCTGATTGAGATGTGTCAGCAATATATAGCTCTGCCAATTTTCATCCATGCTATTGCAGAAAGAGTCTCTGGTTCTGTAGTCAATCAAGGCCCAAATTAAGCATCCAAGCAGAGGTGAGTTTCAAGAGAGAATCAAGCAGCAACTCAATTTTCCAGGCACAAAAACATCAAACAGGCCATGCGTTTTTGTAGCCTGGCGTTTATCCTCCTGCTCTCCTTTGCCTCTCTCTCCACCTCCTGTTCAGAGCAAGAGAGGAGCTCCCTCGTCGACTTCCGAGATGGGCTCTCACTGGAGGGCAATGGTGGCCTCAACGTGTCATGGGTGAACAGCACAGACTGCTGCCAGTGGGAAGGAATCGTTTGCAGCAGTGATGGCGTGGTTACAGATGTCTTGCTGTCCTCTAAAGGCCTCGAAGGGAGGATACCGCCATCTCTTAGCAATCTCACCGGGCTGCTGAACCTCAATCTGTCCTGGAATTCACTCAACGGTAAACTACCAGCTGAATTGGTGTTCTCCAGCAGCATCACCATCTTTGATGTCAGCTTCAACCACCTATCTGGTCCTCTGCCAGAGAGGCAGTCCTCCCATCCTAGCCTTCCTCTCAAGGTACTGAATATCTCAAGCAATTTCTTTCCAGGACAGATACCGTCCACAACACTGCAAGTGATGAAAAATCTAGTTTCTCTTAATGCAAGCAACAATAGTTTTATGGGGCCAACGCCATATTCTATTTGCAACGACGCCCCATCACTTGCCATGCTTGACATTTGCTTAAATAAATTCAGTGGTACTATTTCCCCAGAGTTTGGCAATTGCACCGTGTTAAAAGTACTCAAGGCTGGTCACAACAACCTTACAGGAGTTCTACCTCATGAACTTTTTAATGCTACCTCATTGGAACAGCTCTCTTTTCCAAACAATGACTTACAAGGGATTCTTGATGCTTCCAACCTAGTCAAGCTCAACAATCTGATCATCCTTGATCTTGGATCCAATGGGTTTCGCGGCAATATACCAGATTCTATCGGGCAGCTGAGAAGATTGGAAGAGCTCCACTTAGATAACAACCTGATGTCTGGAGAGCTGCCATTGGCCCTTGATAACTGCACCAGGCTCAAGTACATCACCCTCAGAAACAACAGTTTTAGAGGAGATCTTAGCAGGGTTAACTTCACCCGGTTGGATCTAAGAACTGCAGATTTTTCAATGAACTACTTCACTGGTAGAGTTCCTGAAAGCATCTATGCATGTCGCAATCTAATTGCATTGCGGCTGGCTTTCAACAAATTTCATGGCCAGTTCTCACCAATAATTGTCAATCTCAGGTCGCTGTCCTTCTTTTCTATTACCAATAACTCGTTTACAAATATCACAGATGCATTTCAGAAGCTCAAGAGCTGCAAGAACCTCACCTCCTTGCTTGCTGGATCCAACTTCCACAGTGAAACCATACCGCAAGATGAAGCAATTAATGGTTTTCAGAATCTTCAGGTCCTGGCCATAGATGGTTGCCCATTGGTCGGGAAAATCCCTCTTTGGCTATCAAACCTCAAAAAGCTGGAGATGTTAGATTTATCAAGCAATCAACTCACTGGACTAATACCGTCCTGGATTTATGAACTGCGACTCCTCTTCTATCTGGACATATCAAACAACAGCCTTACAGGGGATATCCCAATCACATTGATGAATATGCCAATGATACAATCCAAGAATAATGCTGCACGATTGAACCCCAAACTCCTAGACTTACCTGTATATTGGACACCAACACGTCAATACCGGATGCTCAATGCTTTTCCCATTTTATTGAATCTAGGTTTCAACAACTTCACAGGTTCCATTCCCCCAGAGATTGGTCAGTTGAAAATGCTCAATGCCCTAAGCTTCAGCTCCAACAACTTATCTGGTGAAATACCATGGCAAATCAGCAACCTCACAAGCCTGCAAGTGCTAGACCTGTCAAACAACCACCTCACAGGTGAACTCCCATCCGCATTGAGTGACCTGCACTTCCTTTCTATATTCAATGTGTCTAATAATGAACTGGAAGGGCAAATTCCAACTGGAGCACAGTTTGATACGTTTACAAATTCTAGCTACGGTGGGAATCCTAATCTGTGTGGCACTGCACTCAGCGTCCACTGCATCTCTGCATCAAGACACCAAACCTCCATCTCACGAGAACACAAGTTGCGTCGTGCACTTATCGTTGGATTTGTTTTTGGAGGATTTGCTGCTCTTGCATTGCTGGCATGCTTCCTGATTGCGAAATTGGTATATGATGATCACACTGAGAACCTAGTTCTCCTTCAGAGGCGGTAGCTTTACTGACTGTATGATGCTTTGAGCCTTGTGAACTTATTAGGCTATTAGCCCATGTACTTTCATTCAGTTGAATCCTATAGTCCCATGTACAATTATTAAACTTTTTTCTAGAAACTAGTACTTTCTAATCATTGTCTGTGCAACGTGCTTATTGCTTACCCATTTTGGCAGTTGATATAATGACCAAAAATACCTTGGGGGTGTTTGGATGGAGGGGTAAATGGGGCAAATTTACCCCTAATTTACCCCTAAGGTGCCAAACATGTGAGGCAAATGTGGTGGGGCAAATGTTTTGCCCCCCTAATTCCATTTACCCCTAAAAGGTAGCCAATTGGAGCAAATTTGTGGTGGACTCAGCCCTCTACATCAACATTTACCCCTCAATCCAAACACCCCAAGGAGAAAATATTATTAGAGGCAAATGAAAGGGGCAAA
This sequence comes from Cenchrus purpureus, assembly GCA_022644695.1. Taxonomy (NCBI): domain Eukaryota; kingdom Viridiplantae; phylum Streptophyta; class Magnoliopsida; order Poales; family Poaceae; genus Cenchrus; species Cenchrus purpureus. The sequence continues at coordinate 50,163,900 of CP053458.1, forward strand.
ACATTTGCCTTGAGGTAAATATTTACCCCTTGTATCCAAACAGGCCCCTTGTATTATATACTTATAAAGTAAACTGAGGTTCTGAAATCAACTCAGCTTGCACAAAGGCACACCTAAAACAATTCTCTAGACTAGATGCCGCAGCACCGAAATGCTAGCTAGAAATGTACATGTACCTATAAAGATTTGGTGGTTCTTAATGCACTATTATTTGTCAAATCTTCAGTCTGTGAATCCACCACAAACTCCCCTAAAAAAAATCATACAGCAACAAGGGGATTCAAAATGCACTCTAGAATTTAAAAAAAATCGCAGTTTTACCTCGAAGGCTCGAAGCTTTTGACGTTGCGCACGCGCTGGCGTCGGCAGCAGGACCGCAGGAGCAGCGAACGCCCAGGCGCCGCCATCGACTGAACCCCGGGAGCATTGTGGGGAACCGCCATTTCGTTCCATTCCACGACTCTTCGGCACTGCCGCGTCGCCGAGTGGAGCCAATACACATGCCGTGCGTCTCCATCCCCGGCGCGCTCGCGAGTTGCGGCCCCGCCGCCGTCCGCTGGTGGAGCGGGAGCGGCGGGCCGGCGGCGAATCTGGTTTGGACGGGACGGGCGATTGAGTAGTTGTCATAGTGTGGGACCAACAAATCTGGCCGCTCGATTTTGATCCGATGACGTATGCGAGCCGCTGGATGCATTCAGAAACTGGAACGGTGATTCAGACTTCGTTATGCCACCGGGTACATTGCAAAATTTCCAGAAACTTTATAAACAAGGGCTCCGCATTTAAACTTAAATAGAGAGCCCTCCGAGGTTACTTCTTGTCACACAAAATTACTTCTGTCAACAGAAAGAAACATATAGGAGGGAGTATACATGAAAAGCCCTCCCAGGATACTTCATACAGCACAAAATTACTCCCCTCAACAGAAAGAAGCACACATGAAGAAGTAACTTTGTGTCGCAGGAAGTAACCTGGGAGGGCTCTCCATTTAAACCTAAATGGAGAGGGCTCTCCCTTTAGATTTTGCATATAAACAAAACAAAAATCGATTCTCACAATAAAAGATATTTCCCCTTTGTCAGTGTCAAGAAAACATTAAATTTTCGTATCAATGAGTATGAGAAACCATGCGATCTTTTTTAGTCGTAGTCCTACTACACTTGTTGTCAGCTCACTTTGCCGATCTTCCGCTAAACCAGTTACCACCTCTCCTTTGACCAAACTCTCTGATTTTTATGAGCGAATCTTACAATACTGGGTTGAGGCGTTCAAAAAACTCTCTGATTTTTCATTTCAAAAAAAACTCTCTGATTTTTTTATCAAAAAAACTCTCCGCTCCTCATTTTCTCAAGACGTCATCCGACGGGCCGGTACAAGAAACACCAATTACATTTGCGTGCTTGGCGTGACGTTTTTCATTTTAGAATTTTTCTTGTAATCTCTAACCCCTCTGTACTCTCCTCCTAGTCAACCAGGAGCACCTATTATAATGAGCTGCCACTCTCTCGATCAATATATAAAATACAAAGTAGGTGGGGTAACTTCCCTGCTATTGTTAAAAAAATGATTAGTCATCATCTCAAATAATACTCCCTTCGATTCCAAATCATAAGTTATTTTGACTTTTCTATATTCATATATATTATGTCCAGATGCATTGTAAATGATACGAACCTAAAAAATTCAAAATAAATTATAATTTGGAACGGAGGGAGTAGAAAACAAATTATAACACATTTGATTATTTTTTTAAGAAGAAAAGGACATTTCTGAGATCGTAATAATGTCCACTCTTGTCCCAAATAGACAGGAACCTTACTGTATATTTCACTTTTTTAAGAAGTATGTCTACCTCACATCAAAGGTATTTTTGTCTATTCCTAGCACAAGCCTAACCCGACCTCTTTTTTTTTTGTCCTCTTCCCACATATCTTCCATCCACCACATCAAAGCCAATTATCACCATCAAAGCCAATTATCACCATCAAGAATCTCTATGTAAGCAACACTTTTACTATCTCAGACATCATAATGTCCGCCATTTAAACTTGTTGAACACAAAAGCACACCCTTTTCCCTCATAATTGTAAGCTCGTTGGATCTAGAAAAGGAGAAGAGGCGACAATAAGAAAATTAGGTGTACGAAATCAGGGAGGAGATTGATCGATCTATACATATCCTAAAAAACTTCAAATGCTCACTTAATTAAAAAAACAATATAGCTTAATCATGTGGTCTTGGACAATATAGATTGTTATATGGCTGGCATCGTTGCCCTTTCTACGACATCAAAAGAGGATGACTCAATCGTCCGAGAGTCTGAGATGACGTTCAAACTAAAGTTGTGCGCAAATGCTTGTAACTAGCAAAAAAAAAAGTGACTCCTAAGAAACAACTAGAAAGACTGGCGCGGCATTGCCGCGCCATGAACTATAGCCCAGTGATTGGTAGAATTGTTGGGATATTTTTGCAGAATTGTAGACTGTGAATTAATTTATTAAATCTTTAGGGTATTTCTTAGTTAAAATGCAGGGATCATGGACTGATTTTGACAAGCTTGGGGGACTTTTCGCAATTGTCGGACTATGGGAAGATTTACATAAAGTTTAGGGTCTTTTTTTAAAATTTGTGGACCATGTGTCAATTTATGTAAAGCTCAAGTTTGTGGAAGATGCATGGATCGCGAGTTAATTATCATAAAATTAGCTGAGAGGTGGCTCGATCGAGGGAGATGTCGTCAAATTGCTTGAGAGGTGACTTAAATAAATGTAGTTATGTAAAGTTTGAGAGGGTTTCATTAAATTATCGAAGTAGTGGTTGGGCAATAATTTATTTTTGATAAAGTTGGGGGTGTTGTAATATTGGCACCCTCCTAGTATTTCTTCAAAGCTCGAGGGGGTTTTCATAAAACGATGTGATAGGTGGCTGAAAGAACATTATATTTCAGCAAAGTTTGAGGGGTTTTTCATAAAACTATATGCGTGTGAGTTAGACTACGTATCAATATCCATAAAGTTTGAGGGGGATTTCATAAAATCAGCAGTCCTCTTGGCATTCCTTCAAAGCTCGAGGTGGTTTTCATAAAAAAAACCTGAGAGGTGCCTTTGGAAAGCTATTTCTGTAAAGTTTTAGGGGGTTTCCCTAAATTATCTTGAGTGTGGGTTGGACTACATATTAATTTCGATAAAGTGCGAGATTTTTTTTTTAAAACTGTTAAGCCCCGAGCCTCCTGGATGGATATGAACCATCCAGGACCACGCACGATCCAACTGACGAGATTTTGGTGTAGATGTGGCGCAATGGGGGCAAAAATCCCCCGTGATTTAGGTTTAATAAAGAAAGAAATCCCAATCAATAGAATTGTGAGCCCCACAAACCAAAATGTGTGGGTCCCACCTGATGTGGGTCCCACACGAATATCTCATGAATCCACGTGGGTCCCGCACGTGGGTCCCACCTAAACATATTGTGGGTCCCGCATGAACAGTGTTTGTGGTATGTGGATGATTCGAGCCATCCACGCGAGATCCGACGGCTCTCGTTTTGTTGATGACGTGGCTCAATGTGGGGGCAAAAATTGCCCCCCTTTTAGGTCTTGTAAAGATAAAGATTGGTTTGAGTGAGTGAGTGAGAGAGATACATGCAAAGTTGCACTAGGGTCGCATGCTAGACATGTAATTATGCAAGGTATTCGTTTGGCTTCTTATTAAAAACAGACTAAATAAAAGGGGTTTCTTAAGATGAAAAAACATACTAGCACTTTATTAATCACTATTCATATATCTTCTAAAATGACAATGGTGATGGAACAGTTAAGCACCTCTTCTTATACTGTGTCTTTGCAAGAAAATGCTGGCAAACAATCTCACTCCAAATACAGCCAAGCTTGTCACATAATTAAGTACATAATTAAATAAATGAATACCTCGATTTTATAACAAAGAAATATACGTCACGTTTTTACCTTGTAACATTTTCAGTTACGAACTTTCATCCGCTAGATTACAGAAACTGCACGCCCATTCGCCATGGACCCGGACGGCAACAAAAAAGAACATTATCGTCCCTACAAAAGACCCATCCTGCAGTTGCCATCACGACACGTAAGCCTGGTGTCATCGTCTCATCGATGAACCCAAGGCATTGCTACTCCAACATGCACTTCTAAATATTCTCCCTGATCAATGCAAACTAACCATTAACTTATCAGTTGCAGATATTTGCAACTTGGTACTTAGACAGTTAGACTAATGGTAATGGGCCGTCCTTTCCATGCCCACGCTCACAGTTCACTCTTGAGGGGGCAATACCAAAAGTCAACTCTGCCCCCTACGAGATGAAGATGACTTGCAGCGCACTAGCATCATCTCAGCTGCGCCTGCAGTTGACCTGCGTCTTAATGAGCATTTTTTACTCAGACGAGGGCATCAGTTAGCAATTGACAGTTCAATCTCGTATTATTTTTTGAGATTGAGCGAAGGAAAGCTGCGCATCGTTGCATTAAGATAGTCGATCGAAAGTGCTCTTCTCCCCTAGTCTTGAGGGTACTGTAACCCCATTGGTCACAATCATGCGTAGCACCCGGAACCCAGCGAGTTCATGGCGGTTTGGCAACAGCCGATGCAACTGAGTCGCCAGATCATCGTGTCGGGGGCGGTAGTACTATTCTTGCTCCTGTGTGTTTGTCACGGCGCCGGTGCGTGCACGGCGGAGGAGAGGGAGGCCTTGCTGTCCTTCCTCGCCGAGCTCTCGCCGCCGCCCGGCGACGGGATCGCCGCCTCGTGGAGAGGGTCGCCGGACTGCTGCACGTGGGACGGCGTGACCTGCGGCAGCGATGGCGCGGTCGCGCGCCTCTGGCTGCCGCGCCGTGGGCTCGGCGGGACGATCTCGCCGTCCATCGCCAACCTCACCGCGCTCACGCACCTCGACCTCTCCGGCAACAGCCTCGACGGCGTGGTCCCGTCGGCGTTGCTGTCGATGCCCAGCGCCGCCGTCGTCGACGTCAGCTGCAACCGCCTCTCCGGCTCGTTGCCGGACCTGTCGCTGGCGCTGCCCGCGGGCGCCGCCGGCCGTGCGCTCCCGCTGCAGGTGCTCGACGTGTCGAGCAACATCTTGGCGGGGCAGTTCCCGTCTGTGTTCTGGGAGCACACGCCGAGCCTCGTCTCCCTCAACGCCAGCAACAACAGCTTGGAAGGTTCGATCCCATCCCTTTGCGTGAGCTGCCCGGCGCTCGCCGTCCTTGACCTCTCCGTGAACGCGTTCGGCGGAGGCATCCCGCCGGGGTTCGCCAACTGTTCGCAGCTGCGTGTCCTCAACGTCGGTCGAAACAATCTCACCGGCGAGCTACCCGACGACATCTTCGACGTGAAGTCGCTGCAGCGGCTGCTCCCGTCGAACAAGATTCAAGGCACACTCGATCCCGAGCGCATCGCCAAGCTGAGCAACCTCGTCGCTCTCGACCTCGGCACCAATGGGTTCACTGGACAGTTGCCGGAGTCCATCAGCCAACTGCCGAAGTTGGAGGAGCTCCGGCTCGGGAAAAACAACCTGACCGGGACGCTCCCGCCGGCGCTCAGCAACTGGACCAGCCTCCGGTGCCTGGACCTCCGGTCGAACAGCTTCGTCGGCGACCTCGATGACGTCGACTTCTCCGCCCTAGGCAAGCTCATCGTCTTCGACATGGCCTCCAACAACTTCACCGGCACCATGCCGCCGAGCATCTACTCATGCACGTCTCTGAAGGCGCTCCGCGTCGGCAACAACCAGATCGGCGGGCAGATCACGCCGGAGATCGGCGGCCTGCGCAAGCTCCAGTTCCTGTCGCTGACCATCAACTCCTTCACCAACATCAGCGGCATGTTCTGGAACCTCCGGGGATGTGACAACCTCACCGCGCTGCTCGTGTCGTACAACTTCTACGGCGAGGCCCTGCCGGATGCCGGCTGGGTCGGTGACCATGTCAGGAACCTCCGGCTGCTGGTGATGGAGAACTGCGAGCTGACGGGGCAGATACCGACGTGGCTATCGAAGCTGCAGGACCTCAACATCCTGAACCTTGCCGATAACAACCTCACCGGCCCGATCCCGAGCTGGATCGGCGGCTTGAAGAAGCTCTACTATGTGGACCTGTCAGGCAACCAGCTCTCAGGCGAGGTCCCGCCGTCGCTGACGGAGCTGCCGCTGCTGACCTCGGAGCAGGCCATGGCGGATTTCAAGCCGGGCCACATGCCGCTCACGTTCACCCTGACGCCGAACAACGGCGCGGCGAGCCGGCAGGGCCGCGGGTACTACCAGATGTCCGGCGTCGCCACGACGCTCAACTTCAGCAACAACCTCCTCACCGGCACGATCCCCCGCGAGATCGGGCAGCTGGTGACTCTCCAGGTGCTCGATCTTGGCAGCAACAACCTCTCCGGTGGGATACCACCGGAGCTCAGCAACCTCGCCAGGCTGCAGGTCCTGATCCTCCGGCGGAACCGCCTGACGGGGCCCATCCCACCGGCGCTCAACCAGCTCAACTTCCTGGCCGTGTTCAGCGTCTCCTACAACGACCTCGAGGGGCCCATCCCGACGGGCGGGCAGTTCGACGCGTTCCCACCGGGGAGCTTCAGGGACAACCCCAAGCTCTGCGGCCGGGCGATCTCCGTCTCGTGTGCCGGACCCATCGCTGCCGGCAAGTCCTCGTCGTCCAATCTTGTCAGCAGGAGGATCCTCGTGGCCATTGTTCTTGCAGTTTGCTTCGGTGTGGTCGCGTTCGTCTTCCTCATCGGATGCGTGGTGATCGCCGTCAGGAAGGCCAGGTCAAAGGGATCGGTCGGCGACGGCGGCAAGTTCGCGGAGGCGTCCATGTTCGACTCCATGACGGAACTCAACAGCGACCCCAAGGACACGATCCTCTTCATGTCGGAGGATGCCGGCGACGCAGCGGCGAGGCGCGTCACGTTCCTGGACATTCTGAAGGGGACCAACAACTTCAGCCAGGCGAGCATCATCGGGACCGGCGGGTACGGGCTCGTGTACCTCGCCGAGCTCGACGACGGCACGAGGCTCGCAGTGAAGAGGCTCAACGGCGACCTCTGCTTGGTGGAGCGCGAGTTCCGGGCGGAGGTCGAGGCGCTCTCCTCCGCGGCGGCGCGCCACGAGAACCTCGTCCCGCTCCGTGGCTTCTGCATCCGCGGCGCACTCCGCCTCCTGCTCTACCCGTACATGGCCAACGGCAGCCTTCACGATTGGCTCCACGACCGTCCCGGCGGCGGCGACGCGCTCCGGTGGCGCGACCGGCTCCGGATCGCCCGGGGCGCCAGCCGCGGCGTGCTCCACATCCACGAGCACTGCACACCGCGGATCGTGCACCGGGACATCAAGTCCAGCAACATCCTCCTGGACTCCGGCCACGAGGCCCGCGTGGCGGACTTCGGGCTCGCCAGGCTCATCCTCCCCGGCGCCACCCACGTGACGACGGAGCTGGTGGGGACGCCTGGGTACATCCCGCCGGAGTACGGTCAGGAGTGGGTGGCGACGCGGCGGGGGGACGTGTACAGCTTCGGCGTCGTGCTGCTGGAGCTCCTCACGGGGAGGCGCCCCGTGGAGGTTCTGCCGGCGCGGCGGCACCGGTGGGAGCTCGTCGCGTGGGTGGCGCAGATGAGGGCGATGGGGAGGCGGGAAGAGGTGCTGGACCACAGGCTGAGGGGAAACGGCGACGAGGCGCAGATGCTCTACGTGCTCGATTTGGCCTGCCTGTGCGTCGACGCCGCGCCGTTCAGCCGGCCAGCGATCCAGGAGGTGGTCAGCTGGCTCGAGAACGTGGACACCATCGGCAAAACATCCGAGGATGTAAAAGATGACTCAAATTTGACAGATGCTTAGAGACTTCTGCATCATTTTCGTTTTACAAACAACAAACTTGATGGGCGCGATGCAATTTTGCGCGAGTTGATCGGGGAAATAAATTACACAGGAAGGAATTTACGAGGCAGCCCAGTTGCCCAATTGTTTCGGGCCCGGAGGAAAGTCGATTGTTCAGTTGGGTCTGGGCCTGCACCGTTTTTTCAGGGTTAGTTGATCCTGGTATTCCTCCTGTTCCTAAATATAGTTCCTTTCATACCCTCATTTTCTACTCTTTTTCCAGAGAACTTCTGTTCAATTCGAAGACTTTTTTGGCCCCTCAAGATTGTACTTGTAAAAATTCTCAGTGTCTGCACTGGCAACAATATGCAACATATTAATCAGTAGCACGTCACCTTGTATTGTACACTGCCTACTTCAAGTACTCAACCAGACAGCGTTTCTGAGCTGGGGCTTCGAGAATATTCGGCGCGCACATGACATGGTGGATGCTCATGCTCAAAATTCACAGGACTCTAGCAAGTTTCTTCCATGTACCGAGAGCTTTATATTACAGCTGCATACTAAACCAACAAATAAAAGAACATCTGAACAAGAAAGAACTGAACAGGGAAGGGACTAGAGCTGACATAATCTGCTAGCTACTGCCCATCTGACAGCTGATTAACATACACTAACAGTAACTATCTAAACCAACAAAAGGAAAAGGAAAAGGAAAAAAAATACTACTGAACTGCTAGCACTACAAAATTGCAAAAGCTAGGAAGCAGCTAGCTACAAGCAGACGCGACGGTCCACAAGCTTGATCGGACGGTGTGCGATCTCCTAGCTCCTCGACCGTGCGCGCTTCCAAACCATCCGATGGTCAGGTTCGTCCATGGCTTCTACGTTCAGGACCTCATCGCTGCTGACTCCCTGAAACATCATTCAAAAATTCAGTACTGGAAGTTGCAGGCTGCTGCTCTATTAATTATTTCCACAAACGAGCATTGTGGATCATGTAGTAAGCGAGCGAAAAGAAGTGAGGGGGAGATGCTGCTGCTGCTTGCCACTGGTTTTAATTCTCGAGAATTATAGCATATACACCACACGCTAATTCTGATCATTTCATCATCTGAAGAAAATGACGAGCTAGTGTCAGTGTGTATGCATACCTCATCTGTTCTGGATTGGGTTCCAGCCGGATCTGGGTATCCTCCGGCCGAAGCTCGCCGTGGGCTGCTTGAACGGCGTCTTCCGGCCGTCGACCCGCATTTGCTGCTGTGCCTGCTCCGCCTTCTGCCGGCTCGTCGACGGCCGCGACACCAGCAGCCGTCGCGCCGCCGGTCGGCCGCTGGCACCCGCATCAGCACCGCTCATCGTCATCATCTCCGTGCACCACGCAGCTGGACACGAGGTCAGTAGGAGCAGCGCCATCAGCAGCATCACTCGACAAACCCTTCTGAAACTGCAAGAACTCGACATCGTCTGCAGACACTGCAGAGGGCTAGCTGCAGCTGCAGGCCCCTGGTGCGCGTGGTGGTGTGGTATGTTCCGCCTGGGACAGTGTGCGGGGAAGGGAGGTAGTGGGTGGTGTGTGGATTAGAGCAAGGATCGAGGAGAGGTGGTGGGAGTTAACATGGGCTTTGGGCGGGTTTTATTTCAGTGCCCAAATACTATAATCACTACCAAACCACTAGCATGTAGGAGTAGCAAGCGGCGCAATTTGGTAACCGGGTCGGATCTTGTGTGCCCGTTGGCGGATTCGAACTGCGAGGCGCACAATTTCAAAATTCAAATTCAACTAGAATTAAGTGGTGGCAGTAGAGTGTTTCTGAAAAGAAAAGTTCTTTCGCCAAATGGATTTGGATGCGACACGACAGCCCGAACCCGCAGCAAAGAGTGACCAAGATATTAATCACCATCACCCCAGAGCATCCTGTGGGAATTCATGTGCTGATTGTTTTTCTGCATCTTCCCCACTGGGTGTCATGTGCTGCATCTTTGACTGCACTGCTAAACCCCTTGGCTTAATTCGGTCTAAGGCTAGGGTTAGTTGGTCTCAAGGACTAATGCGCCAATTTTTAACTGCTCAATCACGTTCCTTTCTGCAGGGGGAGGTGGCTGGATCACGTGATGTAGGCACGTGATCTGTGGAATATGTTCATGGTTGCTGCTGTCTGTTTCATCTCACTTTTACCGATCGAAGTTTCTTCTCCGAAACAGTCCACAGAAGCATATATAGCAACCTTCTGTTCTTCCAGTTGTTAATTACAGTACACCGTTCTGCAGACAGCAAAAGTGGATTACCTAGAGAAATCCAGTCAGTTGTCACCCCATCAGACTCAACAAATGGGTACATCAAAACCAGTTAGAAGCCTCAAACTCAAAGAGAGGTAACTGCCTGCATTTTTTCAGACAACTGTTCATACATGCTTTTGCGGTCAGAACTCAGAAGTTCAAACTGAATCCGAAGAACAGAAAGTCTGCATTGCGCCGACAAGATTCAGATTTCTGAACTTCGAGCATCAAAGCTTGCCCTGATACAATGAGCAGGGACTGTTTGAATTTGCTGGGAAAACTATCCTGAAGTCCTGTCAGTGTCAATGGTAGCAGTGTAGTCTTCACACTTGAGGCACTTTTGGAACAGCAATAGACTATTGCAAAGCAACGTGCCCCCCCGGCGTGCCCTCTGAAAGTCTGAATAAACAGGGGAGGCGACGATCTGCAGGATCGCCCGGCCACGTCAAAATAAACCGCAGGCACTATTGCAACTTGATTCGCCGTTAAAAGTTTCCAAACTTTGCTGATTAACACTGACTGATTGACTGGAGAGGAACCTGCAGGTTCAGTGACAGCCTGCCACTCTGCCAGTGTCGTCGTGAATTCGCATAGGGATCGGCGTCGCAGGCGGTGGCAGCAGGAATGGATCCTAGGAAGGAAGAATATGGCAGTCACTCGAGAATCTCGATCGGCGTGATGGCTCAGTTACCTTTTTATGGTCGGTAATTTGTTTAATCAGGCTGCGTGATGACGCACCTTGCTCTGTGGAGACTGCAGGAAAGCCAGCAACATCCTCTGAATTTGGGGGCATTCGAGTTCAGAGAGTCTGCAAGTCTGAACTCTGAACTCACTGTAATTTGACGACGAGAGCATCTGCATCAGCTGGAAGCCTGGAAGCAGAGAGACTGTGATGATGAGAGCGCGCCAAAAAGGCGTGGTGCTGATGCTGATCCATCCATGGCCGAGCGGAGTCAAGCGACCGCCACACCCACACAGCTGTTGCCGCGCGTGGAGGGCGCCGTGCGTGCAGGCCTGATAAAAAATGCAGGTGCCAGAGCTAGCTGGTGATCGGCCATGGCTGGAACGTGAAGCTCCTTTCCTGGCGCCCCGATCGGTACGGCGGCGTGACGCCGCCACGTGCTCACCCGGCCGGCGACCACCAGCTAGCTTCGCGTACCTTTTCACCTCTCGCCTTTTGAGCACGGTAAAGCGAGTGCGCGCGTGTGTGTACAACAGTACAAGCTGCACTGCACGCGGCGGCGACGGCGACGGTGGCCGACGGTGAACTTTTCGCGGAGGACGGCCAGCCGCGTACGAGGAACGGGACCCGGGTTCCCGATGATGTACGGCACCGACAGATTTACTGCTACTACCAGTTACCGATGGTGATTAATTACTGATAACTCTTCCTTCCGCTGGTCTGCTCTGCTGAAGATGAAGCTGTTCCAGGTCCAGGGAGTGTTCAGCGGACTTGCACATGAGCCTGCCATGATTCAGAGCTGAAAAGGGAGCTGCCCTTTCTTCTCGAAACGGATAGAGACGGTCCAAGTCCAAGTCCGACACCTCTGCTTGATTACTGATTAGGCGTACCTGATCATGAGGTGTCTGAATTGTTTTATGCGGAGTTGGATTGGATCGCTGGACTGCACACATACGATGCCTCTGCTGCTCTGCCTGCGCGCACAGATGCTGATGCTGCAACTGGAAGCTGCAGCAGCTGGATGGATTGGAAGATGAACCGGGAACATGTAATTTTAATTTTTATTAAAACCGATGGTGCAGGCCTGTAGGCTGTAGCAGGGATCCAAGAAAGGATGCACATCTGAAGTCTGTTAAACCTATTATAAAAATTAATCACCTTGATCTGTGCATTTGCAGATTTGCACATTTGTCTGTGCATTTGCAGATTTGTTCAGTGCCTCGAATCAAAACTATTTGATAGGTTTAACAGACTTCAGATGTGCAAATCTTTTGTGTATGGATATTTGAGACATGGGTGGAATTTGAGGAAATAAATTCCACCCATGGCTCAGTATGGATATGTATTTTCCCTAAAGCTGCATTTATGTTTATAATTTTGATTAGAGATATTTTTTCTTTTTTGTGTATGGGTTTGTTAACTTTTGAGTCAATCGTAGGAAAAAATACTAGATAACACTGTACATGATGTCCTTATATTTGAAATTTATTCCCAAGGAAATGGGTATTTTCATGTAGGCGGTCCTAAAGCTACATGTAGTGACCTTCTCGGTGTGTTGATTATGAAGTTATTTGATTGCCATTTGCCAACTGCCATACTTACCATTTTGCCTGATCACAATAAAAGAGTTGTGCATCTAAGATTTGCTTGATCTCAATTATTCAGAAGTCTACCTTGTATTTTCAGTGTATGCTTAGCTAATAATGTTTGCACTTGCTGTTGAAACTGTCACTGTTATTAATCTCGCAAAACTGTAATGTTACTGCTTTATTGCTTTGTACTCGATCAACCGATCTGTTCAATGATGGCTGTTTTTGCTGAATACATGATTTGCTGATTCTGCAATGTCCCTATATATGGTTGTTCTGCCTTTCTATGCTAGCCTTGGTAAGCTCTACACATCTCTGTGTTTTGCTGGATATACTAGAACGAAATACAGACTTCCTCTTACCGATACACTCTGTGCGAGAGGTTTTTTCTTTGTGTGAACACTCTGTGCAAGAGTTAAAACCAAGGATAGTATTTTGTTTAGTAATACAATTTTCAGATGCTGAGATTGTGTTCAAGACTGGATATCCCAAGACAAGACTTTGGAGGCTGCACAGAAATCTGGCAAATGGATTGACCTTAAGATGTTGATGTAAAACATATATGGCGTGTGGCGTGGTAGTGAGTTGTTCTTTCAGTTTGGGGCTTCGAGTTGAGGTTTTGTGTCGCCGTTAGTGGTGTTTCAGGCATTGTTCTTGTTCTTGCCTCGGAACTGGGCGTAAGCCGGACGCCGGCAAATTTCATCTGTGCTGTAAACCACTTAAACGGTCTATCTTTCAATAGTAAGACGGGGGCGAAGGCCCTAGAACTCTAAAAAAAGATGCTGAGATTGACGGCCCACTGATGACCGAGAAGGCCCAGGCCATCCATGTTTGCCTTCTCCATTCCATTCCGTTCGCACCCCCACGCCGGCCGCCGCAGCCGCCGCCGTCTCCGTCTGGCTTCTCTCCCGCACGACCACGGCCACGGCCATGCCGAAGCGGACGGTCCCGTTCCGCCATGGATTCGCGCTCGCGCTGCTGGGAAACCTTCGGGAGCAAACTACCGCGCCCAATCCCCGTTGGTCAGTAACTCAGTATATCACTTGCTGGCCCTGACATTTGTTTTGGTTGGATGTCAGTGCTGTCCTTTCCCGTGCTTGTTCGTCGATATCTGCCTAGCATAGTCTTTACAAGTGATTGTTAGTAGCATTCTTCATGTGAATTGTCAGACTATCAGGATACTAATGCCTTTGGAAGTGCAGATTGTTTTCATTTTTCCTCTGAAACAACTCGATGATTTTACATTCCTGCCATTGTGCTGCTATGGTTGCTCTGAATCTAGTAGTGCTGTAGGTATGTAGGAAGGGAGTTGCGACAATTAAACATCATAGGGGGAAGAAGCGATTGAACTGAACGGCTCTATGGTGCCCTTACTTAATTTTAAGCACCACTAGTTCATATCATATCTCCCCTTTCCAGTGCAACCAGCAAAATCCAGCATTCCAGCCCCCTTCCTGAATTATGCAGGGCCACATGTCATCGCCAATTGTTTGATATATTACATGTACAAGCATGTTGACAACCGACATAAAAGATGAATTGAGACATTGAGTAATAGCTCAATATCGGGTCGAAAAAAAGTAATAGCTCGATATGCTTTTGATGCACTTTTAGTTTCAATGTTCACGCAATTAAGTTTTGAAATGCACAATGCCACAAAAGAGCAAGAAAATTGAGTACATAATAACTGTGAGCCTTTTCTTTCACAGAAGTACAATGCATAAATGTACAATTTGTTAGAAAACCAGTGTAGGCGAATTAAGCTAGAGCTCAATACTCTTTTCATGCACTTTCCATGTTCATGCAATTTAGCTTGGATTTACAGGATTTTCCCCCAAAAAAGCAGTAAAACTGTATAAAGGGCTCATAACCGTGAGCCTTTTCTTTTCAGAGATGTACACACTGCACACACTACTGTACGATTTGTTAGAAAATCATTCTACTGACGTTACAACTAGTTAGGTGAAGTACAAGATTACCACCTAGAGTCTGTTGCTCTTTAACTACGTCTGCACCTGTAGGTTCACATCTACACTGTCCAGGCAGGACACAACCTCTTGGATGGTTGGCCTCAGGCAAGGATTTTGGTTGATACACTTGCATGCCACTTCAAGCACATTCAGCATTTGGTCATCATGTCCTCTTCCTCTAAGTGCACGATCCAAGACCTCAATATCCTTTCCTTGAGACCGCATCTCCCTTACCCATTGGACAAGTTCCTTTGACTTGGTCAAGACCTGGACAGGCCTCCTTCCTGTGAGCAGCTCAAGCAAGACCACTCCAAAACTGTATATATCACCTCTCAGCGTGGCCACCCATGCCTGTCCATACTCAGGTGGAATGTAACCAAGAGTACCTACCAGCTCAGTTGTGACATGTGTGTCGTAAGGAAGGATCAATCTGGCGAGGCCAAAATCAGCAACATAAGCATTGAATTCTCTGTCAAGTAAAATGTTGCTGGATTTGACGTCGCGGTGAATAATGTGAGGCTTGCAGGTGTTGTGGATATAAGAAAGGCCGTGGCCTGCTCCTTGTGCAATCTTGAGTCTTGTTGGCCAATCGAGAAATGAGTTGGGGTCATCCTTGTTGTGAAGCCAATCATCAAGGCTCCCATTCTCCATGAAAGAATATATGAGGAGCCTTGAACTTCCTTGGATGCAGTAACCCCATAGTGGCACAAGATTCTCATGCTGTGCCATGGAGAGTGCTTCAACCTCTGCTGTGAATTCTCTTTCCATCAGACACATTTCACCATTGAGTTTCTTGATTGCAAGCTTGGATCCACAGGGTAGCTCAGCCCTATACACGAGACCATTACCTCCACAGCCAATAATGTTCTGCTGATCAAAATTATTTGTGGCCTTTAAAATATCATTGAATGTGAGGTTGTTTGATTCTCTCTTTCCTCGAGGTACCATCACCAAAATACTTCCCTTCAACATATCACACAAGTGCTCTGAAACAGAGTTGAATGAAGTTGCTTCTATGTCCCTGTTGTTACTGCTCTTGTTTATTTTGGCAGATTTTGTAGTTCTTATAGACATAAGAAAACGTGCCAGCAACAAAAGGATAGCAAGCCCG
The DNA here is from genome assembly GCA_022644695.1 of Cenchrus purpureus. NCBI lineage: Eukaryota > Viridiplantae > Streptophyta > Magnoliopsida > Poales > Poaceae > Cenchrus > Cenchrus purpureus. The sequence continues at coordinate 50,179,377 of CP053458.1, forward strand.
CCGAAGAACACACCTAAAGCAAGTGCTAAAATGGTCTTTTTGTTCCGCCTTCTCATAGGGGTTGTGTGTGTTCTTGTAGAGTCACATTGGACACTAAGCATAGGGCCACATAGCTTGGAGTTACCACTGTAACTAGAATTGGTAAATGTATCAAATTGCCATCCCTTTGGAACACACCCTTCTAGTTCATTGTTAGACACATTGAATACTGAAAGGAAGTGCAGATCACTCAATGTTGGTGGAATTTCACCTGTAAGCTGGTTGTTTGAGAGGTCTAGCACTTGCAGGCTTGTGAGGTTGCTGATTTGCCATGGTATTTCACCAGATAAGTTGTTGGAGCTGAAGTTTAGGACATCAAGCATTTTCAACTGACCAATCTCTGGGGGAATGGAACCTGTGAAGTTGTTGAAACCTAGATTCAATAAAATGGGAAAAGCATTGAGCATCCGGTATTGACGTGTTGGTGTCCAATATACTGGTAACTCTAGGAACTTGGGGTCCAACCGGACACTGTTCTTCTCATATTGTATCATTGGCATATTCATCAATGCAATTGGGATATCCCCTGCAAGGCTGTTGTTTGATATGTCTAGATAGAAGAGGAGCTGCAGTTTATTAATCCAGGATGGTATTGGTCCAGTCAGTTGATTGTTTGATAAATCTAACATCTCCAGCTTTGTGAGCTTTGACAGCCAAAGAGGGATTTTCCCGACTAATGGGCAAGCATCTATGGTCAGGACCTGAAGATTCCCAAAACCATCAATTTCTTCATCTTCCGGTATGGTTTCACCTTTGAAGTTGGTTCCAATAAGCAGGGAGGTGAGACTACTGCAGCTCTTGAGCTTCTGAAGTGCATCTCTGATATTTGTAAATGAGTTATTGGTGATTGAAAGGAAAGACAGGGACCTGAGATTGGCAATGCTTGGTGAGAATTGTCCATGAAAATTGTTGAAAGCCAGCCGTAATGCAATTAGATTTCTACATGCATAGATGCTTTCAGGAACTGTACCAGTGAAGTAGTTCAATGAAAAATCTGCAGTTCTCAGATCCAACTGGGTGAAGTTAACTCTGCTAAGGTCTCCCCTAAAACTGTTATTTCTGATGGTGATGTACCTGAGACTTGTGCAGTTACCTAGTTCTGAAGGTAGCTCTCCAGACATCAGGTTGTTGTCTAAGCGGAGCTCTTCCAATCTACTCAGCTGCCCGATAGAATCTGGTATATTGTCACGGAGCCCATTTGATCCAAGATCAAGGATAATCAGATTGGTGAGCTTGACAAGGTTGGAAGCATCAAGACTCCCTTGTAAGTCATTGTTTGGAAAAGAGAGATGCTCCAATGAGGTAGCATTAAACAGTTCAGGAGGTATAGTCCCTGTAAGGTTGTTGCGGCCAGCCTTGAGTACTTTTAACATTGAGCAATTCACAAACTCTGGGGAAATAGTACCACTGAATTCATTTAAACAAAGGTCAAGCATGGCAATTGACGGGGCGTAGTTGCAAATGGAAGATGGCATCGAACCAGTAAAACTGTTGTTGCTTGCATTAAGAGCAACCAGATTCTTCATCACTTCCAGTGTTGTGGATGGAAACTGCCCTTTAAAGAAGTTGCTCGAGATATTCAATACCTGGAGAGGAAGACCAGAATTTGGGGATTGCTGCTCCTGCAGAGGACCAGATAGATCGTTGAAGCTGACATCCAGGACGATGATGCTGCTGGAGAACACCAATTCAGCTGGTAGACTGCCATATAGTGAATTGCGGGACAGGTTGAGTCGCAGCAGCCCGGTGAGATTGCTGAGAGATGATGGGATAATCCCCTTCAGGCCTTTAGAACCCAGCAAGACATCCGTGACCACGCGATCAGTGCTGCATAAGATTCCTTCCCATTGGCAGCAGTCTGTGTTGATCCATGACACGTTGAGGCCACCATTGCCCTCCAGTGAGAGCCCATCTCGGAAGTCAATGAGGGAGCTCCGCTCTTGCTCCGTGCAGGAGCTGACGAGGGAGACGGATGAGAGCAGGAGGACGAAGGAGAGGCCAAAGAAAGGCACGGGTAATTTTGAGGAGCTACTGCTGCTGCATGGCAAATTCAGTGGCTGCATGATTCTCTCATGAAACTCCCTGACGCAGAGACGCTCAATTTTGGGTCTGACTAGCCAAAGAAGCAGAGGTTCTTTCTACGACAGCACGGGGGGGAGGAAGAAGCTGTTTGTTCTTTCTGTGCTGTTGATCTTCCCTCGTCTTGTTTCCTCGAGGGAAAATGGCAAAGGTATATGTTGCAGACACATCCAAATCAGTTTCTTACACGTTTGCCACCAGCATTTTTTTTCAGTAGACTCCAGAGTGGGCCAAAAAAAAAAAAACTTTTCTTGCCCACTTCACATGTTTGACGTTTTGCTTGGGTAGCTACAACTCTACGTGCAAAAGTCCAACTTTCCTGTACAAAGCCTTGGTTGGTTATCCTTCCCCGGGTCGTCATCAAACTTTGGAAGTTGCCACTGAATATCTTTTTGGAGCCCAGGTTGGTATTGAATATCGCACCATGCTGAGATAATTTATAGCTGCATATATTCATGCATATCTTCTGAATCAATGATAGGACTCTTAATGGACAAGAAACCAAACCATGGTTTCAGCAAACCTAATCTCACTTGAAAGTTTTTGCTGCATGTTGTTTCACTGTATAGTAAACCTGGATGAGAAATCACTTGACCATCATCAAAAACTCTGACCAAGGACAGTTCAAATTCAGAATTTTTTCCTTTTGCGAAAGGGAACTGCTTGATTTCTTTCCACATCCATTCCATTGTTCTCCTGACAGTTGTATGCCCTTTTCCGGAACGATTTTGCAGAACAGGAAAAAGGCGAAAGCAACGGGCGATCACTCGATGGGGTGCTGAAGATTCGCGTCTCCTCGGGGGCACTTCCGGAGGAAGTGGCAGGTGCATCGAGGAGCACTACACACTTATCTTGATCTTACATATCTAATCTTTCCGGCCCTCATCTCGCATCGCACTTAATCGATGCTCTAATAATTTTTAAAAGGGCAATCATTAACGTCGTGGTCAATGTGTGCGCAGTCTGTGGCTGGTGGAGGAGCAAGTGGATGGAGGTGAGGCCTGACTGCCTGAGACTGAGAGGATAATGGCGCGGCCGGGCCGGCCGAGGTGGGTGGCTGTGTTGCTGCGGCGACGCCGTTTACTTTTGGGAGCGTCGGGGTGATGTGTACGTCTGCGAGAAAGAAGCGTCTCCGTTTGCCTTGGCCCTACGGCGGGTGACTCTGCGAAGATGACCTACGCGTCTATGGGCTATGGCTCCATGCCTCCATGGATCGTGACCCCCAAAAAATATGGAGAAGGTAACGTGACAGGGAGATGGTCAGATGAGCAAGCCTGCCTGGTTGCCGTGAGATGTGCATATAGATTTTTATCATTATCTCTCTTGTTTTTCAAATGAATATTATCTGCATAGAGTTTTAGGAGCTCCTGCCTGCTGGGGACTGCTGATTGCAGGATTGCTAACCAATTCATGTGATTGTTATATGGAAATGGTGAAAATAAAATGGTTTAAACTTTAAACCTCTGTGTTTAATTCAAAAATAAGAAATTTGTTAAGGAAATGCCTTTACCTTTAGCTCCATCTCCGATATTTTTTAGTGCAAGTGACATGCAAAACACATGTACTAGACTGACTCGCATGAAGGAGAAGGCACATGAGACTGGTCTTATTCTTTCTTTTCTTTTCTTTTTTTGAGGATTTTTTTTATAGGAAGACTGGTCTTATTCTTGTTGCTCCCGTCCTTGTATTCATACTGTATGCTAGTTACAAAATGCATTTCTTTCTTCTTTCCTTTCTGAACAGCGATGGTTTTTGAATTGATAGTGGTGGTGGTGGTTTCACAACGTTTTACTACTACCACTACAACTTGCATAGCACACACCCGGTCCGGTCCGTTGGATTCATCCAAGCCGGACACTCGTGCGGCCGCCCGTCTCGAAAAGCATTTCAAAATTCAAATGGTTGGCTCTTGATACGTCGAAAAAAGATACACTAATCACTCTTCACGCACGTATTACCATCAGCATCATGCAATTCACATCGATCACTCGTTGCGCACAAACGCATTGCAACTTAGCAGTTGCAGACAAGCCTTTGCAAAGCCTCAGACTCAGTCTATGACTTTCATACAGCAGGAAAGATCACCGGCGTATAGACCCGGTCTTCGGAAGGTTCGGTGCCGATCGAGACCACCAACCAGTATCTCGCTCTACTCCTCTAGACATGACAATGGGTGTCCGAAACCCAATGGGTTTTTCTCCATTAGGGTACGGGTTTAGATCGATTTTTATACCTGTGGGTCTACTAATGGACAAAAAATAAGACCTAGTGGGTTTATGGGCATGGGTTTGGGAACATAAAACCCAAACCCGTGAACCCATGGGTTTTTTAGACCCGATTGTATATCACTAAATAAGTCAATATTCTTAGCTTACACCTCAATTTTAATGGCTAAACCCCAACTTTTACATGCATGTATTATTTCTTATCATGAGTTTAATTGTTAAATGATTTATACTATACTTTATGTCACTCATATGAAGTGATTTGTTAACATGTGGTGTTATGATTGGATAGCTAATACTACATTTTCGTTAATTTACATCAATATTGAATGTGTATGTTTCAAATTGTGAAGATATACATGTATATTACTTTTTCTTGTTGAATTGTGAGCACATGTATAGACGTATATGTCGATTTTCTTGTTTGATTTGATACCCACGGACGACCCGTGGGTACCCGTTAACCCGATGGGCATGGGTTTGGGCACAAAATTAAACCCGTCACGGGTCATGGGTTTTTTAATGGGCGGATTTTGTATTCGTGGGCATGGATTTAGGATGGCAAAACCCAACGGGTCTGTGCCCGTTGCCATCTCTAACTCCCCCGCGTTCACACTACGCGTACGACACCGGCGGCGAACGTGGACATGAAACTTAATCAGGCGAGCTGCGTCAGACGCGACGACTAGCCGGTTAACCGCCGGTTTAGCTGATGCACGCAGCCACGAACGCGTCCAGATGCTGACGCCCTGCTGCCCTCTGTAGCTCGATCTTGTCGTTAATTGCATGCCTCTCCGGCGACGTCAAACCATAATTACTGTATTCTACTGGCATCTCTCGCGTTGCGCGTACGCCGAGAGCGTATAAAATACGAGATGGATGAAGACGACGGGAAGAGTTGACGTGACGTAATGATCGCCGGTGGTTTGGTTGGGAAGGAAGGCGGTGGAGTTGCAAGCGTTTAGACACTTTAGTTGGGTTGGAATGATCAAATCTGCGGCCGTCCCTGTCCTGATGGACGGCTGTGCGTGCGTGCGTGCGTGGGTGGGTGGAGTGGATTGGGAGAGGTGAGACGATGAAGTGATGGAAGCACCAAGAGTTGCCGGGGAAATGGTTTGCCCACACACTAACACGACTTATTCGATGGAGACGGGTTGCGTTGCGATGCATGCTTTGGTACATATTCGACTTGTCTTTTGTCTCCACTGAAATTATACAAACCACTAATCATCTAGTAATCAGAAAGCAGGGTCATGTAGTCAAGATCCTTCATCATGCATGCTAAGCACTTTAGCAATGATGTAGTCACTTGCATTTTGCTAAACATGAAAATGTTTTTCCTCTTTTGCTGCAAAGAAAGCATGGGCGGCGAAAAATATTCTTAGAGAGTCTTTTGGTTAGGCGGTATATGTTCCACGATCTCATATGAAGATTTTTTCCATCACTCGCACGCGCTAGCGCTACTGTTAGGTAGTCATCGTAGAATAGTCATTTTTAGGTAATCACTGATCGCAGAGCATAGCATAATAGTGATTTTCCTACTAATTTTGCAGATCGAGGTCAACTGACCCCGACAAAACGGTCTGGCTCGCTTCTAGCCAAAAAAAGAAAAGAAAAGAAAAAAGAGCTTTACCATGGTTCATGCACCACGGAAAACCACACACGCCGTGCATTCCACAGTACTGATTTAAAATTTCACATGTCCAGTCCAGGGTCTCGATCTTGTGTGCAAAGTCAGAAACGTGCCCGGTCGGTCCCATGCTCTCGCATTGTCAACATCTTTGGTTTTGGTTTGCCCGGTTGGCTCCTGGCATTAGGTGAGGTGGTTTTGACAACGGCCGGATTGATTGCATAGTCCGTACTGGTCCAGTAACTTACAATAACCCCGTCATTTTCCTTGACTTGCATCATGTTAAATCGATCGCATGCAGATGTAATCTAGGCCTTGTTTAGTTTGCTAAAGTTTCTAACGTTTTCTCCGCTATCTCTCCATCACATCACATTAAATACGACAAAAGACATAGGTTCGGAGTATTAAATATAGGTAAAAAATAACTAATTACACAGTTTTGATGTACTTCGCGACACGAAGTTTTTGAGCCTAGTTAGGTCATGGTAGGATAATATTTACCACAAACACACGAAAGTGCTACAGTGTGCTACAGGAGTTCCAAACGTTGAAAAAGCAAATTTTTCTCCGAACTAAACAAGACCCTAATACAAAACTTTTCTTTTACACACAACCGTGAGCTCGGGATCGATTTCTTTTATAGAGAAAGAAAAGGTCTGCACAATCCCCGAGTCTACAAAATCGGGTATCAACCCCCTCATCTAACCAAAATCGTGTACTCAACCCTCTCATCTAACCAAAACCGTTTAACTAGAGGTCGGTTTTGTAGGTTGGGGTGAGATAGACTTTTTTCGCAAAATAAATGCCTCAGCCTCGGAGGCTTCCGACATAAAGAGCTGTGGTCAATACTCAATAGGCCGGCGGTTAGAGTGTACTCTCTCCATCCGCGATGTTCGTTTAGCTTCTAAATTTTGTCTCACAGAGAGGATCCTGTTACATCATAATCAATCTCATCTAGTTAAATCAGCACTCGTACTAACAAAAAATATATACGAAGTGTGAGACATGGGTACCCCTGGGTCCTCACCGACCAGGCTCACAGCCGTTCCCGACAAGTGGGTCCGCCTACCGTAAGACCACCGACGATGGGCCCAACCGACCTAATTGGCGGCCCACACGATCTACTCAAGACTTTCCAGAAGATTCCTCGGACGACCTTATCCATAACGACTTCGAGACTTGGCGTGCAAGACAAGACAACGGTGGATTCCGACCAAGCAGATCGGCGAATATGGCAAGTGTTGTAAACAACTAGATCTTAGGTCTCCCCGGTCGTAATCATCAGAGTCTGGAACCGACCTTGTCCACGACCAATATAAGGGCGGGCGACCCCTTGTAACAATACGCAATCCTCAAGCAATCTATACCGACAACTGGACGTAGGGTTTTACTCTCCAGAGGCCCGAACCAGTATAAACTCGTCGTGTTCCCTGTGTTCCGTGTGCTCCTGCGCAACCCTCGAGTTCTTAGCCCTAGATTCCACCCCGCCGAACAAATAAACCACTGTGGTTAACCCCCGTGGACCTGTCTAGACCTAAACCTCGGCGGTGGCGCGCGGTAGGGAATCCAGGGTTCTTCGTGCAACTCGATGGCTTCGTCAAGCGGCATCATCTTCCCCGAGAGCATGGCGGACTTCCTCGCCAATCCCGTCGACATCTACTTTGGCTCTATGCCGGCGGAATCCACCACTCCAGCCGCCTGCCTCGTCATCGAGGGCAATGCGGTCACCTCCAACCAGAGTCGGATCCGATCTCTGAGGAAACCCACCCACCCACCTCGTGACCTGATCGCGGGGCTTGATCACGTCGAAGACATGCTCTCCGACACGATTAAGGTCTGTGAGCGCGTCAAGCGCCTTCGCAGGACCTCCGCACCTTCACCCCGCATGCCTCTTGGTCTGCGGAACGCAACTCATGTAGCGTCTCGCTACATGAAGAACAAGATCCATATCGAATCTGGACCCAAGATCCCACATCGTGGAAACTGCAGAGGTCATCTCGACGACCCTTGCCCTATCCACGAGGACTCCAAACACACGGCTCGCCAGTGCCGTGTGCTCAAGAAGCTTCGTCGTCCTCTCATTACGGCTCATCGCTGCCAGATCAACCGCGAGCCGTCCCCGGATCACCTCGCGTTCCAGATCGTCCGAACGACCATCTCTCCCAACTATCCGGGCGAGGTGTTTGAGGTCTCGGACCGAGAGGTCCTCGTGGTCTCCGCCGACGTACCTCCTCAAGCTGGTGAGACGGATGAGCAGATACGCGAGCGCTAATGTTGCCGAGGCGTGCGTCGCGGAAGTAGATGCAGCTGCCGCAGACGCAGTCAACCTGCAACGTCGTGCAGCGCCGGCGACGACCGGCGGCAGTAACGTCGTCAACGGGGGACCACCCCCCGCGGCTCCGGCCGCTCCCTAGAAACAGGAGAATGAGCCTCGTCGACACCGCCTGCGTGCCAGAGACCTCCTGAAGGACTTTGAGTAAGATGGTCACGAAGTCTACAACTCGCCTCAAGCTAACCTAGGTGCGGCCCTTGCCGAGCTGGGTCAACTTGAGGACACTCTTACAACTCAGCGCCTACAAGCTCGCATCCGCATCGCCACCGCCCAGGTCGAAGAAAGAGGTCCAGGATACAGCAGATCGGCCTCCGCCTACTCAGAGTAGGTCGGAACGGCCCTGTCGCCGTCACCGAAACGATGGCGCTCCCCTTCAACCCGTGCCTGAAGAGGGAGGCGGGGAGAATGAAGTCATACAACCAGCCAACGCTGCTGCCAATGCACCAGCCGCCAACGCAGTAGCCAACCCACCAGCTAACGCCGCGGCCAATGCCGCCGCTAATGCTGCAGGCAACGTCGCCAACAACGTCGCTAATGCCGTTGGCACCCAGCAGCAGAACGTCGCCGGCAATGTAAGACAGAACGCTGGAACCCAGCCTCCTCCAGCCAATCGCGCCCAGTGTAATCAACGTCAACGCATACGAGACGAAGTGGAGATAGCACGTCGTGCTAACTACGACCGCGATAACGGGGTCCCTGATCCCCTTGACGCCAATCACTCCATCCAAGCAACAGACCTCCGGCAGATGCACGATCAAGAGCTCCTGCGTCGTGCCCAGTACGACCAAGATAATGGTCCTCCCGACGACCTCTACGTCATCCCGACGACCTACGCCCTATCAGCCAGCCCTGGAGCAATCAACAACTTCCCAGTGTTCTCACGACATCTCCGGACGATTAGATACCCCAAGGACTTCAAGCCAGCCATTGAAAATACGGCGACTCAGGCCCGAGTATCTGGTCAAGATGTACATCATCGCCCGCCGCTGAGGCAACGCGAAGACCACATGGCAGGATACTTTCCTCTCGTGATGGGCAAAGCACCACTCCTGTGGCTCGACAACCTCCCTGCAGAGTGCATCACCTCATGGGCGACCTTGTCGCGACTCTTCACGACCAACTACCAAGCGACCTATAATCGCCCAGGCAACACTCACCCTCTCGCCAGAGTACGGATGAGGAAGGACGAAACACTCCGCGAGTACACCAATCGCTACTTCGAGAACCGTAACACTCTTGCGGGTGTTAAGGATGAAAACGTCATAGCCTACTACAAGAAGGGGGTAACTAACATAAAACTCTTCGAGAAGATCCATGAAGCTGACGCCCACACCATCGCCGACCTCATGGCCTACATCGACAAGCTCGTCGACACTCAAGATGCGGTGATACACGACTTCAAAGGAGAAGATCATGATGACGGTGGCGCGGTGCGCAAGCGATCCGGGCGAGGTCTGTGACCGACCCACCCGGACCTTCCACTTTCCTTGAAGGTGACTTCAACATGGCTAGTTCCACCGCGACGCCGAGCATACCATGAGGGAGTGCGAGCAGCTAAAACGAGCTCTAGGCGTACCTCTAGAGCCCAAGAAAACCAAGAGCGGCAACAATGATGATCGATCGCGCCGCCGCTACGATAATCAGAATCGACCCGATCGACGTGATTACCGCGACCGCCGACCCTACCGTCGCAATGACGACAAGAACCGCCGTGACTATCACCGCGACTATCACCGCGATGATCGACGTGATGATTACCGCCATGACGATCGCTGAGAAGACCACCGCCACGACCACCGTGATGAGCGCCACGATGACCGGCGCGATGATCGCCGCCACGACGACCACAACCGCAACGACAACCGTCGCAAGGAGCCTTCTCCTCCACCACCACCAAAAGGGGGCAATCCCAATGGTGTGTTCCAGAACGCCAACCGACAGATCAACTTCATCATCGGTGGCCGTCAAGCAGCTAAAAGCAACAGACAGCAGCGATCAAACGCAAGGGAGATTGGCCAAGTCAACACTGAAACTCCACAACCCCTGTGTTGGTTGGAGTACCCCATCACTTTCTCCAGGAAAGACCATTGGGTGCATATACCAGACCCCGGGACCTACCCACTGGTCGTCAACCCTATAGTGGACGGCGCGTTCCTGCCTAAGACCCTCGTTGACTAGGGCAGCAGCCTAAACATCATCTTCACAGAAACGCTGAGAAAGATGAACTTCGACTTCTCCAAGATAACTGCCTGCGATGAACCCTTCTACGGGGTTGTGCCTGGCAAAGCTGCATATCCAATAGGTCGTGTATGCCTGCCGGTCACCTTCGGCAAACAGGAAAACTTCCGCACGGAGTACCTGACGTTTGAGGTCGCGGACTTCCGCTCCTCCTACCATGCCATCCTTGGTCGACCCATGTTGACCAAGTTTATGGTCATACCGCATCACACCTACCTCATCATGAAGATGTCAGCACCAAACGGGATCCTTTCCGTCTACGGCGACATCCTCGTCTCCTACAACTGCGAGAGCGACACTGTCAACCTCGCCAAGGTTTCGCCGCAGCCGCCGCTACGGTCATCGTCGCCAGCCGCCAAGATCGACCAAACTACTCTGGAGGTGCCAGAACAGAAGCGTACAGCCATTGCCTTGGACGCAAGCCTCGCGGTGAAGAAAGTCTACCTCGGCCTGCCCGACGCATCCAAGGAAGTCACCATTGGGGCCGACCTCGACCCCAAATAGGAACTCACGCTCACCAGTTTCCTCCGGGACAACACCGATACCTTCGCATGGAGCCCGTCCGACATGCCCGGTGTCCCTGTGGAGGGGCCGAGCACGCCTTGAAGTAAGCAAGACAGCAAGACCTATCAAGCAAAAGCTCCGGCGATTTGCAAAAGATAGAAAGCAAGCCATAGAAGTAGAAGTATGTAAGCTCTTAGCTACAGGATTCATACGAGAATGTAAACACCCGGTTTGGCTCGCAAACCCGGTCCTTGTACCCAAAAAGACTGGAGGATTAAGGATGTGTATCGATTACACCGACCTCAACAAGCACTATCCGAAGGATCCTTTTCCTCTTCCTCGCATCGACCAGGTCGTGGACTCTACGGCTAGCAGTGAACTACTATGCTTCCTCGACTGCTATTCAGGGTATCACCAGATAGCCCTGAATCCTGACGACCAAGACAAGACAGCATTCATAACGCCCAACGGCATCTACTGTACAAGGTCATGACCTTTGACCTAAAAAACGCCGGTGCAACCTACCAGAAGGCGATACAGAAGTGCTTGAAGTCTCAGATCGGGAAGAACGTGGAAGCATACGTCGATGACGTGGTCGTCAAGACCACCGTGCAAGATCAGCTCATCGCCGACCTCGCCGAAACCTTCTGCAACCTACGCACCTACCAGTGGAAGCTTAACCCGACCAAGTGCGTCTTCGGTGTCCCCTCCGGATTGCTTCTGGGCTTCATGGTGGGGCACCGAGGCATTGAAGCCAACCCAGTTAAGGTCGACACAATACGCAACATGGCCAGACCATCTTGCAAGAAGGACGTCATGAAGCTCACAGGATTGATGGCGGCCCTAGGTCGTTTCATCAGCAAGCTTGGCGAAAAAGGTCTGCCTTTCTTCAAACTATTGAAGAAGGCAGATAAGTTCGTATAGGACGAAAAAGCGCAGAAGGCTTTCGAGGCTCTCAAGGAGTCCTTGATCTCACCACCGATCATGACACCACCCATACCAGGAGAAACGCTCCTCCTCTACATCTCCGCCACCACTAATGTGTCAGCATGGTTCTCGTTGCTGAACGAGAAGAAGAAGGGCAGGCCTATCCTGTTCAATGACCTGTATACTACATGAGCGAGGTCCTGGCCAACGCTAAAACACGATATTCACAGCCTTAGAAGTTGCTCTACACACTCCTGATCACGCCGAGAAAGCTTCGCCACTACTTCCAGCCCACAAAATTAAGGTACCGTCATCATTCCCGCTAGGAGAGATTATCCTGCTGACGCCCAACGGCCGCATCGTCAAGTGGTCGGTGGAGCTTGGAGAGTTCGACATCAAGTTACGCCTCGCAGCGATCAAATCACAGATCCTAGCGACCGTGTCGAATGACGAGATTGGATGCCCTCCCAAGGAGAGGCCCGAACGGATAATGTGCCGATGGTGCCCTTAACCTCGAAGGAGAGAGAGTGCTATTTATCTCTCCTCGGGAGAGCAGCTCAAGTATGTCCCGCAGATACACTACAAGGCCTCCAATAATGGAGCGAATAAGAAGCTCTAATTCATGGACTCCGTATAGCAGTGTCCCTTGGCATCAAGTGACTACTAGCATACGGCGACTCCAAGGTCGTCATCGAGCAAGTCAACAAGGAGTGGGATTGTGTCAAAGACAGCCACTTGAGGGGATCGAGTTTCGACATGTGCCACGTAACAACAATGTGGCTGCCGACGTACTATCCAAGCTAGGCTCCAGGTGAGCCCTAGTCCCGGCGGGTGTGTTCGTCCAAGACCTACGCAAGCCGTCGATCAAAATCCTAGATCCGGACAATCCGGACCAAGGTCAGTCAAATCCAGAACCAGTACCTCCTCACGATGTACTGATGTCAGAAAAAGAGGATGATTGGCGCGAGCCTTTCTTAGCCTTCCTGCTCGACCAACGAGTCTCAGAAGACAAAGCTGAACGGGAGCGCATCACGCGGCGTAGTGCTAACTACGTCGTGATCGGCAACGACCTCTACAGAAAAGCCGCCTCCACTGGCGTCTTGATGAAGTGCATCTTGCGATCAGAAGGTCTTCAGCTCCTGGCTAAGATTCACGGCGGTGAGTGTGGCTGCCACGCAGCATCCGCCAACCTGGTCGGCAAGGCGTATCGATCTGGCTTCTACTGGCCCACGGCCATGGCTGACGCCAAAGACCTCGTTAAAAGATGCAAAGGATGCCAGTTCTTTGCAAAGCAAGACATCGCCGACTCAGTCCTGCGCATGATTCCTCCATCTTGGCCCTTTGCCATGTGGGGTCTCGACTCCATAGGTCCTTGTAGAACTGCCCCTGGTAGCTACAAGCACATCCTTGTAGCCGTAGACAAATTCACCAAGTGGATTGAGGTCCGACCTGTGGCCAAGGTCACGTCGGAAGAAGTGACAAAGTTCATACAAGACATAACACATCGCTTCGGTGTGCCTAACAGAATCATCACCGATCTTGGGACGCCCTTCACGGGGTCCGCCTTCTGGGATTTTTGCTAGGACAGCATGATTGATGTCTACTACTCCTCGGTCGCCCACCCTCGGTGCCGCGGTCGAGTGTGCCAACGGCATGGTTCTTCAAGCTCTCAAAGATCGTATCTTTGATGACGCTTCAAACTACGCCACCCGGTGGTTAGCCGAGCTACCACATGTGGTCTGGGGTCTGAGGACCCAGGTCAGTTTTGTCATGGGCTTCTCGCCCTTCTTCTTGGTCTACAGCTCGGAGGCCATCCTACCCAAGCGTCGCCACTCACGAGCTCACAGTTCTACGAGGAGGGAAGCCGAGCAGACTTGTCGTGTCGACCTTGACAGCCTCGAAGAACAACGAGTGGCAGCCGTCATGAGGCAAGCTTTCCACGACCAGCAACTCCGTCGCTATCATGATCGCAACGTCAAGGAGACTTCCTTCAACGTTGTCGACCTGGTTCTACGACGTATCCAGAAGACCGACGGCATGGACAAATTATCTGCCCCTTGGGAAGGACCTTTCATCGTCACTGAAGTTATCAGCCCGTCTACATATCGCCTCCAGGGCGGCGGGCAAGGGTACCCAACCCATGGAAGGAGCACCTACGACGATTCTAGTAGAATAGTTTTTATTACAGCTATGTATTCCTCGTCTTTGTATTTTCAGTTCAATAAATATTAATTAAAACAGTCATCTGCTGTGTCTCGAGCTCTACCCTCTTTTCTTTCATGTTATGTACCCTCCCCCTCGACATGCTCGGGGGCTTGGCCAAAGTCAATATAGGGGTCGAAAGACCTGAGGGTGAAGTTCCCTGTTTCTCCCCCTCGACATGCTCGGGGGCTTGGCACAAGCCAACATAAGGGTCGCTCGACCTAAGGACGTCGTCCCTCATGGCTACTTACTTTATGTTGTTACAAACTTGCTTGGTCGTGAGGTTGCAAAACCTTAGTCCTAAACTCCTTCCCGTGTGTAGTGATTGGTAAGCCAGTCTCTCCGTGAGTAGTGGTCAGCGGAGTATGAAAAAGACATATTGCTCCAGGGCAACCAAGTTCGTGCAAACATAAACTAAGTACGTCATGCAGGCCAAAAGAAAATTATCATTGTTATTTACATGACTGGAGGAAGGAGGAGGTACAGCTCTAAGACTACGACTACTCTTCACCGTCGTCACCCTCGTAATCGATGGCGTCCATTATCGCTTCGGCGGCCTCCCGTACTTCGTCCTCCACAGCCTTAAGGTCCTTCGTCGCGTCTGGGCCTTCTCTGACCTTGACCATGTCAATGTCGGGGTGATGAGACTTTACTCGCACCAGTGCCTCCGTAGCTGCCATCAAACTTGTCACCTCAGGAGGTCGACCAACTTCTGGGGTGCAGCCAGAAGCCGATCAATAGCCGGCTTGGGCTCCTCCCTAGCGACCTGCGTCTCCACCATGTCCATCACAAAGTGGGCAGCGTTCTTCAGGTCGTTCAACTCCACCTCTTGCCCTGCAATGATCACCTGGTCATTCCGCAACGCCTTCAAAGCTACCTCGAGACTGACCTCAAGGTCCTTTCGAGCTCGCTTCTCATAAGCCAGCTTCTGGGACATGGCGTACTCACTGTCTACGGTGACCTTCATCAGCTGCTTCAGCTCTTCAACGCCAGCTTCGGCTTCCCGAAGGTTCACCTCCAGGCTTCGGACCTTCTCCTTAGCATTCTTCAGGTCGTTCTTGAGGTCCTCCTCTTACCTGTGAAAATCTGCGATAAACAAAGAGTTGTGAGGTGCAACCCAAAGTTGTACAAGACAAGGATGGATAAAGTTGTGAAGCAGTTGGTCTTACCAGTGCTCACGGTATTCAACAATGTATCGGCCTCCCGGTTCTTGCGCTTCTCTTCCTTTAGCTCGTCTTCGAGCTTCTTCTTGTCAACCGCCGCGCCTCAGGACCGCTTGAGCTCTGCTCGAGCTCGTCACCGCAGCCTACGCCGGGCGTAGCGTTCTGATTGGTCACCGCTCGGCGTGGTTGGCTAGTATTCCAAACAAAGGAGACAGGTCATCAACAACAAACTCAAAGATGAAATGCTCCACGAAGACCAAGACAGCTACTTACCGCGAAGGCATCGTTCAGCGTTAAAATGGCCTGACGAACCGCCTTCATGTTTTCTTGATCTACGAAGGCATCTACCCCCCAGGGAGTGCTGCTCCAATCAATGTCATGGCGCTTCAAGTTTGGCCCCGTCGACGTCGAACCCGGTGCCTGCACACCAGTTGTTTCTGGGTTCTCCTGTGGTGGCTCGATCTGAGCCGGGTCCACAGTTGGGCCATGAGCTGATGTGCTAGGCACCGAGTTGATGGGGTCCACCTCAATAATAGGCGGGGGAGCCGATGTCCCCACGTCGCCGACCGAGCCCTGAGTCCCGACCTCTTGCTCGGACGACCTCGTCCGCGAGGGTGAACCTTGAGCACGCCGGTGCGGTGCTCGAGGCTGGCGTCCGACCTGCAGTAATTTTTGTCAACATAATAAAGGACTTAACAATGGACAATCTTAAGCACTGAGACCTCACCTCACGGCAGCCGGTGCACGCAGTTTCGGCCTCAGGAGCCGAACTCGTATCTTCTGACATCTTGGCATGAGCACCGTTTGTGCCTCCCTCATACGGCGGAGGTCTTCCTCCGTCACTTGCTGCTCCAGCTCCTGTTGCCTCTTGGCCGCAGGACTTGGAGACCTCCTTGCCGCGCGATCATCAATGATCGGCGGATCATCAGTAACCTCGTCTTCCTCATCCTCGACCTCTTTGGACATCGGGGTGGGATCGTCGGGGGAGGGCTCGCCCCCCTCTTCCTCTTCTTGATGATCGACGATTTAATGCACCCGCTAGGCTCTGCGTCCTGGTGCACCCGCTATGGCTCTGCATGTAAACGGACCTATTCCAATCTTTTTGTTTCCTGAGCAGAATGGTCGTATGTTCGATTGAAAACCTTCCGGGGTAGGCGTGCCTCGCTGCTCTACCAGATCCGTCTGGGCGCCTGGAGATCAGCAGCTTCATCAAGTCTATGATTTCGTCAGGCCTCCGTGGTCGGTGTGCCTATTATTCAGGTCGTTAATAACACCTTGGCTCCGCTGGATGGCTGGCAGCTATGTTGGTCACCTGGACACCAGAATGACCTCCTGGAGGTCGGCGTGCCTTAATACCTAGGTTTTGCAATACCTTGGTATGTCTACAGCTCTGCCAACCTAGTTGGGCGCCCCGGATGCGTGACCTTCCGAGGTCGGTGTGCTCTTGTAGCCCTGCCAGCCTGCTTTGGACACCCAGGATTTTACGTCGGGAATGAAGGCCTCCTGGTGCTACTAATGGCCTGCTAAGTATCTCCGGGTGCAGGCGCTTTTGATTTGAGACATTCCTGAGGTCGGCATGCCTCGGGTGGCCCAGCCAAACTCTTTGCAGCTATGCAGGATAACTGGATGTCTCTACACTCCATACGTTCAGGACCAACATTTTTCTACAACTTCATTGTTGACAATTTCGACCACTACAGAAGACCTCTTCATACGACTCGCCTTTCAAGATCCTGCTGGGTATCCTCGGATACTGGTTATTGTTGATTTGAGACACCTTGGGTCGGCCTACAAAGGCCTCCAGGTCGGCCTGCCAGCTCTTGCAGCCATACTGGGAGATCTGGGTGCTTCTACACTTCGTTCGATCAAGACCATGACTAAGTTTTTCTTCTCTTTTTTTGAGCATCAAACCAACCATGCTGCCTGCTTCAATGCTCGGATACTACTCTACGAGAGCGTCTTCAACGCCCTCTTGTTTTCTTCGTCGTACCGACCTGTTGGGAAACTTGTTTCTCGTCATGTCGTTCCTCGACCAGTTTTTTCTTCTCTTTCTTTTTTTGGATCATCATACCCCATCACCGCGCCCACGATGCTCGGATACTACTCTATGATTGCGTTCCTTGGACGCCTCTGAATTTTTTCATCGTCGTTTCGATCTATTGGAAGCCTGCTTCCTATAGATCGTCACTTGACCTCTCTTCGTTTGGCAAGACTACAAGCAGGTCGGCTGCTAAGCTGATTTACCTTTCTTTTTTCTTTTGACCGACGTGCATGCTATTCGACCTGTCGATAGCTCTACGACTTTGTCATGATCTTCTAAGGTCGTTGCGCCTACACATCGCTCGGGGGCTTGTGAGACATGGGTACCGACCCACCCTCACTCATCCCCGACAAGTGGGTCCGGCCTACCAGAAGACCCGCCGACCTGACAGTGGGCCCAACCGACCTAGTTGTCGGCCCACACGATCTACTCAAGACTTTCCAGAAGATTCCTCGGACGACCTTATCCATAATGACTTCGAGACTTGACGCGCAAGACAAGACAACGGTGAATTCCGACCAAGCAGATCGGCGAATATGGCAAGTGTTGTATACAACTAGACTTAGGTCTCACAGTGTAACCAGAGTCAGGAACCGACCTTGTCCGCTGGCTAATATAAGGCGGGCAGGGCGACCCCTTGTAACAATATGCAATCCTCAAGCAATCTACACCGACAACTGGACGTAGGGTTTTACTCTCCGGAGGCCCGAACCAGTATAAACTCGTCGTGTTCCCTGTGTTTCGTGTGCTCCTGCGCAATACTCGAGTTCTTAGCCCTAGATTTCACCCCGCCACACAAATAAACCACCGGGGTTAACCCCCTTGAAATGTCTAGACCTAAACCTCTGACACGAAGAAGCGTGTAGAGTCAATCAAATGATCAATTCATGTTACTTGCCTAGTTCTAATGCATGTGTATTTATTTAGAATTTAGAAAACTAAACAAACATCATGATTTCAAACATAATTAATATTAATTATTAAAGGTAATATAAACATTTTTCACCGCTACTATTGTGTTTAAAATTATACTGTCCAAAGGGATACTTTTTGCGGGACGGATAGATTATGTCGCTTGTAGCTAGACATTCACGTAATTGAAAACCTTGTAAAAAAATACAGTGATGTATTCGCACGCATAATTCGAAAAAAAATAAATGAAACTCCAGACTCACCGGTTGGTGGCACATCGCCGGCCGGTTGTGCTGATGATCCAATGACCTACCAACTCCTTGAAAAACAGATGTCTGGTCTGTCTCTGCGACCTCAGCGCTCGTCAGAGTTTGCGTAACAAAACCTGTTGGTCGTGGTTCAGAGCTGGTTGCCATTTTTTCCCGAATGCAAAACTGATCCTGATTGAGACTCCATTTGCCATTTTTTTTTCTGAATGCAGATCTGAATCTCTTTTTCTCGCGAAAATGCAGGAGAGGAGATGGGGTTGGCTTTTGACGAGTTCGTTGGGTGCCGGCCGGATCAAGCAGCTGTGGACTGGACGGAGGACCGTGGCTGGTCAATATAGGGGGCTCTGCGTGTAGGTGAGTGTTGATTTTGCCCGGCGTTTTTTCGGCCGTCGTAGCGATGGAGGGATGCAGCAAAGCAGATCAGCCAAGTCGTACGGTCGTGTTGAATACTACTAGTAATTGCAAGAGGGCAGTGATTTTTTTTGGCGAAAATGAAAATGAACGGGCCATGTCTTTTTAGGTGCGAAAAAGTGCGATGTGATGGGTACTTATTTTGTCACATGGAGAATACATAAAATTTAGTAAATGTCAACACGGAAAAATGGCAGAAAAATCAGCATAGATATAGTGATGTGAAAGCCTTTATGAAGGATTTTGGTTGGTGGACTATTCGAGGAATGCTCGACGAACGCCGTTGACTCTGACGGACGAGCGTGATGAGATTTTCTTGCTTTTTCCCCTCTCTTCGAGGCCAGCCAAGATTTTTGAGAGAGAGAAAAATGGAGGAGGGAGGAGGTCATCTTCAGGCCCAATTATCGGAAAAGCTGAACCATTAAGTTAGGCCTTTTAGTTGAATTTGTTGGTAACAAGAAGCCCAACTCGGCCCAGTTATCCATGGCTCTATCGATCTCCAATTCTCCACTCCATCCACTCCCTTGCATAGTGGTGAGGAACAGTACAGTAGAACACGATAATCTCAAAAAAAAAAAAGTACAGTAGAACACGATGCTCGAGTTTATATGTTCCATTCCATGTCGACACAAAGCAGCCAAAGATTCAGATTCTCCAGTCCAGTCCCTGTCGTGCACAATGCTCCTTGCAATCCTACTCTCGCAGACCTTCGATCGAGAGCACCGAGTACTGTGATCACCTGCTCTTTTTAAGGCCGTGTGCTTCTCAACCATAGCAACCAACTAAAGAACTCGCTCACCACAGCAAAAAGCACAATGGCGGCGGCGCCTGGGCGGCCGGTGACGGTGGACTTCGAGGCGCTGAGCTACATCAGTAGCCTGGTGGAGGCATTCCAGGCGTTCGACTCCGACAACGACGGCCTCGTGACGGCGCCCGAGCTGCGCGGCCTGCTGGCGTTGCTGGGCCTCGACAAGTCCGAGGCGGAGGTGCGCGACATGCTGGCGCACGCTGACGCCGACCGCGATGGGCGGCTCAGTGTCGAGGAGTTCCTGGACGTGATGAACGCCGGGGAGCTCGGGCTGGGCGCGCTCGGCGAGCTGCTGCAGTCGGCGCTCCCCGCGCTCGAGGCGGCGGGCGGCGCGCTCGTGGGTGCGGACGAGCTCGCCAGGGCGATCGGAGCCGTCGGCGGCGCCAGCGTCGAGGACTGCGCCGCCATCGTCGAGTGCCTGGACGGCGACGGCGACGGCGCCATCACCATCGAGGAGTTCAGGTTCATGGCCGACCTGCTCTAGATCGAGCCTGGGCGCGTCTGTGTATTGAGATCTAAAATAATCAAGCGGGAGCTATCTATGCGAGTTGTAGTTGTATGTATCGTTGTCGAACGGTCAAATATTCCCCTATTCCTTCTTATTTTAACAAGTATAACTGTCCGTGTTCCTCCGATCCATGCGACCATGCCCGTGGCCTGTACAACTTGCAAGACGAACACGCACGCGCGCCGCTACTTGGAGTCCGGCAGTCCGCCATGGTTGCTCACAGGCGGCCGATCAGCGCGCTGGACACGATGGACGCCGGCAGTGGAGCTCGGGGCGGGTTCTCTTGTCGCTATTTCCGCGAGCCGCGCCCAAAATCGATGTTTTGAATACACGCACAAACCCGCCTCTATGAGCACCTCCGAAGGACTGAGCACCGGCAGATCTGGAGATTCCCAAAGTCACCATTGACGTCTCGTCGTCGACGGGGACGTCACTTACCACTTAACACATAACGCCAGTAAATCCTGGAAAATCCAGGAAAAGGTGCGAGCACCAGGATTTGAACCCTGGTGGGTAGCGTTCCACTGAACCGTCCTACCATTGGACTACAAGCCCAATCACCCCAAAATCGATCTTTGACGCGGCCGTCGTTCTCGTCGGTGTTAGGATTAGTCCCGACACTAACTAGTAAGATACGCTGTGATCGGTCTCTCGATGGCCGGTGCTAAGCAAAGCAGGGACACGGGTTTATCCTGGTTCCGGCCAGCGGGCCGTAGACGTCCGGCGCTCGTGGGCGCTTGTATTGCTATGCACCTGCTGTAGAGGGGGCTACATGCGAGACGGGAGAGGAGGTAAAGCCTCCAAGTCCCTGCTAGATGATTGGGGCAGAGTGCCAATATCACGGGAGTGAGTGTGTGGGTGCGTGCGGGCGAGAAGTGATGATCTCGTCCCCCGGCGGGCGCCACCGCCTCCTCCTTTTATAGACTAAGGGAGGCGGCTTACAAATGTGCCGCACGGGGTTTTACACAGTATCGTAGTACTAGTACACAGTGTTTGTGATTTGATGGTGTCCTGACGAATCTCAGTACTTGCGGGTGTCGTGGTGGCTATGTACTTGCCGGGGAATAGCTTCGAGGGTAGCTCGCTCGGCGCCGTCGACCGCCGTTCGTACATCAGTCGAGGTCTTCCGACGAGGGCACTGGGTCTAGGCCTGCATGGCGTCCCATCGGAGCAGGGCCGCACAACACCGGGGATGGCTGCATAGCGCCCGGGATGGTGTCACAGGGCTAGGGATGTCCGCAGCGGGTGATGGCCGATAGACCCGGCCAATCGCCTGCGAGATGGCCGGGCGGCGCGGAGTTAGTGGAGGGACGCGCCACGACGCCGTCAGACGGCGGCCGGCCGGTGTCAGCGCGCTCGCCGTCCGTACACCCTTCGAGGATGATCCATGTCCTTCGAGGGCCTCGATGGCGGGAGCGCCCATGCCACTGTGGGCCGTGGTGGTGTCCCATCGTAATGTGGCTCCACAGTTAGGAATGGCTCCACAAGACCGGGATGGCTTTGTCTGATCGGAGATGATGGAGGCGCGTGCTCGTGTTCTGGCGTGGCGCCGCGCATCGTGGCGGCGCCCGGCCGCCTGCACACCCTTCGAGGTGCGCCCATGCCCTTCGAGGGGCTCGCCGTGGGAGAAGGACGGAGTGGGCGGTGCGCTTTGAATGACATCGCTCGCCCGCAAAGACCACTGCGGCTTTGGGAATGGCGGTATAGTGATGAGTTTGGCCGCATAGTGACAAGGTCAGAAGCCCTGGCGGTGTCAGCGGCGCGGCATGAGCGGGGATTGCCTTTTGACTAAGACGCCTGCGGCGGGCAAGGGCATTTAATACCCCTGTCAGGTGAGATAGGCGGGGCGCTATCGCTCGAGGGTCGGCCTTGAGCGAGGCGGAGATTTGTACGAGGGGCGCCAATCCCTCGAGCGAAGCGGTGACCCGCTCGAGAGGCTGAAGCCCTCGAGCGAGGCGGAGTCCTGCTCACGGGGCGCCGTGCCTTTGAGCGGGGCGGGAGTTTACCCACGGGGTGCCGCGCCCTCGAGCGAGGCGGAGATTTGTTGCGCTGCGTCCGACCCTCGAGCGAAGCGGAGGTTCGCTCGAGGGCGACTGGTGGCGGCTGTTTTAACGGGTCGTGGAGGTTATCGGACCGCATCGGACTGTGGGTTTTATTCGTGTTTGGGCCGCGGTTATTTTGGATGATGTTTTTGCGATTTATGTTAATTTTTGGAAAGGGTGATTTCCCCCATAGTTATGGGACCCCTTTGGCTGTCCCCGACAGTTGCAACTCTGCGGCTCTGCCTCCTCATGGCACCGCCACCGCTACCGTGGGCCTCACCGTAAGCCAGTTTTCTAACAGCCCATGAGTTCCAGCGCTGAGCCCATGAGATCCACAGGGGCTCCTATATATACATCTGAAGATGGATAAGCATTGAATTATAAGACTGTCCACAACAGCTCCCCTATCGGATCCCTCACCTGCAAAATGAGTGAACGGTGACAACTGTAGCAGCTCCAACAGGTACCTCACCTGCATCCCCATTTAGAGGTTCCAGGCCTCCTCTCCCTTATCCTCGGGTATCTCTCTCCTCTCCCCCATCCCAACCGTCAGCTACTCGCTCCACGCCTCGCCCTTCCCGCCTCGCTCCCGTCCTGCCTCGCCGCCTCCTTTCCCGGCCCCCTTTCCTCCGCCTGCAAGCCGCCCGAGCCGCTCGGCGGGCCGCCGCCGACGCCTCTCCCGCCTCCCGCACACCCACGGCCCAGCCACCGCCAGGCGAGGAGGTCCACGACATGGAGGCAGAGCAGGAGCAGGGGCCGACGCGAAGAAGGTCCACGGCATGGAGGCGCAGCTCCCTCGATCCGGCAGTGGCGGTCCTCGATCCGCCGGCGGCGGGCTCGATCCGGCGTCGGTGGGCTCGATCCGCGACGGCGGCGGGCTCGATCCGGCGGCGGCCCTCGACCAGCGTGGAGCCTCCTCGATTCGGGAGCGACGGGCTCCCTCGATCCAGGGGCTCCCCCTTCTCCCTTGCTGCTCCTCCCCCTTCTCCGCCGACCCTGCTGCTCCCTTCTCCCTCTCTCTCCCTCGTGGGAACCAACTGCCGTGGGAGGTTGGGCGAGGGGATGCCCGTGGTTGCTGGAAGGCCTCTTCTTTTGAGTGCACGAGGTCGTCTCTCTCTTCTGCTCATATGGTGGATTTGAAGGTGACTATGCGTGTGGTTGCTGTGGATAGTCTAAACCCACTTAGCCCACAAATATAGCCCACCAAAGCTACCAACCAACTAATAGTATTTATCAAATCATTCAATATTTTCTACCGATTAAAAATGTTGAACAACTATTTGTCAACATTTCATTTTCTGGATCAACATTTTTTTTCAACATTTCCGGTAAATGTTGACATTTTTCAAATCAACATTTCTCAAATCAACATTTTCGAAAAATGTTGACTTAACATATTTACAACAACTTTTATTAAATGTTGGATCAACATCTTCAAGGAAATGTTGGATCAACAATTTGTCAAAAAAATTCAATATTTTTCAAAAAAGTTGGACCAATGTATTTCTAAAATATTAGACCAACATTTTTTGAAAATACGGTCAACATTTTTTTACCAACATTTATTCGAAATGTTAGATCATATTTTCAACAAAAGTAGGACCAACATTTTTTTTAAAATATTGGATCAACATTTCTCAACCAACGTTTTCAATATTTTTCAGAAAATATCGAATCCGACATTTTTTCCCTTCTTCTCCAACTCTGGCGAACGGCAGCGACTGGCGAGCTCGCGACACGTGGTGGTCGGCAGCCCGCACGGGGGTGGCGGCACTGGCGAGGAACTGCGACGCGCGGTGGCTGTGCTTGCCCGCACGGGGCTGCGGCACCGCCAAGCACGTGCCGGGTAGCCAGCTCTCGCAAGGGCCACGGCTCAGCGTGCCTGCAGCTATCCGGCCACGGCACGCGGGGCGGGTAGTGGGAGGAGGAAAGGATGGGGGCCTAAGGGATTTTTTTATATTATTTTTTTTGATTTTGCGAAAATATACGACCGTCTGAGAATTTACCAAAACTAGACTACAACTGCCATAGGCCACGGCGGCCGTCGTAGCGCACGGCGGTTGCAGAGCCATCCGTCGTGCGCTATGACGGCTGGGACAACCGCCCCGGTACTAAGGGCGGCAAGCCTAGCCGCCGTCCCCCATGGGGTACGACGGCTAGATGAACCACTGTACACCACGACGGCTGCAGGCTCCAACCGGTGGGTACGACGATGCTTTGCTGCCATTGTGAGACGGCGGGGCCTACGGCCTCCCTCTATAAGAGTTGAAATTTGGCTCGAAATTATCATAATAATTCGTAAAAAAAGAAAGAGAGGGTTGAGACAATTCGTATGGTTTGGCGGTAATAGCATAGTTTTGACAATTCTTCAAAGTGTCATTGCAAATTTGTGTGTTCACAGAAAATATGTATTGGGTCATCTAAATTAAAAAAACTACCGCCGTCCGCCACAGCGGTTGGGCGGGTCAACCGCCCGGCCCACGGCGGCTACATGTCCGCTGCCGCCTCCTGCAACCGCCACAGTCAAACGCTAACCGCCGTGTGCTACGGCGGGTAGTGCCGCCATGCGTGCAACCGCCATGGCCTATGACGGCTCTAGTCTAGTTTTGGTAAATTCTCAGACGATCATATATTTTCTTAAAATCGAAAAAAATAATATTAAAAAATTCGGGCCTAAGGTTTGGAAGTGTTGGGTTATTGTTGGACTTCTATTGGGTTATAGATCAATAAAATTCTACCCGAAAGATATATAGAATTCCCGAAGGTCTACCCGGTGACGCAGGGAAACTTCTCCACCGCTTTCTCCTCCGCCGCCCCACCACCAGGCCACCATCCACCGCCGCCGCTCCATATCTTCGATCGTATAGGTGCCTCCTCTTTTCTTCTCTGTTGGCTGTTGGCCTGTTGCCCTGAATTTTTCGAATTGAGCTGCAGTGGGAGGATAGGGCCTGATTGATTTCTATTTTAAAATCGACTTTTCCGACAAGGCGGCGATCAAGGATCAAGGAACTAGGATGCCAAAGCGACGGCGTTGCGGTGAGCGTGACGGCGGCAGCACGGCGTCGGAGCCTCAGAAGCGGCGCCTTTACCTTGTCTGTGATGACTGGGACTCGGGGTACAGCATCCGCAAGTTGTCGTTGCCGGCCGACTCAGGCGACGACGATGAGCAGCGGGGCTACCCGAAACTTTTCTGGCGCGTGGCGGGGATGCGTCAGTTTCCCCAGCACTTCACGTCCGCCTTTGGCGCCAAGATCATGGGCTGCAACAAGATCGTTGACGTCCGCAGGCGGTGCGTCCTCTCAGGCCCTGAGACGAACTATCCGGGTCACCCCATCTACTTCCCCGTCGGCGGCGATAGGGTCCATAGGGTATTCGCTCTGGACTTCGGCAGCTTGGACCTCTGCCGTTTTCCGCCGGCGGGACAACCTGATGATGTCGAATCTAATTCTGGTAGCAAGGGCGAGTGGTCGTGGCACAAGCTACCAATGCCGCCATTCTCTAGGATGGACGTCAACTCCTACGCCATGT
Source organism: Cenchrus purpureus (assembly GCA_022644695.1). NCBI lineage: Eukaryota > Viridiplantae > Streptophyta > Magnoliopsida > Poales > Poaceae > Cenchrus > Cenchrus purpureus. The sequence continues at coordinate 50,205,235 of CP053458.1, forward strand.
ACCCCGATGGCGATGGACATACTACCATCCTTGTCAGCACCAAGAAGAAGAAGAAGAATAAAGCAGCAGCTACGGTCACATTCAGCTTCGAAACGGGCGTGTCTGTGTGGAAAAATCTCGGTCAGTGGACGCTGCCCTTCACCGACCGTGGACACTATGAACCAGAACTGGGAGCCTTGGTCGGGATCTCCAAGGACCCGGAGGCCTTTGGGTACCTCTATGCCTGCGACCAGCGGCGAAGCCAGCGCCGGCGGCCAGGGGGGGCTCCCGCCGCCGGCTTCTTCCTCCAGCCCCCCTTCCCCTCTTCTTCTTCCACCTCAGGCCTAGGGGGCTCAGGGGCTGGGGCGCCGGCGGTAGGCTCCAGCCCCCGCCCCACCGGTGGCTCCGCCGCTGCCTGCGACGTGCCCAGCACTGGCAACATGAATTGTCCTGCCCCTGCTTGGAAGCGCAGCAAGGAGAAGGTGTTGGGCAACAACGACCCAGCTGAGAAGCATGTAAGCGCTAGCCTCATCTACTTGGGATACCGGCGCAAATTCTGCCTTGCGGAGTGTGTCTTGGTTGAGGCTTGTGAGGAGGTCAAGGAAGGCAAAGATGATCAGGTGCTGCTCGAGAAGCCACAAGGCACATGCATGTGTGTGCCCAAATGCCGTAGACACTACATGTATCGTTTGATGACCTTCTCCCTCAAGTATGACAAGATGGGTGACTTGAGGGTTCGACATCGTCGGGTTCGATACTACATGGTGCCTAGTAAAGTATCAACTGAATGCGCCCGTCAGGATCCTGTGGTATTTTGGCTGTAAAATGCTAAAATCATGTCATGATACTGATGAGTTTTTGTGTTTTAATTAGGTGAATGTTTCTTTTCTTGATATGCTTTCACTAAGGTGTTAATGTGTGCTTTTATATGTTTCAAATTAATGTGTAATCGTAACTGGTGATTCTACGAACCCCTTCATATATTTTTTTCATTCAGATGTTAATAATGTGTTGCTTTTTTATGTTTTAGTTTAATGTGTAATATCGACTGTGATTGTGTGAATCCTGCTTTCATGTGTACGAGACCTTGACAACAATATGGAATCCATGCATCGGCTTTTACGGTTTTTGTAGGGTAACCTCAGTTTATTTATACAGCAAGCCTATTAAGCATGCAGGGATGTGCTTCAATACGCGCTCGACTCTATGCCTCAACCTTATGATTTTAATCAATTTCTTTTACTAGGTGATGTTCCAAGTCCAACACATCTTGTTTGATCTATACCATTACACGCGTTTCATTCAGAATCTGAATTTGTGTTCTCAGAACGAAGGTGGTTGGCCATGAAAACAGTCAGATGAAAGGATTGCATTAAGGGGGTGGTTCCCATTGATATATTGACAAACTGAGGAGAAGACCTCGTACTATTCACCTCAACTACCACAGTATAAGGACACCCGCAATGTGTGCCCACACTGAACTGTGGGCTGAAAATATGGAACAATCAACAAGTAAGGATTGATCTGTCGTTGTCAGAGGCAAAAGCGAACCTTGCGGACGCGCCACACCATCTCCTACTCTCTACCCTTAAAAAACGCGTAAGGGCAACGTCTCGCCCCTTGTTCTGCCCCGGCTGCTCTGGTGAGAACCATGCCCACCGGCTGTTGTCCCCACCCCTTCCTCTCTCCCTTTGTGCTGCCTCCTCCTTCACAGTGCGCGGCCGCTGCCGCCGCACCCGTGTTGGCCACTGTGAGGAGCCGAGCTCGCGGCGGTAGCCCGGCCTTCTTCGCCGCCACAAGATCCGCCGAGCTTGAGGCGGAGCCTCGAGCGGGCGCCGGTCCACCGTCTGTGCGAGCTCGAGGCACGCGCCGTCAGGCCGGCAGGGAGCTCGAGCCACCGAGATCCCGGCTGAGCTCGAGGTCACCGTCGTGGCCATGCACACACCTCGAACCACGGTCGTCCGTCCGAGCCACATCGGAGGGAGGAGGCAGGAGGATCTGCAGTGCGCCGCCGCCATGCTCCTCTTCCCCTGTTCCAAGTAACCCACCGCGCTCTCGAGGAGCCCTCTCGCCTCGAGGAGGTCCTGCCCTCCCGGGGCGCGCGGATCCGGAGCAAGGCCTCTGCCGCCGCCACGGGAGATGGATCGGGAGACGGAGGAGGGAGATAGAGTGGGCCGCGCTGCGCCGCCGTCTGCGAGCTCCGGCGCCCGAATCAAAGCTCGAGCCGGCATCCTCGAGCCCCGTGCTCGCCTCGCCTCAATAGCTTTGCACGACCGCCTCGCCCAAAATCGACGGCGAGGAAGATGAGCTCGCACCGGAGGAGGAAGGCCGGGGAGCGGGCGGCGGTGCCGAGGAGGAGGCGCGGTGCTCGGAGCGAGGCTGGTGGCCCGGCGGTCGTCTGTGAGCGCTGCGTGAGGTGAAGGCCAGCCGCCGCACCCCACCAATCTCAACCACCATGTTCGGCCCTCGCATCCACAGTTTCCTCAGTCTAGCTACTTCTCTTTTTCCTTGCTGCATCCTTCATGGGAACAAACTAATCCAATGCTGCATTGTTTTCAGCCAGCATGTCCTGGATTTAGTGAGGAAGGTTAGGGGTTGACGTGATCTCTTGCATCCTCTCAATCTGCTCAACTTTCTCAGAGACCTTGGAGCTGTAAACTGTATCTTGTTGTTTTTTAAATCATTGCTACCTTATTAGTTGTCTAATTTCATATGTTCCGCATCTCCATTAACACCTAAAATCTGTGTGAAAATCATATTGACCACAAACCAAATGATCTCTATTGTCATGCATATCCCAGCGAACGAGTTGTGCAGCAGTGAATCCAGGGGAGTGAGCTGCGACGGCGGCGGCTACAATAGGTGGCGTCGTGCTGGGCAAACCGGAGTGCATCCGTGGTGGCCGGCTGGCCGCAGCTATTGTGAGCTCGTGCAGCGGCGACGGGCCGGAGAGGAAGCAAATAGTGTTGTTCGTTGTTCTTCCTGACTCCTCCATTTACTCCATGATGAAGACAGATCGACGGGCCTCTGATCCAGATCTTGAAGGCAGCGTCTACAAGGTAACTATCCTACTAATTTTGTTTTCAATTTCTATTTTGTCTCCGGACTCATATGAATTTGTTTCCGATTTGTTTGCCTTGGACCTTGTAATGCATAAATAGAATTACTCTCAAGTGTCATGCTTAGCTGCTGATGGGTTTTGGATGAACTGTTCTGAACATACTAGGAAGTAGGAACACAACCACTCTATGTTCAAAACAGTGCGTTGATTGTTCCTAACTCTGCATTCTCTTCACAGCTTTTGTCAGTTTTCTTTTGAGATTCCAAGATCCTAATTGCATCATTAATTCTAGTTGCATGTCTATTGATTCTTTTCATTATTTTCATTATGCCGAAGTCACAGCAGCGGCAGACGATGTTCAGGTGCGCGGCAGGAGCTGCAACAAGGAAGATCGCAAATCTGGAGGGGAGCATAGCAACAACTGTAAGTTCATCAATCTTTTACGCTTCGTGTAAATAGAACTAAAATGTATGCGTGCGTAGGCTCATGGGCATATGAATCTTTCTGTATTTTGAATCCAATGAAATATTTTCTTCTTGAACTTTGATCCATCGTTCCTAAATGTGAATAGTAGAAACAATATCTGTCTACTAGAAATATTAGTAGGAAAAATATTTGGAAAAGAACAATAATAACAAAAATCAATATATAAGCATTTTCATTCCCTACGGTTCTACATGGTAATGGCAGTAGTATCAGCCAGATGGTAATGTTAGTCCTAGCCTTTTGAAAATGGTAATGGTAGCCTATGTTTGTTATTAGCTAATCAATTATCAATTTGATCCTAAATGTATGCATGCATAGGACAAGTCTGTTCCATGATCTATTAGCGTAAGTCTGTTTCATGATCTATTAGTAGAATTCGGACTACTTTCCTTTTGTTGAACCTTGGAGTATATGTACAACATATATAATATCACAAGTTAAGCTGAAATATAATATCAAGATTCCTCCATCCTTCAATCATGTCATGACTGGTTCCTCATAATCCCCATCTATTCCGTCTCCCTTTATTTTCCCATAGGATCTCATGAGTGAGATGTGTGGTTATTCCATCTCACTTTCTTTCTCAAAGGTTGTTGAATGAATAACTTGTTAACTCCTGAATCTTAATGTAGTGATATTGTTAAGAAACAAAGAAAACTAGAAATAGAATTATACTATTTGATGCCACCATGGTTCGATTATTCAAAGATAAATTATAGTTTTCCTTCTCCTTAAGATGCGATAACATTTAAAGACTCTTATCTCTTATGTTACAGAATAAAAGCGGATGAACCTAATCGATCGAGATCATTACTACGATAAGATCATGCAACCTTATATCCTCATAATGTTACACCGGTTTGCTATATCGTGAAAAATTTTAAGCTCACACCGCCTTTTGCATGCAAAGGCTCACGAAAATCCATGCAGTTGTCCTTTCATATTTCATTGAATTTTGCTACATCACTGCGATGGAAAACTGATGTTTCTTGTTTCCTTTTGTTTTTTACAATGCAAATTAGTTCTGCTCCATATCTAAATTGATCTTGCATTAGCATTTTAACCTCTAAATGTTTGCGGCATAAAAGAATCATTATTGGTCACTTTCCAAATTATATTTGCTAAAACATGTTAGCTTATCTTGTTCGATCCTGTACAAACCTGTTATATAATACCGTCACATTGTGTATGATCCTTTTCTAAAATTGGCACGATTCGTTGGAAAGCATGTAGCTAAAACAGATTATGGCCTCAATGGGGAGTGAATGGTTGTTTCAAATATTGAATACTTAGTCGGTGCATTGGTTGTGCTTGTGTGATTTTGGTTTCTTCCAACTGCAGTCAAAATGGCATGGCGGAACAATCTTGGACAAAGTACTTGAGAATATGGTCCAGCCATCCCGGCATGGGTGAGTTTACTTATTAGTTTTAGTATCAAGTATATATCTCAATATGATATTCTTATCTGACTCGTGCTTTTTTCCTTAGGAATGATTTGCTTGATTCACATCCTTTTTATACTATGAAGAATGAACACAGGCAAGGAATAGATTTATGTCCTTTTGCAACTAGCACAGGCACTCATGTTTGTTTCAAAAATATTTCAAAGTTAAATTTTCTTCCAATTATCTAAAAGCTTGCCAAATATTATTATGCATATCTCCCTAAAAATAGTGTTGGAACACTATGTAAAAGCTTGTGAGTTTGCATAACTTTCGTAATTATTTCAAATTGAGTCATAGCACTGTCAAATGTTTCTTTTCTGACAGTAGCAGTGCCCCTTCTGTTCTGACATTCATGCTGGTGCTCACGAACTCTGGACCCGTGCCCTGCACAAGAACACTAACTTGCTCTTCTGGTAGCCAATGTTGCTCTCGCTGACCAATTTGTCACCGAGCACAAGATGATGAGCGAACACAGTCGGTGTGGCCGTGTGGGAGTTCGACTCCACACCGCTCATCCCGTGTCACCACTATGATAGCACAAACAGTTGTTGCTTGTTGACTACCAGAAGAACTTTAAGTGAATGAGCATTGATGTCAAGTGCAAGGTGCAGAACGACTTCATGCAAATCCTGCCAGAGTTCTTGAAGCTGCACGGTACAGGTCAATTTTCTGTTGCAGCTGTGTTAGTAGAAACGGTTGTTTGTATTTGTATCTCGTAAACATGTGCACCATGTATCACCAAGACTTTGTATCAATTGCCAGAGTTTTATGTTATTTTCTATTACAAGTGATGTTGACACAAGCAAGCAATCACTTTCCCTGTTGTTGATTGTAGACTGTCTTTCATGACAATTTCAGTACTGGAACAATCTCACACCATGTTCGCTATAAACATTATAAAATTGATACTTATGTATTAAAAAATCATGTTTTCATGATTTATGTATTTGCGCAAAAATTCTTTTATGCCCGTAGCAACGCACGGGCATGATCCTAGTCAAATTGAATTAAACTAGGTGATACCCCGTGTGTTGATGTGGAATTTTTTTTTACAAAATTTTAAGGTGCAATTTGAAAGTAAGAACACAAAAGTGATTGCATGACAATATTCTTTTGTAAGGCTGAGTCCAACAAGAATACGCAAATGCAAAAATGCCCTGCGTACAGTGCTTTTGCATTGAAAATCAGTCTCCAATAGACAACGCAAATGAGATAGGTATTTTGCCTCCGCCTCCTACCGTGATGCAAAACTGCATCACCTCTCTCCACCGAGGCAAATTTTCCTCCTTTCTGTCTTTCTTCCTCCTCTCTCTGGCGGCTCCCTGCTTCCCCTGCGCGGTTGCCTGGCGTGCGGGAGTGGCCCCCCTCTTCACCTCCCGGCGGGCACGACCCTTCCACTGTCGGGCCTCGCCGGGCAGTGAGCTTGCACCGCCCCCAGCGCCTCACTCCGCCCTTCGCCTCTTCGCCCTGGTCCTGACCTCCTCCGCGCTCGAGATCCGCTGGTCTCTCCTTTTCCGGCGCAGGCAGGCCCCCCTCCGGCCGCCGCACCACAACCTCGACGAGCGCCGCGGCCTCCTCTCTCCCTCGGTGGCCGCCGCACCTCCCGGCCACTACCTCCACCCGACAGCGTGGGCCCGCTAGTGGTGCTCAGCTCGCCAGCCTTGTGACTGTGGGGACGAATGGAGGCAGGGCTCGAGCACGCGGCACTGCAGCGGTCGCCAGCGTGGCCCCCCTCCTCAACTCTGATGGGCGCAACCATCGCAGGCGCGCCTTCCTCCTCCCCCACGCGGCGTGCGCCGCTGCCCCTCTTTCACACTTTTTTTTGCGCCGTGATGTATGCTCTCTCTGTTGGAGACGCCAGATTTTTGCCTCTCCAAGCTCTACTGTTCATGCGACGCAAATGGCAATTTGCCTTCCGTTTTTGCAATGCCTTGTTGGACTCAGTCTAAACAACATTATACATGGAAGCATGATAATTTTGTTGAGAAAGAACCATTCTAAATTATTTTTTTGAACGAATGGGCACGAGAGTGTGCCTATTTCATTGAAAAGAAGGAGTTTACACCGTGAGCCGCCACGGTTATAATTACACGCGCGCCACGAGCTGCGCAAGACACTTGGCCCCTGCCATGATCCACAGGGATACCTCCCCTTTTATCTTAGCTACGAGGGAGGGCACGGAGGACTCGCGCCGGTCAAAGGTTCTGGCATTTCGCTCCTTCCAAATCTCCCAGGTTACTAGCAACGCCAGTGAGCGAGAGGCGTCTCGAGGTACCTCCGAGCATGTGGTGATGTTCGTCCACCACTCAAGTGGTGTAGCTCCCTGCCTCCATTCTCCCGGTCGGAGGGAAGGTTGGCGCACCCAGTTTGGGATAAGACTCCACACCCTTCTCGAGTATCGGCATTCTGACAGAAGGTGCAGGGCAGTTTCCATTGTTGTCCTACATAATGGACAGGACGGGCTGTGGTCCCAATTCCGTTGGGCGAGTCGGTCTGAGGTCCATGCGCGGTTTTGGAAAAACAACCACGCGAAGAACTTACATTTAGGTGGAGCCCAAGATTTCCAGATCGCTGCAAGCTCCGGTTCCGAAGCAAAGCCCACGAATTGGGCCTTGTATGCCGAAGCCGCGGTATACTCCCTGTGTTGTGTCAATTTCCAAGCTATGCGGTCTTCCTGCTGTGTGTGCAGCACGGTCGGCCTGAGAAGGTTCCAGAGGTCGACAAACTCCATAAGGTGGGTGACGGCGAAGCCATTTCGAGGGTCTAGGTCTCGGATCCAGTTACCATTTTGAAGCGCCATGGCAACCGAACGTCTCTTCTTTCTTGATTTAGCGTAAAGTAGAGGTGCAATGTCCTTGGGCCTTCTTCCCTGGAGCCAACCCAAGTGCCAAAAACTCGTCTTCTCTCCGTTTCCCAAGGTTATGGTTGTGCAAGCCGCGAAGAGTAACCTGTCGGAGTCGTCACAGGGCACTTCGGTTCCGATCCAAGCCTTTTCCGGAGATGTCCACTCGTGCCATAGCCAGTGTAGGCAGGGGGCTCTCGCAAATCTCTGGAGATTAAGCACTCCTAAGCCTCCACACCGCTTGGGAAGTGTTGATTTGGTCCAATTGACCTTACACTTCGCTCCTGAGATGGCCTTGTCTCCCGCCCAGAGGAATTTTTTCCGAAGCTTATCTATGTCCTCGAGCACCTCATCGGTGGCCTTAAGAACTGTGAGCAAGTAGACTGGGAGGCAGAGACGGACTTCGTGAGGTGACCACCGCTGCTGGGTCGTTTCAGTCATTCAATTGGAGAGCTTCCCCAGGGCTTTGTCGACGAGCGGCTGGAAGTCTATTCGGCGCAGTCTCCTGGGAGATAGTGGTAGGCCTAGGTACTTAAGCGGGAAGTGCACCCGTGCTACCGGGAAGCCGTCGAGAATGGAGTCGAGGTCCAAATTGCCACATCTGATTGTCGTTACGCTCGTCTTTTGGAGGTTGGACCGCAAGCCGATTACCGCCCCAAAGTTGAGTAATAGACGTTTGAGGTTTGCAACATCTCCATGGGTTGGTTTTAGAAAGATGATGGCGTCGTCTGCATACATAGATGCTCTAAATCTCGCGAGTCTACCACTGAGCTTGCTGAGGCATCCCCGTTCCGTTGCGACGTGTAGAAGCCGGTGTAAGGGGTCGATAGCCAAAATAAACAGCAGCGGCGAAAGCGGGTCACCTTGCCTCAGTCCCCGGCCGTGTTGGATGGGGTCGAGTGGGATTCCGTTGAGCAGGACCCGAGATGAGGAGGAGGAGAGCAAAGCTGTAATCCAGCTTATCCACCTAGGCAGGAAGCCGAGACGTTGCAGGAGCGACAGGAGATAGTCCCAGCGCATGGAGTCGAAGGCCTTAGAGATGTCTAGCTTCAGAAGCAATGTCGGAGTCCTAGTTCTGTGGAATCGTCTGGTAAGGTTGCGAACATAGAGGAAATTATCGTGGATGCTTCTCTTTTTAATGAACGCACTCTGGCAGGTAGAGATGAGCTTGCTGATGAAAGGAGCCAGGCGTAAGGCCAGAATCTTTGTGATGATCTTTGCGACAGCGTGGATCAAACTTATCAGACAGAAGTCACCGATGTTCTCCGCCCCCTTCTTCTTGGGTAAGAGGATGATGCTAGCCTTGTTGAGGAGGTTGAGGTCATTGCAGCGCAGGTTGTAGAGAGTTGACCACCGCTACAACATCTTGGCGTATTGTCTGCCAACATTCCCGGAAAAGTGTCCAAAGGCGAGGCCGGGGCCTTCTCCCTAGGTATCAGCCAAATGGCCTTCCAAATCTCTTCCCCGGAAAACAGAACATCGAGGGACGTGAGGTTGACCTCCGGCAAGGCAAGATCAGGCCAAGAAAAATCCTTCATGCGAGGTGGAGGTTGGCCCATGACCTGTTCGAAGTGCTCCTGAATGAGTTTGTGCTTGTCCTCATGCGTGAACGCCCAGCCGTTATCCTTTCGCAAGCGCTGAATGAAGTTCTTCCGGTGTCTTCCATTGGCCCGCAGATAAAAGAACCAGGTGCTCGCGTCTCCCTCCCGTATGTGTGAAATAGTGGCGCATTGCTTCTTTCCCGCTTTCTCAATGACGAGCCATCCCATGATCCTCTTTTTGAGCTTCGCCCATAAGTTGAACTCCACGTCGGTGAGCAATCTGAAATCCTGTGCTTCATCAAGACGCAGGATTACCTCCTGAGCCATGTAGAGCTTTTGCCGCGCATCAGAAAGGAGGGATCGGCTCCAAGATTTTAGGGCCATGGAGGTAGTGTACAGCTTGTGCCCCAGTCGATGGAAAGGTTCAGTGTGGTGGGTCGGCGCAGTCCAGGCCTGCTTTATAGTCTCCTGGAAGTGCGGGAGACGCGTCCAGAAATTCTCGAATCCGAACGGTGATGAGCGTCTCGGCACTGCATGATTAGCCAGTAGAAGGGGGCAGTGATCCGAGTGGGAGGTTGAAAGGGCGTGTAGGGTGCATCTGTTGAAGGAGAGATCCCACTCCTGATTGCAGAAGAAGCGGTCTAGGCGCACCAATGCGGGTTGTCTCCTCTCGTTGCTCCAGGTGAATTTCCGGTTTTGCAAGGCTATCTCTTTTAGACCGCAGTGCGCAAGGGCCCGACGGAAACGGCCCATCAGGGCAAGGTTCTGGTTACGGTTGTTTTTGTCACGTGCCTTGTAGATAAGGTTGAAGTCTCCCAAAATTAACCATCTGACGCCATCATGGGGCTTAAGGGAGCGTAAGTGGTGGAGGAATAAATCCTTGTCCACGTGTCGAGAGGGACCGTATACAGTGGTCATGGTGAGCGACGTCTTATGTTGACGATTAGTGACGTCCGCGGTTATGGAGAACTGCCCGATACGGAAGTTGGTAACTGTTGGCACATTTTATCTATAAATATTTCCCCTCACATTTACTGGAAAAAGGACTAAAATATAATTAGATCACCTTATTAGGGTTTATATTGACAATTTCCACGAGTTTTGGTGAATCTATGAATTTACAGGGGACTATTCGAAAATATGCAAAGAAACCACTCTAGAAGACTCCGAGGCTCAAACTCAACGTGACTTAGCACCTAAGAAAGAAGCATCTAGAAGGATCAAGGACCCACCGAAGTGGACCCGAGGGGCCCACCCCAACCCGATCGGCACGGTGGTGGGGCGTCGGCCCCCGAGCCAAATGGGCCCGGCTTAGGAATGTTCTTCCACCGCCTCGAGGATCAATCTAAACCACAAGTTAAGGTTGGTTTGATCGTCATTGCACGTCATCTCCTCAAGGCTATATAAGCGGACCCCACCCAGGCGAGACAACAATTCATTCTATCGGATCCTCCATGCCTATCCGAGCTCTAGATTAGAATTAGAGTTGGAAGTTAGTATCAAGTTGAGAGATTAGAGCCACGATCTATTTAGATCTAGCTAATCTTGTTCGAGAGGATTAGAGAGCGGTAGAGGCGAAGGCAAGGAAGGCCGGACACATCGGTGTCTCCTCTTCATCTTCTACCTCCGGATCAACTCCATTGGAGCCTGATCCTGAGACCTTGTGGAAAGATCGACTTCTTATTCAAGTGAGTAACATTGTTTTTATTGTTCTTACGGTTCATAACTCTCTGAGTACTTTAATTCCTGTCGCTCTTGAGTTAAAGTTGCATATTTAGTGTAAGCGTGGTGCTTAAACTAGCTAGCTTATGAATGCCTTCTATATCTCGGATCGTGTGGTAGAAGCGGAAGTGACCTTGTTCCGTCATGGTTTGCGCCCACCTCCCGCCTATAGAAACCGTAGGACCCCCATAGATTCTCGGGAGGTTCCCTTTCCTAAGTGTGCCTTCAGACAATCACCCCATAAGAACAATATAGACATAGCTTGTGAGAATAAGAACCAGACATCCTTAAGTTTTCCTTATCTCTCTTTCGTCAAGTCCTTGATAGCTACTCGGTGATTAGTTATATACCTCGGATACTCTCTTTACCATTCTCCTTGTGGATTCGATATTTAAAACCCTCTCCGGTGGAATGCTCACCGTATCCGGCGCTTGCGGATTATCTATCATAATATTTCAGAGGCTTAACAAATACCAACAAGCATTTCTCGGCGCTGTCGGGAGAACGGTTAAGAAAACTCTTGAGTATAACTAATCTTGTATTTTTTTCTTTTAGTTTTAGATTACCCTCCTTATGGACACTACCCTCATTAAAGACTTTTCGGCACCCTCGAGCTCAGCCTTAGGCCTATGCCATCATCGAAACCAATCCTATCTCGATGCCTATGAGTCTGCGCCCACGGTTAATAGAGATGGTCCAAACCAACACTTTCTTAGGAATAGAAGGCGAAGACCCTTATCATCATCTCCGGGAGTTTGAGCAAACTTGTATTTGCACGCACATTGAGGGTATGTCGGGGCGAGACTATCCGTTGGAAGCTTTTCCATTCACTCGAAAGGAAAAGCTCGCCAATGGTACGACCGGACCAAAGAGAAGATGAAAGGCGATTGGGGAACTCTCGCAGATTTTTGCATGGATTTTTATCCCTTATCTAAAGTAGTCGACCTCGTAATCAAGATCATATCCTTCAAACAGGGGATAATGAGTCTATGAGTTCATCACGGAACGTTTTTAAACTCCTTTGTAAATCCGGACCAGATCTAAGCCTTCAAGACCATATTCTCCTTCAACATTTCTATATTGGTCTTAATAAGGAATCTAGAGCCTATTTGAATGTCTCCTCTCATGGATCATTCATACACCTTACATCTAGTGAAGCTAGAACTGTCCTAGACAACATTCTAGCCAGCACTAATGATGGTCCTTTAGAAGAGAAAACTTTAGAAGAAGAGATTCCGAGAGATAGCTACACCGAACCTATGCGGAAACATCTCAACCTATAGCTATCCAACATATAGAATCACCACAGGAAGAAATTCCTCTACCTGATTTTATAAATGATATCGAGGATGATTTATTTTCCGATTATGGAAACACCTCGAAATATCATAAAGAGAAGAGGCCTCGAAGCACATCTTCTTCACATGAGAAGATAGACCCTTTGAGCAAACCTTCTCAAGAGAACACACTGTGGAGTTTGCATCCATCATGAGTGGGGAATGGTTGGAAGAGTCAGAGCTTTCCTCTGATGTAGTCCATTTGGATTCACCTTCTATACCAATTCAATGTACAATCAATGGAACCCCCTTTGATGTCCTTTATAATCCAGTTGTGGGAATCAATATAATGGCCTTATCCTTTTTCCATCAGTTTATCAAAAACAAGCCATTATCTCCCACAATGAAATTATTAAAGTGCTCCTCAGGACAAATTATTCAAAGTTGGGAATTCTCTATGTCTTACCTATTTGTTTCGACATGCCAATTCACGAGCTTTCACATTTGTGATATTAAGGAGTTCGATCTTTTAATAGGCTATCCTTTAGAAAACTCCTTAAAGAAGGACACTGTGGAAACTTGATGTTTGCCTAGGCAAAACCATTAAAGTTCCCTTTACACTTCTCACATTCGATCCATACTAAGACCGAACCCAACTCGAACGACCCAATAGAAGAGGTGAATGAAGCATCTCTAGAACATTTCAGAATCCAATCAAGAAGATGTCACCGAATTCTTCATCGAGGAGGAAGAAGAAAATCCAATCCGAGCCTCGATGAAACCGAGGAACCCTCGAGACCTCCCATTGAGCTTAAACCTTTACCACCGGTCTTAGATATGCCTTTTTGCACAATGATTACGAGTCTCCTGTGATCATTAATGACCAACTCACTCAGGGAAGAGACTCATAGGCGATAACCATCTTAGAACAACATCGCACCCTTTGGCTACTGCGCTCCAAGACCTTAAGGGCACTGGGCCCCGCCTTTGCACTCATCGCATTCCTACAAACCCCGATGTTCTACCATCTAGAGAGCCACAACGAAGACTCAACAATGCGATGAGAGAGTGAAGAAAGAAGTTCAAACTCTTACACGGGATTATATATCACATGCCACATAGTGAGTGGGTGAGCCCGTGCAAGTTGTGCCTAAAAGGGAGGCATGAGTTGTGAAAAATGAGAGGAATGAATTAATTCCTCGAGAACCGTCCACCTTGGTTGGCGTATGTGCATAGATTATAGAAAACTCAACAAAGCCACAAGGAAAGATCACTTTCCAACGCCCTTCATTGATGAAATGTTAGAGCGGTTGGCAAATCACTCTTTCTTTTGCTTTCTTGATGGATATTCGGATATCACCAAATCCCAATCCATCCGTGACCGAGCAAAACCACTTTTACATGTCCTTATGGAACTTATGCTTATCGAGAATGTCTTTTGGGCTATGTAATGCTCCGACTTCTTTTCAAAGATGTATGATGTCTATATTCTCGATATGATTGAAGAGATCATGGAAGTTTTCATGGATGATTTTACATTTATGGAAAAACTTTTGATGATTGTCTAGAAAACTTGGATAAGGTTTTGCAAAGATGTGAAGAAAAGCACTTAGTCCTTAATTGGGAAAAATGTCATTTCATGGTTAGAGAAGGAATAGTGCTAGGCCATCTAATTTCGAAAGAGGAATTGAGGTAGATAGAGCTAAAATAGAAGTAATTGGACAACTACCTCCACTGTTAATGTCAAGGGAATCGAAGTTTTCTTGGCCATGCCGGTTTCTATAGAAGGTTTATAAAAGATTTTTCTCATATTGCTAGACCTCTTACAAACTTGCTTGCCAAAGATGTTCCTTTGACTTTGATGATGCTTGTCTTAAATCTTTGAAACTCTAAAAATGCTCTTATTTCGCACCCATTATACAACCCCGATTGGTCTTTACCTTTGAAATTATGTGTGATGCAAGTGATTATGCTGTGGGGGCTGTTTTGGGGAAAACAAAGGACAAGAAACATCATGCCATTGCTTATGCTAGTAAAACTTTGACAGACCTCAACTCAATTATGCCACAACTGAAAAGAACCGCTAGCTATTGTTTATGGCATTGACAGTTTAGATCTTACTTAGTAGGAGCAAAAGTTATTGTTTACGATCATCTTTGCCGCTTTAAAATATTTGCTCACTAAGAAAGATGCTAAACCTAGATTAATAAGATGGATTCTCGCTTCCAAGAATTTGACTTAGAAATAAAAGATAAGAAGGGAGTAGAAAATTGCTTGCCGATCATTTGTCTAGAATGTATTTTGAGAAACCACAGAACTACCCATCAATGACGCAATGAGGGACGACATGCTCTATCGAATCGCCCGTCGGACCCACTGCATGAGATATTGTTAATTTTATGGTTGCGGGGTATGTACGACCTGTGAGCCGACAAGAAAAACTTATTTACTAGAGTCGCCATCACCGTGGGATGAACCATACCTTTTTCGAGTATGCTCGACGGGTTACTCAGGAGGTGTGTACAAGAAGGAATGAAGATCATTGAGAAGTGCCACTCATCACCATATGGAGGTCATTATGGAGCTCGCACACATGCAAAGATCCGCAAAGCGGATTTTTCCGCCAACCATGTATCAAGACACAAAAGATTTAAATGCGAAGGTGCAACTCGCCGAGGCACGGAAACATCAATTCTAAATGCCATGCCATCGACAACCAACCTTCGATCGAGCTCTTTGATGTCCGGGAATTGACTACATGGGACCATTCCCAAAATCCGAAAAATTCGAGTACATCTTAGTGGCGCTTGACTATGTCTCCAAATGGGTTGAAGCCCGCCATGCAGATCTCACGACCACAAAAGCTCAATAAGAATGTTTGAAGAGACAATATTTACGAGATTGATGCACACCAAGGTTAGTGATAAGTGATGGAGGATCCCATTTCATCGACAAGCGCTTCAGAAATACCTCATGAACCATGGGATCTAGCACAATGTCGCTACTCCTTACCACCCGCAAACAAGTGGTCAAGCAGAGACGTCCAATAAGCAGATCAAGAACATTCTATAGAAGGCGGTGGACCAAATGGGGATAAAATGGAAAGACAACCTACCAAGCACTTTGGGCTTATCGGACGACTTATAAAACCCCATTGGAATGTCTCCTACCAACTGGTCTGGAAGACATGTCACTTGCCGGTTGAGCTAGAATTCAAGGCTCATTGGGCAATAAAGAGATGGAACATGGACTTTGAAGTAGGAACAAAGCGAAAAATGCAACTGTCCGAGCTAGAAGAATGGAGAGAGAAGGCGTATCACAGTGCCAAGATCTACAAGGAAAGAACCAAGAGATGGCACGACAAGAGAATCATAAAGAAAGAATTCAACCCAGCGATCGATGGTATTACTTTTCAACTCCAGTGCGACTCTTTGGGCACGGAAGCTACGAAGCAAGTGGGACGAGACCATACAAGGTGGTGAATTCATCGTCACACGAGCCGTCACTCTTCAAGATGGCGAAGGTACGTTATTTAAGGTAAATGGTCAACGCCTTAAAATATTTTTAGAGCCCAATAAAGAGTCCGAGGATTTAGATGAAATAGATTTCTTTTGTTTTCCCACGAATATTAATTTTAGGCCGTAATGGGCCAGTCTTAGGTTTTTAAGGATCGGCCTGCAGTTAGAGCATCCGCTGAAGATCGTCGCGAGGCGACGTGGTGGGGACCGACCGCCTCTTCCTTTGGGCCGATCGGGCCTGCCGCCGCCTGCCGCCGACTTCGCCCACACTATCTCTAAGGTGCTCGGTTTTGGAAAAACTTGTTCGGGATCTTTACGAGATATCCGTAGCCTTTCAAGCTAGGTCAACCCCTCTGCAAGTCCGTGACCGATATATAGGCAGACCTCCACCTTTTCTCATCCCAAAGCCTCCAAGTAGCGACAATGGCCGCCAAGCGGCTTATCCCCTTTAGCTTTGAAGCCAAGGCGGTTGTTCCTTTCGAGAAGGAAGCAAAGCCACTAGCCTCCTTGCCTCCCCGATCTCACCTCTCATTTGTTCCGCCTAGTCGTCCATGTTCGCTACCACCGCCTAAAGAAAGTCGGGCAATGTACGCCGATACGATCGCCCGTCGTGAAGCGGCTCAAGAAGCCGATCCGTGTTCCTAGCTACATGGATCCGAAGAAACCAAGGGATGGAGAGCGACTCGACGCGCGCATGGACAAGCATGGCAACACAAGGGTACATAAGTACACCACCTCCTCAAGCCGTGTTACCATCGACGGAGTTCGTGCAAAGAACCTCAAATCAAGAGAATTCGAAGCCACGGATGCAGAAGACTCGGAAGACCGTAGGCTGAGCTAGCGAGGAAGTAGCAAGCTGAGAAACTTGCAAAGAGATCCACCGTCAACACTTCCCTCACCAAGACCGTCCTCAAACTGTTAGAATCAAAGAAGCGAAGGGACGATGAGGAAGACCATAGCCGCGACCTTAAGAAGGGCAAGCGCCTTTGTAAACACCTTAGTTAGAGAGCACATTAGTGATAGTTAGTTCGAGTTAGTTAGTTTGCTTTAGTTGTTAGAGTTGTTTAATAAAGTGCTCTCCTTTAATAAAGAAGTATTCCACAAGTTGAGCTATTTTTGCCTATATATATATTTTACGGACATGTTTTTGTCTCCACCATACTGCCATGCAAGATAACGAAAACAAGTGTGGCGGAGAACAGACGACCAAACGGCATCTTCCACGACCAAAATCAAGAAAAACGGGAAAAGCACAGAACAAACGACTCACACGACCGAACCAGGCGAACCCGGTTCGACGCCTCGCCCACCACTCTTTTACTTCACGAACTTTTAAATTTTTGTAATTTGCTTTCCGCTTTGAATTTAAATAAAGATGCCTGCTAAAATGTCACGATAACCTAAAAGATAAAGTTTCACATGTTTATGCTCTTAGAAATATTTATTGCTTTTGGGATGATCATAATGAGGTTAGAATAATGAGAACCATCTTTCTTTTTATCTTGTCTATGGAGAGTGCTTTAAAAATCATTAGCTAAGTTTCTCCTTTGTGATCAATAATATATCTCAGCAGAGCTTTCATTGAAAATAAATTTGATTAAATGCTGCTTACTTGTATTGAGCTTTGTCAAATCTAGAGCTATGTTGAAGTTTTGTCTAAGTCTATGATCAAGATCAACATCGCTTTCACTAAAGTATCTATGCTCTAAGATTTTGATCTCTGTCTCCCATATCATGAAAAAGGTAAAGCTAAAAAAGAAGAAGAGAGAAAAGCCAAAGAAAGAAAAGAAAAAATTATGAGTGGAGAGAAAAGTGAGAGAGAGAAAATGGACAAGTGTGTTGAAGAACCCCCTTCGAAAAAAGGCATAAAAAAGAGAAGAATAATGGACATGTGTCCGAGGGTGAGTAGGGCCCACTTCTCTAAAATAATAAGTGAGAGAGTAATAATGGACACGTGTTAGAGGGTGAGTAGAACCCAACTCTCCACAAAATAGTGAATACCTTGTTCTAAAAATGGGAAAAGATAGAAGATTCTAAAGTCGAGTGGTTTTAAAATTTGACACACGACATATCTTGATCTCGACCTATGAGGGCCTCTTCATGGATACAGATTTTGACCCGAATATATGCAAGGTAAGTTTGCTACATCTTTACATTCTAAAACTTCACATATATTTGAGAGTATCACAAAGGAGTAAGCAAAGGCTGCATTTTCTTTTTAAAAACTTATTCAAACTCTCTCTATTGACTTGATTTGAGAAATAAAGGTGATCTGTTTCTAACTATGCTCGGATATCCCTAAATGCAGATATGACTAAGGAGTATAATTATGTTGATTCTTGTCTCTACTTGTAAACCATCCTTTTATCGAGGACTGAGTAAAAGCCTAAGTGTGGGGAGTTTGTTGGCACATTTTATCTATAAATATTTCCTCACATTTACTCGAAAAAGGACTAAAATATAATTAGATCACCTTATTAGGGTTTATATTGACAATTTCCACGAGTTTTGGTGAATCTATGAATTTACTGGACTATTCGGAAAATATGCAAAGAAACCACTCTAGAAGACTAAGGCTCAACTCAACGTGACTTAGCACCTAAGAAAGAAGCATCTAGAAGGATCAGTGGACCCAGGCCCACCCACCCGATCGGCACGGTGGTGGGGCAGTCGGCCCCGGCGCCAAATGGGCCCAGCTTAATGTTCTTCCACCGCCTATGAGGATCAATCTAAACCACAAGTTAAGGTCGGTTTGATCGCAGTGCACGTCATCTCCTCCGGGCTATATAGCGGAACCTCGACCCCAGGCGGACAACAATTCATTCTATCGGATCCTCCATGCCTATATCGAGATTAGAGCTCTAGATTAGAATTAGAGTTGGAGAGTTAGTATCAAGTTGAGAGATTAGAGCCACGATCTATTTAGATCTAGCTAATCTTGTTCGAGAGGATTAGAGAGCGGTAGAGGCGGTCAAGGAAGAACCCGGACCGGTGTCTCCTCTTCATCTTCTACCTGGGATCAACTCCATTGAGCCCCGATCACGAGACCTTGTGGAAAGATCGACTTCTTATTCAAGTGAGTAACATTGTTTTTATTGTTCTTACTGCTCATAACTCTCGAGTACTTTAATTCTGTCATTCTTGAGTTAAAGTTGCATGTTTAGTGTAAGTGTGGTGCTTAGACTAGCTAGCTTATGAATGCCTTCTATATTCGGATCGTGTGGTAGAAGCGGAAGTGACCTTGTTCTCGTCTGTCTTTGCAGTCCACCTCCGTCCTATAGAAACCGTAGGACTCCAACCATAGATTCTGGAGGTTCCTTTCCTAAGTGTGCCTTCGACAATCACCCCATAAGAACAATATAGACATAGCTTGTGAGAATAAGAACCGACATCCTTAAGTTTTCCTTATCTCTCTTTCTCAAGTCCTTGATAGCTACTCGGATTAGTTATATACCTCAGATACTCTCTTTACCATTCTCCTTGTGGATTCGATATTTAAAACCCTCTCCTGGGTGGAATGCTCACCGGTATCCGTGCGCTTGCGGATTATCCATCATAATATTTCTGTAAGCTTAACAAATATCAACAGTAACCGCCACCGCTGAATCATTCCAGAGCAAGAGGACGCCTCCCCTTGTTCCTTGCACAGGCTTAAAGGCGTACTTGTCGAGTCTATGAGCCCCAAGGAAGGCCGCAAGCGAGGAGTCAATGGAGTGCAACTTGGTTTCCTGCAGACAAGCCATTTGGCAGGGGTTGGCTGCCAGTGTCTCGTGGACGGTCAAGCACCTGGCCGCCGCATTTAGACCTCTGACGTTCCATGAAATAATTTCGGCGTTTTCACTATTCATGGGGACGTGCATGTTCTCATGGCAGCGTCAATGCGTGTAGATGTAGAGGTGGAGATATGGACACGTAGCTCGTAGTAGATGCAGCAAGTAGTTCAGTTTGCAGTTCAGCCCAAAGGTCAAGGCCAGCAGGGCATAAAATAAAACGCATACGGTAGACAGTGGAACGCGACGACATTGCAGCATGGAAGTACAGAGCCCGAAGGTCGAAGCCAGCAGGGCACACAAGTTCATGAAGTTGCTGAAACATAAATGAAAGATAGGGCGCTGTAGAAGCCATGCAGGGTCAAGGGTGAGCCTCCTCAAGAGGGAGAAGGTCGTCCACTGCCTCCCCTGCATGCCGTATGAGAGCCTCATCCAGAACGTTGATGTCGTCGTCGTCGAGCTCGAAGATCGCTGTCATGGCCGTGACGATGTGCTCCGGGAGCAGTCCGCGAAACATGGCGACGAAGTCCTGTAGCAGCTCCTCAATGGGGGCCATCTCCTCCGCTGGGACCCCAAGTTTGCCGCACAAGTTCAGCGTGCTCGATCACGCATAGGTGGACGCTTATGGGCGCACCGCGACGTATCTTCGTCATGTCGAAGGTACATCGCTGTCGCTGCTTGCGCACCGGGGGCTCGAGGATCGCCTGGGTTGCGGCCTCAACGAAGAGTGCATCGACCGCGTCGGTGGAGTCGCCCGTCGTCGCTTCATGCTGGCCCTGGTCCGTCGTAGCCGTCTTCCCGAGGGGCCCATCAACATCCAGAGAGGTTGGGTCCTGCTGTGCCCCCAACATCAACGCGGAGAGGGCCACCTCCACCTCCGCCGAGGTGGGTTGAGCCTCGGCCTGGGAGGCCTCAACCTGGAAGGTCTTCCGCAGCGTGGAAAAGGCCCGGTCCAGTGGCACGGGCTCGGACCAGCCGCTCCCCAGAGCCCCTTCCGGAGTGGCCGCCGTGTCGCGCCGCCCGGTGATGTCGCCGCCACCGCAGCATGTCCATGAGCCTGCAAGCCTTGTCGATGAAGGTCTGCTCACCCAACCGCGTGAGGGTGGCTCCATCCGCCGGCGGGTTGGTCTTCAGAGCCACCTCGAACGCCATACGGAGGGACGCTGGCGTCTGGGCATGGCCATGGTGCGTGTAGTAGCGCCGGGGTGGTGCGTTCCCGCGCCATGGCGCCTCGAGTCGAATCCCAGATCGCGCGAGAGGGTCCCCTGTGGTGGTCGTAGTCGTCGGCGTCATCGTCGCCGTCACGACCCGCCGGCCAGTCGAAGCCGTCCCTGCAGGAAGAGCGACTCCCTCTGGAAGCCCGGCGTCCGTGGTCCTCCTTCCGCTTGTCGTGGCCGCGCTCACCACGTTTGCCGCGACCGATCCTGTCGTCGTGGCCGCGGCCGGTGTCGCGGCCGCCGCTGCGGAACATCACGCGCCGCGATCGTCCATGCCGCTCACGCGGACGCGTCTCGCCGCTCGACCCTCCCGCTCTGGAGGGGGGCGGGGTATCCTTGCCGGGAATCGCGAACGGGCCATCGATGGAGCCCAACGAGCTCAGATCGCCCCGATCGTCGCCGGCCGGGGCGGAAAAGGCGGGGTTGTCCACCGCAGCTTGGAGATTGTTCTCGGCGGCGGTGTAATCCTCAAGCAGCGGCATGTGGATGAAGACCTCGTACCGCACCCCCTAGTGCCATGGCTCAGGCGGCGGCTCCGTGAAGACGTGTGCCACCGACGATCCCTCCGACGGACGGTGTGTGAACGCCAGCCAGACCTTCTTCGGGATCTTGGTAGGATCCATCGTCCAGGCCCACAGCTCAATGTGGCGTGTCGTCGCCAGCGCATAAGATCGATGAACTGAGCGCCGACTGTCCAATGACCCTCTCCACAATCTCCGGGGTCCATACGGGCGGATCCGCCGAGGCACGCGCGCCTAGAAGATCCCAAGGCCCGTTGAGAGACTTCACCACGGACGCAGGCAGATGTCGAGACCGCGGCCGGTGAAGCGCCCTTTGTCCCTGGCCGCCGCGGCATGTGCCGCGTGCTCGAAGCGGATCATGTACGGCTCCGGTTGGTGCAGCGTGACAGAGACATCCTTGGGTTGAAGCTTGAGCTTGCGGACGATGAGCGCCTCGATGTCCCTAGCGCCGGTGTTGCTGAGGAGGTGCATCGCCCAGGGAACAAGCGCGCACAACTCCCAGTCACGCGCGTCACGAGCGATGGCGAAGGAGTTCAGGACGAACACAGTCTCCTCCTCCGGGCGGGTGTGCGAGTCCCCGATCGCCATGGCGGCAGGCCTCACCGGCAGCGGGGGCGGTGGAGGAGGCGGCGGAGGTGGCGGCGGAGGAGGAGGTAGGGGGGCGGCGGTGGAGGCAGCGGGTGCGGGTGTCTCCCCAGGGTTCGACACTGACGAGCCTTGTGCCCCGAGCGGCGACAGAGGAGGCAGCGCACGGGGTCTCGGCAGGCGGCCGCTCGGTGGTCCTTTGCAAGGCACCTGAAGCAGCGACCTGCAGTTGCCGTGAGGAAATCCCGTTGCGCCGCGGTGGGTGGGCGTCTTGAATGCGCCCCTTCATAGCGCCTCGGTGGCGGGTCACGTCGCCCATCGCGCTCACGTCACCCCTTGGAGCCGCGGCGCCGAGCTGGAGTCCAGCCATCCTCCAGCGTGGTGGTGTCGTCCGTCGATGGCGCGCGGCGGCGCGTTGCGTCACACGCGCGGTGGTCGGGGTCCTATAACGGCGACGCAGGATGCGCCGCGCCTCGCAGACGATGGCGGCACCCTCCGGAGTGTCCGCCGATCGCGATGGCTGCAGCTGCCAGAATGCCCTTACCGCATCGAGGATGGAGGGGATTGAATGCAGCAGCGGCCTTCTTGAGGTGAAGGTGGGCCTCCTCCTGAGGACGTCTGCGTAGGTCGATCCGCCAGCACGACGCAGATCCGCAGCGCGGCAGATCCCGCGCCGGCCCGAATCGACGGCAGGCGGTGGTTGACCTCGGGCCGCCGGCGGCGGCGGCGAGTCACGGAAGAACGCTTCCCAGGTGGAGGGGAGGGTTTGCAGCTCAGAGGCGTCGGTTTGGCGTCTTTGCGTGGATGCGGATTGGCGACGGAGGATTCGCGACGGGGCTGCCGGATCTACGCCCGCCGGGCGGTCGCCCGTCGGGGGAGGGGGCGACATGGGGTCGATCCTACATTTTTCTCTACTACAAGAATTTTGTGGCATGCTACTCACAAAGACACAATATTAACCACAAAAAATCAGATGAAGACATAAATATATGATCTATTGGATGGTGACATGGCGTATAGCACATGGTGACGTGAAATGCTTGCATGTTGAAAGAAATATATCCATAACTTTTAGTTGGTTCCATCTATATAGTTGTACTCCCTCTGTATCAAAATATTTGTCGATATTGACTTTTTTCTACAAATTTGGCCATTCATCTTATCCAAAAATTATACAAGTACCATGTGTTTTGTTTGCTACATACTTTACTATTGTATGTATTTTAAATTTGACTTATCCTTTTACATATTTATAATAATTTTTTTGAATAAGACGAATAGTCAAAACTGTAAGAAAAAGTCAATGGTGACATATATTTGGATAGCGGGAGTATATGATAATGCAAGCTGCGGGGTGTGTGGCCAGATTCACCCGAGGGGAAGAAAGCTTATGAGTTTGACGGACCTTTTTTGCAATATACAGGCCCCACCAGCGATGCTAAGGCTGGTCGCACCGCTGGACTTAGAACCGCCCCTCTACAGAGGATGGAGCCCACCTGACAGAGCCGGTTTACAGGTAACACCACACGTTCCTCCGCAGCCGCCCAACCTCTATCCCCATCGGCACCGCACACGCCCCTCTCCTCTGTGCCGCCCGCAAGCCAACGCCGCCACCGCTGTGCTCGACGGACGGATCCTTCTTCCCACGCCGTGGCCACCTCCCTCCCCACCGCTGCTCCTTCCTCTCGGCCCCTTAGTCAAGCTGCCCGGATCCGTGCGTCGGCCCCCTCCGCGGCGGGCCCCCAAAGCTCCTGCTCTTTTCCCCGACGACAACACGGTCAAGGCCGGCGGTGGGCTCCTCCTCGTCCTTTCCCCGGCGGCGGCGGGTTCCGAGCTCGGCAGCTCTTGTCCCTTGCTCCCACGGCGCGCTCCTCTGCTTTCCTCAAGCTCGTCGTCCTCGACGACGGCCGCGGCTCCATCCTCCGCTCCTGCGGCCGGTGGCGGAGTCGAGGCGGTGGTATGATCTCCTCCCGGACCGCCACCTGCTCGTCCCTCGTCCCTCCCGTGGCGACAACCGACGAGAGCCTTGGCGCGCAACGCAGCGCGGCGAGGTTGGGGACGGGCCTTTGAGCCACGGGCTGCGAGAGAGAGAGCATAGAGGTGGGGTGCAGGAATGCTGGACGTGCAGATTCACTGTAGCCACCTGGAGTATGACGTCGCTTTCCCAGGTCCACACTGCAGGGCATCAAGCGGGATATTTGCAGTTCCGTCGCCTTCCTAGATCCGCGGTGCGACCAACCTAACGCTGCATGCACCGAACAGAACTTTTGTTCGACCTCTGTGTCAGAACGGTTCGCACTCTTAATGGAAATCCTCTTATTTTACACGCGCGCGGCCACCGCAGTGAACGGACGCGTTGCGGTATTTATTTGGTAGCAATGCATCAAGGCAATTCCTTGTGCCATGGAGTTTTCTGAAGACCAACGGGTGCACGTGCGGACAAGCATGTACTACAATTGTGCCACGAGCTGCCGTAATTCCTTCCTACACTCGATGGCAGCAGCCATCCGGTCCGGATCGGAGGTCCAACCCAAACCCCTCACCGTCGCCGGCTCGCCGCAGTTAGCGCGCAATGGATCGGAGCGGCGGTTGACGGTTTCCTTTGCGCGTTCCCATTTGGCTGCGTGATGGAACGAATGTGAACGCCGCCGGCACACGGCGGCGGTGTTCTTCCCGTCGGAGACTCGGAGCCTCGGAGGACAAGATCCTTTCCGCACGTGCGTGCGCAGTGCCCAACTCATCGACGCCGACGCAGCCCCGGACACACGTCTCGCACCTGCACACGGAGTATATATATGCAGCGGCGTCCGTCCAGCCGACACCGTACGCCGGCGGTGGTCGACGGTTCGTGTCGCGGGGCAGGACATCGCTGGCGGAGAGCATCCGAGGTCTGAACTTGATGACCAGCTGAACTGAACTGAGCAGCTGAGCAGTGCGGCCAGCTAGCTGCCGGCGCTGGGTGTCCTCCCCAGGAAGGCATCCACCGGCACCGTCCAGCATGTCAGCATCCGCTGCACGCTGAGGATCGATCACGATCGGCCCGGTCAGGGGGTCACGTCGTCACGTCTGCGTCTCGCCACATTTTGCTCGTGCGTGTCAGGCCCGGACGTCGAGACGGACAGGCTCGCACGATTCTCCCACCGGCCACCGCCACCTTGATGTTGCTGTCATCACCGTCGCCGGGAAAACGCTAGTGCTCCGGAAACCACGAACACGCCACCAGAGTGGAAGCGCCGCCCCGCGCCGGAGCAGACGGAAGAAATGGCCGCCGTCCTTTCCGGCCGGTGCCGGTGTGGTCGCATTCCTGTTACCATCCGTTCGTCCTCCTTTTTTCCGTGGCTTACTGAAGATGCCTCGGCACGTGCCTCGCCGCTCCAACCAGAGAATCGATCAAATTAAACGTCCGCTGCGGCCGGGCACGGCGCGTCGTCGGGAGTTGACTGCCGGCCGACGAGAGCCAAGTTCCCGGCAAGGGATCGGAGATCGGCGCTAGGCAAAGGATGAGGATCGGATGCCATGGCTGCCTGGTGCCCACGCACCTAACAGTACTCCAAACCTGCGCGACCGTCACGTGCCGCAGTACTGGTGAAACGAACCGTACGCGCCTGCACTGGCAGCGCCGGCACGACGACGACGACGTGCCGGGTCCACGCCGTCGCGTGGGCCGAAGCAGAGCAGCATGGTCCGGGCACAACACAGAACACACCAAGAGACCACCAAACACGTACTGCCACCATGGTCTTACGGTGTGCCTGCACACTTGTTGAGTTCAGTACAACACTCACCTTCCGCGTCAGAGATCGGCAGGAAGGCGGGCACGTTTACCTCGTGGCCGGCGTGCGCGGCGTGCCGCCGCCCCGGCCGGGACACGGATCGGACAGCCCCCGAACGCTCTCCCAAAAAAGCTGCGCAGTTACGTGCCGCCGCTGCGCATTTGGCTATTATTTCCTCGCTTTTAAGCAAGTTTTAAGCATGCAAACCCACCGGTACTCTCTTTTGACGAGCACTTAGTTGACTGCACTTTCTTCTCCAAAGGAAAGGAAATGCAATCTTAACTTGACATGAGAACGACAAATGCTGCCACCCCCAGGCTGAAACCAACCAGGCAGCCAGCAGCAGCAGCATGGGAGGCGCCAAGCATCAGCATGTGTAGGAGCTGCCTGCTGCTCGTGGCCGCGTGTCCCGCCGCCATGAATGACGATGCTTGGCGTGGCCCGTGATCTTCCTTGCTTTTTTGGTCTCAGCTAAGCTAACCACTCATGTTTATCAAGACTAAAACCAGTGGCCAGTCACGTGCTGGAGTTCATCCACTGAAGATACTTTATGGTAACCTGACCTGACATGGCTGGCACACACCTCCTACCCTGACCTGTATGGTAGGCCACCGCAGGAACAACGGGAAACCCTTCCAAAACCACGGGCTTTCAATTTCTTGGCACAACGACGAAGCAGATGAGCCGGAGAGGGACGTCGTCGTCCGCCTTTTGGCGCGCGCGGCGAGCAATCGAGCGAAACGGAGACGTCTGATCGCGACGCTACGCTGCATCGCCGGGGCACGACGACAGCCTGCTCTGCTGGTCCCGGGAACTGAGGCCGGAACCGTGTCCAACTCCGATCGGGAAGTTATTGCAAGGATAAGGACGCGACCGGCGGGGAGAAGAGAACGGGTGGCTGATCATTTCCACCACGAGCTAAAGGTGCCGCCGCGGCGCCGCGCATATCTGGCTCCGGCTCCGGCCACGGTTCAGCCAGCCACCTGCGTGGACGCAGGTGTGCCACACTCTGCCTCCGCGCACCACCTGCTATTTCTTTTTTCTGGACAACCTGCCCTGTACACGTATTTTATTATGACGCACCAGACAGCAATACACGTATACACGTAGTACTAGGTTAGTTCCTCCGTCGTTCCAAAAAAAATAGTTACTTCCTCCGTTGTGAGCTGTTTAGATGTGCAAATTTACAATGCAAATACACTATTCACTCATCATATCGAGTCACACCTTCTCTCAAGTTCCCACTCCAATGTGCACTTTATAACACTTTTGCGTTGTAAATATATTATTCATCCGTGTAATTTTGTGCACCCTTCGTTTTAGCTTCACGTAAGTCAACCTAAAGCTAAACCCGATCAAGCTTATAGAAAATAGCATTTAAAAAGTAACAGATCACGTAATATAAATAAATTATGCTCATGGTATATTCTATAAGAGTAGCTTATAGTATGCTAGCTAGTGTGTACACCTACTCATTTGGTTATGAGACGATTTGACTTTGGATGATCAAACAAGGTATGCCAATAACTTGAGATATGCTATAATGTCCTTGTGTTATGCATGTTGGATAAAGCCTCCTTGCACGTGTACTACACTCTGATTAATTTCGGATGGCCTCAGAGAATTATGAGTGCATCACATCGGAGTGGTTTGAGGTCATGATAATGGTCCATACTGTGCGCCATAAAGTTTAGTGTCGCAGCACAATGTGATCCCAATTAAATGGGGGAAAAGGCACGATTGGTTGGAGGTACAACTAATGTGAAAGACATGCAACACCGTACTTTGTGCTTTGGGCTTTATTAGTTTTCCCACATAAATAATGCTTAGAGAAACAGTAGGAAATCATATAGTCTCAAAACGTTTGTTCGGTTGGCTGATGGCTGGTGCTGATTTGTTGTGATAGAAAAATACTGCTAGTGGGGAAGTGTCAGGTGGTTGGTGCTGATTTGCTGTGAGAGAAAAATATTGTAACAAGTAATATAAACATTGTGATAAAAAAAGTCAATAATGACAAATAACTGACATTTCACATTGACCACACCAAAATCCTACTAGTAACTCGCAAAAAGAGTCGCCCCCTGCATACAGTTCTGATACCTAGTAGCCAATTCGTATATCTATCTATACATAATGAGAAAAAAATAGGTAGGGTGAAAAAAGTAAGTGTCACTTGTTTTTTTTTTTAGAATTACACAGTACAACGCAGACGCTCACAACACGCACGCACACTCACCCCTATGAATATATGTACGCAAACCCTACCCCTATGAGCACCTCCAGGACCGAGCACACAGATCCGGAGATTCCCGAAGTCACCATTCGTCTCGTCGTCGCCGACGGAACGCCGCTACCACTTAACGCGATAACGCAGAACTCAAAATCCGCGAAAAGGTGCGAGATCGTGATTAAACCCTGCGTAGCTGGCCTCAATGGACCGTCCTACCATTGGACTACAAACCCATTCGCAGCAAGTGTCACTTGTTGCTTAAAACTATTTTATACTGACACCGGCACACTGAATCGTCTGACTATTCCGAACACCGCCACCGTTGGTGGCTCACGAAAACTACACGCTCGCACGCAACAACGTCACCCGTTGTTGTGGCCACCACGCACTCTGCCCCTGCACCCCATCCCCCACACTGCACCCTGCCACTGCACCGTCGTTCGGCGAGGTTGCTCTCTCGCCGGAATAATCCCCGGCGACACGCGATCCCACGTGACAGTTACCGCCCATCGCATCACAAGTTAATCCTGAGCGTCCACTCGAAACCGTCCACATGTACTAGTAGCTAGTGCCACCCTATCGCCGTTAACTTTTTTTTTTGGTTTTTTCTTTGTAGGATTTGTGCCTTTGGTCACAGTCGTCTGGACCCCGAACTTATCCCAAAACTCCGTCCCCTAAAAGTTGCTCGCATTTCTATACGATTTGCTTGTAAAAAATATGTACATGGTGCTTGGCAACAGCGACACCATTACAAAATGCTAGCGAGCGCGCGCCACTGCGGATGCTGACGCCGGTCGCAACACCAGACGCTACGCCACATGCGACGACGCGGATCAAGCCAGTCACCACAGCACAACACAGCAGGCAGCCCGCTGATCAACTACGCTAATCTCAAAGATAAAATTTAGTTTACCCAAATTACTCCAATTATATGTTCTCTCGCCACATCGAGTTACATCTTCTCTCACTATACGCGTCTCGACGGATATTTTTTTACAACTTTTCACAATACACCATTTCAACAATAATTATTCAGGTCAATTTGACGAATTAAACACACCACGAGAATAAAACTACTCCCAGTACTAATCCTCCTGCTGAGGCCAGCCGTGGCTACTGACGTGTCACCCGTCACCGTCAGGGTGGGTTCAGCCGCCCGGCCCCCGCCCCGAATAATGCTCGAATTTAAAATGATACGAGCACGAGCCGAATTGAAAAGGGGGCAGAAAGGGAAACGAGGAGAAGGAAGAAAGAAAAAAAATTCTGCCTCTCCCTCCTCTCGTTGCCGCTCTCTGCTTCCCTTAATTTAATCCCCGCCATTCCTCGGCCTCCCTCCCTTTTGCCCCTCCTGCGGCGTAGCACCACACTTCGCTGCTGTAGCTGTAGCCCAAGCTCGCCCCCTCACCGCCCGCACGCGAGCCGTCGAGTTCGATCAGCAGCCAGCCAAGCTGCTCAGCTCAGCTCAGGGGCGCCACGCACGCCGCCATGACCGTCGTGGTCCTCCTGCTGCTCGTCGCAGTCGCGGTGCCGCCGGTGATGCTTGCGCCGGCCGCCGGCTGCTCGGCGTCGACGTTCCTGGAGGAGGACGTGATCCTCGGCGCGGCTGTTTCGGCGGCGGCGGCGAAGGTGGGCGGCGGCGGGAAGCAGCAGGTGCTGGGCGGCGGGGGCGCGAACGCGAGCGGGACGCGGCCGCGGGGGAGGCCGCCGTCGTACTACCTGGGGTGGAAGGAGGAGATCGCGGCGGCGGCGGGGCGGCCCGAGCTGGCGGAGTGGCTGCGCCGGGTGCGTCGGCGGATCCACGAGCGGCCCGAGCTGGCGTACGAGGAGGTGGAGACCAGCCGCCTGGTCCGCGACGAGCTGTCCGCCATGGGCGTCGGGTTCCGCCACCCGCTCGCGCGCACGGGCGTCGTCGCCACGCTCGGCACGGGGCGACCCCCCGTCGTCGCGCTCCGGGCCGACATGGACGCGCTGCCCATCCAGGTAACATCTAGTATCGACGTGCTCATATTGCTTCAAATTCAAGGGGTGTCAACAAAAGATAATTTGAAGCGCGGGATTTCCTTTTTTTCCTTTTTGCAAAGTCAAATTCTTTCTGCATAATTCAGTTCATGCTTCGCTATTGCACACGCGCCCTTCGTTGAGTTGGGAAGAACCTATCCAGAGAGCACATAGTGGAGCGGAGCCACTTGCTTAATGGATGAGAATTGAGATGGTGCACCAATTAATTAACTATATGCAAATAGTTCACCTCCGTCAGCGCTAATGCGTGACATGGTCACCTTTTTCTTGTTTTGATACCTGATGAAGTCTGAAGTATATTGGTATTTTGTTTATTATATAAAAAAGAAAGAACACTGAAAATAATTTTACAGAAGATCGCATAGGCTCGTTCCTCCTTGCAATGCAAAAGCTGTTGGTCCTTTGGGTGGTTGCGCTCGCAGGCTACCTGGAAGGCCGCAAGGGCGAGGATGTCCCTCACAAGTTTCCTTTCTTGTGAAAAATGTGACCTTCCTTTACGAGCAGACAATGCCTCGCCTCCTTGTGAGTGAGCCAGTGAGAAGGCCTGTGCCTGCCTGTCATCCTTGTGGCCAGCCAGCCAGGCCACTTGTTGTTGGTGGTGACTATTGGCTGGACCAGTGGTCCTCGTCCTTGCAACAAAAGCTTCCGAAAATGCTAGCACCGCTGAAAATCACAATGGAGATAGAGACGAGACTAGTGATGGAGGAGGCAGCACAGAGCCACAGAGGCAGGCAGGCTGTGGACTTCGTCGTCAGTCCTGACGCCTAGCCGAGAGAATCGCGGCGCCATCATCGCCGAATCCGCTCTCGATCGATCGATCGCAAGCACGTCGCGGGGTGGTGGTGGATTCTGGATTAACCCGTGTCCTGTGTGTGTCCGTTGGGAAAACTAGGACAAGCCTTTCTCTCGTCTCTTGCCCGAAATGGCATCAGGACCGCAGGGACGGCTGGCGCTCTTGGCCGATCGGCTTGAGTGTCCAGAACGGGCAGTTTGGGGTTTATGCACGGCCGAAAACACCTCAACAAGAAGCCTTTTTTTTTATTTTTGCTCACGCTCGCACGCGCCAATGGCCGTTTGTTTGTCCGCTCATGCGTGCTCGGCCAGATGCCACTGTTTTCTGAAAAGATGGCACGGCCAGCAGCCGTTCCTGTGCCAGGTTTGGCACGAGACTCCCTGTTACTGTTACTCACGAGGTGACGGCCGCCTGTGCCCTGTTCGTATTGGTTTCAGGAGGCCGTGGAGTGGGAGCACAAGAGCAGGAACCCCGGGAAGATGCACGCGTGCGGCCACGACGCGCATGTCGCCATGCTCCTCGGCGCCGCCAGGATCCTCAAGGCCCGCGAGCACCACCTCAAGGTACCCCCACCCTGCTTTTGCTTTCAGTCTCAAGCTCATTCTACTGTCAAAACACTGAAAATCCTTTCATTTAAGTGTAGCATCTCTTTCAGTGGAACGTCCTCCATCTCTTGCCGTGCACGGGATGGGATATGTCTCAGCCGCCTTACTGATGTCATCTAAACATTTTTTTTAATTCAGAAAAAAAATATCATCTGAACCTTTTCTTAAATTTAACTTAAAACGTGATCCGAGTTTAGGTCGCTAGATTCGCTTTGGGAAAAAGGTTTCTGATAAAAACAATAGTTTAAGACGGGTGTCAAAGTGCAGAAATGATGTGCTACCACTTTTATATGCGGGTGATGATCGGTTGGTGCTGTCGTGGCATCATGGTAATGTCAGCATCACGAGTCATTTGGCCTAGTAGTACTCTTAAGAACTTAGAAATTCCTTTTTCTTTAAGAAAAGCACTAAGTGAGATTCTTTTCATCACGTGCGTCTCCGGAGGCCCTGTTGCTTGAGGATTAGTAGGTGCAGTGTCACTGGCCTCTGTATATTGTAACGTGCATCAAGGAAAAGTTATTCCTCTTCTGTTCTCTTTCAAATTTCAATATGTGCAGTGTGGTGTTGGTACATGGTACGGCACTCCTTGGGTTTTTGCTTCACTGCTTTTCAAGCATCAGATGCCTCCTGATTAGTGTTCTTGGCACTTATTTCTGCCGCAATTTTAGGCTTTTTGCTAGCATTGACATGGCATTATTGCCATCCTGCAATGCTAAATGTTCTTGCTTGGCATCTACCAACTTATACGACGACAGGAGTACAAGACATCTTGGTCCATGTTGAGATCACGACGTGAAAAATGTGTCGCCATCTTCAGAAAAATTGTCCCTACACCACCAACCACTGTGCTATGTACGGTTCTACGGCGATGAAGCCGTACGGGAACCAGAGCATCCAATTTTTACGACTGCCGAAGTGCTGATGAGACCTGTGGCATTTTTGGTACGTGCAGGGGACGGTGAAGCTTCTGTTCCAGCCGGCCGAGGAGTCCGGGTGCGGCGCGAAGCGGATGATCGAGGACGGCGCGCTGGAGGGCGTGGAGGCCATCTTCGCCGTGCACGTCTCACACCAGCACCCGACCTCCGTCATCGGGTCCAGGACGGGGCCCTCCTCGCCGGCTGCGGCTTCTTCAAGGCCGTCATACGCGCCGACGACACGAACGAGCACCGGCGAGGATCCGCCGCCGGCGACCCCATCCTCGCCGCCTCGTCCACCATCATCAGCCTCCAGAGCCTCGTGTCCCGCGAGGCGGACCCGCTGGACTCGCAGGTGGTGTCGGTGGCCGTCGTGAACGGGTCCGAGAGCGGCGGCGGCGGCGTGGTGCTGGGCGGCACGTTCCGTGCCTTCTCGAACGCGAGCTTCTACCACCTCCGTCGCCGGATCGAGGAGGTGATCGCGGCGCAGCCGCGCGTGCACAGGTGCGCGGCGTCCGTGGACTTCTTCGAGGACGAGAGCTTCTACCCGCCGACGGTGAACGACGCGCGCATGTACGGGCACGTGCGGCGCGTGGCGGCGGAGCTCCTGGGCCCCGGGTCCTACCGCGACGTGCCGGCGATGATGGGCGCCGAGGACTTCTCCTTCTACTCCCAGGCGGTCCCGGCGGGGTTCTACTACATCGGGGTGCGGAACGAGACGCTGGGGTCCGTGCACACCGGACACTCCCCTTACTTCATGATCGACGAGGACGTGCTGCCCACCGGCGCCGCCGTGCACGCCGCCATCGCCGAGAGGTTCCTCGCGGAGCACGGCTCGCTCATGGGCTCTGCGTCCGCCGGCGACATGGACGGAGAACAAGAGCTGTGACCGGCGCTCCTGGGTGGTGTGGTTCCTTTGCGCGAGGGGTGTGGTGTTGGAACGCGGGCTCGGATTGGTTTTTGAGGCCGTCGGGGGCTCGTCGTGATCGATCGGCTGATGATGATCCGCGGCCGTGACGTTGCCCGGTGGGTTCGGGGTTTTCCCGCGTTTCGTCTCGCGTGTGCGTGGGCAAAGGAACCATGGCGGCGGACGGGCGGTCGCCGTATGTAAAGAAGCTGGAGAATGTAGCGATCTGCTGGTGGGGTGGCTGGCATAGTAGGCTGTACGTACGTGTTTTTGCCCCAGTTGGGCGATGGATGATGGATCTCTTGGAAATGCCGAAATGGATCGTGTTCCCTCTTGTCTCTTTGACATATGATTGATTGGACCGTGGTGGTAAAAGAGAGAACTGCGAACATACTGGGCCTAAAGTTCTAGGGCGAACATACTGGGCCTAAACAAGCAAGGGACGGGCATTTAGTTTCAAGAAATTTATAACCTCTTTGCTCAAACTTTTATTTTTAGTTTGTTTTTTACAATTTCATAAAAATAATTGTGGCTAACGAAAATTTACAAAAGTAACCTTCAACCATCGTATGAAATGGTTAAGAGGAAAATGAATCGGCTGCTAAACCGTCGTTTCAAACGTTGGTAACTCTCCTAGTACACATTCAAAAAATTATAATTATTTTATATGAACTCGGACGAAGATAAGCTTTATACGAAAATTGTAGATTTCGATCTACATTTTTGTTGTTAAAATATTGTTCATTTTGAATCATCTTCGTGCCCAAACAATTGATGTAATGTTCAGATTTAATGAATTGAAAGAAGTACGCTTCTCTGAACAACACATATTCAAAAACCAAAACTATTTCATGTGAACTCGGATCGAGATAAGCTTTACACAAAAGTTGCAGGTCTCGATGAGATCTATAACTTTGTTGTTCGAACATCTTTCATTTGAAGTCGTCTTGGTGCTAATTTTAGATATGATCGTTATGTCGGTTATGTGAGCACAAAAATGATTTCAAATGAAAAATGTTTGAACGACAAAGTTGTAGATATTGTTGAGATCTACAATTTTTGTATAAAGCTTATCTCCATGCGAGTACATATGACATAATTATGATTTTTAGAAGATGTGTTGCGGAGTTACGCCGTTTGAAACACCGGTCGAGAGTAAAAAACGACTGATGAAAACCGCCGTTTCAAGCAGTTGTAAGAGGAACTCTTATCGCTGTTTCATACGACGGTTGAGAGTTATTTTTGTAACTTCGTCGGGCGTAATTATTTTTGCAAAAACCGTAAAAAAGAAAATAAAAGGATAAAAAAATCTCTTTGTTTGCAGTCAGCGCACACACAGCAGCAGCATCTGTGAACTTGGAGGTCCTACGTATACGTTGTAAAGAATCCAACCAAAGAGACATTGGCTCCATAGGGGTTGAGTGGGGAGGTACCCATCGCACTTTCACCAAAGTGGCCACTAGTATTTGGGCGAGGCCTAAGTTGGGCTACTTGCTCCAACTTTTGAGCACGAGGTTCTCGGTCCAAATATCTAACTCGGAGTACATGCCAACCAAACCAAACTAAATCAGATTCACAAATTTTCACTATTCATATGTCACATCGAGTCATATCTTCTCTCACACTATGCGAGTCAAACCGGCAACTTCCCCCAATTTTTGATTCAAAAGCATTATTCCAACATCATTCATACACTTACATCTTCCCATCTAAATATGTCCCTAGCCACTTTTTTGACCGCTAAACACTGTGTCTAACATTGTCCGACAAAGAGCATGTTCGGCTGATACGAATAATAATGTTCGACTAATAAATTAAATAGTGCTGCGTGAAAGAAAAAAGCGTCAACATAAGTTAAATAGGCTCAAAGTGTCGAACCCTTGCTGAAAACACGATTGAAAACATGGCGAAACGAGCAGAGATAAACTCTGTCTACTCAAGGATGGCGCGACACTTGTTCACTGCATTTTCTGTCCGGGAGCAGTCCCACTGCTCTCTCACGCGGTCACGCCCTCATGGGAACAGAGTGGTGGAAAACAAGGAGGTGTCCCCGGCGCCACGTGAGTGGCCACATGTCGTCTCGCTCGCACGGCAGAACCTCGCCTAGCCGGGGGAAGACTCTGATTTTGCCATGTGAATTGTGATCCGAGCGTGCAGGACAGGGCGACAGGCGCGACCGCGCGGGCGCGCTGGATGCCCTCCGCCGGCCCTCCCGGTGCGAGTCCTACTCCTACCTGCTGCGCCTGGCACGAGCTCATGTGCGCCCCATGCTAGGGTTCCCTACCTCCCTTGTCTCTTCCTTCCTACCACAAGATGAGCACTCGACTCGAGCAGCGCAGGGCGGTGCACGATCACACCGGAGGACAAAGGCAGACAAAGGCGAGTGAAAGCTGGGGTACCAGATCGTGTGTGACGATCTGCCGAGCTCATCCATGGACCGATCCATCTTTGCTTTGGAGAGGTGGTTGGACACGACTTGGACCTGGACCTTAGAACGCGCACGGATCCATCCATCATCCACACACTCCTTTCGACTGCGGCTCTGAAAAGCTTGGATCGCACCTCACTCACATGCAGTGCATGTTACTACTACTACCTTGTGTTTAACCTTTTGCTTGCTTGCTTTCTACGTGTCCCTTTGAGTCAGCGCGATGCGGTGTTACTGCAGTGTGACTGAAACCGCGATGGAGGACCAGATCAGGAAGCAGGTTACACACATAAGCTAGTTGGGTCATTGCGTCGGTCACATGGCACAGGACAATCATGCCGCCGTAGCCACAATGCATGCCACTGCCGTACCCGTACGGCTTCAGTCTCCAGGTGCTCCATCTGCAAATACAATAATACTGCAATTCGGAGCAGTCCAAACAATACTCGAAATCTCGTGCACTCAAAAAAACATGCGAAGTGCCCGTGCCGTTGGTCGAAATGTAGCAAGACCAACTGGAAATAGTAAAAGCAACAATTTAGAAAGCACGGTACAGTTTGACTTGATAAAAGAGCTGTCGTACCGTTTGCCTAGCTATCACAGCCTATCACGATGGCTTGAGGGCACCGCGGCAGCGTGCGGCGAGAATGCAATTATCGTACGTGTCAGTGCCGCCCTGGAAAAAGAGGAGCGAGCCAAATGACTGCATTGACCTCGCCTCGCCTCGCCTGCGGCTGCACCACTCCACTCCACTCCACTCGGCAGAGAGTAGTAGCAGACGTGCCGATGCCGATCGGCAGCATCAATTCAGGCCGCCACGTTCCCCAGAGAATCCAAAGTTAACCCACGTCCAACGCGGTAGTAGGTGCGGTGGACAGTGGAGTGACGCCGGTCGCCAGGACTGGCAACAACCAAACCAAATCAAAACCTGACTGTCTAGTTATTATTAAGCGATAATCAGATCCAGATCATCACCACTACAGTAAACAACACGGAGCGCCAGGAATGTCCGAGCTCGAAACCATTTGAAAACCGGAGGTGCAGGTTTAAATATCCTGGAACAGCGTCGAGTCTCGCTCGACGAGATCGCTCGCGGTCGTGGAAGCAGCGGCTCGAGACGAGTTGCGGTATTCGACGAGTTGGGGCGACGAGATGAGATGAGAGCTCCTTCGGCTGTCGCATCTCGCGGTTAAAACTCTGCGCCTGTGCGAAAAAGTGGCCTCGAATCTCGCGCCCTCCACGAATCTCCATGAGGTTCCCGTGGCCAAAGCACGACGCTACGGGCGGACGGTGGCGGATAGCCTGGGCGCCTGGCCGGGTCTGTCTGTGCCGGCACTGCTTGTGCGCCAGGTGGTCGAAATGCAGATCTCTGAAAAGGAGTGCTTTTTTACAGAAGGATTACTGTTCACTCTGGAAGCGAAACCCCAGATCTGTGGTTTTGAACTCGTGTTCCTGTTTACCTCTGATCCAATGACTAGGGATGGATCCGGATACCAATTCAGATATCATTTTTTAGCCGTTCTTTTTTGATTTTACCTAAATTAGGCATAATATTTTGTATCAAAAATTAATATTCTTGTTCTTGGCATTGTGCTTGTTAAGATTCATACAAAATAAACCCCAAATGTGTGCTATATTTTAATCAAATGATGAAAAGAAATTCGGATATCTATTCGGATTCGGATACGGATGTTTTTTCACCTTTTTCTCTATCGAAAGCAAATAATCCATAAAAATTGTAGCTAATTTTTTATTTTTCCAATTAACTGGTTATAATGCATAAAAATTAGCACCAAATTTATTTTATTGTGATCTAAAAGTATCAATCTATTACACAATTCGGATGTTTTGGATCCATCCCTACCAATGACCGCCAAGCTCTGTGAGACTATCCGCACTGGTATACGGGAGAGCCTCCGCTATCCTCGCTCGCCGTCGTCCTTTCCAAAGAAAGTGCGCTGCAGTCACAGCAGGATAGCTCCGCCTCGCCGCGTCCAGCTTCGACTCGCGACGAAGCGGACGTCCGCAACACCGCAGCGACGCGGGCACGCGGAGGGTCGTTGGACCGCGCCGCCGCAGAAGAGGGAGAGAGGATGTTGCGGCGGACGACGAGCCGCGACGGCGTGGTTGAGGTCGCCGTCCTCCGCCGCGGCAACGGAGGGGGCCGCCAGCTCAACCCTGGCAGCCTGCTCGACCGCCTCGCGTCCGCGCCGCGGAGCTCCCTCGCCGTCGACCGCAGAGGAAGTGCCCGCCGCCGCGGCCGGATCTGGCCGCGCCTCCGCCGGAGGAGCCCAACGCA
Source organism: Cenchrus purpureus (assembly GCA_022644695.1). Taxonomy (NCBI): domain Eukaryota; kingdom Viridiplantae; phylum Streptophyta; class Magnoliopsida; order Poales; family Poaceae; genus Cenchrus; species Cenchrus purpureus. The sequence goes on from CP053458.1 coordinate 50,243,167, forward strand.
GAGGAGGACGGCCTCGTCGTCTCGCCATGGCTACGTCGCCGCACGCGAGGTCGAACTACCGGGCGTCGGGAAGATGCGGAGATGGAGAGGCGCCGGGCCCCGCCACGACGGAGGAGTAGAGGCGCCGGTGGAAGAGAGCGTAGGTAGTGTGCCCTTGCCCGTGGAGACACCGGCGAACACCAGACTCGCCGTCGCAGATGAGCTTCGCGATCCGCCGTCAGGTTCCTTGCCACGCCGTCCTCGGGCTCGCCGCGGAGGCAGGAGGCGTCGGCATGCGCGAAAGCCGGGAGGAGCTCCATCGCGGCCACTCGCGCCCGCACCTCGCCCGCCGCCGGGACCTCGGCGCCCTCCATCCGCGCCGGAGAAGGCGGAGGAGGCCACCGTCGACGCCAACAAGACCGCAGCGGAGAGAGAGACGATGGCTCGAGATCTCGCCAGGTCGCCGAGCTCCACTGCGGCCCGGGGACGACGGAGTTGTGGCTCAGAGAAAAAAGGAAAAGAGTAGGGGCACGCCAGGGCCGAGCCGGGAGGGAGGAGGAGCACGCGGGCGGCCACGAGGAGAGGGAGAGAGAATGGAATAGCAGCATGAGAGGACGAGGTGGTGGGAGAAAAGAAACGAGGGAGAGAGAGTGGACGTGTGGGCAGTTGGTATAGAGTTGGAGATATAAAAGATGACGAGTGCGGAGAAAAGTTGTATAAAGAAGAGAATCTTGATAACTAGGTAACAATATTCTGTTTTAGAGGAGGATAGGAAGTATGACGAGTGCGGATAGTCTGAAGTTTGTTTGAAGCCTCTTGGATCCAGGATCCGGGAACCAAGAGCCAAAATGTAGCAACTTTACCTCCGAGTGGTAACTCTAAAAATTTGGGAACGACGAGTTCAGAGTGAAAATGCAGTGCTAGTAGCATTTTATACCCATATACTGATATACCCCCATCATCTCCGGCCTACAAGCGGTACACCACCACCAGATCTCGTCACACACCGATCTGTTCTACTCCCTCTGTCCCTAAATATAAAGATTTGCGATTTTTTTTCGTCTCGTTGATCGTTTCGTCTTATTTAAAAAGTTTATGAAAATATTATTTATTTTGTTATGACACGTTTTATCATCGTATATATTTTAAGTATATCATAACTGTTTTTCTATTTTCACAAATTTTTTGAATAAAACGAATTACATCAAACGATATCACTAAACCGCAATACTTATATTTAGGGACGGAGGGAGTACATGATGCAGATGCAGTGCAAATGTGCACGCCATTTCATTTTCTTTGGATGGGACTACGCATCGCCTCGTCCGGCGCCGCCGGGGCTCGTTCGTCTTCAGCGGCGGTGGGGGCAGAAGGTGACGACGTAGGACGCGCCAGCGGAGCAGGTGAGGATGGACGTCGGGTCGTCGTAGGCGTACGAGTAGGCCTTGGGGCACGCCGACTTGAACAGCCTCGAGTACGCCGTGGGCTTGCACTGCTGCGGGGTCCCGAAGTTGCCCGTGCAGCAGTACTGCGGCGCGCCGTAGGCGGCGCACGCGCTCCGGCAACCGACGACGCGGTTCCCGTCGCCGCCGCGGACGGCGAGGCCCTGCGGACACACGCGGTTGAGGTCGCTGACGCACCCGGCGGGGACGCAGTTCGCGCCCGACCCGTGCACCGGCGTCATGGCGATGGGGATGTTGTACCCGTCCACCAGGCTCACGTCGTAGAAGTCCTTCGCCGCGGGGAGCCGGCGGGGAGCCGAGGGTGATCTCGGCCAGCGTGGCGGGGGGAGCGCCGCCGGCGCCGTTGCAGTAGAGCGTGCCGCCGCAGTCGCCCGTGGCGCACCGGCCCCGCCCCGCCGCGTCGAACTTGCAACCCTGGCGACCCCACACGCGGCCCGACCAGCCGGCGGGGAGGCGGATGGAGGTGGCGTGGCCCGGGGCCAGCTGCAGCCCGCCGCGCGCGAGGATCTCCTTCCCCGCGCTCGGCTGGATCCCCGGCCACACCGTCTCCCCGCACCGGTTGTACAGCGCCAGCGTCGACGCCGACGCGCCACCGGCCGCCGCCGCCAGGGCCAGGAGGAGCGCTGCGGCCACGGACGCCGCGCGCATTGTCATCGCTGCTGGGTTGGCTGGTCCCTCCCCTCAGCGACACTAGTCAGGCGCCCGCTCGCTCGAGCGGGGAAGGCGAGAGCTCTACTACTAGGCCTTCTAGCGCGGCGGAGTGGGCTGGGAGTGCGGCTCAGGCGGCGTGAAGCGTCGTAGGGTTCGCGGGGGCGACTCTATTTAATGAGTGGGGGAGCGAGGCAGAGTGACACTGTGGACTGTGAAAAGGTTGGTGACCACTGGCTGCCTGGCTGGCTGTAACTGGCTGTGGAGTGTTTTTGGCTCGGAGTAATGGTTGCTGAACGCCTGAAATAACCGTTCTCACCGTGACACCGTCTACTAGCTCTCTGTGCTAGGGTTAATTTGTGAAAGCGAGTGGGTTTGGCTGGCATCTGGGGAGGGACCGACAACGACAGGAGTGATAAAAAAAATGACCTTAATTTGCGGCTAGTGAAAACGTGGTCCAAGCTCACCGTGACGGTACTTCGCGGTACCCTTAACGTAGCACTGCCGGGGACCTCAAGTTTGCGGGCGCCCGCGAGAATAGCTGTGTGCGGTCGATTTCAGACAGCATCCTACGCCAGCACACATGGCGGGACCCATTGCTCTGCCACTCGCCCACTCCTCTTGTGCTCCGCCGTCCGCGGTCAAAAATTTGGTCGAACAAAAAAACAATAAAATTAAGACTAATTTATATGAAAATATTTTGAACAAAAATATAGGAAAATTTGTTTGGCAAACAAACATTCGGATTAAAAGTTTTGTAGAAGCTTTAAAAAGCAAATTTTGAGAAAAACTTTCTAAAACCAAAATTTTTTTAAAAAATATTTAGAACAAATTGTAGGAAAATTTTTTTGGCAAGCAAACATTCGGGAAGTTTTGTAAAAACTTTAAGAAGCAATTTTTTAAAGAAAACTTTCTAGCAAAATTTTGTAAAACCAAAAAGTTTAAAAAACCCCCCTCATCTGTCAGAGTAAATCTATACAGAAAAGGTGTTACAAAAAAATTGCAAGTAAAAGTTTGTGAAATATTTTTTGAAAATTAAATGGAATCTTTTTGGAAAACAAACATTTTGAACAAAAATTTGAAAAACAATAAGAAACGGTGCTGAAAAAGATTGAAACAAAGTTTGTGAGAAAAGCTTTTTTGGAAAAAAATCTAGAAAAGGGAAGAAGAAAGGGAAATGGGCCAGCAGATTCCATTTAAGCTCGCATGGCGAGCGAGCTTGCCATGGCGAACGCCACACCGGTCGTAGGGCCTGCCGCCACCGCTCACCCGGCCGGAGAGACGTGTCGGATCAGTGGCGGCACCCGCCATCGCCCATGAGCGCACGCCCGCCCTCCCCGCCGCCACTCGGGATGCTCGCTCGTCAGCCGAGGTCGGCCTCGGCCGGATCCGAGGGAAAGAGACGACGCTAGGAAAGAGAAAGGGAAAAGGGAAAGTGAATGGAGAGAGAGGCGAAGAGTCGCGCCTGGCTCGTCGGAGAGAGAAAATGGAGTGGACCCCACGTGAGCGTGTGGGAGATCGGAGCGTCATGAGCACGGAACAACCGGTCAAGTGTAATATCAACATTGCGTCATATGCTCCTTCTTTATAAGCATTCCTAGTCTTCAAATTTTTTGTCAAAATATAAGCATTCCTAGGGATAGGACAAAATTAAATAGGGTTGGTGGGTGGGGAAAAGTTGGTGGGTAGTGTAAAATGAGGGGTATCGATGTCATTTCCTTTCACTGTTGTTTGTTGAGTTTGAACCCTTGGAATGCTTATATAAAGGAACTGAGGGAGTAGCGTTCAAAGCGTCCTGCGTCCACATCATGCTTGCATTGCTCCCGGAACAGAAGGCATCAAGGTCGCCTTGGTGGTTTTCTAGCGTCTAAGAGCAACTCCAACAAGGATCTGCAAATTGAGGCCTCCAAATCTCTTTTGCAGGCCCAACTGCAAAATATAGAGGCTCAAAATGAAGTCCCAACTCCAGCAGTGAAAGCAATAGATGTTGACGCAAAAATAGGACGTCACCCTTGCGCGACACACGTGACTCCCGGTTCAGAAGCGAGGCGTGCCAATCGACTGTTGATTGACAATGGAAAACATTAGGGATCGGCTAGAGAACCGATGGCCTTTCGCGACACGTGTACCAATCGGCCGACACGGAAAAGCGAGATCGGGGCTCGAAGCGACCGGCGGATGCGATCGGTGGATCGGCCGATCGTGATGTCGGCGCTTCCGAATAGGCTCAGTGTTGAAAGCCGATAGGATCTAGATCGGCGGATGATAATGATAATAGCTAAAACTACAAGAATTTGGTACGAAAACTTGTAGATCTAGCTAATATCGGTAAGGGGTGAATAAAGAACTAGACGAAACCTCGATGGCGGAGATTAAAGCCTAGGATTATTCGAAGCGGTACTCACAAGCTTGCCGGAGATCGCTTGATGCACGAACCCGAAGTACGCGTTGTAGAAAAGAAACGCAAATGGCGAAGTCGCGAAAAGTAGATCAGGTAGATCTTGTAAAGTAGATGCGATAAAAGTAAAGGGTTTGCTTCGAGGCGGTTTGTTTGATATTGGTGTACACATTTTCCGACCAGGTCGCTATTTATGTCCCGAGGACAAACCCGACTCCTAGCCGATCACGGCCGCTTGCATCTAAAGACAAAAACTACTAAAAATAGAAAAGGACTCTCGCAGGAGTCAAAGACCTTCTAAGAACCGACTCTTGACCCGTTGTCAATCGTGGACTGACCCGCTTCCACCATGCTTTCCTTTTAGCGTATTTCTTTTGAATACCGCCTCTTCTTTCCTCCATCTACCGATCTTCTATCGATCATCTACGATCGCTTTCACTAATGGCCCACCGTCGTGGTTGAATCCCTTTGACCATCGGCGATCCATGTTGACCGTCTTTCTCTCTCTCAATCGCCGATTGTACTTTTGTTTTCATCGGCTATTTCTCCTTATTCCTCTTTGACCTGTTTTTCCAAAAAACGGTGTCAATACATGCCCCCCAGTTTTGGAGTAAATAATCTTTGCTCAAATTTCCTCGAATCCGTTGTCTCTATTGATTCAAGTCGCTCATGATCTCAACAAATCTTCGAGGTCATAACGACCGCCTTGGTTCTTTTTCCTCCCAAAATCTTGTTGTTCCAGCTCGAACCTTCTGACACAAACCCTAAGCTCCAAAACTCTTGCGATCCATGGCATCCTCAAGCTCACTGGAGGTTCCGCTCTATACGCATCTCGAAGGCATCTCTTTCTTCGGTTCCTCCGGTATTTCCTTCAATCTTTTACTTTTATTCATCTTTAAATACCGTCTTTCCTTGCCTCAGCTTAGATTTATTCATCTCACGAGAACTTAGATCCCATCTCACCATCCCTATTGATCATAAGTCCAGGCTCACCTTTCTTGGGCCAATGGGTGATATCGACCCCATCGAGATGATCAACTTTGAAACAGCCGAATTCCTTTAAGCATGCTTCTTTGAATTTGGCCGATTGGGATAGTGTTTAGGTCCTAACAGGTTATGTCAAAGGGTGGAGAGATTGGTATCTCGTGATTTCTGTGAAGAACAAGGGTCTTGGGAGCGAGACAAAATTAGTCAATGCATCGCTTTATCTTTATCCGAGATGTCTCGGAATGAGTCTCTCTTGATAGTCGCTTCTTATTTTTGGTCCGATGCACTCAATGCTTTCTTGTTCGCCATGGGCCGATGGCTCCAACCCGGCCGATGTCCTCGTCTTGACCGATGGTCTAGATATTTCCTCCCGGATACCCTTTTCACCACCGTAATGACAAACTCTCTCATCTTGAAGACCAAGGGCATAGGTGGATGGTCCGCTATATCGAAAGCACAAGAAAGAAGGAACTGTGGACGGGAACATGTTGCTTTCCTTAACATGTGCCTTGAGAAATTTGTCTTGGCAAAACTTTTGGCCCTACCGCTAATTACCGGATAGTGGTAGCGGTTTATCGCAATCATATCCTCTTGGAAAATATCTTTTAGGTGCGCTTTACCACCTCCTTCATCAAGTAGATCGCAACACAACCAATTCTCCCATAGGTACTCCGAGAGGTCCCCGGTGGTTCATTAACATGTGGCTGAACCTTCATCTCCGAGATAGGTTAGAGCGAATATTTTTACCAAGACTTTCCCAACGGATCAACCGGATGGTGTTCCAATTGTAAGGCGCGATGTTTGAATTTTGGAGAAAAGCTCTGTCTTCCAGGACACAAGAGAACCCCTTCCCGTATAGCGAGCACTTGTAAGTTTCTACCTCGCTTCAACTCAAATTCCATCATCCGGGTTTGCATATAAAGATGATGAGCCCCACTTTGAGACCACATTCACTTTGATGATATTCACAAAGATGATGAAGATAGGCTTGTTTCGTAGAAATCATCAAACCGGGCTTCTTCCTTCTTGCGTTTTTGGAAAAGATCAATCGGCCACCTACGAATTTTATAACCCTTCAAGATGGGCACGTCGGTGGGGTTTGGCCAATTTGGATTGGCCTTTACTTCATCGATCCGATTAAACCAAGGAGATCATTCCTAGCGGCTTATCGCGCCTTTTGGATCGGGTTCCTGATTCTGCCACCATTAATCTTGACTCTTGGAGATTCTCTGGTTTTTCTTCCCCCCTTTTTAATGTTTGGTGCGGTAATGGTGTGATCACCTTTCTCGTCTCTCCGAGAATCTGCTATGAGCAATTGGATCCTGATTATGTGGCGTCGGCCGATGAGGTATTTCTTTTATCTGTTTACTTTATGCATTGCTTGACTATACCCAGATTTGTTATATCCTCTTTTTCCTTTTCAGCCTGAAACTATAGAGCCCCCCGTTGTCAGCAAAAGTGGCAAGTCGATTCGATATTGGCCACCAAGACAGGCACCCTACATCGGCCATAAAGCTCTTTCAGTTTCTTCAATCATGCAGGGTCCTAGAACTAATCTTGTCTCGGACAATCTGCCTTTGTCGACACTCAAGAGGAAAAGTGGACTTAGCAAGACCCTTGCTCACAAAACTAGGAGAAAAATTGACACCGTAGTCATTGATATTTCTGATATGGCCGGGAAGTTGGCGAGTGCTTTCGAGGTGTTGTTTCTTCTCATCACTCTCCTTTCCCTCTTTGAGTTTCTTACTGATTATTTCTGTGCAGTCTTCGGGATTAACCGGTCGACCAAGATGCGGATCAACATTGCGATTCGATAAAGGCCCAGCATTGGAGCCTATTCAAGAAGCTTCAGCTGATGATACCTTGGTTGAGTCTTCTAAACAAGCCAAACTAGATAAAGCTGTGGAGGATATAGTTGATGCTGTCTTGATTGAACAACCTGATCCTCAAAGAGTCAATATCTCAGATGCTCCTGTTGGTCAGCCTCAGCGTCCTCTTGAACAAGCCGATCTTCAACCAGCTGAGGTACAATCTCCGTTTTTGTTCCACTCTCATTCTCCGACTCCTTGTTTCTTGCTCCAGGATATTGCTCATGACAGGTCTTCGGGTGATCTTCAATAAGGTGTCGATGATCAATCACAGCTGCCAATTGTCGAAGCTCCTGAACCATCATCGGCCGAAAATCTAACGCCGATTCGAGCAACACCTTCATTGTAGAGGTAAATTCCTTGACACATTTCTCTTTATCTCCGTGCTTCTTCGCATACTTTAATAAACTTGCTTTCTTTTCGGTCGCTTGGCAATCACCCTTCCAGATGAAGTGAAAGCTCGGTCAAGTATTGCCATTCTTGAACCAAGATATTGGTCTACTTGTACAAGATGCTGAGCCGACCAGGACCATCTTTAAGCAAATTCAAGGCCAGTTGCCTAGAGACCTCAAGGCGAAGATGCTTCAAGTCGTTTTCATCGAGAATCGGCCAGTCCGAAGCCCAAGATCGGCTAGCAGAAAGAAGACATCAAGAGCAACTTATTCAAGATAGGGAGAAATTGGATCACAGTATGACCGGTCTTGACAATAGGATTGAACTCCTATCTTCCTCGCGTCCTGATATTGTCAGCAATATCGATCGCTTGAAAAATGTTGTCGAGTTGATGAAGGAGCTTGATCAGATCGGTCAAGACTTGATGGCTGAAGAGCAGAAGCTAGTCGACCTCCCAGGCACCATAGCCACTATGCAAGAACAGAGGAACTGTGCCAAGCTCAAGTCCTACATAGTCGGGAGCGCCGATTCTCGTTCGATGCCGACCGTCGGTGATAGAAGCGATTGACCCATGCTGGATCTCATCAATGCCATCCATTTCTTGGGCATAGTTTAAACTTTATTTGTAATTTAGCGTGATTGGCCCTTCGCCAACTTCCAACGCCTGTGTTGAACGCTTAGACCGAACGCGTTTCAATCGGTCTTTATATATTCTTGTCCTCTTTTAGTCCTTTAGAACTATCATCTTTCTTTTGTAATGGCTTCCTCTTCCTCCTCCTCTGTGAACCAGGTTGGTTTCTTCTTCCTTCTCTCTCTTATAGCTAGAAGAATTCTTATGAAGTAGTGTAGTGGCCCCTCTTCTTCTTTGCCTCCTTTTGAAAAGCCAGGAGGCGCCATAGCTAAAAGAATCCTTGTGAGGATCTGGCTTTGGAGGGAGAACATAGGCAGGGTGTCTTACTACACATTTATCAGAGGAAGAGCGTGCCAAAGGAATGACCATCGGGCTCCTTCCGGCGGAAGATTGAAGATCTTAATCTTTCGTTTCCTCTTCGCGTGTGTCTCTCTCCCATTCATCGATTCAATATCCTCATCATACTGGGAGTTAGGATAGTACCCTTCTTGCAATTTCTTGAGAACATATGTAACCTGTAGATCTGAGTTGTAATATCATTATAATCCGAAGCAGAAGAGATAAATGTGTATTTTTATTCTGAAGGCGATATATGTATCGGCTATAACCGAATATATTGATTTTGTACATCGGTTTTACATTTTTGTACTAAAGGCGATTCTTTACAGATATCGGCTATCCTACGATTACATTCGCAATTGGCTGTAGCTCGAAAACTCAATCGGCCGATAGGCACGATAGGACAATCGGCTGATACAACTATTTGTACACTTGGGTGACCAATCCGTCAGCTGCTGTGACTCTGAGCCCAAGCTTCCCTTCGTCTTCAATGAATTGATTCATTAAGCCTCGTCATCATAGCCGACTGCTTGAACTGGCTTTACTCCAAAATCGGACACTCTGAGATATTTGGTATCCCAGGCTTTTCCAGATATGCAGCTCACTTGATCATAGGTCCACCCTTGTGCTTCAGAGTACATCATCGAGGAGGTTTCTCCTTGCACCACCTCCACTGAATCTCCAATCCATTGGATGATGCATTGTAGATCGTATGCAACAATTGGCATGTATCCAATCCCGACCCAGCAATAGATTATAAGATCCCCTCCCTTTAATGACAAAGAAAGCGGTTGGAAGGGTCTTACTACCGATGGTGAGCTCCACGCAAATTGCTCCTTGAGTCGAGAGACGTTGCCAAGTCCACCAACATCATGTCGGTTTGGGTTAAATCTTCATCGATTTCCCAATTTTTGCAGATGGTGTACTGCATTAGGTTAATCAGCTCCTCCATCTACTAGCATCCTAGTGACTGGTTTCCCATTAACATATCCTTTGAGAAACAGAGCCTTCAAGTGCTGTCTCTTCCCATCTTCTAGCTTCTCAAAGATAGCTTGTTTAGGTTCCAGTGTCAATTGAGCCATGCCAAACTCTTCATCGGACACATCCGAATCAACCGGAGCCATGAACTCTTTAGGAAGAAAGACAACCATGTTTATATCAGCTCGGGGTTTGTCATCTTCCTCACCATCGGCCTTAGGCTTTGGGCGCCAAACTTTAGACCGAACCTTCTTCTTGTCCAGCACAAGTCTTTCTGCTTCTTCATGCTGTTCTAGCTGACGTAGGCGCTGGACTCTTCTCTTCTAGGACTTAGTCAAGCCATCTGGACACCATTGTGGATTGGGCTTCTTACGTGTTTGGCTTGACCCTTCATCATCCAGTTGCAATGTGCGTCGACGCTCAGGAGCTTGGCACATGATGTCCTCGTCAAGGACCAGAGAATCGGCCATCTCTTCCATCCGATCGTTTGACTCTTCATTGACTCGTCCTCCCAGCCGATCATGGACGCTGGTCTTGCCCCCCAGCCGATCATGGACGCTGGCCTTGCCCCCCAGCCGATCGTGAACCGAGACTCGTTGATTATTGAATCCACGGTGATCCTTGGCTGCGGTGTCTTCGTCATCAAAGCAAATCCTTTTGGATGAATTGCCATTATTGTAAGCCCCTGCACTCGGATGTTTTCTCGGCTTGATCCCTTCTTTCCAACAGTACTTGAAGAACGGACATCTCCAATGTCCTTCATTACGCCGTGCCCACTCCTCTCTTTCCTTTGTCTTCTCTTGTCGGCGCTAGAACTTGTTGATCAACATCTGTGACGTGACGGGTCGGCGTGGCTTTGAGTCTCCTTCTTCAAGTAATAACCCTTTTCCTTTGACATCGGCAGCGGTTACTTGTACTTTGGGATCGATGACTCCTTTATTTTGAGCCGAATCAGATGTCAGCAACTTAACTCGTGACGTGTCTTTGCTAGACACTTCAACTGTGTTAGTTGGGAAGGGGTGCTGATCAATCTTCATCGGCTTTTCAGCTTTGGTAGGAGTTTCAAATTTAAGCCTCCCTTGCTCAATAGCTGATTGGACCTGTTGTCTGAAGATCTTGCAATCATTGGTGTCGTGCGATGTTGCATTGTGCCACTTGCAATACTTCATCCTCTTTAGCTCTTCTGCAGATGGTATGGTATGGAACTTGGAGAGTTTAATCTGCCCTTGCTGAAGCAACAGATCAAATATCATATCGGCCTTAGTGATATCAAAACCGAATTTCTCTATCTCTTTCTTGCCAAAGGGACATGACACTGTCTTCTTGCCTTTGACCCACTCTGCGAGCCCTATCATATTGTCTTCATCTTCTGAGTCAGAGTAGTCCACATACGACACCTTCTTCTGAAAGTTCCTTCTAGGCTCATAGGACTTTGCAGTTTCCTGACTCATCCGACTAACTAACTGGCTGAGGCTTTCAAAATCATGTGATGCATATTTCTCCCTTAAAGTCGGCAAGAGACCTTGGAAAGCTAATTCAGCCAATTGCTTGTCTCCCAAGTTCAGACTATAGCACTTATTCCTGACCTCTCTGAATCTTTGAACGAATCTAGCTACTGTTTCATCATTCCTTTGCTTGAGCCTGGTCAGATCAGTGATCTTCATCTCGTTGATGCCAGAGAAGTAGTTATGGAACTGCTGTTCCAAATCGGACCACTTGATGATGGAATTAGGCGGCGTGAGGTGAACCATAAGAATGCCCCAGCAGAGATGAAGAGAAACGTATCCTTAGTGCATCAACGTTCCTGCTTCTCCACATTGGATGATAAATTGAGTGATATGCTCCATAGTGGATGTTTCATCTTGCCCAGAGAACTTGGTGAAATCTGGCACTTTAAATCTTGGCGGGGCGATATCTCGATCATAACGGAAGGATACGGTTCCTGTATGCAGGATCGCTTGGGTTTTATCCCATATTGCTTCGATAGCATCTCCGAAGTGATCGATCAACTCCTCGCTTCACATGAGATTTCAACTCAGAGCCACTTGCTCAATTGCTTGTATCTCATTTGGAGTTTCTGGAGGTCGTTCTTCTAAGATTCTTGTCTTTGGATTTAGAACTGTCCTTGCCTCGGAGAACCTTGAGTGTTTGAATGACCTATAATAGGTGTGTAGCAATCATGACTAGCCGATGGGGTGGTCGCATGTTCAATCGGTTTGAAATAGTCAATTGATTTAGAAATGTTTGCAGCAATTCCGCTGAATCCACTTGTGGAAACACTGGTTGCCCTACTGCTCCTTGATTGATCGGCTGTTGAGGTGAAGATCTTGTATGAGCCACCGTAATAGTAGTTACAGATTGTTGATTGTTGTTATTTGTTGAGGGTATGGGCATCCCGGCGTTGGTTCTGTGAGCGGAGCGCATAGGCATCCAGTATCACCCTGAGCCGATCTCTGAGGTGGAGTAGGATTTGGCCTCTGAGGTGGAATAGGAGGTCCTTTCTCTGTCAGTATGACCATGTGAGCATGAGCTGGACTAATCTTGACTCTTTCAAAGTTCTTGCTCCCATGATTGAAGTAAACGAACACCACTCCTTCCCCATTCATGTGCATGTCGAGTACCTCCAAATGTAGCTTGGTAAGACCGTGGGTATTTTACTCGACTTCCTCGTGCAGCTCAAAGAAATTTGAGATGTTAGTCTCAAAGTGATCACGAGGTAAATCTCATCCTGCAAGCTTCCCATCTTGATCTCTCATCGCAGGATATTTTTGCTGATTCTGCCCTGGAAGCACCTGATCCTAGACATTAGAGCCCGGTGATGTGATGGCGGGATCTTTAGCTTTACCATCGCCACTTTGATTACGAATCGGTGAGAGTCCCATGAAGAACCGTGGCGCTGGAGATGGTGTAGCTTTTTGTTGGATCATCAATCGTGGGTTGGCCGATTGGTTTCTTCGGAACACAGGAGTACACCTTGGTTGAAAGTATGCAGTCCCGGATATCCGCCTGCTCCTTGCTTGAGTGCATCAATTATGGCATTCAATAGTATTTGCGAATACCTTGGATTGATCAATCATTGTTTGATGCATGGCTTTGGTCATCATGTCTTGAAGCCCTTCAGATCGGTGAAAGGTGACTTGTTTAGGCGTTGACATGATTCTTCTTGAAGACTCCACTTTTAGTCGGCCGTATGATGCGGACAAAGCTCTTATAATGCTTCATGTGAGCCTCTAACTCGGCTTTATGCAGATCTTTCGGTGATCCTTGGTGATTGGTTGGGCGTTGTCGATCGACTTCATGAGGACCCGTCTTCGTAACTTCATCATTGTTGACTTTTTCGTGTCCCAGGCGTGCCAAAAGTGTGTTGGGCAAAATAGGGCGTCACCTCTTGCGCGCGACACGTGACTCCCGATGCATGGCGAGGCGTGCCGGTAATCGACATGTTGATTGACAATGGAAAATATTAGGGATCGGCTAGAGAACCGATGGCCTTTCAGCGACACGTGTACCAGCCAATCGGCCCGTCACGGAAGCGAGATCGGCCGGCTCGAAGCGGCCAAAGCGGATGCGATCATTTGGATCGGCCCGATCGTGACGCGTCGGCCGCTCGAGTAGGTCGGAATCAATCTGCGGTGTTGAAAGCCCGATGGGATCTAGATCGGCGGATGATAATGATAATAGCTAAAACTACAAGAATTTGGTACGAAAACTTGTAGATCTAGCTAATATCGGTGAGGGTGAATAAAGAACTAGACGAAACCTTAGCGATGCGTCCGGAGGTTAAAGCCTAGGATTATTCGGTAAGCGGTACTCACAAGCTTCTTGGGAGATCGGTTGATGCAGCGACGAACCAAGTACGGTGTTGTAGAAAAGAGAAAAATGCAATGGCGTAAGTCACGAAAAGTAGATCTTTGTAAAGGTAGATGCTATAAAGTAGATCAGAGAAAAGTAAAGGGTTTGCGAGGCGGTTTGTTTGATATTGGTGTGTACACATTTTCCGACCACGCAGGGTCGCTATTTATGTCCTGAGGCACTACTTACTTGCATCTAAAGACAAAAACTACTAAAAATAGAAAAGGACTCTCGCAGGAGTCAAAGACCTTCTAAGAACCGACTCTTGACCCGTTGTCAATCGTGGGATGACCCGCCTCCACCATGCTTTCATTTTGGCGTATTTCTTTTGAATACCGCCTCTTCTTTCCTCCATCGGCCGATCTTCTATCTGATCATCGGCCGATCACTTTGACCAGCTGGCCCACCGTCAGGGTTGAATCCCTTTGACCATCGGCGATCCGTGTTGACCGTCTTTCTCTCCCTTCAATCGGCCGATTGTATTTTGTTTTTCATTGGCTATTTCTCCTTATTCCTCTTTGACCTATTTTTCCAAAAAACGGTGTCAACAATAGAGGCCTCTATTTTGATGTGGGCCTCGTGTGTCATACGAGAGAGAAAGGATCTCATCCGCCGCAGCTCCTCGCCCTGCGCCGCCGCCGCCGCCGCCTCGCCCGCCCCTTCGCACCTCTCTCACTGGGCTTGCGCAGCTGCAGCCGCTGTCACTTCTCTCCTCCTCCTCCTTCCCTTCGCCCGTCGGCACCCACTCGAACTCCTCATCGGGAGCCCACGACGGCAGCGGTCGGCTCGTCGGCCTCCTCGACCTCGAGGCGGTCCCAAGAGATCGAGTGAGATCCCTTCGTAGTTTGGCTCTGCGTCCACCTTCGTGAACCCGAGTTCTCGGTGATCCATTCATCTCCATTCGGTAAAATCAACATTCGGTATCAACTGGCCATCCCAACATTCGGTAGCACCTCGTGGTCCATTCATCCGCCTACCGCCACGAAAGTGGCCATGTTGGATGCGATGCAGAGGACTTTGGTACAAACTGCTTCACCGAAATGTTTGCTAGTAAATTCTTGCGTAGTTTATGGCATAATTGTTTATGTTGGTAACTTGCTCCAAATGCCAAAGTTACGTATATTTGGTCAGTTAACCATATTCTTTGCTCTCGCTTTGTCTACTATGGTTTATTCTCCAAGATTGTCTTGCCGCATAACGTTTTTCTCGTTCAAATTTTAAAGTGTGTTTAAAGGAATAGCTGCACCAATACATCCCTAGCAATGTCTCGACAAGAGTTGGCTAGTAGCACAAGGTGGGTGCTTGCTTTCAAAGATGCAGGTTTCTCGAACAAGAGAATGAACCGGAGCCTCATATTGGCCAACCATACGATAAATTCAGGTCTCCCACATCCATAAGTTCCAACACTTTCGAATGGCAACATTCGGCAATGATTGAGAATTCACAACCAAGATAGGGTTGACATTTAACGGTGCTAAAACCGTAGGAGGATTCAGAACATAATGTAATTCACACAACGGCATGTTGCATTCTCAGAATATAATGAATCGAACATCATCCGGGATCTTAATATTTCTACCGCAAACCATTTCGTGAATGAGATTAATTAATTTCGGTCAAGATCCGTGATGTTTCCATTGTGAAACTAGGGAATCTCACCGTAGCGTTCTGCGGGAATTAAGAAAAATGCAATGATCGAAGAGAGAATTTCGGCAACCTCGCGCGTCTGATCATAAGAGAGAATTAAAAATGGATATATTTCATGATGTCAAATGAAAAAAGATCCGATCGTTATGTTTCTGCTAGGACTATCTACGCTGTTATTCCTTTATATTCCTCAATTCCCTACGCTGCTGTCATGAGTATGTAGGAGAAATCTATGAGTTAGAATATTACTATCACCCTCCTATTCTTTTTCTTTCTTCTTTTTTCTTTTCCTTTTTTTCATTCTTTTTTTTATTTTTCACTTTACTCTATACCAACTACCATCGATGGGGTCTATTTGTCATTTTATCAAAATATATTCATATGAGATCTTGTTTTGAAAGATTTATTAAAACGAATCCAATGGTGTAATTAGAATTTAATTTGGTTTTTTGATTTTTGAGTTATAACATTTTTTAGCTAGTTCAAATAATGGGGCCCACCACTGGATGTCATGGTCTTAGTGGGGTATTGAGGTGGGTGACGCTTGCATGTTGAGAGAACTCCCTAGTGGGGAGCTCCTATATAGGAGTTATAGATATGTGTGAGTTGCATACATGTGAATAGCAGCACAATTAGCATATTAAGAGCCCACTTATTATGCATGTACATGTCAATAGCCCCTGCCATTTGACTGTTTCCTCTCATGCATATGCAATTATTTTGCATGTTGTTTCCCGGTGATGTTTGTAAAAATAACTCGGATTGTTTTGTTTTGTTTTTTTTTTTGCTATGGCAGATGTCAAGTTCTCGAAATAGAAATGCCCGTTGGTGGAATGAAGATGTTGATTCCGATGTTGAGGACCTCTTGTTCATCGAAGGTCTTCGTGAGGGTTCGAGGAGGAGCAAGCGCAAGAGCATGGTGGTTCATTGCCGGGACGCCACAACTTGCCACAACTTGAGGATAAGTCGTTACATGAGCGACTTCGGGATGATCTTGTAGAGCACTTATGGGCACTTCATAGTGTTGGATGATGTATTTTCAATTCTGAACCTATGAACCTGTAATCTTATTTTCTAAATTATTTATGTAACTGAAATTGTGTTATCTGTGAGACTTTGTGAGACTAAATTATTTATGTAACTGTGTTCTTGCATTTTAAGGCCATGGCTGTTCTGAAGATTTTCGTGCTTGTGTTCTGGTATTTTCAGCTACCAATTTGAAAATACACTTTGATAGTCTTGTCTTTGACTGTAACAATGACAGTCTTGTATTCTGGCATATACCTGCCTGGTGCTATTTCTGAAATGAGAAGCTGTTTCTGCAAGCACTCTGGTGCTTAAACTATTACATTCCCAGGAACGAGGTCCCAGTTATCACAGACACTTCCTTCACAATCATTCAATGACATCATCTCATTTTTAAAGAGACAGACATCAGATGGTGCACACTCAGGCCTTGTTTAGTTTGCTAAAAATTCTAACGTTTTCTCCGCTCTCTCTCCATCACATCACATTAAATACGTCAAAAGACATATGTTCGGAGTATTAAATATAGGTAAAAAAATAACTAATTACACAGTTTTGATGTACTTCGCGACACGAATCTTTTGAGCTTAGTCAGACTATGATAGGATAATATTTACCACAAACAAACGAAACGTGCTACAGTATGCTAGAGGAGTTCGAAACGTTGAAAAGACAAATTTTTCCACCAACTAAACAAGGCCTCAGTACAAGTGGATCTGGTACCTATGTAATAGTGGAGCTAGATACACTAAACTAAAATGTAATAGTTTAAGCACTCTGCCATTTCAGGCTACAGATATATTTCTGAAATGTAAAACATAAATAAATCTGGCAGGACATCCAGATTGACTTGGTGCTCACAAAAATAAACTCATTTCCATACACAATTCTGTCAGGTTGTCACACATATAAATAAACTCAGCACATATATAAATAACCTACTCAGGACATCTTCCTGACAGACAGGAGCTCCACAGGACTCGCATTTTTTGGTTGCAACATGTTTCAAATATGGTCCAGCACATGTTTCACTAACCTACACAGGACTCACAAAGTTCTCTCCTACACTTGTTGTCTCTCCTACACTTGGATGTCTTCCTCATGAGTGTAGTTGGTTCCATGCTTGGCTGGTCCTTTCCCGCCACTGCTTGGAATGACATCCGGCGAGGCAAGCAACTGCATATCCGCATAACTATCTTGTGTTAGTAGACTCGTCCAAGGTTGCGAGCTAGATGCCATCAGATCCTAAAAAAAATTCAAAAGATGGGTCATTGAAGTAGTAAACTAGGAATGATCAGTACAAGCTTAGAAATGATCAGCACAAGCTTAGAAAAGTCATTCAAGTAGTAAACACAGTACATAGATGGTGAACAGGCAGCAATATGGGCTATACAGTTCCAGCTTGGACTAAAAGACATCCAGGAATGAAGTTTCAGAGATGCAAACTAAAAAATTAAAAGGAGAACAGCTTATGGTTCAGGAAATGGAAGCATGAATCGCTGCCATGCTGACAAAGTTAGGCATGCTTAATTATACTGGAAGTAGTAGCTGCTGGACACTGCATTTCTTATAAACAACCACAAATAGAGGATTTGTTGTGAGGCCACCAGGCACAAGTAGGCAAGCAACCAAAGAGCATAAAGGTAGAAACACTAACTTTAAGTTATGCTAGTCATTTCAAACTCAAAGTGTGAAATTTATGTAGTCTGGAGCCTGGATTGGACTGCAATTTCCAGGTGGCAGGTGCTATGTATACTGACGAGTGAAATTTTTTTAGCAGGTAGGTGAGGTGAGGCGGCCACAACGCTTTGACACAGGCAACACAACATACAGGTCAGATTGATGATCGAAATTGGTGGACAAATGAAGGACTGACTGAATGCACAACAAGAAGCTAGGCACAACTAAAGAACTGTCAAACACCAACACAAGCAGGCAAGCAACCAAGGCGACTGACGAGGCTTCTTTGTCGACGGCGTTGGTCGGGGAGGGCGCGTGACGCCGGAGATGCCGCTGGGCACCGAGGAGCAGGCGCGGCTGACGAGGAGTGCCGGCGCCGGCGGATGTTGTTGAACCGGGAGTCGGCGGGTCCCGCACCTGCTGGACTCGCACCTCCGCTACCGAGGGAGTGCGCCGCGCGCCACCGCCGCGAGTGGATACGGCGGATCCACCGCCGGCCCATCCATGGATGTCACGTGCACGAAGCAGGGGAAGGGGGTGCTATGACAACCCGCTGAGGAAAATACCGTACTATCGCCTAAACTAATCCACTTTGGTCATTAAGTAATAATAAAGTAGCATCCCGTCGTTAGTTGCCGAGTCAAGCCCGGTAAAATCACTTACATAGCAATAAAGGATCGACAATATGCATTAAAACTCACTAAGCGAGTCCAGTACAATACATAGATTAAATCCAAATCTGCCCCGAAGGGTTTAATTATTACAAACCGAAGTACTTGACATGATAAAAGAGGTTCAGAGTTCGAAAACTGCGGAAAGTTAACTAAGCGGTGCGATGAGCATCACAGGAGGCCTGCCATGATGCCTTCATTCGTCGCCCTCCACCCACTCCAGCTCCCACCAGGTGGGATCTCTCCAGACCACACATCACTAAAGTCATTACCTGAAATCAACAAAATTATAGCAAGGCTGAGTATACTAATACTCAAAGTCTTCGTCGGTGACAACTACATCACCAAACTCTAGACATGAGAGGCCTTTTGGCCAGTGGGGTTCTTTTGCTAAAAAGCAACAAAGAGTATGTCCTTACTTTCAATATTTTAGCTCAGATTCTAGTTGATTACTCTTTTCTAAATGAGCAAGCTATTGCAAGCATAAGTTGTGCAATACAATTAATCAAACATCAAATTAGCAATATTCCATCATTAGGGATATCATGGTCAGTTGGATAAGTAGTCTCAGATAACGGTGAGAGGCCGACAACCGATTGATTTATAACCTTGCAAGGCAGACCTAAACACACGGAAGAGTGTACTCACCAAGAGTCCACCAACCAGGCGGTTCCCAAAAATCCTCGATTTAGGATAAAAGATCACAGTCTTTGGTGCAAGGCTATCTGGTACGCCTCACACTAGCGTCCAGCCTCACACATGCACCAATGTAGCTAGTGGGGCATCCCAAGATTAGTGACGGTAAAATCCCTTACTGCCACATAAAGGTACTAGGCTTACCGGTCCTATTCCCGACAAGTGCTTTGTACTTTCAAACACTTACCCCACGAAAGCCATTGGACCAGAGCCCAAATCCCATGCTCTTACCACATGAGCAATTCCATTTATAAAGATATTATGATTCCAACATAAGAACCTATTCTCGCGAGTGACGAGCATCACTCGACTTGTACCGGTCCTACAGCATAGCAACTATCGACCTA
The DNA here is from genome assembly GCA_022644695.1 of Cenchrus purpureus. NCBI lineage: Eukaryota > Viridiplantae > Streptophyta > Magnoliopsida > Poales > Poaceae > Cenchrus > Cenchrus purpureus. Next base: position 50,262,770 of record CP053458.1, read on the forward strand.
GCATACTAGTAAAGGTCAAAGGTACCTAGGGATCATGCATCTAGAGTTTCATTCCAACTCCTGGACGTAAATGCACAAACATCCATAGATAGTTGCATAAATTTCCAAAAACACTAAGGTTAATGCACCGGGGCTTGCCTTTGTCAGCAACGCTAGCCTGAGGCTCCTCGGTGTCTTGGTTCACCTCCACGTATTGCAGCTCCGCGTCAGCTCCTCCTTCCTCAGCTCAGATCTGACCACAACTAGCTTAAACAATTTCTTTACAACGATCACTGCAGGGAAGGTGTTCAACCAAGCATTACATGGATGCCAAGTTTTTGGGATCACCATCATACATCATGGGGTTACATTGCATTCGTGCTACACAAAAGAATACTCCTAAGTTAGCCTACCACAAAAACCAACCAAAAGCGGCTACACATCGGAGTATATGTCATCCTACTACAACACTATGGCAACCTAGTTGCCAAGTGTCACCGGGCCGCAGCGGCGGGTGGTGTCGGTGGAGGAGGTGGTCCCGACTCTCTTGGTCAAGGCCGGACTGTCCCGCCGCTCCTGGAGGTGCCTCCACCTGGGGGTGCCGGCTGCAGAGCCACGATGGCTCGCAGGTCTGCTGCACCTCCGCCTCCCTCCACGCTGCCGATCTCGCTATGTTCGCGGTGTCAACCTCTCTATATCCTCGTGGTCAACGTGCTCAAGGCGCGTGCGCCTCAAGTCAAGGATCCTCGCAAGTGGTCGCCTCTCCAGCTCCACTGGAACCTCCTGCACAAGTCCGCCGTTGTCCCGCCGAGTCCGAAGAGAGTGAAACCTCGGTAAGTCCGCGGAGAGAGACTATGCTAGGCTAGCCGAGCAGACTCGAACCGGCTCATCATCGCCGGTGGTGCGCAAAGACCAAGTGTGAACACGGTGTCCAAGCAACGTTTCAAAGATCCGGCGTGACGCCCCGCGAACCGCAAGTAGAAGTAGCTCGTAGGGTGGTCCACATGGTCCACCACGTGGTCGCGGGTCCACCGCCGAAACAACTCAAATGGTGAGAGGGCCACCACACGGGTTGTGGTCACGAAGTCCGTCGGCACCCATAGGGCGCCGACTCGAGGGTCTCACCGCAAGGCCCCAAAGACACGAGCTCAGTCGAACCAGTCGGGGTGGTCCGGGTGAGGAGGTACGGTGACGGTCACCCTGCAATGGGGCACGCCCAGGTGCTCAAACTCTATCGCCTCGTAGATAGGCGGGGTGGTGTAGCCTGCGGCGCTAAGTGCCTCCCACGCAAGGCATGGAAAACCCTCCCAGTGCAGCCCGTCGGTACAGATCGTACCGTCAGCGCCATACTCGAGAAAAACGGGGGCAGCCATCTGTACAAAATGTAACGCATGTTAGAACTCAACAAGAGAGCAACATGTCAAATGGTGCAATTTCTGGCAGCTGTGAATAAAAATTCATAACTCAAAAACCAGAATCCCAAAAATTCTCAAATTTTACCATCAACTCAGTAAGGTTTTTATGCACATTTTTGGTATTCAAAGGTTGAGCTAGATCAATTAGGAACAAGGTCAAAAGATGCAATGTTCAGAGTACTGTCCCCAGGAAAACAGCATGACCTAGGTTCACTAAAAAGGGTATAACTTGAGATATACAGAAGCTATGACCATGAATTTTTGCGAGCAAAAACTAGATTAGATATGTAGCAACTATGGTATAGATCATATAGTCCAAATAGTTTTAGAACATAGTGCAAAAATTCAAGCGAACAGCCCTAACAGATTTTGGACAGCAACAACATCTAGACATGTGAGAGGCGATGCTAGAACACAAAAATCGCATACTAGCAAAATTTCACCTTAGAGAGCACACAATTTAAGAATGGGTCCATTTTTAAGTTTTCACGATTTTTAACATGATGCAAGACGTCCTATTCGTCCTCACAAGGCGATCAAGCCAAAAATCGAAGTTAGGGCCGGTGGCAAGGCTTTTACTCGTCTCTCCTTATAATAACTAGTCGAGAACTATTCGATGCTCACTTAGCGACTAACGGAACATTATTAGTATACCTGCAGAAAAGAACCTTCCATGCTAGCACGTCACGGAAGCGTCCACATACATTACCGTTCACTTTAGAAACGATACCCATGCATCAAGCCGCTGCATGGACAGCGTCCAACCTCAGACACTCTCCGTTCGAATAGAGTGCATCCTTGCCTCGCATATTCATAATGCGGAACGTCCACGTATGGCAAAATGTGGCGAGACACAGACGCGACGGTGGGTTCCCATTGGATTAGGTCCCATCCATCCCTCACATGACTCTCATGTGGTACCACCACGTATGGCAAAAGGTGACGAGACGCAGACGCGACGTGGGTTCCCATTGGAATAGGTCCCATCCATCCCTCACAGGACTTTCCTGTGGCACCACCACGTATGGCAAAACGTGACGAACTAGTATGGTTGTGCGAGAAATAAGTTCTGACAAGAATAAAATGTGCTGGAAGTTAGCAAAATAAATCATAGATTTGTAAGCCACCTGAAAGAACCCAAAAATTCCCTCTAGGGCCTCTCGGTCTATATCCATCCTTAACGGACCAACGTATTTTGCAAATCCAAACAATCTTGGCAAGTTTTGTCCAAAAACCAGTGATTAGGGTTGTTAATTAAACTCTAGTGCATATAATCGCTCTGGTACCAGCTGTGACAACCCGTCCGGGAAAATACCGTACTATCGCCTAAACCAATCCACTTTGGTCATTAAGCAATAATAAAGTAGCATCCGTCGTTGCCGAGTCAAGCCGAAAATCACTTACATAGCAACAAAGGATCGACAATATGCATTAAAACTCACACGAAGGCGAGTCCAGAGTACAATACATAGATTAAATCCAAATCTGCCCCGAAGGGTTTAATTATTACAAACCGAAGTACTTGACATGATAAAAGAGATTCAGAGTTCGAAAACTGCGGAAAGTTAACTAAGCGGTGCGATGAGCATCACAGGAGGCCTGCCATGATGCCTTCATTCGCCGCCTCCACCCACTCCAGCCTCCCAGGCCTGTGGGATCTCTCGAGCCACACATCACTAAAGGCATTACTCAAATCAACAAAATTATAGCAAGGTCGAGTATACTAATACTCAGAAAGTCTTACTGGTGACAACTACATCACCAAACTCTAGACATGAGAGGCCTTTTAGCCAGTGGGGTTCTTTTGCTGAAAAGCAACAAAGAGTATGTCCTTACTTTCAATGTTTTAGCTCAGATTCTAGTTGATTACTCTTTTCTAAATGAGCAAGCGATTGCAAGTATAAGTTGTGCAATACAATTAATCAAACATCAAATTAGTAATATTCCATCATCAGGGATATCATGGCTAGTTGGATAAGTAGTCTCAGATAACGGTGAGAGGCCGACAACCGATTGATTTATAACCTTGCAAGGCAGACCTAAACACACGGAAGAGTGTACTCACCAAGAGTCCACCAACCAGGCGGTTCCCAAAAATCCTCGGTTCAGGATAAAAGATCACAGTCTTTGGTGCAAGGCTATCTGGTACGTCTCACACTAGCGTCCAGCCTCACACATGCACCACCGGTAGCTAGCCGTGGGGCGCATCCCAAGATTAGTGACTAAAATCCTCACCGCCTCATTAAGGTACTAGGCTTACCGGTCCCATTCCCGACAAGTGCTTAGTACTTTCAAACACTTACCCCATGAAAGCCATTGGACCGGAGCCCAAATCTCATGCTCTTACCACATGAGCAATTCCATTTATAAAGATCTTATGATTCCAACATAAGAACCTATTCTCGCGAGTGACGAGCATCACTCGACTTGTACCGGCCCTATAGCATAGCAACTATCGACCTAGCATATTAGTAAAGGTCAAAGGTACCTAAGGATCATGCATCTAGGGTTTCATTCCAACTCCTGGATGTAAATGCACAAACATCCATAGATAGTTGCATAAATTTCCAAAAACACTTAGGTTAATGCACCGGGGCTTGCCTTCATCGATGCTTAGCCCGAGGCTCCTGGCCTCTTGGTTCACCTCCACGCGCAGCTCGCCAGCTCCTCCTTCCTCGCTCGCACGAGCGAGTAGTTACCGTCGGGAAGTTCTACACGGGATGCATATGCAAGATTTAATGAGGTGGATTGAATTAAACAAAATGCTATGCACATATACAAACATGGAGTGCATGATTGGCCATATTCACCTTGACAAACATTTATTTAGCATATTCTTTCTATTAAAGGCATGGCATGTGGTGTTTTACCATTTAGTCTTTCTGATAGTGACTGTGTACATATTTAAGCAAATAAAACAAGTTAATTTCACAAAACAGCAAGGGTGGATCCTCAGCTCCTAAACATGCTCCTCAACATATTAATGAAGTCATTAGGTGAGCAAGGGTGATTTTTCCTAAATAAACCTATTATGCAGCTCACTTGGATTCCAAAGCTTTTAACCACAAAATGATTTGTGAAAATAGTGGGAGGTGCATTACAGGTTCTATTTATCTAATCAAGGCCACTGGTCATGGATTCACATTTAATTGAGCCATAAAACAAATATACCAAAAATGACATTTCCTAGCTACCAAAAATATGAGAAAAGCATAATTAAATAAATAAAGCACTTCTGGAGCCAAAATTTCTCACACATTATCTCTGACCTAAAACAAGCCTAGGAACTAACAAACACATCAAGAGCCATTATAAAATTTGAACTAGGCATTTAAATGTAAATCTAAGCATAAAATAAGAATAAATATTTCTGAAAGAGATAAAACCATGATAAATGCAGGAAAGGTGAATCTTGTCATTTCATGAGCATAGCCAGGAGTTGAGCACAAAAATCTATTTCTATTTTGCTACAAAAATCATTAAGACAAATATAGCATAAATGCAAAGTAAATCATATTAAAAGATCTGCTCCACACCTTTGTGTAAATTTTTGTCCAGAGCCTACAAAAGACATATCTAGCAACATATCCAAAACTCAGCTCCATAGCTTCTGTAGATTTTGAACTACAGCAAATGTTGCCAAACTGAGTTTGAATTTTACTTTAAAATCTATTAGTCAAAAGTATGTTCATGCTTTGTAGAAGTTGTAGATCTAGTCACAATGAAACCAACAAATATGGGTTTGCATTTTTCTGATGTTTCTACGAGTTTCTATGATTTTTCTAAGGTGCTGGACCTAGTTGTAAAGAAACTAAGATGAAGATCATTGCCAGCAGGTCCCTGGTTCACAAATAGGTCCCTGGGAAATCACAACCGTACCCTTCGGCGGCGGGGCGAGCTCGCCGGCTGGCGAAGCACCACGGAGGAGGCAAACAAATGGCGGAGACGTGCGATTCGGCTCACCAGGACTCGATTGGTGGTGGTGGCGCGGTCGGGGATGACTCCGGCGAGCGGCGTCGGCAAGGTCGCGACGGCGTGGCCGCCTCGGCCTGCTTTTCCCGGGAAAGGGGCAATGCAGGCAACAAGCGGCCGTGGGAGCCCACGGGACCTAGGGAAGGGTTGAAGGGGTCACGGCTGACGGAGCTAGTGGGAGCTTTAGCTCATGGCCATGGCCATGGCGGTGGCGGTGCTTGCACGCGAGGAGGAGGAGAAGCTTTATAAGCGGGCGGCGGAGGCCGCCTCGAAGGTAGAGAAGGAGAGGAAGGGACGGGGCGCGGCCTGCGAAGCGTTCTGCGGCGGTCCCGGGGTCCGGCAGTGGCCATGGCGGACGCTTCCCTGTGGGGATTTGCCAGGCGGGTGTGATGATGGTGATGCCCTCGGGGCGGACGGAGCCGGCGGGGAGGTCCGGACGCCGAGGTGCAGGGCGACGCCACCAGGCAGTCAGCGCCAAGCGGTAGAAGGATTTGAAAACCGATGTTCAAACACGAATTGCTCCAAATTTTGAATTGCAACTTCAAAAGGTGTAGATACCAAAGTTGTAGAGGAGCTAACCACCTACAAAATTTGTAAAGGGTGGCATGGGTTTCGTGGATCGATTGGTGGAACGAAATGCCAAGATGAGCATTTTCTACGGGGTCAAAGGCGTAAGTCTGCTGGACCGAAGTTTTTGGATGCTTTCCTCTCAGAATTTGAATGTCCACCCAAAAACAAAAATGTGTCCCATGAAAAACTACACAACTTCTATATTGGCCGATTTTTGAGTGTTTAAACGAAATTTGGAGAACGTGGCAAAAGTTCCAGGACAGGGTGTGGCCACTAAGGGGTTTGACTACTTTGACTAGGGTTTTGACCATGCCCATGTGAGTTGACTTGCTTAAGATGATCTTCGGTGATTGTTGGCTAGGTTTTCGAGGTGATGACCCAGGTTGACCAAGGTTTGACCAAAGTCAACGGGTTTGACTGGTCATTAGTGCTAATTAAAAACCTGAGGCGTCACAGGTGCCGCACCGAGGAGAGGAAGACGGAGGGGCGGAGAGGGAGGGGAGGAAGGCGGCGGCGGCGGAGGCAACTCCTGCGGGCGCGACGCAGGGGAGGTGGCGGCGGGGTGCGGTGCGAGCCTTGATTCCGGCGCCCTGGCGGGTGCGAGCCGTCTGAGAGAGGCGAGGAGGAAAAAGAAATTGCGGGGCCCACGTTTTGGAGGGGGATTTGGAGGCCCTCCAAGAATGGAGGTTGGGAGGGAGAATTTGGAGGAGCATGCAAAATAGAGGCTCATTTGGAGGTTCTCACGGTTGAGTTTTGCACAAACCTCTAAATTTTGGAGTAGAGTACACGGAGGCCCGGCTGGAGTTGCTCTAGCACATGTTACATGTAGCTCTATCGAGTCATCAGACGTGCCACGTGCGAAAGTGACGTATCCGGAGTGCATATGCTTGTCTGGCATATGCTTGCTTAACCGGTTACGTTAGCTGATTCTCTCCTAGTCAGCACCGCTAATATTAGTAGATCGCGATTGGGCTTGGTAGGAGATTCAGTGACGGCCACCGGGTTTAAATCACTCGACCTTTTCTGGATTTTCGGGATTTCACGGCGTTATCGTTAAGTGGTAGCGGCGTTCGCGACGACGAGGTGCCAATAGTAACTTCGAATCTCAACGCCGCTGATCGGCCCGGAGGTGCTTCTAGAGTAGGGTTTACGTACGTGTATTCATAGGGGTGAGTGTGTGTGCGTGTTGTGAACATCTGCGTTGTAATGTGTGATTCTAAAAAAATATTAGTAGATCTGAAGAAGATCCAAGCGGGACTGCTGAATAAAGCAGCGGTTTAAACATGCAGTTAACAAGCCAGGTACAATCAGCCAGCTGCCTCTCCGTCGTAACGAGTGGGGCTAATCAATCAATTTGCCTGCAGCAGGACGACGAGTTGAGGTGAATGCCATGCCTTCCCGTGCGAGGGCACCTGCCTGGCTACCTGCCAATCTGCATGATGATGTGTAGTACTATACATGGTGCAGATTGATTGCTCTTGGTCACGCGTTCCAGCTTTCACGCGAGAACCCGAGCGGCCCCCTCACACCGCCATTCAGCTGTACGCACTCGCAGGAAATTGCTCGCGTGTGGGGGCGGGCTCCAGCATTCAGCTCCAACCCGTGACATGCTGTTGCGGGCCTCGAGTCGAGCTCGAGCTGTGCCACCCAACACGCTAGGAAGGAAATATGGAAATGGAATCCGAATTATTTGATATCTGTATCCGCTAAAACATAAATATGGATATTCGTATTCGAATTCAAATGTGGTAATAAAGTGGATACATCTGAATTCGTTTTTGTCGCTTTTTTCTCTGTCCGATTCCATGCGTATTCGGTAATATCCGGCACTATCTGTATTCGACTATATAAAATTGTAAGTTATGTTCTATAACTAATGACAAATTAGGTTCAATGGAATACTAATAATGATAGTGTATAATTGGAAACAAATTATATCCATAACTAATGATTATGACATTAATTTTAATATTAAAAATATTGCATATAAAAAACAATTCAAAAGTTATATTTAAATTTAATGACTAATACCGTTATTTTTAATAATATAAATACATAATATAAAGTTTAATGTTAATTACTCTAGTTTATTTATGTATTGATGAAAATATTTTTCATGTATTTTTTTATTATTTGTTTGATAAATATATTCAAAAAATGTATTTATTAATAATTTTATTTATTATATGATTAATTATTAAAATAAATATGGATGAATGTGATATTATTAATGAGCTATCTCTATTATGTACTAATATTTTAGTCTTTACATGATTTCGTAATTGTAAATTTTCAATAAAGAAAATTGGTAAATGTTGTCTTTCAAATCGAGTAGATATCCGAATGTGTATCCGAATTTGAGACATCTTTTTTGTATTCGTATTCGAGAACATTCGAATTCATATTCGTATTCGAGTAAAAATGTGGTAAAAAGTGCTATCCGAATCGGATTTCATGCGTATCCGATCCGTTTCCATCCCTACAACACGCGGAGACGGGCGCACGGCACAACCGCAGTCCGCAGGGACAAGGGCACACGGCGACCGATGTGTGTGCAAAGTCAACAGACATGGTGGGCGAGTGGTCAACCAGGAACAGAGACCGGCGGGCTGGACCGCAGGAGAGGCGTCGGGGCTCGGCTCGTGCTCTCGTGCCTCGCGAGCCGGGGTGTCTTCTTGCAGTGCCACGGCGGGTCGGTCGGTGGCGCGGTGAGATCCGGTCCGGAGGATTTCGCAACAGAAACAACAGGGCGCGGCAGGTGAAGGAGGAAGGACAGGGACCATGTGAGGAACGGTACGGAACGGTGCGAGGCACTAGAAATTGTCGTTGCTAGTACTCCTACGGTACTACTACGTTTTTGATCCAACAGCAAAAGGGCAGCAGTGACACGCGGTGATGGTGGGCCGCCGCGCCGGCCAGCGCACAGAGGGAAGAGATTCCCTCGGGCGTGGCTGTCGTATGCAAAATGTCGCGCCTCGCCCCGCGCGCGGGTGTCAGAAGATAAAAAAATTTGGGAGGTCGCCGGAACGGGAGGAGTGGGCGAGCGTCCACCGTCCAGAGCCGGCGGCCGGCGCGACGCTGGCCAGCAGGAGGCGCACGGGCACGGGCGCACGGCTTGGCTTCGGCGGCCGCGCGCCACCCGCCGCGAGCCCACCGTGTCAGCTGCACCACGCCAGGCCGTCGAGCGTGCCACGAGCGCGCCAGTGCCACAACCTGCTGCTGCCCGTGTGCCAAAATCGCTAGGTGGGCTTCACAACCTGCATTTCTGGCAAGCGGTCCTTCAATGGCTGAGCGAGCTCTGTTCGTTTTCCTCTTTCCAGATGTGTATGCTGCGCTTCCTCAACTCGCAAACTGCACAACTGTCTACTGCAGGATACACGGGATCGATCGAGCACGGCCAAACAGAGCACCAAGGGGAGAGCAGCTACCAGCCTACCACCACCAGCGACGAGCGAGCCTGTGCTGGCGCGAGCCAGACGATATCCAGGAAAGGGAACAAGTGATTGCATATTTGCATCCCGTTCCTGCCCATCAGTTTTTTTTTCCAAGAGCACTGCCTTGTCATTTAAGAGAGGAGAAACAAGTTCATGAGTACAAATGCGATATTACAAAAAACGTAAAAAACTCTAAAATCACATAACCAACTATCATTAAGAAACTAAAGGAGCACTCGTCAGCGGTGCAGAGCCCCCGCAAGCCGCCTGCCGCAAATGAAATTGAGGACTTGCCTCGGCACTGAGCTCTGCCCTCAAAAATACACGATTCCGTTCCTTTCATAAGTTCCAGACCGTATAAATCAGGACCCAAATCCGGCGCGGTCGTTAATCCTTCGTCTGGCTTCTAGTTGCAATATTCCACCATTCCAGAAGGCTGACTCCAGGTCTTGGTGCTGCGACAAGGTTCTCAGACCATTCTTGCACATGTAACCAAACTTCTCTTGCAAACACACAATGCAGACAAAGATGCTCTGCCGTCTCCGCTTCCTGATCACAAAGCGCACACACAGGGTCACACTAAATGCCTTTGATCCGCAAATTGTCAGCCGTGAGGATTTTCTCTTACACCAACAGCCAAGTGAAAAATCTGTGTTTCCCTTCAACCTTTGCCTTCCATATAGCCTCAAGAGTTGAACGGACAGAAAGAGCTCACAAATTGTATGTTGTAAGCTGATTTTCCTGAATAAGACCCATCAGCAGTCCACTTCCACCTAATTTCATCCGGGGAATAATTGAACTGCACCTCCTGAACCAAGCTCCATAGAGACACAAATTCAGCCATCTGTTCAGCAGTCGTCATTCTCCAAAGACCACGAGTCCATTTATCCCCTTGCACTTCATCTCGGAGGGAAAGGTTCTTGCGCCATGCTAATTGATACAAGTGAGGTGCCAGATCCCTTGGTGAATGCCCATCACACCAGGGAGAATCCTGGAACTTTGCCAAATGCCCATTGCCCACTGTCACAACGGTACTAGCCCGGAACAGCTGCTTATCCGTTTCATTGCATGGTACTTCCATTCCTACCCATGGCCGATCAGGTTCAGATCACTGATACCACAGCCATCTGAGTCTCAAGGCCGGCCTGAATACTGTCCATGCTGACCTGAGGGCCCAAGCTGCACATGTGAGGACGCAGGTTGCAGGGTCTCAGTGGCAATGCGGGGCATTCAGTGACGCGCTGCGGGAGTCTACCCGCAATAGGAAGGGAGCAAACGCGACGGTGACATGGCTCTGAAGCGGTGATGGAAGAAGAGATCAAACCGCGCCTACAGAACTACAGATACATGCACGCCGATGACGGATGACCCAGTTGATCGGTGCTGCCTGCTGAGTGCTGAGTGCTGACCGGGCAGGACGAAGCAAGCTGCAAGCAGACCCCAGCAAAACGATTAAACGAACCATGTCCTAGTCAAACTGTCAAAGAACTCTATGTTTTCGAGCGAGACTCTGCCTAGTCAAAGAATTCTGGTAAGGGACAACGACACAGGAGGTATTTAAAAGAGGAGAAGACGACGACCAGAATAGGTCACCTGGAATTTGAATAGTTCCTGAAGCCCAGCCCAGGACAAGCCCACGAACGCAAGCTTTTTTATTCTGGGCTGCATCAGAATAGGCCGAGCAACCAAGCAAGAATTTCCTACTGGCTGCCGCTGGACGGCTGGAGTACCAGTATACGAGAACATCCTGCACCAAAAGCTCCTGCATCCTGTGCACAAAAAGTGAGAAAAGGCGCGCATGTCAGGTACGAATATTCAGAAATTGCAGGGGCAAAAGGGATCCAGGAACAGATCGACAACGGATCCAGTGAAAAGAGTCTCGTCACAAAAAGCTCCTCAACTGCTTGCCACTTGCTAGTAGTGGTAGATTCCGTACAGCGCGTAGAGGATTCTTCTCCTCTGCCAAATGGCAGAAACGAAGCAGAAAGGCAAATCTCCAAAACCTTCAGAATCTTCACCGTAGCAGGGCAATTGCCAGTTCTCCACAGCTAAAAAGTCGTCAGCACCGAGCAGCACTTTCGGTATTGCCCATTCCAGACCCAGCTGACCTGACCAGTATTCAACACAGCAAGAAATTTTTCCCCATTGGCTCGATCCAACACTTTACATGCAAAGGGTATCAGAATTAGGCAACCAGAAAACAAGCAACCTTATCCATCAAACTTAGATAGCACCATGAAATCAAACATTCGCGTTGAGCATTGCACAGTTCAATTCGACATATTGTTTCAAGACAAACACGAGTAACTCAAACAAACAGATGAACTATGTATTTTTGCACACACTGAAGGAGGTGCTAATCATGCCTAAGGAGCGGCTAACCATGTGTATAAGGGCTGGAGGAGTTAACTACACATCAGAATGAGATGTCCTGAAAAAGAAAAATATAACCACTGTGATGAGCAAGCAAACACCTCTACGAGTCTTCTACATGGTTCATTGTCCCACAAGTAGTCTTCAAATTTGCTTCAGGGTCACAACACGAGTCTTCAGGAATTTGCTTCGAGGTTACAGGATATGATCAACAGGACCAGTTACTGTCAAGCCAATGCTTACAAGAAATAGCAAAGAATAGAATCAGCCTGCTTGAGAGAAGAACCACTGCAAAATATAATCAAAGTATTGGCTTAGAACATCCACACAGCTTTAACTAAATCCAAGTTAATAGCTTAGAACTTTCAGACAACATTACCCATTGCATTAGGAACCTTGTAGCTTGCAAGGCATGCATTGATATGGTGTTTTGCACATCCATATCCATAGATGAATGAGTTAGTAAAGTATGCTAGGAATGTTAAGCTCGGTTCAGTCAGTTGAACCCTCTTAAGATGAGATGCTAAACCCTCTAAGATGAGATGCTAAGATGCTAAAGCAGCAGCAAATGATCTGTATAAATATTTTTCTTCTTGATTTCTTCAATTATCTTCCCAACTAATGAAACAACATAAGCAGAAATATCACTCAAAATACCAGAGATCAAGATAAGGAAAAGCTCAGATTTCCTTCCTCGCAGCTTACATGGACATGACAGAATTATTCACATATCGAATCATCACCATCTTCTTCATCATCATCGTGGTAAGAAAGAAAAAAAAGGAAAAAAAGAAGGGGAAAAAAGAAGAATTATCCATCTAGCGAGAGAACACCACCGGATCAGCAGCAGAAGGAGGACATGGGCGGAGCAGAGAGCAGCGCTGGTCTCGATCCCTTCTCTGATTCCTGGCTCGGACGGAATCCCCGTAGTTCTCGTGAGCTAGAGGCGGAGCAGCGTGTCGTAGCGCGCACCCATCTGATCGGCCTCGGCGGCCGCGTCAAGGGGCGGCGGCAGGTTCAGATCGAACGGCAGGGGCGCGCGGGAGGCGGCCGCGTCGTCGTCGACTCCTTCGTCTTCGCAGAGTACGGACGACGAGGATCCGCAGTAGCTGCGGCAGTCCTCGTCCTCCCCCTCCGTCGGGGCGGCGCTGCGCGCCACGGCGGCTGTGGCGGCGCGGGTGGCGCCGCCGCTCCACGACTCTACGGTGCTGCTGTGGCTGGACGTGGCCGCGGCGGCGGCGGGGGCGGCGGGGGGCCTGCTGTGCCGCGGCGGCGGGGCGGGCGGGAAGTTGGTGCGGGCGGTGGGCCCGCGGAGGGATCGGGCGGCGGCGTCGTAGGCGCGCGCGGCGGCCTCGGCGGAGTCGAAGGTGCCGAGCCAGATCGGGGTCTTCTTGGCCGGGTCCCGGATCTCGGCGGCGTAGCGCCCCGACGGCCGCCTCCGCACGCCGCGGTACCGGATCTCCGGCGACGGCGACGGCTGCGGCTGCGGCGGCTTCGCCCGGCGCATCGCGGGACCGCGGCGGGGGACGCGCGGAGGTGTGGTGAGGTGGGTAGGGGGGGAAGGCGGTGAGCGGACCCGGGGCTCGGGGCTAGGGTTTGGCCAGTAGTTTATTTTCCTTTCCTCCCCGCCTGCTCTGGGCTCCCTCCCCCTGTGCTGGTCTCCCTGATTTTTTTTTCTTTTCTTTTTTCTTTTCTTTTTGCTCTACCTCTGCTTCGGTTTCTCCTCCCTCCCCTCGACCACCACACCACCACCCTCCGCGCCGCGTCGCGCTCTCCCTCCCGCCTGCGCCCCGTGCCCCCGTGCCCGCTTGGTGGTGGTCGTCGTCGTCTCCGCTCTCTCCTCGGGCCGCTGGCGACGCTGCCCCACCGCGCGCCGCGCCCCCGCCACAATTTGGTTTGGTTGGCTGGCTCGCTATCATTTCCCGGCGCGCCCGTGGGGGCTTTGCCCCGCTCGGCCCCGGGTCGGCGTCGGCGTCGGCCTACCCGTGTTTTTTTCTGCTTGGGGGCATGTCGACGGCAGCTGGAGCCGGCCCGGCATATTCGGGTGCGCTTAAAAGTTGCTTGCGAGGCGATTAGACGGGGGGAGGGAGATACGACCTGCCTGTGGCTGACGGAGAGACATGTAGGTGCTACTACTTCTTGAATGATACAAATCGCTATAAAAAGGCCATGTACTCCTCTACTACCTGGCGTGTATGATTGATTGATTCTTCGCGGCCGATCGAAACGGATCGAAACCGGCGGTACCCGTTGGATTAGTCAACTGATCGCTGCGTGCATGTTGTGCACGTGCTCTTTTGGAGAGCGCGTGTGTGTTGCCTACATTTTTATCGTACGGTGTGTGATGTGCGTAGGATTTGACTTCGTTTTTTCTCGTCTTTGCATTCTTTTACGAGTCGTCATCTTCGTTAAGCGGCTGCAAATATATTTTCGATGCGATGTGCAGTCATTTGTGGATTACTCGTGGCAATTGGCAAACATCGACAACTAGTATATGACAGTACACTGGACATGTAATTGTCCAGCTCCCTTGAAAAAAAAAAGGGTAAGTGTCCTTCTACAAGTGAGTTCAACATAGAACTATAGAAGATGCCTCTCACTCAACAGTGTCCGGCTGTCCGCGTGCTTTTAGGTGCTTAAGATCGCCTAATCGCAGCTAGAGTTTTCGATGTGACCTGATGGGAGTTGGATCGAATGGATCGAATCGATCCACGCAGCAAGCAAGCTGACACGTATGGCACTAACTAGCACGAACAATTCTGTATTTCTATTTTTCTACCGTACACCCTGTATCGTGATAGCTTTAGGTCGAAGAAGTAACTTAATAATGCAAGCCGAGTTCTTAAAAAATGATGCATTTAGATTTTTCTTAAAGTAGAAGAACTAATTTCGCAGCTTTGCTCAAACTTTTTCATCCACCTTTTTCAGTGCTGATGGAATAGCTTTCGTGGTTTGGCAATATTTTCAGAAAAAAAGCCTATCAACGGAAAAGCCTTGGCCGTCGATTTCCGATCGAACGGGCCAGCACCCGGTCGCTTGGGTTGGGTCCGCTGCAGGCCTGCGGAGGACCCGCATGGCCGCTTGAGCACGAGCACGAGTGCATGACACGAACCCATCCGGCGACCGTTTCCATTTCCGGCGCGCCTCGTTCGCCCACTCGACCTTTCGATTCGCGCGCTCCCAAATTCCCCCGCCCGTCCCAGCCGCCCCCCGATCGACAGCGCCGCCTCGCCGCCACTCCCCTCCGGTCCCCGCCGGCATGAGCTCCACCTCATCCGGGCGGCGGGCCCCGTCGACGGCCGCGTCGTCGCCGGGCCAGAAGCGGGCGAGGGACGAGGCCACGGCGGGTCCCCCTCCGACCCCAACTCCGCCACCCCCGCCAAAAACCCTCGCCGCACCTTCGGCTCCTCCCCGTTCGCCGACTTCGGCAGCTACATGGCCGCGAAGAACAGCAAGCTCGCGGCGCAGTTCGAAGCCGACGCCTCCACCTCCGTCGCGGTCGCCGGCGGGTTGTTCGCGGGCGTCTCCATCTTCGTCGACGGCTTCACCATCCCTTCTAGTCAGGTGTCCGCAGCGTACCGCCATCTCATCAGCATTTCTCACACCTAATTAATTAACCGCCGAATTTTGTAGCTAAACCAGTGGGGTCGTGGCGATCTAATTTTATTTTGTTTGGGGGATTTTTAGGAACTGAAGGAGATTATGCTGAACAATGGCGGCCGGTTTGTTAATTACTTCTCGAGGCACACGGTGACCCACATTGTTTGCAGCAACCTGCCTGATAGCAAAATGAAGAATTTGAGGTATGTAAGTGTAGGGCAAGGGAGCCTCAGAGTTGCTGTTAGTATGGCTCTGCCTTGATTATGATGATCGTTTTGCTGTTTGATCCAGAGCATTCAGCAAGGGACTACCAGTTGTGAAGCCAGCATGGGTGGTGGATTCTCTGGCAGAGAACCGGATCCTCAACTGTATTTTCTCTTGTCCTTGCTCGCCTTTTCGTAGTCAGTGTAGTGCTGAATGATCTGCACCCTTAATGCAACTTTAGCTGAATGTTGCCCCCTTTTTTTAGGGCTTGAACATGTTGCCTTTAATGTGCTTGTTGGTAACAGGTTGAGTGAGATGTTATTGTTTGGTTACACACTGCCTGTAAACTTCTCCTGGGACTGAGATAGATGTTTTTATTTTTATGACCAGCAGGGTGTTCCTTATCTCGTTAATTAGAAGTATGGTTCAGTATGAAGGCCTATTTGTAAAAATTATATGTGAAATCATGATCTAACACTAATTTTCTTAGTTCTGTACACATATGCCCTCATTTGTTATAAGAATAGCAAGATTTTATTTTATTAAAATATAGACTTATGTACTTGTAGCCAAACTTCACAACCTACGCTGGTGCTTGATTAGCTTCTACACACTTGTGAATCCATATATTCTTATGCATTATCTTTTCTTGCTATTTTGAACTCAGGTGCTCCATATCAAATAAGTCAGAATAGTTCTTCAAGCCGAAAGCAAATGAAGCTTTCTGCTTTCTTTTCCGAGAAACACAATGAAATGCGTCACCTGGGGGAGCAAAACAATCAAAATAAGGACATTGAGTTCCAATCATCGTCTGCTCAGGAGGGATCACAGTATCAAAGTGGGGGTGTTGAAAGTGAAGTTTCACTGAATAATGTGGAGTTATCAAATGATTCATTATCCTCAGATGAACTGAAGGCATCAACATTTGAAGAAAGAGATAGTGGAGATTTTACCGTTGATGAGGGTGATTATGATTGTGAAACTGCATGTTCAGAGAGGAGGGTTAATGACATGGATGATGATTGTGGTGTGGCTCAGTCCCCTGATGCTAAGTCAAGGTGTTCAAACTTATGCAGTACAAGCTCTACAGGCAGCCATTTGTCCTCGCCATTGGTGAAAAGTGCACCTAAACCTTCTAGTCGACCACATTCAACCCTTACAGACCCAAATTTTGTTGAGAATTATTTTAAGGTATGTTGCTGTGGAACAAATAACAATATTTGATTTGTCATTTTTGCATTTAGTATTCCACTATTGGTAAATTTTCCATTTTATTTTTTTTAAAGCTTCTGTTACTAGCTTTGCTCCTCAGATATCTACCCATACACTGTTCCTGCAGTTTTTTCATACTTATTAATTTTTATGATTTTATTTGGTGTTCTAGTACTCTCGACTGCACTTCATTGGGACATGGAGGAATCGGTACAGAAAGCGCTTCTCAAATTTACTAGAAGCTAAAAGTATCAAGTCGAATGCTGATCATTCAGGGAAGAAGAAAACAATCATTCATATTGATATGGTAATCTTTTAGTCCTATGGTGAGCTACAATAAAAGAATTGCATCTTGAATGTTGAATTCTTTATCAGAGATTTTTTTTTTGTTTCTCCTATGCTCTTGGGCATATTATTTTCACTGTGACATCCTGTTTGGTTGCAAAAATCTAAACAACCCTCTAAATATAGGAAGTCCGATCAGTTTGCAGTATGGATTTCAAATATAGTCTGAATCCAGTAAGCATGATGAATTAGTAATTTACTTTTAAAGAACCAAAGATCTTATTAGGAATATGATTGTTTACAGAGTGCATGGTGAATTGTGAGTTGTGAATGCAACTACGTACTGACTAATGTTCCATCCTAGTAAACAAAGTTTCCTGCAGTTGGATTCTATTTGAAAAGAGAGTCAATTCCCAGCCCTAGAGACAAACAGATGGTACACAAAAATAAGTTTATGCGTGAAAGGTTCAGCCCTAGCTATAGCTTCAAATACTAGTTGAATTCATCACGAATTGAAAGCCATTTTTTTATTTTTCCTTGTGCCATACCATGCAATTCCAACATGTAGTTTGGTAACAGTTTTCATCAGGAATATCTTTGAGTTGCTTGTGTTAAACATAATTATCTTGATCGTTGCCATAATCTTTCCTCCAGGATTGCTTTTTCGTGTCTGTCGTCATCAGAAATATGCCAGATCTGCACGATAAACCAGTAGCAGTTTGCCATTCGGACAATCCTAAAGGAACAGCAGAAATATCATCTGCAAACTATCCGGCACGAAATTACGGTGCTCCTATTTTATTTTATTTTATTTCATTTTACAACGGGAATTTGTAATTTAGTTATGTCATTATGTGAACGTATCTGAAGATAGGTTACATGGTGAATTCCAGGGATAAAGGCTGGCATGTTTGTTAGAGATGCTAAAGCTCGGTGTCCTCACCTAAAGATTGTTCCATATAAATTTGATGCATATGAGGAGGTATGTCTTTAAGGATTTAAGTTACTTCATTTTATGGCTTTGTCTTGTTGAATTTGGTAATTTGACATACTGGAATTCTTGTAGGTTGCTGATCAGTTCTATGGGATTTTGCACAAACATTGCAGCAAGGTCCAGGTACATTTCAGGATTGTCCATGCTAGACACAGCACATGTTTGTTGGTGATAGACCCACAAAGTTAGATTCTGAGAGATTTCCATCTACAACTCTGATAATATTACCTACAATCCAGGCTTTGAGCTGTGATGAAGCCTTTTTGGATATGACTGATTGCTTGCATGATGATCCTGAAGAAGTAACACGAAGAATCAGAAGTGAGATTTTTTATGCAACAAAGTGTAGTGCTAGTGCAGGTATTGCTGAAAACATGCTCCTAGCTCGGTTAGCTACCAGATCAGCAAAGCCGAATGGACAATGCTTTATCTCATCTGAGAAGGTATATGCACGTTGCTAACTTCGTGTCTGCGCCCACTGTTATCTCTATATAAAACTCCATTTTCTAGGTGATTTTGAACGAGGGCCTTTTGGAACAATAATTTATGTAGGATTTTCATAGGATTTTTCCATTCCTTGCTGTAGCTTGTCTCAATCTGTTAATAGCATGATGTCGAAAGGGACGTGCAATTTACTTACTGCGACATATATTTGTTATAGGCTGATGATTATTTAAGCAGTCTCTCTATCAAAGCACTTCCTGGCGTTGGTCATACAGTTTCAGCTAAACTTAAAAGCAAAGAGATTGAATATTGTGGTCAACTTCGCAACATTTCAAAGGTTTGTTGGCATTATTTGTGTACTGTAACCTAAACCAGTAGGAAGCAAAAAATGATTTTTTTTCAGTCCTCTATTTTACAAGTATAATATTATGTTCCAGTTTTGGCTTTAAATGCCATTTACTACATAATAAAATGATTGTGCTCTTTACAAGTCATAAGAAAATTATCTGGGTCATCTACTGTGTGATGCTCACATAATCTATACCATATTCTTTAGTTTTATAGATGTGGTCTCTGTTAGACAGGAAGGAAGGTTAGCTACCCTTTGGTTGGCCTAGAGCCCACACGTGCGTTGCTACCGCTAGCCCAGAGCCTGTGATTGCACTAGTAGTCTTGATCGCTGATTAGTGATAGACTGATCGGCAAGGACATTCTATTTGTAAGCCACATGCCTAGAACTTGTTACCTATATATGGACATGTACATCACGTGGTGATCATTCCATCTACAATTCTGTGTGTCAATCTTGCTTACACTATCAGCTGAATACCTCCAAACATGGTTACTACGTGCCGGTGCTTCTTTTGCAGGATGCCCTCCACAAGGACTTTGGAAAAAAGATTGGTGATCTTTTATGGAACTGTTGCAGAGGAATTGATCATTCAGTTGTTGGTTCTGTTCAGGTTAAAAAAAGAGCATCTCATTCGATACTTCAGCTGTGAACATCCACCTACTTTGCTTTACTGAAAACTGGACTTGACTGGCGCCGGGGATGAAAATACCTGGAACTGGCAACTCTGCTGGTCTGATCAGGCTCCCAAGAGGCCAAGAATGCCTAAGAAAGTGATCCAGAAATAACAATTTGAACTGTTCATTTTTAGTTAAAGCAATTGAGCTGCCTGATTGATGGATACACATACAAAGTGTTGCCCGGTGCGAATCTGTTTGGGTTGAGCTTGTAGTTCCATGATAATCATGTTGCAAAATTATGCATCTCATCTTCTGCATATAGTTCTCTTAGGTTGGTATTAAATAAATTTGTTTTTTTAACGTTATGTATCCTTGTTCTTATTCCATGAAAATGGATTACTCCATCCCTGTCGTTAAGTCTAAAAGAACTAACGGCGAGTATGCTTATTATACATGGGGTACCAGCATCAAAGCATGAAGGATAGTTGTGTAGAGCTACTTTATTTGTTTTTTAACATGTTGCCCAACCCTTTGTAAGGGAAAAATGATAATAAGTTTAGTGATATTAAATAGTTAACCAGTGTGGCCTACTAAATACCGTCCTTCGCACAAAATGCAGGAAACAAAATCTGTGGGCGCTGAAATCAACTGGGGAGTCAGATTTAACGACAACAAAGATGTGGGTTTCTTTCTGTTTCTCTGTTCTGTATCATTATAGCACTATGGCCTTCCATGTTTGATTACTTCAATGTTGGTTGCAGGCTGAGCATTTTCTTACCAACCTCTGCAAGGAGGTTTCTCTACGCTTACAGGGCTGTGGAGTTCAGGGACGTACTATTACCCTTAAGGTTATTTCTCCTGACTATACACACTTTTCTTTTGTTCATTTGTGCAATGAGTTGTTAAGGTATCAACTGAATGTTTGCATTGAAGGTGAAAACAAGAAGGGAAGGTGCTGGGGAGCCAATAAAGTATATGGGATGTGGTGACTGTGAAACCACAAGTCGCTCCATGACGGTACGGGGTTCACTGGTGCATGTGAATGCATATTCTTAATTTTTAAGGGGAAAACAGTAGCTTTTTAGTAGTTTGTTTTCTGTGTCAAGTTATTATATTATGTAATTTTGATGATACATGGAGCTAAGTATTTATGCTGTACTATGAGTTCTGAAAGTGCGCATCATTATATATATTTTTACGGACACATATTATATATGTTATTTGCTTCTAAACTCTTGTGATGCTGAAATGTTATATGTTCCAGGTGCATTTTGCATTCTTTTAATTTCTAATCTTACCTCCCTGTACTGTTTCAAAGATTGCAGGTGCAACAGACAGTTTTGTCACTCTCCAGAGAATCGCAAAACAACTGTTTTCAGCTCTTCGCCTAGGTAAATTCAATACATTCTTTTCTATGGATACACACTAAGTGCTGTAGAGCTTTAATGAAATACCCATCTCTTCGGACTCCCTTCTGTTGTCATTGACTAAGCTGTGCAAACTCATATTCCAGACGTGAAGGAAGTTCGTGGAGTTGGATTGGCAATGTCAAAGCTTGAGCATGCGGATTTAGCTCGGGCAGGTATCTTTAGCCACTTTGCTCCTTTCTATCTCCTTATAAATTTCTATCTCCCTTTGGTTTGGTGTAAATATACTTTTCAGATTTCAGTAGTAGTAGACAAAGAGTGATTTCTTGATAAAATAAAAAGTGTGAGCTTTGTGCATTTTCTTCTGATTATAAGCATCTCAGAGCAAAATATGTCTTAAAAGCTAAACTTAACAGTAACAACTACACCTGAAACCTGCACTGTTTGTCTATCTATTGATTCTAGATTCTTTTCAGTAGGTCGATACTGTAAAGATCGGTGCTAGCTGACATCATTGCCACTGTTTAGATAAAGAGCAGTGACTTCAATGGTTACCACTTACCAGCAACTTCATTTGATTCCTGAACGTTTGAAAAATATTCCCACATGTTGCTTTAGTCCTTTGTAACATTTTCCTTTTTTAAATGCTTTGCAATGTTTTTCTTATAAAGGAAACACTATTGGTGATAGTGCCTGAAATAAAATAATATACAAGACGTTTTTACTGTAAATTTATGCAACAAGTCAACAGTTCTTACAATTTACACATTACCCCTTTAGTTCTCAAAAACTCGCACACTAAGCTAAAATTTAGTAAAAAAAAGTAGCTCTATAACCAATTAACCAGCAAACACTACCCTCAGTTTCCTAAATAAGAGCCTGGGACTTGCTTATTTTGTACACTTAGCTCCGTAATCCTAATGGTTCTTATTCTTCAATGAAGCACCACAAGGGAATATGCTTGAATCATGGCTTGCTTCACCAGCTGCAAAACTCAAGAAACGCCGCGATGAGATGCCGGGGAATGTTGATGTTGCAGGTATTGGGCAACTGCTGCAGTTATGTGAAGCTATGTTCATGGTGTTGACCGTGTTCTGCTCATTGGGGGGAAATATAAATATTGACTGTTTGGAGGGTTTCTGTAGGGACAAGCGCACAGCAGGATTTGAGAAGATCTGGACCATTATCTATTGGTGCGACATCTCAGTCATCAGAAAGGAACCTTAGAAGTGATAGGTCTACTGGAGTTCATAATGTCCAGCTACCGCCATTATCCCAACTTGATCTGGAGGTCCTGAAGAACCTTCCTCCAGAAATAATGTCTGAAATGAATGACATGTACAAGGGAGAACTGCAAGGTCTACTGGACACCCTCAATAAAGATAAGGGCAAGGAAAGTAGTTCAAAGTCTCTTTCTTTGCCAGCAGTTACTCAGAACTCTGTACCTGCTGGTGATGCAAAGCTTCAAGGATACAGAGATCACAAAGACTCCATCCATTTAGAGGAAGATACTAAGGTGAGCTTTGTTGAAAGTCGGAACATAGTGGTGCAAGAAGGTTCAAAATAAAGTACAGGCACACAATTCAGTTATTTTAGGCTGTTAGCACTTTATCTTAATACTTCAATCCCTCCCTGACAAACTTTCACTGTCACCCTAGGTAAAATCTGACAAACAGCTATCAGAAGTTAAAACAGCCAATGATGCTTCATGCTCAAGAGCTTGTGAATTAGTTGAGAAAACAAAATGTGTTACACAGCTTGATTTGATGCCTGATTCTCTAAGCCAGGCAGATTTCGCAGTTCTGCAGGAATTACCTGAGGATGTGAGGGCTGATTTGTTTAGCGCGCTCCCATTACATAGACCAGGAGATCCTACATGCAGCACATCCAATGTTTCTGAAAGTAAACCTCTTAATGTCGGTGGAGCTGAAGATAGATCTCTTAATGATGGTAGAGCTGATGATCCAAGAGATCCAAGGATTTTTGTCCCACCAGGAAGCTTTCGGAAATGGATTGAACAGTTTAGAGTTAGCAGTTGCTTGATTCTGAATGTAATTGCAGAGCAACACACAGATTCGAGCGGTAGCCGACCACTGTCAGCTGTTTTGGAGCCTTTAGCATCATTCCTATCTTTGTGCCCAGGCTTAGGTAGTGAAGAATGGAATGAAACACTGTCCTGTCTATCCGAGCTTCTTAGACAGTATATACAACTGAAGGTTGAAACTGACATTGAAGAGCTCTACAAATGTTTTTGCCTTATGAAAAGGTAAAGTACAAATTGTTTTAAGCACCATTAGATACATCTATTTCTTGTGACCATCAAATCGACATAAATGTAATTAAGTCATGAAACAATATTGGTGTATCATTTACAGAATTTCTCGTTGCAGGTTCGCGACAGCATCAGAGTTCTTTCTACAACTACACGATAGTATTCTTCCTTTTCTACAGGTGAATTCCTTGTGTGATAGAATCATACTGTGCTCTACATATGGCATCTAACCACATGACATTGTAGGATTCCGTCAGCCAGCATTATGGTGGGACACTGCATTTCTAGGTCGGTGCTCAAGTTCAAGCCATTTTGCTGTATGAAGATGCAATGCCATAGAATTAGTATGCCCCCTTTTGGCCTGTCAGTCATCGTTCCATTGCAAAGACAAACTACAGTCTTCATGCCGGCAGATTCCTTTTGGACGGACATGTAATTATTTCTCCTATATGGACAACTGACATGCTGATTATATAACCACAACATTTTAGAAATGCATCAGGCAGAATTTCAACTGCACGGGCCTTTTGCTGTGACGTTCCAAATGAGCTCCCTTCTCATCACCGTTATAGAACTCAAAAGGTTAATGTGTGAACGTCAAATTACCATGACTATGATGTTTCTTAAAGCCTAATATTTGTGGCATCACTGTAAAGAGTTGATATTTGCATTATCTGATATAAAAGTGTTCGATAGCCACAGTAAAAGTTCATGCACAATCGTCGGTAACCTGAAGTAAATGAGCAAGGACGAAAAAAACCCATACATTTGTAGATGCCACGAAATATTTTCCGGCCAAAAATGGTTAGATAGAGATATATACCTTTCAATTGAATCAATCTATTGTTCCACATAATCTTTCACCTTGTGCTTGTATTCATATATAAAATATACATGCTTTTCACCTTGTGCTTGTATTCATATATAAAATATACATGCTAATACATAATATTTCCCATGTTAATACCTAGTATTTCCCATTTTTAAAAAAAATGAGGCTACAGTTGCTCCAGTGTGGCTCGTCCAACCAACATTAGTATAGCATACGGCTGTAAAAACCGCAAAAAGGGCCTACCAAATACCAACAGAAGGGCATACTACTGAAAAAATGTTTGTACATTGAATCGAGGCACACCAATGAAACCCTAGTCTTGTTCTCCCGACTCTCGAGTTGATTGGTTTTCGAACAGTTTCTCAATGCTTTCATGAGGATCCTACAGACAAAAAAAAAAGCTCTGATGTAAAAGAAATATGGCAGTTAAATATGGCAATCAAAGGGATGCAAGAGGAAAGGCACTTGAATTTAACAGCTGTTCTAAGTTTCATGCTTCCATGAACCTGAACTACAGTTAGGACGCTTTATGCATCGAATGAGTTGTCCAATAGAAGGCAGCAAACAAGAGACTCACCCTATCTCGTCTGCTGTCTTCAGCACAATGCTTCTGAAAATTGACAACACAAAGTCATCCAAGTTGACTAAGAAGCCAAAACTGTCACTGGTTTGCTTACAATTCCTCAGTACATAGTTGAAGCATCAGCTGAAAAATGATGGAACATAAGATTATCATGAGAAAACAGGGAAGCAATATACAAACCCACCTTGCAAGCTTCTAACGTGTTCTAGATAACCAAATGCATAGCCAAGGTTAGGTTGTAAAGGAATTCATGAGTACAAATGGAAACAATAAGGTGCTTTTCATTGACAGAATACCTTGACAAAGATGTGTTGGGTCAGGATTATGCTGATCAAAGACCATCCTAATTCCTAACTAGATGTTGCTTGTCTCAAGTCAATGCGGTACAATGTTGTGCTGTAAGCAGCTTTGCATATGCCACTCACAGATATCAAACTGCAAAGATTCCTCCTGGTTAACAAGAAAAGAAAACTGTTTACCTTTGGGAAAACTCCAAAATATGCAGGCATGTGGTTTCTTTAAAGAAGGAAAAAGCGTAGTGCACCCACCCATGACCCAAAATGAAAATGGAAATATGCATTTTCAGCTTTCAGGTAATAAACATTCTGAAAAGAAGTGGTGCAAACAACATTCTCTATGAGATCTGTGCCTCTGGGAACACTTACCATTAAACCTGATATCCGAGATGGAATATCTGCTTTCAAAATGTTGAGCTTGGGTTCATAGAAAGCATGCAATTTATGCAATTGCCCACGAGGGAACGAATAGTAACTGAAATGTACCATCTTTTTGCAGGAACGGAAGTGGCCAGTCAGGCAGCTTCTCCTCTGAGTTCATTAACCACACTGCCAGAAGCCTCATTCAGGCTATTAGTCACCATAGCATATGTCTGAGAGTTAATATGACACTGTCTATTCTCCATAGCAGACAGCAACTGTGAACAAACATCGACATGGCCAGCTTTGAGCAAACCATCATTTAGAATTTTCCATACAACTTCATTATGATTATAGTCCATTCCAAGTATGTCACAAAATAGTGATTTAGCCTTGTCATAGTCCCCTTCATCACAGATGCCTGTAATAAGATACTGGTAGGACTCAAGATGAGGCTGAAACCCGCAATCTATCATGTTGCTCACAAATGACAAGGCCTTGTGAAAAAGCTTGGTATCACAACAGCACTTGATAAGCATTGTGTATATCTCTTCATTGGGAGATATACCTTTTTCACACATATGATCAAGAAGTGCACATGCTTCTTCAAGACGTGCTGCTTTGCAAAATCCTGCAATGATAGAATTGTACATCACTATTGTGGGATTTACACCATACTTCACCATCCTTTCAATAAGCTGCCAAACTGTGTCCAACTCTACCCAGTTCCACAAGCCGGAAGTGTCTACATAATGAGCATTACCCAAACTTGTTTTTAGAAAATGCTTGAGCAGAAGACAATAGGTCCAGTAATTCTCTTCACATGATGCATCAATCATGCGCTTTAGAGTAGAAAATGCACGATCCATATATCCCATATGCCCACAACCATCAATGAATACATTATAGGTAACCACGTCAGGTGAAACACCGCCTCTTTCCATTTCGCCAATTAGATGCTCGGCCTCCTCTATTTGACCTATTTTGCAGTATGAGTTAATGAATACGGTGTATGTGGTTGCACTAGGCTTATTTCCTGATGAAGTCATTTCACTGAACAGCCTCTTTGCATGGTCATGCTTCCCTTCTCTGATCATTTCATCGATAAGTATTGTATAGGAAACAATGTTACACTTAATTCCCCTTAGACTCATCTGATCCAGTATAGGCAAAGCCTCATGCAGCTTTTTTTGTTTACATAAAGCATGTAATAGTACACTATATGTGTACGAATCTGGCTTACAACCCTCATTGACCATCTTCTCTATAAGGGTGGCAGCAAAGTCAGTGTTGCCTGCCTTACTAAAACCATCAATCAAAGATGTATATGTTACGTTTGTTAGGACTACTCCTTTTCTCTCAAGAAAAGAATAAGCTTCTTCTGCTCTTCTAGACTTGCACAGTGCATCAGTGAGGACATTGTATGCTTGCTCATCAGGTGTCAAGCCATTCTGCTCCATCATTTCAAATAACCTGAAAGCATTATCAAAATCATGTCTGTTGCACTGGCCTTGTATCAGACTAGTATATGTGACAACACTAGGAGTTATTCCATCCTCTTGCATTTTAGTTATTAAAGCCATTGCCTTGTGAAGTTTTTTATCCTGAATTAGACCATAAATCAATGAACTGTAAGTCCAGACATTTGGCCAGCAACCTTCATGTTCCATCAATTTGAAGACCTCTAGTGCAGCACCAAACTTCCCAATCTTGCAATAGCCATCAATTATAGAGGTGTAGATGACAACATTAGGAGTTAAACCATTAGCCAAAATCTCATTTAATGTCTCCTTAGCCTCTTTTACCCTATCCTTCTTGATGAGGACATTGATCAACACTCCATATGCCTGCAAATCAAGTTTGCACTTGCTTGAGATCATGACATTCTTTATCCTTAGTGCATCATCTATCCTCTCAGCCTTGCAATACCCATTAATCATGTTAGTGAATGTAACAACTGTAGGTGTGAAACCTCTTGCAATAGCACTGTTCAGTAATTCTTCGGCTTCATCAGTCTTCCCATCACATAGGCCATGAATCAAACTGTTGTATGTCCAATCATCTGGATCACACCCATTACCTTCCATCAGCGACTTAATCCCCGACGCATCATTTGTTCTTCCCAACTTACAGTACCCATCAATCATTGTGTTATATGTCCGAACACTCGGAACCACCCCTCTCTGAGGCATTTCATCAAGCAACAACCTAGCGTCATCAATCCTACCCTCCTTACAAAGACCTTTCATCAAGAGCGTATATGTGTGCAGATTCGGAGAGCACCCATCCTGTTGCATCATGAATAGAAGCACAAGTGCCTCCCTAAGATGTCGTGCTTCACATAGTCCCTGAATTGCTATGGTGTAGGAGTACTCGTTTCTCCTGCAACCCAGCAGCGGCATCATCAGGAGCAACCAGCAAGCCTTCCTCAAGTCACCCGTTCGGCAGTACCCCAGAACCAATGCATTACATGTGAATGTATCAAGCTCCATCCCAGACTCCCTCAACAACTGAAAGTACCGGTGCGCTACAGCGAGACTACCCTCCTTGCAGTACGCCATGATCATGGCGTTGTAAGTCACCGTGTCCGGCAGCAATCCATCCTGCACCAGCTGCGAGTACACCTTCCCCATACACTCCGTCATGTCGAACCGCGACAGTGACCTGAGCGCGAAGTTGTAGCACTTCGGGGACAGCGCGAGCCGCGCGCCACCCGTTCGACGGATGGTCTGAATGGCGTCGACGGCCTCGCGCAGGTCCTCCACGGTGCCGGAGCACCCGATCATGGAGACGACGAGCTTGTCGTAGTTGGC
This sequence comes from Cenchrus purpureus, assembly GCA_022644695.1. NCBI lineage: Eukaryota > Viridiplantae > Streptophyta > Magnoliopsida > Poales > Poaceae > Cenchrus > Cenchrus purpureus. Next base: position 50,290,744 of record CP053458.1, read on the forward strand.
GGGGCGGCGCGCGAGGAACCGGAGCAGCGCGGCGTGGGAGGCGGTGGTGTGGCGGAACCCGGGGCGGCGCCCGACCCACTCGAAGTAGGCGAGCGCGGTGGCCGGGTGGAGAGGCTCCGGCGGGGCGCGGAAGAGGTCGGCCACGTGCGCGGCGGTGACGGAGGGGGACAGGCGCTTGTAGGCGGCGCCCTTGTTCCAGCGGCGCGTGGAGATGATGTGGCCGAGCTGCGCGACGATGCCTGGGGTGGATGTGGAGGCGGCAGCGCCGGAGGGGCGGGTGACGGGCGGGAGGCGGGGCATGGTGGCGGTGGGGTTTAGGGTTTTGCGGCGGCGGCGTAGAGGTGTGGGGTTATGGGGGGTTTAGCCGCGCGCCGGCACGAAAGCGGCGGCGGCGGCGGGTAATTTGGGGTGCCCCGTTGCTTGCGCTTGCGGGTGAAGGCGTTTTGCCACAAGCCGCTTGCTGAGGGATAACTAGTGAGCGCGCAGTCCGTTTTAGAACCAGCACCCACAGCTGAACAGTTTTTTTTTTTTTTTGAGCTTGTTTCTCAAGAAACAGAACACAGTGCGGCTGAGTCCAATTACTCTCCCAAAATAAGTGCACTTCTAGATTAGGTGAAGATATCAATATTAGTGGAAAATTACATATATACCCCTATGAAGATGTAATCATTGCACTTTCGGAGGAGAGGAAGTAGAAGAAGACAATTACTTATCATACATTACCCTGAACACTTCTTTAAAAAACATTAACCAAACGCTAGTGCAAATTTAAGAGCGTTTCCAAAAGACTATTTATATCTTTCTTAACTTACACGAATAGGGATTTTGGTGAAAAAATATACTCCAACAGCAACTCTAAGAGACTACTTATATTTTTCTAACTTACAAAGACTAGAGATTTTGGTGAAAAAAATACCCTACAACAAAATCTTCAATTGTATATCCAAATATATACGTCCTTTATTCTGGATTTCTCACTAGCCAAATATGAAGAACTAGGATGACTCTCTCTAGACTACAAAAGATATATAAAAGTGGTTAGAGAGTATAAATATATAGAAAACAATTTTTACTCAAATGACTCTCCAAATCGTGATTTAGAAAGTAGATTTTAGAAAGACTCTTGAAGATGCTCTAAATGTCTTATTCACCTTTTAATTAAGCACGGGAAGTGGTGATAAACACTTCCCTAACATCTTCTAAAAAACACATCCCTTGCTATCTAACGATGGCTCACATACAATACAATCAATTTGTTTGGAGTAAGAAGCGGAGTAAGTAAACTCATTTCAGTCTCAATCGTGTGGATTATTACCGCAGGAAGCAAACTAATTTCAGTCTCAATCCATCCCAAATTCCCTACACCGTATGCATTATTAAGGCTTCGTAATCGTTTTGGTTACTTGGAAGGATTGAAGGAATCATGAAGTCCCCAAACAATGTGCGGAGGATATTACTGTAATTTCAAACGATACCTCATAATCAAACGCTGATAGCATAGTTGTGGCACTTGGCAGCCACAGGAAGCCATACGCCCATATCACGTTTATATTATGCGACATGATGGCGCAGATGGTGCGACGCGGTGACGACACCCACAGCACCCGGACGAAACAAGAAGCAAGGCCATACGCGACACGATGGCGCAACTGCGTGACACGGTGACGACACCTCGCCACACACACCGTCGACGTCGTCGCCACTGGCCATGCCTTGAGCCTCATGGCCTCCCGTCCTTTCCTCCTCTAAGCTTCTCATCAGCGCTCACCACCATCATCGCCAGCCTGCTCGCCAACGCGATCTCGCTCCGTTGACAGCTCTCCGCCTTCCCTCTCTGCTACCAACCCCAATCCGCCGCCGCCGCAATGCAGTTCCTTGCCTCACCCGCGCCATTCTCCACAGGCGCCGCGACGCCGCCGGTGCCGCCGTCCGTTCGCCTCCTCCGCCTCCCACCCTTCACTCACCTCCACCACCGCCGCCGTTCCCCGCCCAGGCTCCTCGCCCTGACCGCCAGACGACCGCCGCTCCACACCGCGCGCCGACCCGTGCTCTCACCCGCGCACACGGCTGCCACGGCCACCACTCTCACCATCACCATGGCCACTGCCACGGTCGCCACAGGGCGGGCGGGGGCGCGGCGGTGATGCGGGCGGCGAGGGCGATCGGGCTGGCCGGCGTGGCCGACGCGCTGCGGGATCGCGTCCAGGTCTGCTGCGCCTCGCTCGGGATCCTCCTGGTGGCCGCCGCCTGCCCGCACGTCGCGGCGCTCAACTCCGTCGGGCGCCTGCAGGCCGCGCTCATCGCCGTTGCCTACCCTCTCGTCGGGGTAATGTTATAACTCAACTCCTGCACATTTGTTAGTTTTGAGTGAGAACTACTAGAGTCGAAATCAAAGCAAATGCTACGAAAGAATCGCGCGTCCACAGAAAAGAAGAAGCAGCAGCAGCAGCAGCAAATAATTCATGGCTTCCACTTTTTTTTTTTCTTTTGAGAGCGGCTTCCACTTTGTATTGAGCTGCCTTGGATAGAGGTTTGGGCCTACAAAGGCTGGATTCAATGCCCACAAGTTCTGCACCCTAACTTGGGCTGGGCCTCATTAAGGAATTCTTTAGGTAGTGCTATTCTTTAGTTTTATCTAATTATTCCTTTTGGCGAATTTTTTTATATATTTTTTTAATCATTTTGTAAAATTATACGACGGTTTCAAAAATTTTCAATTTGACAGAATCCCCCACAATGTTGCACAGCGGCTTTGCAACCGCCTCGGCAAGACGATGCCGATGTGGCCAACCGCCGTGGGCCATGGCGGTTGGTTTTTTTTAAATTTAGCAGAGAAAACACACATTTGCAATGGCATGTACTGTGTTAGTACTACCCTAACGAAGCACCTTACGTACTGATAACATGCCTTAGGGAATTTAGAAATTTCATTACAACATTCCTAATGAATCTAGTTACACGAGAACTGCCCGGAGAGCATAGAGCCGCCGGAGTGTTGCGACGGCATGTAGTACCCAGGTGGGGGTGGAGGTGGTGAAGGTAGAGGGGACCAATCTTTCTTGTGGCATTCACAACTGCAGGTCGAACAATTGCAGCACCGGTCTTCTCCTGCGCTAGACGATGGATCTGGAGAAGCCAATGCCTCCGACAGCTTCGCCGTGTTGTAGATGACGCCCCTCGAGGTAGTCGATGTATCGTTGATAGGGATCAATAGCTGGTGGATCCACCCATTACGAGAACCGCAGTTCTCTGCTTGGGTGGAGTACTGCAAAACACAAGAAAATGTTACCAAACCAAAGAAAGATGATGAGGAAATTTGTGGACATTACTTACCCATGCATATGGGCAGTGCCAGAAGCGACGACCGGAGTTGTTCCATCCCTGGTACACTTGCATCACGCAGAACTCACCGTGTGAACACCTAGGCCACAACACCGTTTGCTTCGGTGCGTAGCTTCTAACATCACGCATCGATCTGAAGTCACTCTTGCCTTTCAGTGGGAAATTAGCTTCGAAATCTTCTGATTGCTGATGCCACAACTCAGGACCGAAACCGTGTCCATCCCCACTCTAGGAAGCCATTGTTGAATGCTGTGAGAAGAAGACAATGGAGTGAATGGTGGTATATATAGAAGGTGGCTGGTTGGGTGGTGGGCCCTTCGATCCGTGGGAAGGGAAACGAAACAAAGTTGACTGAGAAAACACACCCTAGTACTAGGGCACTATGCTTTGTGGGCCGACGATCCGTGGGAGGGGAACGCGCTGACTCGGAGGAAACACAACGACTGCATATTACAACCATCGTAATGAAACACACGAACGGATAAAACACACTCTAATGCGCTTCGATTAAAGTTCTTAAGGATACAAACCGAGGACCCTAGTTGATTTATGTCATGAAATCCAACATTATTTCATATAGTCCGACATCGTAGGGTCTATCGAGTACAACGGGGGATTTCCCTTCTCGATGGCATCCGCCCAGGCCTTTGGCCCCATGAGCCCTCTTCCTCTCTATCTCACCGGCCCGGGCCGCCCACGCTTCTCTCATCTCCGACGCGCATTTCCTTCCCCTCCTTCTTTTTCTCCTCTCTCTTCCCACTCAACCATGTGGAACCACCTCTCCTTGCATCACGGGCTTCTCCCTCGACGTAGCTCTTGTCAAGTCGGCCTGCTCAGATATCTAGCCACCGCATGAAATCACAAAGAGGAGGTGGAGTCTTTTTCCAAAGACATGTCAAATATTAAATTACAAATGACAAATGAATAATTGAGAAATGTAGTAAATCTTTACTTTGGCTCTAAGGTTGCGGTCGAATGGTCGGATCGGGTCGCATGATAGTTAGCGCATGAAGAACCTCATCCCGTAGGCGCATTCCTGAACCTTACACCCAACAAGCTTGCAATTGTCACCGCGGAAGCATAGGAGTGTCGATCCTGGCACCTCGACATTGTCCTTCCTCTTCGTGAGGAACTCCAAGTCCAACTCAGACTGAGGAGGCTATTGCGAACTCCGCAAAACAAGATTAGAACAATCGAGGCAAAAATAATACAACCGAATCGGCATAAAAAATTACGAAAAAGAATAGAACAATCACCAAAGAAATAATACAAATAGAAGTTCAATTATTACAATACGATTACCATGCATAAGTTCATACAAGAAATATAGTTCAAATATTACAAATTCGAAATTAAATGCCCTAACATTACAAGTAACTATGATCATCCGAATCTGCGTGGTTCTACGCACGCCCCACGGCGCCCACGTCCGGATAGGGGTTGGGATGGTCCCGAAGTTCTTGATGAGTCCCTGGCCGTAGGTGGTGGTGCGTTGCAAGCATAACTTGTGGTCGTGTACCTCTTGTAATGCGACCAGCGTTGCTAGGCACTTGTAGCACATCGATCGGAGGTCCGACTCGCTGTACATGTTGTTCCTAATCCTCTTCTTCTTCCGTCTTCCAACACCTTGGCACAACCGAGGATCTGAATTTGGTATGTGCACGATTTTCTTTGGGGTTCTCGGTAAAGTACCTGCAGGTAGCTACTGAATTGTTCGGTTCCAAATGTTCCGAACAGTTTACTTGGCGTAGTACCATGTCACGTACCTATGGTAGCTGAATTGTTGTAGTTCATAGCATACAACGATCACATGTGAGCAGGAGATGTGTAGTAGCTGCGGCTTCCGGCATGTACATGCATATTTGGTTGCCAAGTTCAACTTGATGCGTCTTTTCACGGGAAGGGCCTAGGCGCATTTTCCCTTTGCACTCAACCTCATAGCTCCACATAATTTCATTGTCACCAGACTGGTGCCAAGGCTGCGCTGTGACCTTGTGTTTAAGTGCTTTATCCTGAGCCTTGGTCAGATACTCAGTCATTCTTGTGCAGTATCTCATTTGAGTGTTCCTCAGAACCTCATCCGCTATCTTGCTCCTTGTGTGAAAATACAACATTGTACGATACATAAAGAACTCAATGATGCCAACTAGAGAAAGAGGTCTTGCCTGAGCACAGTTGTATACCTCAGCAAAATTAGTGGTCTTTATCCCATGTCTTGCTTCGCTCTCGTCAAACATGAGACACCACTTTTCCTTAGACTCATTCTGAATCCACTGGCTGAAGGTCTTCACAGCACACCCTCTTCTACGCCTGACTTGAGGGCCATCTAATCCCACATCCTCGAGAGAAATTGGCTCCTCTCCAGGTTCGGGATTCACTGGCCTCTTTGCTATCTCCTCTGATGCCTTCTTTGTCAGATCATCTAATTTCTTCCAGATGGCATCAAACTAGGCAACCTAGGTAAATTGTGGTAGGATGCTTCATAAATACCCCACCTATGCTCCAACACTTTCTTCTTTGCTTGGTATGCCTTGTCAGAATGTAGATGGTGTACCCAAATTTTTCCTCAATTGCACCGATAATTGCCTTCGGTGCATAATCAGAGCATTTCACTATGTGAGGGTACATGTGGCTTGCAACAAAATCGGCTGAAATGTTTCGGTGCCTTGCATCCATACAATCAAGGGTACAAGTGTGACCCTTCACTTCTTTCACCTGTAAGTAATTATCCCACTTCCCCATATATGCATACACTCGAAAAGAACAATCATCTTTCTTGCAACACACATTATATATCCTTGAAGAGCTCTTGACTACCCTGAACTCCCTGTGTAGAGTCATGGTGGATCACTGCTTCACTGCATCCTTCGATAAAAGATTAGGGTACATAACGCCTTCACAAACCTCATTCTTCGTGTACTCCCGGCACATTCTCACCACTATTAACAGTACACCGGGAGAAATCGTAGTTCTGCCAATGCAAGGGCACATGATCCTCAGACTCATCATCATCATCATCATCATCATAATCATCATCTGAAGAGTCCTCTTCCAATGCACGTTCATCAGCTTCCAACTCTCTCTGATATTGTCTCATCACCGGGTTTACTTCTCCTCATCAATAACACCGGTGACAACATAACCTCTAGATGCCTGCTCACCCTCAGAATCCCCTTCTTCCTCCTCTTGTTATTCACCTTCTTCATCATCTTTCCTTTCTTCAGCACCTTCCCCTTCTGCACCACCCCCCTCGTCCACATTCTCAGCTTCCTCATGCACTTGACTGCTAGACCCACCCTTTTGGTAAACTTGGACAAACAAAATCACAGGCAAACCAACTCGGTATGCATTTCTGATAAAACTCCTCCATCGTGGAGTCCCTTCAAGTGCCATGAGCTCCCAATACACTGGTGCACTTCTGTTAATTAGTGCCATCACCGACATGCATTGGTGCTCTAAATCTACTGAAAATGCCTTGACCAGCCAGTTGGTTATAGCCTCCCAAGTTCTTTCTCCTGCTCTTGAAACATTTTTCTCAATTGAACTATAATTTGACAAGTCAACTCCTTGTGGACCATATATAATTTCTCTAATTCCATAATATAATTTGATTGTGACTGTCCTCAGGCATGTCGATTCATAATAAAAGCGATCGCGCTATCAAATACTACATCCACAGACTAAGAAACAAATAAACTTATATCTAAACTAAATTAACAAACTAATCAGTAATCTACACACTTAATAAGAATATGTTACGTAATATAAACTACAACTACAGATCTATAAACTACAACCATGATCTATACTCCGTAAATCTATACCATACATAAATCTACAGACAAAATAGCAATCAGTGAAATTAGTGAAATACCTGCAGTGAAGCGAAGAAGCAGCAGAGCTTCACTGCTCCGCACCCTCCACCTCCCCTCTTATCCTTCTCAACTCTAACCCTACAAACAGGACATTTTTAATACTACAGATCTAAAGAAACGCAGTGAATCACTAAATACGGTTTCTAAGTATATGTGCTAAAAGGGTTGAAATCGACGAAATACTTACAATGAAGCGAAGAACAGGCAGAGCTTCGCTGCTCCGCCCCCTCACTCTCTTCTCTTCCCAACCCTCTCTTTCTTTTTTTCTGAATTTTTATGACATTTCCGAGCTAATTTTCGGCTTATATAGAGGCGGAGACTGCGCCGTGACGCCACAGTGGGCTGCGAGGCCCCTCCCGTGGGCTACGGCGGTTGGTCATGCCGTGAGCGCACGGCAGAATAGTCCTCAACCGCTGGTGGCGGGCCGACCTCCACGCCCGTGGCCATTGTTGGCAACGCTGGGTCACGGCGGTTGATTGTCAAAACTGAAAATTTTTGAAACCGTCGTATAATTTTTCAAAATAATTAAAAAATATATATATATAAAAGCCCTTTTGGCGATTAGGCTTGTAGTCCAATGGTAGGACGGTCCAGTGGGACGCTACCACCGTGGTTCAAATCCGGTGCTCGACCTTTTCCCGAATTTTCGTGATTCTGGCGTTATCGTTAAGTGGTAGCGACGTTCCGTCGACGACAGGCGCCATTGGTGACTTGAATCTCCAGATCTGCACGGTCCCTTGAGAGAGGTGCTCATAGGGGTAGGATTTACGTACGTGTATTCATAGGGGTGAGTGTGCGTGCGTGTTGTGGTAGCGGCGTCGCCATCTCCGTGATCTGCGTTCATCGGAGGTGCTCATAGGGGTAGGGTTTGCGTACGTGTATTCATAGGGGTCAGTGTGCGTGCGTGTTGTGGTAAGCGACGTCGCCATTGGTTGCGTATGTGTATTCATAGGGGTGAGTATGCGTGCGTGTTGTGGTAAGCGACGTCGCCATTGGTGACTTCGGGAATCTCCAGATCTGCCGCAAGACTCATCCCGGAGGTGCTCATAGTAGGGTTTGCGACGTGTATTCATAGGGGTGAGTGTGCGTGCGTGTTGTGAGCGTCTGCGTTGTACTGTGTAATTCAAAAAACTAATTATTCCTTTTATGTGAATAAGATCACTGACGTAAGTAGCATGTATCACTGAAATATTCTTTTTTCTTTCCCAAAATATCCTGGAATATTTGATGGCAGAAGACAGAAGTAGTACAGCAAAATAGAGGCCCTTTTTTATGAAAACGACACCGAACACGTCGTGTGCTTTGCACAGTAGATTAACAAGTTGCAATCGCAAAAAATCAAAGCCGAGACATGTTGTAGGTGTAGCAAAACCGAGCGCGGCACGATGATGCGACCCGGTGACATTGGTGACGACACGAGGCATTACCCCGGCCCGGGCCCCCGCGCCCACGCCCGTCATCGCCAATTCGCCATCGCCTGGCTCGTAGCCACACGCCCGCCACTTCTGGTCCAACCCCTGGTGGACCAGCCCCCGCTCTGAGCTGCTCACCACCAACACCAACAGGCGGCAGCGTCAATCGCCTCGCCGAAGCGATCGATCTCCACCCCCATCTCCGCCTTCCCTCTCGCTGCCGCCCGCCGCGATGCAATTCCTCACCGCCTCCGCCTCCGCCTCGGTCTCCTCCCCGGTCACGCCGTCCGCGCACCTCCTCCGCCTCTCGCGCCCCCCGCCCTTCCCGCACCTCCGCCGCCGCTGCTCCCCGCCCAAACCCCTCGCCCTCACCCACCGCCCGCCGCTCCTCCTCGCCTCCCGTCCGTCCCTGCTCTTCGCCCCCCGCGCGCACGGTGGCCACGGCCACAACCACCATCACCACCACCACGACGGCCATGACCACCACCACCACCACCACGGCCACGGCCACCACGGGGTGGACGCGCACGGGAGAGGCGGGGGCGCGGCGGTCATGCGGGTGGCGCGGGCGATCGGGTGGGCCGACGTCGCCGACGCGCTGCGGGAGCACCTCCAGGCCTGCTGCATCTCCCTCGGCCTCCTCCTCGTCGCCGCCGCCTGCCCGCACGTCGCGCTGCTCAACTCCGTCGGGCGCCTGCAGGCTGCTCTCATCGCCGTCGCCTTCCCGCTCGTCGGGGTAATGCCTACCCACTCTTCTTCTTTGACAGCTTTGACTATCCTGTGCAATCTCAGGGGATCACCACTGGCACTAACTTAGTTCAATTAAACTTGTGCTGTCAAGCTATGGTCACAGTTGCTACACATAGCATTTGCACTTTCAGAGGAACTAGTTAGTTTCCAACTCATGTCTATTCTAGGTTGCAGTAATTTCTATGATAATTTGTTGCTAATAAGGAAATTGAAGCATCAGATTGGGGTCTCAGTTATAAGTATGCACATCCCAAGGACTTCATCCATTGAAAACACTTTTGACATAAGCTTTTATGGGATTGAGGTTGAGATGATTTTGTCTAAGAGCTTAAGTACAGAGGAAAACTGCTATTTGGATGCTATCACAGAACTTTACTGTTCTTGTTCAAGCTTAAATTAGACAGCCTGTTGTGAGGCTTCAGCAAGAGCTTCATGGCAGCTGATATGTCAGCTGCACCAATATAAAATGAGATTAATTCAATATGAAACTGTTCATCGATTTGGTTTCCTCCCTAACATGGGGGATCAGAATAGTTTGTTCTTGTGAGGCTTGCTTAACATTTCTTGCTTGTTGATTAGGTGTCTGCAGCGCTTGATGCTCTTGTAAATATTGCTGATGGAAGAATAAATATCCATGTTCTTATGGCTCTTGCTGCGTTTGCTTCTATATTTATGGGAAATGCATTGGAGGGTGGCCTGCTTCTTGCAATGTTCAACTTGGCTCATATCGGTACATTTCTTCTGACAACAATTGAAATTCCCATGTGTTAGCTCCTGTTGTGTGTATTTAAAGTTTCTCGCTCTTATTTCTTACAGCTGAGGAGTATTTTACAAGTAAGTCAATGTTTGACGTGAGGGAACTGAAGGAAAATCATCCTGAATTTGCTCTGTTGTTAGAAACAAGTGGTGAAGAATCTGTACAGTTTTCTAATTTAAGCTACACCAAAGTTCCTGTGCATGATCTTGAAGTGGGTTCTCATATCTTGGTCAGAGCTGGTGAGGTGTGTTATATCTTGTTACTTGTATAGAATTTTGTCCTTGCATTTCCTATTTTTGTTTTCAATTCATAGCTTCTTTGTGAATTTTTTTACTCTGTTTGTAACTGAGCACAACAGTTTGACTTATCTTTTTTTGCCCTTCATGCTGTTGGTGTTCTTGTTCTGTATGTAGAAATTTATCTCATTTTGGTGCAGCTCTTGTATTCTTTAGGCTGTGCCTGTTGATGGAGAAGTCTACCAAGGTTCATCAACTGTCACAATTGAACACCTAACTGGTGAAACAAAACCTCTTGAAAGGACAGTGGGAGATGCCATACCAGGCGGTGCCAGGAACTTGGAAGGAATGATGATCGTAAAGGTTTGCCCTTTTCCCCTTAAACAAAGAGGCTGGTTATCTGGTTCCAACTTTCTTTGATGAAGAGAAATGGAACCTAATTAACCTTTTGAGATTTAACAAAGGTTTAGTTTTAACAATCAGTAGTTGCTAGTAACAATACTTCTTTGCTAGTATATTATGTTTCCTTCTCTTCTAGGTGAATCATTTGTTGTCTGTTTCGTTATAGGTGACCAAATCAATGGAGGATTCAACACTCAACAGAATTGTCCAATTGACTGAAGAGGACAGCTAAACAAGCCAAAGTTGCAAAGATGGCTTGATGAGTTTGGAGAGTACTATAGCAGAGTTGTGGTGGCTCTTTCTTTGGCTGTTGCACTGTTGGGTCCGTTACTCTTTAAGTGGCCCTTTTTTGGTAACTCAGGTAATCCTCTAATGTTACACTGCTGTATTAGCCTGTTATGTATATTCTATAGAACATATTATGTACTTCTTCATTGTTTAATGTAATACGCTTTGGATAACTTTCCTACTGTCAATTTTGATTTGCCAATTTAATCGATTTGATACACTTAGCTCCAGAGTCCAGACTAGAACTTTCTGTGCTCTGACATTTTCTTTAGTTTGTAGGGGTTCAATTTACCGTGGATTAGGACTTATGGTGGCTGCATCTCCCTGTGCATTGGCTGTAGCTCCATTGGCATATGCAACTGCAATCAGTTCTCTTGCTAGTAAGGTATACTGTTCAAAAGTTTCAGTTTTTCGATCTCTTCATTTGATGTGATGCAAACTTTCTCGGCTTATGAATTTCATGAAAGCATCAAACATTTAATCCATATTGTACAAGTGTGAGCACAGCTCACAGATCCTAATAAAACAAATTAGTTGAAATGGTACAATTACTGCATTTACGGAGTTCCTCCTGGATTTGATGGGAGATAGAGAGAGCGCCACATTGCTTTCTGAATACCCCCTTTTTCTACTAGCTGCTCCATTTCCACCTGGTATAGTGGATTGATGAATCTTTCTTTTGCCCCCCTGTAGGGAATTTTGTTGAAAGGTGGTCATGTGTTAGATGCTCTTGCATCTTGTCAGTCTATTGCTTTTGACAAGACAGGCACGTTAACAACAGGGAAGCTTACATGCAAAGCAATCGAGCCTATCCATGGACATTTGGGTGTGACAAATGGTCATAGTGATCCTTCTTGCTGCACTCCAAACTGTGAAAGTGAAGCTCTAGCTGTTGCTGCAGCCATGGAGAAAGGAACAACCCATCCTATTGGAAGGTAGAGATAATGGATAACTTCCAAAAGTCTGTTTAATTGTTTTGTTCTGATTTCCATGTATTCTCACAACTAGAACCCTCCACTTGACCAGCATGGTCCTAGTTAGCATGAATGCCACTGAGCTTTTCTATGCCGATTCAGCAAAATATAGATTCTGCTGTTCTTTTTTGTATAATTGGCTGGGGCTTCGCTTAAGCGCACCTAGGTGTACATTTAATAGCATGTTTTCGAACACCACACTCAGTCTTGATGTAGATTTTTCATGTCTTTTTTGCACTAGTTGAAGCAGGGCATTGAGACTTGCAGCGCATATAATATAGGTTCTGCTCTTCGTTTTGTTTCTTTTGTGCACTGACATTTGTAAACTAGTCAATTTTCCAAACAATTGACATAGGGTTTGCATGATCACAGGGCTGTTTTAGATCACTCTGCCGGGAAGGAGCTTCCAGCTGTTGCTGTAGAAAGTTTTGAATGCTTACCTGGTAGGGGAGTCGCTGCTACTTTGAGTGGTGTAAAGGTATGTATAAATTTCATAATATGTTTCAATCAGCAAAGTCATCTGGAAATCTTCAATATATCAAAGAACTTAGCTGCTGTTAGATACAACTTACATGTATTACTTGAAACACCATTGGTCATTAATGTATGCTGTAAATCGCATGTGTTTCATCTTCATCCAATGGAATTGTGTTGTTCAGTGGTTATCATATTCTCCCTATCTAGTCACAAGTCAACAATTTAGCACTTTTTTTGCTGTTTGGTCGATATGGAGTAATTGGAAGAGCCAGCCTTTGACATGCTAGCCTAACACCTCATACATCTGCACTGCAGGCAAGAAACAACGAAAATGGGCTGTCTGAGGCATCTATTGGTTCTGTGGACTTTATTTCTTCACTATACAGATCTAATGGTGAATCAGAGCAAATAAAACAAGCAGTAAAAAGTTCTGCATATGGGCCTGAATTCGTCCAAGCTGCTCTGTCTGTTGATAAAAAAGTAAGTTAAGTTTCATGTATCTGGCCATTTACTCTGTTCTAGTCCACCTAAGTGATGAACCACCACGATCCCATCTGATTGCACAGTCAGAACCACCAAAACACATCCCAGGTGGTTTCAACGCTAGTATTTGATCCGTCTGATATGGATTATAGGCATATAGCCTGTGGGTCTCTATTCTGAAACTGGATCAGCAGGTGTGCTGATAATTTGAATCTGATGCGTGATTTGTATTGAGTTGCATGCACCAACAGACCAACCAGTTCAACCCAAAAGCTTAAGCTTATGAGGAAAGGTGGGCAATTCACTTATACTCCAACACTCCCCCTCATGTGCAGGCTCCCTCAAGCCGCATACGTGGATATTGGAGTGGGCTGTAATTATTTTAAGTAACGCGCCCGCCAGGATTCGAACTCGAGACCTCTGGTTCTGATACCATATTGAGTTGCATGCACCAACCAGTTCAACCCAAAAGCTTAAGTTGATGAGGAAAGGTGGGCAATTCACTTATACTCCCAACAATTTGGCTGGTTTCGACATTATAGCCTTCTTTGAGTCCTACATAGAAGTTAGAACCTCTGAACTAGGTCTTCTTCAAGTGAAGCTGACCTTAGATTGCTTTTTCATCGAAAAGACCATAACCTTGCCTTGTTTGGCCAAAGACTCAGTCAGCACTCACCAGCGAGAAGGTTGTTTCAGTGACTGTATCATGTTGTACACATGGTTCTGCCAGAATGCTGATTTCATCTGCTTGCAAAAAAAATACACAGATTTGACTGTGTTATCACCTTATGAGCCTAGCCCTTAGGTTTCGTAGTAACTCCGTGTCTGACCAACAAGCTTTTGAGTGTACAAAGTACCCTCAATGAGGAGTAAACTGATGTTAAGTGCATGACATTCATATCAGCTCGTTTTTTTTTCCAGGTAACCCTTTTCCACTTCGAGGATGAACCCCGTTCTGGTGTTTGTGAAGTTATATATACCTTAAGAGAAAAGGCTAAACTTCGCATCATGATGCTCACTGGAGACCATGAATCAAGTGCCCAGAGGGTTGCCAAAGCTGTTTGTATTGACGAAGTCCATTTCTCTTTAAAGCCAGAGGACAAATTGAATAAAGTAAAAGCAGTTTCAAGGGAGCGAGGTGCATTCCTTTTACGTATTAAATTGTAAAATTGGAAACCTATACTATTTATGAGCTCAACCATGTATCATAGAAACTTGAACTTGAAGTCATTTTGTTTACGCACATCTTCCTTGTGCTTATTTATCATTTACCTGTGTATTGGTTTCCAGGTGGAGGCTTAATAATGGTTGGTGACGGTATAAATGATGCACCAGCTCTTGCAGCTGCAACAGTTGGAATGGTTCTAGCCCAACGTGCCAGCGCAACAGCAGTGGCTGTGGCAGATGTTCTGTTGTTGCAGGATAATATTTGTGGGGTGCCTTTCTGCATTGCTAAGGCCCGCCAAACAACTTCACTGGTACAGATTGTTTGCATGTGTGACACTTCAGCTTCACATGCAATGTTGCTATTTCTTACAGTTTGAGGTTTATCCTTACAGGTCAAACAAAGTGTGGCTCTGGCCTTGACTTGTATCATTTTTGCTGCACTTCCTTCTGTCCTGGGATTTCTTCCTCTTTGGTTGACGGTACGTTTCTTGTCATGGCTAGGTGCCTAGGTGCATCTGTGTTTGCATTGCTAGGAAATTTGGCAATTGTTCTAGTGATCTGGGCCCTAGTTAAATTGTAGGTTTAATAAATGCAATGTTATAGATACCCATTGGTAGTACAGCAGAGTGGTACCTTAACCCTCTACACAAATAGTGGATTTTAATACCCATCTATTGGGTTCTTCACACATATTTCCATTATGCATTCATAGCAAAGTGTCATGGTATTTGTTTGTAGTCCTTTTCTCCCCCGTGCTCATATTTCTATCTTCATTACAATTTCCAGGTACTTCTTCATGAAGGAGGAACCCTTCTAGTGTGCCTCAACTCAATACGAGCCCTGAACGCTCCGACATGGTCCATGGTAGACGATGTCCGACAGCTCGTTGATAGACTAAGAAATTATTTCTCATCCAAGTTCAACAACTCTTCATTCAAACTATGTCGCGAACACTGTTCCTTTGTAGATACCATGTACAGCAACGGTTCTTTTCTTACCTTCTGTGTGGTACTGTTTGAATTTAGATGAGGGGTTCTAACCTAATTTTTGTAGGCTATACTCTTATCACCACCATGTAAAGAAAGAATTTTGGCTTAATGTTGAGCTAAAAGTAAAAAACAGTGCTGGACATTCTCTTACGATGTGCCGTGCTAGAATCCAAGTGGTATACCACTGTTTAGATCAGGGATGTACTGCTCTGCAAGTCGATTGATTGGTCATTGTTAGTCAGCAACTGCTGCGAAGTTCTGTACAAGGGAAGGGGATTGTCAATCTTGTAACTTCAGAGGAGACCAAGATCATCTTTCGGGATCGGGATCCAAAAATTGCAGGGCTACTACTGGTACTGGCAGCCTGGTAGGGCGATCTTGTAACTCCAGAGAAGATCAAGATCATCTTTCTGCTATGATCAGACGTGAATGAAGTGCCACATAGACGAAAAGGAAATGCATCATGCCAATCTAGGAAGATACATTGCATTGTGAGATCGAACCTGGACTTATAAAGCACAAGCAGTTGCCAGTAAGTTCTAGGTTGTAACATTCAATTTACATATAGATACAGAGTCATTTTAAGAAATACAAAGCAAAGGACATCTGTGAAGTGTAAACCACCACCCTGACCAACTGTGGTTTTATAATAGAAATATAGATGAATAGAATTTGCCGATGCCATGCCATGATATGTGGCCCCTTTGGCATAACTTATATTTTGTCCAGAATCAGTTTTTTGGCCTTTTTCAAAAGAAGGTGGCTGCGGCTTATTAGAGATGACTGTGAAAAGCATATTATGCGCTATTTAGTCCACCCTCAAATTAAGCTAATCGGCTGCACAACCCTGTCATTTGGGTAAAACTCGAGGTGCTGGCAAGTATGAAAAGATTGTGTACGGGAACTTCGTCATGTAAATTTCTTGGGTGCAGATGTGCAAGAAGAAATACACTGAAGTATTCCCTTAGAATCTCAACAGTGTGTTAACCGGAAGTACATCACCTTAAATGTTCAAATTCTTCTAGTCAGCTTAGATGATCAGGGAAAACAGTCTACCCCACACCCCCCACACCCGCCAAATCTATGAGGGGTGAAATATATCACCCCTCAAACCTATGCAACCGGTTGTTTCACTCCTGAATTATCCAAAACTGGTCAAATTACACCTTGAAGAGTGGTTCTGGACGGCGGTTTTGCTACACTACCTTGGTTTTGTCTTTTTTTTTTAAAAAATGGTACAATCTTTGAAGAAATATAGTAAATCACAGAAAAATCATAAAAATGATAAATTCAATTTTGTTGGACTCCACATGAGTAGATCTAAACAATGAAAAATATATGTATGATTTAGTACCTTTTTTTGTTGTAGCTTTAAATCTATGCTTTTTTGTAATTAATTCGTAGCTGTAAAAAGATGTTGGACTACATACCATATCATATGATCATTGTATGGATCTACTCATGTGGAGTCCAACAAAATTAGATTTTCCATTTTATGATTTTTCAAAGATTCAGACAAAATAAAAGAAACCATGTTACTGTAGCGAAATTGCCATCCAAAACCCTGTTTCATGAGGTAATTTGACCGGTTTTGAAAAGTCCAAAGGTGAAACAACCGGTTTCATAGGTTGGGTGATGTGTTCCACCCCCTATACGTGGGGTGGGGTTTGGGGGTGAAGTAGACTCTTTCCAATTATCTGGAGGTGTTTTGTTTCATTTCCAAGACAAGACAGATCACAGGTATACATCACAAGCAGAGCATTGCAAACATTAAATTGAGAACCAAACAGATATATCCTAGATCGCATTGTAGCTGTCATACAAATATATTCGGCTTCCTTTTCCGACTTCTTGCTTAGTGTTTTCCTCTCATAACAAATTTATCATAAAAATCAGTGTGCAATATTTTTCTCTTAAAACAAATCTGCCGTACAAATCAGCATAATATCTGCCGAACAGACTCCATCAAACAAAAATATCTACGAACTCTCCATGTACATTCAAAGCCAGCAACGTCAAGCAAAGCAGCACAATTGTCTTCATGATAACTTGATGCTATTTCTAAATTCAAACATGTCAGCTGCACAGGAGAGATGATGCCGGATCAATCAAAGGATCACTATCGGCAGTTTCCAGTGGACTATCCAAAACACACACACATATCAGGAAAGAGAAAGGAACGGTGATGAAATTCAGGAAAATAACTACAATACCTCAACCTTTCACAGGGAGGAGGCGCAGCAAATAGGGATATATTGCATCCAGCTAGGGACTGATTGGAGCCTCTGAGCCCGCCCAACTCGGCAGGGGTGGCGCCATCCTTCTTCCCACGTGTGGGGTGGCTGTAGAGCTCAAGTGTTATGCATTTTTATTTGGAAATCTAAAAGCATAAAATGGTATACAGCATGCATTCATTCAGAAAATAAGCTCGCTGCCTATTTTCTCTATCTATGAGTCTATGACTGTAAAGAACAATAAATTTCCACAAGAAACTGAATATAGAAGCAAAGCCTATTCTATCTTTTATTTGTTCTTTTTGTTAGTTGAATTAAAAGAATACTCTTGGCAAAATTTTGCCAATGCCATGGGCTACAGATATACTGAACAAAGAGGCATCCATGATCCACGTGGTTACTAAACATTAAGCAAGAATAAATGCAAACGAACCTAAATGCTAACACAAGAAGACATTGGTTTAGCTGATCCTAACATAATCAACTGATGAAGGCCTTAACAGTGGCCAATTCGAGATGGAAAATGTGTAAAGTGGTTTACATAAAATGATTTGCACCATTAACGGGCGACCGCGAATACTCGTACCAGCTAATAATTTTACTCGTAATTAGGACTTGGCCACAGTTCATGCATGCGTAGAAACATTAAGCAAGAAGACTCATACAGTAGTCCTGTGCTTCATTAAAAAAAAGAAAAAGAAGAAGAAGAATACATATACAGAGAGCAGTATGTAGAGGCATTGGGAGTCGATGCATATACATTTGTGGCTGCTCCGCCCCGCGCCGTCGGTCCCTGCGCGCCGCTGCCTGGCCGAGGAGCTGCGCTGCACCCGCGCTGCCGCTTGCTGCGCGGCCGCTGGATCGGAGCTGCTTCGCCCTGTGCGACCGCTCCCCGTCGCGGCCGCCGGAGGCCCCGCCCGTCGCGTCGGTGGGCACGCCGCCGTCCTGGCACCCCTGCGCGTTGAACCCTACCATCTGGATGGAGAGAGAGAGAGAGATAAGGTTTGCTTCCTGACCGACGGGAGAAGAGCACATGCACATCGAGGGGCGGGAGCACGCGCCCTCCCCTAGCCGTTGGTACTGGCCGTCCTCCTCCCCGAGCTGCTCCTCGCGTCGACACCCGGGCGAGTTGTTACTACGGGGAGGGGTCCGGAGCGAATCCAAGGAGAGGACAGAGGAGGGCGGGACTACGGGAGGGTACCGCCTGCGCGCGCTGTTCCGCCTGGGGAAGGAGGGGGTCCGGCCGGAGCGGATCTGGGGTAGGGATGGACAGCGGCAGGGTCCGGCGCGCATAGACATTCGACAGCGGATCAGTGGGCACTCCATGCACAGACGGTTAGGCACACGTGAGACTTCAGCCCAAATGATAGATGCATAAGCACCCAATCATAATTTTCAACTCATGAACATGATTTTGCGAGAAAATAGCCTTCATGATTACATAGTTCAGAAGGAAAAAATACATTTACGAAGCTACCATTCCATGCAAAACTTTTACTACCTAACAAATAAAGTTCATTACCCACCAAGAAGTTAAGATTATTTTAATTCTGCAATAGTTTTCTAGATTGAACATACTAAGAACTGCTGAATCACATCATCATTTTATTGACCGAAGTCATTCAGCAGAGAAATACTCATTGGGGCGTTTTACTGAAGGTTCTGCTTTAATCAAACCAACGAAACTTCCTATCAGTAGAGCCCTCCAAGCAGCCGAGGAGACGGATCCATTGCCATCATTATTTTGACCTTTACAAAGATTAGACAACATGTGATTTATTTGCAATATCATTCGTAATTCTCCATGAAGCAGTACACAATAATAGCGTACAGACCAAATTAAATACCGAGTAGCACATCTTACATCTTTAAGTTGAGCGATCTTGCAGCACTCAACTTAGACTGTGTTCACCTCTATCAGTAACATGTGACATTTACACCATTCCTCTTTGTAAATGATAGCATTTCGTGTCAAAGAAAATAAATAATTAAATTTAGGAACTAAGTGCATGAACATCAACATGAACCACCTTGGCGGCTGCAGAAAATCTAGGGGTTGTAGTTGTGCTGGTGGAGCGGATTCTATGATGAATTTGAAACCGTTTAAAAAACGTTTGACAAAACATTTTCTTCAAGCTGTGTAACACTGCAATATCCCTACCCTTTTCTTTTCTTTTAATTTATTTCTTATTTTTGTTTTCTTTTTTCCTTTCTATTATTTTTTCTCTCCTTTATTTTCCATTTTCTTAAAATTAACATTCTCCCATTCGCCGTTATTCTCTTCTCCGGCCTTCTCACGAGGCTCCACCCACTGCCGCCGACCATCCTCAGCATACCGCCGCCATGCCACCGCCACTCTCCAGGCTTCACCCACGGACATTTGTTGTCAGCCGCGTCGGCACGTGCCACCTCTATTTCGCCCGCACCATCATCAGTGGTGGGCGCCTTGGCCGCTGCCCATGCGCCACACGGGCTGCAGTTTCCACATCTTCTGCTGCCGATGTCCCTCTGGCTACGTCGCCACCACCCACGGCTCTGCGCCCGCCACCAGTCCGCATCTTTGCGTCGGCACCCTTCATTGCGCGGTTGCGTCGGCCACCAGCTTTTAAGCCCCTGCTGGCCACCATCCTCTGTTCCCCTGCGCCTGCCGTCGGTTCTCCAATCCGTCCGCGCCACGCCATCCTTGAGCCATTTATTTTAATAATTAAAGAATTAAAGCCTATTGTTTTAATGCTAGGGAGAATAAAAGTGAATAATACCGTACGAATATTTGAGGATGCTTTAATTTTATTCGACTTAAGTGATATATCAAACGTACACCACTTGTGAAGTTGAATAAGAAGACTGGTGAGCCACACACACGCACTCACTCGCCTCACCGAACCGGGCCGAGGCCATGGCCGTGGCCGTGGGTGATGTGGGTGTGGCGTTTCGAGACGAGACGAGCGGGCGGTGCGGTGCGGTACAGACGGACAGACGTGATGTGTTGCGGGGCGGGAGCACCTTTTGCCGTTGAATTGAATAATCCTCGGAATATTTCCAATGGTGATTTGCTTACCTTACCCGCGACCGTCCAGGTTCGTTGAACCGCGTCCCGTCCGCATCCCAGATCTAGATCTGGGCGCCTCCCTTGGCCTATATAAGGGCACCCGCCTCCTCTCCAACTCACCCATTCACGCTCAGATACTTATGTTCAGGAGATCTCTCCCTTATCCCTCTCTGTCTGCTGTGCTTTTCGCATTCCCATCGTTTGCACCGCGCATGGTACCGGCGACAGGCCTCCAGAACCTCGACAGCTGCAGAAGATCCTGCTCGGGATAGGTGGGTGATAAGGTTTTTGGGGAGCGTCTTGACGCGACTGCTCGCTTCCGATATAGATTGAATTCCCTTTGACAGAAGATCCTGCTCGGGATAGGTGGGTGAGCGTCTTGAACCTCACAATATAGATTGAATTCCCTTTGTTTATGGAGCATATGAGAGAAAATATGAACGACTACGGTCACATGCCCCATTTTGGCAATTAAGTCCAACTTGAGGAATTTAAACTATATTGTGGGGAGTAGCTATGCTTAAGGTTAGTTTTATAATCCAAAGAGAAAGATTGGTCTGTTTTACCACTTTGGACTCAAGGATCATAGCATACTTCATGGAGAGAGACAAGCTCTCATTTTGAGACTACAAAAATCACTAGATGAAAACATTAGTCTCAAAAACACAAATTGTAGAGTGATCTCCCCCTAAATAGGTGCATCATGAGTTTGAGTTGCATGAAACGAGCACTTAGTCAATTTAATGATCTTAGGGAGGTCACTTCACAATTTGGTCAAGGCACAAGAGAAAATAATTTACAAATAATGAAATTGTGCCAAGATTACTTACTATCACCAAGAAAGTATTTGTATGACGCTATTCAAGAGCTGAGAATATTCATTTGAGGTTCTTGAATCAATCTTGAGGTATATCACTTTTTGGGCGTCTTGGGCGGGCCGTAACCGAGGCCGGTTTTACGGTGAGCCTAAGTGAAGAAATCCTTCAAGTCTCCAACAGCTCATGATGCCGGTATATCTTCATGAGTCTTCAATTTCTAACAATCACCCTGATTCTTGAAGCTCTATAGGTCTGAATTCCCAGATCCCGGAACCTCCGAAGAATTTCCCGAAGGTTGAGTTCCTGCAGCAATTTCCGGAACCTCCGTAGAATTTTCCGAAACCTCTGGGGTCTGCACTTCCAATGAAACAGGGATGTTTGGCCCTTGGAGTTGGTGTTGAAGCTTGGGAGTTTTCTTCATCTTTTCTTGAGCTTCAACTTGGTCTAGCATTACCTTTGGCCATACGCTTGATTGACTTACAATTCCACTTTTTCTTTTATCTGCACCATTTAAACCAGTTTGCTCTACTAGAGAGCGGTTACAAGCATCATATGGTAAGAGGAGCATAAATGCACACAAAATTACTTAGTCAAGCCAAGTGCACAAAACCAAGGCCTTGTAGCACAAGTATCCACTTAGGATCAATTGACTAGGATGAAAGATGAAGCGTATGTTACCGAGATGTCATTGGAATAGGGATATAAAAGTTTATTCTTGACACTTGGCATTATTCTAGCTCATAGTCCATTTCTTGAGTTTTGCCAAGCCTCCAATGCATCTCCATACTCCTGCGATTCTAGCAAGCTCTTTTTGGTACCCAAACCATGTTGGGTCCTTTAGGGTTAGTCACAAGAGATTTGGGAATCCAAATGGCTCTTATGCTAGTTCGAGGTAAACAAATCACTCTAGTAGCATAGATACCATTCTTGTCATCCCTAAGTCTAGAAAATGCATAATCGACGAGTTTTGACTTAGGAATGTTACCATTTGGACAATCATTACTCTCATGTCCCTTTGACCGACAAGTGTAGCAAATACGGCTTTTGATCTTGCTTGCTGAGGCCTTGCTCTTGTTTTTGCTCACTTGTTCCTTCTTGGTCGTGTGGCTTGCTGTAGAAGCTTGATTGCGCTTGATATGCTCTTGAGGCGCTGCTGTTGCCAAAACCGGTCTAACCGGTTTCCAAAACCGGTCAGACCGGTTTGGTGCAGACAGCACCCTAGTCACTTGTGAACATGCCTCAACGAAGTGTCCATGTTGCTTGCATTTGTAGCATATCCTTATCCTTAGCTTCCTTTGCCTTTTCTTCTTGCCTTCGAGCTGAGGAGAGCACATGGATGCATAGTGCCCCATCTTTGAGCACTTAAAGCATTGTATGTGATCAAGCTTCTTTTTCTTGATTTCTTGAGCCTTGTGATTGTTGCCTTGCTTCTTCGGTCGGAGGGTTGAGCTAGCGCGGTTTGAACCCTTCTTGAAAGGATCAAGATGTCGACTAGAGGGGGGGTGAATAGTCGAACTTGAAAATTCACAAACCTTTTCGCAGCTGTTAAATCAGGTCCGGAGTTTCCGGATATTTTTCCGGATACTCCGGAAATCCGAGAATCGGGAAAATGTCCTGGATAGTCCCATCTGTCAAGGGAATCAAATTCGGCAAATTAAACTTGCTCAAATGTAAACTGTGAAAATAGGTTATGCATCGGATGAGACAAGCCTGTTTATCCACTCAAATCTTGCAGGAACCTCAACGCGAAGTAGATCGGCACCAAACCCTAGATATGTGTTCAAGAGAGATACTAGCATGCAACAAGATGAACAAGCACAAGAGACACAAGGATTTGTTACCGGAGTTCAACCTCACACCTTGAGGTCTACGTCTCCGTTGAGGTACCCACAAAGGGTGGACCTTTACACCTAGGTCACTTTCCTCCCTCTAGCGACCACAAAGATCAAGCTAGAGTTACTTACTCAATCTCGGTAATACAAACTTCCTTGGGCAGCCACAACCTTTGGATGCTCCAAGGCAACGCCTAGCCGGCTAGGAGCTCAAAGCTCCAAGAGTAACAAACACGAAATGCGTCCACCAAGCGAAGAACGAGGTGCTCTAGAGATGGGAATTCAGCTCACAAGCACTCTCCAAGCTCTTGCTCTCAATCCCTCTTAAATCTCCACCAAATCTCACCAACTTAGAGCCAAAGGGAGTAAAGGAGGGAGTGAATGAGTTCTCAAGCTTTGCGGTCGAAATGAGCAAGAGAGAGAGAAAGGGTGGAGGGGCTTTTATACCCTCACACGAAAAGAGTCACATACTCTAAGACCCGGAATATCCGGTAAACCCGGAACTCGGAAGTCCGAGACTCGGGATAAACCCGGATACTCCGGCCTCCCAAGTCGTCACCAAGAAAAGTTCCCGTGAACGCGTGTTGGTGCAAGGTGTCTCTCATAGGTTTTGTTATAGCAACTTGAGCACCTGTTCGACTCTTGGAGGACACATTTACTGTCCCTCTTTATAGTACGGCGTTCCTAGGACTCAAATTCAAAAAATAAAATAAATAAGCCTTCTTAGGAACCCTTTTGTAGCATCACTTCCTTTTTGTATAAACAATGAAATAGACTTGATGCCACATACAATTTTAATACCTGCTCATACACTAGATAAATCATTAGTTACTTAAGCGTGTGTCATTAAATCACCAAAACTCACTTAGGGGGCCAAGATACTCTTCACTTCTCAAGCTTCTTCACCATGTTGCCACGGTTATCTTGAGAAGGTTGCACTTGACTCTTTTCCTTCAACTTACTCAAGTCTTCTTAAAGCTTTTCAACCTCTTGCATGATTTGATCATTTTCTTTTGCAATGAGGTCATCACCAGTCTCTACAAATACATGCTCAATACTAGATTGGTTTGCTTGAGAACAACAAGGTTTAGTACAAGACAATTCAATATTGACATGTGAGCATGTGCATGTATGTGAGAGAGGTTGAGTGGATGTTACCGATGAAAGCACAACCTCATGAGCTACTTCTAGACAAGTATATAATTCTACAAGCCTATCATGAGAGCACTCAAGCTCCTTGTGACATGCTTGTAAAGCCATATGCTCGCTAGTGAGCTTTTCAAGCTTATCATTGAGCACCTTCTTTTCTTGCTCCAAAGATGCTACACATGTAGACAAGTTAGTAGCACAAGCAACTTTATTAAGCAAGACATCATATTTATTGACCAAGGTAGAGTGTGAGAGTTTGAAAGTTTCAAGCTTTTGTGTTAAGGACTTTAGGTGTCAACTTGATCTTCAACTTTCTTTGCCATTTGATCTTCCTTGGTTTCCTTGCTCTTCTTGGCCATCAAGCACTTGTGATCATCAACACTGGGAGTTGAGGACCTAGAAACCGCCGATACTTGTCTTGATCGCCTTCTTGAACGCTTGTTACCCTTTACTGTGTTCATCCTGTGAAAACCGGTCAGACCGGTTTTGGAAACCTGGACCGGTTCACCCACAGGTCACTTGTTCTTCGTGACTTGTTGATCCATGGGTGAGGTCACTAGAGGATCAGCGTATGCTTCTGAGGTAGAGCACTCCTCTAAGGATACTCTTGCCACTTGATCCTCACTTGTTGACGGCTTGTGTTGCTCAAACCCCAAATCTTCATTTTGGCTTTTGATTTCTCTTTTCTCATCATCCTTGGCCAAGATGTCATCATGAGCACATGAAGATGAGTGGTTTGCTGGCTTCACTTTGCATGCTTGCTCTTTGATCTTGATCTTCGCATTTGGGCATATCATAAAGATCTTGAAAAATCTCCCAAATGTCATGTGCATCAATTATGTCATCACAAATTAATTCCTGCACATCAGAACTCAAGGTACTACGAATGTAGTTAGTAACTTGAGCGTTGAGTTGCCAACATTCTAACACCTCTAAAGATAAGCTTGACAAGTCAATGTTGTCTACTCTAGTGTGAGGAGGAAGAATACTAGCAACTACAACCTCGCAAGATGTGGACCAAAGGTCCTAATTCCATTAAGTACATGAGCTGACCAAGAATCGTAGTTTGAGCCACCTAGAGTCAATGGCTCAAAAGATACCTCATATGTTGTCGACATCTTTTCTCCAAGCGGTTAAGCTCGAATCGGAGTTCCTTGCTCTGATACCAATTGAAAGGATCTTAATGTCGTCTAGAGGGGGGGTGAATAGAAGAATATGCACTTATTAAAAACTTCAATCCTCTGTTAGTACCAAAACTGGTCAGACCGGTTTCCAAAACCGGTCAGACCGGTTTTTGCTAGGCAGAAAACCAATAGACAAGTATATGCCCTCTACGAGTTCTAGCACAAACCAAACTTGGTCTAGGACTTCCACAGGTGGTTCCAAGGGTGTCAATGGAGTCCCTGCACACAGCACAAGCACACCAAAGTAGATTGAAGCGGAAGCACAAAGATTAAGCTAGAAACAACATAAGGTAATGCAAGCAAATGTAAAGGAAGTAAAAGCACAAAGACACCGAATTTATCCCGTGGTTCAGCTCGCCACTAAGGCTGGCCTACATCCACGTTGTTGAGGTAAGCCACAAGGGCTTTGGGATCTCTTTCAATCCGCTCCTCTCATCGCCAAGGCAATAGATGGAGTGTTTCACTATCTTTGATTTGCAATTACAAACTTCTTAGAGCTGCCACACAACGATCGGGAGCTTCCGAGCGACTTCTAGCCGTCTATGAGCCAAGGGCTCCAAGAGTAAAAGATGCTTCACAAGATATTCAACGAAATCAGCAGGTGCTCAAGTGTGGGATGCTCACTAGGCTTCACAAAGCTCTCTAAAGCTCTCACACAAGTCACTCTCTCAACCCAACTCAAGAATAGGGCACTAAAGGCTTACATCTAACTTAGAGAGGTTGGGGAGAGCTCAGCTGGAGTTCTGGAAGGTGTTAGAAGTGTGGAGAACCAACAGCACCTCAAAGAGGAGCTCATGGGTATAAATACCCAACTCCCACAAAACTAGCCGTTAGTCCATCGTGACAAAACCGGTCGATCGGTTTGCCAAACCTGGCCGAGACCGGTTTTCAAACCAACTAGCCGCTGGACGCCAAGACTCAAACCGGTCGAGGTTTGCCAAACCTTTGGGCCGAGCCCTACTAAGGTTTAGATCTCACGGGTTAGTCTCTCATGGGTTCACTTGAGCACTATTTGATGTTTGTTGTCCAACCAATGATTCATCCCTCTTGATAGTACGGCATACCTAAGCTCAAGATAAAAGATAAACCCTAATTAATCTACTTGAGCTTGAACCACCAAGGTACACCGGTATTTGATCTTCAATGATTCGAGGTCTTCCAATGTTGTATACCAACTGAGCACATGTTATAGATAAGTAAATATGTGCATGTGCTTGAGCATATCCACCTTGAGCTAGTGACTTAGAATTCTTTCATAGAGTAGAGAGTCAATCACTTTGAATTCCAAAGCCACTCCAATTTATCAATCATGACACTAGATGCAATTCATCGCTTTCCTCGGTAGACTTGGATATGATACTTCGAAATCCCTTGACGCTCTCAACTTCACCCTAGCAACTTTACTCATGGTCGCTATCCATAGCTTTTGCTTAGTTCCTCGTTTTAGCCATCTTGATTTCTTCATCACTTATCCTTACCACAATTGAGTCAAGCCTTGCACCATAGAGAGAAATCCATTTGAGATGCCACTCAAATAATTGTCCTTTGATTGATAATAAATATCCTTGCTTTGCAAACTTCCTTTTATAGGTCCATCACAATAGAGGTAACTACATGACCTTTGTCAAAGCTCTACTTGAAGTCTTGCAACTAGCTTCTTTGTATGAGTCAATATCCTCCACTTGATGTAAGAGTGAAATCCATTTGATATTGTACTCGATAAACTCATTGTATAGTTCATCAAGTTCCATGTTGTATCAATAGTGAAATCCCCTTGATGTCATACTCAACTTTGACTTAGTTCTCCCATTTTCATATCACAAGCTTCTCTTTTCTTCATAATATGCTTTGCTTTGTCATATAGAAGGCCAACCAAGTATCATATATAATCATGCCTCTATATTTGCTTTTCTTTAGATTAGGATCACTTGTTGTATGTCTTAAGTAAACTCTAATGGGAAGAACACATTAACAAACTCATGACATTCATCTTTAGTATGCTTGCATACATTCCATGTATAATGTCATGATCCACCCTTGTCTTCTTTGCAATATGAGCCAAAAGCATGATCTTACATAAATATCATTTATCAATAATCAACAACCTGCTCACATGCTTTACAAGAGTGTTAGTGATTTAATCAAGTTGTCACTCAACTCACCAAAACCCACTTAGGGCTTGATTGCACTTACAACACCTCCCCGCACCAACTTCGTACGGCTACATCGACCAGGTCATTTGGGATGACAAGCAAAGAGAGTGCCTCCGGCTTTTGGTACAACTCGTCTAGCACTCATCCAACTTTTGGTATAACCTAAATGTCCTCCGTTTCTACTTGTTTATGTTTAATAGTTATTTAAACATGAACACATGCACATGCCTTGTCACTCACCGATATTTTGACTATTATCTAAGACCATCCAGGGGATGAGGGAGCCAACGGGAGCTGGTTTTTCAGCTCTGCCTCCTTGTTTTGTCTCCAGTCAGCTGGTTTTCAGAGAGCTCCGAGGGAAGAGTTGTTTTCAGAATGCGTTTGGCAGAGCTCTATGAGAAGGTGGTGGAGAAGTTGCTCAAGGAGCCACCCAAACGCACCCTGATATAGCTAGCACACATCTCTCCATAACCAATAGACACACAATATGCCAAAAAGACGGTTAGTGCAGGCAGAATATATATTGAGACCACTATTCCTAATCTCTTTCCAACACCCCTCCATTGCAACTTCTTTCTCCAAAAGGTTAATGCCCAAACCGTTGCAAATAAACCGCTAATCTACAAGGCACACAAGTAGCCGCACGTAGCTGTTAATTAAAGCCCCCATGCATCTCCATCGTACATTATTTGCAACCAAGAACAACCCTAGCGATTAATTGCATTTCTTATAGGTACGTCACGTGATTACTGGCTGCGAGGAGCAATTGAACAACAAAATCTCAAGTGGTTGATGCGACTAAATAAATCTCTTAAATACAGATGACGCGTCTCAATACAGAAAATACGACTCTCTGATGTTATTTCTCACACCGACGCGGTTTGTACGGACGCCTGCGATTTATGCGTCTTGTTTCCGATCTCTGTGTGGTACGCTGTTATGTGGTGGTAGCGGTGCGCACGCGTCGTCGCTGCATATAAATATATTAATATAAAGGTGGTGCCGACGGCTACTGCACTGCACCACCCCAGGTTTCTTCATGCATGCAATGTCACGGCGGCAACAGCAGCTGTGCTTCGGCGCCGGGAGCCTGCTCCGGGGCTCCCCCGCGCGCTCGCCCACTAATCAGCAGCAGTCTGCTACCAAGGGCGACGTGGTAGGGTGCCTGCGGAAGATTATTTCGAGGCGGCCGAGGAAGGCCGCCGGCAGGAACCCTACTCCGTCGTCACCGAGGCGCGCCGCCGCCGCCGATTGCACGACGACGATGACGACGGCCCGTGAAAGGGCCGAGTCCGTGGCGCATGCCATCTCCTACTGCAAGGACACGCTCCAGCGCGTCGTCACGGCGGCTTCGCTGCTGCCCCGGCCTAGCCTCGACGACTGGCTCCACGACAACGACAGGCGGCAGGAGGAGGAGACTATCGTTGCAAGCGCCGCTGTGGCGTACTGCAGCATTGGCACGACGACGATGCAGCAGCATCGAGTGTCTGGCTCGCCGCTCACCATCGTCGACGACGACGTCGAGTGCAGGGTCTTGCAGTTGCAGCCGCTACCGCACCGGGCGATGACGCAGCCCGCGACCTGCTCGCCGAGCTGGGAGAACAGTTGGATCACCGCGAACGACGTCGTGCCCGGCAAGGAGTTGTTGCCGCATCACGGCCACCACCACACCATTGACAACAGTAGGTTTCTCAAGCTACTGATCAGCCGGCACTACTATCTGGTGTCTGCTGGGCTGTCATGCATGCAATATATCCTCTTTAATGTCTAATGCATACGCTCTCTCTTTAATTGCATGCATGATGCATCATGCGTGCGTGCAGAGTGCCGCCGCCGCGAGCCGACGTCGACGATGCCAGAAACCACAACGTCGTCGTCGTCACCACCAAGTGATTCATCGAGCCACGGCCACCCCAGGTTCTTCGTCTTCACGTCCCAGCACCGGCAGCAGCAGAGTCCTCCGTGCTTCAGCGCGAGGCTGCCATCCACGGGCGACGTCGTTGTGGGAAGCAAGCACCTGAGGAAGATCTGCACAAGGACACCTGATAAGGGGTCCTGCAATAGTGGGAGCACGGGCTCGCAGACCCCGCCGTCGCGCCTGCGCCTGCGCCTGGACGGCTCGCTCACCGCGCGACGCGGCGGGATCGAGCGCAGGGTCTCGCAACACCTACCGCACCGGGTCGCCGTGACGATGCAGCGGGCGACGGGAAAGAAGTTGACGCGTCACGGCCACGACGGCGCCATTAGCAGTAGTAGGTTTCTCGCCTGGGTTAAGTTTTAGGCTGTCGTCAATCCTGATGCATGCACACTTCAATACATGTCTAGTAATGCACTCGTTCTCTATGCATGCATATGCACGTGTGCAGAGTCGTTGTTGATGGCAGCAGAAACTGCAGTAATGTCGTCGTCACCCAGAGATCCGCCGTCGGCAGCCGATGAGCTGGGAAACTTCAGGTCGTCACCCAGGGGAGGAGCAGCACACCCGCGCCGGCAAAAGAACCACGTCGTCGCGCGCCGAAATTGCATTTGCGAGCACGGGGTTCCAAACCCTGCCAAACCGCGTGGGTCGCCTCGCCCCGCCGGGAACTTGGCCCACGTCTCGCTCTCCTCCCTCCCGTCGCCCCGCTCCCGCCGAACAAGACGCCGCCTCTCCCTCGCGGTGCTGCGGCGGGTGCGACGAGATCCAGGTGTGTGCCTCGCCACCTCCTCCGCCGCCAGGCTCCAGCTCCCCTGCTTCCCTATCTCCTCCTGCACCTCATCCCCTTCCTCCTCGTTTTCCAGCCTTGAATCGTCAGTCCAGGTCCCCGGCCTCCTCCTCCTACTCTCTCCGACCAAGAGAAGGCGTGACGAGAACGAGGACGAGGACGAGAACACAGGTGACGACCGCATCCTGGAGCCAGACAACTACATGAGCTTCACCCGTGCCTTCTGCTCGAACTATTCTCGGTGAGTAACCCCCTCTCTCTTTGTCTAACAAAATCTCGAATCTCGTTTGATTTCTTCTTGGATCTGTGTTACTCGTCTATTACCTGAACATGTGTGGATGCTTGTTTTAGGCTTAGTTCTTGTCTTATGGCTGCTAGCCTGCTACTGCCATTATATATTCATTATTACTTAGTTCAAATATAATATAAAGTTGAAAACATACCTCATTACAGGACATGTCGGCAAGTTTGTCGGTTATTTTATAAAACTTGAACAGTTCTAGGACAACTTGAATAGTTTTTGCTTCTGTCCAGTGAACCTGGAAAACATATACTCCCTCCGTTCTTAAATGATTATCTCTAGAAAACTGTGTTTCCTCACAAACACGAGACGGCCATCATTTAGGGACGGAAGGAGTACTGTACAGTAGTGTCAGCGTTTATGAATTCAGTGCGCACTTGTCCTCAGTGCACCAAGATAATGTGAGATTCTTGCATCTTCATGGGCATTTATTAACCAAGGTTATAGTTGTTGCAATACTTCAGCCCTACAGTTATTTTCGTTGACTGCTCTCCTGAATGAACTTCATGTATAACTACTCAATTTGCTAGTCATCACCTACTCACACACACGTGCTCGTGAGATGCTTTGATTCTTTTTGTTGGAATAGTTTCTTGTTCAGGCAGGGTTTCAGCTCTTGCACTAAGACTGCTAGCTGTCATTGACTAGAGATGTTTCACAGTATTTGTTTCCATAGCGATTTTGATCTCACATATAAAGGCAGCAAGAAGGAATTGTCTTCCTCGTTCACCTATATATGCTTTCTTCCATATATCTGTAAAATTTATTTCTGATTTCATGCTGTCATACATCACTTAATTGTTGGGTTGCAAACCCGATAGCCATCTTTCCATTCTTTTCTCCTGCTTCATACAATTGAACAGAACATTACCCACTGATGCTTTGCTTTTGTTTGTGTTTGTAATTACTTTCACAGTCTGGCTGTTTTTCTTGCATTTGTAGGTAGTCTAGTTTTCATTTCATTAAAGTTTGTTTTGCAGCTTCTTTTCATAACACACAATTTGTTCATTTGTTAGATGGCTGCAGGTATCTATCTAGGATTTGAGGGGTGAGAGATGGCAAATAAAAGACTCCTCCAGGAGGAAGTTCTTTCTTTTTTATATGTCTCCAGGGCTTATAGTGTAGAGCTGCAGACCGTAGTGCTTCGTAGTAGTTCATACTATATACTACTAAACCTGGCCAACATCAATTTCAGTTTGACTGGCTTGAGTTGTGTTATATATATGTTGCCTAGTACTTCACTTGTATGCAAGTGAGTCGCTTCAGGCACAAGAACAGGACTCTTTTCAGGCACAAGAACAGGGCTCTTTTAGAGGTCGACTTTATCTCTAATGAGGTATTCCTACTTTGGCACAAATTCTTATCATCCTACTACAAGATACACTTCAGTCATTTAAATCTACAGGCCTAAGGGTATTAAACATTTTCCCCTCACTTTGACCACTAATTAAGGGTATTAAACAAAGTCTGTTTTCAAAACTACCTTCACAACCCCGGGTAAAATCACGAGACGAATCTAATGAGGTGTTTGACTGTATGATTAGAGGATGGTTTCTGTAGCATTATTGTAGCAAATCATAGATTAATTATGCTCATTAGGTTCGTCGCACAAAGTTACACTCATCTGTAAAAAGGTTTTGCAAATAAACTTCATTTAGTACTTCATGCAAGCAAGATTCCTTAGGCGCAAAAAAGTGCCCTTGAGAACCAAACACGGGCAATTGTGAATCCTCATTGAAATCCGACGCAATAAACACATCAGCGAACTAAACATGTGAACCTCGTGTTCATTGATCCTCATTGAAATGTGTTGTAACCTATAATTGTGTTTTTGGACGAGTACAACTGACAACATTTAAAAACATGTTTCTGCAACAAAACCAAGCTCCTTGCAACAAACATGTGCTTTCAATGTTCTCATAATGATGTTTGAGTCATGAATGCTCATAAAAGATAATGTCGGTTCGAGAAAGGTAAGGAACCATTAAAAATAATGAAGCAGTAGTACTCTTTCAGTGCATTTCACTATGGATCTGTTTTTTTTTACAAAAGAAACGTCTATATCCTTGAAATTAACACCATCTTTCATGACAAGTTACCATGGCATCAACCATTAGGTTTTTTTCTCAAACAATGATAAGTTGTTAACGATAAGCTCAACATAGGGCTACAAGATTTCTAAATACATATTGTCATAACTAATCATGCAAAAAAAAGCATGATGTTTTATTAATTAAATAATACGTTTAAAATCACAGAAGAACAGAAGATTTTCATACTTGATGTATTTCGATTTTCAGGGCCATTAAGCTGCAAAGAGTCACATGCTGGAGTAGCTTTGCAGGTTATTTTGCATTTTCCATGGCCATGATAAAGTTACCAATGATCCCGTGTTTTTTCCCTAAAGCCCATTTTATTAGCCCATTTTCCATTGGCCTTGTTTTTTTTGACGAACTTGGTAACTGTTAATCGCGCTAATTACAACGTTTTAAAGAGCCGGCTAAGCCTATAGCCGGCTATTAGCTAGCAAAATGAAGCTATAGGTCAAAATCAGTCCTCATCTTGGACACTACTCTGAAGTCTTGATAGCAGAACAGAAGAAACTGGACATACAGTTAAAAGTACTTCAAGGGTTTATATGCCATCATTATGATATGATAAACCAGTGTCAGAAGTCCCGGAGTGCTAATTAAATGAGGACAACGATCTGAAGATTTTGGTACGAGACTCCACCAATCTTCAGAGTTCAGATACGGCAACAAAGATTGGGAAAGCATGTGGGTTTCTTCAAATTCAACATGACCATTGTAAAAAAAAAATAAGAGAGCGGAGGGTGAAGAGAGCGGTGGGGTCGGAGAGGGACCCTCTCAACTCGCGGCATCTGCCGAGCACGCTGGCGAGGTGAGCGCGCAGGGAAGTGTGATGTGGGTGCGCCCGAGCAGCGCTGGCGTTCCAACCCACCTGCGCCCTGTCGCCGGCGGCGGCGGCGCACTTGCACCACCGGTCGCGGCTCCACGGCATGTCCATGTCGGCGGAAGGGAAGGGCAGCCATGGCCATGGCAGAGGGAGGAGCAGGACAGCCAGTGTGCGAAGACTTGCATCCGAGATAGGGGGCTATGAGCAAATATTTGGATCGGAGAATAATCACGATCCAAAATAGGGGGTTAATTGAAAACATTTGGATCGCGGAGAATAGTCGCGACCCAAATTGAGGGTTTTTATGCAAATTAATTCGATCGCGGGAGATAATCGCGATCCAATCGAGGGACTGGTTTGCAAACATTATTGGCCGCAGTTCGGCTCCCCCTCCGCCGCCGGTCACCGGCGGCCGCCGCCTGACGTCAACAGCACGCCACGGAGGCCCCGGCCGCCAATTTATTCAGTGACAAGGCGCACTACAGGGTATCCTCCAGTTGCGGCGGGAGGACGCCGGCACCGCCGCCGGCAGCTCGGCGCCGGAAGAGAGCACGTGCGCCGCCTCTCCAGCGCATCGCCACCCTCTCCGCGCCGGCTTCCCTTCACGGCGCTGCCTCGCGCTGGCGGCGTCAGATGGCCTTGCCAGCCAGGCAGCCACAGCCCTGCTCCAGCTCGCCCTTCCCATGGACACCGTCGATTTCGTTCCATGGGTTCAAATGGATCTATCTTCCGATGTGATCTGACTGAGTGAATCGATGAGCTTCCAACAGCATATGATGTAGTGAAGAAACGGTGGAGTTCCTTTACAAATTTCAAGCATGTTTATGATTTTTGACTACTATATTCAGATTTCGGAGATGGAGCTAGATAGATCTTTCCTAATTTCTTTCGAATGATCAGCATTGCAGCTCAGCTCTTTTTTTTTAGCATAGCTCAGCTCATGATTTTGCACCATCGATGCTCCCTGACATCATGTACCTTTCGCTATCGTTAGACAGTGGTACACAACAAATAGGGCTGGATAAGGCATTTGTAAAATCACTGGAATGACACAAATGGACAGACATGTTTTATTGATGAAATATCACAAATCCAATATTTCAGTAACATTATTTCCACCACATCTGCACCCAGGAAATTTACATGATGAAGTTTGTCAGGACTTTCTTTACCAAATGCTCCCCGTACACCACCTTTTCATACTTCGCAGCACCGCCAGTTTTCTCCCGGCAGAACTGAACAGGCTCAATGGCAGCATCAAAGTTTGACTGTGCCATTGGTTTCAGAAAAAAAATGAGTAGGAGAAGCAATTTGACATGAGAGCAAGCGAGAGATTTATAATACCTCGTAGAAGAATGCAACGGATATGCGGTAACGAGGCGAGTTGTTGACAACTCTATGAAGCGTGGATTGATAAATTCCATTCGACCAAACCTGGACCAAGAACAATAACATGTAAGCTGCTGATTGTTAAAACAATCTGCAAAGAAGAAAAGGAGGTAAACCTTCAGCATGTCTCCAATGTTGCAAACAAAGGTTCCTGGAATTGGTGTCGCATATATCCACTCACCAGAGCGGTTTTGCACCTGAAATCACATCATGAAAGGATTTTTAGGGATTATCAAGTTGGAGTGAATTACTAAAAGTAAGCATGTTATGGTCATGATTATCAAATGAAGTTCTCATACTCTAATATCATAACAGAAGATACTGGACAGACAATTTAAGAACTCCCAAATAAATACGACACGTATATGGGACTGGAAAAATAAGAAAATACCTCAAGGGCACATATGTCATCATCCTGGTTAACCAGTGTCAGAAGTCCTGCAGCGTTAACCAAATAAGAAAAACGATTTCAAGATTTTGGTAAGAGACTCCACCAAATCTTCAGAGACATCAATAAAGATTGATAAAGCATGTGATTTTCTTAAAAATGCAACATAACCATTGGAATTCAAGTATTTCTATAGCAATCAGTAGTAATCATCATCCTCAATCCACATACGAAAATTTACTTCCAATAAAAAGATTCTCGGAGAGATGTGCTAACCGTAATCTGTGTGAGCTCCACTGGATTCGCCATAGAATGCGTCAAATACAAAAGAAGAACAGTGAGAGAGGCATCCATATTCACTAAGCATAATGCAAAATATCGATGGCCAAGACATGTATTTATTACCATCCAGTATCAGTGCGCTGATCTTCTGGAATGTCTACTGGATAACCAATCAACCTTAGCACCCAGAAAGGATCTCCAGCTGTTTCCCCTTCAAATGCATCAATTGCCCCTCCCAATGCCAAGGCTATACCATGCATGATCTTTCTTGAAAGATCTGCAACCAAAAATGGCATCATGAACACTGCTAGCAATGAATGAAAAAGAATTTTCAGAGTAGGTCGAGATTTTGACCTCTGCATAGGTTGATATAATTTTCCAGTAGTGCTTCAAAATTTGATGGGTTTTCTGGCCTGTATAAAGGTAAACGATTAGTTCCCTTGGTAGAAGAACATTTTATATATAGTGTAGAAGCAACACTGATTGTGGACGCTTTAGCACAATACAATCATACCAAGATGCAGGTTTTGTTTCAGTATTACTCTATCTGATGGATGGTGAAGAAAATTTGCAGCTACATGGAAGGTAGACATATGTTTACACCTATTTCATATCAAATCAAGACTTGACCATGCTTCTGCGGTGCTCTAAGATGCACCTGGAGAGCACTGATGGAAAGTTTTCATATGGAAACATACCATAAGTTTGATCCCTCCATTGGTTTAGCAAGATCTCCATATTTGCCAGGTCTGATAGGAGTGTAGCACTGCCATATTTGTTCTCAGGGTTCAGCTCTGAACAGCTTAAAGCATGACAAGCAAAAACAGAGATAAAAGTGAACTTACATCAATTGCTTCGTGCATATCAGGTTTACCTTTGGTAATATTCTCCCCTATCCTTTGATATCCTCTGAAAATAAACAACGAGAAGTTCACAAAGGAGTAAACAGAACTACAAGGAAAAGTTGGATATGTTTAAGTAACCACACCTGTATCCACTCTGAGGTGTCATCTTAATCTTTAATTTCTCCTCATAAGGAAGCTGAAAGAACTTGCGTGTCACATCCCTGACTTCCTTCATTAGCGACTCGGTAATACCATGGCCTTTCTGTTAACAATGTGCAGATATCATTTTCTCTTGTTAGATTTTTCAGTTACATATCGTTTGAAGATTCATATCCCTTTTCATTGTCAGAAGAAAGAAATGGAAAGCCGACTGTACATATACGTCTATCACAAGATTGAACAAGATATGAGCATCAGTATTTTACAGGATGGTTGGTTATCCAGTAGAACACATGAACACATTTTACTGACATGATTTCGCTAAAGAATTCAGAATGGATCGTTTGCTATCAGGAGGTCAACGAGAGACTGTTTCCAAGTTCTTTGCAAAGTTCTGACACATCAGTATCGTTGATTAATGCAACCTATCTCAATTGATATAGCTTGGAGCATGTGATCTGCTACCACAGTCCACAGGGCACAGGGTTAACAAAGTGATACCACATAGAAGAATCCGGCCTCCTTACAAGCATCGTCCAGCATCCTCACAACCTCCATCAAATCCGTCGTTGGCCATACTCGGATCATCAATCTTTTCGACGAGCGGGCCAATGTCTGGCAATTGTTGGAACAAACAAACTCCATGTAACACAAAATATTGGCACAGAACAAAGAGAGGACAAAACGCGCGAACTGCAACTACTCAGAATTGAGAGCCTGATTATCAATCGAATCCCCGTTTTGAGTAAGTCAAATGCCCAAATTGGAGTGATGGGAGGAGCACATGCGTGAAATGGAATGAGATCTGGACAATTCCACATGGCAGAATCTGACCCGGATACCCGGAATCTGAAACCTTTGGAGGCTGAATCACATCCAGAATCTAGAGAACAGATTGATTGATTGCCAATTAACGCGTACCGATCAGGGGGATCGCCTTGAAGTCGGAGCCCATGGCGCAGACACCGTAGGGTGAGGGAGCTCGAGCTTTGGGGATAAGTGACGCTGATCGTTGGAGCTTGCTTGCGGCGATGGCTGGCACTCTCGGCCAGACGGTTAGTTATGAATACTCCATGTCTCCATGACAGATGCCAATGGGCGAGGACAAACAGCGTGACGTCAGATTCACGAGCCCACCATGTGTGTCGTTCAGCATCCGAGTAGATTCACACTGAAACCAAACATTGGATTAACACCAATGTGCCCCCACCGGATTCATTACACTTTTGGTGGACTTACGATTCCAGTATTACGTACCCATTTGCAACAACTTGCGAATGCTCCGCACATAATACTGGTACATGATGTTGAAAAATAAGACGTCCGAGCAATCCACACAAATGTTTCAAAAAAAAAATCCACACAAAAGCATTGGCCAACATGGTAACGGCATGAAGTATTGGATTTCTGAACAACCAGTATCCAACATCAAATGTTGGATCTCTGCACGACCAATCCAGTATCCAAGGCAACCGGCAGTGTAGAGTTTCTTCTAAACAAGGACACACAACAGAAACCAGTTAAAACTATCATGTCAGATCGCCCAACACCAATGCTTTCGGCAACTGCTCTACACCAAAGCAGAATGTCTT
Source organism: Cenchrus purpureus (assembly GCA_022644695.1). Classification (NCBI taxonomy): domain Eukaryota; kingdom Viridiplantae; phylum Streptophyta; class Magnoliopsida; order Poales; family Poaceae; genus Cenchrus; species Cenchrus purpureus. Next base: position 50,328,892 of record CP053458.1, read on the forward strand.
TACCATACACCCCAGGAGGGCTGCCACAAGTATACAATGTAAAACCATTTTTTCGATTCGGTTCCCTGGTACACATATACTTTAGATTTCACCCCAAATGGTAACCTACATACTGCAAAATAATGGGTTTTAACCCTACTACCAACTATGAGAGCTCCGATAGTATCTGCTTGCCCCTTGGTACATGCGACTTTGTAGGATTGTCTTCAGTCAAGAGCCGGTACAATGAAACAATCTTGTGATGGTCAACTATGATGGAGGGCTCACTGAAGGCCTGATCCTGGCAGGCATGCTAAGCCCAGAATCACTGCTCATAACCATTGGATGGTAGAAAGAGTGGTGTGGCGTTATGGACATCTTATTCATCGAATACTCAATGTCATCATCATCGTTGAAATCTATTTCAACATGGTCAGCCATGCTGTCCACATTCATTCCTGGTGCATCAAGGTCGCCAAACTCATCGTCATCACTATTGTTGTTGCTGTACGTTGTCTTAACTAAGGACCAGAACTCAAAATTTGGACGGATATACCTGCAGGGGGCAAAGGGTCATCAAGCAGACGAAGCATTATCAAACACTAATTACAAGGACAAATAGGCTGCGTTAAAACAAAGTGTTCCTGCCCGATGCAGATTGAGAACATATAAAGAGAAAAAAGAGGACTAAACAATCAGAATTAAAATCTCTAAAATTTTATAGCATAGGATATGTCCTGGGGTTTGAGGGCCTTTATCCTAAAAACATTACAAGTACTGTCAGAACACGATGTGTGCAAAACAGGGCAGTATCTAACAAAAAGGGAGGTGATGTTCTTTTCAGATGCAAAGGGGTTCACGGTGCGGTGGCAAAAGCCCACCGGCTGGGGAGCTCAAGCGCAGGTTCAATACCTGAGTGCTGCACAATTTGTGGAAAATAAGAAAATCCCCTGTTGATTGTGGGCTGGGCCAAGCAACGGCTAGATGTCCCGGGAGTGCAGCGGGGTTTGGGGGTTTTCTCTGTCGGAAGATAAAGACTGCTTAATTGAAAACCTGGGGGCGGTCTTATCCCCACCAGCCCAGTTTTTTTTAATGTTCTTTTCAGATAAGAGGGTGGAGCATGGCTTCCTTTATTGACATATAGGATGAATTTGAAACTGATGCAACATGATAAATTCACTAACGAGGAATGGGGACAGCCCACACCCCTGGTGTCGGGGACAGCCATAGGGTCCCCTAACTATGGGGAGATTACCCTTCCTAAAAATTGACACAAACCATAAAAACACTCCCCGAACCGGCCACAGCCCAAACTCAAATAAGACCCACGGACCGCCGCGGCCCGATAACAGCCACGGCCCAACAGGCGACCATCCCAGCCACCCTCGAGCCGATCTCGCCGAGGGCTGCACCCTTCGAGCGGATTACCTCGCCGAGGGCTTGGCGCCTCGAGCCGATCCCGCCTCGCCGAGGGTTTGACGCCCCTCGAGCGGATCTCCGCCTCGCCGAGGCCAACCTCGGCGACAAAGACCCCGCTTGTCTCACCCGACAGGGGCATTAAATGCCCTTGCCCGCCGCAGGCGCCATAGTCAAAAGGCAATCCTCCCCCACGTCGCACCGCTGACACCGCCTCGGGTTTCGACCACATCGGCGGCCAAACCCCGCTACTATGCCGCCATTCCTAGCACTGCGGTATCAGGGTCTCGTGCGGACAGCCGTCATTCCAAACACCGCGCCGCCTACTCCCGTCCCTTCTCCCACGGCGAGCCCTCGAAAGGGCATGGGCGCACTCGAAGACGACGGCGGGCGATGCGCAAGACGCCGGCGGGCGCTGTGGCGCGGAACGCATGGAGCACGCCTTCTCCATCATCTCCCAAGATCGCACAAGCCATCCCCGGCCGCGCGCCATCCGTATGCTATCCGTGTGGCGCCAGGCCGACGGACATCACCACGCCGACGCCTTTGTGCCACTGTGGCTCCCCGTAGCGGAACCCCGAACGAGTATGGGCGCACTCGAATCGGCGTGACGACGACGACCAAACACAAACGCCGGTCAAGCCCACCCTTGAAGTCACTCCTGGACAAGCGTGGAGTCGCCACGCCACCGCGGAGGCCTGAGCTCGCCATTAAACCGCCCCTGCAGGCAAGAATCCGGCCAGACAACCGTCATATCAAGGGCACTGTGGCGCCAAGACGTCACCTTACGCAAAGACTATGCAAGACGCTTGTAGGCTACCTCCTTGGCCTATAAAGGAGGCACCGCCTAGCTACTGACACGTGAAGACACCCGACTCACCCGCATACTGCTCCCAATATTGGCACTTCGCTCGATCATCCTAGCAGGGGACTTGGAGGCTTTTCCTCCTCTCCCGCCTTGCTTGTAGCACACGCGCAATCACGGGACGACGACCGCGGCCGAAACCAGATAAACCCGTGTCCCTGTGTTGCCATTTGCACCAACCATCGAGAGGTCGATCAACAGATCTCACTAGTTAGTGTCGGGACTGTGATCGACCCTCACCGAAGTCTCGATAGTGATTCGAGATGACGTCCCAAAGGTACGCCATGGGCAGCTCGGACCCTTTCCTGCCGGATTCGAACCGGAAGCCCTTTCGAACTTCACGAACAACTACCACACGCCTTACCAATCGGATGAACTCCACTGCGTGGCGGACAACCGCGGGCCCGATCCTCGCCGACGACCGACGCCCGGCGGAACCCACGGCCGCTCGACGTCTCGGCGCCGCGACGCCTCACGACGCCTTCGCGTCGAGCGCGCAGGCGACGGAGACGGCAGCACGCGACGGCGCACCGCCAAGCGACGCCACCGCTAAGCGACACGACGGCGCACTCGCAGGAAGACGCGCCACGGCCGCAGCTCTCCACGGATGCCGTACCGCAACGCACGCCTCATCCGTCACACCGACATGGCCGATACGAGGATCTCTCGGGCCATCACCTACCTGTCACCGAACCTCATCGCCACCACCAACGACGAAGTCAGACCACGCGGCTGACCGCCGCCCGCTGACCTCGCAGACGCCACGCTGGGATTTCTCCAGATACCGGACCCCGTGGTGTTCCGGCGGTTCCTTGACGCCGCGGACTATTGGTTCGGTTGCTCCGACGACTCCAGTGAAGGGAGCTACGATCCCATACGCGAGTGCTTCGTTGTCACCATCAACGAGCACGAGGACGGCGCAAAGCGGTGGGGATGCGCCCAAAGACCAGAGCCAAACCCGCCACCGCCCCACCCGGCGCAATGCGGACATTATCTGCAGCCTAGCGCGAGCTTGAGGCGAAGCTCGCAGAGGAGTACCGACAAGTGCGGCTCTTGCACGCCACCATCGCAGGGGAAGCCTCGCTGGCGCGAACGCCCGGAAGCCGGGAGGCAGGCCCGTGAACGCATCAACGCCGACTTCAACGCCGTCGACGACCGCACACGCCACCACGAGCGCCAAAAGCTCACACGGCACATTGCCGGGCCATGCCCGAGCAACGCCAACGCCCGAGGCGAACCCACGCCGCGGCGAGGCGCAGTCTTATCGAGCGGTGCGCGGCAAGCCGAGAGCTCCGTGATCCGCATGCGCCGATCCAGTCACGCCAAAGCGGCAAGGCGGCGCGAGATCAAGAAGCATCCGTCCACGCGGACGGCGGCAGATACCTACGAACCGGCAGACGCTGGAGCGGATCTTGACACACGCGATCGGGCCCGAGATGGTGATGCTCGCAACGCCCGAACGCCAAGAGAAGGGGCGACGCGAAGCAAGAACGGCGGGCTACCACCCTCGACGTGGTGGTCGCCACACGACCGGGAGGACCGCCACCGACGCAAACCCCGGGACCTGTGTTCACCGGGAGATCCGCACGAGAACATCCCCAGCCGCTTCCGCCACCACGACCATCACCAAGTACACGGGAGACGGACCGAGTCCGGCTCAACGACTACCGCTTTGCCACGGTGGCGGCGCCACCAACGATGCGGTGATCATCCGCAATCACCGCTACACCTTGTGGATTCGGCCGGACGTGGCTCGAACATCCGCCACCCCGGATCCACCGGGACGACCGTCCGCACGTCGCGGAAACTTCTGAACGCACGCAAGGCCCCGAACTCACGGGACTGCGGGGTGCACCGTAAACAGCGAGTCGCCCGGGACTTCATACGGCGCTTCCAAGCGCCGCAGAGCTCCCGAGCGTCGCCCGCCGGAAATCGCGCCTTCCTTGAGGGCACGACCGCCGGGATCGTGCGCGAGCTCGGGAGAAGCCCGCCCGACTCAAGCGCCGACATCGCCACATCACTTCCGCCTCGGGAAGAGGCGGTGGGGCGATTTTCGGCAAGAAGAAAGGCAAGCGGACGACGCTCCGGAGGGCGCAAGTCCAAGGAACCCGCAAAAAGCGTGGCAAGAAGAAGGGCAAGAAACCCATGGAACAGACGAGGCCCCAGGAAGTCAACGCGGTCGACGCCGCCAATGTGGGAGCTCGAGGCCCTCGAGGTGGAGTTTCACGACATGTTGAAGAAGCCCCTGCACTACCACAAGACCCAGTCCAACCACACCTCGAGCAATGCGACATGCTCAAGAAGTACTACGCCGCCGCCGCGAGAACGAGGCCAAGAAGGACAGGGGTGACGAGGCGCCGACGGTTTCCGCAGCTGGAGAACGCCTTCCTCATCTGGGGCCGACGGTGGACATGTCCACCACCCAACGCAAGCACGAACGGCATGAAGTTCTCGCCACGAGAAGGCCCTCCTCCTTCCTCGATCGGCCTGGAGGCCATCACCTCCGCAAGGACCACCCGAACCGCATCCCCAACCCGCCAAGACTGGTCGCCGACGTCGACCCATCGCACCGCGATTCTCCAAGGTGTTGATGGACGGCGGCGCGGCTCAACATCCTCGCGCACACTCCGATCGACGGGATCGGTCTGGATCACCGGCCCAACACGACGCCGTTCCATGGCGCACGCCACGCAGGCGCGTCCGGCCCTCCGGGCAGATCGACCCATCGTCCGTTCTGACGCCGACAATTTCCGCAAGGAGATCCTCACCTTCGAGGTGGTGGGGTTTCGCGCGTACCACGCCATCCTCGGGCGTCCGGCTACGCCAAATTCATGGCGGTCCCAAACTACACCTACCTCAAGATGAAGATCTGGGGCCAAAGGGTGTCATCACGGTGGGCTGCCGATCGAGCACACATTCGATCGACGCCGAGTGCGCGAGCATGCCGAGGCGCGCTACGGACGAGTCGCCGTCATGACATGGAGAAGCCGCCAACGAGGGTCCCGACTCCCCGCCAAGCACGCGGTAGCTTCGAGGTCGCCGAGAGACCGAGGTACCCTCGACGCCGCCGCCGAGGGCAAGGTGTTAGGGTCCGCCCACCGACCAAATAGGAAGTGGTGCTCGCCGACTTTCTCCGCCAACGCAGACATCTTCGCGGAGCCCCTGACATGCCGGCATTCCGAGGGAAGTCGCCGAGCACTCCTTGACATCCTACCTCAATCCGTAGTGCACAGTACGCGACGCTTTGACGAAGAAAGGCGCGGACGATTGGAGTGGAGCCGCGAAGACTCGGAGGCCGGATTCATCAAGGAGGTGTTCCACCGAGTGGCTTGCTAACCCGTATTAGTTAAGAAGAATGGGAAGTGGCGGATGTGTGTAGATTACAGGTTAAATAAAGCATGTCCTAAGGTTCCCTTTCCTTTGCCACGAATCGATCAAATTGTGGATTCCACCGCGGTGCGAGCTTGTGTTTCCTGATGCCTATTCGGTTACCACCAAATAAAGATGAAGGAGTTCGATCAACTCGCGACCTCTTTCATCACACCGCTCGCATGTTTTGCTACGTGACAATGCCATTTGGTCTTCGAACGGGGGCCACATACCAGATGTATGCAACACGCCGGAGATCACATCTGACCGTGGAGGCGCACGAGATGACATTGTCGTCAAAACCAGAAGGCGACGACCGGTCAACGACGGCGCTGACATTCGATCGCCGCGGCGAACGGGTCAAGTTGAACCCCGGTGCGCGTCTTGGGTGCTGGCACATGCTGGGTTTCATTGTCTCCCAACGGCATTGAGCCCAACCCGAGAAGGTCTCGACCTCGACCGGACGGGGCCGATTCGAGACCGGCGGGGCTGAAGGTGTTGGGCTGCTCGCCGCTTTGAACCGCTTCATCTCACGGCTCGGCGAAAAGGGCTTGCCCCTCTACCAACTCCTCGAAGAAGCACGAGCGCTTCTCGGACCGACGAGGCCCGTGAAGCACTCGACAAGCAAAGGCCGCCCACGCGCCAATCCTCACGCCGCCTCGAGACGGTGAACCTTGTACCTTTGCCGCGACGACCACCTGTGTGGTCACGGTCATCGTAGGGAGAGGGCGGAGGAGGTCACGCCCGCCCAAAGGCCGGTATACTACATCAGCGAGGTGCTATCCGAAACAAAGGCGCGGTACCCACAAATCCGTAAGCTCCTTTACGCGGTGGTACTCGCAGACGCGCAAGCTCGCGACTACCGAGGCCCACCCGGCCACCGTGGTCTCGCTCTTCCCGCTAGGGGAGATAATCCGCAATCCCGGATGCCCTGTAGAATCGCCAAGTGGTCCGTGGAACTCATGGGTGAAACTTTACCCACGCCGCCAAGAAGGCGATCAAATCCCAAATTATCGGACTTCGTCACCGAATGGACAGACACTCAATTGCCCCCATTACTGCATCCAAGCCGAGTGTTGACCTCTACTGACGGTCGGTGATGAAAACCGAGCGGGCGCTGGCCTCGCTTCATCTCGCCCCTGAGAGCACACGAGGTACACGGCGCGCTTTGCACTTCCCCGCCGAACAACATGGCGTAATACGAGGCCTCCTCGCGGGCCTCCGAATCGCCATTGAAACCTGATCAAGCGCCCGACGCCGAGTGGGATTCGCACCGTAATCGATCAAGTCATGAAGAACGCGAGCCGCCACGATGAGAAGATGGAAGCATACGCAACGCCAGACGCACTTGAAGACAAGTTCTACGGTCGAGCTCAACCACGCCCCCGCAGAGGCGACGAGCCGGGCGAAAAATCGCCGGGCGATCACCGCTCTCCAACGCTGCCAGCGATATTGCCGAACCCTCCGCCGACCTTAACAAGATCTCCTCGAGTCGTGAGAGCCCTGGGCTCCTCGAATCCAACGTGAACCCATGGACAAGGACCCTCGAACGAGGCGCTTGTGCTCTCCTTACCGAGGGTACGGGAGCCGACGAGGTCGAGGCCATGGAAACCGATACGGCCCTTCCCGCGTGAGGATCGGAGCAAATACCGCTCGATCGATCGAGGAGCTACCCTGACCGACCGAGGCGCAGGCGACGCCGAGAAAGGCCAAGTCGCTCACCGTAATTGACGGCGAGCATAAGCGCAAGCCACGCCCGAATCCCGCAGCGATACGCCCCCATCCCCAAAGGCCGCGAGTTGATCCGGACATCCACGCGCGCAGGTGGCCATCACGCAGCCGCCGCACCGTGGCAACGCTGCCCGCCAGTGGCTTTCATCGCCCACGGGCCGCCGACGCCAACGAGGTCGGCGCACCGCGAGGGATGCCGCCCACGCCCACAAGACCCACCTCCTCGCCTCTTCGCACTATACCCATCACATGGCCATTCACCGTACGGGACAGACAAGACGGCTGGCCTCCGCTGCACTGCAGGACTGATCAGGCCCTTCTCCGCTGGCCAGCCTCAAGGCCTCGATTAACGCTTCTCCACCGCCTCCCGGGTGAGCCGCCGATCTCGCCTTGAGTTTGAAGCACAGCCTGCCGGCTGCCGAGGTACGCCTCGCGAGCCGGGATCAGCCTCCCGCGCTCCCAAGGCCAAAGCGTTTTCGCAGGAGGGCTGACCGAGCCTCGAAAGGCGTTCGCCTTTCCGGAGCCGACCTCCACTCGCTAAGACGGCGCGCCAAGGCCTCGCCGGAGTTGGTCTCCACCCTCGAGCGCCGTGACCTTTCTCTCAAGAGCGCCAGCCATTTTTCGGCCCCGCCTTTTGTCACCGGTCTCTGCCAGACCGCCGAGGGTCGTGGCGTATGTCCCGCAGAGTCGGGCTCGCGCCTCGAGGGTCGCTCTTCGCGCCAGCTGTAGCGTTTCGCGGCAAGCGCCACGCGCCTTCGCACTGCCTCATCACCGCCGCCCGCACTTCTTCCTTCTCCCTCCCGGAGCGCCGGTCTCACTCGCCGACCTCCTTGGCTTTTTCCGTCCGCCGTTGCGCTGGTCGGTGTAGCGCCCCTCCACGCCCATGAGCTTGTACTCCGCCCAGCCTTGTCCGGCTCACTAGGCTTTCCACCATGGCATCCAGAACTCAGACATCGCTCCCTTTGCATCAAAGCGAGGTCGAGTCAGCCTCTACAGGCGGTCGAACTTCCTCGCCTCACCGCCTCAGTAGTAACGAAATGCTAAGAAGAGAATCAAGCAAGAAGCGCCCGAGCAAGAAAAAGCAGAAAACGGTGACTATTGACAAAGATTCTTACCAGAAGATTTGAGCGACCGCCTCCGTGGAGCCCCTCGACTGTAGCCGGGCAAGGCAGAGACGCCAAGCTGCTGGCGCTCCTACCACGCCCACTCGCCCTCGCCTCGAAAGCAGATTGCCGCGACACCCCGGGCGACGAGCCTTGCTCCCCACTCCAAGCTGACGGCCGGCTGCAAGACGGACGCCGACGCCCAAGATCGGGGCGCCGGCCGCCGGCGATATCACGCACCCGCCGATCGCACCTACCAAGATCTCGGCGCGCCCGGGTCCGATCCGACCGCCACCTCATCGCCCTCCGGGGCGAATCACCACTGTCAGGGGGTCTCGACCGCCCCGCATGCCCTCAACGCCCGGCTTCCACACGAGCGCGCCCGCCGCCTGTCGCGGGTCAGGTCGCCGCCGCGCGCCGCCGCCGCCACATCCTCCTCGTTGCCGCAGCATGCCCGATGCCGCCATGGCGCGCGACACCCGCCTGCCGGGCCACTGTGCCCGCCCGTCATCGAAGCGAGGCCTCGCTACCGCCGACGCCCCTCAGCTGAGCGCTTTAACGGGCGCGAGCGAAGAAAGCCGCCCGACAACGAGTAGAGTAAGGTGAGCGACCACGCCCACAAAAATCAAAAGACACGGAGTGAGTGAACGCTGCCACCTCAAGCTGGAGAAGCTCCCGCCGCTTCCTCAAGGCCTGGGTGCCTCCATGACTGCCGCCGCCACTAGCGTTGAATCATCTCGACGGGCGGCACTGCTGCCCGCCTGGGGTCGGCCTGGATCACCCTCGGTGACGGTGGGCCAAGGGCTCCCACTGGCTTGGAGGTGGCCTGCTACCCCCTCGCCTCCCTCCTCGTCCAAGACGACCACCAGCCCCCGCGGAGTGAAGGCCTTGTCGCCTTCCCGCAATGTTCGCATCAAGGTGTACCCGCCGAGGCGCCTCCCGCCTCCCGCCGATCCTCTTTCCTTCGCCCAAGCGTCTTGGGCCCCTCGCCCCTCTCACGGTCATGTTGTCGACCGCTTACTAGGGTTGAAAGCTATCAATCCCACGGATAACCTCAATATCGCTTACTTTCACATTTGAACACGAAACTAATTCGACCGCAAGGATGGAAACGAAAATCTAAAAACGAACTTATGGATATCAAAATATTCAAAACGAATCGATTCGGACGGGAACTTGTTCTAACACAATTGAATACGAAAACTAAACGGACGCACTCGTAGAAACTAGTTACCCATAACAACATGTTGACAACTAATTCCCTCGACAAAAGCTAAAATTTTGACTACAACTAAAACATAGGTTTGGTATTTTTATCTCTAAGACATTAATAATCAAATCAACATATAATATTTTTCTCTTAGAACTAATCACCGCATAAATTCAAAGTACAACATAATTCACTTAATCGACCATAATTATTTGGAGCCATCTATGAGTCCCACTGTAAGTCTTATCTAACCATTTCGGAACAAAGAAACAAAAATAAAAACCACCATTATCCTCTCATCCATATGCATCGCACTCGCACCAAGACGAGTGCACGGTCAGCCAGTCCTCCAACCTTATTCTACGGCCTGCGACATCTATTTTTTTTCGGCCCGCCAAGCCGAGGTCATTAAGTTGCCGGCGCCATCCGCGAAGTTTCTCCCCAACCGACAGACTCGAGCAGCACCACTCCTCGCCCCAACACCGCCTAGAGCGGGAACCCGCGAGATTCAATGCCAAGAAAGGAAAACAGAGCTCCTTGTTTCCTGGCCCGCCGGCAGCGCGGAACTCCTCCGCCATCAACGGACGGCTCAAGCGCAGGCTCGCTACTGGACGACTCGAGGTGCCCGCCCTACCCCGCTCGCGATCACTTCGCCGCTTCCACGCCGACGCAGGCGGCGACTACGCCGCTTCCTCCTCTCCGCACACCGAGAGGCGCAGGACTACAGACCAGATCTGCGCCGCCATCGTTTTCGCCGGGCGGCGCTTCCGAGTTCGGGCGGCGGCGTGATTCAATGCTAAGGATCCGGACATCTTGCAATACCTGACAGGCGGAGTTGCCACCCACGGGCCGTGGCGTGAACCCTACTGTTGGCCGTGATCCGAGACATGAGTGTAGTAAATGGCTCCTCACGGGCGTGCTCGGGCTTCTTTGCAAATTCGGATGTTTTGGTTATTATTGCGCGCGGATATCCTGACTTAAAACGGGATAAACGTAAAAGGCCTGGATAGACCCAACCCATTTCTCGCCCCGATTTCGACCGATATCCCGATTTTCGCCGATTTCATGGTCCGCAACACGAAAAGGTCGATAAATGTAGAAAACGGGCTATGAACGGGAATCAATCATCCTGCCCGCTTTCAACCCCACCGCGACCGAGGCGCCTGCGATCCGACGTGAGACATTGACGCCCACCCCGCCGCCGCCAGCCCACACCGCTTAGGCCAAACACGGAGAGATCAAGAGAGCAAAGGCATGGATCGGTAGACCACCGCCGGGAGCATCGCAACCATCACAAGTCGCCGCCGCCAAGTTCGCACCACCTTGAGGTTCACCGCTACCGCTACGCTGCGGGTCACAGACTGGGCTCAAAGCGAATGCTGCCTCCAAAGAACCGCGAACGCCGCTAAGGACACCGGGTTACGCCCACTCATCTCAAAGATGAGGATTTCCTCCATGAGGGGAATGATCACGGTGATGGAAGTTGACGATCACAGGTACGCCACGCCGCTGCCCGCCAATCGCTTATGGTATCGCGAGGCTCGAGCCTCCGGCCGCCGGGGCGACACCAGATGTCCACGAAAATACGGGCTCTCTCCTTCAAAGACTCTTCCCCGGGTTTCACGGCCATGCAAGGTCGCCGAGACATTGCTGCCCTCTGCGAGGTAGAACCACCCTTATCCTAATCGGAGTTGTTTGACGCCATCAGGACCTGGATAGCTCGCCCCTTCTGGAGGTCCCGCTCCGAGAGGTGAGGTCACGGCTGCACAACCGTCAACGCCGCTTTTTCCCCGCGGGCGAGCGTGGAGCTCGAGCTCGAAGAGATGGACCTATTGGTGTCCCCAAAGGCACGATCTCAGAATCCTCGCAGACGGCGACGAACGAGGCCGCCATGAGATGGCGCTGGGGTTGGTCAGGAGCCCACTCTAATGATGGCATATCACCGCATGAACTTGCTTTCATAGGCTAGTTGAAGCCGCCGTGTAGCCGCAGGAAGTCGATTTAACGAGTCTTGGGCGGGAAGGTTCGTTCCGACGGCGGCGGACCATCCACGCCGGATTCGCCGCCGAACCGGCTAATCGATCGCCGAGCACTGGGCCGCCGATCACGATCCACCATCGATCGGGCCACGGAACGCTCCCGAAGACTGAATCAAAGACATGGCGGGCTACGAGGAGCGTGGTGGCAACTTAACGAAAGGGCGCAGAGCGGATCCGGCGACGCCAATACGCCGCGCGAGAAGACGATGCGCGGATGCGGATGATGAGTGATGTAGGTAAGGAGCACTTCTCGATCTCCCGTGATTTTAGGGAATCCTGGCGCTGAGCCCCTGGCGAATCCACAAAGGGCGGCTTAAGCACGTACCGTCACCTCAAGGTCGATCACGGGCCTCCGCCTGCATCGAACGGCCACGCTAAGACTGCAAGACGCCATGATTATCCGCTAACAGAACCTGTGTGACGCAGCCTGCCTCATCGCCTCCCCACGCCGCCCACGCCGCCTGCGCCGGCCAACAAAAAAAAGAAGCGCCACCCGCAAATGACGACCCGCGCCCACGCCGATCGCCGTCCAACGACGGGGTTCCTTCTCATAAGGATAGCCCCCGTAAAAACCAGAGTTTAACCTCGAGGGCTAGCCCCTCGAGGGCTGCCAGTGGTTAACGCCCGATCTAAATGGGTCCGGGTCACCGCTGTCATGACCCACCCAGACACCCTCAAGAACGGACTAAGGGATTTCTCGGGTCCAAGCCCCCAGACGACTTATATCGGGACCGGCTCGAGACCTCCGAGACCGAGGGTGCGCCCGGCGCAGATGCCCTCGATCCGGGGATTTGATCGATCACGGTCAAGCTCGACTGATCAATGCATCGATGAGCCACAGATCCACCAAGACGGGGCACCCGCTACACCCGCAGCGCCCTACTAATCGAGGTACCTGAGTTTGACCTCGCAAGTGTCTCGAACAGCGCCAGACACAGAGTCGTGACCACTGCATGTATGCCACATCGAAAGCCGGCCCCGAGCTCAAAGGTTCTGGGCGCCCATAGTTCGTGGTTCAAGGCACGAACGAGGGCAGCTTTAGGCTGAGGATCCCATCGAGGGAGAAGCTGCCGCCTCATTCCCGACGAACAGACCGAGCACGCCCAGCATACCCGCTGCCATAGTGCTCTCATGGACGGTTCCCCGATCTACCTAATTCCCGACCCTTATCGAATCCGGCACCTGACGCCACTTGAACTACCCGTCCATCAGCTTTAACGAGGATCCATGACTCACACCCGCTCACGGAAGCATGGATCACCTCACCCTCCTCTCGCGGGAAGGGGCGGCGGGCGGCGCTGCAAATAAGTCAAGAGTTTGCCCGATCGCCTGCGCGGCCCGGCCTGGGGCTCATCGCGACGGCCATACACCTCCCTGACGTGTCTCGACAAAGGTCACATTCCCCGCCTCCTCCGAGGGGAATGAGCCGAAAGCCCCCGGCTCGTCCCTGATAGGGTTAACGCCGTTCGCGACGCCAGAAGATCGCCGAGGTTTGCTGAAATATCGCCGTCACCTGAAACAAACGCCTCATGGATTGGCAACAACAGAAAACCTACGCGAGCGAAAGCACACTTCAAGGCTTCGGAGTTACACTCCGCGTGGCTTAGCCGCGCCCCCACCTTAACGCCATGCACATCCGTATGGGAAGAAAGTCCCATCAGAGCACCTTTATGGCGGTCCCTCCTGACACCCCCGCAAAGGCTCGAGGGCTACCGTGGGTCATGCAGCCATAGGGTCCCCTAATCCATGTGGAGATTACCCTTCCTTAAAATTGACACAAACCATAAAACACTCTCCGAACTGCCATAATTTAAACTCAAATAAGGCCTTTACTTGACTGGCATAAGGGTTCGACGCACGGCCCACTACAGACGACCATCCCCGCCCACCTCGAGCCGAGCGCCGCCCGCCGAGGGCTCGCACCTTCGAAAGGAGCTGGATTACCGCCGAGGGCTGGCGCCCGAGCCCTTCTGCCCCGCCGAGGGTTTGGCGCCTCGAATGATTCTCGCCTCGCCGGTTAACCGAGCGACAAGACCCTTCGCTTGTCTCACCCGGCTGTGCATTAAATGCCCTTGCCCGCAGCGCCATAGTCAAAGGCAATCCTCCCCACGCCGCACCGCCGACACCGCCTCGGGTTCAACTCTCGCCACATCGCGGCGGCCAAACCCGCCACATTATGCCGCCATTCCTAGCACTGTGCAGTGGCAGTGAGGTGGGCCCTATGCGACAAAGCGTTGTCATTCCCAAACACCGCGCCGCCTTTACCCCGTCTTCTCTCCCACGGCGAGCTCCTCGAAAGCGGGTACGTGGGCGACCTCAAGACTCAAGACGGGCAGGCAACTGGGCGATAAGCGACGACGGGCAAAGACTGCGGGCGCTGTTTAACGCATGGAGCACGCCTTTCCATCATCTCCGACCGCACAAGCCATCCGCGGCCATGCCATCCTGCCGCATAAGCCATCCCGGCGGCCATCCCCGCTACAGCGCCTGTCCGACGGACATCACCACGCCGACGTCAGGCTACACTGTGGCTCCGTAGCGAACCCCGAATGAGTATGGGCCGAATCTCGTGACGACCAAACACAAACGACGGCCAAGCCCACTCGAAGTCACTCCCGGACAAGCGGAGTCGCCACGCCACTGCGAGGCCGGAGCTCGCCATTAAACCGCCCCGCAGGCAAGAATCCAGACAACCGTCATATCAAGGGCAGCGCCAAGACGTCTTACCACGCAAGACTATGCGACGCTTGTAGGCTACCTCCCTTGGCCTATAAAGGAGGCCCGCCTAGCTACTGACACGTGAAGACACCGCACTCACCCGCATACTGCTTCGATATTGGCACTTCGCCCTGATCATCCTAGCAGGGACTTGGAGGCTTTTCCTCCTCTCCCGCCTTGCTTGTAACCCACAGCACCACCTGCAAGGTGCGAATCATCTGACAAGACACGCTCTAATCTGCCGGACGACGACCGGCCGGAACCGGGATAAACCCGTGTCCCTGTGTTGCCATTTGCACCAACCATCGAGAGGCTGATCACAGCGTATCTCACTAGTTAGTGTCGGGACTAATCCTAACACCGACACCTGGATACAAAATCTGCGCTCTTTCTGGTATAAATGCTAGCACTCATAATGCCACACAACCTGGCCAATAAAGCACACTTATTTTGGCATTAGTAACACAAACCTGTCAGATTCTCTTAGCAGATATGGATCAAACGGGAAGAACATGTCAAGCCTGTTCGGTCCTCCAAAAGCCTTTGATAAATCAGATTCAACTATATCTTCAAGAGGCAAATCCACAGAGACGTTGAACAACCTAGCAGCCCTAGCCTGTCTCAGGAACTCATTTACTATTGAGGGCAAGCATACCTACAATATCAAAAGTATGTCAAATACTACTATAAATTTATGTAAAGGCAAAACGTGGGTTTGTAGCTGCAAAACGAGACAACAAAGGTGGTATGAAATGTCATAAAAACCTTTAGAGGCTCTAGTGTGTCCATCAAAATAGGCTCTATTGGCATTTGAAAAAGCTGTGATTTAAGGTTTGGGTAGTCCATGATAGATCTCAACCGAAAGCAAAGGATATACATCACAGCCTGCAAGGCAAGAAGTACATCAGATAAATGTTCAGAGTGCTACATAGGATGACAGAACATGCAAAGAGGCAATTTAGAATGCACATGTATCCAACCAACTGCTCTTCTCTTGCTTAGCCAAATATACATACAGAAACTGGCACAACAAACCTGGCAGCTAGCATAAAATATTTGATGATCTTTAGGTTTAGTTGCCTTTGCCCGGTTCTTAGGGTCCCTATCACATTTAATATAATCATCGCACCATTCCACTAATCTGTGCAATAAATACAACATAAGTCTCAGATGAACAAATGTGTAAAACATATACATTCTGTGTTCAGAGTGCAGCCACCTGTTGAGTACAGCAACAACTGTATCTGCAGAAATGAACCTTGCCCGGGATAGATAGCTTCCAACATATGAAACTGCAGACATTCTGCACGTAAAATATGCTGTCATTGAAATTTCTTTTAACTGTCGATTCATATAGTATTGAGTTGCCAACAAATTAATCTCAGAATAAAAAGTGCTAGTTATTTCACTCTTTGAATCTCCTACAACGATTATGTTTGTCCTTGTGTACATAATAGATAGATGATTCACATAGCAACAGTGCCAAAATGTCAAAACAGATAAAATAGCCTAGGCTTCCAATCACCAACGGAAAGGTTCCCGATTGGATATACTCCTGGTATAGCAAAAAAGGGCTTACCTAGCTATTGCATCATCTTCCTTCTTAGTAAAAATATCAGTAAGAAAAAGAGCAAAGTCAACACCGCAGATTTCAGGATCGAGGGAGCAGGCATAAAACATGATAAACTGCAAGGTTAAAATGGAAGGGTCAATACAAGAGATAAAGGCATAGTGAATCTAGTTTGGAGCAGAAATGTGAATCACTACCTGAGCAAATTTGGATTTGTGCACCTTCAGCACAGATTTTCGAAATATAGTCTTTAAAATTTCAAATTCCTGTCCAGATCAAAACAGATCATGAGCAATAGCAAAATGGGAGTGCTTACATGCATTTATTTCGGAGTCACGAACTGTTATGAATATGAAAATTCTTAGAAAGCATTAGATATAACACCCTGTCCTCCAAAGCCGCACCGCCGAGCCCTTCCAAGGGGCAGGCACAACTACATATAGCACCCTACTTACATTTTCGTCCTCGCCTCATGTAAAAGGGTTAACCCGGAAGTGCTATGGCTGGTGGTAAAAGGCTTTTAAGTTGGTTCCACCCTTCCTCAACTAGCAAGGTGGTAGCAAACATGCAGGGGCCACTGTTGGGCTAGCCAAATTGGGCCGGGTGTCACAATTTGATGAGTTGTGGTTGACAATATAGAGGAAAAAATCATAGAAGACAAACAATCTCAAATAAAAAGAATCCTAAGGAAATGCATAGCACAAAGTAAAATGGGGCAATAATAGGTATTATTGGTTTACAGTACACAGGCCGATTCTACAAGTTGTTTTTGCTTTCCAACCCGACATGCTTGCCTGTACGTGGTTCCAGGTCGATTCCTAAGACGGAACTGTGACCTCTTAACTAACTGGAGGGGTTGGGTTGGCCTGGTGATCCTAACAGTTTCTATGCACCAAGTTAAGTTGAATACAGGATGAAGTCAAAGATAAGACCTCCTTAGTAACAGTATGCAATCTTTAGAGTAAATTTACTAGACCACACCATGATTATGACTAAGAATGAGTTTCATAGTTTGTACATAAACATCCATTTGAGAGTGAAGGGACCTAAGTGACACAGCCGGACAAGTTTGAGGACCGGCCATGCATTTTACTCATTAACAAAGCCATGCATTTTACTCATTAACAATCCTTAGAGGAAGGGGCTCTTACTTTAATAAGCAGAAGCAAACAAAGCTACAAGGGTACAAAAGGCTAAATAAAACTTTTAATTATTGGAAATCCATCTCATCAAGATGTTGGTTGTTTCCTATTACAAGAAAGCCACTGTGTTAAGCTTCAGGATGTCAGATAAAGACATGCTTAGATGTCAGCAAGCTGCCAGCCATTGTATCCTGGGAGACTGGGAAGCCAACACCTACACCCCAGGAGGAGCTGTCACCAATGCAGTCCACGCCACAATGCAGCTGATGCCCCATTTCTATCTCCTCCAATGCTCCATATGGTATCTGTGGGTCTCTAAGTTCCACCTGATTCCTCAAATGACAGGTATGCCAGTTCATACCCACATACATACCCCAGTGTCACTCTAAAAAAGTGTCTATTCCTTAGAACAGATGAGCCTCATGTTCTAACTATGTAGGCCGTTCATTTGGTCTCGGTTTGGTGAGGGTAGCCGGGTTAACCTGACCCGTGAAAAGTACAAAATATTTTGTTGGTGGCAAATTTAAAAGGAAAACAAGGAAAGCATACCCGTTTAGGCATATCCACATTTATTTAACTAAATTTACCATTGATAAATAATTGTAGCCCATATTGTAAACTTTATGTGGCAATGTATCTGTCTAGATTAGTAGTATAATAATGTTGCCATGTTCCCAAAGCTGAGTACGAGTTATACAAAGAAGATAGCAAATGCAAAAAATGTTTAGAAGTCATCTTCCCACCTTGATTCGACGATCACGATCACACGACTTGAGGTGCTCGCACACAACCACCATTAAGCTATCAAGTTTCTCCGCACATACATTTCCTCCAAAAAGTGCCTAACCAATAAAAGTAAGCATTAACTTATTTGCAGTTAATCATGTAATAAAAGTGCAGCACATTTGCTATTAAAACTACTAAATCAGCAACATACAAGAAACATTCCAAATATTTCAAACCTTTGTCCCTTCTTGTCCAAGGTTATCCTCGTCATCATCCAAATCCTCAAGCTCCATGTCAAATATACCTTTGTTGTGTTCCTCTTGAAGAATCTCTTCCCATGATATATTAACCTGCAAAGTTCACAAAAAGTCAATAAGATTACATAACTAGTTCCAAAGATACTAGTCATACAAAAAGAAAGGAGCATACATCCAATTCCGTAAGTAGATCCACAACTTTCTCCAACAATGTAGTCACAATTAGGTCGCCCAATCTTTCAGTGTCAAGACCCAGCATGCACTCAACAAATGATACCATTTTCTGCGAAGAAAATCCCAGAAAGTAAGACTTGCTGCTCCTAAGCAGTTTGAATGGTGTAGGTAATACCCCCCCAGGTAGTAGCCATAAATTATCAACATGGAACAAACAAAAACACCCTCAGCACGAAGAAAATTTTGTACAGAAGAAAACACGGTGAGTACTTAGAGCATGTTTGGTACAGCTCCTCTTGCTTCTAATTCACTGTGAGAAATGCAGGCAGCCAGTTTTTTTAAGATCCCAGCACCTTAGTTCATTTAATATAATCACTTTATGGAATCAGACTATAATCCTTAGAACATTTTGCTTGGGAGAGACCCTCTATAGGAGCTCTGCCAACAGGCCCTAAGTGCATGCACAAAGAAATCAAGCAAATAGATAAAAAATTGACAACTTAAAATTTTATAGAAACTAGGTGATGTCAGTTGGCACCCCCGACCCCTTTGTATCCCAGAAAAAACACCAAAAATAAGAGAGAAGAAAGGACAAAAGGAAGAAAGAAACATGGTTCTTCATGGCAAACAGGTGCGACGCTATGTCGCCAATGCACCAGGGTGGAGACGTGTTTCTACAAATACAACTGAATTTTACTTCGCCACAAAATCATACAACCTCATCGATACATTGGGGTTAGCTTCACCCCTGCTAGCAAGAAGTCAAGTAAACTGGATACAATTTGCGAACAGAGCACAACTGCTGCCAAAAAATAAAACATTTGATAAAATAAAACTTACAGCTTTGTTGTCAAATAACTTAGGCATACTCCTGTTTAATATATCCTTTAACATCCTTGATGATAAAGGCACAGTGTCAGAAATCATTTTCAAAGTACCATGCAACTGAGAGAAGATTTCTTTCTTCTTTGCAAGCATTCCTGGTTGCTCCATGCGTGGAATATATGGTCCAGGTGGAGTGAAGTTATTCACAAGCATCTGCAAACATTCTCTGAGGTACTGGTCTGCCACAGCAGCCTACATAAACACAGATCAGTCACAAACACACAAATCATGCACAAAACTCAAAATTGAGGAAGTATACCAATCTGGTTATTAAATGCAAAAGCACATCCCTCGTGTCAACGTCCAAGTACCAGATGCATGTGGTAAATATCTGAAAAAAATAATAAGATTCAATTCATTCAACAAAAATTGAAGCGTGAGAGCAAGCATTTAACATGACATTACATTGTGCAGAAGTGCGTGATGATACAATACATCTATCTTGGATACTGCTTCTGACAGTGCCTTTAAAATCGCCTGAAGAAAGTAGGGAATTTGCACATTAAACAGAAGTGGCAATAACTCAAAGTCTTAAATCAAGCTACGGTCAAGAACTTACAACAAACACAGCTTTCTCATCTCCAACCCTCATTTTGGTAGAGTCGACAACGGATAGTAGATAATCATACTGCTCCTTATAACTTAGATCAATTGAAAATGGATCCTAAATGACAGGCAGATATGTTAATAGTTTTACATAGTACAATATTTAATCGACTCAGCAAGTCATAGACATAAACAGAACATTTTTGCTACAAAATCCTAACACATCCATGCTTGGATGCCAGCAATATAAAGAATGGATGACTGAATGAATTTATCATAGCAAGTTGAAGGCAGTATACTCAAATCATTAGACTGAGTTCAGACAAGAAAAGCAAAAATCTCCACAACATACATTGCCAATAAATAATGCATGTATTTTAGCTTCTATCTGGCCAGTATTTAGAATGAAAAGGTATTCCCCCAATCTTAGTGAAATCAATAGAAACAAGCAAAAAAAGAACACAGGTACTAACTAGACATACACTGTGAAATAGCTTCTTTCATGTAGCAGTTCTGATGTTACTAACTGAACACCCAAAATTTGAAATGATCACCTTTCAATTTCCCTAAGCAACCTCACATGCCATTTGGCGCATTTTGGTATGTCTTCACCAGCAAGCTTTGGTTTCGAATATGCAGGACTATAAAGTTCACTGCAACTCTCGATTTTTTTCTTCTATGCCACAAGAAGTGAATGTGTTATAGTTTTGTTATTAAGGTCGCGAACTTTAATGCAAATCTATCAACAGAAAATTGATGAAATATGTATGCCATTCGATTCATCAATTTTTTACCAGAGTCAGTAGGCGGAGCCCCAGCCTATTTTTTTACAAATTTTATTCCAGACCAGTTTAATTTGCTTCCACAAGAATTCGAAGTTTCGTGCTCTAACCACTAGGCTAGAAGCCCTTCATAACCATTTAATTAGTCATTAATTTCTAGCAGTTAAGATAGATTAGAGAGGAGACCTGCAGAGCTAACACAAAACAAAAATTGAAGTGCAACAAATTGGTTATTTATGGAACTCAATAATCATTTCGCAGATCCTCATTTGGTTCTACTTTAAACTAGTCAAGGAGCCAATCATGTCCTCCTTTCAAATATGCAGGAGGATATTTAGGAGTCAGGAACTGCATCAGTTGTTTGCGGGGTGCCTTCTCAATACAAAGTTTGGGACAAAATGGCCTTCTCTATAACACATTTTAACATACAAGTCATAATAAGGAAATTTAATTAAGAGTACAAACCGATCTAGTGTATCGCGTCTGAATTGTAGTCTATAGATCACAAGGCTACAATAATTTACCTCCACAAGCATCGCTTCCACTCCTGACTACAAGTCCAGAAATGAAGCAATAAATAAAATACAGTATAAATAGGCCCAAGCTTCAGAATCTTATGTACTTCTAAACCCAACGAGAGCACTAATAACCCAAATCAAATGAGCCACCAAAATCACTGACGTGTAAAGGGTGGAAGGTCCGTACCACCCGGACGGACTGCAGCACGTCCTCGACTTGTTGGAACGCATGGGAGTCGCTGAAGTTCAGCTCCATGTCATCGCTTAACTGGTCCGCCCCCATCGCCAGCTACCAGCAACACCTCCTCCCGCGGAAGAATATAGCGCGCTGGAACCTACAGAAACCACGGACCCAATCAGCAAGGTTCCGGTAAAGAAGGATTGAAGG
The DNA here is from genome assembly GCA_022644695.1 of Cenchrus purpureus. NCBI lineage: Eukaryota > Viridiplantae > Streptophyta > Magnoliopsida > Poales > Poaceae > Cenchrus > Cenchrus purpureus. The sequence goes on from CP053458.1 coordinate 50,350,310, forward strand.
GGGAGGAAATTCGGGAGGAGTCGAGTGGGGGGGCACCCACCGGCTGGACGGGAGGAGGAAGGCGGCGGCGAGGAGGCGAGGCCTAGGGTTTTTGTCGGAGCGAGAGAGGGGCGCGTGGGGAAGGGAAACGCAAGTTTTATTATTCGTGGCCGGTGAAACGCGGGCGGCGTCGTCGGCTGTCGGGTGCGGTTCCACCTCTCGGATCCGGGCCGGGTCGGGAGAATGCCCGTGATCCATGCTGTTTATGGGCCGGGAAAAGCCCAGCTCAAAAAAATGCGTAGCATAGTGGTGTCTATTAAAATCCAATTCTATATTATAAAGATTGAATGATTTGAAAAACATTTCTCACCCAATTTAGACCCGCCTTACCCCTCACGCTGGACCCATCCATCATCTAATTGGGGGAGTGGATAGCGTGGTAGTCTGGTAGACCCATAGAATCGCATTTGGAGGCGTTTACGCCAAAACAAAAAATTCTCACCACCCTTTGTACCCACTGCACGCCGTAGGGCCCACTCCCCCTTGAAAAAATAAATCCTCTTTCCGCGCACACCGCGATTATGGACGGCGTCGTCGCCGACCGCTGCCTCCAGGAGATCGTGGCCTCCGTCCGAGAACTCCAAGAACGTCGCGTCTCAGCGGCGCCAAGTCGTCGTCGGCAGGCGTGTGAGGCGAGATCCTCCTCCGCCTGACGGCGGCCGTCCGCCGCGTGATGCTTATCATCATCGGCCTCGTGTTCCAGCAGTCGTGCAGCGTGGCGGTGTTGGTGTTGCCCACACCGGGTCACATCGAGGCGTGTCGTCTTGCCGCCGCCACCGCCCTCCTCGGCCGTAAGGCGGTGGCCATCGTGGTGCCGCGCTTCCTCGCCGACCGTCTCGGCCGGCATCCCATGCTGCTCGCCAACGCCGGCGGCATGGCTGCGTCGCTCCTGGTGATGGGCCTCTCAATGAGCGCGGTGGTGGCAGGGCGGCCTCATGGTGGGCGAACGCGTCGTCGCGGTGGTGGCGGCGTTCAGTGCCGAGGTCGGGTACATGTCAGCGCCCGCCACGGGTGCGTGGTGAGGTGTGCATCGTGGGGTGTGATGCGGGTCGGCAGCGGTGATCTGAGCGAGATCCCCAAAGAACGTCGTGGAGGTGTTCTCACTGTGCCACCTCCAAGCTCGGCGAGAGGCCATCGCGCTCACCTCTGCGGGAACACCACCGATTCGCTGCGTTGATCTCTCCGTGTGCCACCATAGCCCAAGGTGAGAAGAGGAATCGGTTGCCCTCGCCGTCCTCTTCGCTTTGCTCTCATTCTTGCCGTGCCGAGTCGCCGACGGAGGCCACGGCCAGACCCGACCACCCCTGTCGCCTCCTCTGTTTTCTCGTGACTTCGTGAGAGAAGATGACAACTTTGCCATAAACCCCCTATCTTTTATGTTTTCACCCGCAACTCTCCCTCCCTCTATTTCCTTTCCACCCAAATCCCCTGAACTCTTGAGGTTTTCACAAATAGATCCCTACCACTTTAAATTAGACCCTAAATAGCCTTTTAACCTACCATTTTATGCGCCTAATTGATCCGAATCGACCTCAAATTTGACCATGCCTTTCCCGGCAATGCTAAATCCCTTCACCTCTTGCGCACCCACCCACCCAAGCCGCCGCCCGGGTGATGCGGTCCTCCGTGGGGTGCAACGGCAAGCTTCGCTGTCGATCTCAAATTTAGCCACGCCTTTCTCGAGATTGTTAAAGTTTGAATAAATATTATAGATAGCATAGCTAAAATATAAGATTGAACCTATATATCTATGTCTTTAGATCCAAGTTGTTGGGGTAAATATTTCGCAACTGACCCCATGTATCTTCGGCTCGTCGGAGAAGATCGGGAGTTGTTTTTGGTTTTTTGCCTTGGTTGTTTCAGGGAATGATCGAGGGTCGGCGGACGAAGACCTAGCGAAGTTCGGGACCTTCGTTTCACGGGGGCAAGGCCCAGCAAGCGAAAGGCCGAGCTTCTGAAGAGATCGAGGTCCGCGCGCGAAGATATAAGAGAAGAGTTGCCGCGAAGTCGAGTCAAAGTTGAGCGAAGATGCAACGCGAAGAAGAGTGGTCAAGAGAAGAGGTACTAGACTTTGGGAGAAAAGACGTTCGCTAGGCCAGGAGGGCTATGGATGCGAAGTCTTAGGTGGCAACTGAGAAGAGGCTCGTGAAGGAAAGTGAAGAGCGCCGAGGAGAAGCTTGCGAAGAGCATATAGGCGAGCGAAGAATAACCCGCCACGACAGCAAACACGTGGGCAAGCGAGGTGTAAAGTGATGGTCTCAAAAAGTCAGTGAGTACAGACCTCAAAATACCCTTAAGATTCTTCGCACAATGTGAAAAAGCGATGGCAAATGTTGTAAAGCGTAATTGTTACGGGCCTATAAAAGGGACCCGACGGTAATGAAATGGGGGCGATTGGAAGGCGGCTAGGTTTCATTACGCCTAGTCAAGTTTGAGTTTCTTACTCTTCGGTATTGCGAGCGTTCTTTCGTTTTCTTAGTTCGTTTCGACTGTTGGCCCCTCTTCGGTTCGGGGAAGATTTTTATCCCAACACAAGTTTTAATTGATTTTGTATCACGAGGATGAAAATAATTGTTCCATTATATCATAAATTTATGACACGCGTGTGTCGCGTAAAAAATCCAATTGACTTCGCTATTTGTCTTTTTGAACTATATTTCACTGTCTTCTTTTGTGACAACATGATTATTATAGTCTTGGCAAAATGGCAAGAGTAGCAATGAAAGTGTAACGTTGCTATCGGAATTGCTTAGGCAAGAGTACTGATGAAAGTGGTACGGGTGAGCAAGAGTACCGATGAAAATGGTACCGGTGTTTCCTAACAAACCAATCGAAGGGATTTTGAAGCCATGTTGCTATCGAGTATCAGCATGGCTTTAAAGTCCATTAAGCATAATTATAAGTATAATCAACATTAAAAATAGATTCAACATTTTAAAAAGTATATTTCAACATTTTGTAAAAATAAGAACTACACTCAACTTTTTTCTTGACTACTTCAACATATCAAGCATATGGATTCAACATTTTCTAAAGCAAGAATCAACACTCTTTTTTAGTCTTCTTCAACCTTGTGATGCGCGAAGATCTCACAGGCGGCGGCCCACAAAGCTCGCAACAACGTGCTGAGCTCTCGCGGTCGACGGCGCACGGTGCTCTCGGTGGTGCATGGTTAGGGGGCGGTGCCGACAGACATTAGGAGGGAACAGAGGGTTTGAGGATGAATTCAAGAGATATTATTGTGTGCACTAATCTTAAACGGTGCAAATCATATAGAAAAGAAAATTCTAGAATGTGACCCAGCAGTGCTGTATTCAAAGTGCGGCCCCACCGTTTAGGCCTCGTTTGGTTCCTCATGGTTAGTTCCGGCCCAGGATTCATTATGGGTCATGATCAAGTTTCACTCAAAAACCCTACGGATCGAATCCGAAGTGTAGAAGGTGCAGATCGAATCTGAACTATGAGTTAAGAGGGGAACCAAACCATGTTTGGCATCATTCCGAGACAGCTCTACCAAACAGCAAATCCGGTGGAGGCTTAGAGCAACTCCAAGAGTCTCCCAAAAAAATCTCCCCTAAAACTATTTATGGGGGGTCTACTAAAATTCATTGCCCAAAATCATGTCATGCCACAACAGATTGCTAATAATAAACTCCCAATATTTCAAAATTGGCCAAGTCACATCAACCTCTCAATTAGGCCGTCATTGCTGTTAATTCTTAGCTTCTGTCGTTACAACAACATCTCCTGTGTCTTTTCGATCAAAGCAGAACAACATGAAATCCCTTTTGAACGTTTCAGTTCTATTGTGCGTGGGTCCAATGAATAGCTAAAGATTTTTTTCTCTTGTGCACACCCGTGTCTCTTGAAGCTCTGCTTGTTCTTCTTCTCCCTCTCGTTGACCAACAGATTCATATGAATCTCTTCCACCGGCAGCAACAACGGCAACGAATAAGTGATGCCACAGACCATGAGCTCGCCCTTCCTATCCGCGTGACGTGCCTGCTTCGTTGCATTTAGGCATCGGCAAACCAGCAGCAACGGACCCGTCGCCTGCGTCTCCACCGGCAACAATGGCGACCCGGGCGCGGGCGGGAGGCCTGAGACGACATGCGCCCTGTTCGTTTGGCTTATCAACAACCGATATGACTTTTCTCTCGAGAATAAACCGACCACCAAAGAACCGACCAACAATACTTTTCTCTCAGAACAAATCGGCCAACCACCGGTAAGCGAGCAGGGCTCATGGCTGGTGGGCTTGGTCCTCAGCGTGAGAGGCTTCCATAAGGTTTTGGGTTCCGCTCCCCACGGTCCCATGGCGGACACCGCCAAACAGCGACGACGGCCAAGCGCGGTGACTTCTGGCGGTCCTACCTCGCCGCGGCGAAGGCGCTCGGGCTCTCATGCGTGGCCGACTGCTGGGAGAATAAGAAGAAGACGCATTCGCGATGGAAAGGAGAGGCTCGAGGGGAGATTAGGGGCCGATGCATCACGAGAAAATATACGCGTCGAAGCGGAAGATTTTCGGGTCGCGAAAAGATTGGGCACGTTTAGGGAGACTGTTGGACTACTTTTCTCCCAAAAAGAGGTGAGGAGATTTATTCACATTCTTTTGGAGTTGCTCTTGAAATGGAAATGGGTCACATCAATCCGCCCGGTTTCCTCCGGGCCAATCCGATAGAAGCGAATGGGCCTCAGGTGGGCCCACCGTTTAGGTGCCGAAGTGCGGCCCAGGTAGCCTCGAGACTCTTCTTCTTCTTCCTGGTCTTTGGCCCCTCGCCCGATCATAAATTGGCACCGACCCCCTCGCCCATCCAAAATCCCCGAATCCCTCGATCGAGAAAAGTTATAACCTGTTCGGCTGGTAGAATGAATAGTATTATATGAGAGGAGATAAGTCAGCCGAGCACTGTTTATTGGACCAGCCGAACAGGCTCTTAGTTCTTCGAGCGATCGAAGCGAAGCGAAGTAGCCTGTCCCGATCCTCTCAAGGTACGCAAGTTCTCAAGCCCCGACCCCCCTCGCATACGCTCTCGCTATGCCTCGTGCGATTTCAACATAGATATGTTCCTTAGGGTTTGATTAGGTTTTGAGGCGGTGCAGTCCTGCAATCTGCAGTCGATTTTGCGGGTAGAGGTGTAGATCCGTGGGGCGTGATGAGGTTCTTTTGTGTAGATCGGTTCACGATTTTTTACGTTGAGTTCGAGTAGATGTGAATGTAAAGGTTGGACAGATTGGTTCGTTTGCCAGCATTAAGACTTGGCTGATGTCGGTATGCGCATGATTGCGCGGCCGGACTTGCGTTTAGTTGTTGGATTACGTTACTCTTATGTGATTTGGTATAGATTGTTGGCTTGTTTCATCTAGGTATTTAGTTCTGATGGACACAGTAGTTTAGATTGTTCGTTTATAGATTGGTGAGATTATTGACCATATGGCCATTGTTAATCACTGAATGGTGTGGATATAATTAGTTTCCCTGTTTATCTACGTGGATACCATTGCTTCAATCGGTTCACGTGCTCATGTAATATGAAGATTACTGTTGCACAATTGCTTTTTTTCAACACTCATGTTAGATTTGGTCTTGTGCAAGTCCACTTTTCATTGCAATACTGTTTCAATGTTGTGTTTTGCTTAGTATGATTTTTTCTGGTTCCACATATTATGTTGATCCCATTATATCAATGATCTTTCTTTCATGTTCAGAATTGATCAGTTTCCATGTACTAGATTTATGCATCCTTTTCAGCACTCTGGCTTACTTTGCTTCTGCTAATATTTGCAGATGCAGATCTTTGTTAAGACTCTCACTGGCAAGACCATCACCTTGGAGGTCGAGTCCTCGGACACCATTGACAATGTGAAGGCTAAGATCCAGGACAAGGAGGGCATCCCCGGACCCGGCGTCGATCTTGAGGCAAGCAGCTTGAGGATGGCCGTACCCTTGCCGACTACAACATCCAGAAGGAGTCCACCCTTCACCTGGTGCTCCGCCTGCGTGGTGGTATGCAGATCTTCGTCAAGACCCTCACTGGCAAGACCATTACCCTCGAGGTGGAGTCCTCCGACACCATTGACAACGTGAAGGCGAAGATCCAGGACAAGGAGGGCATTCCCCCAGACCAGCAGCGCCTCATCTTTGCCGGCAAGCAGCTGGAGGATGGCCGCACCCTGGCAGACTACAACATCCAGAAGGAGTCCACCCTTCACCTGGTGCTCCGCCTCCGTGGTGGGCAGTAGGTCCTTGTCCTGGGCCATGGATCTGTGTGTCGTCCTGGGGTTCACAAGTACCATGTAGGTGCCTGTCTCTAGAGATTGTCTGCGTGTTTCATGTCCTGGTCGAGTCGTGGTCTTTGCCTGTAGTGTGTCTTCTGGTTCTGTTTGTGAACATTTGCTGCCGTGCAGCAGCTTGAACTATGCGATGAATAAGTGAGACCTGAATTTCGTGTGTCAATCAATCTGATTGTTCATGGTTTCTGAATATATCTGTTATGCAGGATGCCCATGTACGAAATGGAAGCAATAGTATGTGTGTTGCTCAGCATGATTCTGATGATCCTGGATATCTGATGATAAGTTTTGCAATTATTCTACTTCCTCATGCAGTTAATTTTTAGGTCATTTTTCAGTTGGTCATGTTGGATGTTTTGGGTCAGATTAATGTACACTCCCTGTAACTCCAGTAGGTGTTTACAGAATTATCATTTCAGTTAGATTTCCCATGGAGCTGACAATTTGCTCGCCTGAGTGATCGTCACTAGGAATTTTCATTTGTTCGGTGTGATGCTAAACACGTAAGATTGCCTATGCCATAAGAACCAACTTGTTGGTTGTATTCAGATTTGAGACATTTCTGAAATCCTACTTTAAGCAAGAGTCATGAATGTGTGCGTTTCTGAGGCTATAAGTATTTCTCTTTTGAAACATTCGAATCTCAGATTACTGGAAGCAGAATTCTTGTCATTGGACAAGTAATAGGTCGCAGATATATGAAGCCATTGCTAGGTTCTGGATCAGTGGTATACTGACAGTAGACAAGTTCCCAAAGTGCTTGCTATTTCTGGAGCCAATTTGCAGCTTGTAGAAACAATATTGTTTGCAATACGCAGGGCTGCATCAGAATCAAGTATTCAAGTAGGCGTGGTGCCTATGATGCTCCTATATCGATAGAAACGGAACCAATGCTGCACTTAAAAAGGGATTGATCAGGAAGCATCCTCAACCATGTCAGAGGCGACTAGGAATTCCGTCACTAGGAATTATCCCTTGGAGATCGTTCCCCTACGTTACGCAGTACGTGTTCTGTTCTTGGCCCGCATTCACCAACTCTGATAGTCTGATGGAAGCTCTGTGGCGGTTTTCAGAGGGAGATGATGCTACCGAGACTCCATCAGAAACAAAATGAACAGTCATATATGCACAAAACAACTTTATTTGGAACTTTATTACATTATTAGATTACCTCTTTTTGAAAATTCATTAGATTACCTCTTTTTGAAAATTCATTAGATTACCTCTCGAAAGGACTGTTGGCACTTATTACATGACCCATCTCTACTCCTAAAAAGTACGAAGTGGAGAATTTATCCAGGTCGAACTTCCAACCCGGTGAACGTACGTTCACTGCGCCTTCCACCCGCGACTGGCACCCGCGCGCCCCCTCTCCTGCGTAAAAAAAAAAAGAAACCGCCACGCATCGCCGCTTCGCCGCCCGCCGCCGCCGCTGCTCCTCGCCTCGCGAGGCCGCCTCCGCTCCTCGCCCGACGCTTTCCTCCGCCCGCCTCGATTCCGCGGCCATGCGGGTGGTCGCCGCCGTCATGGCGCGGCCGCGCGGCACAGCTGCCGCGGGCGGCGTGGTCACTGGCACGGCCGCGCCGTCATGAAAGCGTCGCCCGACCTCTAGCATTGGAGGAGGTAAGGATCACTGATTTTGGATAAACACAAACCCTAGCTTCTCATCCTCTGAATTTCTCATCCCTCTACTGATGTGACTAATTGCAATGCGAGAGGTGCTTAGTAAGCCGAGAGACAGATTGCGCCTTTGTTTAGCTTTTTCCTCCTTAATTTATTTGGGTGAGGAATTAGCGATTCTCCACAGTGAATCGAGGGAAACGCAGCCTCAGCTCTGTGGTTAGATCTATGCGCAATGTTGAATAATGTAGCATTTGTATGTGGGAAGTTGGATTAAGTGTTCAAAGAGTGGTTTCAATCAAGGCCAAAATAGTGCAAATTGTGTCACATTTGTGCTCCTGTGTTGAAAACTTCCAAGGCATGGATAGTTGATAAAATTAAGCTCTCTAACCTCCTGGATTATGTGTTTTGCGTGATCTTTGTATGCTAGCAAATGTTTTATTTTCCCATTCAAAGGAAACGAGCAATGGCTACAAATGAAATGTGTTTCCCGTATACATTTTGTCCAGATTTGGCTGTTCCTATACATTTTGTTTATTTCTTATACTCTTCATTCTTAAAAGATGCACCTTCCATGCCAAATTTTTATTTCCTGGGGATGGATCTTTACTATTAGCCTACCCCAACTTGCTTGGGACAAAAGGCTATGCTGTTGTTGTTGGATGAATCTTTACTATTCTCTGCTTTGCACTGCCTACTGGCAGAGTAGCATTCGTGCAGTACATCAACTCAGGCTGCCATGTTGTATAGCATGTCAATATTTGCAAGAACTCTAGCTAGGCTAAAGACATGAATGTCAGGGTGAAATGAATTTCCATTATACTGCATTTGTAGCCTTTATCCAAGTAATGTAATAGATATTTAGCAGTCAAATTTGTATCACACTTATGTAAAAAAACGCATATAAGCTCTAGCACATCCATGTAATGGACTAGATATTAGCAGTCAGATTTGTATCACACTTATGTAAAAACCGAAGCATGCATTTACATGCATATAAGTTCTAGCACGCATTGCAACATAGTAAGGAGTGGGGAACATAATCTTATTTTCCCAGCTACTATACTAATGATCTTATAGTTGCTACTTGTTACAAATATGTCAAATCATCTGTTTATGCCTGCATTGGTGTAGTTCATGTATATGCATCATTAATAGGTCCATTCTTGTGGGAGGCCAAGGTCATCGCAGCGATCATGAAATGCGCAGGCTTCCTTCACCTTGCGTCCCTGCTCATATCTTGTGACCAATGCATGGGCATGGATATGAAGTTGCTGCTGTTGCTTTTGTTGCCACTGATGCATATTGTAACATGGCTTCAGACTAGCGCCACTAGACCTTTGAGTTTAAGCCCGCCCAGTCATGTGGTTGTACGCCTCTGCACGTGGCAGGAAAACTCCAGTTCCTCTGCTGCTCTGCTTTACCGATGGCAAAGCAGTATCAACTATTAGTTTAAGATTACATCTTTTTCTTTCCTACCTATGTAGTGTCAGTTTAAAACATGTTATATTGATAGCAACAATGCAATGTCTGAAACTGCTTGTTTTGGTAAAATTTGACATGCCAATTTCTGCAATTTCAACTTGAGCTAAACATAGTTTTAGGCAGTATTTTCTTCTTGTACTGGTTGTATATTTCCTATACTTCTCCGGTGATCTATTTCATGTGTTATTTTTGTTTTGTTCAGGATGCTGGTGTTCATGCTTTATCAAATGTTTGTCATGTTGATGTGGAGCGGATAAGTAAAAGGAAGCCTGGTGAAGTGGTCTGTACACCTTCGACTACCTCCCTACATGTTTTACTTGTTACTTATGTCAATCACAATGTGAAATCAATGAACAGTATCTGAATGAATATATCAAAGAGGAGGCCCATCATCCATACTTTCTTGCAGAGCCCTAGCAAGTTGTTCATCTTCATCTAAGCGGTTCGTATCCGTTCTTAATTAAAATAAAAATGGTTTTATCTTCGCATGTCTACTATGAAGTGAGGGGAAAACCAAGATACTTGGTTGCATCATCCATATGTCCTTAGAAATTTGTTTTTTGTTCTTTATTTATGTATTGGCTAATAACGTTTCAAGTGCAATTGTAAATCTGTCCCAGTTATGACCAGAGCCGCCTCTTGTAGACAAAACTGTTGAAACTATGAGCTCATGATAGTTAACCTTTTCAAGTGTATCTTCACACACCGTACAATTACACACCCCACTTCGTCTATTTATGCATTTTTGTATTGCCCTTTTCATGTCCGGTAATTTTTGTAAGCCGTGGGTCCAACTTTCATTGTATCCTTTATATTCACATTAAAAGTTACAGTGTACTACTTGTATGTATGTTTTAATCTTTAGCAAATAACAGGAACAACGACTTTAGATGCAGATATGGGTTTTTCCTGTCACCATTCCTTCATAACTTGAATGAATCTTTGTGTCAATTGCCAAAATCCTTTAGAATCCTAGATTCGATTCGTCTGCTTGTATTGAAAAGCACGCTCTATATAAAGGCCATTTCTTGATAGTGAATGTATGAATAAGATGCTGTGTCAATCGCCAAAGAGCCTTTGGAATCCTAGATTCGATTCCTCTATTTGTATTGAAAACAGTTGCTGTTCTGTATAAAGGTGGTTTTGTTTTAATCAGATTACCTTACATGATAAATTTCTTCATTGCTGGGACAGCAGTAGTCAGATTGCTCCTATGCAACAAGGAAAATGAACAAATAAAAATTAGTAGACTGCTAAGTCAGATTGCTCCTTTGCATGCCACATGGGAGGTTTAGTGCTCGATCTTTGTCCACATGGGTTTGATTGCTTTTTTTTTGACGCTCCTTCAAGTTCTAGGACGAGATTGCAATAACAGCACAAGTTTGGTACCCCTGGTGTGTTTTACTCTTTCGTAAAATAAACAAAGAAAGAACCTAAGCCATTTCCACTTCTTTTTACATGAAGTACTGAGCAATGGTGTGCGTATTATATTGCACAATCCTACTAGAAAACAACTTAAATATATTTCAGGTAGTAGCTTAGTAACCTGAAGTGTACAAATTTCTTTTGTTTCTCATTTCATTGACATGTGGTCTCGCGATTCGATCAGTATGAAGAACCATCAGAGAATCATTTGACCAAACCATGCAACATGCACAATAATCCATGCATGATGCTATCAAGTTGCCAAGTTTGCTTATCCATTCACATATGACAAACTAAAATGTTTCTAAGAAATAGTGGAGTGTTTTCTATTCTGATCTCTGTTGATTTTGGGTTTGATTGCTTGTCTTTGCAGAGGGTCTGCGTAGAGAATGCGTTGAGGTGGTGGTGGGGAAGGGGTGTCTGAAGAGGCTAGGAGGTTGTGATTACTTTCAAACCGTTCCGTGTAAAACGTGACAATATAACTCTATGGCGGACCAGTCGCATTCTAGCCGGGTCGGGGTTCCTCTTGGCGACCTCACAAACACATATCAAAGGTGATATTCCTTAGCTCAAATGTCATGGTACACATACGTGCTTTGCCAGTGATGTAACTCCAACTTTGCATGTGATGTAGTACCACATGGTGAGCGGCGAGAAGAGGAATCTAAAGCACGTAAGAGTCAGATGGATCGTGAACGTTATGCAAAAATGTCAAGGGAGAAGAAGGATGAGAGGAACAGGAAGGACCGTGAGAGGCGCATGAAGAAGGAGTTGGCAAATGGTAAGCAGCTACCCCAACTGTATTGTCTTGCTGAGTAATCCACATGCATCGATTAGTGATTTGATGGAATGCATGGTCTAATTCTGACCAGGTATTAGTTCATCGATGGCTGAAAATGAAGATAATGGATGGCTCAGTGGGGCACAAATTTTCCAAAACACTAACCTACCAGGTTTGTCTGAATAACCCACATCAAAGGGAAAAAATATTGGTCAACGCCGGTTTTTTTCTAGCTGCTGCCATGCACATTGTGTGTCTATGTGATGTTCATATATATCATGCATGTTGTGAGGTCAGAACAATGTCAGTATTGTGATGCATCTTGTTCCTTACCAATTGTGTAACCCCTACATGTGACAGTTGATATAGTACCATGTGTTGAGTCGCAAGAAAACGAAGATTCTAAAGCTCGTAAGAGTCAGGTGGATCGAGAACGCTATGAAAAATTGTCAAGGGAGAAAAAGGATGAAAGAAACAGGAAGGACCGTGAGAGGCGGTTGAAGACGAAGGCGCTGGCAATTGGTAAGAAGCTACGCCAACTCCATTTCTTGTTGACTAATCAATGTGCATCAGATGGAAGATTTTTCATGATCTGTGTGATTTAATTCTGACCAGATATTAGCGCATCAATGGATGATAATGAAGATGGTGCAGGGCTACAGGTGTCACATTTGAATCAAAACACTGAACTGCCAGGTTTGTCTGAACTAATAATCATATAATTGGCTGATGGATCACATGTGTATGCGGTTTTGGTATGTCGAGTATATATTTGATGTCGAATGGATCAAGATAATGGGGACCATATGGGACATTTGACTCACCACGGTGACCTTCCGGTGTTTGGAACAAGCCAACATATAAAAATTGAATCTGGGAAACTATTCAACAAAGCATTTATTTAATTAAATCCTTCTTTTATTTTTTCTAGGTGTTAGTGTACCAATGAATGAAGATGAAGACACCGACTGGCTCCATAGGGGACATTTGACTCCAATTAATGACTTGCCAGGTTTTTCTGAGCCAATAATATGTTGCATAATCTGTTACTTATTTTTGTTTACATGCATTATTGAATGTCTGTTTTGTAGATTGGGGCGAGGTATTAATCAACGCAGATACTGATCGGGGATTGCATACATGGCGTTCCATTGATAGTACTATTGTTGAAGGAGGTAAGTAATAATTAATTTGCATACAAAAATAGAGTTACTGTTCCTGTTGCTGTTGGTATCTTGACATTTAGAATTTTGTATATAGATGTGATCGATAAAATCAATAATCACTTAATTATGGGTGTATAAAATGCACCATGTTTGCTTACATGCATTAGTTCTTTTTTAAAAATTTTATAAATGTCTGACTACCCAAAGATTGGCGTGTTATTGGGGAGAATATCTATTTAGTTTGTTATTGGTTATGTAATCATCTATCAATAGTAATGATTTGGAGAAACAATTTTGGAAAAAATTTATGAATGATTTAATACAATCTAAAACAATCAACCTTTTACACTAAACATAAACATAGTTAAATCATTAATACAACCTAATGATCATGGTTTTAGGCGTTGATGCAACAACCGCCATCGACGACGAACATTTCTCCCGGTGAGCTTAGGCGTAGGAAGAACAGAGCAAGATATGCGGCGATGTCTCCTCTTCAAAAGGAGGCACTTAATAAGAAGCGTCGTGATGCTAGAGCCGCAAAGAGACTATTTAAGACGCCGCAAGAGAAGAAGGAGAATGCAAGGCTCTCCAAGTGTAACTACAAAAAGAAGATGAAAGAACAACGTGAAAAAAACTTGCATCCTGACTCCATTGCCATGGCAAACCCTCAATGGAAGCCAGAGCTTTTTGTCCCTCCTGGTGATAAGCCTGCCTCTCAAGTATCGGAAGAGATGGTGATCCCGATTTCGGTGGCGATCCTATCCATGTCGGCGAAATGCAGGAACGTCCCACAGCAAGAAGAAACCCCGGAGACATTTCTATCCAACACTATCCATACAGCCCACCTAACTCCAGGATTGCGAGAATCTCGACGAAAGCGTCGTAATCAGGAGTTTGAATCAACCATTGGAAGAAACACCAATGGGAGCACTGGTGAAAATGAGAACATTGCGAGTCAGCCGACACAGTCGTGTGTTGTTGACAATGGTAAACTACTTGCCAACCTATATTATATTATAACTGATAAATTAAAAACCAAAATGTGTTTTAATGTTGTATATATAAAGGTGTCACGCAAACCTACCCTTGGTGTGAACAACGGAACCTCGTAATGAAAGGTGTACTCGGACACAACCATCTGTGGTTGATGAGCCTGATTCTATGCCACCACGCGATTTGCACAGATACACTTGTCAAGGTATGTGTCCATGACACACATGTTCTTCCCGTTCACATTGTGTATATTCATGAATCTTCGTCTCACCACTGAAGTCACATGTGGTTGCTCAGATGGTGATGAAAACATCATATTCGATGAGGACGAGGAAGAGGATGAAGGGTTTCTTTTCGCGGGACAAGGTATACCTCGCTGCAATTATCTCACGTTAAGATTTCATTAAAACCAACATATAGCACCCTTGACATGCTAAATATTATCGAGGATGATGATGATGCGTGCCGTGGATGGCGACCTCACGAGGGGTGATGAGGATACTATTGAATCGGATGCACCAGATCCATTCTGTGGGGTTTACGCCAATGTCCCAAAAGAGGGTCACGCGCTGAAGCCAGTAGATAATTGCGAGTTCTGCAATGCCAAGAAGTTTGAGTATGAACCAGGGATTACTGCTGCCGTAGTGGAGCCATTCATCTATCCACCCGAGACGCCCGGATGAACTCTCGTGCGGTTGTGGGCGGCCTCGACTACGATGCGGGCATTTTCGTGACCACATCAGATATTTTAATGGGCACTTCTCCTTCACTTCTCTGCGTAATATTGATGGTGCGACCACACTCGGAAGTGTCCCATATACACCTTCCGTGCGCATGGCGCCCTTTACCATAATCTTAAAAACTTTGGCAAAGAAAATAAGTATGAACCTAATCACCTCGAGCTTTATTTCTCTGACGGCGATCGATCGATCTTGATTATAGGCTCGCAAGTGTCGTGAGAAGACTCAACGAAGACAGAGAGGTTATTCGTACGCTGGTAAACATCTTCAATAGTGGTGTTAATCCCTACTCGGATCAACTTCGCACTATGGGAGAGGTAGAGGATTTTTCCGATTACCATATCGAGTTCAACCTTGATCAACGATTGGACCAGAGAACATACAACAAGCCTTTAACGTCGAGAGGTTGCGCCGTTTGGATTGAGGGCGAGCATCGGTCGGTTTGAAAATAGTGTCGTTCTCCATGGGAAGGATAGGTCATGGAAAGGCATTCGGTCGTATCATGGCTGCTCTGACGACCCCTCTCGTACTCCGCTTTTCTTTCCAAGGAGAGTTCGGGTGCTGCAACGCATTCCCAAAGTTGGTGTGGTAGGCGCGAGTTAACAGAGCCCGGCGATCCGCAACAACGTGCTCGGGGGTGGCGATGATGGGCGGGTAATTGCATATTTCCTCTTAACAAATATGACCGATTACCGTGCATCATGATACTAACCGATAGCTTTCACGTGTAGGGTCTGCACGGAATAAATGCGTTTGGGTTCGTGATTACTATTCGTGCGAGGTTGCGGAATGCGGCACGGCATTTTCAACCGATACTATCGGCAAGCGTCTGTTCCAGCGGTTTGCCGTCGACACTTACGTGAAGATAGAATCTTCGGCGTCGGACTACTACCGAAACAATCGGGATATTGTGAGGGCTGACTTGTACCGGGGTTTGGTTGGACTATCGTAGCAGGGGTGGAAGACGCGAGTGAGGTTGGGAAGCGTGACGGTTCTATCACCCGGCGTTCATAGGTGGTCCCGTGATATGAGGCGTCGGTACATGGGCGATGGCTGGTTGAAATGTCTTCCTCACCATGACATGCAATCCGAATTGGGATGAGATAAAGATTGAACTATGTCCAGACGGCGCCCAGACCGCCCGGATCTCGTGGCTCAGTGTTGAGCCAAGTTGGAGGAGGCGAGGCGGTTGTTGTACTAGCGACATACTTGGGAAGGTTAAAGCCTATGTATATGTTGTTGAGTTCGGAAGAGGGCTTGCCGCATACCGGCTGCTTATAATGCGAGAGGAAGTACAAGATCACTTGCCCGGAGCGATGCGACATGATTATCTCTGCGAGCTACCCAACAAGAAGGAGTACCACAGCTCTACAAGATGGTCACAAAGCATATGATGCATGGACCTGCGGTGTGCGCTTAATCCAAAGCGCCCATGCACAAAGGACCGTACTTCATGCAAGAACTATTACCCACGACCATTACGTGATTCGACATCGCCAAGGCAAGGATTCGTACCCAAAGGAATGCGGCGTGACGCGATGATGGTCGTAAGGAAATGATCACGATGCCACATCTTTGGACAATCGATGGGTTGTCCCGTACAACCCGTATCTCATACGTACTTTCAAGCCACATTAATGTAGAGGCATGCAGCGGCATTAAGTCCGTGAAATATCTATTCAAGTATATATACAAGGGCATGACAGAGCATCTGTCATTGTTAGGAAAATGGAAAAAAAGATGCCAATGGGAATGTTGATGAGATCACGGAGTATAGAGAGGCTCGGTGGGTGGGGCCTCCAGAAGCGATGTGGAGGATATACGCCTTTGATTTACACCGGTGTCACCCACCCGTGCAGTGCGCAATGCCATCTCCACCGCCAACATATGGTCTCATTTCACGTACGGAACAAGATTGAACGAGTTTTAAAAAAGCCGCGTATCGAGGAGTCAATGCTCACAGAATGGTTCAACTACAACTACCATCACCACAGGCTCGCGAAATCTTGTATCGTGACTTTCCACAGTATTATACCTGGAATGTGAAAGATAAATGTTGGCAACCAAGGAAAAACTCGGCATACCGGTCGGGAGACTCGTATCGCCAAATCCCGTGAGAGGGTGAGCGTTATTTTCTTGGTCCTCCTAAACCATGTTCCCGGGCGGCGTCATGGAGGCACCTTAGGGCTGTGAATGGTGTGCATTATGATTCGTTCCGTGATCGCTTGTCTGCAGTGTCGATCGAAGATGACAACACGCTTGACGAATGTCTTCTTGAAAGTAGTATGGTCCGGATGCCATCCTCATTACGTGGGTTGTTCGCTACAATCTTGGTGTTACGTGGAGTCAAGGATGTGGCGGTTTGTGGACAAAACACTTTGACGCAATGACAGAAGACTTCAAGCATAAGAATCCAAACCCTCATTGGGTGGAACAGATGGTTTTGATTGACATCAGGAACATGCTGCAATCTATGAAATCTAGGGATAACGACAAAGACATAAATAAGTTCCCCTTACCAAAATAGATGATGCATTTGATGGCCTCTAGCGGTCCCTCGTGAGATATTTGAGGAGACCAGCATTGACACAAATCCAGAAGATGTGGGATTATCCTCTTTACTAAATGAGGAGCAGAGGGCTGCCTATGATGAGATAATGTCCAAAGTCAACACAGAACAAGGTGGTCTATTCTTTGTAGACGGACCCGGTGCAGAAAGACTTTCTTGTATAGGCGCTTCTGGGCTGACCGCGATCGAGAACAAAATTGCCGTTGCTACTGCTACATCTGGTGTCGCAGCATCTATAATGCCTGGTGGGAGGACAGCCCACTCACGTTTCAAGATTCCCCTAACACTCGATGATAAATGCGGTTGCGGCTTCACAAAACAGTGTGGAACTGCCAAGTTGCTGCAGCAAGCGTCTCTCATCATTTGGGACGAGGCGTCTATGACGAAGAGGCAGGCTGTGGAAGCGCTAGACTATAGCATGCGTGATATAATGGATTGTAAGGATCTTCCGTTCGGTGGGAAGACAGTTGTATTTGGTGGAGATTTCAGACAGGTCCTCCCTGTTGTACGTAAAGGATCCAGGGCTCAAATTGTTGGTGCTTCCTTGCGAAAGTCGTATCTTTGGGAGTTCATGCGGCATCTTAAGCTCGTGCGCAACATGAGGGCCCAAAGTGACCGATGGTTCGCGGATTATTTATTGCGCATTGGTAATGGCACGGAGGAGGTAAATGAAGATGGTGATGTACGACTTCCTGATGAAATATGTGTCCGTGCACCTTTGGGGAATCCGAGAAAGATCTAGACACATTGATCGAGAGCATCTTTCCAAATCTCAATGCAAACATGACAAACAAGGATTACATCACCTCCAGAGCCATTTTATCAACACGTAATGACTGGGTGGATAATATTAATTTGAAGATGATCAACAAGTTCCAAGGTGGGGAGATGTTGTACCATAGTTTCGACGAAGCGGTTGATGATCCTCATAACTATTATCCTCGGGAGTTCCTTAACACATTGACTCCCAAGCAGACTACCTCCACATGTCACGAAGCTCAAGATCGGCTGCCCGAATAATATTGCTTAGAAATTTAGACCACCGCAAACGGACTTTGCAATGGAGCGAGGCTGGTGGTTAGAGGGTGCCAAAGAAACTCAATAGATGCTGAAATTGTTTTGGGGCAGCATGCCGGGAAGAGGGTTTTCCTTCCTCGGATACCCTTGTGCCCCTCGATGATGAGATGTTCCCATTTCAATTCAAGAGGCGAGTTCCCTATTAGGCTCGGCTTCGCCATGACGGTAAACAAGTCACGGTCAAACAATACCAAAGCGTAGGAGTATACTTGCCCGCACTTTGTGTTCTCCCATGGTCGGTTGTATGTTGCCATGTCTAGAGCCACTAACCGAACCAACATCAAGATCCTCGCCCTCCCGCCTAATGCGAGGCGGAGGAGGAAGAAGCTAGAAGGCGGGGAAAATAAAGATGCAAAAAGAAAGCAAAGGGCAAGGGAAAACAAAATGGGGTAGTCAAAAAACAAAAAAGAGTATTACCGGTGAATGGCACGATATCGAAGAATATTGTATACAAGGAGGTTTTGACATTGTAGGTAATGTAATATGATATTTATTTTTCTTCATGGCTAACTTAGGTATTAATGCGTATTTGGAAAAGAAATGATGCAATTTAATGTTGTTGCTTTATCTTCTTTAGGTAAAATTAAATGCTCTATGATGCTATTCATGGTATCGGAGATCAAGGAGAAGGAGGTCCACAGGCGGGGAGGTCACTGCGGGGCTGGGTTGGGCCCTCGGATGCCATTGAGGGGTATGTGTGATAGAGCTTGTTGGTCATTGATTTCCTTACTACTCTTGCATCTTTTGTTAGAACTGAGATGTGGAAAAAGTGTAAGTAGGTCTAACATTTCACTAAGGCGTGCATCTGCGAGGCTGTCTCTTTGCACTCATTGAGGCTGTAAGCTATTTCTTGAGGCATCAAGTAGATGATCTTTGGTGAGCATATATTCACTATCCTAATTCCTAAACATTGCTATGTAATTTGAGGCATATGATTTTGTTATTTTTATTAGTATTGTCTTAAACCTTTCTAAATTCGGTTTGAAAGGCGGGAATCATCATGTTGCACGATACACTTCACGAAACAATTCAGCAATGACGAAAGCGATGGTGGAGATGAAGAATCAAATTGATAGGGATGTCTTCAAGTGGCCTAAGAAGACTGGCTTCTAGACACGGATATGTTTGAGGTTGATGATTCTTGGCATGACACGCCACCATAAGGTTTCAGTCTAACAGTGAGTATTCTTGAGGAAAAAAAGTAGCACTTATGCATCAATTGATTCAATGTTAGCAACTTAACATGACATGAATTTCTTCTTACAGTCGGTTTTGCAACAATGTAGTGCGCTTTTTGGATGGATCTCCGGTCATCTTTGGCCTATGTGTATGGTCTTGATGGGCGTTCAGTGGAAGATTTATTGGTTGCCTATGGGAGGGAATGTCCTGAGAAAATAGTTTTGAAAGATGGTCACTCAGCGTGAAATTAGAAGAGCTCTAGATACATGTGTTTGCAATGCCTAGCGATACTTGTATCAAACTTGAGGTTGCAGATCCCGGTTTCAAAGTTGGAGATTACTCGTAAGAGTCGTTTCTCATGAACTAATATCATAGTCCGTCGAGAACTTATATGCATTAATTTGAAGGCTAGCTTGATACTACTATCTGGAGAATTTCAGATCATCTAATGTAATTGTCTTTTTTACTACGGGCTACTTGATTGACACAATGTCGTTTTTCGATCCATTGCCATCTCTGGGATCAACACAGTGGCAATTGGTGGTTATGGTACTGCTTGATGTGCTCTCCGTTCACCGACTTACTCTTGTTCGATCTTCTCAAAGACAAAGCTTGTGCAAGGTTACCAACTGTTTTCAGTTTTCCGGACTTCTTTTGTGCCAGAAGAATATACACGCTTTTGCTTTCTACACAAATTAATTTGCTTCCTGACTATTTGTGCCGTCTTGATGAACGCCGCTCAGGTTAGCAGAGATGAGTACGACTCGATGGTCGATCTCTTCCTCCCTTTTGGAAGATTCATGGACACATCCATGGCGATTGGCACATAATAGTTTGCCTTGGCGACTTAACATCAAGAGGAGGGGCGTCAAAAATGTAGACACCAAGTGCCCTGTGCGAGATTGGATGAGGATTGGATGAATGCCTTGATCCTTCGCATGCGACAAGAAAATTGAATTTCTCTTTGAGTGAGCACGGCAGTTTCTCTTGATCTGCACAAATTTAGTTTTGGGCTAAACCCTTTGAAGAATGTAGACAGTTACTTCTTTCCCCCCACACCAACCACCTACAGATTTATGTTATTTCAGACTCTTGTTGAGTACCGACCCATTGTTTGTTTCGAACATTGTACTTTTATCTTTTGTACCTGCATTTCCAAGACATTGCTCCCATGGCGTAGCTTCAGCATGCCTGTTCTGATGCTAAAGTAGGCTAGCAAATCGGTGTTTGTACTTTTGCATCTTTAAGCAATTTGCCTCATGCCTTGAACTCATTCTGCCAGAATGTGTATGTTTAGACAGCCACTACAGAAGTGCAGTAGGTTCCTGACATTGGGTTTTGATTCTCGAATAGGCTAAACAAGAAACTATTGAGAAGGTTTGTGAAATAGTGAAGGGCCAGTTAGCTCTACCTGAGGACAGCACCTGATGTGAGGAGAGACAAAGTTTGTGGACACGGGAGCCGATTCACTGACATCGTATGTGATTCCTTAAACTCCTGTGATCATTTGGCATCATATAACCATGCTCCTTACTTGAAATTAAGGGTCACCTATGCTAAATTATTTTTGTGCTCACTGCTAATCTGCACCAATTGTAATAATTTTTTTCTGGGATTTGGGGACAAAGTACCTTTATTGCCATTGTATGGAGCTGCATTGCTCTAATGGAATTTATGAATTGTACTATTCCATAACTTGTTGGCCTAATGTTGCATACCATCCTGAGCGTGGCGCAGGTCGAAATTGTGATGGGGCTTGAGGAAGCATTCCAAATCAACGTGGACGAATCGAGCGCTCAAGAGATCCAGACGGTGGGGGATGCTGCCGCTCTCATTGACAAGCTTATTGCAGAGAAGGATGCTTGAAAGGACAGCATTTCTGAATGAATTGCTTTGCGAGCTCCTACATTGCTCTCTGCATGGTGGCGGGGCTGGTGGTTATGCTTCTTAGTTAGTGTCTGTTGGGATCAATAAAGGAGGGAGATACGAGTCTCTTTTTTTTGCCCCTCACTTGTGAGAGACAGCATTGCGTCAATGTAGATGAACATGACATTGCAATCTATTGCGAAGAATTTGAACATTTTTCACCCATAATTTAACCGTGGAGTTAAATTTGAACATTTTTCACCCATAATTTAACCGTTTCACCCATAATTTAACCGTTTGCATCTTTCTTGGATTTGTTAAATTTGTTTGTGCACCAAACACAGATATGATCAGCTAAGCCAGATTCAGGTGTGCAGGCCCTGAGCACAGCCAATTCCTTTCATCGATTCGGTGTGCGGACCACAGGCCCATCCGGTGAATTCATGTTCCTTTCTGCTGCAAACAACCCCCACAATCGTAAGGGGAAAATGCCAACGGTGCAGCACAGTAGAATCTCTAAATACCACTAGCATAATAAAGAATTCCAATAGATTGTGCAGGAAGACGGTAAACCCAGAGAGTGCAAGATTGGTCCAGAGAGTGCGACGTAACTTCTTCGTCGATCTTGTGGCGCATGAAGCAAATACCTGGAGAAAGCACCTACCAAGCATTGTAAAACATTATCTACGACGCATCACAAGCAAAAAATATAGAATAGACGGAGTGTGATATTTTAGGTGTCTTTGTTATTGTCACTTAGGTAAATTACTGGTCAAACATTAAAATGTGCACTTAATTTCAAGTCATTCTTGAGATATGATGTCTTAATTTGAGAAATATAATGTCGTATTATATAAGTTTTATTGTGTATTTTTATTTGCATTGCAGACATTTGGATGTCCGTAGCAACGCACGGGCACGCACCTAGTTAACTTATTAGTACAGCATAACTTTAGTACGTACTCGTGACTTATTTTACGGTGCTACACGCAAGGGGCAAGCTAGCTGCTTGCCGTCGCCTGATCTCTGCCGACTGCCGCTTAGGCAACGACGACCATCTCCAGCACAGCCTTCGCCGCCGCCCTAGCCGTCGGGTTATTGTTGGAGCTATGCTTCACCGGGTACGACGCGTCCATGGCGATGCCGCACTTTCCCCTGGGCGAGGGCACGTTGCGCGCCATCCGGATGTAGCCGGCCTCGCCCCAGTCGGCGCTCCACGAGTTCTTCACGATCCAGAAGTCCTTGCCGTCCTCGCTGCCGTAGCCCACCACCGTGACGCCATGGTCCAGCCTCGTCCCGCAGATCCCGTCGAAGATGCCCTGTGCATGCATGCACATGATCAGGAACAAGAACACGGTTCAGACTTCAGAACAAATAAAGAAGAGCTCAGTGCTTGATTTTGTGTTCTTCGTAGCCACTAAAATGTTTGTCACTTTACCGATTGATAGTGCTGGAACACCCGACCGCTGGCATCAATGGCGACACTAACGGGCTGGCTCGCCACGGCCTCCTGCAACGCCGTCTCGTTGTTGGTCGCCACGTTCACGAAGTCATCTATGGTCACAACCTTTTCGTTTAACTGCATATGCAAATTAAATTAAATCTCCACCGTCGTCATCACTCATCAGTTCCGATTAGCTAATTGCAAATTTGCAATCTGGTTCGTTCGTCAAGTTATACATGGCGGTACGAACCCGGTTGGCATCGCAAGTCCCGTCGGTTCCGGCAAATTTGCAATCGGCCTCGGTGTCGATCCCGCCGTTGTTGATGACGAACTCGAAAGCCTTCTGCATGTACCCGCCGTTGCAGCCGTTGTCCTGGCTGTCGCAGTCGATCACCTCCTGCTCCGACAGTGAGACGAGGTTGCCCGTCACGATCTCGTTGATCCCCTCCATGGCTGCCATCGCCGAGAACGCCCAGCACCCACCTGCGTGCATCTCCCACGGCCGAGAGAGAAGAGGGATCACATCAGATCACTCACCGGAGAACGTTCTCGCAGCTCGTACTTCGGCGAAGTAGTTAGCGAGCAGAATCATGGAGCGGAAGACTGACTGACCGCATTGCTCTTGGTTCTTGACGTCGGTGACGGCGCCGAGCTGGCGCCAGTCGACGGCGTCGGGGAGCTCGCGGTCGCCGTGGCGGCGGAGGTAGCGGGTGCTCCCGGCCCGGCGGACGCCGCCGCCGTGGCGGGCACGGAACCCGAGGGCGCGGCCGCGGTACTCCTCCGGGTGAGGTCGGCGAAGGGGTGAGGCCGAGGCGGAAGCCGTGGAGCCCCGCGTCGGCCTCGGCGTTGTGCGCGTCGATGAAGCGGAGGTTGTCGCGGAACACCTCCAGCCGCAGCCGGTCCTCGTCGCCGCCGGCCATGTCGCAGTTGCCGCCGCGCGGACGGCGGCCGTGCTCTGACTTCCACGCCGCGTACACGCGCCGCACCTCGTCGTCCGCCCGCTCCGCCGGCGGCGGGACGGTGGAGTACTGGGAGTGGTGGCGGGCCGCCGCGGCGGAGGAGGACAGTGCGAACGCCACCGTGAGCGCGAGCAGCGCCGCGGCGGGGGCGACAGGGGAGCGTGGTGCGGTCATGGCGATCGTTTGAGTTGGTGTCGAGCTTGGCGAGAGACGATGAGCGAGAGATGATAAGTAGTTTGCGAATTGAGTTCGCATTTTATAGCCGCGGGATGCAACGACCAACGAACTGTTGGGCCACCTGGACCCACCACCAACACCACTCTGCACAAAAAAGCCTCGTCGCTTGGCGCCTTTCTCAAACAGAGGGCAGCCGCCAGCCCGCCACACATGCCAAGATGATACGGCTGGGTGCGTGTAGCAGTAATTAAAAATAAGTGAATTATAGGTGCATAGCTCGAGATTTTGTTTTTTTTTTAAAAACACAGCCTCGATTGAGTGAGTGACACTAGCTAAGATTGCTTTTTTTTTTTTTTGCAAATGAGGATTATATCATGTGAATAGATGTGCATATGAGAAATGAGGGCATAAATCCATATGTCTATTAGAGTAGTAACTCAAGTTAATTAGCTGCTAGTGCTTTCTCTTACATTAGTTAGTCATAAGTTTTAATATAAAAACATCATAAAATTTTCTTCTCAAAAATAAAAAAAAATCGTGCTACTTTGCCCAATACAAAAGTATAAAATCTCCATCAACATGCTTACCAAATTGGCGTGGTGGTCAGGGCTGCTTCGTGGCCTCCAACGGGTGATAAGGGATTCGGGTTTGGCCATGCGTTTGCATCTAAAGACTAAAGTCACCACCACCCACTAGAGGCAACGAGATCATTGGCGCGGCGCCGTGCACCCGCGCGGCCGCACTACGCTTCCGTCCCGAACCTTGTGCGCCGGCCGCCGGAGCAGTGAGCGTACGTGCACTCGTGCAGTCACGCCCGCCGGCGGCGGCGGCTCCGGCTCCGACGGTGAAGAACTGGGGGAGCTAGCTAGCTAGTTAGCTTTCCGGTGTCGCTTGGACCACCGCCTTTCCGCGAGAGACCACGTAAAATGTTAGAATAAATAAGCCTAGAGTCATTTATTATAATAATGAAAGAATTAAAGTTCATTAGTTTAATGCTAGGGAAAAGAGAGAGAAATACCGTATGGGTATTTGAGGAGTCTCTCATCCAACTTATGAGGTAACCTTTCGGTACATCTCATGTGAAGTTGAATAAAGGAGATAGGTGTGCCACACGCGCGTGCGCGCTCGCTCGCCGGGCCGGGCCGGGCCGAGGCCGTGGGCGTGTCGAGACGAGACGAGCGGGCGGTGCGTAACCGCGACCGTTACTGCCTGGGGCGCATTAACCGTGACGTCCAGGTTCATCCCCCCACGCCTGCTCGGCTATATAAGTCGCCTGCACCGCCTCCGGAACCTTGTCCTGCTGCTGAGATCCTGCTCGGGATAGGCGGGCGATAAGGTTTTTGGGGAGCGTCTTCACGTGACTGCTCGCTCCGTCGTCTACTCCCCACGTCGATCTGACGACTACTTTGCTGCTGCCGAGATCCTGCTCGGGATAGGCGGGCGATAAGGTTTTTGGGGAGCGTCTTCACGTGACTGCTCGCTCCCGTACGTCTACTTCCTCTATTATAGAGTGATACCGGAAAGTCGGGTGACGCCGTCACCCTACCTTCCACGGGGTACTTACTCAAACCAGTATTCATGTTTTGTATAATCAGGAATATATTTATGTTTAATTGTTGTTTAAACATAAACACTTGCACATGGATTGTTTCACTCACCGTAATATTGAAATGTCTATTTAAATATGGAATTAAAATATACCGAAATATTGCCTATCATCTAACAATCCAAAAACCTTATAATGTTGATAGGAATATGTTTGGTGCAACTAGCTTTGCAAATGCAATTAAACCAAAGCCTTTTGATGGTTCCAACTTTAAGAGGTGGCGTGAGTTGGCCACCCTATGGCTCACCACCATGAACGTGATGTACGTCATCACCGGAAAAGCTCCCGAGGGTGTCTCGGAAGAAAAATTCAATACGGATGATAACTGCTCCGGTGCCATCATCGGCTCGTTGATAACCCGTGGACACCTATCTCCAGAGAAAGACGGAGAAGGATATTTGGGAGGCTCTTGAGGCTCGAGACGGAGCTTCCGCGTGAGTACGTAAATGGAACAGTTCCTAGACTACGGGATGGTTGAAAACCGTTGCAGTGAAAGACCCATGAAGCAGTACGTATCGGCTAAAGAGCTTGAAAACTATAGCAGTGAGGCCTTATATGTGTTGCCCGACAAGTTTGTGGCAGGAGTAATTATCACTAAGCTGCCACATTCTTGGAGGGATTTTGCTACCTCTCTAAAACACAAGAGAAATGAATTCACTTTTGATGACCTTATTGCAACTCTTGATGTTGAAGAGAAGGCGAGAGCAAAGGACACACGTGGAAAGGCAATAGCCGGCTCCTCAAGCGCAAACTTTATGCAGAGGGGCAATCCCAAGTTCCAGAA
The DNA here is from genome assembly GCA_022644695.1 of Cenchrus purpureus. NCBI lineage: Eukaryota > Viridiplantae > Streptophyta > Magnoliopsida > Poales > Poaceae > Cenchrus > Cenchrus purpureus. The sequence goes on from CP053458.1 coordinate 50,376,517, forward strand.
TAACCAGAACAAGAGGAAGAAACCTTCACAAAACCCGTCCAAGGCTAAGGAAGCCTATGGGCCTAATAAGAAGAAGAGAAAGCCGGGGGGTGCTTACTATACTTGTGGCAGTCCGGATCACTTTGCTGCAAAGTGCGCGGATCGTAAAGATCGCAAGGCCCCCAAGACAGCAAACATGGTTGTTAGCGAGGGTGGAGGAACATCGGGGTACGGTAATTTCTTACTTACAGTTCTTTCAGTATGTTCTTCACCAGAGTGGTAGATAGACACATGTGCTAATATTCATGTATGTGCTGACATTTCTATGTTTTCTTCTTACCAGGTCGGGGGGGACTACCTCCTTGTTGATGGGGAATGGTGCCCATGCGCGTGTTCTTGGTGCTGGTACGGTCACTACTCAAGTTCACTTTGGGAAGACCATACAATTGAAGAATGTGCGCATGTACCTACCATCAAGAAGAATCTAGTCGGGTCTCTCTGTGTAGAGATGTTTTTAAATTAGTCTTTGAGCCAAATAAATGTATCATTTCTAAGTTTGGTACTTTTGTTGGAAAAGACTATGATAGCGGAGGCTTGTTCCGCTTTTCTTTATTGTTCGATGACAACGTTGTGAACCATGTGATGAATGATGAATCAAATGTTTGGCATTTGAGGCTTTGTCATGTTAATTTTAGTTGTATGATGCGCTTAGCTAGTTTGAGTTTAATTCCAAAGTTTACCTCTGTCAAAAATTCTAAGTGTCACGTATGTGTTGAATCAAAACAAACTCGCAAGCCACATAAAACTGCTGAGGCGAGAAACTTGACACCTCTAGATTTAGTTCATTCCGATCTGAGCGAAATGAACGGTATGTTGACAAAGGGTGGTAAAATATATTTCATGACTTTGATAGACGATAGCACTAGATTTTGTTACATCTATTTGTTAAAATCAAAAGATGAAGCGTTACATTACTTTAAGATCTATAAAGCTGAAGTAGAAAATCAACTTGAGAGAAAGATTAAACACCTAAGATCGGATCAAGGTGGCGAATACTTTTCTAATACTTTTGATACATTCTGCGAGGAACATGGTATTGTTAATGAGAGGACACCGCCTTATTCACCCCAATCCAATTAGATTGCCGAAAGAAAGAACCGCACGCCATCGACTTGGTGAATGCCATGTTAGAAACCGCGGACTATCTAAGGAATGGTGAGGTGAGGCGACGACGACTACGTCATGTCCTGAACCGTGTGCCTATGAAGAATAAGGAAGTAACACCATTCGAGGAATGGGAGAAGAAGAGGCTAACTCTTTCATATTTACGCACTTGGGGTTGCTTGGCCAAAGTCAGTGTGCCAATCACCAAGAAACGTAAACTTGGACCAAAGACGGTGGACTGTGTCTTTCTGGGGTATGCTTTTCACAGCGTCGGATATAGATTCTTGGTAGTAAGATCTGGAGTATCTGACTTGCTTGTCGGCACAATTATGGAGTCCAGAGACGCTACATTCTTTGAGAATATTTTTCCAATGAGAGATGAAACAAGTTCATCTAGGCAAGAGTCTGTCGAGAAGGACGACTCCACCAAGCCGATGAAACTCAATGAGCCTACATTTATTGAGCATCCTGAGGAGGACAATGATGAGGCTCCTAGGAGGAGCAAGAGACAAATGACAGAGAAATCCTTTGGAGATGATTTCATCATATACCTTGTGGATGACACTCCCAAGACAATTGCAGAGGCCCACTCTTGACCTCATGCTGACTATTGGAAGGAAGCAGTGAGGAGTGAAATGGACTCTATCATGTCAAGTGGAACTTGGGAGGTTGTTGAACGTCCTTACGGTGCAAACCGGATGCAAATGGGTGCTAAAAAGAAGCTTAGGCCTGATGGTACTATTGATAAGTACAAGGCTAGACTTGTGGCCAAGGGTTACACCCAAAAGGAAGGAGAAGATTTCTTCGATACTTACTCACCAGTCGCTCGATTGACCACCATAAGAGTACTACTTTCTTTGGCAGCCTCTCATGGTCTTCTCGTTCATCAGATGGACGTTAAGACAGCTTTCCTAAATGGAGAGTTGGAAGAGGAGATCTATATGATCAGCCGGAAGGATTTGTAGTAAAGGGTCAAGAAGGAATGGTGTGTAAACTAGTGAAGTCTCTCTATGGCCTCAAGCAAGCACCTAAGCAATGGCATGATAAGTTCGACAGAACGTTGACATCTGTTGACTTTGTTACAAACGAAGCTGACAAATGTGTGTACTATCGCTATGGTGGGGGCGAAGGAGTGATTTTGTGTCTGTATGTAGATGACATACGTATCTTTGGCACAAGCCTTGAATTGATCAAGGAGGTCAAAGACTTTCTATCTCAAAAGTTTGAGATGAAAGATTTGTGAGAGGCTGATGTTATCCTTAATATAAAGCTGATAAAAAGAGAAAATGGTGGGGTGACTCTGTCACAGACTCACTATGTTGAGAAGATGCTAAGTCTGTTTGGCTACAACAATTCTAAACCCGCACCAACTCCTTACGATACCAGCTTGGTTCTAAGGAAGAACCTGAGGATAATAGTGGATCAGCTGAGATACTTCCAGATCATTGGTTCACTGATGTATTTGGCTAGCGCCACGAGACCTGACATTGCATATGCAGTTAGTAAACTGAGTCGGTTTGTTTCAAACCCGAGCAGTGAACACTGGCGTGCTCTCGACCGGATAATGCGCTATCTAGTGGGCACAATGAACTATGGCATTCACTATTCCGGAGATCCTAAAGTTTTGGAGGGATATAGTGATGCAAATTGGATTTCTGATGCTGATGAGTTAAAGGCCACAAGTGGATATGTGTTCACAAATGGAGGTGGCGCTGTTTCCTGGAAGTCTTGCAAGCAGACCATTCTAACCAGGTCAACAATGAAAGCAGAACTCGCAGCATTGGATACTGCCACTGTAGAGGCGGAGTGGCTTCGTGAGCTCCTAATGGACTTGTCGATAGTTGAAAAACCGATACCGACAATCCTAATGAACTGTGATAATCAAACTGTGATTGTCAAGGTGAACAGTTCAAAGGACAACATGAAGTCATCCAGTCATGTCAAGAGGCGGTTGAAGTCTGTCAGGAAATTGAGAAACACTGGTGTCATAGCTTTGGATTACATCCATGCGTCTAAAAACCTGGCAGACCAATTTACAAAGGGTTTATCACATATTGTGATAGATCATGCATCTACGGAACTGGGCTTGAGACCCACGTGAGTTTTTCCATAGTGGAAACCCGTCTTATGTGATCGGAGATCCCGTGAATTAAGATGGTGAAACAAGCTATGGTTTGACTGAGAGAAGAGAACCTTTGAGAAGGCTCAGTTCATGAAAAAGATGCATTTCTCTTCAAAACTGTATGGCAGGCTGGTATTTGTACCTTAATGTTCTCCAAGTGGCTTTCATGAAACAAGGTAGTTGTTTCTCTGAAGCAAAGACATAGTTCTATAGTATGTCTTGAAGGAACACACCTATATGAGTATCGACTACTGGTCATAGTCTATGAGATTTGGGTGATCTCTAGAAAACTCATGAAGAGGCACGGAGTGTGACCCATAAGCTCCAACCCGCGGGGACGCTATGTGCAGCCAAGTATCAGTAAAGGGCTCTAGCCAAGCTTAGATGCACAAAACTGATAATTCAAGGCATAGTCCATTGTTCAGTTGCAAATAAGTGTAACTTGAGTTCCTGGTGGATGTTCAACTTAGCGGATCTCCATCGTGTAATCTTGGTATATCAAAAACAAAAGGGAAGATGAGAGCATTAATGTGACTTGAAATTCTTGGTGGGGATTGTTAGAATAAATGGGCCTAGAACCATTTATTATAATAATGAAAGAATTAAAGCCCATTAGTTTAATGCTAGGGAAAAGAGAGAAATACCGTATGGGTATTTGAGGAGTCTCCCATCCAACCTATGAGGTAGCCTTTCGGTACACCTCTTGTGAAGTTGAATAAAGGAGATAGACGTGCCACGCTACGCTTGCCGGGCCGGGCCGCAGGCGTGTCGTGTCGTGTCGGTCGGCGGTCGGTGCGGTGCAGCGGCGCGACGGACGTGATGTGTTGCGGGGCGGGAGCATCTTTTTGCTGTTGTCTGTTGGAGAGGAATGATGGCGTCTTAAACCGCGATCATTACTAGACCTTAACGATAGCGCCTTAAACCGCGACAGTTACTGAGCTTTAACCGCGACCGTTGCTTGGGCGCGATTAACGTGACGTCCGTGTTCATCCCCGCTACCGCTCGCCTATATAAGTCGCCCTCCTTCGCCAGTTGCCAATTCACACTAAGGTATTCCTGTTCAGGAGACCTCTCCCTCTCTCCCTCTGTTTGCTGATTCTTTTCGCATTCCCATCGCCTGCACCGCGCGCACGGTACCAGCGAGAGCAGAGCCTCCGGAACCTCGTCCTGCTGCTGAGATCCTGCTCGGGATAGGCGGGCGATAAGGTTTTTGGGGAGTGTCTTCACGCAGCCGCTCCGTCGTCTTACTTCCTCTGACGACTCTCGACTACTTCCTCTGTCTCTACGAACGACTACTTACCCGTCTCGATTGAGGTCACTCTATAATGAGTGATATCGAAAGTCGGGTGACGCCGTCACCCTACCTTCCACGGGTACTTACTCAAACCAGTATTCATATTTTGTATAATCATGAATATATTTATGTTTAATTGTTGTTTAAACATAAACACTTGCACATGGATTGTTTCACTCACCGCAATATTGAAATGTCTATTTAAATATGAAATTAAAATATACCGAAATATTGCCTATCATCTAACATAAAAAGCCTCTCCTGTTTTTTTAGACTTCTTTTACGGTGGACCATACCACAAGGTGGTGGTATACAATATGAACATATTTTTAGTAAGGATAACTAGGTAATTATTGCAAATTTATTAAACTCGTCGTCGCGGCGGACAGCAACCTCCTCCTCACCAACGAAGCCGGCGAGCTCTTCTGGTCCTCCAACGTCGTTGGCTCTGCCACCGGCTCGTACTCCGGTGACGTCGTGGCGGTCATCATGGACACCGGGAACCTCGTCCTCCGTCGCAACAGCGGCGAGGTCCTGTGGCAGAGCGTCGAGCACCCACCGACAACATGGCTCTAGAGAGTCCGTTTCGGCAAGAACAAGCTCACCGGCGACGTGCAGCGTCTGGCTTCCTGGAAGAGCTCCGTCAACCCGGCTTGTCCTCCTTGGGGATCGACTGTTAACGGGAGCAGCCAGTACTTCCTCACCTGGAACGGGAACGAGCATTACTGGAGTAGTGGACTGTGCAAAGGCCACACATTCAGTTTCGTTGGGTCCTGGAGATGATGTCACATGACAAGTACAATTTCGGATTCGTGTCCGCCAATGGCAGCTACTTCAACTACTCCGTGCCTCCGGGCTCGTCCTCGACGTCTCCGGCCAGATGCAGCAGATCATGTGGTTGCCGTCGTCAGCTGGCGACGATGGCGAGTGGATGGTCATCTGGACGGAGCCGACAACTCTTCGCCGCCGCCCTGGTTCTGGTTGTGTTCGCGGCGAGGTTGCCGTCGGCGGCCGCGGAGGACACCATCCTGGGCCACAAGTGCGGCTTGCCGGTGCTGGGCAACAACGCGAGCAGCGACGCCTACAGGTCCATCCTCAACGCGCTCGCCGACATCCTCGTCGCGAGCAAGAGGGCGAACGGTTCGGCCGTCGGCGCGGTCGGCGCTACGGCGACGCCCGACGCGGCCTACGGCATCGCGCTCTGCCGTGAGGACTTCCCGGGCGACGCCCTCGCCAACGCTGTCAACGACTCCGCGAACGCCGGCAGGTCAGGGACGTGCGGTCTTCCACGACCGGTACTAGCTGCGGCTCTCCGGCGCTGACTTCCTCTCCGCTGACGGCAATGGCAAGTGGATGGTTATCTGGACAGAGCCGTGCAACTCTTGCAACGTCTGTGAGATAAAATTTCCAATAATGCCCTGTGTCTGGATCTAAGTCACCGCGTTCCCGGGTCGACCGGGTCGAGGAACGGGGACGAGGAACGTGGTACGCTGATTTTCCAAAGCATGGAACGAGAGGAGTATACAACTTCAGCACGTTCCATGTTAATTTGGGACGAGTTCCCGGAACGACCACAAGGAACGCCATTGCAATCAATTCATCGAGCACCTAGAGAGCACCTGAACATGTCACTTGCGGCGGTAGGTCAGCACCCTGAAGAACACGTGACCGAGATGGATAACAGCGGCTCGAAGGCAGGGCAAGGGCGGACACAGAGCACAGGACAGGGAAAAGGCAGGATTCTTGGGGTGCTCACCGGCGGGCTTGGAGCAGGATGGCGCGTGCGCAGGTCTCATCGGTCTCCGATTCGACGGCAGCTGAAGGAGGAACTTGCCGGCGTCGAGGGCCGGGGCAAGTAAGTTGCAGGACGTCCGCTGCCTTGTGGACACCGCCAGGACGACGCGACGCCGATGAGGACGGGCGTCGGCCGCCGCGGGCTCGAACACGGACAGCCGGAGCTCGCCCATCTCCTCTGATCCCCTCAACGACCCGGATCATGATTGGATCGCGATCCAGCCTCGACCCGTAGATCGTCCCGCATCGTCCCCGTTCCTCGTTTCAGAACGAAGTTCCCGGGACGTGGAACGTGGGGTCGTTCCACGTTCCCGGTGATTATGGTCTGGATGCTCTAAGAGTCAGCTTTACACTGTCCATCACCGTTTATTTACTTCAGCTACAGCCTCCAAAGCTTATAGATCAGACATTCAGACCTACTACTCCTAACATGCATACTCCAACTAGCAAAGTAGCAAGCTATAGCCTATAGTTAGCATTTTTGAGCAGCAGAACAAGCCGGTCTTGGCTTTGCGTTGCCGCTGACCATTTTTGCTAGCTTCAATCCACAATTTGCTAGCTGATTCCTGTATGTTCTTTGCCTTCTACTTGCAATCGCGGGAAGGTTTGGTAATACTACGATACGTAAGATAAATATTAATGATGTCTATTCAGCCGCCCCCCCTAATCGAAATTCCTGGTTCCGCCATTGACCACCTATGTATACCACCCTATACCACAAGTACAAGTTGTGGTGGTATACAATTAATCTCAACCGTCGGATCCTTTCATATTAGTCCTATTCCAACAGTGATATAGAGTGGTATGGTCCAACGTAAAAAACCATTTTTTTACGAAAAAGAACGTGCATAGTGTCCCTCGCCCCATCACTGATAAGGCTCCGAGGCCTAGACGCCACGTGGACCCCGCACACTGTGAGCTGCCCTGCATTTCGTCGCCGGCGTGCGCCGCCGAAGCTCGAGTCGTCACCGCGCGGCACGCGCGCGCTTTCAGGCTTCGACGCCCACGGACCCACGGTGCTGCCGGGATGCGTCAGTGGCGCGCGGCGGAGACAACCGGGGCGGTCACGACGACGAACGGGAATATGGCAGCGCCGCCGGATGGGGGAAGATAGCGAACGGAGAACAAGTCATCCCAAACCAGACCGTCTCGGAATCCCATCCCTTCCGTCCTACTACGCGGCCTTCCGATCGTAATCCGAATCCGATCGAGTCCCACCGACCTAGCTCCCGTCCCATCCATCTCGCGCATGATCGATCCATCCATCCAGGCTCCAAAAAGTTTTATTAAATTCTCTAAATTAGATACTCTATAAGTTTTTGTCTAGAAAAAATAATAAAACTGATTTACACTCAATTATTATAAAGATTGACTTAACATAAAAGTGACTAAGCAGTAATTAACAAGATGTACATGATCTAAACTGCTATTATATGGTACTAAATCATTGTTAAATTAAGATGAGAATGATAAATGCATCCGTTCAGATAGTTAAAAGGTTGATTTGCACTAAATGATAGGTGAGGGATGAATGTCACACTTCCGCAGCACTTGAAATACATTTTTTTCTTTATTAAAATAGGATGCATTATCTTTCATTTAAGCTCCAAAAATACCGCACATATTATGCATGGGCATCTGATGATAAGATCAAGCTCAATTCGCTAGAATTTAGTATAGCACTGTGCATAGAGTATTAACCAATAAAGGTGACATCAGGATCACCTGAAGGACATCGATGATCGGCAATGAGTTCTAACGATTAGCAACGAGACTTCATGCCCATGTTGCAATAAAAGAAATTTTGAAAAGCACACAACAAGAGGGAAAAGAATTGTCTGTGTTAAGGTCCATCTTGCATTACTTGAGGGCCAAATTATAGCGTCAGAATTCATAGCGTCAGAATTGAAATGAAGCATTCTGCATTCGTCGTTACCCTTACCCCAACGTTAGATTTGAAATGCAGCTAGCATTCTGCATTCGTTTTATATCACAGATGCAAGGTTGAGAAGGTGACCTAGCAGAAATGAAGTCGAGCTGTCTGCGTAACGGATGCAACATTCTTTTAAGCAATGTAACGAATCCAGCATGAACACATGATAGATTGAAAAAATACAGATGCATATGCAGACTCATCGCAGTTTTTCCATTAAAAGGAAATTATTTATTACATAATTCACTGATACATAGTATATTTCATGTGTGCTGGATAAATAAAAGTTAATGAGAGACTCATCACGCACGCGCATCACAACTCACAATAACAAACTTGTAAACGAGCAACTTTCAGAGATGGGACAAGCGGTTTGCAGTATTCTTAGGCACGAGCCATCTTAACAATCCCAGCCTTGGGCCTTGGCCTTGCCCGTCGGGTTGGGGCCATTCTTCACCGGGTACGACGCGTCCATGGCGACGCCGCACTTGCCCGCGGGCAAGAACACGTTGCGCGCCATGCGGACGTAGCCGGCCTCGCCCCACCCGGGGCCCCACGAGTTCTTCACGATCCAGAAGTCCTCGCCGTTCTCGGTGCCGTAGCCCACCGCCGTCACGCCGTGGTCCAGCTTCATCCCGCACACCCCGTTGAAGATGCCCTGTATGAATTCAACATGGTGATCACCATGAACAGTTCATCGGAGGTCGGAGCAAAGAAAAAGCTGCTTTGATTTCGTGTTCCTTCTCCTTCTCGTCCAATGCTTACCGAGGTATAGTGCTGGAATGCAGGGCTCGCAGCGTTAATGGCGACACTGACGGGCTGGTTCGCCACCGCCTTCTGCAACGCCTTCTCATTGTTGGGCGGCACCATCTCGTATGAATCTATGGACACAACCTTTTTGTTTTCCTGCATTTTGAGCAGATTGCAAATCTCCATCACCATCAACACACAATTAAATTGAAATCTTGCTCACGAATTTGTGAGAGTACCGACCCTGATGGCATCACAAATCGCGTCTGTTCCGATGAAGGGGTAGTCGGCCTCGGTGTCGATCCCGCCATTGTCGATCACGAACTGGAACGCGTTGCCCATGTCCCCGCCATTGCAGCCGCTGTCCTTGCTGTCGCAGTCAATCAGCTCCTGCTCCGAGAGCGACACGAGGTTGCCCGTCACGATCTTGTTGATTCCCTCCATCGCTGCCACCGCCGAGAACGCCCAGCACCCACCTGCATATCTCCCACACAGCCCAGAGATCACCACCGCCAGCTCTTTCCAACAAAGAACTTACTAGCTCAGGCGAAGTGACGAGAGCATGCAGCTTATGAAGCTGCTGTGTGCACGAACCGCAGTGCCGTTGGTTCTTGACCTCGGTGACGGCGCCCTGCAGGCGCCAGTCGACGGCGTCGGGGAGGTCGTCGCCGGCGCGGGGCAGGTAGCGGGTGCTCGGGGCCCGGGGCGCCGCCGTGGCGTTGCGGAAGCCGAGGGCGCGGGCGACGAACTCCTCCAGGGTGAGGTCGGCGAAAGGGGTGAGGCCGAGGCGGAATGTGTGGAGCCCCGCGTCGGCCTCGGCGTTGTGCGCGTCGATGTAGCGGAGGTTGGCGCGGAACACCTCCAGCCGCAGCCGGTCCTCCTCGCCGGCGCGGTCGCAGTCGCAGCGCGGCCGTCCGTGCTCGGACCTCCACGCCTCGTAGAGCCGCCGCACCTCCTCGTCCGCCCGCTCCACCGGTGCCGCGACGGCGACGGCGGCGGACGCGGCCAGTGCCACCGTGATGAGCGCGAGCAGCGCCGCGGAGCGTCGTGAGCTCATGGCGACCCCTGGGGCCGCGCGCCTAGGCCACTGGTTTGGATTGGCCTCAAGCTCGATCGGCGAGAGATGACGAGAAACGAGCGGGAAGAGAAGGCGATCAGGTCCAGGAGTATCTGAATTCTGAACTGCTGCGTGCTCTGAGTTCAGTGATGGCAATAACCTGTGACACGAGCCGATCAATTTATGGGCACCGGAGGCAACGAACTGGGCCGCCGGGCGCACCACCACCACCAACATTATTCTGCGAACCTCTGTCTCAAACAGAGGGCTGCCGCCATGGCAAGGTGTTGATTTTGATTCAAATTGTGTCAACAGAAAAGCACGAGGATGCTTGTTATGACACCAGCGTTCCAAATCACATTCCGAAATCCGGTGTCCATGTTGCCTGTTGGGCGTCAGCGTCAACATCTAGACTCTAGAGTGTGTCCCTTGTTTACGATTGTTGGGCGAGTGCATTAGTCCCAGCTCCCAAATTAGCCCCTCCCCACAATGGCGATGGGTGCTTCGGTACTCGGATTTGGACGAACGAACGAACCAAGAAGAGGCGACCCCGTGCGCAGAACACGTCGGCGAGGCCCCGGGGGTGGGATTAGAGAGCGCAGCCGATCGATTAGCGAACACGATTAAGGAGTGCCAAGCCCCATTTGCCCCCAAGTTGAGCGTGCTCTGCGGTTCTGTAATACTCTCACCACGAGACGCGACGAGCGAGATCCTGATTGGTTGGGTGCCCCTGCCCCGGCGTGCAGCTTCCTTTTTGCGAGCTGTGTGCGCCGGAGAGTGTAGCCGTGCACGCGCGTGCGGCCGGCCACGAGGCCGCCGCGGGCGCAGGATGCAGGAACCCCCGTGTCGTGTGTCCTCCAGGCTCCAGTAGTCCAGCCTCCAGGGACGTTCAGCCTCTGCAGTTGTGTCACTGCCATGTGGGCCCCATTACCATGGGACCCACACGTCAATGACTCCACGGCAGAGATGTGAACTGCAGAGGATCTCGTTCGCTCCGGGGTAGGAGTCTTTTACCTGTACGTTATTACAAAAATTTCTTATGATATGTGTATCATTGGAAAGTTTGAGTGCACCTATGTGCTTCTGACTCAAACTTTGTTGCCCTACATACCATTCCGTCGCTCCGTCGATAGTCTGTTAGATTGTCTCCGTTTGTAACCCTGACAGGTGAGACCCAGGATGCAAAATGATCTTTTTGCCCTCCGTCTCTTTCTCTCATCTGTTTCCACAGCGTACCCCCGTATCCGGCCCCGAGAGCTCTTTCTCTCGGCGAGCAACCACCGCTCAACAATTTCTTGGCCACCGCCACCGCCCTCTCGTCTCCCGAGCGCTGCAACGTTCGCTCCTCGGCGTTCATGTACAGAACCCATCGGCAACGCGAGCAAATTGCACAACGGTCAGCGATTTGAGGCCCTCCGGTTGTTTGGAGGACTGCGGCTCGTGTCGTCGCCGTGCACAGGGCGCAATTGGACCTCTAGTAGGACGTATGGGAGGGGAGCACAACACACATGGAAAGGCCGTGATGTGGCGGTTTGCAGATCAAGCATGCTTCGGTTCATGATGGATTGGTGGTAGTCTGTCCATGGGATTGCATAAATTCTCATTTTGCAGATTTTTTTTTGAGGAATAGGAGTTCAACCCCCATGAAAAGCATGAACCATCATCCATCAAACGCTGCATTGCAAGAAGTCGCTGGACAGTGGACACACGCGTTGTAACTGGAACAAACTCAACGCCATGGGTGACGTGACTCGTGAGGTCTTTAATTTGCGCGCAGGAGGTGGAGACGATTGATCACCTCCTAACTAGTTGCTCCTATAGTCGGGAGGTTTGGTTCTGTGTCCTTGGCGAGGTGGGGCTCCATCCTCTTATTCCTCGAGTAGCTAAGCCTCTTGAGGCTTGGTGGTTACGTGCTAGGAAGAGGGTCTCGAAAGCGAGGAGGAAATGCTTTGATTCCTTGACCTGGTTGGTCGTTTGGTCGCTTTGGCGTGAGCGCAATCATCGTGTCCACGATCGTTGCGCTTTGATGTTGGTCGCTCTAGCTCCATCCATCGTGGAGACTGGAGAGGCCAAGATTTGGGCCTAGAGGGATTGCTTTTCTGTTTGCCCCTAGGCTTTGATGGTGTTCTTGTTTTGTTTTGCCTTTTAAGGCTATTGTAAGTTTGTTGTTGTGGTTGTATACTTGAACTTCTCTCATGCTTAATAAAATATGTGTTATGCAAGACGTGACTCGTGAGGTCAGGTCAGGCATTTCGTCAATCACTCACTCCACCTTCGACGCCACACGCTGCGCCCAGACTTCATGCTCTTGCGCCTCCGAGCCGTGTTCCGTCGGCTGTCGTTCGATGCAGTTTGCAGTGCACTGCTTAGCACGGAGCTAGGATGGCAGGGTTGGAGGGCAGTGGCGGAGCCAGCTTTTGGCAACGACTAGGGCCGCTGCAGGCCGGCGCCTGTGGGTGGCGCCGCGGCAGTGCCGCCGTCAGCTGGTTCTCCATTCGCCGACCGTCTCCGCCTCTTCCGCAAGCCGCCCAATTTGCCTGTCGTCGACCGCTTCCAGACCGTGCTCGGCTGATCCCTAGTGGAGGGCAGGAGCCGGTGGATTGCTGCTGCCATTTCTTTTTTTTTTGCCTTCGTGGACCTCAGGATTTTGTTTTTAGGCCAAAAATTAAGGCCTTAATTGTAACAAAGGATTCGAAAACAGAGGAATGGTCGGAAGCGCGGGAAACATGAATGCAAGAAGTGACAAAACAGAGGATTGGAAAATACATGAAAAACTTGGAAGAGGGTGTTTAGAACATACGAATTGTATAACAAAGGAACATTAAAATATGAAAATAATCATCACATTTGAACTAATTAAACACTATTTATTTTAATTAGCACCATTTACTTCATTTGTGAGCTACGGCTCACCGATGTACATGGCACTCTCTGGTCCACTCGTTTCCATGTGTGTACATTGCTTTGCCTATCGTTATCCTCCCCAAGACAGAAAATAATAGGAAGTGGAAGATGCGGTGATTCCAGTGATGGCGGCAGGCGGCCGGCCGGCAGCAAGCTGCACGAGGTGTCCATGGCGGCCGCAAGTTGCGCAAGCCTGCATCTGCATCGCATCTGCAGCAGCATCACGGCTCTTGACTTGCAAGGAGCTCCGCGGCCAAGTGCTTGAACAATCCTGCATCTTCGGTGGGTCAAGCTGAAATCTGTTTTGCTTTTTTCGGTTCTCTCTCATCATCGTCAACTCGGAGCTTGTTCTTTAATAACAAGAAGATGATTTCTTTCCCTTTCGTTGCCTCGGGCTTACGTGAAACCAGAGCTCAGCGTGAAGTCCGTTCCTCCGTTCCACAGTGCAGACAAATCTCCAAACCTTTAAGATCCTCCACTTTTTCTGTGTTTTTGCCTCCATTTCAGACAGGGCCTAAAGAAGAGATGTGGACTTCACATAGCCATGACTAGGGCCGCCTAGGTGCAGCTCCGCCCCTGTTGGAGGGGCTCATTCCCCTTTCCCTTCCTCTAGCCCCCTTCTTCTTCCTCTTCCTCAATTTTCCTCTTCTTCTCCCTCCTTCCCTCTAATTTCAATGGAGAACCTGGTCGGTAGAGGGGCTTCTGCCCACCCGTTGCTATAGATGTCCAAAAAGCCCGCAGCCCGATAGCCCGCCCGAAAGCACGGTTTTAGCCCTATCCAACCCTAAGACCGCACGGTAATCTGCAGGCTTGGGCTGGCATTTGGTGCGAAATCATTTTCGCAACTTGAGTACCCCCGAAATAGTGCATTCGGTCCTGAAACACAAGTTTTGCATTTTTTCACACGTGGAAGGTTTACGAAATGCTCCAAAACACTCTCAAACATCATTTTTGGTCTAATGGAGTAGAATGGATGTATTTGGTGCGAAACAATTTTCGCAACTCCGGTACCCCACGGGCCGGGCGTGGGCCGCCACCCCAGCCCGGCAGGCCGCCCGGCCCGACACGAAAATAACAGTGCGGCCCGTTATCGGCCCGCAAATCCCCAATCCCGTATATAAGCAGGAAAAATTCTATCCCTAACTCACTCATGGTCTCCTCTCCTGCCCGCGCCTGCCCCCACACCTCTGCCTCCTCTCCCATTCTCTCTGTGCGCCACGAACCGCCTGTGAGGCCGTGACCTCGTCCGTCTCCCACAGTCCCACTCCCGCCTTCCTCTCGCCTGCCGCCGCGCCAGCTGCCTCGCCACACTCTCGTCTCCCTCCCTCTCCTCGCATCCCCTCGCCACCGCCGCTTCCCGCTCCTCTCCCCTCCGCCGGCGACGACGCGCGGTCTCTCTCCTCCAGCGCCGGCGAGTGGTGGCGTTTCGTCCGGCGCGAGGCCGCGCTGGCCGGGCCGCCCGCCGCGCGGTCGCTGGCGCCGGCGGAGGTCGGCGCCTCCCTAGATCCGATGGCGCGCCGCCCTTCCTCTCGCCTTCCTCCATCCGGATCCCAAGAATTGATGCGGCCTCGTGCCGCCCGGGTGTCGTGCAGGCAGGTCGGGCTATGCGGGCTCCCGGCGAACAGTTGCCGGGCGGGCTCGCCGCCGTCCGCGCCTGGGCTTCTCCCGCAGACGGTGACGTAGTCGGCCCAGCCCAAGACGAAGTTGAGCGGGCCACCCCGGGCCCATGCCAGGTCGGCCGGGCGGCCGAATGGACATCTATACCCGTTGCCTCTGTCCATGGCTAAGCCGAATACAGGGGTACGCGGTGGAAACATATGAGAGAAAGAAAGGGAGGGCGGCAAAAAGGTCATTTTGTGTGTTGAGTCCTGCTTGTCAGGGGTCACAAACGGAGACAAACCATCGATCCGATGTAATCTGTGCGGTAGGGCAACAAAGTTTGGGTCAGTGGCACACATGTGCACTCAAACTTTCCAATGGCACACAGGTCACAAAGAACTTTTATAATGGCATACAAGTAAAAGGCTCCCAGGGCAGGCTCCTCCAGCTGCTGAACTCCTGCACTCACCGCTGCGGCTTGGCCGGAGATGGCCGCTCGCTCGGAATTTTTATTTTATTTTAACCTTTTGAGTCTAAAATTTTAAGACTAATCCCTCCCGATCTATATTTTCAAAAACTAGCCCTTTTTGTCACCTCAAGCGTCATGGTGCGACTAATAGTTGAGTCGCGCCACATGCATTGGCGTGACAAATGTACACGTTGACATAGGAAAAAACAACAGCGATGTGGCGCTGATGTGGCAGGATCCGTCGCGCCGCATCACTTGCGTGACTCAGTAGGAGAAGGCGTGGCATGACCAGCACGCAGCTGGTGGCTTCTGCCTTGAATGCATCCAAATGCATATCATTTAACCATGTTTTATGCTATATTTTAATTACCAAATAATCTTTGAAATTTTTCAAACTTGACGTATATAATCTATACAATGCATATGTTCCATTTTAAGCATTTTCTTTCCAAACCATGGTGTGGAAAAAGAGAAATATAATTTGTAAATAGGTGAAGTGTTATTGTTTGATAAGGAGGAGTGGCTGGGTCTGTCCCCGAAAATACATCTCATTTAACCCTATTTTATTTTTCATTTTAATTATCAAATAAACTCTTCAACTTCTCAAACTCGACTTGTATAATATATAGAGTGCATACATTCCATTTGATGCATTTGCACTCTAAACCATGATGTGGAAAATGAGAAATCCAATTTGTAAATACACTAAGTGTTATTGGTTGATAGAGGCCACAACTCCTTTCAAAGATGCACCCATGAAAATGTAGGAATGGAGGCCACAACATTACGTAAGAATGGAGGCCAAGGAGACCAAAAACCAATTATCTAAACCAATTCCCCACAACAACCGCGCATGCACCCATGAAATGAAACTGTAGGAAATAACGATTCTTTGAAAGTAGAATTGTATATACATCCTGACAGCACGTTCAGAGTGGCCATGAGACGTGTTACACGAACTGACAGGAGTCAGCGAAAATGAAACACCAACGTTTCATACCACAAAAGATGGTCATGGGATCTTCAACGACATCGGGCTCTCCCCATCAGTAAATGCACGCCTGCGATAAGATCTCACTTGCTCAGAAAAAAGTCGCAAAATTCAGTAACAGTTACAACAACAGGAAGGGGCAGACACGGACGACAAATTATATGTGACTCATATATCCTCTAATAAGGCTCGCTCAGCATCATCATTCAGTACTAGAAAACAACAATAACTGACCTGCTGATTAGCTAAAGTGCAACGATCAACTATGTCTGGAAGAATAACACTTAGTCTATTTACAAATTATATTTCTCATTTTTCACATCATGATTTGAAGTGCAAATGCATAAAATGGAACATATGCACTCTATATATTATACAACTTGAGTTTGAGAAGTTGAAGAGTTTATTTGATAATTAAAATGAGAAATAAAATAGGGTTAAATGAGATGCATTTTCGGGGACTTAGACCCAGCCACTCCTCCTTTATCAAACAATAACACTTCACCTATTTACAAATTAGATTTCTCTTTTTACATACCATGGTTTGGATTGCAATCGCTTAAAATGGAACATATGCATTGTATAGATTATATACGTCGAGTTTGAGAAATTTAAAAAATTATTTGGTGATTAAATATAGCACAAAACATGATTAAATGATATGCATTTGGATGCACTCCATGCAGAAGCCACCAGCTAGCGAGCTGGTCACGCCACGCGCTTTGGAGTGACTCAGCTACTGAGTCACCAAGTGGTCTGGAGACTGATCCTGCCACATCAGCATCACATCGCCGTTGCACGTGGCGTGTTAGTCGTGTCATGACGTTTGGCGTAAAAAAATACTAATTTTTGGAAATATAGTTGGAGAGAGGTTAGTTTTAAAATTTTAGATTAAAAAAGGTTAAAATAAAATAAAAATTCGCACGTTTGCGCAACATAACTGCTGAAATGAATCGAGTCTCGAGATCAGCCGTTCGGAAATTGACCTGGAGCATTCGATCGGAGCAGAGTACCTACCGCGCTGCAGATCTGCCAATGTGCTGGTGCGGCATCTTCTGGTTTACCTCGCTTGTATGGAAGGATTGCCAAATGGCCAAGCAAAGTTCACGAGAGGGATGCAGGTAGGAACGAGCTGCCAACAGCAGTGACCTCACAAAACGATCGCTTTGCTCCAGCCTGCAGCATGCTTGTTCTCGACGGGGGAAAATAGCCCAACCTCTTGCCGGAGAAAAATACCCTCCAATACATGCTTTATCTCAATATACAGTCAATACACACATGAATTTGGTCCGAGGACACTTTAGTCATAAAGAAGAAAACTCTTTCAGAGACGATTCCTTTACATACCAGGTCACCAGCCCGTGGAACTAGATGAATTCTGGGTGATCTATACTGTTTCATATTCATGTACCAAACGAACTGATACCATCAAACAATTTCATACTCATCATGCGAGAGTTTGAATCCCTTCTTCAGAAGCATACACGATTTTCCATGATTCAGCCACCATCTCTGTTCCATGCAGTGTATATATTACAACACAACAGATACAACTACTGAAAAAAGTGCCCATTCTACAGAATATGGACCATCGCCACATGAGCAAAAAACATCAGAAAAAATTAACGCAACCACCGCCAGATTAACCGGATATATGCTTCCTACTGTGTTTTGCAGGTGTAAGAGATATACATTACAAGGCCAGTACAATTCTCATCAGTTCACTTGTCCTTGAAGGTCAGCCTTCCGTTTCGTGGTGCTTCGGGGCCGAGATGATTTGTTGGCTCTTGACAACCGCCTGTCCTGCTGGTCTTGCTTGTCATCCAACAACTCGGACGGAAGCTCATTGGTGGTTTCAGGCCACGGAGTGCGTTTTGCAGGAACAACAATGTCCAAAGGTGGCTCAATTACCCACCTGCCAAAGAACATATTTAGTTGTGGAAAAGAAAGAAAAGGAAAGCCCATTGTGCAGAAAATTTAAAGAGAGACACGAGCAAACAGCTAACCATAGCCATACACTCTAAACAATACAGTATCCTGGCTAAGGGAAGCAATATTTCCACTCTTTGTTGGTTTCAGTGAGTTAACTATTTTCCTCACAAGAGCATTTCCTTGTCAATGTCCCAGGAATAAGCTATTTATTGCACATGGTTTTCAAAGGCACTTTTCCTGGAAACCTGGTATTTGTTTTTTCACCCATTTTTTTGGAGCAACAGGGACCTGGAATTGGCTTAGATGCTACATTCATTGCAAACAAAACATATAACATATTTAACAATGGCCCTGTTTGGATCCATGGGTTAGAGTTATTTTAGCTAGTTGGAGCTCAACTAGCCACAAAGTATCCAAACATGAGGGATAGATTGGGCTAGTTTGCATCTAACCCACCCCAAAAAACTATCCCACCCAAGAGGTGCTTATTGGAGCTAGTTCATATTGGGTCCACCAAAAAGTGACTTTTCTCCCTCCCTCCACCTACACATAATGATTGAAAAAGTACATTTGATGTCATTCTAACCATTCCATCCAAACACCTCTAGAGCTAGAGTTAGTTTAGGGCTAGAGCTAGAGTTAGAAACTAACTCTAACTCTAACCTTGTTAGAGTATCCAAACAGGGCCAATGATAGACTGAAATTTCTCTGTTGCACTTTAGCCATGTGGCACCATGTCAATGAAACAGGCAATCATTTCAATAACATGTAATCTTATCTTACACTCTTAGTAGTCAGGAAACAAATAATGACACTTGCCAGACACACATGCGAATTGGTCAAACTTGGTGCAACCTAGCCATATGTTTCAGCACTTGGAAACATATAATTTAGAGTGCAGCAGTTTGTAATCAACAACAACAAAACCTTCAGAGTCCTAAGCAAGTTGGTGGAGACCGTATCAATCTATAATAACAAAAATATATCTGAATTGGAAAAACAAAACATGATAGTATGCAGGCAAAGGCGCAAAGCATAGAAAGTATCCTTAGACCAGCATGGAACTCTATAACCAGACTGATTTAGTGGCAGGACACAAACTGTCTTACTTGAGGTATTAGATACCATTGTAAAGGAGTGAACAGTGACATACTTATCTCAACAAAATCAACCAATCACATTTGACATGATAAAACCCATAAAAAGATTTAATGCACAACAAAGGGCCAGTTTGGTAGGAACTTGTGGAGCTAGAGCTTGGTGTACAGAGTGTTTGGGTGTCCAGTTTTGTTTTCAAATTAGACTAAAACTAGATATTAAGCCAATTTCTCATAGCATACAAACTCCAAATATAGCGTGGTCCACATAGATCTGCCAAACAGGGCTAACATTTCAGTTGCTGAGTAGCTAATAGACAGTTGGCTTATGTCCAGTTGCCGTACAGTTCGTTGGAGATGCTGAGCCTGGGCTAAAAGTCTGCTCAGGCTAAACTATGATTCGGACTGCTTTTCACCTGATGTTTGGAGTATTGGATGCCGACAGTTATAATAGTTCACATCAACTCTATAATAGCTGGCTAATAAAAACGTCATGGGAAATATAGCAGGGGTATTGGGAAAAAACTCACCCCTGAGGAAACTTGCTATCAGCCCGCGCTTCAACACGGAGCCACCAAAGTAGGACCTTCTTCCCACAGTTCCCCAGTGGCTCAACTGAGGATGGATCATTCAATAGAGTAAGTGGGTTCTCAATCTCTTCTCCATTCTCACCCACAGCATCGAGATCCTTCACCCAGTCAGGCTTGCCCTCTGCTTCCTTCCAAAGCATTCTCGAGTTCAACACAAATCCAGCCCACTCCAGACCCCTGGGCAGGACCGGTGCTGCCTCGCCAACCACCGTTGCAGTCTTCCCAGAAAACGGCAATGAGTTGAATGTGTGCCATCCAGCAAGATGCCCAGAGGAGTTGCAAGCAGGGCCCTGGACTGGAAGTGGCATGTTCTGCTTGTCCTCCTCACTGAGGCGAGGTTGCTCTGCCGCTCCAGTGTGTGCAAGGATTCCAACGGACACGGCACCCATCCACTGGACCTTCTGCACCTCATCGAACAGCTCCATGCTATGGACATTGCTGTCATCCGCAAATACAACTACGCCATCCATCTTCCTCTCCCGAATCACCCTACACAAGCAAACCACACACTTAATTTGCCACTTTATCTCTTCTACTAATGAGAGGATAGCGGAAACAGAACTTCTAAAACTACTAGCTATGTATGAGGAAGTAGGAAACCAGACATACCGTAGGGCATGGATGCGCATCCGGTTCTCAGTGGCATGGCGGTCGGCCCAGTCGTGGGGCATGCGGTCAGGGAATGGGATGTGGACGAAGGTGAGGCCGGAGCGCGCAAGCAGGGACGCCGTGGCGTTGGTGGTGCCGCCCGCCTCGACGACGATCCAGGTGAGCGGGTACGGCACGTTGCGGAGGGAGTGGAGGAGACCGGTGAGGTGGAGCGCCTGGAACGCGCGGGAGTAGGTCGGGGTGACGACGAGCACCTGCCTGGGCTCCTTGACGCCGTACCATCTTCGCTGCTCCTCCTGCACGCGCTCCATGATCCGGTGCGCCCGCATCACCTCGACGGGGTCCGGGTGCGGCCACGGCCGGATCCGAATCCCGTGCCGCCCCACCACCACATGGCTCTGCGGGTTCCCCTTGTCCGCCGCCGCCGCCGCTGCCGTCTCCAGCGCGGTGCGGTTGGATGGGTTGGACGGGGGAGGGTTCCCGGCGGCGAAGGAGAGCGTGAAGGTGTTGGTGGTGGTGGTGGTCGTCGTCGTCGTGGTGGTAGTCGTCGTGGTGGTGGCGCGCAGGAAGGCCGCGGAGGAGGAGGAGGTGGAGTGGTAGAGCGCGGTGGTGGAGAAGAGCAGGAAGAAGAGGAGCCGGGAGAAGCGGAAGCCGAGGAAGAGCGAGACGAGGCAGCAGAGCGCGTGGAGCAGGAACCAGAAGGTGGAGGAGGCGGGCGCCCGGGACCCCGCGCCGCCGCCGTCGGCACCCGCGGCCCGTCCCCCGCGGCGGCGCCGCCGCCGCCCGCAGACCGCGCGGCCGCCGCCGACGACCGCCGCAGCTGGCTCTGCGGCATCATCGCCGCCGGCTACCAGTAGCCGCGGATCTGGCTCCCCTCTCGGCCCCTCCTCCGAGCTCCGACCGGAACCGAATCGATCGATGGAGCTCGTCGGCGGGTGAGGGGTTGGATGAAGGTGGTGGATAGTTTTTGAGAAGGGGAGAGGAGAGGTAGGTGGGGGGAGAAGTGCGGTGCACGAAACAGCGGGTGCGGAGGTGAGGTGGGATATCAATTGGTGGGCAGAGGAAAAGGAAGGGGACTAGGGGAGGGAGGAGGTGAGGCGTGAGCGTTGGGTGGGGTTGGTGCCCGATGGGGACGGGGCGCAGACCGGCAGGGGGCGAGAGATGGAGCCGTGAAGAAGCCAAAGGGCGGGGCGGGCGGCGCAGCGCAGGCAGGCGCGTGTGCGCCGTGCGGGTGCGCGAGGAAAGGACAGGGGCGTCGGGTAGGGGAGTTTGGTGAGGAGGTGGGGGCGGGATGGCGAATCCGCGGGCCGCGGACGGGCAGCCTGTTCGGCCCGCTGGTTACCAGCACCAGCGCTACAGTAACCATGTAGCTACAGTAACACCGCCCCCTGTCAGACTCTCGTTATTTGGGCCTCTACAGTACCACTTTGCTACAGTGACCATATAGCCTGATAAATCATCCGTCGCGATTTTCTCTCACAACAAACCATCCATCTACCCTCCGAGAACAGCCGTGTCGTGACGGGCAGGGCAAGGGACGGAAGTGAGAATGGAGACGATGGGGTTGGAGGACTGGCTGGACCAGGCGGCGGGTCGCAGGGCAGGGGGGTTTCTTGATTTCTTCCTTCAGGCCGCGTTCGGTGACGGCGTGTCGTTTGTTTCTTTTGGGGGAGTTTTAGTAGTGGTTTCCGTGTGTTTCTACACGTTTTCAATGGTTGATTGTCTCCCTTTCGATCAGTGGCCATGGCCGCCGCCGGAGGTGGAGTTCCGGGCGAGGTGGAGGTGGAGCGCACTCGCGCCCCTGAAGCCTCGGAAACCAATGTCGCGGATCTCCTGAAGAACCTGAACCTCACTGCAGAGGAGGAGCAGGTGCTCGATTTCAAACTGAGAAGAGGACGGCGAGGCGAGGTGGGGGTGGAGTGGGCACTAGTCGGGAAGGTCCTGTCACCAGCTAAGATGCATACCTCCACAATCCATCAAGCGTGCAGCTCATGGGGAACCCCATGGTCCGAGGATCGTGGCGATTGGTGAGAAGGCGGACAACTTGTTTGTGGCGGTCGCCTTTGAGCGGGGCGAGGACCCGGGTCGAGGAGGGTCTCCTTGGATTTTTGGGAAACATGCCCTGATTATGCAAGACTATGACGAGCGGCTCAGGCCTTCTGAGATCGTCTTTGATCGGATGGATATTTGGGTCAGGATCTTAAATGTCCCTCTGGGTTGGATGAATGAAACTCGAGGCGTCCGCGCCATGGGTTTCGTGGGAGAAGTGAAGAAGATGGACGTCGACAAGAATGAGAAGGCCTCTGCCCCCTACCTTCGCGCTCGTGTAGCGATCGACGTGAACAAGTCTGTGCGTAGGGGTGTGATGCTAAAGACAAAGAAGACGGGGACTCGAAAGTGGTTCGACATTCAGTATGAAAAGCTACCCTTCTACTGCTTGGCTTGTGGTGTGATGGGACACTCTGAACTGCAGTGCGCGCAACCTGTGATCAGGAATGAGTTGGGCAAGCTGCCATATGATGTTGTTTTACGTGCACCGGATGATAGGAGAAGGAAGATGCAGGGCTTGGTGGAGGCGTCATCGGCGTCTCTTGGTAGTGGATCGCACTCCACTCCGAATGAGGGATCGTGACTCGATCGCCAATCAGGAGGAATGCGAGATGCACAAGGCATGGGGGAGGATGAGGAGATCACATCTCCACTAAAGGTGCCGGGGTATGGTATGGCCAAGGGAACAGAGAAGGAGAAGGAGGCGCCTGTCATGACGGCTACCAGGCAACTTTTTTTCGACGCAAAGGAGGACAAGAGTACCGTGGCTGCACGAGGAAGAGGAAATCCAAGAGCTCATCCTCGAGCTCTTCACTTACCCACCTCAACCTTCACACCGATAATTCGCTGGTTCCGACTGGCTTAGTTCTCGCCCGAGTGAACCAGATAGCGCAGAACGGGGGGAGCAAGAACACTGCTTCGGAGGAGCTGACGAAGAAGCAGAGGAAGAACACCAGCAACACTGATGCACCATCGGCGGCGGAGTGGCTCACGGCACAATGAAAATACTATGTCCGAATCACGCCGGTGTAGGGCAGAGGCGCTCGTGAAATTTGTAGCCTTTGTGAGCTACATCGCCATCGTGGTGTTTTTATCTGAAACTCGGTTGTTCTCTAACAATGTTGACATGTTGAAGAGCTCCCTTGGCTTTCCTAATGGCTTGGGAGTTGGAAGCTATGGAAGGGGTGGAGGTTTAGCAATTCTCTGGTCACGGGAGATTGAGGTCAAGCTTGGTAGCTATGATAAACTCCATATGGATGTAGTTATCTTGGACCCTGTCTCCCAGCAGGAGAGGTGGCGCTTTACGGGTTTTTATGGCGAGTCGAAAAAGGAGCTAAGATACAGGAGTTGGGATTGTCTCAAATTCTTGGAGGGGCAACGTGCTCTACCCTGGCTGTGTGCTTGGGATTTTAATGAAGTTCTTGAAGGACATGAGCAGTTTGGTGGGCTGGTGCGGTCGGAACGCCAGATGAGTGGCTTTCGGGAGGCTGTGAGTGTGTGTGGCTTTACAGACTTGGGCTTCATTGGTCTACCATACACCTGGGATAATCGACAACAAGGTGATCGCAATATTAAGGTCAGGCTGGACAGAGCCTTCGCCAATGCATCTTTTCTGGACTTGTACAATGAAATAAAGGTCTGGCATGTGCAAACGGCGGAGTCAGATCATTGTTGTTTGGTGGTGGAATGCAACAATAGGAATCAGCAAGCGAGGCGAAGGAGGAAGAGCTTTCGGTATGAAAATATGTGGCGCAGAGATCCTTCATATATGGATGTAATACGGAATACTTGGGATACTACTGGAGGCCTTACCTCGCTAGATCATGTGATGGCCCAATTAGGGCAAGTACAGACTTCTCTGCAGCAGTGGGAGAAGGATGTTTTTGGCTCTGTATGGAAAACCCTTGCTGCATTGCGCAAAGAATTAGAACAGGTGCGTAGGGGAACTTTGCGCACAGGCCCATCAAGAAGAGAACGTCAGATTATGGCGCGTATGTCTGAATTGCTTACTAGAGAAGAAATCATGGAAAGACAATATTCTAAAATTGACTGGTTGCGGGACGGTGACCGTAACACAAGCCTTTTCCAAGCCAAGTCTAGGGAACGAGCCAAGAGTAATAAAATTGTGGCACTTAAACAGGAAGATGGCACACTGGTGCACATCCGAGAGGAGATTGAAGCAGTGGCCACTGGTTTCTACAGATCCCTGTTCGCGGCCCAAGATGACCTTGCTCCGGAGGGTGTGCTTGACCATGTGCATAGTAAGGTAATAGATGCTATGAATGATGAGCTTACAAAGCCGTTCACTGCTGCGGAGGTGGAGAAGGCACTCTTCATGATGGGTGCGAACAAAGCTCCTGGGCCGGGGACGGTTTCTGGCGGGTTTTTCAGATCACCGACACGTTGGGGCCAACTATAATAGCTGCAGTTCTTGATTTTCTGAATGGAGGGGCAATGCCAGAAGCTATCAACCAGGCAACCATTGTTCTCATTCCAAAGGTCAAGAATCCGCAAGACATTAAGCAGTTCAGGCCGATCTCTTTGTGCAACGTGATCTACAAGCTACGCTCAAAAGTTAAGCAAATAAATGAGGGTTCTGGATGATATTATTAGGAGCAGAGTGTCCTTTGTGGGACTTAATTATGATAATATATTAATTGCATATGAGTGCACACACTATCTAAAAAGGAAGAAGGGGAAAACTGGTGCTTGTGCAATTAAACTTGATATGGCTAAAGCCTATGATCGGGTGGAAT
This sequence comes from Cenchrus purpureus, assembly GCA_022644695.1. Lineage (NCBI taxonomy): Eukaryota > Viridiplantae > Streptophyta > Magnoliopsida > Poales > Poaceae > Cenchrus > Cenchrus purpureus. Next base: position 50,401,606 of record CP053458.1, read on the forward strand.
GGAATTTTCTGGAAGGAATGATGCTACGGCTTGGATTTCATGCATCCTTCGTCGGACTGGTAATGAGGTGCGTGACTTCAGTTTCTTTTTCCATCCGTATTAATGGGGTTTTATCAGAAAGTTTTAGACCGACGAGAGGGATAAGGCAAGGCGATCCAATCTCGCCTTATCTCTTTTTGATTTGCTCAGAAGGTCTCTCAACACTTTTGAAGTCGATTGGCCCAATGCATATTGCCAGGGGTGTTAGAGTGAGTGTGCATTCCCCCTGGATCTCTCATCTTCTCTTCGCGGATGATTGTATTGTTTTTTCTGAAGCATCGCAAAGAGGGGCAGATCGACTACGTGATATTTTGGAGACTTATAGCAGAGGTTCTAGCCAGCTTGTGAATCAGGAAAAATCAACGGTTTTCTTCAGTAGTAATTGCTCTGATGAGATGAAGGAAGCTATTAGAGTTGGCCTGGATATTCGAAAGCTTGGCTGAAAAATATTTGGAGCACCGCAGTTGGGCGCTCAACTAAGGAAGCCTTTGAATATATTCCAGCAAGGGTGAAGGGAGCAATTGGAAGCTGGAGTGGTAGGGAGGCTAGTTGTGCAGGAAGGGAAATTCTTCTAAAATCAATTGCCCAAGCCATTCCCACCTACTCTATGAGTTGCTTTCTTCTGCCAGTTGATACGTGTGACAAGATGAAAACAACCATTGCAAACTATTGGTGGGGTAGCTCAGTGGATAATCGCCATATGCACCGGATGCGATGGGAGCGCCTCACAGAACCAAAGTGCAGAGGTGGAATGGGATTTCGAAACATGAAGCAATTTAATTTGGCTATGCTGGGTAAGCAGGTGTGGAGGCTGATCTCAAGACCTGAATCACTGTGTGCCCGGGTGCTTAAAGGGCGATATTTTCATGACTCGGACTTCATGAAGTGCACTAGAAAGAAGCACGCCAGCCAAACTTGGAGGGCAATACTTGCTGGTCGGGAAGTTCTTGATCAGGGCCTCATTAAGCGAATTGGTGATGGGAGTTTGACAAATATTTGGCGGGATAGATGGGTGCTACAACATTTTAGTGGTCGACCTATTACTCCAATGGCTGACCAGAATGTTACCCAGGTGGCGGATCTGCTTACAGCAAGTGGACAGTGGAACGAGGAACTCATTCGTCAAATTTTCTTTCCTGTCGACGCTGATGCCATCTTGAGGACTCCTGCTAGGGGCTTAGGCGATGATATTTGGGCATGGGAACTAGAAACATGGGATGTACTCAGTTCGTTCAGCATACAAATTATTAGACAATCGACGGCTGAGCCAAACAGCAACACTACCAAGCTCATCTTCGAATGATGTATGGAGGAAGATTTGGAAACTTGAAGTCCCGCCGAAAGTACAGGTCTTTTGGTGGAGGGTAGTGCATGGATTTCTTCCTGCCAGATCAGTCCTTCATCGAAGACATGTTGAGCCTATACCACACTGTGAGACATGCGGAGCTGATGAGGAATCAATTAGACATGTTCTGATTGAGTGCACAGTTGCAAAAGTGTTCTGGGAACAAGCAAGAGCACTGATTGGGATTAAATTGCCAAACTTACATCCACAATCATGGGCTGCTGATCTCCTCTCCGATATTTGTTCCCAGCGGGAGCGGGCGATCATCATTTGTGGTATGTGGTCGTTGTGGACAATGAGGAATAAAAGAAGACATGGCGAGGCTCCTTTGCCGATACATAAAGCTGTGGAATGGATTAAGGATGCTGCTTTTGACCTTTGGTGTATCATCCATCCAAGTAAACTGGCAAGGAAGCCCTCACAACAGAAATAATGGGCAGCGCCTATGGAGAGTTGGATCAAATGCAATGTTGATGCCAGTTTTTATGAGCTTTCCAAACAGGGCGGGACTGCTGTGGTGATTCGTGATCACAATGGTGCTTTCTGTGGGGCACAAGCAAAATGGCATGACCTTTGTGTCGATGCCCTCATGATGGAGGCGTTGGCCTGCAAGGAAGGCTTGGAGTTTGCCAGGCAATGTGGTGTGCAAAGAGTGCATCTTAAAACCGATTGCTTGGAGCTAGGTAGGCTGTGGAAGATGGAGGGCCTGCAGCGTTCGATGATCATGCCGGTGCTGCAAGATATGAAGGAAATTAGCCTAGCGTTTCATGATTTTTCTATCTCTCATGTTGGTAGAGATTGTAATAGGATAGCTCATGAGCTTGCTAAGCAAGTTTCTAGTACGATGAGGCTGGAGATGTGGCATAATGAACCACCAGCCTGCGTACTGAATTTGCTTGACAAAGACTGTAACCACAATGCCTGATGAATGGAGCTGCCTATTCCTAAAAAAAATGGTTGATTGAGAGGCAGCTGCTGCCGGCTTCGGCGGGTGCTCTGCTCTCTCGGTTTGTGCCAGCTGAGTTTGACTTCCGAGCTAGCGTCGGTTCAGGCGCTTTTCATTTCCAGAGGAAGACCGATATATAGGCAGCAGTTTTGATCATTTCTTATTGATAGAAATTTAGCTGTGTAAATCCTGCACGATCGGGGCACCACGCAAATTAGTTGACGCCTTGGTGACCGACACGTAGGTACTTGTCCACATTTATAAAGTTTGCAAGCATCTCAAACGAATGTCATTTATTTTCCTAGGAGGCTGTATTATATGACAGAACAATAGTGTTCTCCATTTCAAAAACAAAAAACAATAGAGTTCTCCAATATCAGAAAGATTAAAATTGTCACAGGATCTTTCAAAAAATGGATTTTGGGTGAAACGATATCACGAAAGTTTTAATGACATACGCCCTGTCCGTCTAGCTGGTTACTCCGTTACTGGCCATGATTTGTTGGGAGAAAAATAGCATTAACTGGGTAGTGACTGGTGTTGATTTATTGAGAGAAAAGTAATGCTGGCTTATGGCTGATTTTGCAGTGCCACAGCATACAAGACATCATCGGCTGCATTCACATACAACAGAACAAGGAAGAGGAACCCATGCAAACGCTGGGCCAAGATTTTTCATGTACTGATAATTGACACTTCGACGATATTCCAGTTGTTCCCAACAATGAATAAATACTCATTGGGAGAAACAATGAGTGCAGCTGTATAACACTAAAGATCACTTTTTAATCGATTTTACAAGACCAGATGTTCCGTGAAAGCTTCACTGCAATGGCTCCCTGATTCTTATGCGTACAGTTACACAACAGTGAATGACAAATAATGACCGAATGATTCACGTTGCCTCACAATTCCAGCGCTACCGGAGGCAGCATCAATCTGTGCCCCCACACTCAGTCCCTCATTCTGGCGCAGAAAACTCATCTTTCAACCTCCTGTATGGGTTCACTCGTAGGGATTCCTGAAGTTCTTGAGAAGTTCTGGAATGTCATATCCAAGCATATCATCCACTGCCTGTATCATCTTGGGCTTGACTTTCTCAAACTTGTCGAAGCTATACCCACTCAAGACCTCTTTGAAGTGATCCACATAAGGGAAATCCCCTGCCGGAAGATGGTATTCCCGTTGCACCTGTTCCACCAGACAGCAGTTGTTCAGAGCATGAAAATTACATGGAAGGAAGATTTAAGTGAATGCTTCCCATGGCATCCAGAAAAGAAAAGGAAAAACAACTGTAGCTGAAATTAAGCAAGGGCCAAAATTCACAGCATCCACAAAACACAATCAGCTATTACTGTCACTATTTTAGAATGGACAAAACTAGTAAACTAACTGAAACTTAAGGTTCAAGCTGGTTAGGTGGAACAAATAGCATGAGGCTAAGATACACACAGATAAGCCACAAAAAAAAGTGCTAAGAGGACATCTGATAGCCAAAAAAACTTCAATCCTAATATAAGCAAGATCCTCTGAGACTTATTAATCTACAATGGTCCTAGATCGACTAGAAAAGTTCAGAACCCCAAAATACATACCTTTGCAAACTCATCTGGTAAATTGTCTATGAGTCGTTGTTGGGCTTTCGCTTTGCCCATCATTGTAGGCATCTCCTTCTTTAGATGGCCAATTATATAAGCATGGATCTTGGCAGCTCTAGCACGTTTAACAAATTCATTGATCTGCAATAACAGAACAGCACCGTTAATATGGGAAAAGGGAAAACACATGACTGAAAAAGCACATGAAAAAAAAAACTTACCCGACGGTCACATGCTTTCTTGGGGATGTCTTTGAGATCAGAAAGGAGATCATCTTGCTCTCTCTCAAACAGTTCCTTTCCAAGTGGACCAACAGCTGATTCATTTACTGGTTTGTCATTGAATGACCTACAGGTAAACTTGGAAGTCACTTTGAATGATTTGCATGTGTTTGGATCTAAGGTCACTACCAGAACAAGATTCAGATAAACTATGGTAAATAAAATACATCAATGGAACTTCAAGAATCTAGTAGTAATTGTGAACCTACAGTTTGTAAGTCTAATGTAATCTGTTATGAAATATCAAAGTGCTCACAAGAAAGATCAAGGTATGAGAAGTTACCCAATATAAACACGTGAAACCTCAGGTGTATTCAATACTTTCCCGAGAGACCACATCAATGCACCATAAACTCTCATAAGCTGCATGTCAATAAGCAAAAATGATAAATATGTGGAGCAAAACAAAGCAAGATGCAATATCACAAGTAGGACAAAACAGATGCTACCTGTTGAGTGTCTACTTGATCGGCTTTGTTCAAAACTACACGTATTTTATCATCATGCCCACGTAAAGATCCGATGACACGTTTGAACTCATCGCTGATATCAAGCTTATGAGGATCAAACAGAAGAAGAATAAGATCACACTTCGCAGCAAACCATGATGTCACACCAGTGAAATCATAGCTACGTTGTGTGCGTTGCTTTTCACCAGAAAGAACACCAGGTGTGTCGACAAATGTGATATGCTCTAGCAGCTTCAAGGTAAATGTTTGGTATCAGTTTCCAGATTACATGCCTTTTAGGCTTTCACATGCAATAAAATGAAATCTTACTGGATGTCGCATCTGAGAGCACTCAAACTTGGATAAAAATGCAGTCCCAAATGTTGTAAGACCACTGTAAGGCATGTCAGCTTGAACAGCAATAGTATTCCCAGGAATAGTCCTTTCATCAGATCCTGACTGGCAAAGCATACACAAGTTAACTGGAGCAACAAAAGAGGGAAAGTATATATAGGTACAAATAACACATGCTAAGTTAACTGCAATAGCATTAGAGAGAGATAAACAAACAGAATTTGCATAAATCTGTGACAAGCTTAAATTTTTTAATATTGATTGGTGATGTCTGTATAATTCTAGGGATGCAAATGGCAACACAAATGCGTAGTAATGACTAAGGAGTCATTAACTAGTTAATTTTTACATCGCTTCCCTTGCTTTGAAATCCAGATTAATTCAATTAAATGGGTATTGGATCGACCCAATGACCCAAAACAATCAAGACTTGCACTTGCATCCCTAATAATGCTTCTTTTATATTAGCTAACATTCCCAACAAACCCTAAAAAATCAGAAACAATTAAAGATACCATGCCTAACGATGTAACTGCAGCTGAGAAAGAAAAATTACAGAAAAAAGGTAAAGACTGCTTATCACCACACAACAGCATAAACCAGATAATCGGCAGTTTTTCACAAATCACAAACAAACAATCAGATCAAAGCATCTTTCAGAAATGAACTACTAATGAGTAATGCATCAATGGAAGTATTTTAATTCTTGTTACTAACAGAAAGAAACGCCCAATAAATTTGCAGACCGACAATATTGCTCCCCATAGCACCTAAGAAAATTATGGCATGAACACTAGAGCTATGTTTTTTTTTTGTAATATGTCTAGCAAACAGAAAGTCTAGATCAGCATTTAATATGTAAAAACTCTTTGCACACTCTGCCATTTGCTATCAACTATGTGATTATATGATCTGGGAAGCCATCATCTTAGGAGAAATCCCACAGATAACTAAAATATGTAAATTTCCTACCCAAAGTTTTGAGAAAAAGTTGGGACTGCTTCAAATCAGTAATTCATCAACTCTAGACCAGCACAATCTTAAGCATGTTTGACTCTACCATAATTGAATTAAGAAATAAGAGGTATCATGTTCATATCAAAATTCCTTCACAAATCATAATCAGAAGTTGAACTCCTGATGCACCTATTATACCTACAAAGAGGTATCCTAAGTCTAGCTCAGATTACCATGACAACAACAAATCTGTCCGTTGTTGGCTCTGGTCCAATATGGGCACCTGAAAATATAGAAGATAAAGTGTCAGAAAACATGTTACTTAAACAAACCTGGGAAACTATACAAGATAGATCCGGTGGATATAAAAACCTGGATAGCTTGTTCTTAGAAGATGCTTGATAAAAGTTGTTTTACCAGTAGAATATTGACCTAAGAGCATAACCATTGGCTTTGCATCAAAATCACTACTCGTCTGGAAAAAAATAGAAGTGTTATTCTTCTGCGTGAAAAGGACTTGTTTTGAAAAAAATGGCAAGAAAACAGCTATAATGATTACATAATCCGGTTTGTACAGTATTGATAATACAAGTACATACCAGCAAAGGGGAAACAAAATCATTGAATTTGTATGTAACTTCCAAAGGCTTCAGCTTTTCGATATATAATTTTTTCAAGCCATCGATGACAGAAGTAACAGCTGTCAGCGGTATCTGTTCATATATAACACCATCAAAGAAAATATCAGCAACAATAATTTAAGTGTCATTAAATTAATTTGGGTCAATTGACAGCAATTGTATATATGTCAAACATATCTGCATTGCTTAATGTTTTACAATAGAAACACAATTACTTAAGAGTCATGCTGTCTTACAAGCATCCTGCTGGACTGTGGCCTTCTGTTTAGCAAATTTATATGCATCATATTGCCTCCAAGATATGATTAAAATAGGCAAGTGACCACAGAAGTGAACAAGATCATAAGCTTTTCCCTTTATTGTACAGATGATAACTACACGAGCTAAATGACTACAACCTTCCTGCCTTTTTCCCATTGTTAGCTTGGAAGGACAACCAATGAAAATATCAACATGTGCCCTCTCTAGTCACTACCATAGTTGTACTAGTATGTTCTTTAAAACATCCTTTTTTGCTGGTTCGGTAAATGTACGGACAGTGTTTTAAAGGAGATTAGGTGACCTTGGAAATCTGTGCATGCCTTATCGCCTAGGCAGCAAGGCGGCCGATTTCCCAAGGCAAGCTGGGACCACCTGGACGCTTAGGCCATGTTTTTGAAACAATGTGTACAGAATGCCATCTTTATTCAAAAGAGCTAATATCCTAGGAGCATACAGAAAGTCACATTAAAATTCTGAAGATAACACGAGTATTACCTTCTTTGATGACTTTGAGCTGAACCATTTGTTTGTTATAGGTGATTGTTCCTGAGGAAATCCTGCATGGATATAAAAAGTTTGTCTCATAGATTTCTCGCAAGCAGGAATTTCCTATTAAAGGGGTGCAGTACTCACCATCCATTTCTGGATCAACCCGCTTGACTACATGCTTAGATTTCTGAAAACAAACTATTACCATATTAGTATATTATTATATGACATTGAAATAAAGCACGACAGTGATAAATGCCCAGTTCGTCTGGCTTATCAGCCACCAGCCAGCAGTACTTTTCTCTCAGAAAAAACCAGCCACCAGAATCAGCGATCTTTCTCAACAAACCAACACCACCACCGAACCACCAAGCGAACAGGCCGAAAGAAACGACTGTAAGGAGATGATACATTACCGTGAGTAGAGCATCCAAACCTTCCATCACAGGTGGATTCAAACTGCTCAAATCTGTCAGATATAACTTTAAACTGGTTAGAGTAGATAAATGAACAGGTATATGCTATTGAATAAGGTTAATTTGGAGGATAGCAACAACCATCGCGCTTAAGGCTATCCTGAGTGATCTCATTCCCCGCTTGCGCCAGAGAGACTAGCTGGCAATTGAAAACAAGCCCATTACTGGTGAACAGTTACCCAAATTACACGGTAGAAGCAGAGAGTACAGCACGAGCAATCGAATAGATAAGGCAAACCTGCATTGCCGCGACGAATTCAGGGAAACCCAGGTACCCCTGCCGCCTGGAGTCCGCGATAGCCCACACCTTGAATCGCAAAACAGCTCGACAAAATGTCACATGAGAAGAAAAAATTCAATAGCTCCGCCAGCGAGACAAAACAGGAAGGGGGCAGCCCGCACCTGCTTGAGGTCGGGGCGCGAGAGCTTGGACATGCCAAAGAACTTGATGGCGTCGGGGCCCGTGATGCGGCCGTCCCCATCTGCAACACCGTCGATTAGACCACACCGCATCCAGGCGAGCAACAGTGGAAGAGGGGATTGGGGATCGAAGGGAAACAGAGCAGAGAGGAGGGTGAATCGGACCTGAGTCCGCGAGCGCGAACCACTCCTGGTAGATCTTCTGGTGCTCCTTGGAGCAGCCGCTCGCGGGGTTCTGCCCGATCTCCATGGCCGGGCGGCGGGCGGCCGGTCGGTCGATCGCCGCGCCTCCTCCGCTTTACCGCCGGGGGAAGCAAAACCCTACGACGTGGTCGCACTGTGGAAACAGAGCAGCGTTTTCAAATGGGCTTTTACTTGAGCTCGACGGGGTGGGGTGCTCTCCGTGCGGCCGTGGAGTTTGGCTGGAACCCACGCGAGCGTTGACGCGGCCGTGACAGCTCGTGGCGCGCGCGAGGGCCGGAGGGATAAGACTGGTAGCACTCGTCGTACTCCAAACGCATCCCCTAAAAGAGAATAATTCTCATTCAAGATTTTGCAAGATTTGACAGATCAATTTTCCGCACGCCATCCCCTATACCTCATACTCCATACCAACAAACACCCGTGGGACCCACTTATCAGATTTTTAACACCCCTCCCACCCCTCCCGCCACTCCTCTCTCTCCTTTCCTCTCCGGCCTCCTTCCTCCGCCCGCCTCCGCCCACCCCACCGGCCGACGAGCCCACCGTGGCGCCGGCGCCGAGCCGCGGCGCGCCCGATCCGACCGCCCTGCTGTGGCGAGCCTCCTCCGAAGCCGTCGGCGCGCAGCGCGAGGCACTCGCGCAGACGCCGCCCACCGAGGACTGGAGGCACCGCACTCGAGCGGCGAGGGAGGAGCACCATGGCCGAGCACCTCCGTCCCCATCCAATCCTCCTCTCCTCTCGAGCGGCAGACGGGCGAGCTGCCGGCCCCGGGCGGAGCTCGCAGCGCGCTGCGGCCCCGTGGCGGATCAAAGCGGCCGGCGGCGGGAGCCCGAGGATGGGAGAAGCAGGAGCGGAGCTCCCGCCAAGCGGAGGCGGCCGGCGCGGCCGCATGGAGGCCCCGAGGGAAAAGGAGGCGGGCCTCGGCTTGGCGAGTTCGTCGGCATCTCCCGCGCCGATCGAGATCCCCGCCTCGAGGTCCCGGCGAGGAGGTGGAGGCGGGGCCAAATCGTCCGCCGCCCTTCCTCCGGTGGAGGCGCCGCCAGTCTCCGCCTCCCTCCTCCTCGCGGCTCTCGCTGCCGATCCGTCCGCCACTCGGCATAGCGCGGCGAGATCTCGCGGCTCGAGCCGAGCAGCCCACGGCCCCTTCCTCCTCTCCGCCACCGCCCCATCTCTCCTTGCGCTCCTCTCCGACGACGCCATCTTCCTCTCCTCTCGCTTCTCCCGTCATCTCTTCCCTTCCTCCTCGCCGCGATGGCGCGGAGCAAAGAATCGCCGATCGCGAGTGGGGCCACGCGCTGCGCACGCATCGAATGCGCTTATTTGGGGATGCGGCATCCGAACGGACGCCCCGTGGCCGATGGCGCCCCGCGAGCAAAATACCTAAACGCTTATCAGAAGACGTCTCCGTCGGGTATACCGCACCTCCGGCGATCACTAAGCGGGACCGGACCGGATCCTAGCCCGGATGTCAGTTTGACTGCTTGACACCTCTGCAAATCCTCAGATACCTTCCCCGAAGGTGGAAAGCCCACCAACCTTCCGGTGTTTGAGATTGCGGCTCACGAGTCGTGACGATCTCCTTCTTCCCTGGCGAGATAGGGTCGACTCGCTTTGGTGGACGCCTCGGGTTTTAATTAGCCTCATTAGTGCTAATGTTCTAGTCAAGCAAAGTTCCACATGTTGACTTGAGTCAAACCTTGGTCAATCTGGGTCATCACCTCGAAAAATCTAGTCAACAATCACTAATGATCTTCTCAAGTCAACACACACTTGTGGTCAAACCTTGATCAAAAGCATAGTCAAAATCCTAGTCAAACCCTGATGGCTTGAACCTACTCTTGAACTTTTGACGCGTTCTCCAAATCTCACTTAAACACTTCAAAATCGGCCAATATAAAAGTTGGTCGTCTTTTCGAGGGACACACTTTTCATAATTGGTGGCATTTGAAATTTTGAGTGGAAGACGTTAAAATGTGGTCAACGCCAGCTCCTGCATTTTGACCGAGCCGAGAAAAACATTATCTTTGCCAGCAGTTCATGCTCAAACGGTTGATCAAAACATATGCCCGCCTTTGTAAAAGTTGTAGAGGGATCTTTGATCTACAACTTTGCTATATACACCTTAGTGCACTTTAGTTCAAGTTTTTAGAGAAATCCACGGTCAAACACCTGTTGAAACGAAGCGATGCCGCGCCAGCTGAGCCCGCCGCTCACAAGACGCCGTGCGGCGCCCATGCGCCTCGAGTCCGGGTCCCTCCCCACGCCGGCCGCCTCCCGAGGCGTCTCCAAGGCGACGCCCGAGGTCGCTGGAGCCCGCTCCCTCCGCGCGCCGGCGCGCCGCGCCGGACCGCCCGCCGCCGAGCCGCATCCCACGCCGGCCGGGTCCCTCGCCTCCCTCTTTGCTTCAGAGCGCGCCGCTATAAAGGCGCCGCCGTTTTCTCGCGCACGCACTCGCAGGATGCTCCTCATGAGAAAGTCCGCTGCCGGTGCCATTGACGCCACGGCAAGCTGCCCTCCGCCACCCTCGCCTGGCGACCACCTCTCCGCTAGGACCTACCAGAGCTCCCATCACAGCGCTCGCCTCCGCCCGCCTCACCGAGGACGGCCGCGCCGCCGCTGCGTGGCGCCGCCGAGCCCGCTCACCGGAGCATCCCCGACCTCAACTCCGGCCATCAATCGAACCTATGTGAGTTGAATCGCACCCCTGTGTCGCTTGTTGACCACGCCCGGCCCCACATCGCCACCGGCGAGCCCCCGCCGCCACCGAGGGCATGCCTGTGAGGCATTTTGTGCTCGAGGGCATATGTGTGAGATCCGAGGGCATATGTGTGAATAGCCAAAAGTTTCCAGGGACTTGCTTGAAAATTGAATCTTAAATAGTGATTGGTTTTGGCCAAATCTTGTAAAATCCGTAGAAAATCAAAGAAAAATCAGAAAAATGCAAACTCAATTTTGTTGGTTTCCTTATGAATAACCCTACAACTTTTGTAAAGCAGGACCCTACTTTTGACTGATAGTTTTGGCATGAAAAATAGAAAACTGTTGAACCTAGATCTGTTGTAGTTCAAAATCTACAAGTGCTCTCAAGCTGATTTTTGGATATGTTATGAGTTATGCCATGACTAGACTCTGCACCAAAACTTGCACCAAGTTACTGTGTAGATTTTTTAATATGATTTATTTTGTATTTAAACTGAATCTGTGCAAATGATTTTTTTAGCTAAAAATAAATAGATTTTTGTGATCAACTTCTGGATATGATCTTATTATGCCTAAATACACCTCTGGTGAATTAACCATGATTTTATAACTACCAAAAATATTTGTTCTTGATTTGTGCTTAATTTTCAATGTAATTGCATAGCTCAAGATCTATAGTAGCCCTAGATGTATATGTTGGTTTCCTAGCTCAATTTTTGACCAGAGAACTAGTGAAAGAAAGTTTGGATCCAAAAGTGCTTTATTTATTTTTATATGCATTTATCTTGTTTGGTAGCTAGAAAGTTGTTATTTTTTGGTATATTTAATTCATAGCTCTCATAAGTGTGCATGTGTGTGCAGTGGCTTTGCTTAGAGTTATAGAGCTTATAAAACACTCCCACTGAATTTTATAGATTTATTTACAAATAAAAGCAATGGAAGCCTTTTGAAGCTTAATATTAAGTTAAATTGGAAAATCACCAACACCACACTTAGTGACCCTTTGAATATGATGTAAATCATGCTAAAAAGCTAAGTGTCACCACCCCTTGCTGTTTTGTGAAAATTGAATTAATTTATTTACATAAATATGTACATAGTCACTATCAAAAAGAATAATTAATAAAGAACCATATATTGTTCCTTTATTGGAAGAGTATGCTGAATGTATTCTTATCTAGGTGAATATGGTCAACCATGCACCCCATGGTTGTCATATGTTGTTTTATAATTAATTAAATTAAAACCGTCAATTAAATCTTGCATATTCATCCTCGTGTAGATCTTCCCAACGGTAGCTATACACTCGTGCCGGAAGGAGGAGACGAAGGTGCTGACGGTGAGGCAGTGACGTGGGGACTAGCTCAAGGCCTGGACCAAAGTCCAGAAGGGCCCAAGGCCAACCTTGCCGACGAAGGCAAGCCCGGATCATTAACCCTTTTTCTTTTAAAGTTATATAATTACCTTTGCTATGATTGTGTATTTACGTTTCAGGAGTTGGATTGAAACCCTAGATGCATGATCCCTAGGTACCTATGCTCTTTTACTAGTATGCTAGGTCGATAGCTGCTATGCTATAGGACCGGTACAAGTCGAGTGATGTTCGTCACTCGCGAGAATAGGTCCTTATGTTGGAATCATAAGATCTTTTTAAATGGATTGCTCATGTGAAAAGAGCATGGGATTTGGGCTCCGGTCCAGTGACTTTCGTGGGCTAAGCTTTTGAACGTACTAAGCACTTGTCGGGAATGGGACCGGTAAGTCTAGTACCTTAATGAGACGGTGCGGGATCTTACTATTACTAATCTTGAGCATTCACCTGCCCGACTTGCAACCGGGAGGTGGGTACATGTGTGAGGCTGGATGTACTGTGTGGAGCATGCTAGAAAGCCTTGTACCCGGGACTGTAAGATTCGATCCCAAGCCGAGGATTTTCGGGAACTGCCTGGTTGGCGAACTCTTGGTGAGGCCGCTCTTCCGTGTGTTTAGGTCTACCTTGCAGGGGTGTAATCAATCGATTGTCGGCCTCTCACCGCGTTATCTCGAGACCGCAATCAATCGCCATGATATCCCTTAATGATGGAACTGTGTGAATGTTACTGTGTGGATTAATTGTATTGTACAATTCTTGATTGCAATAGATGGCTCACTTAGAAATGATAATTAACTAGAATTTGAGCTAAAATATTGAAGTAAGGACATACTCTTTGTTGCTTTTCAGCAAAAGAACTCCACCGGCCAAAAAGTTTCTCATGTCTAGAGTTTAGTGATGTAGTTATCACCCGACGGTTAAGTCTTGCTGAGTATTAGTATACTCAGCCTTGCTTTTAAAATGTTGATGCATGTGTTGTTTGGCCTGGAGAGATTCCATCCGGCTGGGAGCCGGAATGGGTGGATGACGACGAGTGATGGCATCACAGACGGCCTCATGTGATGTTTATCGTATCGTAGTTTATATTTCCGCTGTTTTCGAACTCTGAACCTTTATTTCTCATGTCATGAACGATGGTTTGTAATAATTAACCTTTAGGGGTACAATTTGGATTTAATTTGTGTTCGTCTCTGACTCGCCTGTGAGTTTTAATGCATATGTTCGATCCTCCGTGTGATATCTAGTGATTTATGGCTTTGACCGCAACCAACGACGGATGGTACTTTCACGCCGCTTAATGGCCAAAGTGGATTGGTTTAGGCGATAGTACGGTATTTTCTGGCGGGTTGTCACATGGCTTGGCCGCGAGATTAGGCGGGCGGGAGGTGGGGAGTGGCCGTGGTGGTGGTCGAGGCGGTGGGTTAGGTTAGGGTTCGGGGTTGCCGGTGGGGTGGGCGGCGGCGGGGAGCGGCCGGTGAGGTCGCCGCCGGGGTGGTGGTGGAGGCGGCGGACCTTAGGGTTTCGGGTTTGGGTTCGGAGGTCGTCCATGTCCCGGACCTAGAAGGGGAGGTGGGGGCGGAGGACCGGCCGGCGGGCAGTCAGCCGGGCGGATGAGGCGAGGCGCGTAGCGCGCCGCCGGCGGGTCGCGGGCGGTGGGCCGGTGATCGGCGGCGGTGGCGGCGGCGAGGCGCACCGTTAGGAAGGGCGGGTCGCCGACGGCTGGATCGCGAGCGGGCGCGGGCGCGAGCCGCCGCCGGAGTTGGAGGAGGCGGGGGTGGTGGCCATGAAGAAGGAGGCGGCGGTGGGAGGAGGAAGAAGTTTAGTGGGCGGTGAGGTTGGAAGTTCGCATGCTTATGCATCTTCCTAAGCTATATAGACGCCGCAAACGTACACACTGAACTTTTGTCCATACCTAGAGTAAAGACAATCTGATACCAAACTTCTCGTAGGATATTCTGATGTTCGATGCAAATAAATCGTATTGACATGACAGACAGATAAAGGTTTCAGGCTTAACAGCATTCAGTTTCCAGCACAGCACATATGCAAGATGTAATCAAGTACGCATTCATACAACAAGTTATTATGAGGCCGATCCACGGAATCAATATGGGTTCATTAGCTCCAGATCAATCCATGATTGCTTTGCCTGGGCTTTTGAGTAACTGCATATTTGTAAAGCCTCCAAGGAGTTTGTAATCTTGAAATTAGACTTTGGAAAGGCTTTGACTTGAGCAACAAGCTCTTTTAGACATCCTTAAACACAAGGGATCTGAAGACAAATGATTAAATGGATAAGAGACATTCTATCTAATGATTAAATAACACAACTGAACACTAGACGGTGAAATTCAATAAATTCAAAACAAAGGAGTCCACCAAGACACTTTCACCGATATGCAAGCTAGCTGAAGCTTAATCTGGCGATCGGCACGTCCATGAATCTCAGCATCGAAGGAACAATAGTGCACGACCTCATTACCAGAGCCTTTTTCACCTGCCTTGAACTTCAAATGGAGCGTAGCGTCAATTGGGACAGCCACACACTTTCTTAAGCCACATGACTTGCCAACTGTGCCATGAAAAAGTTGGATTTCTTTACTTTCCCCCATAATGGAAACGGATGAAGTGAGAGATAAGCCGAAAGCACTGTGCACTTCTGATATGTCGACTTGTATTGTGGCCTCGACTGCATGGTTAACAAGTGACAAACACATGTCAACAGCGCCACCATCCCCGTTAATACGCTCTGTGAACGGACGCCACCACATGCGTTCTTCGTAGTGTATTAGTCCGTCAATCAGCTGGAGGTCGTCTTCCTCTTTCTCTCCATTCTTGATCCTCAAGTCAAATTCAATTAGAACATCTGAAAGCATTAGAATGCTCCTCTTAGGGCCAGACATCTCGATGAGAGAACCCTGTGAAATTATTATTCATTAGTGGCTCTGCATTGCAAAATCCAATAATGGTCCATTATAATGCTAAAGACTTCCTTTACAAGTTATGTCCCAATGCCCAATAGATCTTAAAAATAAATGAAACTCTAATCTCTCAGGAACACAATTTTTTAAAAATGTTTTCCTACACACATAAGTTTCTTCGTAAAACTCAAACTGGTCCTTCACTGCCTAGAATACCCAACTTTGCAGTGTCTGTCATCAATCCCTATCTGATTTACGAAGGCTGATGACCGCGTTCGGTTCCATTTATAGTGCTCAATCAGTTACCGCAAAAACAAAAGGCAATACACTATGTTTTACAGTTACAGTTCTGTTAATCAGGATGTTCTGTATATAAGTAAATCTACTGGCAGTTATTACAGTATGTAGTAAACACTCTACCCCAGCTTTTATGTTTAAACAAGATTTAAGTGGTTGTAACCTGAGAAATATGTAGGTTTCATCAAATTTTTGCAATGATTGAAGAGAAGAATAGATGTGCACCTGTTGCACGATGATGGGATCATCCCTGCTACGATTAAAAACATAATTAAGCAGTCCATCCAGATCATCTCGTGCTGCTATGTAGCCATATAACTGTGCCGAGCCACTGTTGATAGGAGTTCTAGCCAACCTCAAGGAAAAAATCTGCATAATATCAGATGGCCTATGGCATATGCAATTTTCCTGATCAGGATAGCAATCTATGTCATCCGGATGCACCTCTCTCTCGGACCAAGCTGCACCAAAGATTACATATTACCACAGTTGCTAGTCAGTACACTAGAGAAACAAATATTATAGTCTAGCTATGGTTTAGCCCCACATATTTGTCAGGCTGTCAGCTTGCCAATTGGCGTATCCAACGCCCATGTACCAACCCATATATACCAACTGACGACACAATTTGCAAATGTCCTAAGAATAATTAATAAGAACAGGAAAGATATTCAGATCACTTACTTTCTCTACGGTCAGAAACATCCATAAGATAACATTCTTCCCAATTTCCCTTATATATAGCACCATCACGGTGGCTGCTATTCTTTAGGATTGACGCAGTGTCTATAACATCGGTGGCCGTGACACTGTCATATTTGACTGCCTCTGTCTCCTTCATCATCTCTGCTTTATCCATCACTTGAGTGACATCAGAAGAGTAATGCAGGTGCTCATGCAAGTTAGGTAGCTTCTTCTTCCCGCGTAACACTTCAATACTGTCAATGCTCCAAGGTCCATAGGCGACACTTCAATCATTGCAGAAATGATATTTATTGGACTCTTCAATCATTGAAGAAACTATACTTATTGGACCTATTTAGGTTGCGTAACACTTCAATAATTAAACCTAAATAAGTACAATTGGAATTTGGTTTTTATTGGAACAAAATAAGTGTAATACGAGAGGCGAGTGAACCCACCGAGAAAGCCGACCCAGAAATTCACCGGGCAGGGTTGACGCCGCCGCCGTGCTTGGAACATCACGGGGCTGTTTGGTAGCCAGCCATAAATTGCCACGCCACATGTGGCTGCGCCACACGCGTGGCGGGGAACGCCGCCACAGTGGTGGCTGCTTTTGCTGTTGACTGTAGTGTGGCAGGAGAATCTGTGGCGAGAAATACTGTGCGGTGGCAAACTGTGGCGGGGAACCAAACATCCTCCACGTCTCCCGTTCGGTGACCACGGCGGCGAGGCGATGCTAGTATCAGCGGTCGAATCAAGGATCCGCCTTGATTGTTGCATCTGATCCGGCGGTGGGCGGTGGCGCCACCGGCGGCGAAGCGTGATCGCGAGCCACCTGGCGAAGAAGAGGAGCGGACTGGACCTCCTATTTTGGGCCACATGTTGTGTGTTTTCCCGTGTAAACGGACTGGACTTCTATTTGTCGTCTCATGTATTGAGATGTAATATTGAGTCGACTCATCAGAGCACGTATACAATGAGTTGTCTTATAAGTCGTCTAGTAGAGCAATAAAATCTCTTAATTTGTGCATATAAAAAAGGAATATTATGAGTTGCATCGCAACAACAACTCATACAATGATTATGAAGTTGTCTCATAAGGTGGTTGTTTCGCGAAGCACCTACCTTTTTCTCTCTTTGCTCTCTCTCCTCCACATCATCAAAAATCTTACGTGGTATTGCATGTGACGACCTATGGGACCGCTGACATGTACCAATGTACTTGCTTTTAAGCAATCCCATAGGTCGTCCCATGCAGTGCCACATAGGATTTTTGATGATGTGGAGGAGCGAGAGCGCGGAGAGAGTAAGAGGTCGTTGCCTCGCGAAACAACCACCTCATGCGGGAAACAACTACCTCATGAGACAACTTCACAACCATTGTATGAGTTGTTGTTGCCATACAACTCATAATATTCTTTGTTATATCCACAAATTAAGAAATTATATAGATTTATCAGACGATTACTAGACAACTCATTGTACAGGTTATATGTTAAGTCGACCCAAGATTACGTGTGTGACAACCCCACCCGAGATAATTCCGTACTATCGCCTAAATCAC
Organism: Cenchrus purpureus; assembly: GCA_022644695.1. Taxonomy (NCBI): domain Eukaryota; kingdom Viridiplantae; phylum Streptophyta; class Magnoliopsida; order Poales; family Poaceae; genus Cenchrus; species Cenchrus purpureus. The sequence goes on from CP053458.1 coordinate 50,419,605, forward strand.
TCCATTTGGTCATTAAGCGATAATAAAGAACCATCACGTTGAGTATTGCCGGGTCAAAACCCGGTAAATCACTTGAAACCCAGAGAGGATCGAAACGTATACATTAAAACTCTCACGAAGGAGAATCCAGAGTACCTTACAAATTAAAACCAATCTTCCCTGTAGGGTCAATTATTACAAACCATTGTTCTTGACATGAAAATAAATAGTTCAGAGTTTAGAAGACAGCGGAAATAACTAAATGATAAGGTGGTGTCATGGGAGGCCACCTATGATGCCATCACTCATCATCCTCAACTCATTCCAGCTCCCAGCCGGGTGGGATTTCTCCAGGTCAAACATTATCACCTGAAAGCAACAATTATAGCAAGGCTTTTGGCTAGTGGATTTGTTTTGCCAAAAAGCATCTAAGATCATTGATCCTTATTTTCAATCTTTTAGCTCAAGTTCCAGTGGATTAATCTTTACTAAGTAAGCCAACTATTACAAGCATAAGTTGTGCAATACAATTAATCAAAGCATCAATATTCACTTAGTTCCATCATTAAGGGATATCATGGCCAGTTGATTAAGCAGTCTCAGATAACGGTGAGAGGCCGACGATCGATCGATTCATAACCTTTCAAGGTGGACCTAAACACACGGAAGAATGCATACCCCAAGAAAGTCCAAACAAAAGCGAAATAGGGTATGCACCGACCAGGCGGTTCCCGTCGATCTTCAGCTCGGGATCGGAACCTATATTCCTTGGTACAAGGCTTCTTTGGATCACTCCACACGAGCGTTCGGACTCACACAGGTACACATCCATGTGCCCCAGGTGTAGTAGGGAAAGGTTCCCTCGCTGCGTCAATCGGGTACTAGGCTTACCGGTCCCATTCCCGACAAGTGCTCAGTACGTTCAAAAGCTTAGCCACGAAGCCACTGGACCGGAGCCCCATCCCATGCTCTTACCACATGAGCAATCCATTAACAAGTCTGGTGATTCCATAAGTAAGATCCTATTCTCGCGAGTGATGAACATCACTCGACTTGTACCGGATCCTTAGAGCATAGCAACTAGCGACCTAGCATACTAGTAAAAGATCATAGGTACTTAGAGATCATGCAACTAGGGTTTCAATTCAACTCCTGAACGTAAATGCACATAGATAAGCAAAGATAAATTCAGAAGCTTAAAAAGAAACACATAGGTTAATGATAAATCGGGGCTTGCCTTCGTCAGCACAAGCAGTCAAACAAACTTCCAAACTTTGGTCCGGGTCTTGATCTACAGACACGTAGTGCACGTCTCCTCCTGCTCCCTCGTCCTCGTCAGCCGGTACAAGCGTGTAGCTACCGTCGGGAACTTCTACACGGAGGATGCATATGCAAAAATTAGTGGTGAAATTAATTTAATTTAATTAAAAACAACAACAAAGACAACAAGAAGCACATGGTTGACCATATTCACCTTGACAAAATATATTCATCATTCTCTTCCTTTTAAAGATTATAATGAAGTGCATTATTATTTATTCTTCTCTTTATAGCGATTGTGTACATATTTACATAAATAAATCTATTTATTTGCACAAAACAGCAAGGGGTGGTTTTCAGCTCCTAAACCATTTCCATAACACACCCATAGGGTTCATAATGATAGTAGCGATGGTTTTCCAATTAAACTTATTATTAAGTGCAAAATGGCTTCTCCAGTTTTATTCACCAATATAAATTTATAAAAAGCCATGGGTGGTGCTCACTGAGCTCACTAACTCTACTTTAAGCCACTGACCACACATGCACACTTGCTTGAGCTATAAAATAAATATACCACAAATAACATTTCTAGCTACCACAAATGAGATAAATGCATACAAAAATAAATAACACACTTCTAGATCCAAACTTTCTCCTACACCAACTCTGGCCTAAAACAAGGCTATGAAACCAACAAACATATCAAAAGCCACTTTAGATCTGGAACTAAGCATTTATGATTAAAAATAAGCATAAATCAGGAACAATTATTTATAACAGTCCAAAAATCATGATTAATTCAGGAGAGGTGCATCTAGGCATTTCAAGACTATACTCAGAAGTTGAGCTCCAAAATCTATTTAATTTTTGCTACAAAAATCATTAAGGCAGAAATAGCATAAATACAAGATAAATCATAATGAAAGATTTACTTCATAACTTTGTGCAAATTTTTGTGCAGAGCCTACACATGGCACTACTCACAACATATCCAAAAATCAGCCCAAAATAACATATAGATTTTGAACTACAACAAATCTAGGTTAAACTAATTTCAATTTTTTCATGCAAAAACTATCACTCAAAAGCATGGTCATGCTTTGCAAAAGATGTATGTCTACTCACAAGGAATCCAACAAAATTGGTTTTACATTTTCCCGATTTTTCTGTGATTTTATATGAATTTTCCAAGTCACTGGACCAAAGGGTAAAAGACTTAAGAATCTTCTTTCACTCCAGACCCTAGAACTACTGGATTCCTCACAGATATACCCCTGGTTTGCACAAAGGCCCCTGCAAAGAAATCGTTCCTCATAAGGGTGTCCTTCCACCGCAGGGGGAGCTCGCCGGCGGCGATAGCCGGCCGGACCTGGCTAACAAATGGCACGGGGCATCATGGGTGCTCACCTGAGCTCGAGTGGTGGTGGCGGTTCGGTCGGAGAAGCCTTCGGCGATGGCCGGCGGCGAGACAGCGGCGGCACGGCCGCCTCGGCTCGGGTTCCGGTGAATTGCGGGCGGAACTAAACCATGTGTGGTCGGGACAGCTCGAGGGGAGGCTAGGGAGGAGCTCTGAGGCACTGGTTGGTCACGGGCACGAGCAGAGGGAAGAAATCGCCGCGGCGGCGGCAATGGCAGACGGCGGCGTTGGCGTGCTCGCGTAGGGGAGAAGAGAGGAGGCTTTTATAGGCGGCTGACGAGGGCTCATATTAGGGTCCCCTTTGACGGCGAGATAATCACTCTTGAGGTGGAGTCTTCTGACACCATTGACAACGTGAAGGTCAAGATTCAAGACGAGGAGGACTAAGGACCCCTGTCAAGACCATCACTAGCAAGACGTCTTGTTCCCGACTAGTTGGGAGCTTCTCCGACAAGTTCCCTACTAGAGGAACCCCCTCTGACAAGTCTCCGCCTCGCCCGACAAGTCTCCGCCTCGCACGACAAGCAGCTCGTTCGCGCGAGCACTCTCCGTCTCCGACCAAGACGCAAACTGTACCACGTGGCGCGACCCTGACACGTGAACTCTTCCGCTACGACGCGTGGGACGCCAGTTCCCCATGCCATGCAAGCGCACACCGCGCGCACGCGGCGCGGGCGTCCGGCTCGGCGAGTCTTAATGCAGCTCTGCCCGGCCGCGCAACCATCAACTCACCGTCACATTCGACCCTGCAGCACGCTAACTCCGCCCGAGGCACTCAAGTGCCCCCTATGACGAGCACAAGCCTACAATTAGGCCTTAACGTGGCGAGCTCGCCCCGCACTCAGACGGGTTGAGCCAGCACCAAACTACTCGGAGGAAGCGCCAGGCGTCTCAAAGTGAACAGCTACGCCCGGCCACGTGGCGACCTCTACGACAACATAGCACGCTCTCTTCAATGCGCCCAGACAGACAAATGACGGCCTTGCGAGAGGACATCCCAGCGGCCAAACACTGTAACTTCTCTCTTATTTCCCTTTTTTGCCCTCCCCCCTTGCGTCTATAAAAGGGAGAGGAGGGCAACCATCACAGGGCGGCAGAACACTCATACTAAGGGACCCGGGCTCGACACCTCACCGACCGGTTGTAACCCCTACTACAAACAACCCTAGCAGCAGAACACGGCAGCTCGACACCTTTGGGCGTGGGTGTTACTCCTCGGAGGCCCGAACCAGTATAAATCCCGTTGTCTCCTGCGCTAACCATCCGAGCCCGACAAACGATCGATACAAATTTACTGTCCGGCGGTAGAGAACCCTGACAGCGGCCGAGTGTGGAGAGGCGGTTCGATGACCTTCGTCGGCTACAGGAGTCACGGCATGGGCGAAGGGCGGTGGGCGACGTGCGGTGAGGCGCCGGCCAATGGCGGGGCGCGCGTGCGAGCTCCGGCGTGTGCGCGGAAGCCGCGTGGCACCGGCCTAGGGGTCTGGCGCGCGTCACCTCCCTTAGGAGCACAGTGCCCACGGCGCACGGCTTCGGACCGGTGGGTTTTCCGACACCTCGGCGTGCCCGCATGCCCATACGGCGGCGAGGCCGACGCGGCGCGCCACGACGTCGTGCGCGTTCCCAGCTCAAAATCGTTTCAAGGTAGCTCTGTTTGACTCACATTTTCTCAAACTTGTGTAACCAAAGTGCTACAAGCAGAGAATATCAGAGTTGTAGATCTAATGACCCCCTACAACTTTTACAAAGGGCGATGTATGTTTTACTCACTGGATTTCGCATGAACTGCTGAGCAAATCGTGGGTTTTCTCGGCGCCGGCCAACAATGTTCACTGGCGTTGACCGACGTTTTTCACCCTTTTGCACTTCGAATTGGCAATGCCACTCAACAGCAAAAATGTGTCCCATGAAAAACTACACAACTTTGCTATTGGGATATTTTGAAGTGTTTAGTTGAATTTTGGAGAACGCGGCAAAAGTTCTAGAAGAGCTAGGAATGTCAAAGGGTTTGACTAGGGTTTTAGCTAGGGTTTGACCAAGGTTTGACCAAGGGTACTTAAAGACTTGATTAAGATGATCATTAGCACTAGTTGACACTAAGCAAAAACACGGGGTGTTACAATGTGTAAATGCATGAGACAGCCTATCAGACGACACCTATGTACTTACCCTTAGGAAGAGATTGAAACTTCCACTGTTTGAGATTGTGCAACCAACCACAGCCATTTGATCCCACAGGCTACTAGGTCTCCCTCTCTCTCTCTCTGACTCTCTCCCTCTCCTCCACCTCCAACCCGCCGGCTGCCGCCACCAAGCGAGAGCGCACTGACCCCACGCCCTTGTGATCGCCCGTGGCGTGCCCTCGTGATTCGTTGACGTCGGCCGCCCGCGCCACCCCAGCCACCGCGCGCCATGGCCGTGACCACGAGCTCCGCCGCGCGCCCGCCGCGATCCGCACCCCATCGGTCGTCGCGGGGCTCAGCCGGTGTGTCGCGTCGTCGCCGGCGGGCAGGCCCGGAGGTGAAAGAAAGGCAAAAAAAATTGTTGATGCACGGAGACGAGCTTAAATAAAACTAGTAAGATGCACGTGCGACACGCACGTGTTTATACTGCCGGACGATGACATGACAAGCGAAGTTGAGCCGTAGGCATGCGCCACACACATTTCTTTGTTAAAAAAATTGTGATTGTTATTAGATTTCAACTTTAATAGAGTTCACAAATACCGCTGCATGACACAGTTTATTCAAACTTTAACAATCCGTAACAATTAATTGACTGATTCATATAAGGATACGTCAAAAACTTCAACATTTCATCTTGGTCGTGAAAAACGTGACCCGTGATATATGTAATCAAATGTGTACTTTAAGGAAGGATACAAAGACATTCATTTTGGACTGTGCGTATGTTGTATTGAATCATGTCTACCGCTCTTTCTCCCCTATAAATCTTCATCATCATATTTTTGTCCTCTTCTTTCTCGTCCTTCGGCTGCCATTCACTATCAGTCTTTTCTTGCTTGGAGCTATCTTCATCCTCTTTTTCTTGATGTGATTCGTCCTCTTCCATATTATTGTATGCGACACTGTGGACTTTGGCGCAAGTGTTCCGTCTAGGAGACGTTTATCTTTTTGGCCTCCAGTGTCGTTCTGCTTTGCAACTCTTTATGCATCTTCTCGTCGGTTTGTCGTGAATCAATCGGGTGAAGGCTAAGACTAACAAAAAAAAGAATGTAGATAAAAAATCAGCAATGAAGCATTCGTATTAATCTCATATGAATCAAAGGCATAAAAATTGATGATTGATGAGTTAAAACAAATCTAAATCTACTTCAATATTATTTCACAAATTTCGCAGTAAGTCTTCACAATAATTCAGATCGATCTACACTAACTGAGAGATCAGATGGCTAAAGCGTAAACCCTGAGTGGTCCTTAACAATTTTACACCAATCGAACCGACACTATTTAACTCAATTGTAGGGTTGAACATTAAATTGTTAGAAACCTTAGAAGTGAAACCTTAAAAGCGGGAGTCTGATGGGGATTACCTTGACGAGTATATTGGCAGCTGAAGGGTTCTTTCCTTGGTGATTTTAGATAACGAGATGAGAGGAGCCCGTGAGGGGCCTCACAATATATAGCTCCGGTAAGACGGTGCAAAGAGATTTTCGGTGAGGTTACCACCTCGGGGGCCTGTGTACCAACCAATAGGTACTGACCATGTGGAAAAGTGTGACCTGTTCATATCTGTCACGGCCGCACCCCCCTAACGGTAGATAGTTAGTTTGTTACGGCCATCGTCGCCGTCCAGCCTCACCGCCTGGAGAGCAACCACCGCGAGATTCTGCAGGGGCCTCACCGTTGGTCAGATCCAGCGGCCACAGCCCGAGCTCGACGTAGGGGAGAGAGTAACGGTGATGTCCTCACGGAGGGAGAGAGCGGCGGCGACGTCCTCGCGGAGGCGGTGGTGGACGGGGTCAGTGGCATGGCCACGTCTGAGGAGAGGCCTACTGCGCCATCCGTGTCGGCCCTCATCTATCCCTATCCCGCGGCTCCACCTCGGGATCCTCCGCCTCCAAGGGCAGCCTCCCCCTCGCCCTGCTCACCGGAGAGGGAGGGTCGGCGCCATCGTTGGTGGGGAGGTGATGGGCGGAGGCGATGGTCGGAGGGAGCAGGGGTCGCCGCCGGTAGGAGACCGGGAGGGGCGGGGTACATGGGGGGGAGAGCGAGAGAAAGAGGGGTGGGGATGTGAAATTAGGAAGAGAGTATGACGTGTGGGAGCCGATGTCTGAGGGTTAGGGCATGTACAACCCACAGACGGCTGGTCGTTTGCAGAATCTCGATTTTATGACAGAGACCGTCTGTATGGTGTAACTTAAGATCAACTACAAATGTATTTGTGATTATTGTGTGGTTATTTAAATCAATCATGAAAAGATGATTAAATGTATATTTGTATTTGTGAAAATGCTATGGTGAAAGACAATCGAACGTGGTCCTACACACTACTACTCATCGCATCCTCTCTCACCGCTCGTATGCTCATTCACACTCATGCGTTTATTCATTTCTCCGCCGCCGTTTCGGACAGGGAGCAGCTCTTGTGGCCAATGCCCTCCAGTACTCCCTCTCTGTCGAGCAAAACAACAAATCAGCAGGATACATGAAGCAAATCGTACCAGTAGAAGCTCTTCACTAATCTCTGATTTCCTTCTCCACTAAGAGCAAGCAAGCAGCTTGCTTTCTCACCCCACTTGATCTCTCCCTGATCCACCCACACGAAGCAAACCATAAACCGAAACAAGCGGCCCGGTAGCCACCGGCCGGTGGCGTCCCTCGGCAAGCAGACGGATGCCGGTCTGCGGCGCTCCGGCCGCCACGCTGCGGGGATCCAGGAGGTGACTGCTGCGAGGACGACGCCGTACAACGCTTCCTCCTGCGTCTTCTCCACCTCTGAAAAAAATGACTGTATTCACATTTTTCAGTTTCAGATATTGCTAACACAAAGTTTCACATGAGCACACAGGCGAAACTCTAAACACTCGAAACTTGCCGGTCTGGACTACGACATCGAAACTTGACACTCGGCCGAGCACACGCTTCATGTGAAACCACACCGCTATACAAAAATTCATCACGCATAACATTCGAGAACATAGCTTCCGGTTTTGAAACTTCGATCTACAAACGACTATAGCTTCCACTAACGAACAAGATAGTTTATCACATTTTCTGAAGTACATATTTTATTCAGAACAGGTATACCTATTTGATTCAGAACAAGTTTCCAAAATTTAGAACAATTCAGCATGCAATTTTTTCATGAATCCACCAAGTTATGAACAGAGTAAGCAAAGACTAAATCTGGTAGTCAGTGCAAGCAAGGCAAAATGAATCTGGTAGTATTTTGAGAACTCCAGCACGACATCTGAATCGAGTAAAGTAAAGGCGGTGAACCATACAAAGCACTAAATGGAGTATCGCGACAAGCCGAATCGAGTATAGGATGGTGGAGAGAGGATGGAAACCTAGCATCCAGTGATGGAGTCGGCACCACGCCGGAGAAGGATGGAGGATCCATCAATGGAGGATGCCAGGATGGAGCCGTTGTCGTGATGTACCTAAGACCACCGGAGATAGGGTGAGCCACCGCTGCCGCCGCCGATCCGCTCCAGCGACCTAGGGTTCGGCCGCAGAATCCATACCCAAGGCCAACAAGGAAGAAGAAGGAACTGGAGCCTCTTTTCTCCGCCTTTCTCTCTCGCATGGATCCGGCCCCGTCATCGCCTCGGGTCGACGATTTGCATAACGCCTGCCAGCGCTGCTTCACCGGGAGAAAAGTGAGGCCGTCGTCGTGAGACGACGCGGTGGGGTTGGGGGTGGGGGGCCGCTTGGCACGCTGGGTCTTTCTTGCAAAAATCGCGCCACAAATGTCAGACGGAGAGCGGGGCCAGCGGGTATACGCAGACGAGTAGGGTGAGCGTAGGTAAGAAAAGAATTAGCTTTTTGGCAGAAACGCTCCGCAAATTGTGATTTTCATGGTCGTTCCACCTTTTTTGTCATCACGCAACCTGACGGATGGGTCCGATGTGAGGGGTAAGGCGGGTCCGATTTGGGTGAGAAAAGTTTTCAATTGTCTTCGCTCCTTATAGTATAAGATAGTATGGTATAGAATTTTACAACGGCGATTAAACAAATGATCGGTACTGATTTTAATGACGTCATGATAATAAAAATTGAAGTTTATGAAGGATTACTCCCACTAACGGCTGCAAATGCTGACGTCCCTTGGGGCAGTCCTAATGAAGAAAACTGACACGGTTTCCATAGCATAAGAAATTATCAATAGAAACTATACTTCACAGTGGTAGCGTCTTCAAGTAATAATTGTTTTCTCTTTCTCTCTCCCAATTTGACCAATGGGGAGCGTTGCATTAATCGCATAGAAACTAGTGGTTTCTTCCCAGTAGCAAATTCAAGGTTTCTTGTGCATTAGGTTAAGAGTAGACATGATTTCTTCATGAGGAAACCGTTTCTATGATTTATGCTCTCTTTTCACATTAATTAGACTATCACATCACCATCTTACTTAGTTGGCAAGATAATTAATAGACATAGAAACCACCATAAATGTACCATTGGGACTGACCTTAGATCTTAGGATGAACGGCCGCGATGCAAACCAACCGCATATGACTACACCCGAACTGACGAGCCTCCTAGAACTCTCGCCCCGCGCCGCCGGTCCCCCACCAGACAGAGCAGTCGCAAAACCCTCGCCGCCGCGCCGCCTCGTCGTCTCCGCCGCAGATCTCCCACCCGGAACCCCCAATCTCCCCGCAACCCCGAAGCTCCCCGCCATGTCGGCGATGATGGTAGGCAGCACGGCGCGGGCTCTTGGTCCGCCATTCCGCAGTCTCGTTCTCACTGACGCTCGTTCGTTTCGTTTCCCGATTCCGCAGCAACCGCAGGTCATCCTGCTCAAGGAGGGCACGGACACGTCGCAGGGGAAGGCGCAGATGGTGAGCAACATCAACGCGTGCACGGCGGTGGTGGACACGGTGCGCACCACGCTGGGCCCCCGGGGCATGGACAAGCTCATCCACGACGACAAGGGTGGCGTCACAATCTCCAACGACGGCGCCACCATCATGCGCCTCCTCGATATCATCCACCCCGCCGCCAAAATCCTCGTCGATATCGCCAGATCGCAGGACTCCGAGGTGAGCTCACCGAAGGGATTTGCTAACTTGCTCGAGTGTGCGCTTGGCTTGTTGTGAGGTGTGAGCTTGTTCTGTGCATTTTGTAAGAATGCTCCACTTCGCGACGAGAGATTCCGTTCTATTATCAATGTGCCATAAATGCCCTGGAATGAAGTTTGCAGTTCCTTCTGGATCTCTTGGATTATGTTTCTGACAGATAAGCTATACAGTATAATGTCCATGGTGTACCAACTATTGAAAATTGTTAAATCAACGGTTTCTGAGCATAAAAGGTTGTGTTTATTTTTTGTCCAATGCTTACCTTTATACAGTGCCCAGAATCATTCCTCAGTACACAGCATACCAGTCTTGTTTGTATTTTGTAAGGATGTACTTTACATTTTCATCTGTGCCCTGGTAGTTATTAGGCCCATATTTGTTGTGTTCCCTGCTATTTGAGTGAGATGCCATTTTTAGCCTACCATTTCTTGTATCTTGATCGGTTTAATCCCCTAGATTTGTTTGCAACCTGCAATGTGCTGTAGCTGTGCAGTAATCTGGACAAATAAAATTCTGTTTTCCTCAGGTTGGTGATGGGACTACTACTGTGGTGCTTCTTGCTGGTGAATTTTTAAAGGAGGCAAAGCCTTATATTGAGGACGGTGTACACCCTCACAGTCTAATTCGCAGTTATAGGACTGCTGGCCACTTGGTTAGTACGTTTACCAGTCTTCTATTCTCTGAACATCTTTGCATTGAGTGCCTTGCCAATTTGTAAATTTAACTTTCTAATCCAAACAAGTTTCTCATCAGGCAACAGAGAAAGTTAAAGAGCTGGCAGTTAGCATAGAAGGGAAAAGCCTTGAAGAAAAGAAAACACTGTTAGCCAAATGCGCTGCAACAACACTCTCATCGAAGTTAATAGGTGGCGAGAAAGAGTTCTTTGCTTCTATGGTTGTTGATGCTGTGCTTGCTATAGGAAATGATGACAGGCTTAACATGATTGGAATAAAAAAGGTAATTTCTTGATATCTCTGTACTAGAATCTTCGTGTTAATCCTTGATGTCGATATATTGTGGCTGCTACTGATACGAAACTGAGTCTTTATTTCTTTTATGCTTCGCTGCTAAATTCATTCTGAATCAAGGTGTTCTTATATTTGAACCGTTATTAGGTTCCTGGAGGTACTATGAGAGATTCCTTCCTTGTTAATGGTGTTGCCTTCAAAAAGACATTTTCATATGCTGGGTTTGAGCAACAGCCAAAGAAATTCTTGATTCCAAAGATTCTTTTGCTCAACATTGAGCTTGAGCTGAAATCTGAGAAAGAAAATGCAGAGATTAGGTATGCTAATAAAATCTAAACACAGTTACAGTGTTACCTTTATTTGTACTTATATTTTACGTGCCCTCCATTCTGTATTTTTTTTCTCACTGCACCCTTACTTTACTACAGATTGTCAGACCCTCTTCAATACCAGTCAATTGTTGATGCTGAATGGAACATAATTTACGACAAATTGGATAAATGTGTTAAAAGTGGGGCAAAAATAGTGCTTTCTCGATTGGCAATTGGTGATCTCGCAACACAAGTATGTACTATCGTTTGCGGTTTGTTCCTTTTTTGCTCTAATTTGCATATGTTTAGTGCTGCAGCCTTGGCTCAATGAATCTTCTTTATGCAGTATTTCGCAGATCGTGACATTTTCTGCGCTGGTCGTGTTACGGAAGAGGATTTACAGCGGGTTGCAGCAGCAACCGGTGGAACCGTTCAGACATCTGTGAACAATGTCATTGATGAGGTATGCTCAAGTGGTTGTTTTTGGTGTACAGATGGATATTGGGCCAGATTTTGAGTTTTGTGTTCTAACATTGGTTATTTGGCAGTAAACATAATCTGCCCTAAACTTATCATGCTTCTTTTTGTTCATAAAGGTTCTTGGTTCCTGTGAAGTATTTGAGGAAAGGCAAGTAGGAAATGAACGGTTTAACATATTCAGTGGCTGTCCTTCTGGTCAAACAGCAACCATAGTCCTTCGGGGTGGTGCAGATCAGGTCGTTTACTGCTACAATGATTTGTCAAGCTTGCAGATTAATCATAACCATACTAATTCTGTTTTTAATGCTATATATAGTTCATTGAGGAAGCTGAAAGAAGTCTCCATGATGCCATCATGATTGTTAGGAGAGCACTTAAGAATTCAACAGTTGTGCCTGGTGGTGGTGCAATTGATGTATGTATCATCAACTTGCACTAATTTTTACAGATATTGGTATCCTAACCTGTTTCCTTTTGATATTAGATGGAAGTAAGCAAGTATCTCAGGCAGCATGCACGGACAATAGCCGGGAAGTCTCAGTTTTTTGTTAATTCATTTGCTAAAGCCCTTGAGGTATATCTTCCTGGCTTGTTCTTTTCCATCCAATGTATAGTCTTTTTTCTTGTGTTATTATACTTGATGGAGCAGCTTTTAAGATGTCTCCTCAAGGTTTGCTTAAATTTTAGAGCTCAAACCAAGGGTAGATTCAAACTTCTTATCCCTCGTAGTTCAAGATTCATGCAACTTGAATGGGTGTCCTTTGTTTGATTGGTAGAAGTGCAACATTAGCATTCACATTTATCAATAGTTTGTGCCAGCCACTTCGTCTGGAAGCGTCCTTGACCTTTGATAGGCTACTGTTGGTTGAAGTTTCTCTGAAACAAAGAAAATGTGCATGTTTATTGTTTTGTTGAAGGTTGAAGCACTATAATTTGTTAATAACACAATAATGACATCACATAGTGACGACTCACTCGATTTTGCATGATCTTTGTTAAGTTCTTATATATATCACAGTTTTCAAATACATAGAATGCAAGTTCCTTGGTTGAGATACATCTTCCTGCAGGTTATTCCGAGACAACTTTGTGACAACGCTGGATTTGATGCAACTGATGTGCTAAATAAGCTCAGACAGAAGCATGCATCTGGTTGGCTAAACTTTTTAGCTCCACCGCAATTTCTGAACTTCATGCACTCAGAGACTTTCTTTTCTGAACTTTGTGTTCACTTTTAACAGGTGAAGGTGCTAACTATGGTGTGGACATCAACACTGGTGGAATTGCTGATTCTTTTGCTAACTTTGTGTGGGAGCCTGCAGTAGTGAAGGTATATGCGCTTTGCATTTTACTTCTCGGACTTCGCACATTGTAGTTCTAACATCGCTGACATTAAAAATTATTTTCCAGATCAATGCTATAAATGCTGCAACAGAAGCTGCTTGTCTTATTCTCAGCGTGGATGAGACTGTTAAAAACCCCAAGGTAAGGAAATGCACAGAATGCATGATATTGCCCTTACTAAGAAATGGGCAAATGCTTTTCAAATTATATATCATCCACTACCAACACATTTTAGTGGGAACATTATAGTTGCAATCTTTTTCTCCATATGTAATTTGAAGAAACAAAGAAAGAAAGATTCAAAATGCTTGGGGATTAGAGAGGATTAGTGATATTTCTTGTTTTGCAATGTTTGGTGTGTGATGCAACAGCACTTCAGCATGGTCATAATTAAAATTAAATGATGAAAGAACTGAAAGGTCTGTCGCATCATTTTATAGCTGCCAGGATCTGCACATAACTTTTGCAACCATGTTTTTTTATTTATTCTGCTACACAAATAAAAAGGATGAACCTAGTAATGAATGCTGCTACACATATCCTCGTGTTTAGTAATTTGCAACCTCTGGGATGCTTGATCATTCTTTTTTCCAAGGTAAAGCTTCCATTATGGAAAAGGCTATTTCAGCCAAAACGTTCCTGTTTACTTTAGTGTAGTCTGAGTTTGAGCATGTTGTTTCTCTACTTTTTTTTTTTTGCGAAAACGCAGGAGAGCTGTGCTTCATTGTATTAGAGAGAGGTTTCTCTACATATTGGTGGTGCTAGAACCATGTTCTTTATTATTTTTATACTACATATCCTTGTTCTAAATCTGCATTTAGTAATTTGCAAGTTCTGGAATATTTTGAGTTCTCTTATGCCTGTTATTTTTTTCTCCAATGGAGAAACTGTTTGAGCCAATCACACATCAATTCTGCAATCCCAAGATTTCTTTTGCAAGCTGTTTCTCTACATATTGGTGCTACAATGGAATTCTAATGATCTAATTGGGTTGCCATCTATCCTCTAGTCTGAGAGCGCACAAGGTGATGCTGCTGCTATGGGTGGCCGGGGCCGTGGTGGAGCAGCGATGCGCGGTCGTGGCGGAAGGGGTATGAGGCGGCGGTAGTCAATCAATACCACACTGTATCTTTGGGCCACTTGAGTGGGTCAAATTTTGGAGTTAGGCCCTTCCTCTTACTATATCCATGCTCTCTGTGTGGCGTTCTTTGTGAGCTCTGTGATTTCACAGATGTGCTAATTGGAACAGCAAATGGATTGCAAATATTGCTGTTGTGTAAAACATTAGAGGCGTACATTTGGGAGCTTTTGGCCCCATCTTATTCATTTCCTGCGTAGCATTCGGTAGTGTTGTCATGTGAACCAAATTTATGTGCTGAGATTGTTCAATATTGTTTGTTCATTGTGCGGGTTTCATCTCATCTCAAGTTGGTAAGATCATTCGGCACCCACTTCTGGGCGGTGTTCGTCATTCACAATATGACTGGGTTTCTTTCGAAAAGAAAGAAGCTTGGTTTCACAAAGACCAAATTCTGACGGCTGAAACATAAACTGTTCGTGTAGATGCATTGACCAATTGACCAAAAGCAAAAGGCTTTCATTTGGGAGAAACCAAAACTGGTGAACCACTTCCAAACGACTTTGGTATGCTGTCCATGTAGTTAGGCGTAACGAAGAGCGGTAGTTTCACTTGGTTACTAGTTCATGCTATGGTGCGCACGAAAGGATTCCATGTCAGTGGTTTGAACCTGCAGGCAGCGTGACAATGCCATCTGCTGTGAGCCTGTGACCGTGGCACGCATAAACTGAACGCACAACTCCTTCCTGAACGCCGTCTCTTGCTAGAACCATCAATCACCAAATCAGCGAGTTTTTGTTGGAAAACAATAATTAGTCAGCGACAAGCAAAGCTCTTGCGAGCAGCAGCGGGTCCGATGATGCTTGGGCTGGCTGTTCACGCGGCAAGTCGGCAACCATCAGGAGTCGGACTGCATGGATCGAGCGAGTTTTACAGCCTGGCTGCGCGCAATTTCTCTCCCGCCGGTATGGAAGATTGTCTAAGCAGAAGGCAACTGGTTCCATGGACATGGAAAGCGCCACCGGCGCCTTCCATAGATGCCCACGCGCCTCGCCGAGTCTCCTCCTGTTTATTAGGCAGGCAAGGACGACGACGGCATCTCGGAGCGGACGCCGCCGCCGCCGATCCCCTGCTGTACTGCATGTGTTCGACCTGCATCTATATAAAGATGCCAAACCACACGGCATAACCCAAACTGTTTGTTAAACCCTACAAGGTAACATTAGCCATGCAGCTGTTCCACTTCATCGCGGCGTGGCTGTTCCCCGGCGCCGCCGTCTCGAAGGTGTCCACCAAGGCCACGATCGCCGAGTTTATGGAGCACGACAACGCGTCGTCGCTGGCGTTCAGCGTCAAGACGGCCGAGGATTCGTGCTCATCCATCTCCTCTTCGTCCTACTCGTCTTCGTCGTCGAGCGACGACCACCCCAGGTTCTTCCCGTCCCGGCAGGAGCACAGTCCCCCCGCCTCGCCGCTGTGCTTCGGCGCGGGCCGAGGCCGCGTCGGGAGGCTGCTGCTGCTGCTTCGGGGCTCCCGTGGCGCCCGCGCGCGCTCGCCCACGAAGCAGCGCGACGAGAGGCGGCGGCGGCCAACAAGCAGCAGCACGGCGACGTGGGGGAGGTACCTGCGGAGGATTTCGAGGCGGCTGAGGAAGGCCAGGAGGGGGGTCCCTGCTGATCAGGTGTCGCCGCCGTCGTCCGGGCGCGCCGCCGCGGATGACACGGCCAGCGAGAGGGCCGAGGCCGTGGCGCGCGCCATCGCGTACTGCAAGGACACGCTCCGGCGCGGCGCGGCGCCGCCGCCATCGCCTAGCCTCGACGACTGGCTCCACGACAGGCAGGAGGAGATCATCGCGAGCGCCGCCGCGTGCTGCGACGGGAGCACG
The DNA here is from genome assembly GCA_022644695.1 of Cenchrus purpureus. Classification (NCBI taxonomy): domain Eukaryota; kingdom Viridiplantae; phylum Streptophyta; class Magnoliopsida; order Poales; family Poaceae; genus Cenchrus; species Cenchrus purpureus. The sequence goes on from CP053458.1 coordinate 50,435,597, forward strand.
GACTCGCACACCCCGTCGCCGCCGCGCCCGCTCTCCGCGCACTTCGGCATCGAGCGCAGCAGGGTCTCGCAGCCCCTACCGCCACGGGCGGTGCACCGGGACGGCGAGCTCGCCGAGGTGCAGGCGACGGGAAAGCAAGGCAAGGAGTCGACGTGCTCGGCCTTCTCAAGCGGGGACTGTCCGATCACCTCGATCAACGTCGTGCACGGCAAGGAGTTGCCGCCTATCGGACACGACGACGAAGCCTTGGACAGTAGGTTTCTCAGCCAATCGAACACTTATCATGCATGCCAATGTCTAATACGGAGTATGCGTGCAGAGTGCTGCGGCGGCGAGTCGGCGACGATGGCAGAAACTGCAATGTCGTCGAGAATGAGAAGCAGCTTGGACGAGATGGAGCTTCTGAATATCTTGGACGGGGACGAGGAGATGATCGGCCGTCACTTTATCACTATACAGATCTGAGAATATCTCAACGTACGTATTCAGGAAGCATTATATTGTCGAGGAGGTTGCGTCTAAAAGGACTACTGAGCAGGGGCATGAAACTATAGCTAAGAACAAATTAAACCAGCATTTTTGTTTATAGGAATACAGAGAAGTTAAGCTGTCAGATATGTCCTCACAATACAAAAGAAAAGAAAATGCATGTCAGTTTAGTACTCGGCGAGTCGTGATAATCTTGTCAGATTTGTTTAATTGCTCTCCATACCATTCTACTCACTTTTTTGCGCATGTTTCCGCTTCTTGTACCACTCGTGCAAGTACGATATCAACACCATCTCGCAAAGCACACCTCCTTCCACTAGCCTCCTTTTTCTATCTTTATTACTTGCTCCTGATCATGGTGCTCCAACATAGGTCAACGAGCATGCTTGGGCAACATACCTAGGTCAGTAAGGATGTGATCTATGGTAATTTCGTGTCCATGGACCATGGTGTTAGTAGAATGGTCATTTGATCCATGTAGTGTATAAGGTAAATTCCTTATGCATCACAAAAAAGAAGCTTCTTAAATGTAACTACGAAAACACAATTACTAGTACAACTTATCTGTATTATCAATTAATTATCTTGTTCACTTTGCATGTGTGAATGGATCATTAGTTCAAGCTATGTTTGTAGTATTAGAATCAGTTTCCCATCGCTTCCTACTCCCTCTGGTTTAGTATTAGAAGTCGTTTTGGACAAGGTTTGAGTCAAACATTAGGAATGTAAATTATGAATAACTTTTGAAGTTGTTGAATTCGGAAATGTGAAAAATCATATAAATAGATTTATCTTGAAAATTACTTTCATAAAAATATACTATGTAACTTTCCAATAAATATTTTTATAGAAAAGAAAAGTTAAAATTGTGCTTTGGTGACTGAGTCGTTGTCCTAAACAACTTCTAATACTAAACCGGAGGAGTGCATAATACTACTTGGATATACGTATCATCATACATTCATACTTTAAAATAGTGTTTTTTATGTTAGCAATAATACGAATTAATATTTTGCAATCATATATTTCGTGGCCTTTGGATTGTTTTATTATAATGGCAAGCAGGTAATTTAGATTACTAGATGTAGTTTAAGGTTACTTTAGGTTATTTTAACGATTACTCACTCCATTCCAAATTATAATTTGTTTGAGTTTTTTAGCTCCATTTTGACAGCTCGTCTTATCTCAAATATCATAAAAGTTTTTTTAAGAATTACACAGTACAACGCAGACGCTTATTACACGCACGCACACTCACCCCTATGAACACACGTATGCAAATCCTACCCCTATGAGCACCTCCGAAGGACTGTGCACCCGACAGATCTGGAGATTCCTAAAGTCACCATTGGCGCCTCGTTTTCGAGAGGAGCGTCGCCTACCACTCAACGCCGGTGAATCCTGAAAAATTCCAAGAAAAGATGCGAGCATCAGGGTTTGAACTCTGGTAGGTAGCGTCTCACTGGACCGTCCTACCATTAGGTTACAAGCTAATTCGCCAAATATCATAAGTAAAGGTGTTAAATGAAAGGAATTTATGGAACGAATATGCATCCTGTCTGAGAAATCAAACACAGCCTTCTGGGCCGGGCTTGTACTACTCTTTCTCGCTGGGCCTGAAAAGGCAGCTTGGGACGCACACCCCTAGTGAAAGAAAAAGAGCAAGGCCATGTCACATGCCATTAGTGGGTTCTCAAAGAACAAAAGACCATTAGACCATCTACACTCGTGGAACTTCAAAACCTCCTTCAAAACAGAATATTTCGTCCTCGTCATCGAGATCCTCTCTTTCATATTTACTTCTCCCGCATTCATTTTCCTTCATATTTCTCCTTCATCTCAACAACCAACAGTGGGGTCCACCTGTCACAATTTTAATAACCCCCACCCACCCATCACCCGCCCACTCTCTCCGCCCCTACCCCTCCTCCGCCACGCCTCCCATCTTCTTCTCCCTCTGCGCTGGTCCCGCCCGCCACGCGTCCGGTGCGTGGAGCTCGGGACGACGACGGCGGGCGGAGCTCTCGAGCTTAGGCGGCCGCCTCCGAATCCGGAAGCCGACTCGCGCCGAGATCTCGCGAGTGGCGTGGCGAGCTCCCTGCAGAGGTGGCGAGCCGACACGGAGGCGGGGCGCGGCTGTCCGCGCCGCCTCCCTTTCTCTCCCAATCTCGCTCCTCCATCCCGGGATGTGTGGTCCGTCGGCGATGATGACGAGGTGGGGCTCGCGGGCCGGCCATGGCGCCCTCCCCTACTCGCTGGCAGCCTCCTCGGCATGCAGACACGCGGATCTGCCACTCCCAGGGCGGGCGGAGCTCCCGCGGCGGCACTCGTCCCCATCTCCAGCGCCCACCACTCCTTCCCCAACGGCGACATCGCCGGCGGCCCTCCTCTTCCCGTGGCAGCAGTGGAGAATGGCGTGCACGAGGCTGCAGCGGCGGCGCACGTAGCAGGGCGCGGCGGGCGATTTGCGGTTAGGAGGTCGTCCTCTCCATCTCTATCTCCTGCTCCCTCTGCCGCCGTTGCCGTCTCTGTGCTCCCCTGCTTCAAGCCGCGAGGCCCTTCCCCTGCTCGCGGCGTTGGGCGGCGCGGAGACCCTGGAGCTCGATCGGCGGAGCAGGAGCAGCGGCAGCGGCGCGACGACAAGGAGCTCCACATGCCGGCCATGCCTCTCCAGCTTCCGAGCACGGGCGCGAGGTCGTTGGGAGCAGCGGCAGCGGGATGTCATGGTGAGGCCGACGCAGCTAAAGGAGGTCCTGGATCACGCCGAATATGAAGGAGACGGGAGCCGACGGGATTTTGTTGTCTTTCCCGTCCCCCGCTGCGGCCCAACTTTCTGGAAAAACGGACGGGAAACGGATAAAGGGAGGGATCCCGTCCCGCGATGCACATGGTCTTAGTGTTAGCGATGCCCTGCCCCTCGTGCCGTCCTACGTCTCCGTAGCCTTAGCCAGTCACCATGATTCCATGAACCAAGGCGGCAAGGACTGAAAGCATTCGCATCAACCCTCAAGTGGCACCAAGACAGAAAGCTCCTCGCTCCACTGCTGCAGATCGTCGGCGCTGCTCCGAACGTGCATACACTACGACGGGATGTTCTCGTGGCCGGGCACAGCCCTGAACCTGAACTGAAGCCACCACACCATGACCCTCTGATGCCGGCCCAGCCCGGTTCCTAGCCCGGCCCGGCCGGCCGCACGTATGCACAGAAGACGAGTCCACGGCACGGACATCCTCCTCCTTCCAACGAACTCCATGTAAAATTTGGACGAAATTCGTGCGTTTCATATCGCACACGTCTGGCGTGGAAATCGAGATCGATGCTAATCGCCGCGCGTGCACGCACGGTGGGAAATGGCGTCGTCCAATGCATCAGAATGCTGGTCAAATCGAACTTGATGTTGCCTTTCCCTGTTCGTCGTCGCTTGTGGCGTCCACACAAGGCCGGGTTTAGTTTGCAAATTTTTTGTCAAAAATTTGCTATTTTTCAACTCTCTCTCCATCACATCACATTAAATATATTAAAAGATATATGTTCAGAGCAGTAAATGTAGGTAAAAAAATTACTAATCACATAGTTCTGTTGTACATCACGAGAGGAATCTTTTGAACCTAATTACCCCATGATAGGATAATATTTAACACAAACAAACGAAACGTGCTACAGGAGTTAGAACATTTACTTTTGTTAGTTTTTAGTCATCTAAACAAGGCTTAGCTCGTTAGCTCAGGCAGAGCCGCAGAGGCAAAGCACTGATCGAGCCGCTACTGCTGTCCGTCGACCAAGATCGTGTGTCTCGGCGTATCGCACACATCCAGCGTACGGTTCAACCTAGGTGGCCCTGTTTAGTTGGTGAGGTAAAATTTGTGTGTTCTTTTTTAAAGTCTATTACGTGTATTAAATGTGAATTAGTTATAAAAATAATTATACGAATGTGTCGGAAATCGTGAGACGAATATTGTGTCTCACTCTCGCATACATCGTACGTAAATGACTGACCGATTTATTCGTGACTAGTTTATTCTAAGAAAAGATCGCTAACCAACCCGCTCGCTTGTACTTGCAGATCGACTGTTCTGACTAGTTTATTCTAAGAGAAGATCGCTTAACCCAATCGATGTGATAAAGACGAATATGGTGGACGGTTGGTATTAATAGGCAACGGCCGATGCCAAACCACTGCGATGTTTTTTTATGCTGGGAGGAAGGCATCAATGTTCTCGTGTACGGTCCACGCGGCGAACCAATTCCCATGTCACTTCGGCGTCCCGGATATGCCCTGTCTCCCATCCCATACGTGGCACTGTGGTAGGCAAATGGAATGTGCCTCATTTACGGAAAATACTAAATGCAGAACGGACGAAGAATGCAATGCCAATCATCCAAATATACATACTACTAGTTGAGAATAAATTTTGAACGCTTAGTTTGTTCGTCGTTACATTACCATTTCCGTTACACTTGTTTATTGTTTGGCTCATCATCCGGGAGCGAGTACAATGGCCATTTCAGAGTTGGAAATGGCGTGCCTTGTCGGTGGCACGATCACGACCGGACGCGACTCCTGATTACCCAACCAAGACCCCACTTGGGCAATCTCGCGCGCGCGCGCCGCTAATCAGGCGTGCGTGCACCACCACCAGTTGAGCGCAGAGTGGTTAGATCAGACTAGACTAGTCGGCTCGACCGGTGTGTGTGTCTTCAGTTTCCTGTGCAACATCATGTGCAGTAGCGAGCACCATCATCGGCGTAGCGTATAGTAGCTCGTCGATTCAGGCGAGCCACACCGACGAACCAAACCACCACGCCGCTGTTCGTTGACCCCGATGATGTCACCCCCTCCTGCGCGAACCTAGCGTGGTACTGTCCGCGACTCGATGGTCGATTAGTTAGTCAACACATTGTTAGTTAACTGTCATATGCTGTCATTAAGTATACTAGTCTATCAACCCGTGCCCCGCACGGGCTAGTTAGAAATAGCTAATAATTATAATTATCTATATCATGCTCTCTCTATTACATATTCTAATAATTGTAATAGATTTAGTTAGTAACAATTTTTTCACTTGGTATAGCATCTCCATATGTGTTTGATTTGTATTTAATTGAACACTTTATCTTAAGCTACGAACAACATAAAAATTGGTATTCTTATCTGTCTCTCGTTCAGAAATATATGAGTATACGATGATACACATTATGTGAAGTATTTTTTATATAAACAATAACATAAATAATATATGTTTTGATAAAAACATAAATAGTATATTAATAATTATAGAATTAGTAATTTAAATTTTTATATTGATGCACTTTAAGATTTTATTATAACTATATGATTTAGATTCAAATTTAAGGGTTACTTTAAATTTAATAAGCATATGAGTGGATAATTTATATGCAAATTTAGGGGGGTTATTTGATATTGTTTTTATAGTAGCATATGTGGGTAATTTACATGAAAATTAAGGGTTAATTTACATTATTTTTATATAATGGCATATGCGGGTAATTTAGATACATGTTTATAGGGGTACTTTGGTCTATTTTCATAATGGCAGATGTGGGTAATTTATTATAAAGATAACATATCCAATGTCTATTATGATTAGAGATGTTGAATTGATAGCCGGATGTTTCTGTTTTTTGTGAGAATTTATATGATTTCTCTATTTTTTAGACTGTCCACGTAGGATCCTAGGTGGCATCACGTGAAGGCCTCGAAAGGAGCCTCCAATTAGTAATAGTAAGATATAGTATATATAAGCTACTACAGTAGTAGTACGTCCTATGCTTGATTAGTTTTCAAAGTCTTAGACTGTAGGTAGGAGTATATATATAGCAGACAAATCCAGGCGCCAAACTGTTTGCTTCGGTCACTACGACTACGAAGACCGTGGGCATCAATGCGTTCGTGTCATCATGTACGGTCCACGCGGCGTCCCAGGTCACTTGGACGTCCCAGATATGCCTCCTGCCTCGCACACGTGGCAGCAGGGAATCAACTATCGACGTCTAACGTTGCGGCCAGAATCAATGGCCACGGCATCATCAGCGCAGGGGCAGACCCTAACCTCTTCGTCGTCATCGTCCCCTGCCACTCCACCCATCTACGCTGTTCGATCGTTCGTTCCTCAAATTTACGCCACTCGTTGGACCATGGATGCAGGTCGGGCAGCAGTACTCCCTAGCTGCACACCGCTATATACGCGCGTCATTGGCGGGCGACCGGAGAAGTGTCACCTCGTCCTCCATCGCCGTGCCCGGCACGAGCCGGCAGAACCCCTTTGCGTCGCGTCAGGCTCAGGCACCAGCGTCGATCAGACGAGACGACGAGCCAGCCAACAGTCTCTCAGGCTCGGACGCGAGGCTCCATTTCCAACTAGAGATGGAACCAAAACATCCGAATTGTGTAATAGATTGATTTTTTAGATCATAATAAAATAAATTCGGTGCTAATTTTTTATGCATTATAACCAGTTAATTACTGAAAAAAATAAAAAAAATTAGCTACAATTTTTTTATGGATTATTTGCTTTCGATAGAGAAAAGGTGAAAACATCCAGATCCGAATCCGAATTTCTTTTCATCATTTGATCAAAATATAACACACATTTGGGTTTATTTTGTATGAATCTTATAAAGACGATGTCGAGAATAAGAATATAAATTTTAGATACAAAATATTATCACAATTTAAATTTAAAATAAAAATAATAAAAATCTATCCGAATTGGTATCCGGTTCCATCCCTATTTCCAACCGCCCCGGCCGGGCGGGTCCCCCCGTCACGGTGTCCACGAGAGCACGAGCACCGCGACCTCGCCTCGTGGCTCCGACGCCGCCGCGCCCAACGGCCACAACGCGGGGCGGGGCGCGATGTCCGGCCAGAGCCCAGAGGAACAGTGGGAAGGGAGCTGTCTGTGGCCCCGCGTCCATGAAGGATACTCGGCCGGCAGTCCGGCCCCAGGCTGCAGAGAACCAAAATGGCAGCACGTTAAAGCCGCCGATTCGGCGCTCACTCTTGCTTCCTTCATTGCAGATGCCTCCACTCCACTCGACATGATTGATGCTTCCTGCGTATCGCGATGCTGCTAGACAGCGAGAGTGATCAATTCCTTCATTGTGATGGTGTTTGGTAGACTGCCAAGAGTTTTTTTTAACAGAAAATTCGGAAACACAAGTGGGAGGAGGTCAGCTCATCCTCATCACTCATCAGTCGCAAATTGCAATACTCTACATCGGGGAATGGGAATGTTATGTTCCCAGGTAAGCATTCAGATGAGTAACCAACAGATAGTGTCAAGTTTCTTCGCACGTGTTCGTCAAGGAATTTTTCTGGTTCTAGTTGGTGGTTGCGTTGAGCAAACGCGAAACTTCAGTGGCAACGAAAAAGGAAGAACAGCACCAAAGGAGTCGTCAAGGACAGACAGAGATTCATTCCTCTGCTTTTTTTTTCCTTGTCACACCCATTTTTACAGGCTTCATCTTTCTCTTTTTTTCACTCACATGACAAATAGCATCATCATTGGCAGGCAACCATCATCGAGAGAGAGAGGTTAAAAAAAAAAGTAGAAGAAGAAGTGAGTGATAGGAGTAATTAGGAGCAGTGAAACTAGTGGGCGGCGGCGCCGGAGCAGAAGGCGTCCCGGCGGACGGCGCTCCCGCCGCGCACGACGAAGTGGGCGAGCGACCGCGTGCTGGTCTCGGCGACGCGGTTCTCCTCGCACAGGAACTCCCTGGAGCACGCGCGCTCCACCTCCCGCTCGTAGTCGTGCACCAGCACGTCCGTCGTCGCGCCCTCCTCCGCCCGCGTCCGCGCCAGCACCCCCGCCGTGAATATCGCCGACATCCTCCCCGGCGACGACGCCGTGTACCTGTTACGCCACATTGGAAGAGGGATTTAGCTAGTTGCGTTCAGCTCCAAGCCTCGAACTGGAAAAATTGGATCTTTTGTGTGGGTGTGGTGGAGAACGGGAGAAGAGGATAACAATGGAAGAAGGAAGTTGGATCTTGGATGGGGCAACCCTACCCGCGGGGGCCGTCGACGAGGATGACGTCCCAGGAGACGTCGTAGAGCTGGTTGGGGAGGTCGTTGATGGCTAGGCGGCAGTCGGAGAAGAGGAGGTTCTGGACGGGGCGGCACTCGGCGGCGCGCGCGGTGCGGGCGGCGTCGAGGAGGTCGGGGAACTCGCGGACGGTGGTGGTGTAGGCGACGTCGTAGGCCTCCAGCCCCGGGTGCCGCCCCTCCAGGTGGGACACGTAGTACTGGTTCTCGTCGAGGAACACCGTGCGCCCGCCGTGGTTGAGCGCCCGCCACAGCGGCGTCTCCCCGCCGAGCCCGAACACCAGCAGGTTGCACGGCGCGCGCCGCTTCAGCACCGCCGCGATGGCGCGCACGTCCGCGCCAGGCATGCTTGCCGTTGAGTTCCCGCCCGCCGACGAGTACTGGACCAGTGCGTCGAATACGTACCCCGGCAGCCCCTGCCCGGCCCCCACCCCTGCCGCCGCGCCGCCGGTACTCCCGCCCGCAGGCACCGCGAACGCCACCGCCGCCCTCCCGGACGCGCCGGCCGCCCCCGGGTCCCGCGCCGCCGACAGCAGCGTGGTCGCCAGGGACACGCACGCGAAGCAGGCCAGGAACACGGCGGCGCACACCCGGCGCCGCGCGCCAAGAACCGCCCCGGGCGACCCCGCGCCGCCGGGCGACTTGTTCGACGACGGATGCACGACCAGCAGCTTCTGCCCGCTCAGCCCCTTCATCTCCTCCCCTCCCCTCCCCTCCCACCTGCTGCCAAACCCCAAGAAACGAGCTTGGAGCAAGGCAATGGCGATGTGGTGGAGCCGACGCGTGGGCGTGACGAATTTAATAGGACCGATCTGCTTGCTCCTCCTTGTCCCCACAGAGAGAGAGAGGGAGCGGAGATGATAGATGCGGAGGAGGAGGTGAGGTGGGGCGGGGTGGTGGTGGCTGCGAGGGATGGGGACGAGTTGGGGAATGGATTAAGTGTCAGCTCAAGTGGAGGTGGAGGGAGGAGGAGCTAGATGAAGAAGAAGACGGGTTCGGTCCGGAGTCCGGAGGGTTTGGTTAATCTCGCCGGGATTTGCGGTGGGTGGTGCTCTTCGTTTTCGTGACCGGCTCTGCCCGTCGGCATGGAGAGCGATTAGGCAAAGTCCTTGCAAATTGATTTTGCAAACTAATTGCGTCCGAAAATGTTGAACCCAAAGATAGCAAAAGAATTCTTTAATCTGAATTCTATTCGGTGAGCAATAGCCCCCAAACAAAGCAGTGTGCGTCCTTCAAACCATGTTGGTTTGAATTTACTTGTGGCATTATGAGTAATGGTTGTTTTTTGTGCTGTTGGTTTAGAATCTGAGTTACAGTTTATCTTAAGTAAATATTCATAGTTGCTACTAATGATTCAGTAGTAGTAGTCGCACCACTGTGGAGTGCAAATCAATCTTGCGTCAACGTAAGGTACGAGTTTTTGTCACTAGTGAATTCACGTTGTTAGGCCGCCGAGGCTCCTTTGAACGGACGAAATGTGGAGCCACGAAAACCATCGCTTTCTCCCATCATCCCCAGCTGCACGAGATCAAAAGGGAAAAAACATGATATAACCTGCCGGCCCTCTCACCTTTCCCCCCCTGCAAAATGTCAGTTCAAGCTTGGCATGCAAACAGCAAACGGCTAGAATGGTCACACTGCAGGTCGAGGAGCGCAATCAGATATAGTTGGAAAGATATTTAGCAGAAAATTAGTTAAGCATACGAGGGGTCGTACCATATATTTAAAGAGAAATTTTAGAGTGCTTGTTATTTTTATGAGCCGTCCATTCGATGAAATCTAAGATTCATAAGTATCACAAAGTTCTTATGAGGAAGTACTAGGAAGTATCAATTTTGTGGGACCCATAACAAATTGTAATTAAAAAAATTTTAATTGAAAAAGGGTATATGAGTAAATTCGTATGGTTCCCACCGGCTCCTTGTTTTATGTCTAAATGCCTAGTAGCCGATGGTGTGCGTGGGAGGGCAGCGGAGTGGGCGGCGTGGGAGAGTGCGGGCGGTGGGGAGGACTGGCGGGGTCGGCGCACTCGGCCACCTTCTCGACTTGTGGCTTGCCGCCGGCTTGGATCCTTGAGCATGGACCCCGCCTTCCAGTGCCAGCCTTGGCCGCCACCGCCAAGGCGAGCAGGCGGCGAGCTTGGCGCCGTCTTGGTGATGAGATCAAGGCTTGGAAGTAGGAGCTAGGAGGATGCGGCTATGGCGCTTTGCCTGATTGTTGCGGATGGCGACGTGGGTTTGGCCTTCAATTTATACCGCTGACGGTGTTGAGATAAAGCATTCAAACATTTCTTGTGATAAGATCGGACTCAATCCTCTCTGATGCTGAATTTCAGTCGATTATCCTTGAAATTGAAAAGGATTAAAGAAAGCAAGGAGTCGATTGTTTGAGACTAACTCCAGCAGTCCCTCTGTCCCATTCCTCAACCTCATTTTGAGGAAGGCATGGGCACTATTTGGGCTCAAGAGATGCGCAGGTCCGCAAAATGAAGTCTTTGCCCTGCCGCTCACCTCATTCTGGGAACCTCAGCTTCCCATCCCAAGTCTCCTCTCGCCTTCACACCGCCTCACCTCCTCCTCGCGGCTCCTCCCCACACCGCGGGTGACTGCCGGGCCCCGGCGGAGGGACTGACTGTGACGCTGACGGCGGCCCGGCGGCGAGGGGACTGCGCAGACGTGACGGCGGCGGAGGGTACCCACGACGCTGACGGCGGGCCGATGGCGGCCTCAAGTCCTGGCGGAGGGAGTCAGCGTGCGGCGGCGAGCTCTAGCCGACATGCCGCAGATCGACCTCGGCGGCGGCGGTGCTCTCGATCCACGGCGGTGCCCTCGATCCGGGCGCGGCAGAAGCTCCGGCGAGCGAGAAGGGCGGTCTCCTTCGATCCGCGGTCAAGCCAGTGAGATCCGTCGCGACGGCCGGCCGCCGGGCGAGATCCGCCGAGGCGAGCCCGAGGCGGCGCCGCTACGCTGAAGAGGGCCACGACAACCTCCTTCTCCTCTCCGCCGGAATCACGCGTTGACCTGCGGAAGCCCTTCCTTCCCCGAGGAGGTGGGGAGACCACGGCCTTCTTCCCTGGCGAGGCCGCGGCGCCCGCTGGAGCGTGAGGTCATCATCCCCTGCTGGAGGTGCGCGCGGCGGACGGAGCGGCGCGGGAGGCAACCGCCTCATCGATGCGGGGAGGATGCGCGCACAGAGTGCTTGCTTGAGCTCTCTCCCTTCTCTCATAACACCCTTTTGCAGATGGGGATGCGATATATTGCTGGAGTTAGTCTAAGGCTCTGCCTCTAGTTTCTTTTGTCTATATACAACGATGAAGCCTTCTTGTAGTTGGCAGTCTGGTTGATCTGAAGCAGGTAAAGTTTGGCGATATGCACGGTCTAGTCCAGATGAAGTAAGTACTGTTGTTTGTGTTAATTTCAACTACGGTGAATTTATCGGACTCTTGAGTCTGTATAGGTGCTAGGCACTTCAAGTTCGACATTTGCACGGGTCGGTGCTTCTCAAATTCAGACCTGCTCCATCATATGTGATTATCCAAACGGCTGTTGAGCATGACGACGACGGACGCCATGCCGGCCGGACCACGGGTCCTCACAGACGCAAGCGGCCCGACGTGGATGCATCACATGTCCTGCGGCCGCCGCCTCGGCGGCCCCTCACCGCGCTAAACATTCCGTGGCTCCATTACCTCCAAACGACTGCAAGAGGGTCATCGAGCGCGGCGACACCCGGTTCAATCGGGCGGAGGATAGGCACCGGGTCGCGCGGTGGCGGCCTAACCTAAGAGGGTTGCGAGCCTTCACAGTTATCGCCGACGTGGCTTGGGAGGTGGCGAGGCGGCGAGATGGGATCGGTGCCGTGAGACAGCGATAAGCTGACCAGTGAGAGAGGGGAGAGAACTTGACAAGATTACCATATTACCCTTTTCTTAATTACTTTAGTTTTTTAATTAATCTGGTGGTGGAAAAATCAAAACACTTGATACTTCCTACTACTTCCAGGTACTTCAAAAGCACCTTAAAAAACCTCATATTTAAATATCGAAACGAAAAAAATTCAACCTGAAATTCAGCATGAGAAGTCATGAACCGATGCATAAGCATTCATCACCTAATTCCTTGTATAAAGTAGGAAAAATTTGGTGCCAAGAAATGATATTTTGAGTGACACAATAGAGAAAAAGAAAAGACTCTTGCACATCTCCACCCATAAATGAGTTAGATGGGGAGATGTTATCAGAATACGCTTGGAATTTAAGTCACGGGCCTGACACGTATTGGCCAATCTGCTGCCCATCCATCGCCGTCCGGCCATCCATCTCTTAACACTGACGAAGAGCACAAACACGCTGACGAACCCATGCAGCGCTGCTGCCCTGCAACCTGAAGCATTTGCCCCCACACGGCCACACTTCTCCTGAGGATTTCTGAGCAACTGGCATTTGTTTATCGCGCAACCGAGAACGAAGCAATTGTAAGCTAATCTTGAATTAGCAGAGGGCGTGCTCCGACAATTAGCACCAGAGAGATTTGTCTTACTGCCATAAAACACGGCAACATTTTGCTTAAGGAAAGTACAGCACCCAGTGTATATTATCCAACGGAATCTTTTGTACTGTTGTCGCAAAAAATTTCCTATAAAAAATATTTTGGACATTAAAGAATAATAGTATTGGAGAAGCGTTTCTTTGGGACAAGTCCGTGAAAACCATGAGGACTGATGGGCTGTTTGCTCTGCAAATTTGGTCACTTTTTCTGTGACCCAAGGGAGACTCAAATATCAAGCATCAAAAGCAAATAAACGATCAGTGCATCTGAAGAAAGGTGAGAGCAAGCATGCTGTCTTGATCTCTTAACATTGACGCCCTTAAACTTTAGGTGGCTTCCCAAGAATGTTTGGCATGCGCCAAACGCCCAAATCTCCACTCCACGCCATGCTGCCGCTCGCTCGGTCGCTCCCATTGAAATGCAAGGTGAAAAGGAGAGCCGCGCAATCTGATGCTGCTCCTCCACCAGACAATAAACTATTAGGTCGATAATGGCGTCAAAGAGTTAATGGAATCATCGAAAGCAAAGGCTCGCCTTCTTCTTTTTTTTCAGATCTGCAGCGCTCATGGGTGCTGTGATTGCTCTTGCTCCCATGATTGGAATCTTGCTGAAAGGTTTGGGGTGGTTTTGTTTAGTTAATCCTGATAGTATGCAGCTCACTCCTCTCTTTCTTTAAATTGTTTTTCATGCTGTTTAGAGCTCAGAGCATGGGTAGGAGAAACTGGAAAGTTTATTCCATCCAGCTGGGATGCAGGAGGCAAACCTCTCAGAGCCTTACACTTGACCAATGCTTAAGGACTAACGCTTCAAAAGGAACAAAGTACATTACTGGTTCTCAGCCAACATACAAATAGATTCGAACAAGTTCGTGTGTTAATATGAGTATATGACGGCCAAATTGGGGGACAATGTATTTTCACCTTGTATTCAAAACATAAAAATGCCAGCTACCTCTACGGACCCATTGCAGAAACCATAAAACCTGGACAGCAAAAATAAACAACGTCAGCTGTCAGTTTTGCCGAGAACTAGCAAACAGTGTGTCAAATGGCAGCAGACAACATTTCATTGTACCCATAAAACCAGTTTCAATTTTCTGACAGAGCACTAGCGCATTGCTGTTGTCCTCTTGCTGCAATCAACGGAGCTGTTGGGATCTGACTGCGCTAGTGCTTCGGAAAGGTGCATCCGGACACAGCAAAAACATCGTACTTAACCGGAAATCTAAGCATTAACACCTGACGTGGCTGAATTAGTGTATGATTCCTGAAGAAAACCGAAAGGTGTCTGTACTTGTTTCTCCACTTAAACAAAACAGTACTGGTATTTTGATCTCTGTTTTTGGCGTGATAGCTGTGCAGTTAAGTGGTACATACCAATCACATTGATAAGCAATGTGTTTGTTCTAAACAAAATGTCAAACTCAACCACTCGCTAGAGGTACAGGAAATTCAGGTAGCTTTAGGGGTTCTGTTGCAACAGCGAAGGGGTCGGTTGGTGACTTGCAGCTAAGCTAACAGCCTAAAATTCGACCGAGAGTTGAGAGATCATCGCCTTTGTCCTATCATATCCAATAACAGGTTCTCTCTCAGACATTGGTAGGGCAGGCATGCAGATGCAGGAGATACTAAAAATATGTTTCCATCGAAATGACATGCAATTATCCATGGGTTATCTTAGCAATCACTCACTACTTTTCTGTGCACCTTTCCAGTGACCAAAACTTTTCCTGTTAATGCAAGGCGTGAACAATCATTGTTCAGATAGGGAAACAAACAAAAGCGCTGGTACAGTTCAGCAGAACCATCACTGTTAGATACAGTACTTGTATGCAGAAAGTAGGACAACCTGCAAATAGCCTAAATATACAAAGATAATGGTCTTTCTTGTGCAACTTTGGGTATTCTTGTACAAAGACAGGTGGCAAGCGTTTCAGCCTTTCAGGTTCCGTCCGTACGAGCCGGACTGAACCTAGTAGCGGCAACATAAAAGAGCACGGCTAATCTAGTTTACCCTCATGCTAACCTGATTGATGATGAACGGGAACACAAATATCTCCACACATTATCAGAGTAAAGGCTGTAGTCAAGAACAAGGGAATATAATGGAATCTTTGAGTTCTTGTGAGTAATGAGTATTTTAGCATGAGAATAAAACACACATCATGCAGAGCTCCCAAACCCATCATGCCCCCCTCTTCCCACAACCATTCAAAGTGCAGTATTCTATTCAATGCACTCACAGTACATCAGCGATTGTGAACAACAAATGCACACAGGTCACAGTACAGTCATTGTCTCATTGGCGTTTCTACACCATATACCCCATTTGGATCTCATTCTGTCATCCATCAACAAGTACAATAAATAACGTACTGCACATTTGATCTTTCATAACCATCTTAAGTAAAAAGTGTTCTCAATCCAAATAGATAACGCTCCTAGCTTAAAATCTGCAGAGGGTCAGGGAGGGGAGGGAGGAAAAGGATGCACAAGTGATACAACCAAACCCAGTTACATCATGCTGTGCGTCCAAAATATGGGCATTCCCTGCATGAATATATGTCGACATATTCAGTGTCAGAACCAGCCATGAGCGAACACCGTTGAGCATTGTCTAAGGGCTGCCTCATCTTTCTTCAGCTGCACTTAGGGGCGCTTATTATCATGCTTACGAAGGCCCATCCTGGATTTGGCATATCTTAAAACAAGTTAAGGAACTTGATCAAAAGTAAAAGAAAGATAAAGGGAAAGTACTGTGACTAGCATGGTTACTCTTAAAAGCTCTAGCATGCATTGTGGCAACAGACAACTAGTTTAGATGAGATAATAATTTCTACAGCAACGATTGCAATTTGTTGAACTTGCAATGCCAAGCTCTCATGACTTGAGGTCGGACTGAAGTATTGAGCAAACATTAACTAAAATCAGACAATAAATTTTAGTAGTTAGCCTAAATGATCTGGTGATGTGCTTGTAAAGTCCAGGCATAACAAATATGCAATGCAACCAGCTCTCAACGAATGGTAATGATTAAAGCAATCAATTTGACCCTACCGATAGATTTGCATCCAAATAAACCCTGAGAAAAGAATTTGCAGCGAAATATAATAGTAAAAGGCTGAATTCCTTATTGCAGGATACTCTAAACGTATTCCCTCGCCAGGTGATGAATACAGGATAACTCCTTGGAGACGATTTAGGGCTTCAGTTGAGCTGTTCGCATCCTGCAGACATGAGAGTTCAGGCACATAGCAGTTGTAAAAAAAATATTGAGTAATTAAAAAATGTGACTTGAGAAAAGCAGCATTGCATTACAATGAATAAAATGCTGGTTTTCAGCTGTTTAACAGTTGTACCCACTATTTCACGACATAACATCCAGAAAGCTTTGTATTGACAACAGTTCGTAGTATAGATATACGCACCAATGGTTTAAAAAATCACGTGTATACAATAAGAACATCAAAGTAAACCTGATAGCATACAAGTTGTTCAAAGTACAATTAGCACAACGTTAATTGATTGAATTCATATTCTTGACATGCCGAACTGATACAATTCAAATTGAGTACTATATGATGAATAGGTACATGTTCCCCTTTCATAACCGACTTATAATTCATTTACCAAGGCATAACTGCATTTCCTCAGTTCCAATCAAAAACACATCAGACAGAGAGAATCTCTGAAGGACTGAATCAAGCAGGAAGGGATACTCTGAACATTTATGACATATCCTTGGCTCAACTTATCTCTACAGGATTGAATCACCAGGAGGGAATATAATTAGATACTCTGAACATTTAAGGCATCTCCTTGGCTCAATTTATAGGGCATTAATGTTTCACAATATCTGCCTAGTGATGAAATAAAGTGTTATATTTTTGTGCCAGTTCTAATGAAAGCTTGATTTGGCAAGAAGCCAGGAAGGCAGGAACTGAAAGGTCAACCATTATATAACATGAACCCTGTATGCATACCATAAGTCATGTAACAAAAAACGCACTATTAGTGTGTGGCTGCAAATTAAGAAAAGGTGGCATGATAGTCCACATCACTGATTCATAGAACATAAAACAAAATGGTAAGCAGGGACACAGGAATAAAAGCACTTATACCATGAAATCAACAAATGCAACTGGGTTTCCAAGCTTGTTTTGCATCTTCAGCTTCACAAATCCCGCGCAACTAATCACGAAAATAGGCTTGTCAAAAAATAAAAAATAAAGGTTTTTATCACACCTCATGATGCGTAATATTGGCAATACCTTGAGAAAACATCTATGAGCTCTTGCTCTGAACAAGCAGGACCAAGGTTCGCAACAAAGAGAGTAGGACATGGAGGATTATTTTGAGGGGCAAATGTGGATGGATCCTGCAGGCAAGTGCATGATGTAAATATGCAAACCTTGAGCCTCTTTCAATAAAGCATCTCATCCAGAAACAGGAAGAAACAGACTAAAAGCTGAAAATATAGAAACATTTCAGTTCCTTAAATCTTAAGCTTTGCAGTCCTTTTCATAGACATGGAATTTTATTCAGTATTCCATTTAATAACTTTTTAATGTGGCTCACTTAGCAGGCCAACATCAAAGGTTTTGTATGATTGAACATATGTTGTATTGTATGTGTGGACAACCAATTAAACTACAATTGAAGTCATTGAGTTGACAATAATATAGATTGTTTAATTCTGACTGAAGATATAAGTAGCCAGCACAAGGATAATATTGTAAATGCAGGGAATGAAATTTTCTTCTAATAAATATGGCAAACTTCTTATTAAGGAAAATTGGGAAAAAAATCCACAAAACCCCCCATTCATATATAATGATAGAACTTGACAAAATGTATCAAACTTTGTAGCAATTGTTTACAGCAACCATCTTAAAAAACCAGGATTATCAGTTAAAATGACACATAGGTTTCCACATAAAACCATAGAATTTCATTAGCAAAAATCCCCCCACCCACCCACACAAACAAACAAAATAAGTAAATAGGTATCCGATATCTTGTTTTGTTACTCCAAAGTTTAATATCAAAACCACAAAGCATGCTACATATACATATCAAGAGACAAATGCAAGACTATAACTTACCTTCCTGACAGAAGTACTAGACTCAAGGTTCGTGTAGCTGCAGAATGGAACAGTGTTTAATTAGAAATGTAATATTCCTGAATTATTCTCAAATGTAATATTGATTGTCTAAATCCTATTAATCAGATGGTGGGAAGCTTAAAGCAGAGTCCCCAACAAAATCACATGATAAAACTGTGCTCAAGTATCGTGCCATAACCTTTGTGCAGAAGGATAACCACTCAAGCTGTGTGAAGAATTACCCATTCCAGATATGTAAATATTGCTTCCAGCACCTGATAGGGCGCAAAGTGTGCCAAAGATGTGCAAAGTGAGTGCTTTGTAAGAATGTTCAGCCATGTGAGTAAAAGGGAATATATACCATAGGAATTCATGATAAACTAATTTCCATTAGGAACCAACTGTGTTGCTGCGAGGGAGTAGAACTATGGATTTGGAACAGCCTATCAATTGTTCAAGTGATCGTAGTGGAGCTACCGTAAGTTCTAAGCCCTACCATCATCATGCATAAATCAACAAGGTGTGAAAATAGAAATGCTTTTTGTAATAGCCTCAAAAGCTACTTGAATGATACCTGAATCAGGAAATCCCATTGGTTTCCTAGTTCTTTTCTCAGGAGAATAAGGTGAAGCATCATCTGATGAGATCAAAAGTGTGTCAGCATCAATGAAGAACCACACAGTAGAGTGGGAAAGATGTCTTGGAACTTAAGGCTACCTGATCTCAAGCGCTTTGATCTGGAATTGGATTTTGCGAGATCCACATGAAGAGAACAATTCTTCTCAAGGTCAAATACCATTCCCTGCAACAACAAAAAAGTCAAGAATATTGCTATTAATTTGATATAAACAGATTGCTTGTGGGCAAGACTTCTGACACGGAAACAATCACTTTGGAATTACGGTGAATTGAATGAAAATAATGTGGGTAATTTAGCTGAACTGAGTGAGGCTTTGACATATTATTCAACAAATGTCGTGTGGAACTCTTACATTTGTGGCACTCAAGGCAGCTAACGCGGATGGTTGATCTGCAAATACAGCAAACGCATACGCCTACAACACAGAAACAGTCGATTAGGTTAGATATAACCTTCATGAAAGGAACAGCAAAAGGGAGACCTCCAAGCCACAAGTGAAATCCCTAGCTGGGGGCCAAACCGAGGGGTTAGAATACGGGGAGGGGGGAACCTGGGAGGATTTGCCGGTGCGGAGATGGGAGGAGACGTATCCAGGGAAGTCGCGGAAGAGGTTGTAGACCTCGCGCGGCTTGGCGTCGGCGGGGAGGCCAGCGACGAAGAGGGTGCGGAGCTCGTCCCGCTGCGGGGGGGCCTGCTCCGCGCGGTCGTAGTAGGCGCCATAAGCGGTGGGGGGAGCCGGCGCCGGAGGGTAGGCGTGGCGGTACGCGGCGTACGGGGAGGTGCCCGGCGGGGGAGGCGGCGGCGGGTAGGAGGAGGAGTGGTTGAAGTACGAGGCGGCCATGCGGCGTGCGCCCGCGGAGAGCGGGGGGTCGGGCCAGGCGGTGGCTACAGGCTGCGGCGGCGCCGGCGTGGGTTGAGCGTGGCGCGATCTGGCGAGTTTCCGGTGCGGCGGTGCGGGTTCGGCCGACAGAACTGTTTTCAGGTGACGGGGGGTGGTTTTGGAATCCGGATTTAACTTGCCATGGGAAATTCCAAGGGAATATTCAGTGCAAAATTTTTTTTGAGCAATTCATTAAGAAACAAAGAGTATATGTACAAGCAGAGGGAGGGGGTTACAAGGAAAAAACATTAGGAAACTGTCTCTAACAAATTAATAAACGAAGCTTGTTTATCCTTCTTAACTCTCACGAGTTGGAGATAGCTCTGGAACTTAAAGTTCCTAGCCCAAAGATTAACTGAGGCCACGCCATTGTCAAAAATAACTGAATTTCTCAGGTTCCAGATTTCCCAGGCTGCTATTAAAAAGACTTGCACAAAGAAATCAGGATCATAGTTCCTCGCAGCCTCTAGCACTCTATCACCTGTGTCCAAGCCCAGGTTCCACACAAAGCTAAGTTTAGCCCAGCAACTTGAAGCGAAAGGACAACTGAAGAATAGGTGATCAATATCCTCCTCCACATTGCCATGGCAGAGCACACACCAAGCATTGGGCTGGACATTATAATTCCTTCGCAAGAGCATGTTTCTTGTGTTCAATCTGTCAACTAGAACCAGCCACATGAAGAATTTGATTCTATTTGTGCACTTTGACTTCCATAGGAGTTTGAAAACAGGAGAGGAGTGAAGGTTCTCAAACGCCAAATGATAATAGCGTTGAGAAGAGTATTTCTGACTACCCCACATGAAGATCCAAGAGTCCTCTGCAGTCGGGTCATACTCTATCATGTGGAGTGCATCCTGCATTTGCAACAGCTCCTCATAAGCTTCAGGTGAAAGAGGTAGAGCAAATAATGTGTCCAGGTCATCTGCTTCTAAAAATTGTTGAATTGAGATGGCCGTATTTCGAGCAAAAGAGTAGAGCCTGGGGAACTTGTGAGCCAGTATTTCATCAGACCAGAAGTCCTCCCAGAACGTAATCGTGGAGCCATTGCCTAAAGAACATCCGGCAATACCTCTGTAAATTTGTACTGAATCTTACCGATGGAGTTCTAAATTCCTCCTTTTCCAAAAAATGAGAATCAAGGACCAAATCTACCGTGAATTCATATCCTATAATACGTGTTCACTATAATATGTGTTCCCTTCATGTCATCTACCCGCTACACTAATTTTATTTTGTGACATGAAGCCATGAAGGTAGGTTTCCGTAATTTTTATTTGCACAGTTCTTTGTCATAAGCCGCATGCTGAATGATAAAATTAGCACTTCTTTTTTTATACATGAAAAAACTTCCAAGCTAGCTTTGGCACTAGTTATACGCCTATACATTTGTGAGTAATGCAAAGTTTAATAAATATAACTTACCACGAGATTTGCGCCCAGAAAGAGGACTGCAACCACATCATCTTCCGCTGCTCGTTTGCATCCACGGTCTGGGTGTCCCTGGGGGTCGACATCGAGGCTTGCACCGTCGCTGCCCTGTGGGACGTTCCCCGCCCGCCAGCAATCCCCCAGAAGCACTTCGACAGCTTCACCCTCCTGGTGTGCTGGCACCTGTGGAAACATCGAAATGATGTCGTCTTTGACCGAGCACCCCTGTCCGTCTCTCGTTTCTGGGCAGCTTGCAGAGAGGACGCCCGCCTTTGGAGCAACATGTGGCCAGTGGATGGTCGCCCCCTTGCCGAGACATGGTGTACTAATCTCTCCCCCATGTAGAAAACCCAAAGTAGTGTGTGGAAAACCCCCTTTTTATCCCTGTATCTGCTGAAAAAGCACAAGTTTAACTGCCTTTTGGCTTGAAAAAGCCCTAATGAAATTATTCAGGTGGGGACGCCCCCCCTGACCTTAAAAAAAAACTTACCACGAGATTTATGTACATAGCAATAGATAAGCCTTTGTGCACTAAATGACCCATCGATTATTGAATGGAAGCAATACACCACTAGCAAGACAAGTACCACGGTATGCCATTAAGGGAGGACTATAGACTACTCATATATCTTTGTAGTAAAATAGAGGTACTAAAGTTACTTGTGCCGTATTTTTACACTTGAAAACAAAAAAAATTCTATATAAAAGTTCGTTGTTCTTAACACAATTTTAGCATTCAAAAAGAAATATATTCATTCTTTCCAGAGAAAGATCTACATCACATGATTCACAAACCAAATCATTGTACAATAAATTACGTACTCGCAAAATCACACACTGTAAAATATACTATCTCTGTTTTAAATTATAGGCCATTTAGTTTTTAAGTTCGTTATGTATACCCGATCATATCCAAACGTACGGTACAAATTGTCCAACGTTACAGGAAACCGAAGCTGGCAGCTGGTCTGGGCCGTCTGGCACCGTGCGTTCCCAATTTTTTTACTGTACGCGTCCGACAAACATCCCCGAACCCACGCCTCGCCCGGCACCGGACGCGTGAAAAATCGCAAAATTCCCCGCATCCGCACAACGGGACCCAATCGGCTGATCCGCACTCCCATCCTAATATCCCATCCGGTCAGCGCGCGGCCCACGAGTCAGCCTCCCCCTCCTCCTCCGGTCAGCCTCACGAGGGGAGAGAGAGCACCTGGGAGTCTGGGACCGCGGCCCAGACGCCCAACTGCCCAAGGCCCCCACGCGGGCACGCCCTTCCCCCCCTCCCCGGCTCCCCCTGCCGGCTGCCGCACCGCCTGCCGCCACCCCACCAATCCGCCGCTCGCATTTGGTTCCCCCCGCGGCTACGGCTCTTCGCCTCTTCCCCTTCCGCGCCCGCGACTCCGTTTCCCTTTCGAGCGGTGAGCTCCACACACACACACTGCCCCGCTCCGCCGCCGCCATCACTCATGCCGACGCCGCCTGGCCAGTAAAAGAGGGAGGACACACGCCGCCGCGCGAGGAGTGTGGGGGCGATGAAGCCGCCGTCGCCGCAGCAGGGCCGAGGAGGCGGGCGCGGGGGCGGCGCGCTGGGCCGGCGCGCGTTCGCGTCCCTCCTCGCGGCGGCCGTCGTCGCGCTGGCGCTCCTCTGCCTCTTCTACGGCGCCGCCTTCGCTCCCTCCATCCACCCTCGGCTCCCCCTCCGCCGGCTCGGGTTCCGGGCCCGGGCGACGACGGCAGCGCTCCCGTCGGACCTCGTCCTCTCCTCCATTCCGGTGCGCTCGGCTCGCCCCCCGTGCTGTCTGCTTCGATCGTGACGAACTGACGGCCGGTCTCCGCTTTGCTGACCCCACGCCGCCGTGCGTATGTTGTGGTTGTGGGTTGCGTTCAGGTGTGCGAGGCGAGGCACTCGGAGCTGATCCCGTGCTTGGACCGGGCTCTCCACTACCAGCTCCGGCTCCGGCTCAACCTCACCCTCATGGAGCACTACGAGCGCCACTGCCCACCCGCGCCGCGCCGCCTCAACTGCCTCATCCCACCGCCCCACGGCTACCAGGTGAGAGACACCCACCGTGTACTGCACCAAAGCACCGTATCTGCTGACTGTTGGGCTCAAGACTCGTGCTGATGTGATGTGCTCTGTCCTCTGTGCTTACTTATTAGGTGCCCATCAGGTGGCCAAGGAGCAGGGACGAGGTGTGGAAGGCCAACATACCCCACCCGCACCTTGCCGCTGAGAAATCAGACCAGAGGTGGATGGTCGTCAATGGTGATAAGATCAACTTCCCTGGTGGGGGCACCCACTTCCACACTGGCGCGGACAAGTATATTGTGCACCTTGCGCAGGTTTGAGATATTCAAATTAGTGCAGTTATTAATCTACTATCCACGGTGTATCTCGTAAGTTAATGGATCAACGCTCTGTTTTTTTCCTCGTATGGTGGCAGATGCTGAATTTTCCAAATGGCAAGCTTAACAATGGAGGGAATGTTAGGAATGTGCTTGATGTCGGCTGTGGTGTTGCCAGCTTCGGGGCTTACCTTCTTTCGCATGATATACTTGCAATGTCTCTTGCTCCCAATGATGTGCATGAAAACCAAATTCAGTTTGCCCTTGAGAGAGGGATCCCAGCAACCCTTGGCGTGCTGGGCACAAGGAGGCTGCCATACCCAAGCCGCTCGTTTGAGATGGCACATTGCTCGTTGTCGGATCAACTGGCTGCAGAGGAATGGGATCTTGCTGCTGGAAGTTGATAGGGTGTTAAGGCCTGGGGATATTTTGTGTATTCGCCACACGGAGGCCTATGCTCTGGATCCTTCAACAGGAAGATATGGAGACGGATGAGCGATCTTGCTCGAAGGATGTGTTGGCGGGTCGCATCTAAGAAGAACCAGACAGTGATATGGGCCAAGCCATTGACCAATGGATGCTATATGAGGAGAGAGCCTGGAACACGTCCTCCCATGTGCGAACGTGATGATGATCCTGATGCTGCTTGGAATGAACCCATGAAAGCATGCCTAACTCCATACTCTAAGAGTAAGCTCAGTTCCTTGATTTTCCTTTAGATCACCAGGCTTGATTTTCCCCCATGTGTCATTTCATTAAGAAGAGAGTTTTATGTCCAAAGTGACACTCTGTCTTTTAAAATGTCAGTGGTGCCTCTAACTCTTTTACTATTTCCACGCTAACATCATGGGGTCTATTTTTGCCTTTTAAAAACCCCACAAAAATTGTTCTTATTAGGAAAGTCACATCACATAGTTACCTGGCGAGCGTTAGTAAATTAGGTGTTAAATGATTTACTTTGAATTGTTCCAATATTTTACTGTTAACTAGATGACTTGTTATGCCCTTACTGAACCGACATATGTAGTCTAAAAGTTATAGCACTATATTGTGTATTTGGATTGAGTTCCGGTACGCATGTTCTTATGGTTCTGGAACTATTGATCAACGAATTTGCCTTGCACGTTTTCCTTAGGAAATCGAAAAAATCATCATTGTTCTATACCTTTTGTACTAAATAGCCCAGGTATTAATGACCCTTTTAGTTTAGACACTGACATTCTTATTTGGCATGTTCTTTTGCCTAACTAGGAGTTAACAAGGCTAAAGGCAGTGAATTGCTTCCCTGGCCACAAAGGCTCACAGCACCACCACCTCGCCTTGAAGAGCTTGGGATCAGTTCAAACAATTTTTCTGAAGACAGTGTGAGTACCGGCATGATTTTGCAATATAAACACGCACCCATCTTTGTGATGACGGTGTTTTTGACATTGAAATATTGCTTGCAGGAGATTTGGCATTCTAGAGTAACTCGGTACTGGAAGCACATGAAATCTGAGATACAAAAGGATTCCCTTAGAAATGTTATGGATATGAGCGCTAACCTTGGTGGATTTGCAGCATCTCTGAGGAAAAAGGATGTCTGGGTAATGAATGTAGTTCCTTTCACGGAATCTGGAAAACTGAAGGTTATATATGATCGCGGTTTAATGGGGACTGTCCACAATTGGTAAGAACTTGTGTTCTGCTCCCCATTCATTTATGTAATTGTTTCAAGCTCAAATTTGCATGCCTGGAGTTGTTAGAATCTTTTTTGGTTTGTTATCTACCTTTAATTAACTAGGAAGTACAAATGTTCAGGCTGCCTTTTAGCTATTGTCCATATAAGCTCATTGAGTCATTGTCATGCGTAGAAAGTGTGATAACTTGTTGGTTTCTAAGATGCAATCATGTGTGGTTCTGTCGAACTCACTCAGCCATGAAATCAGTAGATAGTGGCATATTGGCCCCAGTTCATTTGAATGGGATAGGATAACTGGCAGTAAGACACGATTTAAGAAATTCAGGTAGTCCAGCTCTCATATTTTGAAAAATGGTGTAGATGGTAATAAGTCATTGACTCATCGTGATTGGGAAGCTGGGCAGAAGTTTTCCATAAGAAAATTTCTTAAAGTGCTATTATGATTGCACAAAACTGAAAAACCTGAGCCTATCTCCAGATCAGATCCAGGTGCTCCATTCCATTGTTTCTCCATTGTTGTAACCCATTTCCATAGTTAACTTATGGCTGACAAGTGTTTGTGGATTATTCTGTGCATATCCATGCTCAAATGCTTCATACATCTGCTTCTGAATTTCTTTATTTGTGGTTCTTTTTAACTGAAGGTGTGAATCATTCTCAACATACCCGCGCACCTACGACCTCCTTCACGCCTGGCTCCTATTCTCTGAGATAGAGAAGCTGGGTTGTAGCCTGGAGGATCTACTGATTGAGATGGACCGCATCCTTAGGCCTCATGGTTATGCCTTCATCAGAGACAAAGCAGCTGTCATAAACTACATCAAGAAGCTTTTGCCAGCACTAAGGTGGGATGACTGGACCTTTGAGGTGAAACCCAAGAAAGATGCACTCTCGTCAGGCGATGAAAGAGTCCTGATCGTGAGGAAAAAGCTGTGGAATCAGACGTTGCAAGAATTGTAGCAGTCGTAGTTCTCGTTCTGATCCTAGCTGTAGCTAACTGAATACAGTGATAACTGATAATCCCAATCTTCAAGTGTAATATAGTTCTCCAATTTTTTGTTTTGCTGGTTGCGATGGGGAATGCTAAGAGAAGCATGATTCTTCAGGTGCAAACTTGAGACTTCGATAGTTCACACTACGTATTACATAGGAAATAGAGTTGCAGTTCTGAGTGCTCCGCTCCGCTTGTGTACTGTCTGCACTGTGAAATGCTTGCGAATAGTCAGGGGCTCAACAATCACTCTCTGATTTGCATTGACCCGACGTGAACTGTCTTTGTGCTTGATTAGATGGTAAATTCTGAATTAAAACTAGTGCTGTTTATTAGATGGTAAATTATGAATTAAAATCATGTGCTACAGCCTACGGGAGAGGTTGCTAGTAGCGTTTACCGAGCCAAACAACTGAGATATGACTTGTATGTGTTATTGAATCTTCGTTTGAGCTCTAATCAACAACTACCCTGAACTAAAATAGATTAAATTGTTTGTAAATTACCTGTTTGAAATCAGAAATTTTTCATGAATCAATTTTTGTGAAAAAAAAACATTTTCGATGGATCACCCTGAACTGAACTGTGAACACTGAACAGTAGTGAACGGCAACCGCAGGTACCGGCCCTGAACTGGTGAACAGCCAACGTGCCCGACGCCCCGACCTCGCCTCACTTCACCCGGGGAGATCCGAACAGTTCGCTGCCGTCGCCTCCGCAACCGTGAAACCCCCGCGCCGTCGCGGAAGAAGCGAGGAGAAAAGCGCCGGGCGGCGGGGGCGCCATGGCCGAGCTGCGGCACGCCACGGCTGCGGCGGCGGCGACCCGCGCCTCCAGCTCCCCTTCCAAGCGCGACGCCGAGGCCGTGTCGGCCTCATCCCCCTTGGTCGCCTCCCCCCGCGTCGGCGGCGGCGGCGGCGGCGGCGGCAAGGACGGGCTCCGCCCCCACCAGAGGTGGTCCCTCCCGTCCCCCGTCCGCTCCCTGCTCGCGCTCGAGGACCCCAGGTCGCCCGCCGCCTCCACCTCCTACCGGATCCTGGTCGCCGCAATCGCCTGCTTCGCCCTCGCCGCGCTCTTCTCCGCCTCTTCCGTCTGGTCACGCCTCGTGAGTTCTCGGTTCCTTGATAACTTCATCTCAGTTACGTTCGTGGAGATCTCTTGCTTGCTACTTACGTTCGTGGAGTTCTCGGTGCTGGACCCTAGAATGCGCCGTACATCTGCCACAAGGAGGGGATTCGGCTCCACTGCCCCCGGGTAATGAGGTGTTCATTCGAGCGATGCATTAGGGCCTGCAATGTGATTGGGACCTGAATTGTTGTTTTGTTTGGCTTGGCATTACGCTGCAGGTGAGCGATCAGGACTCTCTGTGGGAGAATCCTCGTGCAGCAGCCACTTCCTGGAAGCCGTGTGCTGAGCGTCGTCGCGACGAGATCCCAGGCAAGTACATAAACTGAGTGTTCTAATTGAAAAAGTATATGGTAATCGGTTGACTGCTTTAGTTGCATCCCTATTTTGCTGTAGTGATCACTTTGATCTGTTATTAGTAATGTGGACTGCAAGCCATGATACTATAGTTTTTCATTAGTCGATGCACCACTCGCACGTGCATGTACAGATATTAATCTCCACAATGCAAATTCAAGGTTAAATGGGCTTAACCACCTTGTTAGCACACCTTAAGCACTTAGGTCAAACTTAAACAACCTATCCACTTTATAAACACTCGGTGCATATGGTGTGGCAAAACTTAGCTGGTTTGGTTACCTATAAGCACCAGGCCTAAGTACCTCCGTTTTACATGTCTTATTGCGATAATGTTTTAACTTTGCAAGGCCTGACATGGAAAAATTCACTTGAAGTCATGGTCCTGACAACTACCAGTTTGATCTCCTCTGTTTTGCAGATCTTGTGTCAGAGAACGAAACCTCTGGGTTTATATTTATTCATGCTGAGGGTGGATTAAACCAGCAACGTATAGCTGCACGTATGTGCCCTTTCAGAATTTATGCCCTTTAAAGTAGTAGTCTTGTGAACACATGAGTTATTCCACACCACGTTCTTAGGCTTACAAAGGAAGGCATAGTGGCATACCTAATCTATTTGATTTTGTAATCCTTTATACGGTATTTGTGCTTATAGTATAATTTTGGAATATCATCATTTTGTTGCCAGCTAATCTTGTTAGCTTCTTTGTAGCATTACCTTTTCTAGTGAAATCTGCATATTGTCTTAGTAAAATTGCATCGTTACTAATTTGTTTGGAAAATTGGATTCGTTTACAGATATGTAATGCTGTTGCAATTGCTAAGATAATGAATGCCACGCTTATCCTGCCGGTGCTAAAGCAGGATCAAATATGGAAAGATCAAACGTAAGTTATGAACTATGATTTTCTCTAAACAACCTATAGTCATCTTTTTTTCTTGCATTAGCGTTTTGATGATTCTTTCTGTAGTTGAGAACTTTTATCTTTTTGTGCAGGAAATTTGAAGATATCTTTGATGTAGATCATTTTATAAATTATTTGAAGGATGATGTGCGCATTGTTCGAGATATTCCTGACTGGTTCACAGAAAAGGAAGAGCTTTTCACCAGTATAAAGTTGGTTGCTGCAGTTTCAGCTCTCCCTTGTTCTAAAAGTTACAGATAGGATTGATACTGTTATTGGTGATATTACCCTTTGTCATCTCAAAATAAGCACTATTGTTAGTGAGGGTATTATTATACCTTGATCACACGAACCTGAAAATAGATTTTTTTTTTCTTTTTTAATGATGACATGAACTGATGAACCTGAAGCAACCTGACTGGAGTACTGGACAACTGCTGAGCCGCACTTCCAACCTAGTTGCCTAGTCATATACACAATTGCACTGTTCACTTTTGATTTTGCCAGAGTTATTATCCTTATAACAGCATTGATGCAGCTAGAGATTGTGTTTTCAACTCTCCCCTCTAAAGTTCTGTATGTTTGTTGTAACAGGCGCACTGTGAAAAACATCCCAAAGTACGCATCAGCACAATTTTATATTGACAATGTGCTTCCAAGGATCAAAGAGAAAAAGATAATGTCCATCAAGCCATTTGTTGATAGGTTAGGGTAAGTGTATCATGGCATCAAGATGACAAATATAGTTGAGACATTTTTTACCCTTTTGATGCATCTATATATGTGCCAATTATGTTTAAGCATGCCATTTCAGGTATGATAATGTTCCATTGGAGGTTAACCGGTTCAGGTGTCGAGTTAATTATCATGCTTTGAAGTTTCTACCTGACATTGAAGAAATGGCTGACAAACTAGCAACAAGGATGAGGAACCGAACAGGCAATTTAAACCCGTACATGTAAGTTTGGTTCGCTGTCTTCGATTTATCTTGCTTGCGGTTGACAAATTGATATCACAACTCAATCACACTTGCTCTCGAAGGGCTCTTCATCTGCGATTTGAGAAAGGAATGGTGGGCCTATCTTTTTGTGATTTTGCTGGAACTAGAGAGGAGAAAGCTATGATGGCTACTTATAGACAGCAACAGTGGCCAAGGCGGTACAAGGTGATATGATTTTCAGTTTTTTTAATACCAGAAAATGACATGATTCTTAAAAATATTTTGGTGGACATTGTGCATTATTTGAATGTACTCCATTTGTACCGGCATGCAGAATGGATCTCACCTATGGCCGTTAGCACTACAGAAGAGGAAAGAAGGCCGCTGCCCACTCGAACCTGGGGAAATAGGAATTATCTTGCGTGCAATGGGGTATACGAAGGAAACTCAGATATATGTTGCATCAGGGCAGGTGTATGGTGGAAACACTCGGATGGCACCCCTGAGGAATATGTTCCCCAATCTGGTAGGTGCCTTTGAAGTTGATGCAGGCCCATCATATCCTGTCCTTTGATATTTAAAATATACAGAAACACAGAATGCAAAAGAAGTATCCAAAGCAATATATTAGTTGAGATAACTATCTAACATCAGCATTGTAGATTTATGGAATTTGTAGAAGCTGCGCGAGAAATAACTGATCATGCTGCTTAAGAAGCAACTGGCTAACCTTTGGTAACACAGGTTAGCAAAGATGATCTTGCAAGCAAGGAGGAGATGGAGCCTTTCAAGAAGCATATCACCAGCCTTGCTGCACTGGACTTCCTGGTATGCCTGAAATCCGACGTGTTTGTCATGACCCACGGTGGCAATTTTGCCAAGCTTATCATCGGCTACCGCCGCTACATGGGTCGCCACCGTCTCAAGTCCATCAAGCCGGACAAGGGGCTCATGTCCAAGTTCTTTGGTGACCCTTACATGCCATGGGCGACTTTCGTGGAGGACGTGATGATTACCCATCAGACACGAACCGGCCTCCCTGAGCCGACCTTCCCACACTACGACCTTTGGGAGAATCCCCTCACACCTTGCATGTGTAGAGCTTAAATTATAGACCATAGATGATTGTTGATAGCTATTCTTTGTTCATATGTGCTAATATCACAAATTTTGTATAACTTTTTTTTACCATCTGTGCTGTATATTAAACCCCAACTGATGCACAATCATCTGCTTTCTGTCCACAAAAAACTGTAGTGGTGCATAAATGTGTAAGAGGTTTTTCTCCTGATCGAACACGTAGGATTTTGCATGTCATAGGCATAAGTGTGTTGTATATCACCGGTGTGAAGGCGTGATTGGCCTAATTACATTCCTCCACAGATGTACTCCGATCTACATGTACTCCAGCATCTACATGTCCTCCGATCCTAATGCCTTTGTGGTGGATTTGCGGCTTCGTGCCTGCCGCCACCACCACCGCCGCGGTGCCTGCCATCGTGCAGGATCATTCCGGCTGGACGACTAGGCCACAACTCCACCAGTCTTTCAGCTGGCAATGAACAAGAACGTTTACCCTAAGCAATTATGCGATCGATCAACAGATAACAATTGAGAGAAGTGAATCCGAGACAAATAAGAATAAGAGCACTTGCAGAGCTCGTGGAACAGCTCGCTGACGTTCTGCGCCGTCTTGGGCGACGTCTCGGTGAAGAAGAGGCCGTTTGCTTCCGCGTAGTCCATGGCTTCGTGCAGGCATCAGGCTGGATCGCTGAACAGATGCAGCAACATGAGCGAGTAATAAAATGGAATGCGTGCCTTGTCTCTGAAGCTCGTCGACCCATCCCTTCGCCCACATTCGCATGAACGAGTCCTGCACAGGGTTTTTTTACCGACCGGTCGGCGATTACCGCCGGCTGGCGTTAACGGTATAAACGGTTACTGATTTTTACCCAAATTCTCAAGACCAGTTAAAATGATTTGGCTAGTTAAATTTTGGAAAAATCTCAAAAACACCCTTCCAACAGACTACCTATCTACCCAACTAGCTATCCTGACTAGCTAAATTCGTTGTCCTGCTAGCTATCTTTGGCTAGTGACTAGCTATCCTGATTTTCATGAGTATGACAGGCGGGACTCACAGGCGGTGGAGTATATAGAGAGTTCACTTTAGAGAGGCTGTTGGATGTCAACAACTTTTTGCTAACTATTTCATTTTACATACTAGGTAAATCAGGATTTTAACTAGTGATTTTTAAAGAGGCTCTTGGAGTTGACCTAACTCCAACAGTCTCTGCATTTTGTTAGCTAAATTTGAAGATTTTAACCTTTTGTAAAAAATAGAAAATCCTATGACTAGGCCCACGTGTCAGCCGCGCGAGGGAGGTGGGAGCAGGAGGGGACCGCGCGGGAGGTGTTGGGGCCACTAAGGATAGCTAGTAGAGGGTACTAGCCATCTTTACCAATAATGACAAGTTTAGCAATGGCGATAAATAACTGTTTTAATCTATTAGATTGTTGTTTTGTTGATTTTTCATTTTTAGCCAGTTTAAGATAGCTAGTCTCTTGGAGTTACTCTAATTCTTTGAGTAATCCAAGAGACTAGCTAAAAACTGAATGATTATTGAAAAAACTACCTAACGGGTCACCAGCCAGCTATGTATTTGATTCTCCGCCGTGACGCCGCCCTCGGCCCGTCGTGATCGATCGCGCGCAGGTGATCGACGAAGCCCCGTCGCGCCTCGGCGGCCGCCGCTGGCTTGAAGCTGATCGACGACAGTCCATCCCGTCAGCTGCTGCACATCTATATCGATTTGAGGTATTTGACTTTACGTATTCAATTTGTATTATGTTCCTTTCATGATCTACTCCAGCGGTGAACGAGGAGGTCGTTGATGTAGGTGTCGTTGGTGCTGTCCAGGTCCCCCACCAACAGCCTCCCGTCGTCCTTCTTCTCCAGCCGAGCGCAGTAGTAATTTGTATCCAGACGCGGTTGAACGAGGAGGTCGAGGCGGCCCCAACGATAGTGCGTGACACGGCGGCGTCAAGGGTGGCCGGTCCTGCAACGCAACGTGGCGACGAGTGCACAAAGGCGCGGGAGCTGCCTGGGCATGCAGGCGGAATGGCGCGGGAGGAGATTTGCACGCGGGACGATGGATAGCGAGGCGGACGGGCTGGTCATATATTGCTAGCGGACGGGAGGGTATACATGCAAGCGAGGGGGTATGCGGCTGCCCGCCCCGCGTCCACACAAGCCGCAAAGTCTGTTGCGGGCGTCAGCGGCAACCCGCATACCGCCGCTTGCGTTTCGCGGCTGCATGCGGCAGCCCGTTTATACGCCGCGACATCTCGTCCGCCGCCTCGTCGCGGACGGCGGATCCGCGAGAAGGTCATCATCCGTAAAAATTGCGAGAAGAGAATTTGCGAGAAGCTCATCATCCGTAAAAGCCGCGAGTAGCAAAAATTTGCTTGCTTGCGTGTTGACTGTACAAACATCCGTTGACAAAAAAAAAGTACAAACATGCAAAGCCATCTTGAGACTTGAATAAAAATATAAAAAATGATAAGAGCATTTCTAGACACATACATGTAACCGTTTATTACAATAAATATAAACTATATCAAAATAATTTTAAGAGAACAGAAATCTTTTGTGCTGTTCTTTTGAGCCAAAACAGAGTGGGGTTCTTTTGAGCCAAATCTTTTGTGCAGCTATTCATTTCTATTTTTTTCAACAACAGGCTTCAGTATTTGTAAAAAAAACTACAAGCTTCAGTTCCTCTGCTTTAAGTTTCCAATGGTTCAGAATCACAAATCGAGACAAACCTGAGCAACTTGAGAGTAGAATTTAATCATCGCAGCAGCACAAGCTTGCTGGTTTGTGCTATTTTTCTTCGACAAAATTCCATTCCTTATACCATAGTCAAGATTCAGATCTAGCAGTCCCCAGGAGAGGTAAAAGAACACATCTAGTAGAAATTGGCAACTAGGACAATAGGAAGTGCAGATAAATCAAGAGCTTGCCTATGGGGAACCACCAGCAGCTGAGATTTGAGGTGGAGGAGCACCACGGAGGACTGCGTGGATCCAGAACAGGTAGCCACCAAGAAACGCAGACAAGGGCACGACC
This sequence comes from Cenchrus purpureus, assembly GCA_022644695.1. Classification (NCBI taxonomy): domain Eukaryota; kingdom Viridiplantae; phylum Streptophyta; class Magnoliopsida; order Poales; family Poaceae; genus Cenchrus; species Cenchrus purpureus. The sequence continues at coordinate 50,469,230 of CP053458.1, forward strand.
AATCACGACGGGCAGACGAGGAGGGAGAGGGGATGATGGAAAGCAGCTAAGGTGCTAGCGGCACAGCTTGGCAGAGGTCGGAGGGGGAACAGCGACGCGACCCGCAGGCCTCGGCGGCGGTTGGTCGTTCGCGCCGCCGCCTCTGCACCACGCTGTGTTGCGGGATTTGCGGCGCCGTTGGACATTGCGGGTTAGCCGCATAGACCCACTCCAAATTAGCGGGCTGAGTTGCAGGCGCTATGCGGGCTTGCGGTGCGGGTTAGCCCAACGGGTTTGCGGCAAAACCTGCCCCGCTTGCATATATACGGGAGGGTTTCGCGAGGGAGAATGGGAGATGGCGAGGGGAGGTTAATGCCGAGGTTGTTAACCGTTACTTGTCCTTTTTTTATTTTTTACCGATCCGAAATGATTTACAGAGTCTCTTGGAGTTGCTCTAAAAGCGTAGTTCAAATGGTTTTTTTCGGTATACCGGTCGGTAAGAGCGGTAAAAATGGTTACCGGTGGATTGTTTTTTTTGCTTCAATATCAAATTTTGGCATGACCTATGCACATATTAATGTAAAAAGATCACACCAAAGCAACAATACATAATCGTGCATACAAATAGCTTAGGAATAATAGGGATATTTTGTTCTCCGGACGTTTGGGCCTAATGGGCCGACTCTGTTTTTTCTTTTCCTTTTTCCGTTGAACTTCTAACGGCTGTAAAAAAAAACTAAATGCACTCATTTTTTTAAAAAATTGACATCATTAGATTCTATAAATCATGAAGTATTTTTAGAAATTATTTTAGTATTTTTTAATATTTTTATTTAAATTTGCATTTTTTGAATCGGGGCGGTTTCCACCGATCGGTACCGTTACTGTGCCGGCGCGGTAAAAACGGTAACCACGGTTACCGCCGCGGTAACGGCCGGTAAAAAAAAACCCTGGTTCTACAGTGCAACAAAACATGACAGTTGCAAGTCGACCATGGCGATCTAAATATATATATTTGAGGTCAGTCAGTATGTAACTACCGTGCTGGTGATGTCGAAGACGACGGCCGTGGCAGTGGCGCCGCGGTAGTACATGGGGGCGAGGCTATGATAGCGCTCCTGGCCGGCGGTGTCCCAGATGTCGTCGTCGAGGGACAGCACCTGCGGGAAGAATTGTAGGCGGCGCCGATCGTCAACCCCTGGCACTCGTAGTACAACCCCTTGGCGAACCGGACGACAATGCTCGTCTTCCCAGCACCTAGGTCCCGAGGAACAAGGCGTCAGCGAGATTCTTTTACGTACATGCCTTTAAGAAAATTCCCGGTTACGCATATGCCATTAAAAAGTTTCCAGATACTTGTATGTCATGCACTCAAAGTTCGTTTATGTGTGCGCCATTCCGTCTACCTTCTGTTAGAACTTAACAGTTCCACCGGTCTAACATGTAGGACCCACATATGAAAATGACTATTTTGCCCCTAGTCATTTACATGTCTATCCAGTGCGCCTCTTCCTCCCCTGTCTCAATCCCGTGCGCCTCAGTTTCAAAAAAAAAAATCTCGTGCGCCTCCCTCCCCCGACGTGGAACCCTAGCCGCCGCCGGGAGTCCCCGCCACGCCGATCCGGCTGCTCGTCGTTTTGCTGGCGCTCCCGCGGCCAGTGGTCAGGTCTGCCGGAGCCCGGCGGCCAAGACAAACGCGCCAGCCGGACGCAGCCCGCCTCGTCTCCAAGCTGCCATGGTCCAGGTCACCGCCCGCCCGTGGGATCAAGATAAAATCTTCTCTTTTTCCTTGTTTATAGCTTTCTTTGCTCGCATATATATGATGTATGCATATGTGCTGAGCATGCGCTGTTGTTCATCTGTAGGATGGACGCTGGTTTGGGTAGTGAGCCTCCTGACATTTCATAGTGGGAAATTGGTACTGGGCAATCAGTTGAACTAAGCATAGGAGAATCTTGCCTTACTAAATCTGCAGATAGTGAATTTCTTGCTAACCCAAACCCATCCAATGAGCATGTGTGTGTTGATGATGAATGCTTGTATATTGACATTAGTCCTAAATATCGAGCAGCTCCCATTCCCACTAGTCAATCTGAACTAGACACATTGTTAGATGACGAAACATAGGAAGATGAAGTAGATGAAGTTGAGGAAGATGAATCTTTCTCTGATGATGAAATAGAGGAAGATGACATTGTAACATATAGAGAGCATGCACATAAACCTGATGCAAACTATGACAAGAATGATCCTCCTATGGCAATAGGCACTATGTATTCAGACCAGAATGCTTTTAAGTTGGCTTTAGCTACGCATGCTACCAAATATGAGTTCCAATATAACATTGAAAAGTGTGATAAATCTCGGTACAAGGTGTATTGCAGTGGCAAGAATGTGGGCTGTAGGTGGAGAGTTCATACAGCTACTTTGAGTGATGAAGTCATAGTGAAGGTAAAAATTTTTAACACTCTATATGCATTGATGTTTTTTTTAGCAAAAGGCAACATGAGTGCCCAATATGCCACCAGTTAGGGCACCATTTGTACACATGTAAGAATGGCAATCCAGATGACATAGCTGCATTTGCAGTTGAGAGGTAGACTTTCTAGACATAGCTACACAATGACAACACTTCATGTTTAGCTATGCAAAATAACAATTTTCCATACTTTATTTCAGGGGTCCACCAAAGAAAAGGCTGAAGAAAGCATCTTATAGTAGTACAATGACTAGCATTGTTGTGGCCACTACTGGATCAAGCATGGTATTTCCATACAATGAGGCGGTGGCTAGTGCTACACATAAGCCAAAGAGAGTGAAAAAAGGCACAAAAAAAGGCCACCACCAACAATAAGTACTAGTAAGTTGATCTTTCACTTTTCCAGGTCTTGTCATTTACAACCTACAACCTCACTGATCTTTTTTTCACACAAGGTCTGGAAGTGTATCCAATGACCCCTTTCCTCTCCAAATTGAGCACCCTCCTGCTGTTCATGAAGAAATTACATCCTATGAAGTCTCTACACCAAGAAAGAAGCAAGCCATCGTGAAGAAGTGTACACCAAGGAGGGCTCCTGTTGAAGTGGCCAACCCATCCAGCCCAACTTCTAATACCGGAAGCAAGAAGAAACTCCGGCTTGAATAAATTATGTGGAGGAACTACTACTTTTGATGTGATTTGAGACATGTATGGTTTGGTGTGATGAAAACTATTGAACTACTACTTTCTATGTGTGGACTAAGTGTGATGAAAACTAGTGAACTTATTTGCCTAAATGATGGTGATATGAACTTGTTGCTATGCAATGGTCACGCCCTTGTTTTTTCCATGTGATATGTATTTATCTGATTGTATGCAATGGTCATGCACCTATTTTTTTATGATTTTTTAAACCCATTATTGCACACTAAGGGTAAAATTGTCTTTACACACCCTCTAACACCTCTGTCAACTTTCCATCCATCCAAAATGGCACACTTGTAAACGAACTTTGAGTGCATGGCATACAGGTATCTGAGAACTTTTTTATGGTATGTGCGTAACTATTAACCGACAACTTTCTTAATGGAATGTAAGTAAAAGACTCGGTTGGCCACGAGCGTCCACGAGCTGGCTGGTAGGTTTGTTTGTCTGACCGTTAGGTTCGTTCATGGGCTGATAGGCCTTTCAATGCACTCACTGTCGAATTTTCTTGGGCTCACGTTAAATGGCCAAATGGGCTGACCCTCAATGCATCATCTTCCAAACTGCCGAGTCATTCTTTGAAGGAAGCTCGATCCAGCTTTCCAGCGGCAATAAGGGAGATTTGAACGAGAACGACCTCGATTTGGGCAGGAGATGGTAGATCGGGTAGGGGGAAACTCGATGCGACCTGGAAAAGGACCGATTCAGTCCCCGAAAGACCAATTTGAGAGGCCAATAATTGAATTCCAGCGATGTTGTGCTGGATTTGAGCGGAGCTAGTTCAATCCGATGCCATGAATGGTGGTGGCTTCTTGTGGCATTAGAGGAGCAGGGAGCTCAACCACCAGGGGCCCTAGGTAGTAGGAAAGAGGATTTGGCAATGGTGTGATCGCAAAAATGGCTTGCCGAATCAAGATCCACTCGCTGCCACTTCTTATACCTCCTCTCCTCATCGTCATCTCCTTCGACCGCGTTGTGCGACCTCTCCCTCTCTTTCCCTCCCTAAATCCCCAGAGCAATGCGACTAAGCGCGAGCCATGGCTCTATCGACTCCTCCCAGCGGCGGCGGCGACGCGGGCACCTACTAACAGATGCTGGGGCAGCCTAGCGTCTGCTACCATTGTCTGCAGCGCCGTGTCAGTGGGCGGCGGGGCTCCAACCCCCCTACTGGTCAACCGTCCATGGAGGCCACAACGTTGTCCAGTAGCTTAAGCAGCCAAAGGATGGTGTTTATCACTCCTAATCGTGATTTTACTTTAGCTCAACCCCCCTAAATCATTGGCCTGGCTCCGCCACTAGGTGGCTCGGTGTTCGTCGACCGGGCGCGACGTCACCATCGGGATCATCGCGGTGGCCACTTTGCTTGTGGTCTACATCAACAAACTCCGCTGCCGCGCCAAAGCTGCCAACCCCGTGCCGCCCCCGGACATGGCCATCGGCATTCCGCAGCCACCGCCACCGGCCTTCAGCGTGCAGCAGCCACCGCCAATACCACTGTACTACTAGCAGGCCAACACATGAATCTGCAGAGTGTATCCTTTGAAAGTGGTAACCCATAGAGAAGAAGTTGGCACAGATGAAGAGAAACATGTCGTTTATTTGTGAAGTTGTTTCTTTTCCTCCAGAAAAGGAATTGTATAACATTTGTGATGATCAACAGATCAGGGAGGCCGCTGCTTGTGGATTCAAACCCTAGAGAGAGACCAGTGGTGAAACCAGGATCACATAATAGGGGGACTGAACAGTACCTTCTTTTTTAACCGTCAGCATTGGTATGCCGCCAGCCATGTTTCGAACCCCTTCAGAAGTGAATTTGTGGTCGTGGGTTGTGCGCATTTAGTGTGTGTTGTAAAAAAAATCTCCTTGTCTATCCCATGCAAAAGCACATGTCTAAGGCCAGCCTCATCTTACGAGTGTTGCGATACCGCTGTGTATGGGTGGGGTAGGGGTTTGGAGATTCTCTCGATCTGTGTGAGAAGGTCTTCTTCTGCTAATACAATACCGTGGGGGTGATCTTACTCCCCACAAGTCGAGTTTTTTTAGAAGCGTTAAATTGAAAAAAAACATACAGCTTGAGCAAATAAAGGGCGGGCCCTCCTAGTCAGTAAGAAGAGAGAAAAAGGCACCGAGGCTGGCAGTAATCGGCTGGACTTTAGATTCCTCCATGGGCCGTGGAATCAACTTAACCATAGAATATGCATTCCATTTTGCATGGTATAGCACAACATTCTTTTGTGAAATTTTTCTGAATTTTGAGCCAAAGTTGGCTAGTCATTACTGAACATTTGCGAGGGGGAGAGACAGATCGCGAGGTGAGGTGGGCATGTGTCCAACATGGCAAGTTTCGAATTACTAGGGAGTATTTATTGGCATTCTGCCGTGGGATGTTATGGTTTTGGGGAAAGAAAATTTTAGGAGAACCCCAATCCATAGATTTTGAGGAGATTTTTTTAACATACTCTTGGAGTTGGTCTAAGGGGGGCTTCATGGATTCCACGACGGTAGGGGGCTCGAGCCCCCCGCCCCACCGCTAGATTCACAACTGTTGGAGACCATAACTGGAAAATTACATGGAAAAGGACCGATTCAGTCCCCGAAAGACCAATTTGAGAGGCCAATAATTGAATTCCAACGATGTTGTGCTGGATTTGAACGGAGCTAGTTCAATCCGATGCCATGAATGGTGGTGGCTTCTTGTGGCATTAGAGGAGCAGGGAGCTCAACCACCAGGGGCCCTAGGCAGTAGGAAAGAGGATTTGGCAATGGAGTGATCGCAAAAATGGCTTGCCGCATCACAATCCACTCGTTGCCGCTCCTTATACCTCCTCTCCTCATCGTCATCGCCCACCGCCAGCGGCTCTCCTCTCTTTCCCTCCCCAAATCCCAGAGCAATGCGACTAAGCGCGAGCCATGGCTCGCCTGCCTCCTCCTCCTGGCGGCGCGACGCTGGCACCTACTATGAGGGCGGTCAAGCCGCACGCCATTGTCGCGGTAACCGCCGGCCCTGTGGGCGGCGGGGCTCCACTTGTCAACCATCCATGGAGGCCACAACGTTGTCTAGCAGCTTAAGCAGCCAAAGGATGGTGTTTATCACTCCTAATCGCGATTTTACTTTAGCTCAACCCCCCTAAATCATTGGCCTGGCTCCGCCACTAGTTGGCCCGGTGTTCGTCGACCGGGCGCGATGTCACCATCGGGATCATCGCGGCGGCCACTTTGCTTGTGGTCTACATCAACAAACTCCGCTGCCGCGCCAAAGCTGCCAACCCCGTGACACCCCCGGACATGGCCATCGGCATTCCGCAGCCACCGCCACCACCACTGGCCTTCAGCGTGCAGCAGCCACCGCCACTGCCACCATACTACTAGCAGGCCAGCGCATGAATCTGCAGAGTGTATCCTTTGAAAGTGGGAACCCATAGAGAAGAAGTTGGCACAGATGAAGAGAAACAGGCCGTTTATTTGTGAAGTTGTTTCTTTTCCTCCAGAAAAGCAATTGTATAACATTTGAGATGATCAACAGATCAGGGAGGCCGCTGCTTGTGGATTCAAACCCTGGAGAGAGACCAGTGGTGAAACCAGGATCACATAATAGGGGAGTTGAATAGTACCTTCTTTTTTAACCGTCAGCATTGGTATGCCGCCGGCCACGTTTCGAACCCCTTCCGAAGCGAATTTGTGGTCGTGGGTTGTGCGCATTTAGTGCGCGTTGTAAAAAAAATCTCTTTGTCTATCCCACGCAAAAGCACATGTCTAAGGCCAGCCTCATCTTACGAGTGTTGCGATACCGCTGTGTATGGGTGGGGTAGGGGTTTGGAGATTCTCTCGATCTGTGTGAGAAGGTCTTCTTCTGCTTAATACAATACCGTGGGGGTGATCTTACTCCCCACAAGTCAAGTTTTTTTAGAAGTGTTAAATTGAAAAAAAAATCATACAGCTTGATCAAACAAAGGGCAGACCCTCCTAGTCCGTAAGAAGAGAGAAAAAAAGGCCTGAGGCCTGGGCTGTGCACTGGCTGGACTTTAGATTCCTCCATGGGCAGTGGAATCAATTTAACCATAGAATATGCATTCTATTTTGCATGGTATAGCACAACATTCTTTTGTGAAACTTTTCTGAATTTTGAGCCAAAGATGGCTACTCATTACTGAACATTTGCGAGGGGGAGAGACAGATCGCGAGGTGAGGTGGGCATGTGTCCAACGTGGCAAGTTTCGAATTACTAGGGAGTATTTATTGGCATTCTGCCGTGGGATGTTATGGTTTTGGGGAAAGAAAATTTTAGGAGAACCCCAATCCATAGATTTTGAGGAGATTTTTTAACATACTCTTGGAGTTGATCTAAGGGGGCTTCATGGATTCCACGACGGTAGGGGGGCTCGAGCCCCCCCACCCCCCCCCCCCACCGCTAGATTCGCAACTGTTGGAGACCATAACTGGAAAATTAACGTACAAAGATAAATGCTAGTAAGCACCATGTACTTTTTGCTTATCTATGCTTTTTTACAAAGCAACGGTTCCATTGCCCCGTTTAGTTCCCAAGTATTTCACCAACTATCTGTTACATCAATCTCCGGACACTAACTTTTTATCAAGGCATCAATCAGGCATTCTACCCCAAAGTAAAGGAGGCATAAGTAAGTTTGTAGCATCAAGCAGGAGCTTGGGCACCTGCCCAGGCTTTGCCCAAGTGTAGGTCCACCACTGGGACATAGACTGAGTTTACGTGGCAATGCGCTGCTAGAACGTTAGTCTGGGAACCTCATGGCTGTAGGAACCTTGATTTGTTTGAAATGGCTTGAATCCAACCACATACCCAAGAACCCCATCATTGATGGGCAACGACGAGGGTTTAGGGGTAAGAATACAGAAACCGAGCCTCGCGCTGCTCGGTCGCCCCCGCTCGGCGACACAACACTCCGGCGCCGAGCCACCCCTCTCCTCCACTCCCCTGTCGTCGCCGGAGAGGCCTGCCGGGAACCCGCGTGGGGCTCCAGGACGGCGGCGTCGACACTTCTTCGGCCGAGGACGTCGTCTCCGGGGCGGTGGAATGACGTGAAGAGACCGTCATCGGCCATGGCGACCGCGACGGCGCGGGGTCACAGATGTGGTGCTCTCACGACCGGATCTAGCCGCCTCCTTGCCGGATCTACAGCGGCGTGGAATCGTGGGCTAACGCGATTTGGATTAGGTCCCATCCATCCCTCGCATGACTTCCATGCGGTACCACCACGTATAGCAAAACGTGATGAGACACAGACGCGACGTGGGTTCCCATTAGAATAGGTCCCATCCATCCCTCACAGGACTTCCCTGTGGTACCACCATGTATGGCAAAACGTGATGAACTAGTATGGTTGTACAGAAAGTAAGTCTTGACAGAAATTAAATGTGCTGGGAGTTAGCAAAATAAACCATAGATTAATAAGCCACCTGAAAGAACCCAAAAATTCCCTCTAGGGCCTCTCGGTCTAATTCATCCTTAACGGACCAACGTATTTTGCAAATCCAAACAGTCTTGGCAAGTTTTATTCAAACATCAGTGATTAAGGTTATTAATTACTCTCTGGTGCATATAATTATAATTGCTCCGATGCTACCGTGACAACCCGCCCAGAAAATACCGCATATCGCCTAAACCAATCCACTTTGGTCATTAAGCAATAATAAAGTATCATCCTGTCGTTAGTTGCCGGGTTAACGCCCGGTAAAATCACTTACATAGCAACAAGGATCGACATATATGCATTAATGTCGGGGACAGCCACAGGGGTCCCCTAATAACAGGGGAAATCACCCCTTTTCAAAAATAACGAAAGCGAACAAGCAAACTCACGAACCGCATATCACACTCCGCATGCCGCGGCCCAAGGCGTAAAGGGACCCACGACCCAAAAGCCCCTGCCCATCGAAATAGCCGCGGCACCACTCGGGCGACCCGCCTCGCCGAGGGCTGCCGTACCCATGAAACCTCCGCCTCGCCGAGGGCTTGACGCCCCCCGAGTTTCTACTCGCCGAGGGCTTGACGCTCCCGCGAGTCTCCGCCCGCCGAGGGATCGGGTGTGTTCGTCGCTCGAGGGACCCACCGAGCGAAGTTTCCGCCTCGCCGAGGCCACCTCCGAGCGACATCGCGCCCGACGACCGGAGCATTAAATGCTCGCACGCCGCGGCGCCGGGTCAGCGAATCTCGCCACGCCGCCTCGACATCGCTCGAATCGGATCAAGCGCTGTCGACCAACCCGCATCAGGCAGCCATCCCCGACGCCGTGGGTGTCAGTGAAGGCCGGTGTCATTCCGTGACATCGCGCCATCTACTCCTGCACGTCCTCGCCGCCGAAGAGGACGGCGGCACCCTCGAAAGGGGACGCCACCTACTCCACACCCGCTGACGACGCCTGACTTAAGGCCGGGCGCGTCACTCCATCGCCTCGCTCGAGCGGCCATCCCCGCCACTGTGCCGCCATCCCGGGCACTGCTGGGCCATCCCCCGCACTGTAGGGATCCAGGTTGACAGGACATCACCACACCCGCCGCTATGCAGCCGGTCTTCCGTCCGGGCCCTCGAGCTTGCACGGACGGCGATCAAACGAAGAGCTCCAGCCATTACCCTCAAGTCGCCTCGACGGACACAGAGTCACCACGACGCCGCCAGAGCAAGATTCGCCAGACGCCATCGAATCGCCGGCATCGCGCTGCCATGCCGCCACACCATGCCTAAAGCTATGCGTTAGGATCAGAAACCGCCTCCCTTGGTCTATAAAGGAGGAGGCGGTCCCGCCGCAGGGGGACGAGATCATCACTTCACACCCTCACTCACCCGCATACTGCTCCCTTTGATATTGGCACTTTGCCTCAATCACTTAGCGGGACTTGAGGCCTCTCCTCCTCTCCCGCCTTGCTTGTAGGCCCTCTCTGCACCACCACCGTGCGAATCAATACACGCGACGCGTAAATCTGTACAACCCCGCAATGAACCGTGATAAACCCGTGTCCTGTTGTCATTTGCACCAACCATCGAGAAGCCGATCACAACGTAACACTAGTTAGTGTCGGGGCTAATCCTAACACAAGCGGCGGCGGGGATTCGCCGTGATCAACCTCACCAGCCTCGATGGTGATTCGCGACCGAGATGACGTCCCCGAGGTACGCCATGGGCAGCTCGGACCTCCCCACCGGATTCAACCGGGGGAGCCCGAACTGTGCAGCCACGTGGAACGGCCACCTCATGCGCCTTACCAATCGGGATGAACTCCACCCATGGCGGTCCACCGGCCGGGCCCGATCCCCGCCACCGACGACCGACGTCCCAGCCGAACCCACGACGGCACTGCCGACGTCCCGGCAGCGCAGCGCCGGACACAGCGCGCATGAGCGACGCCGGCAGCACGCGAGGCAGCGAACGACGCTCCCACCAAGCGACACGACGGCGCACCTGCAGGGGATGCGTCAGCGGGGCCGCAGCTTCCCCTACGGATGCGCAACTCTGCTCGCGCGTACGCCTCATCCGGCCAAGACCGACATGGCCACATATGAGGATCTCCCGAGCCATCACCGCTCGGCCGGAACCTCATCGCCACCACCAACGATGAGTCGCATACCACGGCTCGCCCAACAGCCGCCGCCTCGACCGCATGTCTACGCCGAGTGGGACTTCTCCCGCGACCTGTGGTATTCCCGGTTCCTTGACACCGCAGACCATCGGTTCGGTTGCTCGACGACTCCAAGGAGCTACGATCCTCGCGCGAGTGCTTCGTTGTCGCCGCCAACGAGCATGCCGACGGGCGATCTGAGCAGGCGACGGGACGCGCCCACCATCCAGCCAAACCCGCCACCGCCCCACCAGCGGCAATGTGGATATTAATGCACGCCCAGCCAGCGAGCGAGCTCGAGGCAAAGCTCGCAAGAGTACCGCAGCGGCTCCCCGCTACCATCGCAGGGGAAGCCTCGACGCCGAACGCGCCCGGAAGCCGGAAGGCGTGCTCGCGACCGCATCAACGCCGACTTCAATGTGGGACGACCCACACGCCACTTCTGCCAGCTAAAACTCATCGCGGCGACACTACTTCGGGCCATGCCCGAGCCTTCGACGCCCGAGGCACGTAACCTGCGCCGCGAGGCGCAGACTCTCATCGAGCAGCGGTCAGACAGCAGGCCGAGAGCTCCGCTCCGCTGTGCGCAAGCATTGACGGCGCGGATGTAACATCCCGGAATTTTCCCGGAATGTTGGTGAATGTGAAAATGTGGATATCAAAAATTTTGATTGAATTTGAGTGCTTGATTAATTTATAAGGTTGTCTTCTTTGATTCTTCTCCAATTCTTAGATTTATTTTGCGCTAAAATATAAATTTAGGATTTATAAATGCTAGTGTGATTTATTTTGGAATTATTGGATTTATTTGGATTTTATTGAGTGTGATTCAAATTTGAATTCAAATTCAAATTTGAATTGTAAATATATACGGTGTATAGGATATAGGAATATAGAAAATCACCTGTATGCAGTTTGGGCTTTAACCTTGTTGCTGAAAGTTCATTGACGCCCCTTCAACCCTCTTCGTCGGCCTGCCTGAGCTCGCTTCCAGCCCACCTAGGCCCATCTCCCACCTACCCCTTTCCTTGTGACGCTGCCATGCGGGTCCCAGCCGTCAGCCGCTCCTCCCCTGTAATCTTTTCTTCTTCCCCGTGACGCAAGCACTTTGCGCGATGATGGGACAGTGCGCCCGACCGCCACGCACCGCCGGGATGCCCGCGTGGCCGTGGCGTGGAAGCCGAGGATCCCCGCCGTTCCTCCATGCCTCCAAACCCTAGGTCGCGCCGCCCTATAAAATTCCCTCCACCAGTCGGCCTTCCTGTATGCCGCCGCCCCTTGGGGAGTTTCCCCAATCCAAGCCGCCACCAGAGAAGGAGGAGAAGGAGTGGAGGAGAGGGGAGCGCCAGGGAAGGGAAGCCGCAGGTCGCCACACCGTGAAGCGCGGAGTCCGCCGTGGGAACCGCCGTGAAGCCTATCCCGGAGCCGCCGCGGATGCCCTGAAGGTTGGAGGAAACGTGTCCGCCGCCAACTGTGCCGCGCTGCTCGCCATCCGTCCCTGGGAGCATCGCCGCCGAACACCGAGGAGCCGAGCTGCTGCCGTGGACCTCGACGCCGCTTCGCTTCCGCCGATTCGTGCCTCGCCTCCGTCGAACCGTGCCTCTGCTTCACCCGCTTCGTCGTCGTTCGCCACTGCGACAAGGGTCACCAGGTAAGCACCGTCCTCCTCTCCACTCTAGATGCCGACCTTGTGCCGTGGGGGAAAGAACCGGGCCATGCCCGTGGTGACCAGGCCCTGTTTCTGCATGCTTGCTCCGCGCCGCCGTGCAACCGCCGTCGCCTGTGTCGCCGGCCATCGAGCCGTGCCTTTCGCCTGCAGGTGCCGCTGCCGTCCACGCGCGCATCACCGCCTGACCACCATCCTATCCTCCTTTCGCCGTTGTGTGCACGCCGGACCTAGTCACCGTTGTGGCCTCGTCGCCGGAGGGCACCGCACGCTATCACCCAAGGGCAAAGGCCTCACCTTTGGGGCCTGGTTTCTCACCACAAGCACCAGCCTGCACGCGAGTAAGAACACCGGCACCCGCGCGCAGACCAGCGCCGCTGACCCATTCTTTACCGCCCAGAGCACTGCTCCCACCACGCCGCCGTGCCCGGCCGGGACCTTGCTTCACGGCCACACGCACGCGTGTGCAAACCGAACCAACCTCTTGCACATGTCGAGCGAGCCGAGGATGTCCAGTTCGCACACCAGGACTCACGTGTGCACAACTCGCGCTGCCGCCCGACCCTGTCTCGTTGCCGATGAGCCGACCTCTGGTCAAGGGCTAGGTTTTTCTTTGCCCCAGCGAAGCCCTAGGCCTTTCTAATCCTCGTCGCGCCATCTGTTGTCCTGCCGCCGGAGCGCTTCACCGCCGGGCGAAGCTGCTCCGCCTGCGGCCTCTCGGGGCATTTCGCCGAGCACCTGGCGGTTACCCAAAACCCAGTTGGGGTTTTCTGATGCACGAGGGACCACACACCGACAAAGCCGCATCAGATCCGCCGAATCTCGTGTGGCCAACCACCCACAGCTGAGCCACATGGCTGCCCGCGCTGCACCGTGCCGCACCGGATCCAGCCGGATCCCATATGGCCATCCAATCACACCTCAACCACACGCACGCCTACGCAGCGCAAGCCACAGCCGATCCCAGCCGGGATCCTGTGAGGCCGCCACACCAGCAGCCACATGTGCTTCCATGTGTGCTTCAGCCGGCTTAAAGCCACCTATGTGGCAGCCTTGTGTGCACTTAGAGCTACCCAAAGACTTATAGCCAGTTTAGAGACAGCTAGAGATAGACTATAGCTAGCTTATAGTTAACAATATTGTGGATGCGTATTTTAATTTCAGAAATGTATTTTACATTTGAAAAATCCTAGTAAATCTGTTTTGGCTCTGAAAATTATAAAACCTTTTCCAAAACTCTTCTAAAATCTTAAACTCCGTGTTAGGCTAGTGTTTGCTCTCTTTTGGGCTTCTTAATTGCTTTTTATTTGGAGTTATTTGCATCTAGACACCGTGTTTATTTATATTTGCGAATCTAGGAATTCCCGGAGCTGAGGAGTCAAGCTAGAAGATCGAGAACAACTACGAAAGCTACTACGACTACTTGCACACAGGTGTTCATGCCCATCCGACTTTGAATACCTATTAGGCATTGCTTATTAGAATGCTAGTGCTTTATTTATTTGCATGTTGATGAGATGATGATGATGAACCTTGCATAGCCTATCTTTATATCCTGTTCCTTGATTGTCCTACTACTGCTATACTATATATGTGTGTTTATGCGCTGAGCTATGCATGTATGGGTAAGGGATATTGTGAGTATGATTCTCGGAGAGAGTTGGAGGTTGCTTACCCCTGGAGGAAGGTTCCAATGATTTCCCTTGTTGGACGATGCTGCATGACTATTAGGAGATTATGAGATCGGGGAGGGTAGGCCGGACACGCTCAGTGTGGAGGTGCGCCGGGCCCGGTGGTTTAGCTGCCCTAGTCTCCGAGACCCTCGAAGCCACTAGGCAATGTTGCTGAGTGTGTGGGAGAGGGTAGGCCGAACACGCTCCATGAGGGAGGTGCGTCGGGCTCGGTCGTTTACCGACCCTAGTCTCCCACATACTGCACTTGACCGGTTTTGAGTCTCATAGTCCCGGCAGGAGGTACCGCCTTAGTTAGAGAGTCTTTGGATGTGGGCTGAGACACATTGGATGCTTTGAGATGAGGGATGTGGGATGAGACACATTGGATGCTTTGAGACGAGGCGGTGTTGGAGCTATGTTTTGCGAGATGGTGGAGACGGAACTCAGCGAGCCAGGACTACCCGATGAGTTGTGTGAGCTGTGAGTTTGGGAAGGATGGTTTACTCTCTATATATATGTTGTTGCTGCTGCTTAGGAAACCCGAGCCATCCTTGTTATATATTTTTATCCCTTTAGAAGTAGGCCACTTAAAGCTGCATCATACGGATGGTGACGTGAACCTATCCCATTCCTTGGGGATAGTTGGTGAGTGTGCGTGTTCTTAACTTGAAGTGAAGGGTCCATCCGGAAGAATTCAAGAAGAGGGCAGTGTTGCTCGCTCAAGTGCTCATGTGGAGTTGATCAAGATGAAGACTTGAAGCTCTAGCTACCGCTACGTAGGTTTTCACTTGTCGCTTAGCCCAAGGGCTTGTACTAAAATCAGACACCCAATTGTGTTCGGGTGTAATTATTCAATGTGTAACTGCTGCTGCATGGAACCGGATATTATCACGTGATGAGCCTCTCATCGTGATAGCTACCGATCCGTGACTATCACAATGCGTAGGAGTCGGGTTTTCCTCATCGAAAACCCGGTCGTTACACGCAGACCGAGGCATCCGTCCATGCGACGGCGTGCAGCCGGCAAGCAACCGGGCCAGACACTGTCGAGAGCGGATCCTTGACACGCGCGGCCAGGACCACGATGGCGATGCCCGCAACGTCCTGAACGCCAAGAAGAGGCGACGCGGGCGCGACGGCGGCGGGCTACCACCCTCGGCGAGGTGGTC
Organism: Cenchrus purpureus; assembly: GCA_022644695.1. Taxonomy (NCBI): domain Eukaryota; kingdom Viridiplantae; phylum Streptophyta; class Magnoliopsida; order Poales; family Poaceae; genus Cenchrus; species Cenchrus purpureus. The sequence goes on from CP053458.1 coordinate 50,484,491, forward strand.
ACTACGACACCGGAGGACCGCTTCGCCAACGCCGAACCCGGAACCCGTGTGTTCAGCCGGGAGATCCGCCGGCGAGTTTCCCCAGCGCTTCCGGCGCCCCCACCTTGATCGACAAGTACGGGGACGGACCTCGTGTGGCTCAATGACTACCGCTGGCTTGCCGGTGGCGCGCCACCACCGTGCGGTGATCATCCGCATCTGCCGCACCTCGCGGACTCGGCCCGAACGTGGCTCGAGCACCGCCACCCGGCCATCCGGTGGGATGACTTGGTCCGCCGTTCGTGGGGAACTTCCAGGTACATACGTGCGCCTGGAACTCCAGGACTGCGGCGTGCACCTAGAAGCCCGGCGAGTCGCTCGACTTCATCTGGCGCTTTTCAGAGCGCGCTCCCGGCGTTGCTCGATCCGAGATCGTGCACGCCTTCCTCGAGGGCACGACCTGTCGGGACCTCGTCTTGTGAGCTCGGAGGAGCCCGTCGACTCCAACGAGCTGCTCGATATCGCCACCGCCTTCGCCGGAGGAAGCGGTGGGACCATTTTGACGGCAAGAAAGGAAAGCGCGTGGACGACGTGCCCGCGGAGGGCAGCAAGTCCAAGGAGCCCGCGAAGAAGCAGAAGCGGGGCAAGAAGGGCAAGAAGCCCCACCATGACGCCAGGCGAGGCGCGGTGAAGACGACGAGGCCCTCGCCGTCGACCCTGCCCGTAAGGGTCCTCGAGGGCCCCCTCGAGGCCCCGGCGTGTTCGACGATATGTTGAAGAAGCCCTGCCCGTACCACAAGACCCGTCAACCACACCTCGAGCAATGCGACATGCTCAAGAAGTACTACAGCCGCGTCGCCGCGAAGGAGGACGAGGCCAAGAAGGACGGGGGTGACGGAGGCGCTGATGGCTTCCCCGCGGTGGAGAACGTCTTCTTCATCTTCGGGGGACCGACGGTGGACATGTCCACCACCGGCGCGTAGCGAGCGGCACGAGGTCCTCGCCGCAGAGAGGCCTCCTCCTTCCTTCCTCGATTGGTCGGAGGACGCCATCACCTTCACCGCGAGATCACCCGAACCGCATCCCCAACCCGGGCCAAGACCGTTGGTCGTCGATCCGATCGCATCGGCAACGCGGTTCTCCAAGGTGTGATGGGCGGCGGCAGCCTCAACATCCTCTCGCCCACACCCTACGGTGATGGGGATCGGGTTGGATCAGTGCGGCCCAAAGACGCGCCGTTCCATGGCGTCGCGGGCAAGCGCGTCCAGCCCTCGGTCGGATCGACTGCCGATGCGGTTTCGACGCCGGACAACTTCCGCAAGGAGGTCCTCACCTTTGAGGTGGTGGGGTTCCGGGCGCGTACCACGCCATCCTTGGGCGTCCTTGCTATGCCAAGTTCATGGCGGTCCCGAACTACACTTACCTCAAGATGAAGATCTGCGGGGCCAAAGGCGTCATCACCATGGGCTCGTCGATCGAGCATGCATTCGACTACACGACGTCGAGTGCATCGAGCCGCTGGCTCGCGCCGAAACGCTTGTCGCGGACATGGAGAAGCGGCCAACGAGGGCCCGACTCCTCCGCCAAGCACGGGCGGTTCGAGGCTGCCAAACAAAGCGAAGGAGGTGCCCTCGACCTGCCGCCCAGGGCAAGGTGTTGAGGGTCAGTTCCACCCTCGACGAAATAGGAAGTGGTGCTCGTCGACTTTCTCCGCCAACGCCGACATCTTGCGTGGAGCCCCTCGGACATGCCGGGGCATCCCAGGGAGGTCGCCGAGCACTCCTTGACATCCTACCTCACTCGAGCCGTGCAGCGGCCGCGGCGCTGATGAAGAAAGGCGCCGGGCGATCGGAGTGAGCTGCGGAAGCTCCTCGAGGCCGGATTCATCAAGGAAGTTTTCCACCCTACGTGGCTAGCTAATACTAGTTAAGAAAAAGAATGGGAAGTGGAGGATGTGTGTAATTACAGGTTTAAATAAAGCATGTCCCAAAGTTCCTTTTCCTTTGCCACGAATCGATCAAATTGTTGATTCCTGCAGGTGTGAACTCTTATGTTTCCTTGATGCCTATTCGTTACCACCAAATAAAGATGAAGGAGTCCGATCAACTCGCGACCTCTTTCATCACACCATTCGGCATGTTTTGCTACGTAACAATGCCGTTTGGCCTCAAAGCAGGCGCTTCGGCGATGTATGCGGCCGTTTTCGGGGGACCACATCGAGGCGAACAAGTAGAGGCATACGTAGATGACATTGTCGTCAAAACCAGGAAGGCGGACACATTAACGATTTGCGCGTCGCGTTCGATTGCCCTACGGGCAAGCGGGTGAAACTAAACCCCGAAGTGCGTCTTGAGGTGCGCACATCTTCTTTGGGATACATTGTTTCTCGGGGCATCGAGCCCAACCAGAAGGTCTCCGCCCTCGGAATGGGCCCGATTCGAGACCTAAAAGTGCGAAGGTGTTGGGCTGCACAGCCGCCTTGAGCCGTTTCATCTCACGGCTCGGCGAGAAGGGACGCCCTACCGACTCACGAAGAAGCACGGCGCTTCTCACGGGACCGTTGAGGCCCGGGAGGCACTCGACAAGCTCAAGCGCGGCCTCGCTGCACGCGCCAATCCTCACGCCGCCTCGAGGCGGCGAGCCTCTGCTACCTGCCTCGTCGCGGCAACCACCGGTGGTGGTAGCGGTCATCGTCGTGGAAGCGGCGGAGGAAGGGCACGCCCTACCGGTTCAAAGGCGGTGTACTATATCGGTAGTCTTGTCCGAGACCAAGCGCGGTATCCCCGGATCGAAGCTGCTCTGCAGGTGGTACTCGCATGGCGCCTGCGGCACTACTTCGAGGCCCATCCGGTCACGGTGGTCTCATCATTCCGTTGGGAGAGATTATCCTCAACCCGGACTGCGGGCGGGGATCGCAAAGTGGTAGAGCTCATGGGTGAGGCAGCTCACCTCTGGCGCGCAAGGCAATCAAGTCTCGGATCCTCGCGGATTTCGTCGCCGAGTGGGCGGACACCTACCCCGTTGCGGATCCGGGCGAGTCTTGGACCCTCTATTTCGACGGGTCGGTGATGAAAACCGGGCGGGCGGGCTGCTCTTCATCTCGCCCTCGGGGAACACATGAGGTACGATGCGCTTGCACTTCCCGCATCGAACAACATGGCGAGTCTGAGGCCCTCCTCTGCGGCCTCGAATCGCCATCGAGACCGGCATCAGCGCCTCGACATCGGGGAGACTCGCTCATGTCGATCGGTCATGAAGAATGCGGCTGCCACGACGCGAAGATGGAGGCTTATTGCAACGCCGTCGCGCCCTCGAGGACAAGTTCTCGACATCGAGCTCAATCACATCCCGCAGAGTACAACGAGGAGGCGGACGAGCTCGCGAAGATCGCGTCGGGCGAATCATCGTTCCCCAAACGTTTTCGCGAGGCGTCGCCAAACCGTCCGTCGACCTCGGTCGGCCCCTCGAATCGGGAGGAACCCTCGGGGCTCCCTCGAGTCCAGTGGTGCGGAACCCATGGACGAGGACCCCTCGAGCAGGCGTTCGTGCTCTCCTACTCGAGGGTGCGGACGGCCGAGCCATGAAACCGAGCGCGGCCCCAGCGGAGGATTGGCGGGCCAAGTACCTTGCTGGATCGATCGAGGGAACTCCTCGGATCGGACCGAGGCTAGGCGCATCGCCGAGAGCCAAGTCATTCAGCCGTGATTGACGGCGGCTGGCCTGCGCGGCGTCCGGCGTCCTGCGGTGCATCCCCATTCCCCGCAGTAGAACTCATCCGCGTGACATCCACGCAGCGCGTGCGGCCATCACGCTGCACCGCGCACCCTCGTGGGCAGCAGCGTTCCGCCAAGGCTTCTCTTGGCCGCGGTTGCCCGGCGCCAACGAGTCGTGCGCACTGAGGTGCCATTCTACGCGGGACCCTTCTCCCGGCTCACGCCCTCGGACCATACCCATCACATGGCCCTTCGCCGTGGGGATTGGACATTGTGGGCCCTTGCGAAAGGCGCCCGCTACACCGGACAAGTTCTCCAAATGGATCGAGGCACGCCCAATCACCAACCTCGGGCGGAGGCGGGCGTAACATTCTTCACCGACATCATCCACGGGTTCGGAGTGCGAACTCCATTCATCACCGACAACGGCTCCCAATTCACCGGCGGAAATTCGAGTTTTGCGGCGACCACCACATCCGCGTGGGTGGGCGGCTGTCGCCACCGGACTAACGGCCAAGTGGAGCGTGCCAATGGCATGATTTTACAAGGCCTCAAGCCGGGATCTTGACGGTGAACAAGTCCGGTAGGAAATAACCCGGGAGCTCCGGCGGTCATTTGGAGCCTCGGGACCACTCGGCGAGCCACGGGATTCACGCCGTTTTCCTAGTCTATGGTGCGGAGGCGTTCTCCCCACGGACTTGGAATACGGATCGCCCAAGATTAAGAGCTACGATGAAGGTTCGAACCAGCGAGCTCGCGAGACTCATTGGATCAAATAAACGAAGCCCGTGGCGTGGCCATGATGCAATCGGCAAGATACGGCGCTAAAGGCGGTATCAAGCTCGGAAAATCCGCGTGAGACCTCAGCGAGGCGACCTAGTGTTAAAAGGCTGCGCCCGGACAACAAGAGGCCGCCACGTCATCACCACCATGGGAGGGGCCCTACGTCGTCGTCAAGGTGCTCAAGCCCGGCCGCAGGCGAAGCGAGCAAGGCGAAGTCTTCTGCAACTTGGAACATCCAACGACTCGTCGCTTCTACCCTTAGAAAGGATTTCCAAGTCTTTTGCACATATCAAGCGCCCGGATCGGTGTACAAATGTAAAGTTTTCTTTTCGATAAAGTCAAGGCGACTCGGCTTTCTCCCGAAAACCAAGTCCCCTCGAGAACTCTGCGGGGGCACCCCTAAAGTCCCATTTTTCGCAAAATCTTTACTTCAAAAGCGCCAATCGTCTCGACGGGAGTTTGAGCGAAATGGCCGAGGGCGAATGGCCAAAGGCGAAGGCGACGGGTGAGTCGGGGATAGCCTCGCCTCGCGGTAGGATTCGGCCTTCCTCACCACTTTGCTGCGCTACTCGTGAAAGCGAGCGATTCCGGTGAAATTCGCCTAAGCGGCGGGAGAGGCAGGGCAGCGCAATCACAAAAAGCGAAATGGCACTAAACTTACAAGTACTTCAAAGCTGTATTTATTACATAAAGCCAGGCTCGATTCTAACTACAATCTAAGGGCACAGTGCCCGGCTACTTCGAGGCTCGAGGGGCGTGAGCGTCAGGAAGAGGATCTCCGCGAAGTCGTCGGTGAGGATGTCGGCGGCGGGAGGCAAGCAGCGTCCAGAGCGGTTCGCCTCGGCCTCCGCACCATCGTCGTCGGTCGTCGGCGACAATGTAGCCCGTAACCAGCAAGGTTAACGTGTCGATTGCACCACGCCAAGGGTCTTTTGGATCCCAGTGGGCGCACCTCGCATCGCCCGGGCGGCGTGGCGCCCAAGGCCGGGCGACTCGCCACGCGATGCTCGGCACCGTCGCCCTCGTCGGCCTCGGCACGCCTCGAGGCTGCCTCTGCAGAACCCCGGCTCCTGGCTGGGAGGAATTAGCCGCTGGAGCACCTCCGCTGCGTCGTTGGCGTCCGAGGAAAGCGCAGCTGAAAAGCGGAAGGCGAATAAGTTGAGGCGGATCTCGGCGAACCCAAGCAACAAGCGAAGAATCTAAGAGAGGCGACTTACCCTCGACACCCTTCTTCTACTGTCTCGAGGGCGCGCGGTCTCGCCGCTGCTGCAGCTCGAGGATAGCGGCGTCCTTCTCCTCGCCGACTGCCGCGCTCCTCGAGCGACACGGCTTCTGGACCAACTCCCCGGTGAGCCGCGCGACCTCGAATCCGGGCTGGGCGTGGCTCGAACCTCAGTAGTGCGCTCCGTGGGCGGCCTTGCGCTTCCTCCGAGCGGCGCTCGCGGGAGGCGGCTGAGCCTCCTTGAGGCGGACCGCTCTTCTTTGGGCGCTCTCACTGGCAGCGCGCTCGCTCTTGGCGGGCTGCTCCTCGCCGCCAGCGGCGGCGTGACCTTCTCCTGCGGATCGGCGCTCGGCTTCTCGGCCTCCTGGGGCCTTGCTCGGCTGAGCTGCCGGGACCTCGCCCCTCGAGGTGGTGCGGTCTTCTTTGGGCTGAGTCTGCCGCGGCGAGGCGATCTCTTCTGCGCCCGGTGAGTCTGCGCCTCGGCGAGCGCGCCTTGCTGCTGACTCGCCGTTCATGTCGGCACCCCCTCCTTCTCTAGAGCACGGCCTTCACTGCTGACGCGCGGTGGCGCCCTCCGCGGTCGAGCCTGCGGTCGAGCGCGTCTGCCTGCCATTAGCCGGTACTCGGCCGGCCGTTGTCCGTCTGCGGGGCCTCCACCCGGGCGTCAAGGCTTCTTGCCCGGTGCCGGTCGAGGTCCGAGCTCAAGCGGGAGGCGGTTGTACTTCTCGCGCTGGCCTGCGGCTCTGCGGCGCAGCAAAAGGCGAGAGAGGAATCGAGCGTGAAACACTCGGACGAAAAAGAGCGGAAGAACTCCAATCAAGCAAAGGCGCTCACCTCGAAGAGCTGGAGCAGCCCGGCCTTAGTGGTCGGGCGCCTCGGCAGCGGCGTTGAGGCGTGCCGTGCTCGCGGAACTCACCTGCCACAGCGCACCTTTCGGCACTGGGCCTCGTCGCAGTGCAGCGGCACCCCGGGCGGCGCCCCCACTCCAAGCTGGCAGCGCGGCGTCACGTCTTGGCGGCGCGGCAGGCGTCGGCGCCCGGCGTCGTCGCCCGGCTGCGACATCACGCGGCCGTCGGCCGCCGCATCACCGGCACCTCGGGCGTAGGCTCGGGGCTGGCGGATGACCTCCTCGGCCGGCCCCTCACGAGGCGGAATCACACCACCAGCGGGGGCCTCGGCCGTCTCGTGGACCTGATGGACCGGCTCTCCGAATGAACCGGCCGCGCCCTTGATGAGGTCGCGGAGCACCAGCCCTGCGGCATCGCGGCCGCCACCGCCGCCTCTGCTGCGACCCGCGGCCGGTCGGGCGCGTGATGGCTCGCCGCCGCCATGCTCACCGCCGCCGTGGCGCCCTCTCCGGCCCGCCCGTCAAAAGGCGTCCTCAACAGCGCCTTGGCGGGCGCAAGATCGAGGCGGCCGTGCGCCACAACGAAATGAAAGGGGATGGCGGTGTTTCTCGAAATCGAGTGCGGGAAAGATGCTACCCTCAAGCGGAAGCCACTTCCTCTTCCTCGGTGGGGGCACCTCACGCCACCGGCGCCTCAGCGGTGCCAGGCACCTCCACGACCCGGTGACGGGCGGCTCCGTGCCCGCCTCGGGTCAATTCATGGCCCCCCGACCCGCCCGGGGGCAGGGCGCGGTTCCCACCTATCAGGTGGTCCGCTCCTCGTCGCTCTCCTCCTCGTCAGGGCGAGTTCACCGGCCGGTGGGGAGAGAGACCTTCTCACGCGGTACTCCTCGTTGTCTTGATCGGCGCTCCTGCGCTGATCCTTTTCTCCTTCAAAGGGCGGTCCAGCTCCATTCTTGCTGCTGACGGCGCGGCCAGGCGTTGGCGGGTCGATCGGGCGGCATCGGCGGTCACCAGGGCTGGCGGGGATTGTGGGCGAATCAACGAATAAAAAGCGAAACAAGAATCAAAGAAGAAAAGCGGTGCTCACCGGCTCGGCGTCGGGGAGCATCACGAGCGACCAAAGGTCGTCGTCGTATCTTGACACCACCTTGAGGTTGATCGCGCGCTCGCCCGCGTGGCCGCATACCCCTTGGGAGAGCTCTGCGGCCGTGGCGTGCGCCGGCGGCGTGGGGTTGGCGCATCACTCATCTCGAGATCGCGAGCTCCCTCTCCATGAGGGAATGACCGCCGGTGGTGGAAGTTGGCGATGATCAAGCCACCCCGGCCCGGCGTCCGCCCGGTGGCGCGGGGCGGTGGTGAGGACTCCAACCTCGTTGCGCGGCGGGCGACAGCGTGAAACCGGCGTCGGGCTTCCCCATCGGCACCTTCCGGTGTCGGCGGAAGGCCAGCGCCGTCGTTGCGGAGGAACCACCCCTTCTCCCAATCCGCGTTGTTGGAGGTCATGGTGCCACTGTACTGACTCCTTGCGCGTCCGATCTGGCGTAAAGGCCGGCGCGGGCCGCCCGGCGTCCCCTCTCGGCCGTGGCGGTGTGGGCTTCGCCGCGAAAGATGGACCCGAAGGTCCCGGTTCGCGGGATCCCAATCCCTCGCGGACGGCGGCGAAGGAAGCCGCTGCGAGATAGCGTTAGGCGGTTGTGCAGCTCCACCCGTAGTGGTGGCACATCCGCATAAACCGGCTGGCGGTGAAGCTTGGCGCTCGTGGAAACAGGCGAAGGCGGCAGCGTAACCCGTGCGGAGGTTGGGCTCCTGTCCGTCGCCGGCGGGACCATCCACGCCGGGTATGGTATGCCGGCGGCCAAACGCCCGCCGTTCACCGGCTCGTTCGGCGCCGGTGTGTCACCGTCGGCAGGGGCCATGGGAAAACTCCGGCACCACTCGACGGGCGCCATGGAAGACAAAGGCGAAAGCGAGGGCGGCGGGCGCAAGGAACAGCGCAGATCCAGCGGCGGGCGCCTGGTGAGAAGGAAGGCTGCGTGCGAGGATGGATGCGAATGGCAAGGTAAGGGACCTCGCCTCTGCCCGTGATTTATAAGATCTGGGGAACCGCGCCCGAAAACTCCACAGCGCGCCAATTAATGTCGCGGCGCCCTACGTCGGGGCGGATGGGCCCGTCGCGCGAAGCGGTCATGCGCCGCGCGCCGCTATCATTCTGACACAATAACGAAGGCGCGGCGCCCGTCCGTCCGCCCCCGTCGCCCACGGCGCTGCGGTCGCCGCGCTGAAAAGCGCGCCCGCTTCGCACGATCTGCGTCCACGATCGCGCCCATTAAATGGCTGGGTTCCTTCACGATGGATGACCCCTCACGAAACTAGAGCCAAGAGCTCAGGACCGACCCTCGCGGGTGCGATCGATGCCCGATCTAAAGCAGGCGGAGCGTGGCTCACCGAGCGAACTTCGAGGGCGGGCCTCGAGCAGCGTGTTCTTGATGACGGTTCCACGTCGGCGAATGCCCTCGGGACCTGCGTCAGAGCGTCGGGTGGGCACGCAGATGCCCTCGATCCGAGGGATTCTTGATCGGTGGCTCAGGGTGGCTCTGACCCGACCACGCGGGCTCCATAGATCAAGCCAAGGCGGGGCACTTTAGTGCCACCCGCAAAAAACCCTACTAATCGGGGTTGGCGACCCTCGAAGGGTTGAGCAGGCGCCTGTTGATTGACAGAGTCGGGGGCGCAGCGCTTCGAGCCCACCCGAGCTCACTGGCTGGGCGCCCCATAGTTCGTGTTCAAGGTCAGCGAGGCGCTAGTCGAGGATCCCATCAGGAGAGCTTCGCCCTCGGTCCCAATCGAACAGGACCGAGCCACCGCCTAGCACACCCGTCAAGCACTCTTATGGACGCGTGTCTCCGGACCACGAGCCGACCCTTATCGAGCAGGGCACGGGCGTCCACTTGAACCACCCGCTAATGACTCGGCGAGGACCCATGATTCGCGACCCGTTCGATGGAGTCATGAGCACTCACCCTCCGCCCCGCGGCGGCGAAGCGCCAGACAAGTCGGAGAGCTCGCCCGATCGCCTTGAGCGGGCCCAGCTCGGGGCACGAGCTGCGGCTACACCTCTGGCGTGCCCGAAAGCAAGCAAATAACGTGCATGGCACCGCCGAGGCCGGTGAAATAGACGCCGAGGCCGGCTGAAACAAACACCTCGCGCCGCGCGCGAAAAACCTTGCAGGAATGCACACACTCCTCAAGGCTTGGCTACACTGGTGCACTAGCGCCCCCAGGCGTCACAACGCGCCAGGAAGAAAGTCCCATCGAGCACCGGCCTTTGTAGGTTCCTACGGATATACCGCAGGCTCGGGGGCTCTTGTCGGGGACAGCCACAGGGTCCCCTAATAACGGAAATCACCCTTTTCAAAAATAACGAGCGAACAAGCAAACTCACGAACCACATATCACACCGCATGCCGCGGCCAAGGCGAAAGGACCCACGGCCCAAAAAGCCCCATCCCGAAATAGCCAATCTGCACCCTCGGCGAACCTCGCCTCGCTCGAGGGCAGCGCCGCATCGAAACCTCCGCCTCGCTCGCCGAGGGCTTGACGCCTCGGGCGAGTTCGCCCGCTCGAGGGCTTGACGCCCCTGAGTCACTCGCTCGAGATCGGCCTTGTGTTCCCGCCTCGCTCGAGGGACCTCCTGCGGCTCGCTCGAGGCCACCAGCCCACCGCACTGCCCCACAGGAGCATTAAATGCTCGCACGTCCGTGGGCGCCGGGTCAAAAGCGAATCCCGCCACGCCGCCTCGACACCGCTCGGGAATCGGATCCCAGCTTCGACAACCAACCCGCACCATCCCCGTACCGGGTCTGAAGGCGGTCATTCTGCATCGGCTGCCTACTCCCCGTACCTCCTTCACGTCGCGCCCCTCGAAGAGGACGGCACCCTCGAGGACGGCCACCACTCCACACCCGCTGACGACGCCGTGACGGCCGAGGGGCGTCACCTCCATCGCCTCCGACCTGGCCATCCCGCCCATCGTGCCGCCATCCCGCTGGGCCATCCCCGCCTTGTAGGGATCCGGTTGACGGGACATCACCACGCCGCCCGCTATGCCTCCGGTCTTCCGCCAGCCCTCGAGCGGTGTCACGGACGGCGATCAAGCGAAGAGCTCCAGCGCTACTACCCTCGAGTCGCTCACAGGGCGGACACGAGTCACCACGACGCTGCCGGGAGCAAGATTAGCCGGACGGCCATCGCGCCCGGCGCGCCATGCCGCCACACCATGCCTAAAGCTAAAACCGCCTCCCTTGGTCTATAAAAGGAGGCGGTCCCCCGCATGAGGGGCGAGATCATCACTTCACACCCACACTCACCCGCATACTCGTTCCCTTTGATATTGGCACTTTGCCTCAATCACTTAGTAGGGACTTGGAGGCCTCTCCTCCTCTCCCGCCTTGCTTGTAGCCCCCCTCTACAGGCACCACGTGCGAATCAATAGCAGCGCCGCGAAATCTCTGGATGTCGACCCACGGTCGGAACCGGGATAAACCCGTGTCCTGTGTTGTCATTTGCACCAACCATCGAGAAGGCGATCACGGTAGTAACTTACTAGTTAGTGTCGACTAATCCTAACCCCCGACAATTAAAACTCACGCGAAGGCGAGTCCAGAGTACAACACATAATTAACATCCAAATCTACCCCGAAGGGTTAATTATTACAAACCATTGTTCATGACAAGATAAGTAAAGGTTCAGAGTTCGAAAACAGCGGAATTAAACTAAAGCGGCGCGAGGAGCATCACAGAGGCATGCCATGATGCCTTCAATCTCTTCCACCCACTCTAGCTCCCGGCCAAAGGGATCTCTCCGTGCCACATATCACCGAACGACACCGGAACAACAGATTCTGACAAGGTCGAGTATACTAATACTCAAGAAGACTTACCCGTCGGATGACTACATCACCAACTCTAGACATGAAAGGCTTTTTGGCCATTGGGGTTTTGTTTTGAAAAGCAACAAAGAGTATGTCCTTACTTTCCGGTTTTAGCATGATTCTAGTTGATTACTCTTTTCTAAATTAGCAAGCTAGGGCAAGCATAAGTTGTGCAAACAATTAATCATACATATTCATCAACTTCCATCATTAGGGATCTCATGGCCAGCGGATAAGTAGTCTCGAGATAACGGTGAGAGGCCGACAATCGATTGATTTAAACCTTGCAAGGTAGACCTAACACACGGTAGGATGCCCCAGGAGGATAACCACCAGGCGGTTCCTCGAAACTCTTCGGATCGGGATCGAATCTCACGGTCTTTTGGTACAGTATCGGTATACCACGCAAGGCACCTGTAATCACCATGCACCACCGTAGCTAGCCGTGAGACGATCCCAAGATGAGTAATAGTAAGATCCCTCACCGCGTCGTTAAGGTACTAGGCTTACCGTGCATCAATTTCCGGAGCAAGTGCTTAGTATGTTCAAACACTTGCCCAGCGAAAGCCATTGAATGGGAGCTCGATCATGCTCTTACCACGTGAGCAATCCATTTTATAAAAATCTTATGATTCCAACATAAGAACCTATTCTGACAAGCATCACTGACTTGTAACATCATACTAGTGTAGACATAGGTACCTAGGATCATGCATCTAGGGTTCCATTCAACTCCTGAACATAAATGCACAAACATCCATAGATAGTTATGTAACTTTTCAAAACACCAATGTAAGGTTAGGTTATTTATTTTATCCAACTCTTGTTGGCCATATTCACCTTAACAAACATTTATTTACTAATTCTTTTCATTAAAGTTAATATATGTGAAGGCTTATTCTTTTAATATTTTCAATAGTGATTGTGTACACATCTATGCAATTAACATTATTAAATCACACCAAACATCATGGGTGTACTTATAGACCCTAATTAAGCTAGGCAACAAATTTAGAAGGTACAAGGAAACAAGGATTATTTTTCCTATTCGATTTCTAATAGAAAGTTTAGGTGCACACCACTTTTAATTGCAAAACAAAATATAAAAACAAGGACAAGGGTCCTTGCTGGCCCTAATGATTCTAAACATGCTCCTGGACCAAACTCCAAGTTTAAAAGAGCCACAAATTAATTATACTCAAAATAATATTTTCTAGCTACCAAAAATATGAGAAAAGCATAATTAAATAAATAAAGTGCTCCTGCACCCTAACTCTTTCCTACTACTTCTCTGGCCTAAAACAAGTCTAGGAACCCAGCATGTTTACTTCAAACACATTTGAAATTTGAACTATGCATTTAAAAGTAAATCTAAGCATAAATCAAGATTAAATATTTCTAGCAGAGATAAAATTATGATAAATACAGGAAAGTTGCCACTAGGCATAACATAAACATAGCCACAAGCTGAGCACAAAAACCTAATTACTTTTAGCTACAAAAATCATTTAGACAGAAATAGAATAAATACAAAGTAATTCATATCAAAAGATCTACATAGTAACTTTGTGCAAATTTTTGTCCAGGCCCTACAAATGATATAACTAGCAACATATCCATAGTTTAGCTCCATAGCCTTTCTATATTTTGAACTACAACAAAATGATGTCAAACTGAATTTGAATTTCTATTCAAAATCTATAAGTCAAAACTATGGTTATGCTTTGCAAAAGTTGTAGGTCTAGTCTCACTGAACCCAACAAAATTGGTTTTACATTTTTCTGATTTCTCTATGAATTTCTAGGATTTTTCTAAGGCACTGGACTAAACTGCTAGAAAACTAAGTTTCAAATCCTTGCATCTAGGTCCCTGGGTTCACAACTATACCCTCAGCTTTTACAAATGTGCCCTTGCCGGCGGCGGGGAGTTCGCCGGCGGTGATCCACGGCCGGGGGTGGTCAACATGCTGCACAGGGGCGCGATTGGACTCACCGCGGATCGATTGGCGGTGGTGGCGTGGCCGGAGGTGATGCCGGCGAGCGGCGGCGGCGAGGCCGCGGCGGCGCTCCCGCCTCGGCTCGGATTTTGCGACGGCGCAATGTAGATGAACAAGCGGCCGTGGGAGCTTCTCTAGGTCCTAGGGGAGGTGCTTGGTGGCTTGGCCGGCGATGGGAGCGGGCGGAGGGGCATGCTCACCGTGGCGGCGGCAATGGCGGGCGGAGTGGTGCGCGTGGGGGCGGAAAGGGCTGCCTTTTATAAGCGGGCAGCGCACGAGGGTGAGCGGGTGTTGCCTCGGTGCTCGGGAGGCGAGTTAAGGGGTACGCTGGCGACCAACGCCATGGCGTGGCCGTGAGGGAACGCGGGGTCCGACCGGGAGCAGGCGAGCGGGCGCGTTTAGGGACGCGTCCGAGGGGATCCGCTCGGGGGCCGCGGACACCATCATGGGTCTCGGCCGGCCGACCGGCCGGGGCCCGGACGCCGGGCGGGCGTGCGGTATGCCGAGCGCCCGCGCGTGGCGCCCACAGGCTCGCTCTCGATCCAATTGAATCGCCCAAGTTTGAATGCTTCAAACTCTTGAATTTCGAACTACACTAAAAAATCTATAGATAGGACTATTGTAGACTGATCAAAGCTCTACACCATAGGCCCTACCCGAGCTCAAATTGATCTCGAATTGATGGAGAAAATTAGATGCCAATCATAGAATTCTCGCCCCGATGAACAAGAGTTGGTTGACTTGAGTTTTTGAGCTATTTCTCCTCCGAATTTCAAATGCCAACCTGAAGATGAAATGTGTCCCTCACAATTCTACACAACTTTCACATTGGTAGAATTTTGAGTGTTTAGACAAAATTTGGAGAACGTGGCCAAAGTTCCAGAATGACATGTTGACATCAAGGGGTTTGTCCCCCTTAGCTAGGGTTTTGATCAATGGGACTTGTGTTGGCTTGTCGAAGGTGCTCAAGGGGGTGTGTTAAGGAGGTTTTCAGGGTGATGGCCCAGGTTGACCATGATTTGACCATAGTCAACTGTGTTGACCAACACTTAGGGTTAATTAAAAACCTGGGACGTCACAATCCAGGACCAGGAAGCAGCTCGCCTCGTGGTCGTTCCTCACCCGCGAAGGCGTTGACTTGCGCCATCGCCGCCTGGGGCCATCGCATGTCGGAGGAGCCTCGAGTGTCACTGGGAGCTCGCCACCACCCACGCCACCTCCTCCACCCCTACCGCCATGGAGAGTGTCGTGCGGAGCTTCCCCCTACGGCAATGGAGATTCGCATGAGCTTGGGCTCCCCAAGGCGGGCGGCAGCCCGGCGGAGCTTGGGCTCCCCAACCGGCCATGGAGGGGCCGCGCGGATCTCGCCGTCGTACGTCCCAGGAGCTCGCCTCTGTCGATCTCGACCACGACTCCGGCCGCCCAGCCTTGCGGCGGTGGCGCTCCAGCTCTGATCCGGCGACCGTGGCGGTGGTGCTCGGGAAGCTTCCACCGTCCGGCCATAGATCCTGCCCCGCACGCTCTAGCTTCCTTCGGACCCGTCTGTTCGACCGACGGTTCGGCGGTACATGCAGGTGGGCCCAGAGGTGGGTACGCCTGGCGGGTAAGGCGGCATGTAACCAAAGTATTACCTTTTTAGCAGAAACGCTCCTCAAATTGTGATTCTATGGGTCTTCCACCCTATCCACTCCAAATACGTGACAGGTGGATCCAGTGTGAGGGGTAAGGCGGGTCCGAATTGGGTGAGAAAGATTTATAAAATTATTGGAAATAGAGTATTTTTTATCGTCAATTGCCATATTTTGGCAGGAGTTCGGTCTTCGTTGCTGGTTGACAAGCCAGGAGGCTACGCTTGCGGGCCCACATGTCGGCGGAACAACACGGCCGTCTGACCGTTGGAAGACGGCCGCGCTCTAACGTCCAAATGGGAGACACCTCTCGGACCGTGTAGCGTGCAACTCCAAAGCCGGCGCAGGGAATGAGGAAATACCATCATATACTCCGTACGCTGCTACAGTGTACTGAGTGCTAGAGTGTTTTTCCCTCGTTTTTATAAATATAAAAAATAGAGTTTTTTTCTTATTCGTCGCCTCGTCGCCGGTTGCCAGATTTTGGCAGGAGTTCGGCCTTCGATGGAACCTGATGATACTTGGGCCACGAAATTTGACGATTTCCCTCCACTCTCTCCGTTGTTGGTTGACAGACCGACCAGTGGGATCTTCCATCAACATATTACTGATGTGTCACCTGTATGGGCTTTTTGTCAACGATCGTGGACGAGCATTCGGTCCTGGCTTCTCATTTCTCAAGCTCATATATTTTTCCCCTTCTGACAGGCAATTGCCTGCAATATAAAATTCCTTCTAAAGAAAACCCGATGTCCTTGCAACAAACCGGGATGACGGTGTGCTGTGCAAACAATTAATCATCAGGAATTCCACTTGGCCGGCTCGAGCATTTTTCTGATATCTTAAATCCTCTGTTTCCTGTCGGCGGCAACGCTTCGTCCGTGTTCGTCAGAATTCTGAACCTGAACCTGAACCTGAACCTGAACCTGAGCCACGTTCTCTGCTGACTTCCTCCGTAGATAAACTTTTCTTAGTTCTCCGTCAACGGCTACCACGGCACACGGAAAAGGCAACCTCTTTTCGTTCACCTGGTAGGCTGGTACCACTGCACTAGCTGCTACACTGTCATCAGCCCATGCCATGGCAAATCGATCGATCTTGCATCGTTTGCTGCTGGAATCGGAGACCGGAAATCTCTCTCCATCAGCCGAATTATTTCGGCATACAGTTTCTTGCAAGAGTGTGGTAGAAGCAAGCCATGCCAGATTGGAAGCTTTTTTTGCCTTTTTTTTTGTGAACCAGGCTTCATTCATCGATTAAGCAGTATCATTACAATCGATCTGTAGACAAGTCTGCAAGAAGCTAGGGGTTGGGACACCCAAACAGAGGCTACTCCAGAAGTAGGAGGGTTCCTAGCACATTCATGAGCAGCAGAATTAGCGGACCTACGTACATGCTTGACTATGAACGAAGAGAAGCCCGCCACGTGATCTTGAACGTCCAGAAGGATCGAGGCAATCATCGATCTTCCATTTTCCCGTGAATGCCACAGGGATACCAGCTCCTTGGAATTAGTTTCCACAATTACTCCCTCTTGAGTTCCTGGTGGGATGAGTCGGACGCCATCCCGTAAAGCCTCCGCCTCAGCGATCAAGGCCGAGGCGACAGAGTGAAGGCGTCGTGCTGAAGCTTTAACAAGGAGTCCTGCAGCATCTCGGATGACAGCTCCCGTAGCTCCTACTGAATCAGAAGTGTGGAAGGCACCATCAATATTAACTTTTATGCAGCCAAAGGGAGGCTTCTCCCACTTTTCCGTTCTCTGACCCAAATCCGACAACGGGCACTGTAGCCTGTCCGGCAAGAGTTGAAGACAGGCATCCGCAGCCCATTCTATCGCCAATTTCGGATCGATCGCCTCTTTGCCATGCTTTCTGTCATTTCGGCTATTCCAGAGCGACCACATTCCACACAAAATGATGCCCCGATCAGTGCCAGAGCATACCGAGTCGTTCATCAGGTCCTCAGTCCAAGTTCGTGGACAGAGCCTTGGTAACTTGATGTGTCACACCTGATTTTCCGAAGAAAAACCAAATACATCTCATATGTGCGCCAGGATCAAATTTACACACATATGATAGACGTCATGAGTGAAATATCAATAAACAGCAATAAAAACGTACAAGGGTTAAACCATTACATTATCTCTTTATTACACTCAGACGTTAGACTCGAAGGACTTTACAACGATCAAACGATAACTATGAAGACGCGACTCCATCTTCATCTTCCATGTGCACATGACCTGGGCACGCAAGCCTCGTAACTCATCGTAGTCGCTGAAGTACTCTTCTCCGTTCTCCTCGAACAAGGTAAGCAAGGGTGAGCACACTTATGGTTGGAGCTCAGCAAGTGGGGGAAGATGCAAGGCTATCAAGGACAGGCTAAGGTTTTGCAGCGGTTAGCATTTTAATGTTTGTCAAATTTTATTAGCAAGCACCTATTTACTAGGTGTAAGTTTATACCAACCCACTTAAGTATTTAGGAAAGCATCTCATCTCAGAACCACAAGAACCATGATTTAATTCCATCTTTATGTCTGATTATCATGTGAGGGTCCAGGCCGCTCTTGACCGTGAGCACGGCTGATCGATCAGTTTTACACTCTGCAGAGGTTGTACACTTTCACCACAGCTCGCGTAAAGTTTCAAGAACTTTGAACCCAACCACGCATGTGCTGATCAGGCACAATACCACACTTCCGAGGTGTGATTGCATAGAGACGCTACGAAGCCTTTACAAAGGTATGCAGAAGACCAACAACCCGCCGATTCTAGCCAGTGAGCGGACCATAACTCTCCCTAGTGGACAGCACCTTAGCAAAGGCTGCGGCCAAGAGGACCGCTATACCCTTCAACTCCGCCCCTGTGCTCTTTCGGATAAGGTCAGATAATTCCACACTCCTAATTAATTGGCTAAGCGAGCCATATGGACTGTGGTTGCACTGCTTTTCTGGGTGGTTCTCCATGTTCGATTAAACCATATGATCTTGTTATTAACCATAAGCACACACATATATATATCACCAAAGTTATCATGATCAACATTCATCATATTGTAAAGATTCATTTTAACCAACCCAAAATATAGTAACTAAGCATTTCTACCCAAAACATTTATTTAAAAGGGTTGTCCAAGGTAAAGGGATAAAATCTAGTCATGTCCTTAAAAAGGTGATTTTCCCATCAATTTAATGCAATACAACAATTAAAAGTAAACTTAGTTATCATGCAAGTTGTGTGGTACAAAATAGATTATGCAGGGGAGAAGTCCACTTGCCTTCCTTGCTTAAACACCGGGTTCTTCTTCAAAAACTTGATCTTGATCCACTTCAACTGACTGCTCACTTGAAACTGGCACGATGTCTACGAGCACACAAGAAAGTATATAATAAACAAAACAACACACCAAGCATGAAAAGCTTAAAGGGAGAACAAGGTTTAGCTCTAGGAACACGAACTCAAAACACACGGAACTATCGGAGATTTGGATGATCACAAACAAAAGCTAGCTATGTGCTTGGTATATTTTAATTGAATAAAGATGTGCATAGGTTATTTAGAAATACCCTATTTATAATTAAGCAAGTTATATTTGTATTTAAAAGGCGATGTAAACTTAGTCCAATTTTATTTATAAATATTCGAGTATGATTTATGCAATTTAAACATTTAATTTAAAAGAAGCATGTAAAAGCATCTAGGTGTTCATCTTTATATTTCGAGTTCAACTAATCAAATTATAATTCAAAAACACATTTATGTTCATATTAATCAAATTAATATTTAATTATGAAAACTCGAGATATAGCCTATGTTGCTTATATTTAGGAAGCAAATTGCATAAACATTAATCAAATTAAGTTTGATTATGAAAACCAAGGTATATATCTAATTAGCTTTTAATTGAAAGAATTATTTAACTAGTATTAATCATATTAACTTTCTTATGAAAACACGTGTTGAACTCTAATTAGATTTTAATTAGAAAAACATGTGTATAAGGATTTAATCATATTTTAATATTTAAACAAATCATAAAACAAAGAACATGTTCAACATTGGTCCTAACACGTAGTTTGAGTTGATATGAACCTAACGCAACATGAAACGGTGGAAACGGAGCTAAAACGCAAAAGATACAGCCAAAACAAGATTCTAAAACTGACGGGCTTGAAAAGACGGTCGCATAGACACTAAGAACGCTTAAAACGGATAAAAGACGGAAAAGATATGGCTAAAACAAGGTTCAGGGGCTTTTCTGTGAAGAAACAGGTGTCGTGGTGTTTATGAAAGATTCCGTGGACTAGAAATAATTATACATATACATAACAGAGGCGTTTATATGCAAAAAGGAATGAAAAGGACCTCTGATGAAGGAATCTAGGAAAACCAGGGGCTAGATCATAAAAACAGGGACCTATATGAAAGGATCTTTAATGGTGGAAGGACCATGTAAAAAGGAAAAGAACAGGGGCCTAAGCGCAAAACTGCGGCTGACAGCGGGAGACGCCGACGCTGGCGCACGTGGCACGCCGGATCGCCGGGCGGCCGACGTGGCGCCGACGCCGTGGACCGCCGTGGACTCGGTCACGGGTGCACGGTGGACCGACTCATCAAACGGCGGGTACGCGATCTCGCCGCTCATTGCGGATCGGGCGGTCGGACGCGGCACGCCGAGACGGCGGCGCACGGCCGGCATGCGGCGGCGCCGAGCGGGAAGCTCGCCGGAGCATCGCGGAGAAGGCGTTCTCGAGCTATGGTGCACCATTTGCGACGTGGTTTGAACCGGGAGAAAGAGAAGGACGGCGCGGAGCTCACCAGGGCTCATGACGGCGGTGGAGCGGCGGAGATGACGTGCTGGCCGGAGGCGGACGGCGGCTCGTGACGCCGCAGGGAGGGGTTCGGCCTCGGTTCTCTGGCGTCGCGGTGAGGTCCTGGTAGTCCCGCGAGTGCCACGGAAGAAAGAGGAGGGTGAGATCGGACGACAAGGCAAAAGGTGGTCAGGCAGAGCGCTTCACCCCGCGGCGCGTGTACTCGTGCGGCTTGGCGGGAGAAGAAGGGTTCCGGGGCGCCGGGTCTTCGTGCGAACGGCGCAGACGTCGAGCGAGGACGAGGAGGACCCGAGGAGGTGCACACCGCCGAGGGACGTTGGTGAGGAAGATCGAGAATGGCGGGTCCGACAGCAGTGCGGTTCGGCTACGGCGGCGACGATGCTCGCTCGGTCGACGGAGAGCGGACTGGGATGCGAGGAAGGCTCGATGAGCGACAAAGCGAAGAAGAAGAAAGAAGAGAAGCAGAGGCACTTCACCGTCGGCGGAAAAGCTCGGGCGACCAACAATGGTGCGGGCGAATTCGATTCGGGCGCGGCGCGAGGGAGGAGAGGGCGTGCCTGGTGCGAAAAGGGCGAGGCAGGGCTCGATCACGTTTTATAGGGCAAGGAGGAGGGAGCGACTGTGGCCAATTGGCCATCAATGGCCATGGCGGCCAGCGGGTGGATTGCAATCAAGGAGGCGCCCTTGATTAGAATGAAACGGAGGGAGTTGATGGCGGGTGAGTGAAGGCCGAGCACAAATGCCTAATGATTGACGGCTTGAAGGCGAAGGGGCGCAGGAGAAGCGCCAGAACGGCCCGGCCTTCAAAGCAAAGTGCGCAGGCGAGACAGGGGAGAGGACTGAAGGTTGGGGGAGGTTCTGGCGCGCGGGGCCCGGTTGGCGGTGAGAGAAGAGGGAAGGGGAGGTAGAGTGGGCCGGCGGGGTGTTTGGGCTGGAGGAAAAGAAGCTGGGCCGCGCGATAAGAGAGCGGGAGATGGGCCTCGGGCTGAAAAAGGAAAGGGAGGGAGAGAGAGGGTTTGGGAGGTTTTTTTTTCCAAAACCTCTTCTTCTTTTCAAACTTTTTCAAACTTAAACACTTTCAAACACTTTTTCAAACATTCAAACAAACTTTAAAACTTTTAAAACTTCACTCCATCACACATAAACCATGCAAACAAAATATGATGCACAAGCACTTGTTGCCTCTAAAATTATTCAAAAGTGATATTTAAATAATTAAAAGACCAAATTTATTTGATAGATTATTTATTCCTTAGAAAACAAAAACTAAAACACCATGTTGCTACATTATTTTAATGATGGAAAAAAAATTAGGGTGTTACAAATCTACCCCCCTTAAAAAGAATCTCGTCCCGAGATTCGGAGAGATTGGAAAGGAAACTAAGGGTACTTCTTCTATAAGCTCATCTTGAACATTGAATTCTTTCGGCAGTCATATCTCCTTCACTTTTCTTCATCTTGATTCATTTTTTCGTCCTTCTTGGACGGGGTGGTAGCAACAACTTCAATCCTATCTCCTTGTGGGCTGGTTAAGAGTACTGACTTCTTGGCACACAGAATTATTCCATCACATTCGCCTAACCAATCCATTCCAAGTATCACATCTATTCCACTAGATGTAAGAACTACTAGATCAGCTTAAAAATCTATTCCCCTGATTTTAAGATTGACCCGTGGGCATACATAAGCGGATTTCATTTCACCGTTCGGGGAACTAATCAGCAAATGTGTCTTCATAGAACTCATAGGTATATCATGCTTTGCCATGAATTGTTCAGTAATGAATGAATGCGATGCTCCGGAATCAAATAAAATTGTTCTTTGTACGAGTTGACAGAGAACGTACCCAGCACAACACCTGGAGCGTCTTGAGCTTGTTCACTCGTCACATGATTCACTCTTCCACGTGCGTAGTTCTGTTGACCTCTGTTACCTCGATGAGTAGAATTCCCGATGCGAGCTTGTGATAACGGTCGTCCAAACCCTTGACCATTGCCTTTCTGAGGAGTCTGCATGTTGCGCTTCGGGCAGATGTTGGCATAATGTCCGACTTCTCCACAATTGAAACAACCATTAGGACGAACCGGAGAGTTGTTTCTCACTGGTGCTCTTGAGCGATCTTGATGATGACTTGGAGCATGTGGTGTCTGCTGGCTTGAGTGCTGAGGTTGTTGAGTTGAGTGCTGCAACTGTAAATTCTGAGTATAATTTCCACTTGATCCACCAGAGTGAAACTGAGAACTCTGAGATGAGTTGAAGCGGGCATGTGTTCGGATCGTCCATGAGACTTGAACTTGCGCTTCTGTTCACCAAGTTCCATACGTTTATTCTCCAAACCTATAGCTTTGTTCAGCAACGTCTAAAAGTTGGGAAATGTATGGCTCTGCAACTGATAGTTGAGTGGTCCAATCAATCCATCCAAGAATCTTTCCCGCTCTTGGGATCGGTGTTGACTTCATCAGAGCACAACGACGGTGAGTGAACTTGTCGAGATACTCTCGATGGAGACATGTTTCCTCGTCAAGCACGTAAATTCCTTTTGCTTAAGCTTTATCACTCCCGAAGGTATGTGATATGTACGGAAGTTATCTCAATTCACCAAGTAATAGTATTGGGAGCTGCATGTGCAACGATATGCATCCCACCAATCAGCTTGCTCATGTCAACTGCTTGCAAAGATAAAGGACCATCTCTCGGTCGGTGCACTGAACGATCTCAAGTTTCTTGGTAACTGTCTTCAACCAGTCATCGGCATCCAAAGGATCAGAGGAGTGGGAGTAGGTAGGAGGGTGGTGGCTCATAAACTCCTTATGCTTATCCCTCGGCTGTGACGGAGGTGGAGGAGGGGGTGCTGGTTGGTTCTGTTGAGCTTGTAGGTTCTGGATGGTGGCAGTGAGGTTTTGCAACAGCTGGGTTTGAGCGGCAAGGAATTGCTGAAATGCGATCCATATGGTTAGCGGTGGGGTGGAGGTGGTGGTGCTTGCGCTTGCTGATTAGCTATGTGAGCACGGATCACCGTAAACGTCTTGTCCTCCTCCTGACCTGGTTTGTACCATCTGATTGTCAAATTATTTCAGACAAGAACATTGAACTGATGTATGAGGAGATAAACTCGAAAAGATGAAGCAGCATGAATTTCAAAACTAAGACAGATTCTGATAGCTCAAGATATGATAAAAACAGTGATGTTGTGTCAAAGAGTTGTGCAAAAGGGTTTTTACTTCAACCATCTTGTATGATAGATAAAGAAAAAGATAACCCAGATTTGAACCCAAACTATCTTTACTAACCTAACAATTTATTTCTTTTGCATTTGTGGCCATCACTCCACAATACAACTCACACAAGCAAATATCCAAATCAACCATGTATTCAAACAACAAACATTAGCACAACGATCGTCCTCACAGAAACATTTTTATCGAAGTTGATAAGAGGTAGGCAGTCTAAGATCTTATTTTAGACAACACCGATGGTGGGGATCCAGCTGATAGAACAAGATCCAAACTTAGTATAGATCAAAACAAAAAGATGTTTTATTTTAAAAGAAATAAAGAATAAATTAGATTTTATACGTAAATAAGTCAATTTTGAAGGATGATAGGCTTTCTAGAACATGAATCCTTACTTTTCGACCATTTCTAACTTAAGGTCAAGGTCCTCGGTCATTATCGCCTGATACCACTCTGTCACACCTGATTTTCCGAAGAAAAACCAAATGCATCTCATATGTGCGCCATGATCAAGTTTACACACATATGATAGACGTCATGAGTGAAATATCAATAAACAAAGAATAAAACGCATAAGGGTTAAACCATTACATTATCTCTTTATTACACTCAGACGTTAGACTCGAAGGTCTTTACAACGATCAAACGATAACTATGAAGACGCGACTCCATCTTCATCTTCCACGTGCACATGACCGGGGCACGCAGCCTCGTAACTCATCGTAGTCGCTGAAGTACTCTTCTCCAAAGTGTTCTCCTCACGAGCAGCGGGTAAGCAAGGGTGAGCACACTTATGGTTGGAGCTCGCAAGTGGGGAAGATGCAAGACTATCAAGGATGTGGTAAGGTTTTGCATGTTAGCATTTTAATGTTTGTCAAATTTTATTAGCAAGCACCTATTTACTAGGTGTAAGTTTATACCAACCCACTTAAGCATTTAGGAAAGCATCTCATCTCAAAACCACAAGAACCATGATTTAATTCCATCTTTATGTCTGATTATCATGTGAGGGTCCAGCCGCTCTTGACCGTGAGCACGGCCGATCGATCGCTTTACACTCTGCAGAGGTTGTACACTTTCACCACTCGCGTAAAGTTCAAGAACTTTGAACCCAACCACGCATGTGATCACACAATACCACACTTCCGAGGTGTGATTGCATAGGGACGCTTCTGAAGCCTTTACAAAGGTATGCGTAAGACCAACAACCCATGACGCATTCTGGAAGTGAGCGGACCATAACCCTCCCTAGTGGACAGCACCTTAGCAAAGGCTGCGGCCAAGAGGACCGGCTATACCCTTCAACTCCGGCCCCTGTGCTCCTTTCGGATAAGGTCGGATAATTCCACACTCTAATTAATTGGCTAAGCGAGCCATATGGACCGTGTGGTTGCACTGTTTTCCTGGGTGGTTCTCCATGTTCCGATTAAACCATATGATCTTGTTATTAACCATAAGCACACATATATATCACCAAAGTTATCATGATCAACATTCATCATATTGTAAAAGATTCATTTTAACCAACCCAAAATATAGCAACTAAGCATTTCTACCCAAAACATTTATTTAAAAGGGTTGTCCAAGGTAAAGGGATAAAATCTAGTCATGTCCTTAAAAAGGTGATTTTCCCATTAATTTAATGCAATACAACAATTAAAAGTAAACTTAGTTATCATGCAAGTTGTGTGGGACAAAATAGATTATGCAGGGGGAGAAGTCCACTTGCCTTCCTTGCTTAAACACTGGGGTTCTTCTTCAAAAACTTGATCTTGATCCACTTCAACTGGCTGCTCACTTGAAACTGGCACGATGTCTACGAGCACACAAGAAAGTATATAATAAACAAAACAACACACCAAGCATGAAAAGCTTAAAGGGAGAACAAGGTTTAGCTCTAGGAACACGAACTCAAAAACACACGGAACTATCGGGAGATTTGGATGATCACAAACAAAAGCTAGCTATGTGCTTGGTATATTTTAATTGAATAAAGATGTGCATAGGTTATTTCAGAGAAATACCCTATTTATAATTAAGCAAGTTATATTTGTATTTAAAAGACGATGTAAACTTAGTCCAATTTTATTTATAAATATTCAAGTATGATTTATGCAATTTAAACATTTAATTTAAAAGAAGCATGTAAAAGCATCTAGGCGCTCATCTTTATATTTCGAGTTCAACTAATCAAATTATAATTCAAAAACACATTTATGTTCATATTAATCAAATTAACATTTAATTATGAAAACTCGAGATATAGCCTATGTTGCTTTTATTTAGGAAATTGCATAAACATTAATCAAATTAAGTTTGATTATGAAAACCAAGGTATATATCTAATTAGCTTTTAATTGAAAGAATTATTTAACTAGTATTAATCATATTAACTTTCTTATGAAAACACGTGTTGAACTCTAATTAGATTTTAATTAGAAAAATATGTGTATAAGGATTTAATCATATTTTAATATTTAAACAAATCATAAAACAAAGAACATGTTCAACATTGGTCCTAACACGTAGTTTGAGTTGATATGAACCTAACGCAACTTGAAACGGTGGAAACGGAGCTAAAACGCAAAAGATACAGCAAAACAAGATTCTAAAACCGACGGGCTTGAAAAGACGGTCGCATCGGACACTAAGAACGCTTAAAACGGATAAAAGACGGAAAAGATATGGCTAAAACAAGGTTCATGGGCTTTTCTGTGAAGAAACAGGGTGTACAGGGTGTTTATGAAAGATTCCAGGGACTAGAAACATAATTATACATATAAACAGAGGGGTTTATGTGCAAAAAGGAATGAAAAGGACCTCTGATGAAGGAATCTAGGAAAACCAGGGGCTAGATCATAAAAAACAGGACCTATATGAAAGGATCTTTAATGGTGGAAGGACCGCATGTAAAAGGAAAGAACAGGGCCTAAGCGCAAACCGCGGCCGACAAAGTGCGGAGACGCCGACGCGGCGCTTACGTGGCACGCCGTCAGGATCGCCGGGCGGCCGACGTGCGGCCGACGCCGGGTGGATCAAGGCTGTGGACCTGGTCACGGGTGCACGGTGGACCAGACTCATCAAACGGCGGGTACGCGATCTCACCGTTCATTGCGGATCTGGCGGTCGCGGACGCACGCGAGACGGCGCACACGGCCGGCTTAGCGGCGCCGGCGGAAGCTCGCCGAGCATCACGGAGAAGGCGTTTCTCGAGCTATGGTGCACCATTTGCGACGTGGTTTGAACCGGAGAAAGAGAAGGATCGGCGGAGCTCACCAGGCTCGTTGACGGCGGTGGAGCGGCGGAGATGACGTGCAGCGGCTGAGGCGGACGGCGGCTCGTGACGCCAGGGGGAGGGCGGCCTCGGCTCGGCGGCTCTCGGCGCCGCGGTGAGGTCCCGTAGTCCCGCGAAAGTGCCACGGAAGAAAGAGGAGAGGTGAGATCGACCGGGGCGCAAAAGGTGGCGGTGAGCGCTTCACCTCGGCGGCGGCGGTACTGTGCGGCTCGGTTGGCGGGAGAAGAAGGGTTCCGGCGCGTCTTCGTCGAACGGCGCGGATGTCGAGCGAGGACGAGGAGGACCCGAGGGGTGCACACCGCCAGAGGGGACGTTGGTGAGGAAGATCGAGAATGGCGGGTCCGACGGCGTGCGGTTCGCTACGGGCGGCGAGACGATGCCGCTTTCGGTCCGGCGACGGAGAGCGGACTCGACGAGAGGAAGGCTCGGTGAGCGACAAAAGCGAAGAAGAAGAAGAGAAGCGAGGCACTTCACCGCGCGGAAAAGCTCTGCGACCAACAATGGTGCGGCGACCGGAATTCGATCTCGACGGGCGGCGTCGCGAGGGAGGAGAGGTGCGGGCGTGCTCGGTGCGAAAAGGGCGAGGCGGGGCTCGATCTCGTGTTTTATAGGGCAAGGAGGGGAGGAGCGGCGACAGGCCAAATGGCCATCAATGGCCATGGCGGACAATGGTGGATTGCAATCAAGGAGGCGCCTTGATTAGAATGAAACGGAGGAGTTGATGGCGGTGAGTGAAGGCCGAGCACAAATGCCTCATGATTGACGGCTTGAAGGCGAAGGCGCGAGAAGCGCCAGAACGGCCGGCGGCCTTCAAAGCAAAGTGCGGTGGCAGGGGACAGGGAGAGGTAAGGTTGGGAGGTTCTCAATGGCGGGGCCCGGTTGGCGGTGAGAGAAGAGGGAAGTGGAGGTAGAGTGGGCCGGTGGGGTGTTTGGGCCGGAGGAAAAGAAGTCGGGCCGCGATAGAGAGAGCGAGATGGGCCTCTGAAAAGGAAAGGGAGGAGAGAGGGTTTGGGAGGTTTTTTCCAAAACCTCTTCTTCTTTTCAAACTTTTTCAAACTTAAACACTTTCAAACACTTTTTCAAACATTCAAACAAACTTTAAAATTTTTAAAACTTCACTCCATCACACATAAACCATGCAAACAAAATATGATGCACAAGCACTTGTTGCCTCTAAAATTATTCAAAAGTGATATTTAAATAATTAAAGACCAAATTTATTTGATAGATTATTTATTCCTTAGAAAACAAAAACTAAAACACCATGTTGCTACATTATTTTAATGATGGAAAAAAAATTAGGGTGTTACATGATGCCTGTCAGTTCCCGGAGCTTCACCCAATAGCGTCGGGCGAAAGTGCATTCCAACAGAACATGGAAAGTTGATTCCTCAGCTGCTCCACAAAAATCACAGACTGCCAGCTGCTCAATATGTCGACGGTGAAGGTTAACTTTGCAAGGCACGTACTCATGTGAAACCCTCCACCAGAAGACTCGGACTTTTGGGGGTATCTTTGCAGCCCAGATTTTCTTCCAAAGAGGATTGTTATTTCCCAGCGAATGAGATGATCGCCCTGTTCTGAAATCCCTATCTTGGGCCTCCTTCTCAACTAGGGCGCAGAGGGCCGAAAATGCCTCTCGCCCTCCCATGCCCAAAGGTCTTCACATCCCCTGCCCAAAGGAATGCGCCTAACCAACTGGGCGTCGAAAGGCAGCAGGTTCTGAGATAGGGCTTGTTCATTCCAGGATGCATCACCTGCATCCATCAGATCACAAACGGACTTTGCAGTTCCACCATCTCTCTGACAAATGGGCTTGCGTCCAATTGCTTCAGGGATCCAGCGATCAGACCAGATGTCAGTGGTTGTACCATCTCCACCCGCTGATCGCACCGGCCTGTGGCTCTACGTCCTGCAAGGATAGCTCGCCAAGTGTGTGACGAATTCTTTTTATTCCTGGCTGACAAGGATTCTCCTTGATGAAAGTACTTGCCCTTCGGCACCCGGGCACACAAGGATTCAGGATTGGTCATTAGTCTCCATCCTTGTTTGCCCAGCATGGCAATGTTGAAGGCCTTAATATCCTTGAAACCCATCCCTCCGTGGCATTTTGGAAGGGTGATATCAGTCCATTTCCTCCAGTGTATTCCACGGCGGTCAAATTTGGTACTCCACCAGAAGTTAGAAGTGGCCGTGGTGATTTTCTTGCAGGTTGTTGGAGACAGCAGAAAGCAGCTCATGGAGTATGTGGGGATTGCCTGCGCCACCGATTTAATTAGGGTTTCACACCCTGCACAGCTCAGCAGCTTCTCCCCCCATCCCCCCATCAAGCCTTTTATCTTGCTAGGTATATGTTCAAAGGCCTCATGTCATGCCTCACCGCAGAGGAAGTCCCTGTACTTTTCACAGCGCCGTAATACCGAGCATTTTTCATTTCCTCCTTCATCTGCTCATCACAATTGGCACTAAAGAAAATGGCCGACTTGGACATGTTGACCATCTGACCGGAGGCTTGCTGATAAGAATGCAAGATCTGCATTAGTCTTTGCCCCCCTCTCTCACTTGCTTGGGTGAAGACGAGGCAATCATCCGCGAGGAGCAGGTGGGAGACCCATGGTGCATGGATCCCCACGCGTACTCCTTTGGCTAGAAATTGTGGCCCTGTGGATTTTAGCATACAGGATAGACCTTCAGCACAAAGGAGAAATAAGTAAGGGGATATAGGGTCACCTTGTCTGATACCCCGTGTTGGTCTGAAAATTTCCGAGAAGTGACCATTCACCCTGACCGAGAAAGTCACAGATTCCACACATTTCATGATTAGGGACACTAATTCCTCCCAGAATCGCATTTGCAGCATGATGCAGCGCAAGTATGGCCACTCGACACGATCATAGGCCTTCGCCATATCAAGTTTGATTGCACATGCTCCTGTTTTGCCCTTTTATGCTTCAGGTAATGAATCGATTCATAAGCAACCAATACATTATCAGTTATCAGTCTCCCAGGGACAAAAGTCGATTGTTCATCTGAGATAATGTCATCTAAAATCCCTCGAAGACGGTTTGAGATCACTTTTGAGCAGATCTTGTACATCACGTTACACAACGCAATTGGTCTGAATTGGGTGAGCTCTTGAGGGTTCCTGACCTTAGGAATAAGAACAAGGACCGTGCTGTTGACTATTTCAGGCATATCTCCACCGTTTAGGAAAGTAAGCACAGCATGGCAGACATCCGCTTTAACCAGAGACCAATGCTTTTGGAAAAAACCTGCCGTGAAACCATCTGGGCCCGGTGCCTTGTTAGGCTTCATGGAGAACAAGGCCTTTTCCACTTCAGGTTCAGTGAATGGGGCACCAAGGACGACATTCATCTCATCCGAGACCTTCCTCGGGACACACCAGACCACCTCCTCCGGTCTAGTATTCTCCTGGGCAGTAAAGAGATGCTGGTAGAAATTAGCCGCCATGGCTTCCAACTCCTCCTGATGCGAGCACAAAGTGCCATCTGCCCGTTTCAGCGAGGAGATCTTGTTCGCCCGAGTGTGTTGCTTGGCCTTGGCCTCAAAGAAACCCGTGTTACGGTCTCCCTCACGCAACCAATCTACTCGCGAACGCTGCTTTTCCAGCACTTCTTCCCGGGCCAAGAGTTCCGCAATGCGCTTGGCAATGTCCCGCTCTTCCCTGGTTGGACCTCTACGTATCGATTGATGACGTAGTTCTTCTAGTCTGCATCTCAAGCTCCTTAGATCATTGCGAACAGAACCGAATTCATTCATGTCCCAATGGCGCAGCACCCTCTGAAGGCCACCCAAGTTGCTATGGACATCTTCTAGCGAACGACAACCCTTTTCCCACGCCGCATCCACTAAATCTTCATAGGAAGAATGCCGCTGCCACATGTTTTCGTATCTGAAAGGACGTGCACGACGAGGGCCATGCACTACTGAACTTTCCAACTTGATCTTAATAACACAGTGATCGCTTTCAGTAGTCTGTACATGAGTAACAGACGAATTGCCAAACAAATCAAGCATCTTCTCATCAGCTAGGGCACGGTCCAGTCGGACTTTTATATTGTGTTCATTCTCCCTTCTGTTGTCCCAAGTGTATGGCACCCCCGAATAGCCCAGATCGGTAAAGCCACAGTACTGGATCACTTCCCTGAAACTCTCCATCTTCCACTCCTCCCAGTCATTACCACCAAATTGTTCATGATCAAAGAGGGTTTCATTAAAATCCCCAGCACATAGCCAAGGCAAATCAGATTCATTTCGGAGGAAACGGAGCATACGCCACGACTCCTTTCGCTGGCACCTTTTTGGATCTCCATAGAAGCCAGTGAACCGCCACCTCCTTCCTGATGCATTGTCCTCCGTTACCCACATATCAATGTGGTATTTGGAGTAGGTTTTTAGCTCCATTGACACCTCGTTTTTCCACATCATCACAAGACCCCCACTACGACCGTCACAGCTGACCCCAAAAGAGTTGGGAAAGCCAAAACTCTATTTTAGGTCTTGGGAGCGAGTAGCACTCATTTTTGTTTCCGACAAGAAGAGCACCACGGGATTATGTATACCCACAATGTTGCGGATATCACGAACTGCCTCGGGCCTCCCACAGCCCCGGCAGTTCAGACACATGAGACTCATTGTGCCGGCGGGAGCTGCCATCCGCAGTCGTCGCCGATATTGCATTTGATTGAGTGTTTGTCATCTTCTGCTTCTTCGTCAACTCATCCGAAGCCGCAGGGGAAGAGTTTGAGGCCTCCCCTACCCCATGTAACTGATTCACCCTTGAGGAAACTAAACTCGTTGGGACAACTGCTAGAGAATCAGCAGCAGGTAGGTTAAGGTCCGGAGTCTGAGGCGAAGTGGGGCTGGCGTTTTTGGATTTCCTTTTCCTAGGGGGACGAGCAGTGGTCTCCTTCCCCGAGCTGAAAAGCTTTCGGGTGGCAGTTGAAACTGTCTCAGCCACCTCCTTCTCTTTTCCCCCGCGCACCTCCGGTTGTTTCAGGGGAGAAGAGACCTCCCCTTCATCTTCCTCAGCAGGCTTATCCTGTTGTCCAGCTGAGCGGTGCTTTTCTGATGCATTCACTGACCCCCGGGCCTGTTTAGAGGAGGCAGAAGAAGCACTCCCAAAAGTTTCAGACGCAGCATCAGAGAAACTTTGCAATTTCTTCCTCTTCGGATCAGAGACCCGAAGGTTTCCTTCATACGGTAGCTTGCCTTCTTCATTTCGGATGAGAGGTTTAGCACACTCCAAGTGTGAATGCCCCATGACACCACATGACGAGCAAAAGTAAGGAAGCTTCTCATACTCAATATCAAACCATTCCGGCTCTGTTCCCTTCCTGGTTTTTAGCAGTACTCCCCTGCGAATAGGCTTGGAGACTTCAATAGCTACTCGAGCACGGAGAAACGGGCCACTGGCCTTGCCATCCTTGTCAACATCCATTTTCTTAACAGTGACGACGAGTCCCATGGCCCTTTCACCCCTGGTCTTGTTCATCCAGCCCAGTGGTAGATCCTTGATTCTCACCCAAATGTCCATGCGATCAAATTGGATTTCCGAGGGCTTTAGGTGTTCATCATACTCACGCAGCACCACTGCGTGTCTTCCTACCAGCCATGGTGAGCCGCCCAGAGCTCGCTCCATGTCCTGTTTGAAGCCGAATTCTGCAGCGAAGAGGTTATCTTCCTTCTTCCCGATCATCCGGATCTTCAATC
Source organism: Cenchrus purpureus (assembly GCA_022644695.1). Taxonomy (NCBI): domain Eukaryota; kingdom Viridiplantae; phylum Streptophyta; class Magnoliopsida; order Poales; family Poaceae; genus Cenchrus; species Cenchrus purpureus. The sequence goes on from CP053458.1 coordinate 50,516,685, forward strand.
CTGCCGGATTTCCCCATGCCGGTCTCATGGGGCCCTGGATCGCCGAGACATGTACGGTCGTTGGAGAGAGCACCTTACCATGCCGGATTTCCCCATGCCGGTCTCATGGCGCCCTGGATCGCCGAGACATGTACGGTCGTTGGAGAGAGAGCAGTGCCCATTCAGCTGGAGGGCTAGCTCCGTCTTCATCGTCGCTGAATTCTACCACCGTCTCCTCCTCCGGGGTGAGGTTTAGGTTTTTTAGCAGATCAGCAACACCGTCGTCAGAGCCTCCCGAGGGAACACCGATCGAAGCCATGCCTGCAGATCGGAGGTGAAGGGGATGTGCTGTGTACAGATGTAAACGAAGCACACCAATGCAGTCCCGAACTAGGGTTCCTAAGCGGTGCACCCCTAGTGGGAAGGTTTTGGGTCGGCGGCGCCGGAGCGGCTAACCGACGATTTGCGGGAGCCGCCGTCGACTGGGAGTCGGTGGGCGGGACGGGGACACCGGACCGAGTGGTCACCGGCGTATGCTAACCTAGATCACCGGAGAAGTGACCTAGATCGGAGTCGGGGCTGCATTCGAGAAAGATAGAGATAAAGCAGAGTAGGCGACGGGCGACGGTGTGGGCGGCATTGTCTAGGCGGTCACATCAGTCGCCTCATGGTCGCCCTTTTTGCCTTTTCTGAAATCCTGTCCCCTGCGCTGTTGTTTTCAGTCCGTGATGAGCTTCCATCCATGCTGGCGCCCAACGGGAAAGGCACGCATCATGAGCACCTGACGTTTTCCGTCTCGGTTTACGTGCAAACCACTTGGGCTAATCACTCTGTCACCACATGTGTCAGGATAAGCACTTGAGCCGGATGAAACGGAACGTTGCAGTACTAATTATTTTACATTTTTTTGCAGCTGATGACCATATAATACTCCAAGGTTTTATAACACTGTACATCTGCCTGATAGAAAACAGAGATTCTACGAACCAGCAGCATGTCGGAATGTTGGGGAAAGTCAACGTGGGAGAGCACAACATGTTGGCAAGTACTAGGCAATTCAGAAAGAATTTTTTTTACAAGTTTTGCAGGAAGCAAAAAATTAAATTCAGATGAGTATATGGTCCATGGATGTTGCTCCTTTATTTCGAAACAAAGACAAAATGATGATGTTCTTGAGCCTCCTGTGTAAAATATGCACGATTACGAATTACCTACGTGCAAATTCAAATCCAAATCATGCAAGCCTATTCGATTATAAAGTAAAGTAGTATTTCAGCATCTGCATCCACATGATAAAGATGTATATTCCATTTCCAGATTTTCCTAAAAGGAAAAAAAGAGATCTAGTATCTATAATGGAATACTAGATATTCCATTATCTAGTATATCTATCTCTTGTGACACAAGAAGTTATAAATGTGAAGATCTCATGATGAGATATGATTTCCTAAAATTTGGTGTGATAAAATCTCGGCAGGCGCTCTCGCATGGATTCCGCAACGGGCTACTGCACGATCAGAGGGCGTCTGAATTTCGAAAGGCGGTTGCTTTATTCCGCAACCTTTTCCTCCCCGTGTTTGTTAGGATCCTGGCCCCGCTGCCGTCCCATTTCTGTCCGTTGATATCAGATCGGACGGCGAGCAACTACTCGAACCCCACCCCGCCGCCACCTGGCCCTCGCCGCGCCAGCAGGCGGCGCAGCGGCCGGCAGCAACCAACAGCTCAGCTCACGTCCGTCCTGTTCCGTTGTGTTCTGCAATCTGCCCACCACCACCTCCTCCACTTCGTCGACTTCTTCCCCCAACCGTCTCTCCCTCCCCTCCTGCCTCCGCCTCAAAGCCCCTCCTCCTCCATGCCTTGACGACGCCATTGGTAGCTTCGCCTGTTTGGTGAAGAGCAGGGGGAGCGAGAGGAAGGGGGGTTAGGGCTAGGAGGGAGGAGGTCGCGGGAGGAAGGGGAAAGAAGATGTTTGACAGCTTGCTCAACTCCAAGTTCTACAACAAATGGTACCGGAAGATTCGCCCTTCTTTTTAGGTTTCTTTATTGGTTCTCGGGCTGCTCTGTTCCGGTTCCAGTTGGATTCGTTCTTGCGGCTGCTTTTCCTCGGATGAGTCTACTCGGGTTCTTCGGTCTTCTTGGTTTCTTGCGCTATTTTCTATCTCTTTCCTTCTATTTTCTGGGATTGCTCAATGCGGGTCTCCCCTACCATGTTCTTGACGATTTGGTTCCGTTTATTTGGCTTGGGCGAGAAAAAGAGGCTTCTGTTCTTGGATTGCGCTAACCAATCTTTGGTTTCTTGCACCATGGATGCAGCAAGTACGCGTTCAAATGCATCCGGACGCGGATGGCCCCCATACGGCGCAAGAAGCACGCCATGATTCGATTCCTCAAGAAGGACGTCGCCGACCTCCTCGCCAATGGCCTCGACACCCACGCCTTCGGACGGGTACGTTCATCCAGGCTCTCTTGCTAAACATTGGGGTTACGTTGCTCTAGCGTCACGAATGATGCTTGTTCTCGGGGCGAATGCGAATTGGGGAGGAAGTTGTCTCGGGTGTTGAATTGCTGAAAGCCGCTCTAGTTTCTCTTCCTTTTCGATTTGAAAAAGTCTCACTATTTGGTGCAAAGGTTTGACTGGTCGGTTGTCTAAATGTGGTTAATTTGGTAGAGGTGATTCTGTTTCCTGGCTATAATTTCGATCTGGAACGCAGATGGATGGGCTGATGGTTGAGTTAAACCATGCTACTTGCTATGATATGATCGAGGAGTTCTGTGATTACATCGGGAAGCAACTTGGCAGCCTTCAGAAGCAGAGGTAAATTCAATCAAGCCAACTGACATTTGATTTTGATTCCTTCTTTCTGTCGTCAACGACTAGCAATCATGGTAACACTGAGGAATTAGTCTATGAAATACATTGTTAACGTGCAAGAGGGTTGGTTATGAGTCTTATGGTGACCCCATGCTTTTAGGGGCCCTGCTGTTGCATTTGTTAAGTAGTAATTAAGACAGTGGTACAGGAGTATTAGCATTCATAGTATATATCTATATACAGTCTATCTATTATCTATATGATATTTATGCCTGTCCGCCTTGTTGTTACTAAAGTGTTGGGATTTCGTTTAGTGAATACCAACTAGCCATTACTAGCATGCTCAGAGTTTTGAGAAGCACTTCCAGTTGTCTTGACAGTCAAATAATGATGATGACTGCATTTGTCTTTCTTTCTTTCTTTCTTTCTTTCTTTCTTTCTTTCTTTCTTTCTTTCTTTCCAAACAGGGACTGTCCCTCAGAATCCAGAGAAGCCGTGTCAACTCTTATTTTTGCTGCTGCTCGGTTTCCTGATCTGCCTGAGCTGTGCGACCTGAGGCACATATTCACAGAGAGATACGGCAACTTTGTTGAGCCTTTTGTTAGCCTCGAGGTGTGCAAGATTTTGTTGTTATTGAATTGCTTTATGCTTTTGTGGTTCTCTGTTTTACATATTAACAGTATTAATTCTGATCCTTATGCCTGCAGTTTGTTCGGAAACTTGACACTACAGAATTCACGAACGAGGAAAAGTTGCAAGTTATGCAAAGTATTGCTGAAGAACTATCTGTCAGTTTTGATGCCAAGGAATTGAAACTCAAGTTATGGACCGTGCAAAAAACTGAACATGTAAGTGCTCCTCAAATTTACTACCTGAATGATGATTAGGGAAACTTATATTTGTCCTTAACTTGGAATCACGGAACATGTTTTTCGTAGGATATGCTTGAGAAGATTTCAAGGAATCCAGCAGAGCCAGCAATGCTTTTATCCAACAAGAAAAAGTGTGGTGAGGATGCTCCATATGGAAAACAAGATAAGACGCTTGAGGATGGTTCAATCAAGCCAGCAGAACTACCAATGCCTTTATCCAACAAGCAGAAGGGTAACGAAGATGCTCCATGTGAAAGAAAAAATAAGGATATGCTTGATAAGGGTTCAAGGAAGCAAGCAGAACGAGCAATACCTTCACCCAACAAGCAGAAGCGCAATGAGAATGCTCCATACGGAAGACAAGATAATGATATGCTTGAGAACAGTTCAATCAAGCCAGCAGAACTAGCAACACCTTTATCCTACAAGCAGAGAGGTAATGAGGATGCTCCGTGTGAAAGAAGACATGGTGCTAAACCTGCATGTCGTACTGAGAAAGTGGAAATACACATGAACCCAAGAGATATTCAGGTTGTTGTTGATGGCATTGGTTTAATTGATGAGAATTCCATGAATCAGCAATCTGATAAATCTGATGAGAAGGAACATTTGCAGAAATCAGTATCTCCAGTGGATACTAACAGAAGGAACACCCAAAAAGATGTTAAGAAGCTTAACAGAAGAGATGGCCGCCCTTCCAAAAAGGAGCTGATGGAAGCAGTGGAGCTTGATCTCAACGGTCTACCTAAGAAGGGTTTTGGTGCAGTCAAATTTCCTGAAACAGAAAGCAACATTACAGTTCATCTAAATGCTAGGTCAAAGGTGGCTGTGAAAGAACAGTGTGTTGAAAAAGAGAATGAGGAAGCTGCTCGCCACCACTCGTTACGACCTGGTGGTCCTGATCTTAGCAGGAAACATGCAGATCCAGTGCTAAGAGCTCAGCGTCCAGTGAATCAAGGATGTCCAGTGAGTCCGTTGAATGGTAACAGAAACAAAGGTCCTCATGCTAAGCTGAATGGGGCAATTTTGAAGAATCCTTCTGAAAAAGAAGCAAACAATGGTTTGTTGTATGGCAAACCACAACATTTCACTGATCTGGGAAATGGGATGCCAAAAGGACAAGGAGTGACTGGCAGGACAACAACTATGCGACCTCCTTATGTTAAACCAAAATCTAGCATGCAGCCTGTAAATGATGATCCTGAAAAGCAAACTCCAAGTGATTGCAGCAAGCACAACATCTCTGGACAAATTGATCACATGGTCGACAAAGATGTGCTTCGACCTGTTTCTGTCAGAAGGAGAACAGCAAAGCCGCCAGCTCCTGTTAATGCTTATGGTGACGCGCCTAACCAAACACCCAGCAGTCACACAAGCCATTCTAGCAGGCAGCCAGGTGCAAAATATGACCATGACCCAAATGGCAATGGGATTGCTGATGAGAGAACTCCTAGTAGACGACCAAAGCACACAGGAAGGAAGAATGGAGCCTTGAACGACGACTATGACAGGTTCATGCAGAGTAGGCAACCAGAAGCTGATGATTCTGCTATTGATTTTGGTAATCTCTTGCCTCGAAACGCAAATGGACAGAGGAGACATAAAGGCAGAGGCCATGGAGACCTTGATGAGGAGGAAAGGATGATGGACAAGCTCCTGATGCATTATAGCAAGAAAGGTTTGGATGCAACCAACAAAGCCGATAATGAGCAAAAGATTTCCTTACGTACTCCGGGTAGAGCTATCTCGCTACCGCCTGAACCCATTGGCCCTGGCGAAGAAGTTAAGATTCCTGCTCGGTTAACCTCGCTGCAGCCAGACGGTCCTAGGGTTGTGCGTGTGCACCCCAAAATGCCAGACTTTGATGAACTGGCTGCCCGGGTCAATGCTCTGAGGAAGGCTTGAGGTTGCTCAAGATTGCCTTTGGCTTGTGTGCACGTTCTTTCAGCTGAAGAGTTGACCCTTTGTTGACAGTTACTAAGTCACGACCATCGAGTCATTGTGTCTCTGCAGTTCCTAAAAGAGATTAAAAAGATTTGTGAATGCATTTTTTTCTCTTTTGATTTTTCTGTTAGATTTTTCTATAGTGCACTTGCTATAGGTTTTCCTTGGCACCAGTCGTTTGTGCAGAATAGGAGCACTGGTTTGAGGATCTACACGAAATATACAGTCGATAGGGAGTTCCATTGGTTATTCTTTATTTGATAGGGGTTGGATTTGATAATACTGTATCTTCGCATTTGGTGTACTATTCACAAATTCATATGATGGGATGTCTGTAAATATTGTTGATCAGTCTCAGTGATTCTCTCCAACTGGCCAAAAGTTTGTTTGAGTCTGCTGTAAGCCTGTACTGACAGAACTGCATGGAATACTTCTACATTCCCAGTTCACTTGCGTCATGCCTTACAAGAGGTACATTTTTTGATTGTATGTTTTGTCTCACCTGTTGGGAAAGAAAACAGAACGCATTTCTACAGGTACACTTGGCTCCTACACTCTGTTCTTATTTTAGCTGCAGGCCTGCAGTGTTGATTAATTTGGAGAAGAGGTCAGATTTAGCCCGAGTATTAAACTTTTACGAGCCTAAATGGCGGCGGCCACTTGTAATGTCACTCTACCTTTTTCCTAAACCATGGGGGAATCTTACCAACCTCTCAAACAGTGGGCTCTGCGTAGCAGAAGCAACAGATCCCGAGTGTTGAGATCAGAGTGCAAATGGTTAGCATTGCAATGCAAGTTTCCAATTACAAATCGAATCCATTTTTTCCTGGTCTAGCCAATCGAATCCGCAGCAACCAGGAGCACAAGATACTGCTCATGGCAATGCGCATGGCGTCGTCCAGCATCGCTGGCCAGTGGCCGCTAGCAGAGGCACCGCATGACGCCGACGACGAAGCTGGCGATACAGTCCTGGCCCCGGCCGTCGAGCGCGTCGTCCCGTACGAGCCGCTCCAGGCCCCGGTTCCTCGGCAGCGCGCCGGCGCGGTGCAGGATCGTCGCCGCCGCGGCCGCGGGCCCACCAGCCGCCACCCGCGCCGCGAACCGCGCCACCGGCCTCAGGAACAGCGGGAGCAGGGCCTGTGCACGATGAGCATACAACAAGAGAACATGTCAGCACAGCAACAGCAGCGGCGAAACCACGGCAACGGCGCTGCACGACCGGCCGCCGCGCCTTGCATAACCAAAGACCACCGGACCCTCACCATGCGCGATGATGACTCGGGAGGCGTTGCCAATTGGCAGCGGAGATGCCACCTCGAAGACCGTCGCCGAGAACGCAAAGGCTGCAGATTTCTTTGGAATTCTTTGATGTCGACGGCTCTTCGTCAGAGCTCCGTTCACTGATGCGTGCGTATATATAAAGCCGGGGCGACGCCGGTGAGCCAAGGCCGAGCGCAGGCGCGAGCCGTCCGATGCGTGCGTGCCCGTGCCCGTGCCCCCGTGGCGACGCAAAACGGTTGGCGGTGGCTTGCGCGGCGCCCACCGTGTGCGCCAGCCGTCCGGCCGCGCCGTACTACGGACAAGCAACGGCCGTCGTCGTCCCGAACCACCCAGACGAGCCTATCTCAGGGGCTTCACCCTTCACCCTCTCTCTGGCCTCTGCGTGCGCCGCGCGGGCGGGGCGCTAGCCCATGCAGCCCCTCGGCCCGTTTCGTCACCCTGTAGGCGTCTTCCCTTTCGGCGGCTGCCGCCTGGATCTGCTTCTGCTCCGCGTGGCGGCGCCCTGCGTGCGTGGTCAGCAGCCACGGGGGGTTTGGTTTTTCGTCGACGTTTTGCTTTGGGTGGTTTCGTATCGCCTTCATTCGAGGGATGGATATCGTGACTCGTGAGGGTGCGTGCCTGGATTAGATATACATGTACGGTGTACCGTACACGTACGGTGACTTATCAGGAACGATAAACATAACACGGATAAGTATACGGTCACATGATCAACGCTGAGGTTCAGCTTTAGCTTTGGATGGAGTGAGTGACAGGAGCAAGCAACAAAAAAAAAATGGTTGACAAAGGAGGAGCGAACACCTTTTGCATGTTGTAAAGCGATTTTTTAAATTTTTAAATTTTTTACGATTTTTTGAAATATATGTCCAATTTTTTTTTGCAAAACTATACCGTTCAAACCGCCGTTTTAAACGACGACAGGGCCAACCTCAAAATGATTTCAAATGGAAAATGTTTGAAATGCAAAGTTGTAGATCTCGACAAGAGCTACAACTTTCGTATAAATCTATCCCATCCAAGTTCATATTAAAAGGTTATAAAATTTTTGAAGGTAAGGATGCTACAGTACCCAACAGGTTACTGTTCACTTCAAACGACGATTTTAGGGTGATGGTATAATTTTGCAAAAGTTTTATTCGACATATGTTTTTGAAAATCATAAAAAATGAAAACAAAAAATCTTGTAAAGCACAATCACATAAATATTGACAAACACGGCAACATATCCTGTGCAAACCTCGTTCGTGTGCAACCTATGCAAACTCCAACCACAAACGCTGGATCTCCATCCGATGGCCAAATTGAGAGGTGGGGAATTTTTTACTTAAACCCTCGCACCAATGCATTTGCTAATCAAAACACCTCCTAATCTCACCCATGGACGCTGTTACGCCGCGACGCGTCACGCCGTGCGGGAGAAACGAGTCGTTTCCGCCGTGGGCTCGGACGGACGCCGCCGCCGCTTCCGCTACAACCGACGCTGAGCATGACGCCGGATGGACACCGACGCCCACACGAATCAAGGCGCTCCCGCTTCGCTCGAGGCCGAGGCCGACGCCGCCAAACGCCCCACACGAACCGTCGACCCCGCGCTGGAGGACGCCGGACGGACACCGCCGCCAGCTTGTGTGCCCGCCGCCACGCCCCCATTCATGTGTCTCTTTCCTATTATTGTTAGGCTCCAGTCACCTCGCAATGTCACTCACGTGCATCTCGCAGCCATGTTTAACAAGCTTGGAATGTCGTGCAGCCATGTTTAGTAAAGATGAAGTGGGCGCGGTGGTTGACGTCGGTGACCTGGGACTGGGAGACAGCGAGGTTGAGGAGGCCGAGGCACGACGCGTGGAGTTGAGCGTGGTGGGCCTCCATCGCATGTCGCAAAGACGACGCCGACAGCGGTGTCCACCGGAGGGGAGCGGACAATGGAGGCGGCCGCAGAGGCGGAGGCGGATGGGCTTCGTGCAGACGACATGGGCGCCGGGCTCCCGACGAGGCGCCATGGGTGGGCCTGAAGGAAACCGAGGCAGCCGCGCCGCCGGGAGGAAGGAGGAGGTGTCCCCGGCATCGACGCGAGGCAGCGTGCGGCGGCGACGTCCGAGCCCACCGGGTGAAACAATCGCTTTCTCCGACGGCGTGATTCGCGCAGAACGACGCCGCGGCGTAACGACGCGTGGTGAGATTAGGGGTGTTTTGATTAGCAAATGCATTGGTGGGAGGGTTTATGCAAAATTCCCCACCTATCAACTGCCATCGAATGGAGATCCGGCGTTTGTGGTTGGAGTTTGCATAGTTTTTTTGAGATTACAAAGACAACGCAGACGCCACAACACGCACGATACTCACCCCTATGAATACACGCACGCAAACCCTACCCCTATGAGCACCTCTCAAGGACCGAGCACCGGCAGATCCGGAGATTCTCAAGTCACCATCGGCGCTGCCGACGAAAACGCCGCTACCACTTAAAGCATAACATCGGAAAATCCCTAATAAATCCGTGAAAGGTGCGAGCACTGATTTGAACCCTGCGTGCGTCTCCACCGAATCAACTGCCCTACCATCGGACCATGCTCATTCGCATTCACGGAGTTTGCAAACCTCATTCGTGTGCAACCTATAGATATGTTGCCGACAAACACAGCCCGGATGTTGTTATGGGTCAACAGAATCCATGAAAAAAAATCTCAGCCCATTTAGTTAGGCACGGTTCATGGCCGAATGCACCCACCATTCCCGAGGAAAGCCCGGCCCTAGCTCCGCCGACCGGAAGATGCCAAGATTCCCACCCACGGCCTCGCGCGGCTCGTGCACGCAACCTTCCGGTCCGTCCATCTATAAACGCCGTTCGCTCGCCCACCTCGCTCGTCTCCTCCAGCAGTCTCGCTCGCTCGCCTTTCCCCACCTTCCCCGTCGACGCGGCGCCCGCCAAGCTAGGGTTTCGTGCCCCGCTCGCCCGATCCGCCCCGTCCGCTATGTCGAAGCAAGGTGCGTCGGTCTGCTCGCTCCCCTACCTCCTCTTGCGCGCGCGTGTTTCGCGGGATCTGGTCGCTGTTCGGCGCCGATCGGCCCGATTTGGTTCCGGACTGATGGGGGTTTGGGGGGTGGTGGTGTTGCAGGAGGGAAGGCCAAGCCGCTGAAGGCGCCCAAGGTCGACAAGAAGGAGTACGACGAGGTATGCTGCTGCGCGTTGTCCTCTGCTTCCATTCCGTTGCGCGTTTGGTTGGTTGCCTGATTAGGGATCTGCGCTTGTAGTCTCTGATCGTAGGGTTTGACTGCTGATGCAAACACAATAAGATCAGTTCATGTTTGGTGGTTGGTCCGTAGCCAGTAATTCTTAAGGCTAAGGGGAATTTGGCAACCTTTAAGTGTATCTAGAAATTGAGGATTCATCCTGATTGCAATGTTTCTAAATTGGGTGCATCTTCCACTTGATTGTTAGGCATTGTGCTATTGAAGAGCTGTTTCTTTGGTCTATCCTATTCTCATGTTTGTGGATGGAAATTCATGTCTTAAGTCAAAGAGAGAATGTAATTATATAATGGGAAGGAAAAATGGTAACTGTTTATGTAGGTTCTTTTGCTGGAACGCGTGACAGTCAAGTCCATTGATAAATAATGTGTCTCCACTTGACATCATTCTGATATCATCTATCTTTGCAGTCTGATCTTGCGTACCTGCAGAAGAAGAAAGATGAGGAAAAGGTGAGACCAGCATTCAATTTTAAATGGTACTTGTTTCTTCCGTTGTGATCCTTATTTGCTGACAGAAGGTTTGTCTATGTTGCTGACAGGCGTTGAAGGAGCTGAAGGCTAAGGCACAGAAGGGTGCGATTGGCGGCTCTGGCCTGAAGAAAAGTGGGAAGAAATGAGTCCCATATCTATGATACTTGGGAAATGATAAACCTATATGTGCTGCGTTTCACCAAATGTGATTGTAACAAAACTATTTTAAGTGGTTCTGTGTTAGTAATGTCGCAGTTGGTTGCTTGATCCGAAGATGATGTCGGCTATGATGCAGATTATCTATTGATAATAACGTGGCATTCTAAGATGTTGCCTTTTCAATTTATTTGTGCTGATTTTTTCATTTCCACTTTAATGCCTTGCTCAATAAGTAACTTGTTTGCTTGATCCATTTTTATGTGAAGCTTTGTGCCTCCATCTATTATTATTTAAACTTATCTGTCATCTGTTAAAAGTTTGCATGCTTGCATGTCGTATACAGATCCCTTGGATCAAAGAAATTGTAAAAGTTTTCATGCTTGCATGTCATATACAGATCCCTTGGATCAAAGAAATTGGAAGGTGCGCTTTAGTCTTTAAAAGGAGAGAATGTTCTCTCATTGTTAAGCACCTGTATGAAATTTAATCCCGTCCAATATAAACTGGTATTGAAGTGAGTTGTGACTTGTTTTGCTCACTTCAAATATTCTATCAAAGGATCCGTAATCTTTTTTAAAGTAATTTTGATCTTAATGAAGTGAGTTGTGGCTGGTTGATTTCAAATATTCTACCGAAGGATCTGTAATATTTTTAAAGTAATTATGATCTTAATGAAGAAAAGGCATGAGATGCACGGTGGTATGACTCGTTGAAAGCTAATCTTTAAAACACGTGAGCTTCTTAGAAGCAAAAGTGTGCATTACAAGGCTGGTTATTTTTGTATGGATACCTTAAACGCACGTTTGGCAAGCGTGCGTACTGATCTAGTGATCTACTCAACATGATGTGTAGCAATTGACTAACTTGAGAATATGATAATTTTGGAGGCCACGCGCCAATCCAAAATTTGTGCCAAATGAGTGCAGACTACTCTCTTTGTCATGTAAAGAGTGCCTCTTTAGAAAATTTCAAGCACAATAATGGTGAGAAATATCTATATTAACCCTAATAACTAATACTCCCTCCGTTCTTAAATATATGACACCGTTGACTTTTTACTCCAACTTTGACCATCAATATATATTGAACAAATTAGTTAACTAAAGTAAAATGTATATCATTATATCTATTATCCAATGTACTTTAGATTTAACTTGTTGGTTTATTGATTTGCTAAAATATTTGTAGAAAAGACGAATAGTCAAACCGACGAAAAAAGTCAATGGTGTCATATATTTAAGAACGGAGGTAGTACTAATTGTGATTTGGAATCATGTTGTTTGTTTAGTTTTCTGAATCCTAAATAAATATGCATGCATTTGGAACTAGACAAATAATATCAATTAATCATTTGATTAGCGCTTTTTCGTACACTTTTTTTAAAGTTGGTATGAGTGTCGTTTTAACGAGATACTCTCTCCATTCATTTATGCAAGACCTGTTATGAAATCTTAAAAATGCATTTTTGCAAGGTCTATTCTCATTTCTTTTCTCGAGAGTGATGATTTGGGGATCGTTGCAGCAGTAATTCATCGCACGCATGTATCGGGAGTGAAGCACATGCAAAGAGTAATTGAATCACAATAAATCTCTGTTATTTTTTTCTTAACTAATGAGGGGGAGTGCTTCCCTTGGTCTTTGAGCCAAGCAAAAATAGTCCTTGCATAGATTAAGAGGCTCTCCACGCTTGAGGCGGTTGGCCGCGGAGGAGGCTGAGGTGACACGCGAGATGTCGTGACGCGACGCGGAGAACCTGAGGCACGAGGAGCAAGGCGGTGTGGCGCAGGCACCACCCACCGATGTTGTGGCGCAGGGTGACCGCCCCAGGCCATAGGGCGGCCATCAGGAGGTGCCTGTTGGCGGCGCTGGGAATCAGCGAGATGCGGACGTGGACCGGTGGTTCAGAACCCGTATCAGCACCGAGGCTTCGACCACGACTCCGCCCATGACTTCGACCTCGACCTCGACAACACGCCTCCGAGGGTGGTCAAGACCATCATCGTGGACCCGCAATACATGTGGTCGGGTCTTGACGAAGACCAACTACTCCAAGTGGTCCTCGATGATGAAGGTGAAGGTTGTGGCACGACAGATGTGGATGGGGTGCATCTGGGTGGCGTGAGTCGTCACGAGGACCGCACACGGAAGCGCCTGCTCCCCTACTGGAGATGATGTCGGCCCTCTTAGGGAAGGCGATGGCCAAGGCCGCTTGGGAAGCCATCACTACGGCACGAATCGGCAGCGACCGCGCCTGCAAGTCCGCACTTCAGAAGCTTCAGGAGGAGTGGGATCGCTTGGCTTTCAAGCCGGGCGAGGAGGTCGACGACTCTCGCCTCTCCGCCCAGACCGAGCATTTCACGGGACCGCGCCGGCCGAAAAACCCGGTTTTTTGGCCGAAAATTTGCCATGACCGTCCCATGGGACGTGTCGCCTCGCTGCCGCCTGAGGCCGCCCGGCTCATGGCCGCCCGCGATTTTATAGTGTAAAGTAACTAAAACAGATTTGCCGTCGCCAAAATTTTTTTCATGGCTTCAAGATCTCGCCCACGCCGGCCCAAGAAGGTCCGTATGGCCCGCGCTGGCCGGGCTCGGCTCGCTGCCGGGCCGGCCGGCCAAAATGCTCGTATACTCCATCGAGGCAGCGGCTGGAGTAGTACAACGACTACGAGATCACAGAGGAGAGAGTTGTCGTGAAGTTCCTCCGCTGTTCTCCGAAGAAGTACTTACATCTCAAGATCGCTATTCAGACGATGATTGATATCTCGACATTGACGATCGAGGAGCTGACAGGGCGGTTCGAGGCTGTTGATGATGAGGAGGAAATGGCTGACAAGCCTTTCTCCGTCGGTGGCAAGCTCCACTGCGCCACTGAGCATTGCCACTGCCATGTCTACCGGAAGGAGCAGAAGAAGAGGGAGCCTCCAGATGGAGCGTGGCAAGCCACACAGGTCGCTCAAGGCGCACGGTGGCACTGAGGGTGATGCATGAGGTGGTGTCGAGGGTGCCAACTCTGACGAGGACGACAACGACAACAACAACAAGTGCTACAACTGTGGCAAGACCGGCCACTTTGCCAGAGAGTGCCACCTGCCGAGGCATGGCCAGGCCCACATCGGGCCAAGGCGCGGCCAGACCCACATCGCGCAGGTCGTGGAGGATTACGATGAACCAGCTCTGGTCTAGGAATATTGCTCCAGAGTCGGGATCAAGAATAAATATTTTTGTTGTTCTGTGGTCGTGCCTAAGTGCACTTATGCTCTATATTGCTCTATGTAAAGCTGCTAAACTTAGGAGGAGAATGTTAGTATAAGTCTAGTAGATTATGTTTCTTTTTGTAGTTTTTATTTCTATTTTACCTCATATGCTTAGTCGTCGTGCTAATCCTCGGTAGCAGCCTATATATGTAACCCAAGACCCCCTTTTGGTGGTTTGGTGAATGGAATAGATCTTTTGAGGGCCAACATAGATGTCACCCAAACTCCTTGGTATCTTGATTGAAGGTTCCGTTTTACAGGTACCAGAGAGCTTCAGCTTTGGTTTACTACCTAAAGCCAAGAGTGTACTGCACAATGAGGCTGGCTATAGCCTCTGCTCGTCCTTCAAGGCATTAATCGTTGTTTGTTCACTTTTGTGTAAACAAAGTTCATTCGTGTTTCTTCATTTAGATTTTTTATACTGCCTGCTAACAAGCCTTTGCTTTGTTGCTTCAAACATCGCTATGAGGTCACTCTTTTACAAATTATCTTGATCAAACTTTTGACCAAACCAGCATGCTATACACACCAATTGAGAGTGTATTTCATTGTCCTGGGATGAGTCCTATATTAGATCTGCAATTTTACCATGTATATTTGATTTAACTTTGAGAACATTTGTTTTAATTTCAGGCAAAGTCTGGTACCAGCTTGATTCATGGAAGAAGAAATTTCAGCTCAGGTCCTCCTGGCACTAAAAACATTCCCAAGGTGTACATCATTCCAGTCACTATTCCCTCTGCACCAGTATTCACCTTCGCAACATTATGGCTATTTTATATATTGTTTGACCTAATAACTAGTTCTTGATAGGAAGGATTGATTTGTAGTACAAGAGTACTCTTTGTACAAATTAAATGTCACAACTGCAACGCTATTGGCCTATTGCTACAGACCATTCCTTGCGCTCTTGCACTCTTTTTTTTAATAACATGAACCAAGTTCGTAGATAATAATAGTTATGTTATGTGTATGATGGCATAACTAATCATATCACTCACCTTCCATGCATGGTAAATGTTTCTGTATCAGCATTGAACCCTATTTACCTATTGAGTAAAATGCACCACGGGTCCTTAAACTTCTCACGCTGTGTCAAATAGGTCCATCAACTTTGAAAATGCACTTTTGGGTCCCCAAACTTGCTAATCGTGCCAAATAGGTCCAAATCTTGGCTAATCTTGCTGATTTCTCCTAATCCCTCTTCCCTGGCACCGGAGAAGACCGTCGTCGTCCTCGTAGGACAGTGCGGCTACCGCCGTGATGTATCCGTCATCCCCACCGCGTTCGAGATAGCCGCGTCTGCTAAGGTTGAGGCTGCGTCAACACTGGTGGCCGAGTGGAAGGAGGAGCTTATCTGGGGCATGCCGCTAGTGGGCGGCGAGGCGCACAGACACTTCTTCTTGCCCAAAGGCATCCGCCCATGGAGTAGGGGAGAAGGGAGGTGGCGACCGGGGAGGGGCGCTGCAAAGCAGTGGCGGCCGGCGTGGGGAGGGAGAGGGAGAGACGGGGAATATGACATGGATGGTGAGAGAGATTAGAACAAATAGGCACGATTAGCCAAGATTTGGACCTATTTGGCACGATTAGCAAGTTTAGGGACCCAAAAATGCATTTTCAAAGTTGATGGACCTATTTGGCACATGACCACAAATTTAAGGGCTCGAGATGCATTTTACTCTTACGTATTTATATGATATTTTAGCATGGGGGCTAGTACTCAAATAGGAAGAACAAATATTTGTCAGAAGATTTGTAACACCATTGTTACAAACAGTTCTTTACATCTTGCCAAGTTGTTGTATTGTAAACCTATGTTTGAAGTTGTATGAAGTGACATGTTGTATTGCTCTTACATGATGTGATTATTGTAGAAGCTTGAATTACCATTTGTTTTGCAATGAGAAGGAAGAGTCTGAATTGCTGTATCTTACTTCAGAATTCAGATGGACTCAGGCACCAAGGTATCCAGTGAGGCAGTGAATTGGGAACTGAAAAGAGATCTTGTGTGGAAGGACACTCCGATAGCTCAAGGTAAGTTGGTGCTATGTAACTATTGATCATAAAATGCGTTGCTATTCCTGAATCCTGAGTGCCTTGACTATGCATTCATTTACCCCCTTCAACCTAGGTCGTCCAGTCTCGAGGAGATATCAAACATCATCGGAGTCTGTGGATTGATATTTTGCACTTACAAAGCTGTGTGATGACTTGGTATCATACAGTGCAGACATACCGTAGAATTTAAGGAATCGTTTCTTACGGAGTTGGTGCAGTCGTGCTGCAATGAGAATCTTCCTGTAACACCCTGTGTTTCTAATTAGTGTCAACTAATACTAATGATCATCTTAAGCTAGTCCTTAAGTATCCATGGCCAACCCTTGGTCAAACCCCAGCCCAAAACCCTAGTCAACCCCTTGACCTCCATAGCTCTTCTAGAACTTTTGTCGCGTTCTCCAAAATTCATCTAAACACTTCAAATTCTCCGAATACAAAAGTTGTGTAGTTTTTCATGGGACACAATTTTCATGTTGAGTGGCATTTCAAATTCGGCGTGAAAATTGGTGAAAAAGATTAGTCAACACCATCTTTTACTATTCATAGGCGTCGAGGAAAGTCCCATGTTGGCAAGCAATGTACGCAAAATCCTTTGATCAAAAGTATCATAAGCTTTTGTAAAAGTTGTAGAGAGTTACTAGATCTACAACTTTGCTATTCACCGTTTGTAGCACTTCAGTTATAAAAATTGGAGAAAAGCCGCTTCAAACAGGGCTAAGTTGTTTCCAAGGCCCGCCTGGCGACCATACCCCGTGCACGCATGTCGAGGCACCCTGTGGATCGCCGGTCGGCCGGTGCGCCAGGCACTGTGCTCTAGGGAGGTGACGCGCCAGCCCTTAGGCCGGTGCACACGGCTCACAAGACACGCCGGCCGCACGCCCGCCATTGGCGCGCGCCGCGACGCCGTCCCACCGCCTCGTGCCCATGCCGAGACCCCCAGACGCCGACGTGGACTCAACTGTCTCTCCACACTCGCCCGCGCCTATAAAAGCTCTTCTCCTCTCTCGCGCCAACACCGCCGCCGTCCGCCATTGCCGCCGAGCGGGCTCCTCCTCTCTCCGCTCCCGCAGCAACCTCCCACCTCTGAGCTCCTCTCTAGGACCCAGTTGAACCTCCACCGCCACGCATGGCCAGCCGAGTGGCTCCGCCGCCACTGCCTCGCCACCGCCGCTCGCCGGAGACATCTTCGACCGAGCCACCACTGCCAATCGAGCCTAGGTGAGCATCTGCGCTGCCCCCGTGCCATTTGTTCGCCAGGTCCGGCCGGCTATCGCCGCCGGCGAGCTCCCCCTGCGGCGGAAGGGCACACTTGTGAGGATTGATTTCTTCGCTGGGGCCTTTGTGCAAACTAAGGGCATATCTGTGAAAAGCCAAATCTTTCTAGGGTCTGCTCAACAAATAGATTCTTAGTTCTTTTGCCCTTAGGTCCAGTGACTTGTAAAAATCGTATAAAATCACAGAAAAATCAAAAAATGCAAAACCAATTTTGCTGGTTTCCTTGTGAGAATACCGACATCTTTTGCAAAGCATGACCATACTTTTGACTAATAGTTTTGGCATGAAAAATTGAAAATAGTTTGGCCTACTTTTGTTGTAGTTCAAAATCTACTTGTGATCTCAAGCTGAACTTTGGCTATGTTGTGGTAGATGACATATGTAGGCTCTAAACCAAAATTTGCACAAAGTTATTGAGTAGATCTTTTATTATGATTTATCTTGTATTTATGCTATATCTGTCTTAATGATTTTTGTAGCTAAATGTAAATAGATTTTTGTAGCCAAATTTTAAGCTTAATAATAAGATTACTTGGAATACCATCGTCACTACCATTCTTAGGAACCCTACGGATGTGTTGTGGAGATGGATTAGGACCTGCAAACCACCCCTTGCTGTTTGTGAAGTTGGAATAAATAATTTATTTCAATATGTACACAATCACTATAAAGAGAAGAATAAATATTAAAGCACTTCATAATGTTCTTTAAAAGAAAGAGTATGATGAATATAGTTTATCTAGGTGAATGAGGTCAACCATGCACCCCATGGTTGTTATGTGTTATTTTGTTTTTAATTAAATTAAATTCATCACTAATTATTGCATATGCATCCTCCGTGGTCTTGTGCACGAGGAGGAGGGAGCAGGAGGAGACGTGCACTACGTGTCCGTAGACCAAGACCCGGACCAAAGTCCGAAAGTTTGTTTGTCTGCTTGTGACGACGAAGGCAAGCCCCGGATTATCATTAACCTATGTGTTTCTTTTAAACTTCTGAAGTTATCATTGATTATCTATGTGCATTTACGTTCAGGAGTTGAATTGAAACCCTAGTTGCATGATCCTTAAGTACCTATGATCTTTTACTAGTATGCTAGGTCGCTAGTGGCTATGCTCAAGGATCCGGTACAAGTCGGGTGATGTTCATCACTCGAGAGAATAGGATCTTCCTTATGGATCACCATAATTATTAATGGATTGCTCATGTGGTAAGAGCATGGGATTGGGCTCCGGTCCAGTGGCTTCGTGGGTTAAGTGTTTGAACGTACTAAGCACTTGTCGGAAATGGAGATGATAAGCCTAGTACCTAAATGAGTGATGCACGGATTTTACTATCACTAATCTTAGGGTTGCGCCCTGCTCGCCACCGAGTACATGCGTGAGGTCAAGTGACCTTGTGTGGCGTAGCCCAGATAAACCTTGTACTTAAGACTGTGAGATATTATTCCCAAACCAAGAATGACGGAATCACCTTTGAACTCTTGGTGAGGGCACCTCCCGTGTGTTTAGGTTCACCTTGCAAGGTTTAAATCAATCGATTGTCGGCCTCTCACCGTTATCTGAGACTACTTAATCTACTGGCCATGATATCCCTTATGATGGAACTTTGTGAATATTGTTACTTGATTAATTGTATTGTACAACTTATGATTGCAATAGATTGCTAATCTAGTAACGATTTGATCTACTAGAACTTGAGCTAAAAGGTGAAAGTAAGGATTCACTACTTAGTAGCTTTTTGGCAAAACAAACCCACCAGCTAATAGCCTTGCATGGTTAGAGGTTAAGTCTTTTTATATTAGACGGGTAAGTTTTGCTGAGTATTAGTATACTCAGCCTTGCTATTTAAATGTTGTTTCCAGGTAATGCATGTGATGTGTGGCCTAGAGAAGTTCCACCCGGCTGGGAGCTGGAATGGGTGGATGATGATGAATGATTGCATCATGGACGGCCTCCATTGATGCTTATCGTATCGTTTAGTTATTTCTGCTGTTTTAATAAACTCTGAACCATTTACTTTCATGTCAAATACCATGGTTTGTAATAATGGACCCTACGGGGAAGAATTTCTTTAATTTGTAAGGCACTCTGGACTCTCTTTCGTGGGAGTTTTAATGTATACGTTTCGATCCTCTCTGTGTGATTCAAGTGATTTACCGGGCTTTGACCCGGCAACACTCAACGGGATGATTCTTTATTATCGCTTAATGACCAAAGGGAGTGGTTTAGGCGATAGTACGGAATTATCTCGGATGGGGTTGTCATAGTTGGTACCAGAGCATCCGTATACACCAGAGTAATTAGATTAATACTAATCACATGATTTACAATAAAACTTGCCAAGATTGATTGGATTTTGAAAATACGTTGGATCGTTAAGGAATGATCTAGACCGAGAGGCCCTAGAGGGAATTTTGGACTCTTTAAGGTGGCATAATAATCTATGGTTTATTTTGCTAACTTCTAGCACTTTACTTTATGTCAGACTTACTTTCTTGCACAACCAAACTAGATGAAGCCACGTGTTTTATACGTGTGTTGTGCCGCATCACGAGAATGCGAGGGTTGATAGAGTGATCTATTCCACGGATCCCATCTTCTCGGTTGGATGCTCACGTGTTTTATACGTGTGCTTTCCGTATGCAAGTCATACGAAGGATGGCATGTTCTATTCAAGATGAACATGTCATGGGTTGTGATGTCGCCACGTTTTGCCATACGTGTGCGTTCCGCATTACGAGTATGCGAGGCAAGGATACACTCCATTCAAACGGAGGGTGTCTGAGGTTGGACACTGTCTATGCAGCGGCTTGATGCATGGATACCATTTCTATAATGAACGGTAATGTATGTGGACGCTGCGACGCGGCACGGAAGGTTCTTTTCTGCAGGTACACTAACCACGTTAATGCGATCGCTATGAACGACGCAGTCTCGACTAGTTATTATAGGGAGAGTCGATTATGAGCTTGCCACCGGCACTAGCTACGTCTTTTGAGATCCATGTTCGTGAGGTCGTTTAAGACGTGTGCATCATGATAAAATCTTGTCAAACCTAAAACTTGTTGTTTGCATGTTTGTGTTATGCTATTAGGGTGATTGCTTGATCTTAGAAAGGGTATCCTCTCATGTTGATCATAAGTGAATTTCTGCCAAAAATTGTTGCTGTCAGTTCATGAATTTTTAGAGCCAAATCTAGGATGAATCTGACCAGGCACCCTTTACAAAAATTGTTCCTTATCAAATTTAGCATCTACTGTGAATTTTCCACGATTTTAGGAATTCTCAATTTCGAGTTATGATCAGATTAGTAAGTCTCTGTCCTGCTATTTTTCTGGGCAACCTACCTCTGAAAATAGGATTGTTCAAGCATGTTCCCGTCTAATCTAGATCTACCCTTGAATACCAAAAATGTGCATAAATATATCACCGAGTTGCTGTAGAAATTTGGAAATTTTTGGGGCTCTATTTTTTATGTTATGAATTTTTGTTCATACCTGCCAGAATTTACGCCCTTATTCATGTTATACTCGTGTTGAGACTTAACATGTAATCCCCATTTTTGTACAGATGGAGCAGCCACCGCACTTTGAGATCGCCGAGGATGGTACGGTTCGTACCGACGGCCTCCACTGGGAGGGGTTTCCCCTCATTTTGTGGGAGACTCTCAGTGAGGTTGGCTACACTTCCCCGCCGATGTACGAGGTGGTCTACTTCTGGGACCAGGGAGTCCCCTACGCACGCACGACCGCGACTGTGCCGCCACACCCGGAACAACCGGAGTGGGTGGACTTGAGCATGATGTTCTTTGCTCACCGTGGCGTTGAGTCGATAGAGTCCGCGGCCATGCGGATCCTCCACACTTTCTGCGAGCAGCACCCAGACGAGGTGATGCTCACAGCGCTGTGGTTGTTCCCGGCCATGGACCCGCACGACCCGGCTTGGCATGAGCGTATGTCGCTCACTCACATGTTGCTCACTGCTGACCCTCCAGAGGTCACAGTGCGCGAGCTTCTGAGGTTGCTGGAGGCACTCTACAACTTGCAGGTGTTCCGTCTCGCTACCTAGGGTATGCTCTCCCTTGTGCTTATGGACTTAGCAGCTATGAAGGATATCCTCTCCTTGGACCTGCAGTTCGAGCGGCAGACTTCCGCTCACCTCCAGTAGGAGATTGTCACACTTCAGGATGAGCGCGTCCAGTGGCACCAGGAGCGTGGGGAGTACATAGAGCAGCTGTACACCAGGGACCACGAGATCGCTATGCTGCAGTTAGAGTTGGCTCACACGGAGGCTCAGCGTTATACCTTGGTGCAGAACGTGGCTGAGATGCAGAACCAGATCGTGGATATAGAGGTAGAGGTGGATGTTTGGCAGGCGATGGCACACTAGGTGCAGCAGCCGCCGATCGTTCCACCGGTTGCACCTGCCGCTCCTGACGAGCTGCAGGGAGCCTCGGGCTTGAGCGAGGACAGTGTCAACGGACCGCCACCCGCTTCTCCTCAGTCTAGTGTTGGCTCCGCTGCGGGTAACTAGTTTGCCCTAGTTGTGTTGTAGGAAAAATCATGTACTCTTGGTTTGGCCTTTTCAGCTAGATTTTGTGGAAGGATGAGGCTACTCGGAGAGTATGTGTAGTGTGTTTTAATCTTCATGTAAATAGTGTGCTAGGTGATCCACAAACTTCGCATCATGTAATGCTTGGATGAACACCTTTGTGATGTTGGTTTCAATGAATGAATTATGGTTGTTGTGATCAAAATTTCACCTTGTGCTGAATACCAAAGTTGCGTGGAACATTGTGGAGATCATGCTCACCAAAATTCATCATGTTTGCATAAGCGTACCAAGAATTATGGCAAAATTTATGCACCTCGACCTACAGTAAAAACAGCTAGGTAGAACCTCGGTTACGGAATTTTTCGGGCATGATAATGTTGGAAGTTGACTCCAAGTTGAATACCAACGTTGGAGCTTACAAAATTTTACATTTGCTGACCAAAAATGAGAATTTTTACCTGAAGGGGCAGAGAGTTATGAATTTTTCATCAACTCAGCTGCGCTGTCCGGTTTCCGAAGAAATGATGTTTATGAGTTTTCGTCTTGCATATTCTTCTTGTGGTTAATGTAAGCAAGCTTGTGAATATGTGGCTAATGAAAACTTCATGAATTTCAGATGGTTGGACCGACACGCTCCTCCCCCAATGGTTTTGGTGCAGGTGGGAGTGATGCTCCGCCACCTCCTCCCAACATGACAATCCAAGAGCAATTCATCGCCACCCAAACTGAGGTGATGCGACAGCTCTTGCAGACGCAGCAGCAAATCGCTCAGCAGCTGTAGCAAAATCCCCGTGGGGGAAATCATGATGGCCAGCCCTTGGTCACCAAGTACGAGCATTTCTATGTCATGAAGCCCCCTACGTTCGAGGAGGCCAAGGAGCCTCTAGCTGCGGATGCGTGGATCAAGGCCATTGAGGCGTGCTCAGGAGCATAAGGCCAACCGCCCTTACAACTCCGCGGTGCAGCACTGCTGTGGTGGGAACATTACAAGTCCATGGTTCCAGAGGGGCATCAGGTCACATGGGCCGAGTTTAAGAGGGCCTTTAAGGAACATCACATTCCTAAGGGTCTCATGGACAGAAAAATGAAAGAGCTGCTTGCACTGAAGCAGGGTACGGACACGGTGTACGAGTATGCCAAGAAATTCAATGCCCTGTGTCAGTACGGTGGGCACCATGTTGATAGTGATCTCAAGAAAATAGAGCGTTTCCGTGATGGGCTAGACGGAGATCTCTATGAGAGGCTTAATCTCTATGAGCCTAACAACTATGAGGACCTTGTGAACAAGGCCATATCTTAGGAAGATGCCATGAGAAAAGCCCAGAAAGATTGGAAGAGGCAGGCTGGATTCACCACTGCTGGTGGATCGGGTAAAAAGTTTCGCTTTGTCAAGAAGGGTACGCAGGGGCATTCCCAATCATCTTCATCAGGACACTGGAGAATGACCCCATCTCAGAACAAGCCTTCTGGGAATTTCCAGCATCAGAAGGCAGCAAGACCCTACAAGCCCAGTGCACCCCCGGCCAACAATAATGTTGCTAGGGACCGTCGCTGCTACAATTGTGGGCAGCCGGGACACTATGCCAACGAGTGCCCCAAACCTAAGCAGATCAAACAAGGTGAAGGGTCAGGGGCCCGGCAGGGTAATCAGGGCAAGAAGCCCATGGTGCAAGTGAAGCAAGGCAAACTGAACTTCACCACCTTGGTTGACATTCCAGAGGGAGCAGCAGTGCTGACGGGTAAATTCTCTATCCGTGGTCACCCCATTAAAATATTGTTTGATTCTGGAGCAACCCATAGTTTCATAAGTGAAAGTCTAGTAAGCAAATTGGGGCTACATTCTTGTTACACCAAGGAGGCCTTTATAGTATCCACCGTAGGAGGAAGGATTCCCTCTAAAACTATCACTAAGGTAGTACCGTTGCAACTTGGTAGTAAAACTTTCTTGACCAATCTTATTCACCTGGGGTTAGGAGGCCTAGATGTAATTCTAGGAATGAATTGGATGGAACAACATAAAGTGATTTTGGACATATCGGAAAGAGTGATAGGCATCCATTCCCCTATCAGTGGATCCACAACCTTATATTTGCCTAGAATGGAAGGCATAAACCCTTGCTCATATGTGACCATCACCACTCAACTAGAAGAAATCCCAGTAGTGTGTGAGTATCCAGATGTGTTTCCCGATGACTTGCGTGGCATGCCACCAGACCGAGACATCAAATTCATGATAGAACTTCAACCTGGCACCGCACCTATCTCTAAAAGACCGTACCGTATACCACCCAAAGAGCTAGCGGAATTGATAAATCTGTTACAAGAATTACTTGATAAAGGGTACATTCGCCCAAGTTCTTCTTCTTGGGGATGTCCCGCTCTCTTTGTGAAGAAGAAAGATGGTAGTTTGCGGATGTGCGTTGACTACCGTCTGCTCAATGCGGTGACAATAAAGAACAAATATCCCTTGCCCCGCATTGATGTTCTCTTTGATCAATTGGCTGGTGCCAAAGTCTTTTCCAAGATCGATCTTCGATCGGGCTATCATCAAATTAAGATTTGACCAAGTGACATTCCGAAAACAGCCTTCTCCACCAGATATGGTCTTTATGAATTTCTGGTGATGTCCTTTGGTCTCACCAATGCCCCCGCTTATTTCATGTACCTTATGAACTCCGTCTTCATGAATGAATTGGACAAGTTCGTAGTGGTCTTCATTGATGATATCCTTATTTATTCCAAAAATGAAGAAGAGCACGCAGAACATCTTCGAATTGTTTTGCAGCGTTTGAGAGATCACAAGCTTTATGTTAAGTTCTCCAAATGTGAATTCTGGTTAGATAGTGTGAAATTCTTGGGTCACACTATTTCCAAGGATGGTATCTCCGTGGATCCTAGCAAAGTGCAGGGGGTCATGGATTGGAAGCCACCCAAGTCGGTGCATCGAATTCGCAGTTTTCTGGGTCTAGCTGGCTATTATCGTCGATTTATTCCGGATTTCTCCAGAATAGCTAAACCAATGACCGAGCTATTGAATAAAGGTGTCAAGTTTGTGTGGAGTGAAGCTTGTGACGAGGCTTTCCACACCTTGAGAGAACACTTAACATCCGCCCCCGTGCTAACACAGCCAAATATGACAAAGCCGTTTGAGGTGTGTTTTAGACGCCTTGAATCGCCTTGGTTGCGTGCTTATGCAAGAAAACCAGGTTATTGCCTATGCCTCACGAGCACTTCGACCTCATGAGAAAAATTATCCTACCCATGACCTTGAGCTAGCAGCGGTTATTCATGCCTTAAAATTTTGGCGACACTATTTGATGGGAAATCACTGCAATATCTTCACCGATCACAAGAGCCTTAAATATATCTTCACCCAATCAGATCTGAATATGAGGCAAAGAAGGTGGTTGGAGTTGATAAAAGATTATGATTTGGAAGTCCATTACCATCCCGGCAAAGCCAACATGGTTGCAGATGCGCTTAGCCGCAAGCATTGTAACTATGTGACGGTAGAGCCATATAATGAGACTTTATGTGAAGAAATTAGGAAGCTTAACCTAGAAATGGTCGAGCATGGAAATCTTTATGCCATCTCCATCGAATCTTCTCTCCATGAGAGAATTGCCCTAGCTCAACTCATTGATGAAGGCATCCAAACCATCAAACAGAAATTATACGAGGGAGATCCCAAATTCAATTGTTTCCAGAAGGATGAAAAAGGAGTTGTATGGTTTGGTCAGAGGTTAGTCATTCCCCAGGATCCGGAAATAAGGAAAGAAATTTTAGACGAGGCTCATCTCTCTAAATTCACCATTAATCCCGACAGTACCAAGATGTACAGAGACCTTAGGGAGAATTTCTAGTGGTCAAACATGAAGGGTGAAATAGCCCAGTATGTGTCTGGTTGTGATACATGTCAACAGATCAAGGCTAGTCACCTAAAGACCGTAGGTCAAATGCAACCTTTGTCTATACTCGCATGGAAGTGGGACGACATAAGCATGGATTTCATTGTAGGTTTACCCCTCACTCCCAGAAAGCATGATTCCATTTGGGTAATAGTGGACCGACTTACCAAGACCTCTCATTTTATCCCTGTCCACACTACCTACTCAGCCGAACGATATGCAGAAATCTATGTTGATCTCATAGTACGCTTGCACGGTGTTCCAAAAACTATCCTATCCAACAGAGGCACTCAATTTGTTGCTCGCTTTTGGGCACAAGTTCAGGAATCCTTGGGCACCAAATTAATCCATAGCTCCTATCATCCCTGCATCGATGGTCAGACGGAAAGAGTGAATCAAATAGTGGAAGATATGTTGAGAGCTTGCGTTATTCACTTTGACAAGACTTGGGACAAATGCTTAGCCTTGGCAGAGTTTGCTTATAACAATAGCTACCAAGCTAGTTTGAAAATGGCTCCTTTCAAAGCCTTGTATGTACGAAGCTATCGCACCCCCTTGAATTGGTCACAAGCGGGTGAGCGAACATTATTCGGTCCTAAACTAGTACAAGACGCAGAAGAAAAGGTGGAAGTGATGAGAGAAAATTTGAGAGCCGCTCAAATCAGACAAAAGAGCTATCATGACAAGGCTAAAGCCCCCAGAGAATTTGAAGTTGGTGATTATGTATACCTAAAAGTATCACCTACCAAAGGTGTACAGAGATTCGGAGTAAAAGGGAAATTGGCTCCACGCTATATTGGCCCTTATGAAGTCACCGAGAAGTTCGGTACGGTTGCCTATCGTATTCGACTCCCGGACCAACTCACCGCAGTACACGACGTGTTTCATGTCTGACAATTGAAGAAGTGCGAGCAAATACTAGAAGCACAAATAATCGAGGAGGCCAATGCAGAGATAGAACCGGACCTATCACTAGCAGAATATCCAATGAGAGTGTTGGATCAAAAGGAAAGACAAACCAGGAGACAAAAAGTGAAGATGTACAAGATACAATGGAGTCACCACACTGAAGAAGAAGCTACGTGGGAGACTGAGCACTTTCTAAACACCAAGTATCCGGGTTTTCTTCAAAGCCAAAATCGTACGTAACCTTTTCCCCGCCTATCTTTTAAATTCGAATCTTGGGACGAGATTCCTTCTAAGGGGGGTAGGCTGTAACACCCCGTGTTTCTAATTAGTGTCAACTAGTGCTAATGATCATCTTAAGCTAGTCCTTAAGTATCCATGGTCAACCCTTGGTCAAACCCCAGCCCAAAACCCTAGTCAACCCCTTGACCTCCATAGCTCTTCTAGAACTTTTGTCGCGTTCTCCAAAATTCATCTAAACACTTCAAATTCTCCCAATACAAAAGTTGTGTAGTTTTTCATGGGACACAATTTTCATGTTGAGTGGCATTTCAAATTCGGCGTGGAAATTGGTGAAAAAGCTTAGTCAACACCATCTTTTACTATTCATAGGTGCCGAGGAAAGTCCCATGTTGGCAAGCAATGTATGCAAAATCCTTTGATCAAAAGTACAATGAGTCTTTGTAAAAGTTGTAGAGAGTTACTAGATCTACAACTTTGCTATTCACCATTTGTAGCACTTCAGTTACAAAAATTGGAGAATAAGCCGTTCAAACAGGGCTAAGTTGTTTTGTTTCAACGCCGGAACGCCACGACGACGTTGTCACACAAGGCCGTACCGCCGTGCACTCCACACACGCCGAGGCACCCCAGGGACTACCGGTCCGAAGCTATGCGTCGTGGGCACTGTGCTCCTAGGGGAGGTGACGCGCGCCAGGCCCTTAGGTCGGTGCCACGCGGCTCCCGCGCATACGTCGGCGCCCGCACGCGCACCCCGCCATTGGCCGCGCCCCGCCGCACATCATCCACCGCCTCCGTGCCCATGCCGAGACCCCGCACGCCGACGTGGACTCGAACCGCCTCTCCACACTCGCCCGCGCCTATAAAAGCCCCTCCTCTCCTCTCTGCGCGCGCCCAACACCGCCGCCGTCCGCCATTGCCGCCGCCGAGCTCGGGCTCCTCCATCCGCTCGCTCCCGCAGCAACCTCCCACCTCCGAGCTCCTCTCTAGGACCCAGTTGAACCTCCACCGCCACGCATGGCCTAGCTCGCCTTACGCAGACCGAATTGAGTCAGAGCGGCTCCGCCGCCATCGCTGCCGCCATCGCCGCCGCCGCCGGAGACATCTTCGACCGAGCCACCACCGCCAATCGAGCCTAGGTGAGCATCTGTGCTGCCCCGTGTCATTTGTTCGCCATGTCGGCCATCGCGCCCTTGTGAGGATTGATTTCTTCGCAGGGGCCTTTGTGCAAACTAAGGGCATATCTGTGAAAAGCCAAATCTTTCTAGGGTCTGCTCAGCAAATAGATTCTTAGTTCTTTTGCCCTTAGGTCCAATGACTTGTAAAAATCGTATAAAATCACACAAAAATCATAAAAATGCAAAACCAATTTTGCTGGTTTCCTTGTGAGCATACCTACATCTTTTGCAAAGCATAACCATACTTTTGACCAATAGTTTTCGCATGAAAAATTGAAAATTGTTTGGCCTACTTTTGTTGTAGTTCAAAATCTAGTTGTGATCTCAAGCTGAACTTTAGATATGTTGTGGTGGATGACATGTGTAGGCTCTAAACCAAAATTTGCATAAAGTTATTGAGTAGATCTTTTATTATGATTTATCTTGTATTTATTCTATATCTGTCTAAATGATTTTTGTAGCTAAATGTATATAGATTTTTGAGCTCTACTTCTGAGTATAGTATTAAAATACCTAGATGCATCTTTCCTGAATTAATCATGATTTTAGGACTGCTAGAAATGTTTGTTCCTGATTATTGCTTAGATTTAAACATAAATGCCTAGTTCAAGTTTTAAAATAACTCTTGATATGTTTGTTGGTTTTGTAGCCTTGTTTTAAGTCAGAGGTGATGTAGGAGAAAATTTAGATCCAGAAGTGGTGTATTTATTTTTGTATGCATTTATCTCATTGTGGTAGCTAGAATTGTTATTTATGGTATATTTATTTTCATAGATCAAACAAGTGTGCTTGCTGGTCCAGTGGACTTGTATTAGGGTTAGAAAGCTCAGTGAGTACCCCACTAGATTTTTGTGAATTAATTATATGTATAAAAATGTGGAAGCCAAATTTTAAGCTTAATAATAAGATTAAATGGAAAACCATCACTACCATCCTTAGGAACCCTATGGATGTGTTGTGGAGATGGATTAGGAGCTGCAAACCACCCCTTGCTGTTTGTGAAGTTGAAATAAATAATTTATTTCAATATGTACACAATCACTATAAAGAGAAGAATAAATATTAAAGCACTTCATAATGTTCTTTAAAAGAAAGAGTATGATGAATATAGTTTATCTAGGTGAATGTGGTCAACCATGCACCCCATGGTTGTTATGTGTTATTTTGTTTTTAATTAAATTAAATTCATCACTAATTATTGCATATGCATCCTCCGTGTAGAAGTTCCCGACGGTAGCTACATGCTGGTACCCGTGACGAGACGAGGGAGCGGGGAGGAGAGACGTGCACTACGTGTCCGTAGACCAAGACCCGGACCAAAGTGCGGAAGTTTGTTTGTCTGCTTGTGACGATGAAGGCAAGCCCCGATTTATCATTAACCTATGTGTTTCTTTTAAACTTCTGAAGTTATCATTGATTATCTATGTGCATTTACGTCGGAGTTGAATTGAAACCCTAGTTGCATGATCCTTAAGTACCTATGATCTTTTACTAGTATGCTAGGTCGCTAGTGGCTATGCTCTAAGGATCCGGTACAAGTCGGGTGATGTTCATCACTCGAGAGAATAGGATCTTCCTTATGGAATCACCATAATTATTAATGGATTGCTCATGTGGTAAGAGCATGGGATTGGGCTCCGGTCTAGTGGTTTCGTGGGTTAAGTGTTTGAACGTACTAAGCACTTGTCGAAATGGGTACGATAAGCCTAGTACCTAAATGAGGCGACGGATTTTACTATCACTAATCTTAGGGTTGCGGCCCCGGGCTCGCCACCTGAGTACATGCGTGAGGCTGGGTGACCTTGTGGCGTAGCCCAGATAAACCTTGTACTTAAGACTGTGAGCTATTATTCCCAAACCAAGAATGACGGAACGCTCGTTGCCGAACTCTTGGTGAGGGCACCTCCGTGTGTTTAGGTTCACCTTGCAAGGTTTAAATCAATCGATTGTCGGCCTCTCACCGTTATCTCGAGACTACTTAATCATCGGCCATGATATCCCTTATGATGGAACTTTGTGAATATTGTTATTGATTAATTGTATTGTACAACTTATGATTGCAATAGTTGCTTATCTAGTAATGATTACTCTACTAGAACTTGAGCTAAAAGGTGAAAGTAAGGATTCACTACTTAGTAGCTTTTTGGCAAAACAAACCCACCAGCCAAAAGCCTTGCATGGTTAGAGGTAAAGTCTTTTATTTTAGATGGGTAAGTTTCTTTGAGTATTAGTATACTCATTTTGCTATTTAAATGTTGTTTCGTAATGCATGTGATGTGTGGCCTAGAGAAGTTCCACCCGGCTGGGAGCTGGAATGGGTGGATGATGACGAATGATTGCATCATGGACGGCCTCCCTTGATGCTTATCGTATCGTTTAGTTATTTCCGCTGTTTTAATAAACTCTGAACCATTTACTTTCATGTCAAATACCATGGTTTGTAATAATGGACCCTACGGGGAAGAATTTCTTTAATTTGTAAGGCACTCTGGACTCTCTTTCGTGGGAGTTTTAATGTATACGCTTCGATCCTCTCGTGATTCAAGTGATTTAGGGCTTTGACAAGCAACACTCAACGGGATGATTCTTTATTATCGCTTAATGACCAAAGGGAGTGGTTTAGGTGATAGTACGGAATTATCTCGGATGGGGTTGTCACACTTCCCCTATGCATTGGGGGATTTCAATATTATTCGGAATAGTAGTGAAAAAATAATGACAGATTTGAAGAAAGGTGGCCTTTCCTTTTTAACACTGTCATAGACAGCTTGGATTTGCGGGAAATTGAAATGTCTGGGCATAAGTATACAAGGGCTAACTCTCGTAGGGTACCTACATATGAGAGATTGGACAGGGTGTTGGTTAGCACTGAATGGGAGCAAAATTTCCCGCTGGCGATGGTGGAGGCACTTAGTAGGGAGGTTTCAGACCATACCCCTCTTTTGCTTAACACAGGGGGGAAGACCAAGGGCAAGGAACCGCCACCATTTAAATTTGAACTAGGATGGCTTCTTTGAAGTGGTTTCAGAGGTCCTGAAGAAACAAAACAGGGGGGTGACCCCTATGCAAAGATGGCAAAACAAAATCAGGAGGTTGAGACAATATTTGAGATGATGGGCAAAAAATATGAATGGTGCGTACAAAAAGGAGAAACAAGAACTATTAAGGAAGGCAGATGAATTAGACAAAAAAGCGGAGTCCCAGCTGCTAAGTCAGCGAGAGTGGGACCTTAAGCAGAGCATTAGTGAAAGAATCACTCAGTTATTGAGGGAGGAGGAGGTGAGATGGTTCCAAAGAGCTAAGACCACCAAGATTTTCAAAGGGGATAATAATACAAAATACTTCCAGATGGTGGCAAACGGGAAGAGGAGGAAGACTAGGATCTTCCGACTGGAGCAAGAGGAAGGCATAGTGGAGGGAGAAGAACAGTTAAATAAGTTTATTACAGATTATTATAAGGGGCTCTTTGGTCGCTCAGAGTGTAGTAGTATGACACTAAATGAGTCGATGGTGGAGGATATTCCTCAAATCAAAGCGAAGTCTTTGGAGAGTGAGTTTACTAAAAGGAGGTTAGGGAAGCTATCTTCCAGATGAAGCATAACAAAGCACCAGGGCCAGATGGGTTTCCTGCTAAATTTTATCAAGTTTTTTGGAGTCTCATAAAGGATGACCTAATGGCCATGTTCAAAGACTTCCACACCGGGGAGCTCCCGCTCTTCTGCCTTAATTTTGGAATTATAACCTTACTTCCAAAGGCGGAGGCCAAGAAAATTCAGCAAAGATCGACCCATATGTATGCTAAATGTGAGCTTCAAAATTTTTACCAAGGTGTTGGCAAACAGGCTCTCCTCGGTAGCGTGTAGGATTACGAAGCCTTCTCAATCGGCTTTCTTACCTGGAAGATATATTTTGGAAGGAGTGGTAGTCCTACATGAGACAATTCATGAGCTTAAAAGGAAAAAAGCAAAAGGGCCTAATTCTCAAGCTAGACTTGGGGAAGGCATACGATAAAGTTAACTGGGCATTTCTATAGCAGGTGCTTAGGCTTAAAGGCTTCCCAATGAAATGGTGCCAGTGGATTGAGAAAATCGTCACAGGAGGAAGTGTTTGTGTGAAGGTGAATGACGATTTGGGGCCTTATTTTCAAACTAAGAAGGGATTGAGACAGGGCAACCCGTTATCGCTGTTGATGGTTCAAAACCGTGTTGAAGTTCACCGCAAGCATACAGGTGACTTGGTGCCTTTTTCACCAAGGAGGGTCCCCAAGGTTTGTCAATCCAAGGATCGGAAGCAAACCGCTAAGGTTCTCTATCTAACCTACCGGTCTAACCCTATGTGAAGCATAGATTGCATAAAGGTTAAACATACAAACATGAAAGGATGTATGGATCACATCCACCTAGCCATAAAGGAAAACATCCAAGGGTAACCCTAGCCTATCGTCTTCTTATTGCCGCTCCGGCCACGATGACAAAGGGCACCTAGGTCAAAGGGCGTCGTGAACCGGGCTCAGAACAGGCCAAGCCGGCCAGCCTGGGCTGACCGGCCCAGGCCCGTTTCGGCCCGGTTCGGCCCCATCTCGCTCCCCGACGCTTCTCGGTCAATTGTTGACTTGCCCGCCGCATGTGGGGCCCTTGACGCCGTCTTCTCCACGGTTTAGATAGAGCTCCTTGTCGCGCAAGCTGATCTTCTGCTCGTGTCCCTCGAGTTTTACTTCCATGCTTGGCCCCGGGCCATTTGGAGTCATGTTCATCATGTGTCTTGACTTGTGCCGGGCTTCATGATCTTCTCTTGAAGTGCTTGATGAACTTATCAAGAAAGTCTCCTCTTTAATGTTAGTTTCCTACGTAAACAATAAACTCCAAAATTGACATGCAAGAGTGAACTTGATACCTCCGGGGGGTTAGTACCATTAGTTAGAATATCAAATATGTGCAAATATTGATGGTAAACTCATAGCTAGGTGTACCAAAATCGACCATCAACATACCCCCATGTTTAAACCTTGCTCGTCCTCGAGCAAGTCCAAGATCTTTGCTTAACTTGGAAATCAGCGTTGCCTTTCAATATCTTCCCTGCACTTAGTTATACACAACAAGACATATTGCTCTCTCATGTATTTAGCATTTAAGGTTCAAGTTTTGACCGGCTACTTCATTATGGAAGATAGACTATTATTAAAGAACATGCCACAATAAAACAAATATAGTGCTCTCAAACTTAAGCAAATTTCAAACCTTTACCTTGTTGCATCGTGAAGAGTTTTCAAAAAGTTGCACATCTAACATAAGTGAGGTTCTCTTGCAAAAGCTCATGGGAACACTCATCTCGTCAAGTCACTCAAGCCTACACTAGATTATTCTCAACCTATTCTACTCATATATGAAAGTGGAAAGCTTAAGTGGAGCTTGGTAGGTAAAAACAATCCTAGCAAAACATTATACTTGAAATATTGTCAAACTAAGAGAGAGATCTATTGGAATTACTGAGACTAGTCAAAAAGGTCATGGAAAATAAATATTGGAAAGAGAGAGAGATGGAACACACGCATTTTGAATGGTGGACATGTGCAAGTGGCAAATGGGTGATCCCGAGACACGAATGAAGTTCTCGTTATCGGATTGCACATGGTTGGAAAAGATTGAGTATGGACTTGTCTTCAAAGCTCTCTAAAATTTTAATGAAAGCGAAAAAGAACTGAGGAGCATTTTTATTTTTCTCTCTTTTTTGTCTTTTTTTCATTCATCATTCATTCTTTTCTTCTTTTTTCTTCTTCTTTTTTTATTCATCATTTTTTATGCTCCTCTGAACTTTTAAGCAACATAGTACTTGCTATGGCAGTCCTCCCCATGCTTAAATGATTGCTCGTCCTCGAGCATAGAAGTGAGGGGATCTATGGCTGCTAGAGAAGTACAAAATCCTTGTATTCCTTTATAAATCTTTTGAAATCTTCAAGGACATTCTCCATGTCGAAACTCACATGATCTTGGGTGCATTGATGAGTCCCTCCATATGTTATATGTCTTGAAATCTTGCCGGAAAATCTTGAAAATTAGGTGAAAGATCATCCATACTCAATTTGGGTTGTGGTCAAGGAGGTAATCACAAAAAGATGTTTTGGGTTTAGGGTGGATGCCCAGCGAAGTTTGTGAAATTTCCATTGTAGAAATTCATAATGCATGGACAAAAATGGCTAGCATAAAAAAGATACGCAAAGGAATGACCAGCTTCTTAGTCTCGTACCACAGAAATCAATCCTAATCCAACTCATCAAGATATAAGTTTGCAAACTAAGGGTTATATCATGAAAGTACTTGTATGTGTATAGGCTTTGGTAGGTAGAGCCTTGCAAGAGATTCACAAATGTAGATAGCATAATAATTTTAAATAAAATAAGTACAAAGTATAGGTCATCGGTAAACTTAAATCAAAGTGCAACATAAAGTATGTGGGTCTTAAAAAATTAGTCATTTAACCTCCACAAATGAAAGAGCTGGTATTTAATCAATTTAAGTTCTTTTTAATAGAGAGCAAAAAGTCATGTCATATAAAACATCATGCAAGTAAAACAAAGCGGCAACTTTCATCACTTTTCCATAAGCAAGGCATACAAATGATATCATCGTGGTAAGCTCAAAAGAGATGGTGGTTCATTTATTGAAAAATAAAACTAACAAACCTAGGTTGTCCTCCTAGTAGCCATGTTATTGATCGAGAGATAAATACAAAGGTAGTTTATGGTTGAAAGCATATATGTACAAGCATTTAGAAGGTGATGAACAAAGATAAAGTTAAGGGCGAGTTACCGTCCTTTTTGATGCTCGTAGTGAAGTGCCGCGTGGCCTCCCCCATGCTTAAACATTGTGCTTAGCATGGAAAAAGAATTATGAGCATCTTGTGGTGAAGGCGATCCTTGTACTCCACGTGGCCTTGCCCTTTTTGTCCCTCAAATCCTCCCCCATACTTAGCGTGTTGCTAAGTGTGGAAGAACTTGAATCGCTCGTAATTCCCTATTGCCATGTGTTTGAGAATCATCTTCGCTTCCTTGCCTTTGTTGCTCAGTTGTCCCTCAACTTCTTCTTATTATCATCAAGCCATGGATCCAATCCCTCATCATATTGTCATCACCGACTTCCATCCCGTCTTTGTCGCTGCCTCATCTTCCACAGATTTTCTTTTACTTCCAGAATAGAACATATACTTAAACACCCCTCCAAGTTGAAGTTCATTAAATTCTCTTTCCAACGAGCCATCATTCGCATGAAATGGGTTCCGAACAAAAGAGTTGTGACTATTTTACTCCGGCGATGCAATCTGTCCAAAGCTGATTTCAGACCGCGCGGCGCTCAATGTTTCTGCCATATCTCCTTGTACAGGTCTTCAAAATTGATGATCCTTGATGCGTTGGAAAGAGGGTTTGAAGGAGCTTCTGACTATTAATTTTTCTTACATTGTACATCTCTGAACATGTGCTCAAACTTTGATGGAAACAGCGACTTCCCTCTCAAACCTTGTAGATGACTAACGATCTTGATTGCAATTGGTCAAGAACTCATGTGAACACTTCGTCATGCCTGCAAAACAAATCAAATGCACATTCTACCCCCGGGGTGATGGTCGGGAGTAGAAACAATTGCCAACAAACCAAATACATCCCTAAGATCTTAACTTGTGGCATAGCTTACCTAGTAAAAAGAAAAGAGAACCTAATGAGTGTACGTGCGTGTAGGTGAAAAAATGCAAATGAGAGGAAAGCATACAAACAAAGACAATGTTTACACCTAGTTCTAAACACCATGTTTACAACTAGGTTGCCGAATTCCTCAATAGCCATAAAGGTTTATTTATCCAAGGTTAAAACACCATGTCTAACCCAAGATTAATAATTCTTATAGCACAAGAAAAATAAAGCTCAATGCAAAGTTTATATACCAACCAATGCACTTATGTAAATTAGCAAGGTTTATTGAACTAAATGATGATGGTCTGCAAGCAAGTTTAAACACCACGTTTACACAAGATTGCTAAGGAAAATGCCCATATAAAGCATTAACATGGAAATAAAGCATTCATCAAAAAGTTTTGCAAAGAAACCAAGCTAACCTATGCATGATAGAACAAAGGGGTTGATGCAAAATGCAAATGCAAAAAGGGGTTAGTAAAAAGGGTCAGCAATGTTTGAAAAAGACTTTCGATGTTGTTCCTCAATAATGACAAGCTAGTCACTTTATGAGAGGTAAAGTCTTGTCAACAAAATCTTTTATCAAAAGACCTAATCAAACATGCTAACAAGGTTTTAAGGTAAGGCTTGTGGGTATCCTATATTTTTGGCTTAAGGCAAGAATTTTGAAAAGATAAGTCGGGTGAAGAAATTCTATCTAAGGTGGTTTTGGAAGAGAAGAAAAGAAAACAAGGATTAGATTTTTGGATGCAAAGTAAACCTACGGTTTTAGGATCACTAAAGGTATGAGAGATTTTCCCTAAGGATTTAGGACGAGGCTAGTCAAAATTTTAATTAGAAAGAGGACTTGCGGGGCCACGCAGGGCCAACCATGGTGGCTAGGGCATGGCCTAGGCCATCTCCTAGGCAACTCGAGGACTTGCGGTGGCCGTCGGCTTCCTCCCGGTGCTTCCCCTTCGTGTCGGCGGCTCTCTGATGAATGGATGGATGTGGCAGCCGTCGGAGGCAGAGACAATTTATCGAGGAGCACCTAGGTCAAAGGGCGTCGCGAACCGAGCTCAGAACAGGCCAGGCCGGCCGGCCTAGGCCCGTTTCGGCCCGATTCGGCCCCATCTCGCTCCCCGACGCTTCTCGGTCAATTGTTGACTTGCCCCCTTCTGCATGTGAGCCCTTGACGTCGTCTTCTCCATGGTTTAGATAGAGCTCCTTGTCGCGCAAGCTTCAACATCTTCTTCAGTCCACGGAGTTTTACGGCTTCATGCTTGGTCCTGGCCATTTGGAGTCATGTTCATCATGTGTCTTGACTTGTGCCGGGCTTCATGGTCTTCTCTTGAAGTGCTTGATGAACTTATCCCGAAAGTCTCCTCTTTAACGTTAGTTTCCTACGTAAATAATAAACTCCAAAATTGACATGCAAGAGTGAACTTGATACCTCCGAGGGGTTAGTACCATTAGTTAGAATATCAAATATGTGCAAATGTTGACGGTAAACTCATAGCTAGGTGTACCAAAATCGACCATCAACAATCACCTATTCTCTTCAACCTTGTGGCAGATATGTTGGCAATCTTGATCAAGAGGTCAAAGAATTTGGATTACTTTGACGGTTTGGTTCCTCACTTAGTGGAGGATGGCCTCTCCATCTTGCAGTATGCGGATGACACAATTCTATTTCTAGAAGATGATTTAGGGAAGGCTAAAAATCTGAAAATGGTGCTTAGCACTTTTGAAAGGTTATCGGGCCTTAAGATTAACTTTCATAAAAGTGAGTTATTTTGTTTCGGGGATACAAAAGATAGGACGTCGGAATATGTGGAACTCTTCAACTGTAAGGAGGGTGAGTTCCTGTTCAGATGTTTGGGGATTCCGATGAGTCCACGCAGACTCTCAAATAAGGATTGGAGAGTGGTGGAGGAGAGATTTCAGAAAAAGTTAAGTAGTTGGAAGGGCAAGTTGCTTTCGTCAGGAGGGCGATTGGTCTTGATTAACTCGGTCTTGTCAAGTTTGCCGATGTTCATGATGTCTTTTTTCAGAATACCTAAAGGTGTCCCGGAAAAGCTAGATTATTATAGATCAAGGTTTTTCTGGCAATGTGATGAGCACAAAAAAAATACAGACTTGCCAAATGGGGCATCCTTCATAAGCCTAAGAGTATTGGGGGGATGGGCATTATGGATTTGGACATCCAAAATAAGTGCTTGTTAAGCAAATGGATTGTTAAGTTAATAAGCAAAGAAGGCATGCGGCAACAAATGCTCAAGAAGAAATATTTTAAAGACAAGACTCTATCTCAAGTAGAAAGAAAGAAAGGGGATTCTCACTTTTGGTCAGGGTTAATGGAAGTAAAAAGTTTGGTCTTGGAGAGAGGCAGATTTATAGTTCAGGATGGAACCCAAACTAGATTTTGGGAGGATCGGTGGATAGGAAATGAACCTTTAATGGTAAAGTATTTGTCTCTCTGTAATATAGTTAGGAAGAAACATGCTTCGGTTGCCCAAGTGCTAAGCACTACCCCATGAATGTCTCTTTCAGAAGAGCGTTAGTGGGGGTGAACTGGGATCAGTGGCTTAATTTGGTGAGGAGCATTCTGACAATAAATCTTACTGAACATAAGGACGCCTTCATATGGACAGCTAGTAAAAGTTTTTCAGTCAAAAACATGTATAATGATCTGGTTTTGAAAATAGAGATTTCGGTAAATTGCTCGACTTGGAAGGCTAAGATTCCGTTAAAGATAAAAATTTTCCTTTGGTACATCAAGAATGGGGTAATTTTAACCAAAGATAATCTTGCTAAAAGACAATGGAAGAGGTGCATTGATTGTTGCTTTTGTAGTGAGTATGAAACCATTCAACACCTCTTTTTTTATTGTCCTATGGCTAGGTTGATGTGGTGTATTATAAGTTGCTCTTTTGGTATAACAAAACCCGCAAGTATGGATGATTTGTTTGGTCCTTGGCTTAGAACTTTTTCAAAGAAGCAAAGGAACCTTGTGTTGGTTGGTGTTGCTGCCTTTTGTTGGGCAGTATGGATTAGTAGGAATGATTTGGTGTTTCAAAAGTCAAAATATAAGTCTATCTTGCAGGTGATATTTAGAGGAACGTTCTGGATCAGGAGTTGGTCCATCCTCTCTAAGGAAGAAGGAAGAATTATTTTGAAGATTGGAAGTCGTCTACTAGAGATCATGGCTATGGAGATCATGAGCAAATCAGGATGGAACACTTTGAAGTGTCTTAAGGACTAAGATCTAGTTCAGATTGTGGCGGTTCTTCCTTGAGAGCTTTAGAGTGTTTTGCTTGTATCTGACTATTTGCAGCTAAGACTGTCTTCTTCGTTGTAATGATGGTTCTAAAAAGACCCTCGGGTCTGTTGAGACCGGATTTGTTTCCGTTATCTAAAAAATAAAGGCCTTGGACGAACTAGAGTGACCGAGTTTGTTTATTGGGGCATTATTTAACTTGCAAATTCCTAAATGCCCCTTAGTTTATCTCATGGTTTGTAAATTGTAGAAGAGGGCAGTTTGTTCTTTTGCAGGTGTAGCACAAGTCCCCTTTAGGTGACTCCGGCCAATGAACATAGCTGGATGTGCAAAGGGTCGTTTGCGCCAAAGAGAGAGATGGGTGAAAGCGCAAAAGGTAGCCTTCCGGTGATCGTTCCCTCCCGCCATAGCCCATCCTCAGTGTGGCCCATGAGCCTGATTGCTTCTTGCGGGCTTGGAGAGCTCCGCCACGGGACTTGCGCCGAGTCGGGAGGCGGAGAGAGCAGCCCGCCGCGCGGCCACGGGCCTGCGCCAAGGAGAGAGAGAGGGGAGGCGGAGTAGGGGAGCCCGCCGCCGTCGGGGAAGGAGACGGCCGCGGGGTCACCGGATCTGCAGAGGGGGAGCTTCTTCCGCCGCCGCCCCCATCCCCATTTCTTGCGCCGCCGTCCTCCTCCCGTGCTTCTTCCGCCGCCACCTCCTCCCGTGCTTCTTCCGCCGCCGCCAGATCCGGACACAGTGGAGGAGAGAGGTCACCCCACGGATCTACGCCGGGGTGGAGGCCGCCACTGGCCGAGCCGCCTCCGTCGAGCAGCTCAACAGGCACGACGCCGCAACCTCCATCGCAGGCCATGTTGTGCGCATGGCGCCATAGCGCGCGGGCCTCCTCACCTCCTCCTCCGCGGATGCGCGCCGCCCAGGCGGGCGGGGCGGTGAGCGCAGGCGCGGAGCTCATGGCGGAGGTGCCGTCGGCCTGGGAGGGAAGGAGCAGGGGAGGGGTGCCTGGCGCCTGCAACGGAGGAGGGAGGGAGGGAGCCGCTCGATGGCAGTTGGCGCAGTGGGATGGAGATTCCCTGAGAATGGGCGACGGGAGCCTTGCAATCGCAAAATGCAGATGCGTTTGCAGTACCTGCTGGACTGTGTACAGTAGCACTGCGTTCTTCATTTTGTATTTGCGGAACCGGATGCGGCACTTGCTGCGGACAGTCTTATGCGGCCACTGAGCTTGTGAAACCCCTAGTGCTACAATACAAAGTATTGATTTGTCAGGTAGACAGAGCATCATGGCAGTACTACAATACAAATAATGATGTTATGAGATTTTTCAAACAAACTAGTGGTGAATGTAAAAGACAAATTTTAAATCATAAAACATCAGTCTTTTTTAAACAAATTTTGAATGTTAGAACACCGTTCCTTTTTCCTTCCGTTCAAAATTTAAGACGCCCAACACTGGATTCCGCCGGACCTGACGGCGTGCGCCCCCGGCCCGGCCGGCCGGTGGACTCCGCGATAGATGCCGCCGCTGACGGCGACTTGGGAGACACAGCCGTGCCTTTCGTCCTCTATCGTTATCCCCTTGGCTTTCCAGGCGACAGCCCGAGCCCGGCGTCCATTACCGAGGACGATCACCGCACCCGATCCTTCGTGCGCGGATAAAGTATCTACGCTACGCCCATGCTCCGTACGTACGCAGTGCAGCGGCCGACCGAACTGACTGCACTGATTGAGATTGGCGTAGCACTACTGTCCAGTAGCGGGTAGCTCTGTCCTGCGTCCGGTCGGTTGGCAGTGGGCCAGTGGCGTGTTCGTCAGCGAGAAATTGTCGTGGAACTGGAGAACGGTGTGGACGCACGACACGCTGGATGTTCATGGTGATCGAGAGACGATCAAGGTGCGAGCGAGTGATAGTGATTCGACGCTAGATCACACGGCACGTTCACCTGTGGACGCAACGAAATGATTCGCGGCCAAGTGGAATGTGCCGCAGGAGCGCGATGCGACGTGGCCCAGCGACAACACAGAACTCCAAACGTGGGACGCGGCAAACCCAGGGGCAGGGGCAAGTCGGCAACAACTCATGGATTCCGCGCGAAACCGAGCAGAATTTCCCGGGATCTGCCTGCCGCACCTTTCAACCAGTTTTCCCGGCGAGACAACGGCACACGGCGGAGAAAGATGCCAGGCAGGTGGCGACGGACGGCGAGGCGCCGAGGCACGATGATGAGGGTGCGAGAAAGAAAGCGAGTGACCCGGAGGAGGCGGCGGCGGATTAGATTGGATGATGGGGTGTTGGGTCCGTCCGTCCGGTCGAGGCAAAAATCAAGATGAGTGCGGGATGCGTCCAGCACCACGTACCGGTCCACCACTGACGACCCCTTTTCCCGTCGATCCGTGCACTAAATTTGTCTCTGCACTACTGAATTTGCATAGCCAGCCGGGGCGTCTCTGCACTGAATTTGCGAACGCAAGCAAAATCATCGATCACACGGCGTGAAACCGAGCGGGGGATCGGCCAGTGCGCGCGGACGTGGCTCTCGCTCTCCATTGGCCACGGCAAGGTGGAGGAAAACGCCAGGCGAGGCTCCGAGAGCGAGAGACCCGGAGGTGCAAGCGATTGGGTTCATGGGGTTGGGTCGAGGCAAAATGGGTGCGAGATGCGTCGATCACCCCTGGTCCAGTCCACCCAGTCGTGGTCTTCTGCTTGCTCCCTGAATCCCTGATGGATCGATCACAAATTCACATGCACCTTTGCTTCTCGATCACTTTTACTCACCACCTAGACAGGATTTTGTACATGGCGAGTGAGATCCAGCACTAGAGTTCCTAGAGAAGACCGTCTCGTACGGAGCCTTCTCACCGTCTCTGACCGGTGGGCCCACGGTCAACCTGTGTCCCAAAAAAGTTTCCGAGTCGGTGGTACGCTACGCACACGCACTGACCCCAACTCTGCCCCGTCAACTGCGAGCTCTCTGAACCTTCCCTGGTTTCCAGCGAGCTCAAAAGCGTCGGTTGCAAGCAGAGGAAGTGACCTGAACTGAACACCAACACCACCATCCGATCGAGTTCCGAGCAGGAGGGGGACCACGGCCGCCGTGGGCGCACGCAGCAGCTGATCACGATTCCTGATCCGGCAGCCTCGATCGGAGGACAGGCAAGCAAGCAGCTTCTTCTCGGCGTCGCCGTGCGTTAGGCCCGGGCGGGATCAAAAGGGGGCCATGCGATGGATCATGGAAGGATCTCTTCCTCCTCTCCTCTCTTGACCCTTCCAGTTCCAGGGGCCTTCGCTGTTGCGGCGTCCACCTCGATCGACCTCGAGGGGGAGCAGCCATCTCGCCCGATCGGCCATGTCGACGACGACGCCAACAGCACACGTGGGGCACACGAACGGGTGGGTGCCGGCCGCCCCCACTCCCCTACAGCGCACACCACCATTAGCTTAGCTCACCTCCATCTCCATCGCCATCATCGTCGCTGAATATTACGGGGAGGGACAGAGGGTGACATGATGAGATCAGGGCTGCTGTTGTTGAGCTCCTTTCGTTGCTTAAAAATGCCACGATGAAATTGGGTTGCTCTTAATTGGTTTATTTCTTCGTTTTCTTTTGAAAATGGGATTGATTTCTTTCATTGCTTCAAAATTTGAAAGCATGTACTGATTAGTGGACAATCCAGAAATCAATTTTAAAATCAACTGAGCCAATTTATCTACAAAAGTTCGTGTGTACGAGTATTTGAGCTTGTGTTATCAAAATTTGATTTGTAATATTTGAAAACTCAATTAGCAGAGAGCAGGAGACGAACAATGATTACTTTTTTTTAAACGAAGGGCACGAGCTTGTGTCTATTTTATTGAAAATGAGAAGTTCGAAACAACCGGCTAGCCGGACGAACAATGATTACTTCGATAGTGCATCTCAGATTGATAGAAAAAAAAATAAATTAGTACTCGCGAAACTTGTTTCTTGATGAGAGTACCCCAAAAGCTATATCGGAAAGGCCGAAGATTCTTGCGCTGAAACTGCAATGAAGCTGCAACGTACATGATTAATCAAGGAACATTAGCCCATCTTTTCCGGTCGTAAAGGATCAAGAAAAGGACCACCTTTAGCACAACCACAAAGGACAGGGTGCTCCGTGCAAAACCACCTAACAAATCAAGTAGTACTCGTATAGAAAACCCACCCCTTTATCACCATCCCCACTCAATTAGCAGCTCAGCTCAGCTTCATTCATCACCCACCTTCCCCCCTCGCCACTCTCCCACTCATCTGATCTCACCAGCAAATCCAAAGAACAAGAGGAGAGGATCGCCCATGGAGAAGTGCAGGTCGGTGCCGCACGATCACTCGTCGGCGTACTACGGCTGCGGCGGCGGGTACGACTACGAGGACGTCGCCGGCGGCGGAGGCGGGCAGGGCAAGTCGTACAGCTTCAACGGGCCGAGCGCCCGCGACGACCCGGAGGCGAAGCGGCGGCGGCGGGTGGCGGCGTACAACGTCTTCGCCACGCAGGGCCGGATCAAGACCACCGTCCGCAGCAGCGTCAAGTGGCTCAAGTCCAAGTTCTCCGACATCCGCTACGGTGGCCTCTGAAGTCTGAACCCACTGCAAATCCGTAACCCCACACCCCAGCCCAAATACATGCTATATATATCATATATGATGCTCAGATGCATCTGCACGCAGAAGAAGAAGTATGCGTGCGGTCAAATCGCATGGCCATGGCTTAAGATAGTTGCTGCATATATGGAGGAGGTAGTGTGTGTTCATGCTATGTTTATGCAGCCATGTGTGCATGTATGAACTGTGTATGTGTGTCATCTCAGGTTACTGTGTATGTGTGTTCTTGGTTTGCTCTGTGAGGAAAGAAATGGTGGTTGTACTCTGCTTGATGAGTGTTGAATCTGCAAATCAAGTTTGTACCATGCTCTTGTCTTAATTTGGTTTGCTTTTCCCTATCTTTTTTCCTCCTTTTTTTGGGCCTTTTTTTTGTTTTGGAGTGGAGGATTTCAGTGGCTGAAAATCACCTTGCTAATTTGGATTCGGAGGGTGTTTTTCCCCACTAATTGTTGGTACCAAAGAAAAGGTGAAAGCTGGTGTATCTCTTTTAGAAAAGTGTTCTTGAGCACAGACCGGCACCAAGTTATTGGCAATAAAGATCAATCAGGAACTGAATAAAACCAATGATTCTTCTTTTCCGAAGAGATGATTATTTGGTACAGACGAAGCATCAGCCTCCACAATTCAGAGGATGCTCAATTGGAATCCCGCTCGCTGATCAACAGCCTCCGCCTACACATGATCCACAAGAACGTATTGCTTGGAAGGGAGTTCTTCTGATCCGCGCAGCGCCGCGGCGGCCGCCTCGAAATCCGTCATGAAAGCAGGCGATCTGCTCGCCGGGCTACGGTTCACAGTGACACCTGCCGGTGGCTCGCCGTCGGCCTCGTCGTCGTCCGGAGCCAGAATCTGCTGGCGCCTATCTTGATCACCGTCGCTGCCTGAGAGGTGCGAGGTCTTTGCCATTGG
This sequence comes from Cenchrus purpureus, assembly GCA_022644695.1. NCBI lineage: Eukaryota > Viridiplantae > Streptophyta > Magnoliopsida > Poales > Poaceae > Cenchrus > Cenchrus purpureus. The sequence goes on from CP053458.1 coordinate 50,561,294, forward strand.
CACATCTTGAGGTGCAGCAGGTGAGGTTTCTTGTGGCAGTAGTGCCTGATCCGGGCTAACTGAAAACCGTCTCGGACTGCACTGTATGAGTTCGGGGCAAAGTTGATGGTGATGTCTAGTGGCTCTTTGACGCTGGAGGGAGCATTGGCAGCGGCGTTCGCTGTGCCATCTGATTCTTGGCCTGAATTTGCTGTGTCGATTATCTTATCCTCCTGCACAAACATGAGCAATGAAGCCCAAAGACAGAGCCATCAGACAGAGTAAGAATATCAGAAATTAGAATCATAGTAAATTTCACATCAAAGAGTTTCAGATCATGGTAAAAAGACCTAAAAAATGATAGAATTTGTGATGTACCTCTTTGTTGGGAGATCCGGTGTTGATCTCTGACCGTTGCTCCTCGGTTTTCAGCTTGTTGTCCTTCCGTCTCTGCGAACGCTGTCTCACCTTCGGCCTGCACGAAAGATCAGAGAATTGATGAGTCATGAGCCAACGACAAAGTGCGCCTCAATCTAGCTTCTCAATCTCAGGTCCACGATTCTCACTTGGAAGCAGCAGGGTCGGCGACCTCCTCCTTGTACACGACGGGGAGCTCCGAGAGGTCGCACGGCAGCGGCGGGGTGCTGAAGAACTGCATGATAGCAGCAGTGGTCAGGGGAGACATCAGAATGTGGTGAAGAACTGAAGCCAACCAGACATCAGAGGTCAGGTTTACTCACGCTGCTTTGCAGGGCCTGGCCGGCGGTGCCGCGGGCGGCGGGGTCGAGCGCGAGGAGCGTGGCGAGCAGGCTGACCGCCGACGGTGGCAGGTCGCGGAACCTCTCGCCCGTCGTGGGCTTGTACGCCTTGGGAGGCTTGAACGTCGGGGACAGCTTCAGCTTCCGCCAGTAGTCGTCCGGCGGCGACCCGCACAGGGTGAAGATCTTGAACAGCTGCTCCACCTGTAATCGTCAGAGATGCGGTTAAAAGCTATCCGATCAACCGGCCGCCGCCTCCTCTCGTCGGTCTTCTCTGTGAGAAGGAAGATGTTGTTGGCTCGTGCTCCGCCGCCTCTGCAGTGGCAATCGCCACCGCGTCGACGCGCACGGTCGTGGATGCTTCTGGAAGGAGAATTTTGCGGCGGGAGGTGGCGGATGGGTTGGAGGACGGAAGGTGCTGCACCGCCGGCGCCGTCGGATCCGCGAGAAGAGGGGAAAACGAACGAGATGAGCCGCCGTACAGGGGAGGACCTTTCTGTCAATACTTAGGGGGTTATATGTAAATATTCGGATCGCGATCAATAATCACGATCCAAATTAGGGGGTGTATGAAAATACTCGGATCGCGACCAATAACCGCGATCCAAATTAGGGGGTATTTGAAAATATTCGGATCGTAATTAATAATCGCGATCCAAATCAGACCTGTTTGTGAAAAAAGACCATGATGACCGGCAAGACCGCGCCGCCGCCGCCGACCCCCGTCGCCGTGCGTCTGCGCTGGCATCCATGACCCTACCGCACCCAGCGCCGGCTCCGTCGCGCTCCCCGTCGCTCCGCCGCCCCCAACACCACACAACCGTCTCCCTGCGCGGGAACGAGGATGACTGGAGGAAGATGACGACAGGACGAAAGCTCACCTCGGTGGTGGCACGCAGGAGGGGCTTGCCGAAGAACATCTCGGCGAGGAGGCAGCCGGCGCTCCAGAGGTCGATGCCGACGCCGTAGTCGGTGGAGCCGAGCAGCAGCTCGGGGGCGCGGTACCAGAGCGTGACGACGCGGCTGGTGAGCGGGCGGCGTCGGCCGGGCCCGTAGTAGTTGGCGAGGCCGAAGTCGCCGATCTTGAGCACGCCGTGGCGGTCGATGAGCAGGTTGGAGCCCTTGATGTCGCGGTGCAGGATGCCGCGCTCGTGGCAGTGCTGCAGCCCCGCCAGCAGCTGCTGCATGTAGCACTTGATCTGCAAGCAGTGTGCACAGACAGGCATCATCAGTTTTGAGAACAGACATCGAATGCTAGAATTCAGTGTGCATAGATTGACATCTACTCCGTATTTGAAAAGCTTGTTCTACACCAATTTCGTAATGTCATGGTAAATAATGGGTGATGAAATTCAGGCCCCGGGAATTCAGGAGGCATAGAATCAGTGAACGACGATGTCTTCTTCCAATATTTTGAAGTATTTATTTGAAATGAGGAGCTATCTTAGATTTAAGATGAAGCTGACGGGAATTAAGTTAAATTTCAGCAAATAATGGAAGAAAATTAGTAAACTACCGCCTCCAAAAACAGAGCCCGAAAGAATATTCCCAGCATTTGGGATTTTTTTTTCTTGTTGTCATTTTGACCAATTCAGGAACATCAGATGATTAGCCTTTGGGATTTAAATATGACCAAATTGTCCCCTAATGCCAAAGTATTTTAGGGGGCGAGGGAGTGCAACATTCCAAGGCACTCTCAGTCTCTCACTGTCCCAACACGAATGTCCAAACGGGAAGGACAACCCGCCATGGGCACGTCACGGCAGGAACCAGGAACAGCGCCGCCGCGACTGCGTATCCAAGGTGACTGAGTGGGAACGAAGCGATGAGGCCGGCTGGCCGGCCGGCCGGCCATGGCCGCCAGGCGACCGACCACGACCAGGACTGCGGCGACGTGGCACGTTACCTGGGGCTCGGTGAGGCGCTGTCCGGGGCGGGCGATGAGCTTGGTGAGGTCGGAGTACATGAAGTCGAAGACGAGGTAGATGCTGCGGTGCATCCGGGAGGTGGCGATGCCCTCGAGTCGGATGACGTTGGGGTGGTCGAGCCGCTGCAGCACCCGGATCTCCCGCGCCATGAACCGCACGCTCTCCGACTCCGACGTGTCCAGCCGCACCTTCTTGAGCGCCACCACCCGCCCCGTCCCGCGCTCCCGCGCCTTGTACACGTTGCTGTACGTTCCCTGCCCGACCTTGTCGATCTTGTCGTAGGCGTCGGCGCTCCTGGGGACGATCCCCTCCAGCGCGTCCCGGGGCACGTTGTCCAGCAGCCACGTCGGCCACCCGTCCACGAGCTGCTCGTCCTCGCGCCGTGGCGGCGGATGCGGCGGGAGCGCTGCTGCCGGCGGCGGGGCAGGAACGGCGTCGTCGTCGTCAGGTGTCTTCTCGGCGGTGCTGCTCCTCCTCCCCGAGGCGGTGGCGGTGGCGGTGGCGCGGCGTGCGTGGGCGGGTGATCCTTGGCGGCGCGCCGTCGCGCGATCGGCGGCGGTGGGGAGCGGGTCGGAGAGGCGGGAGACGGCGGCGGCCGGGCCGCCGGGCGGTAGGCGTTGTCGCGCATGAGGCGGTCGATGCCGCGGCCGTCGCTGCGGGCGGGCGAGCCACGCGAGGGCTTCGCCTGCGCGCACCCCATGCCGCTGCCGGTGCTGCTGCTGCTGCCGCACCGGCGCCGGCGACGGCCGAAGAGGAGGTGGAGGTGGAGGAGCGACGCGGAGCCGGAGGAGGCATCAACGAGGCGGGAAAGGGCCCCGGGGCCCCAGGTCCCGCCAACCATATAACTCCGCGCCGCGCGCCGCGAACTAGAATAATAATTTTGCCGGCGGGCGGCCGGCGCCGGCCGGCCCTCTCCTCTCCTGGCCATGCGCCCATGCGCGATATGATCGCCGCGCGGCAGAACGCTGCGGACGCCGACGTCGCTGCCGAAACCAGCAGCCGGGTGAGTCTCGCCTCGTGACTCGTGAGCCGGTGAGGCTAGGCAAGTGCAGCACGTACGAGTCGTGACACATGTACAAACCTCGGTGTTGTACAAACAGTGCACCCGATGATGTCACGGCCATCGTCTACATTGCATTTCACTGAAAGGGACCGACGCATGCTGCAGAACGGAGGGATGGAGGCCATTTGGCGGCGGCTCGCTCGCAGGTCAGCCATGGCTGGTCTCGATGGCGCATCAGCTTCGCCTCTGCGGCGTTCTCGAAGCTGACGATGAAGACGACGAGGTCGTGGGATGGGAACAGCAATACCTGTGGTGTACCATCCACAAGGGCCAAAGGAGAGGAGCACTGGCTGGTTGAGGCAGTGACGCCTGTGCATTTAGCCAAAGGAAAAGTGAGGGGCCGATGGCAAGATGCTACTGTAATATTCGTTGCATGTAAAGTTCTGGGACGAACAAAACAGCTGGGTTGGCTGCCTGCGCTGTCAAGGAGCACCAACATAGGCAAGCTGCCGTCGCGAGGTACTTGGAAGTACCATGAATACGTCAACAACTCATATGGCTTATATACTCCAAAGAAAGAATAGTGACACGAACGAGCACTGACTTTACTGTGACAGCAGATTGTTCAGGTCGGTGAAAAGGGAGCTGAGCTCGATTCCAATACAGTTACAGCTACCTTGCAGCATTAAAGCAAAAAACCTGGACAACGTGAGTACTAGATAGATTGACAGCATCTCAAATAAGGATACAACTTTAGTACCTGACTGTTATGGCTACAGAGGTAAGCTTTATTGATCTGCCGAGAATTACAAGGAATACAAGTAGAATTCGCCCTCCCTAAGGAGGCTCTGAATCTTGACAACCTATATCTCTTGCTTAATCCCTCAAACTAGGACTCTAATTGGCTTATATACTGCCAATACACAATCCATCTCTAACAAACTGCTAACAAACTTATCTAATTGCCTATCCTCTGTAACAAACCGGCCTTGGTAGGCCTAATCCTCTGCCGCCGGCCCATCCTGAGCTTCAGATGCCGGCAGCTTCTTCCTACGACGCTCAAAGTGTTTGCCATAAAAGACATCCATAACATGACAGATCACAAAACCATCTTCACAACACCTGACAGGTAACTGAGGCATCAGGTCACCCACCCAATTTCACATTAGGATCATGCGGGGGGTAACCAATTGAATTCCTTGTCACCAGTCTCCGGGAAAGTCAGCTTGATCCGCAGCTGGCACCCGCCGTCGTGCCTGAGAGATCAAGCACCTGAACTCAGCATCTCCATGGCTTCAGGCTTTGTTCATCTTTGCCACGTTAGTCCAGCTCAGTGTTAAACATAACTGCGATAGACTCCAGCATCTCCATGGTACTTCACAAACCAATTTCTTTGCATAAGGAACTAATGTCAGGGATTATTCCGGCACCGGAGTTTCTAATGATGGCATCACCAGCGAAATCCTTCAGCAAGGACGATGGGTCCTTTAAGCCGCCATACCGCAAGAATTTCTCCCTAATGACACTGCCTGCACTGCGGGACAATGGGTCCTCCTGGCATATTTCTTGCCATATTGTTGTGGCAAAACATCGAGCATAAAGGTAACTGTAGTAGCCTGTAATAAAGTATTAAAGTTAAACTAGCTTATATGTCTGAGAAATAACGAATGCAAACAAGTTAACGGGACTAGAGCATAGTCTGAAAACTTACCGGCACCATAGGTTATGAGATGGGTAAACCGGGTATGTGACTGCATGCCTTCTGCACATTTCCAACTCATATGCTTCCTTCTCAAATCAGCAACAGTGGAAATTGTGTCCATAGGCTTAGATGCTTGCTCCCCAAACAACGTTAGATCCATTATAGAGTAGAAGATCTAGGAAAGGGAGCACAACAGCATTAAGTGAAGCAAGAAATATGACAAGGAAAAAAGGAACAATACTATTGTAAGAAATAAAAACAAACCTGCCGCTGGAGCTCAGTAGCAGGAAACATATTCCGAGAAGCATTTAGTGCCTTTACCAGCTTTTCTGGTATTGCATCTCCAGTTGTTTCATCTAGAGCAAATGTCTTCAGCACACGATAGTCCCATGCATAACATCTGCAATGTCAATGAAACTCAACTGATAGGTATAGAGGCTGCTCACTAAAGAACTCTTTTCTTTTTTAACAAACAACTCTTATTTTGAATAAGTGAAAACTGAATAACATTGCTACAATGACTAACTACTATGAAATCATACATACTCAAAGAGGTTTGAGGGAATTTCAGCCACATCAAGAGCAACCCTAGTACCAGAGAAATGCTGATATTCCTGCATTCAAATATTAAAAAAAATAAAAACAGGTAATAAATGTAGCCATTGAGGAAGCCATTATTAAGAAGAACAAGCAAATTACCGTTCTTGATAGCAGAGAATGAAGGGCGTGCCCAAACTCATGAAAAAGAGTTTCAACATCCCCATGGTTAAGCCTTGCGGTTATTCCACTAGAACTTGAGAAGTTGCAAACTAAGGCAACGATCTAAAAATCAACCATTAAGTATCCATTGGAACTGAAGCAACTTTATGAATTTGAACTAGAGCAATTTTCCATGACACATCCGTTGATCTTTTTACATTTTAACATCCTTTAAAAAAAATGTATATGCTAATGAAGCTAGAAGCTGGATCGGATGCTCCACATAAGCTATGTATCATGCTATCCAAATAGGAACATGTTGAATTTCATATATTTAGTCTGATAAGATGTCTAATCGTCATGCATGACAGTTTTCGTTTAAAAAAATTGGGAAATAAATAATAATAGCAAAGCTACCAATCAAACCCTTGATTCTTTTAGCTACCATTTCCTTGTATGAAGCTTGATTGTAAGGAAAGAACTCCGCATATTCTAAGCAACATGGAACAAACAATGAATAAGAGAACATATACCGGAAGTTGGTAATTTGAGTCCGACAATTTCCGTCCCCCTTGGACAGCAAAATGAGCACACCCGGGATATTTACCCTTCCTGGAGTAGAGATCAAGATACATGAATCCTAAATCACCCTGCTCATTAGACATGGTTTCTTTTAGTTACTTTGTTCCCAGAAAATATAAGAATAAGTTGAAAATACGGTGCAGGGTGCACTATGTCCAAGTAGTAGTAGCTGGGATCTTGATTAGATTTCCCCTCAGCACTTAATTTTTCATGAAATTTGCATGGTTACAAACAACAAGAACAGATACCAAACCATAGAACGTTACTAAATACTCATGATCATCAATAGCCATTGCAGGTTACACAGTGTATAACCTCACTATCAAGCAGTCTAATTCTAGCCATGAAGTTCCAAATCGTCTACTTAGACAACCAACGGGACAAGACACGTAGAAAAGGATCGTTAATCAGGCTGCCAACTAGGATATGAGCCTTAATTTACAATTTGCCATTTGAATTTAGTAGAAAAGCATAAAAAACACGGTGATGATGCCAGTATTTGCATATTCCCAAGAAATGCAGCTCTTTTGATATAGAAGATGAGCACATAGAAATAACTGAAGCTGAGGGTGTTTTTTAGGTTTGTTGCAAAACTATCATTTAAAAGCACGCTTGTACCTCATCAGGATGACAGAGTGAGAGCTTTATCACATCTGGATGCCATGACTCTCCATCCCTCATGGGAATCTGATGGAATGTGGCACCAAATAATGATTCAACCAGCACATTCAGACCTTTTAGGCATTGTGACAAGGGAAAGTATTTTGCAATAACCTGGTAGATGCAAAAAAAAAACGAAGGTGTCAATATTGTTATTAACAAAAGTAAGCCTACATTCTAAAGGTGTGCATTCAGTATTCCAGTGTATGCCAAACCGGTGTTTGAATTAGCTTTAAGTACAGTTCATTCATCTCTGAGATGTTTATCAGTTAGCACGTACTGAAGCATCCAGATTGTGTACAGATGATTTCATCATTCCAATGAAATAATCTTCATCCCAGGGTTCAAGATCAGCATTCTTTTCATTACATATTCTTTTCTTGAAATCCTTTATAACATTAAATTCCTGCTTAAGAGAAGTTATAAAGAGACAGATGGATTATTGAATTTAGTGATGCATAACAACATATATATGTATAGAACATAACAATGCATAATGCCAAATTAAGTTGAATACATTCGTACCTCATCAGCTTTATGCCTAACAATGTCACTCAAATCTCCAAGAAATGACATAACTACATCAGCTGATGCAGCCATGTTAGAACGAATAGCAAAGTCAGCATACGATTTGCATCCCATAGTCTGTAGGGTCATGAACAAAGAAAAAAATGTAATTATCTAGGGTTGTTGTGTTGGTTGCATTTTCTAGCCAATGATATGACAGTGGAATAATAAAGGCCAAAAACTTCACAATATGAAGAAACAGCAATACCTTTGCAAGCTCATCACGAGCATCTATAAGTTCATTAAGAACACCAATATTTTCTCGAGGTTCAGAGTTCCCAACAATGTATACCTGTTTCCTGACCTTTGGAAAATTCGAAATATTTAGATTGACAGTGTCACTGGATAGGTGATATGCAACTGTACATAACAGATAAAGTAGTTGAATCAATCAAGAGCGAAGCTGGGTGGTGACATAAGAAATCTAAATATTGTTCAATGCTATTGATAGATCTTTATCTGTGGCACAGAGGCACAAAAAATGGCTCTATGAACACTTACTTCCTCATCAGAAATCCATCTCAGTGCTGATGATAGATTTCCTGAGTCTGTTACAATCCTTAGACCATTTTGCTTTGCAGTGCTCATCCAGTTGCTTTGCTTCTCAAAACTTCCAGAATTAGATTGGTAAACAGACTTGAAATGACGTTGCATGTTTCTTGGGACCCTTGAAGCTGGGTATACATCCACAAAACCTGGTTTGTTCATTACATTTTCACTGAACCTGGTACAGGAAAAAGCAGTAAGTTTGCACTGGATACAAACAGTTCACTCCATCTATCAGTACCAATTGGCAGGCTCAACATAAACTGCAAAGCAACTAATCAATTCACTAAAAGGAGCACTGTACAACGAAGCTAAAGCGATAGGGCATCCACAAAGGAGATATAATAAAAGGTCCTGGTAAAACAGATAGAGTTCCACCGGGTAGTTTAGAGCGCTACTTGGCTGACAATGAGATCAACTAGTTGCATGCATGGTAGGTGTGCAATAGAGCACAATACTTGAGAATTAAACAACTCCATTTCTCAGCAATACAGGAAAAACAAAAGCAATAACAATTTGGTTCAACAAATGCATGATTAATTGATCACATATACTCCTTAACCTGGTACTCAACTTAATATATGCCACCTAATTGCCAGATAACTGAGCATTTAGAGAAAAAAGAGTTCTATCACAGTACTTTGAAGCAATGGAATAATAAGAGTCATCTAGTACATCATTCATAAATCAATTTCTAAAAGCAGAAGGAACTCAAGGGTCGGCCCTAGCATCAATAATTTTGGCATACAGGCAGGTTGTCAGCTCATGTAATTAAACAATGAAATTGCTTGCCAATACGCAGCCTGAAAACATGTAATTAGCACAGATTGCGAAGTAGTTCAAGCAGAAAAGATGGTAAAGACTATCAACAACAAGTGTCCAATTGATGTACCTACTTTCTACCCAGCTGGGCAATCTCAAGGTTCAGCTGATTAACACGCTCAAGTTTATCTGCCAAAGAAAGAGAACTATGCTTTAATAACAGTCACAGTTATGAGAAGAGACAGAGTACTATAAATTTCAGTTGGCAACCTTCAGGAAGATGAATCCCTCCCTTTTCAAAGTCAATACGCAAGGTAGTTGCTGCTCTTCTAGCTTCCTCTGTCAGCAGGACACTTCCACCCTCAGCTTTTAGTATAGCATTGTATAAAGTAGTGTTGGTATTCAGGTACTGCAATGTGTTACAGAAATTAAACTTTTACTCCAAATTGACAATTTAATCTAACTTTGGGCTTCTCAATTAGCTACAGGATTGCAAAGTTTCAAAAAGATTTTTTTTCATCCTGTCATCATAAGTATGCAAGTTCAAAGATGTACAGTGTTTAAGTTGATATTATAAAACAATACTCCAAGTCCACCTGAAGCAACACCAGCTGTTAAGCTCACCTGAAGATGCTCATAAATCCTCATTGACGCCTTATCTGCCTCCTCCACAAATTCCCTGGCACGCAAGCATGTCCATTTAATTCAAACCTGGAAACACATTGCCTCCCAGCACCAAATTGAATAAGAAACCATCACAACCCACCTATCAGGGTGTGTATTCCTGCACAGCTCCGCCGAATCAATGACCGTGCAAACCTAACCACACCATCGTAACCCTGATACATCAGCTATGCCGTACCAATGCAAACAGAATGAACCAAAAGCCAATAGCAGAAAAGGAGTATATTACGGTATTTGAAATCTCGTCCATGGCGCGGACAATCTCGGGGGACGACGGCAGCCCCGCGATGTGTGCGACGAGCTCGTCTGACCTGCGAGTTCGAGCAGACATTCACTGAGGATTAGCGGCTGCTGGATGGCTTTGGGCAGGCTAGCGGTGAGGAACTGAGGATGGTGAGCGCTCAGGTTCCCCCCTTACCGCTGGATGGCGTCGTCGACGAAGCGGCGGAACCCCTTCGCCGTGCGCAGGACGTCAAAGCCATACAGCCCCGTCTCCGACTTCTCCGAAACCGTGGAGAAGGCAGCCGCGGCGCCACGGCGGATGGCGGCGGCGCGAGAGAGCATTGCGGCGGGCGCTCAGTCGATCAGCTCTGACGTTACTTTAGGGTTTCTACTCGTGGTTTGTACCTACGGGGAAACTCCCCTCGCTGGTCTCCGTCTCCGCCTCCGCCGCCGCTGCTCGCCGGAGCTTTCGCTGCTCGGGAGCGGCAGCAAGGGGATGGAGAGGGGAGCTGAGGAAGTAACCGAAAAATGAAATGTATCGAGGGTTGCTTACGCAAAAGATCGCTTCGCCGTTTCCTTTTGTTCGATCGCGGCCGCTATAGCATGATCGAGCGGTCCGAATAACTCCAGCACGGGTCGCGACTATTGATCGCGATCCAAATTCTGGGGCCCAAACGGAAACAAAAGAATAGTACGAGGGCCTCCTACAAAAACATCCTCCAGTTCCCTACCTTCTTCGATCTGGATCGCATAACTCGCATCGGACGGCCAAGAAAAACCCTTGACCGGGCCGCCGAAGAAAACACGCCACCCTCTCCCCTTCACCTCGCCGTCGCTTGCCGGAGCTCGGAGCACTGCCGCTAGCCGGACGAAGGCTCTCCATCCTAGTCCCCGCCATACCCGCTATCCGCCGTTCTGCTCATCAGCCTCCCCAACTTCCTCCTGGTGAACATTTGCCTAACATCTCCACTGTAGTTTTCAATGTATGACCGTATACCGTAGTGGCTGCTTCGTGCTCGATCCAGATCAAGGTGATTCGTGTTGGTGAGTAGCAATGCTGATTCAATACATGGTGCAAAGAATATTTGATTTTATTGCCTATGTCTAATACAGCACAATGAAGGAACCAACGAGAAATCCCGGTTCAGGGACGTCACTCTACTGATGGCTGACCACATCAATACACAGCAAAACAAATGTTGATTGTATCTTAATAACACAGCCATAGCATCACCATCTCAGAAGATCGTAACAATTAATCATCTACTGCAGGATCCAACAAACATTATATGGTAATAATAGCATGCTGGATCTTATGCCAACACAGCCCACAAAGCTAGGAACAAGCTCATCAATCCTGGGAAACCGACTGACAGAGTGCGATGACCGGATCCTGCAAAAACGAAGAAGAGTTTGTGAGATTGAAAGCTCATTGCCTCGTTGCAGTTTTGAAACGCTGAGGTTTAGACAAGGGCTCTTCATGTTTGAAATCAAGTTGCAGTTGACATATGATGTGATCTAATTCAGCTAAAGAAGCTTATTCAATATACTAAGGAAGCCCCATTTATAAACATTGAAAACGAACTGCACAACTCAAAAAAATACTAGTTTGGGTACAAAAGTTTGATAATTTCAGTGCAGAATCAGAATTCGTTGTGGGATACTGAACCACTGCTTCAAACTTCTAGGTATAAGAGATGAAACCGAAATTTTCGAAAAAAAAAGAGATGAAACCGATACTGACAAGACTTAAGGGTTCAGCTAAATACTTCATAGAAAATTTGGCAAGCATGGCGACTAGCATATAAAGCAACATCACTGAAACACTATATGTGTCACTCCGCTAGGCAAGCCCAACAGCTTGTTAGCAGAGTAACATTTTAGCACAAATTGTTCATGTGAAGCATTGCTGGGCCACCATCAATTATGCTAAAACAGTACGAGTAACACAGTGCTCTACTGATATATATGGAGTAGTTGTTTGGTAGCAATCCTATCATCACCTACACTGCAATGCATTAATTATCTGTTTCATAAGCTGGTGGACCATGCCCAACCATACACATACAACAGCAATTCAATCTGCAAATGAATCAATTTTACTATTGCTGCCAATAGTAATCCTTGTGACCATGCCTAACCATACAGAAATTTTAAGCATGCTAGTGCATGTTGTTGTGTTTTCGCTTGGATAGGGATCAATTTGAATGTGCATCAACATAAGTTCAGTAATCTCCGAAAACTTTCTTACTCAATCTGGGTGTACTCAATTATAAAAGAGTACCTTTTGTTTCTACATATATGACTTGAATCAATTTTCCCAGAAGTCCCACTTGAAATTTCATAACACAAGAAGCTCTTATTTGATAACTAATGAAGCTTCAGTTAGCTATATTCATACAAGTATTGCAACTAAGCAAGAGAGGGGATTAGCATTATAGTTTACCTGGAGGAGACTGTAGGAGAAAGGCCTGTAAAATTGGAATTTTAAGATGTTTATCAGAAAAGTACCAAAAGATATCAATTTATTCGAAGAAAAGTAAGAAAAGACTAGCTAGTTGAAGTACAATAGCAATCATGGAACCCTATGAAGTTACACATACAGAATGAAAGTTCTGAACAAAAGACAGTCTATTTCATCAGGTCAAACTAGATTTGTAAATATTATCCTAGATTTTTTTTTGAAATAAAATATTGTCCTAGATTCCTATCATGGAAAATTAGTCATCCAAGATTGGACTCAGCGCCTGAGATAAGTGTTTTAATGGAGGACAAGGTGGCACATGGCTGGACTAAACAAAGCTCATTATGGGCCAGACTGTCAAAATAAAACTTTAACATGCTTATAAGAAAATAGCAAAAAATATATACATCAAAAGTATTTGAAGAAAAGACTAGCTATAGTTAATGTAGAAGAAAAGTGGGACACTTGGATAGATACGGCACCTAGTACCGAAGTGCAAGGTTTGTTATGTGACTTTCAGAGTTGAATTAATGAATTCTGAAACCCAACAACGTACAGCACGAAAATTATATACAAAACCAGGATTTATACATCGGGTCAAACTAGATATTTTCTGAATGGGTTTGTAAATATCATCTTGGATTTCTACTACACCAAATTGGTCATCCAAGACTGAGCTGGGGGGCTAAGATCATGGTACTTTAATGGAAGACAAGGTGGCACGTGCCTAGATTAATCTAAGCTCATTCACGGGGAAGACTCGGGAAGCATATGGTATCTGACTATCTGCACGGATCATGGAGCTCATTTAATAGATGTTTTCACACTGCTGCCAACTGCCTTCGACCTGATGGAGACGGCAACGCAAGACCAACTTGCCTACGCCACTAGCAACACACGCGGAAACGCAAGTCACGGGCCCTTTGCACACCTGTCCGGCCTTGTGTTGCTGGCTGATTAATCGATTGCATCTAGTAGTCTATCTGATGTCTACTTGCGCAAATCGATCACTGAACATGCAAATTGGTAGCTAAAGATGCTTGCTTTGATAATTGTCCTTACTGATCGCTGCAAATTTGGATGCTGGGAAATCACATCTTGAAAGGTAAAAGAAGAACATTTGGTCGGCACAGGGAAAATGGAAGGACAGTTACTCTTGCAGGCCTCGGTGGTGTCGCTGAGGCCGCAGCGCTTGGAGAGGCCGAGGGCTTGGGTGACGTTGATGTTGAAAGCCTTGAAGATCTCCGGCGAGGAGTAGAGCCCGCAGAGGCACTTCAGCTCGTTCTTAACGGCTTCCTTGATCGGGTCGCAGCAGGTGTCCGGCGGCGTCCCCGTCGTGTTTAAGTAGGCCGCACACGACGCCAGCTTCGCCGCACAGTCCGGCGTGCTCGACGACTGCGCCGCCACGGGGGGCGCCAGCACGCCCATCACCGCCACGACCGCCACCGCCGCCGCCGCCGCCACCGCCATCCGCATCGCCATCTCTCTTCTCCGTGTAGGCTGCCTCCTAGCTTTTTGTTTAGTTTTGGGAGGGGCGAGGAGAGGAAGGCAGGAAGCCAGAGGGGAGGTGCGCCTTCTTTATTAGAGCTGACTAGCCAAGGAGCCGGTTGGTGGGCTTGACGGTTTTGCATTTGGAGAGACAATTCAAAGGTGTTTTTTTAATGGAATATCCAATGGTAGTTTGACATTTCATTCCCTTTTGGTATTTTGACAGTTGGGAAAATCTCTTCGATAAAGTCAAGTCAGTCACAATAGAAAGTGCCATGAAAGTGTCATGACCATCAAATATCACATCACATCTAAATTTATGAGAAGAGATGAGTGTCATGAGATGGGAGAGTAATTGTGCGATGACACTAAAACATGCTTTAATAACAGTCACAGTTATGAAAATGATACTCCTTCCGTTCTTAAATATATGACACCGTTGACTTTTTACTCCAACTTTAACTACTAATATATATTGAACCAATTAGTTCACTAAAGTAGAATGTATATCATTATATCTATTATCCGATGTACTTTAGATTTAATTTGTTGGTTTATCGATTTGCAAAAAAAAATTGTAGAAAAGACGAATGGTCAAACGACATATATTTTAGAACGGAGGTAGTAGGTCGCAATCTTTAAATGCCATTACAAAATCGCTAGCTAGATTTGCTTAGTGATTCGTTGGCTTCTGTTCATCTGTTGGATCAGACAAAAGCAACGCCACAAAATAACTGCAAAAAGAAATCCACAACGGAGCGATACAACAGAGTTTTACTATTTCGGAAGATGCATAAAACGATAGGAATTAGGAATTGCTGTTTTTTTGAAACCCAGCGGCAAATTGCCAAATTCCTTTTACTTTAATTGAAACTTTGACCGTAGCATGATCCTAGGTCAATGATATCTGCATGAAAGAGACTGGGATTGTTGTTAGCGTCTGACTATAAACAGTTGCGTCAAATCATTAAGAAAACAAAGGAACTCTGTCTATTGTTTTCGAGAGAAAAAAACAAATCCATCTCTGTCTATTCTGCAGCGGATGGACCCGGCGGTTTTTTTATAAAGGACCCGGCGGCTGTGTAGTACTAGTCCAACACAGACTCTTGAGTCTTGAATCTTGACCAAGTCTTGCAACGAGCTGCCACCGTGCCACGGGTTCCAGCCTTCCAGGCGATTGCCTCCGTGGACCGTGGACGCACTTGGCGGATCCGTCACCTGAATTTTCGTGCTCTGCGACGAGTGAGAAACAGCAGAGACGGCACGCAACAGACGTCGTGCTCTTGCCTTCGATTTCTGCTAGAGCGTTGATGATTCTCGTGTGATCTGACCAGTTGTGCCCTTTCACCGAACAATCGTTCCGGAAGGGGAAAGGGGGAAACTATTGCTAAAGTGGCCACTGACTCACAAAAATCTGTACAGTGATGGTTAGAGTAACTTCAAGAGTCCCTCAAAAATTACTAGTTGAAATCCTGATTTACTTAGTATGTAAAATGAAATAGTTAGCAAAAACTTATTGAAATCCAACAGCCTCTTTAAACTGAACTTTCTATATGATCCACTGCCAATGGATCTCACCTGTCATATCAAGGCCTTGTTTAGTTGGTGGAAAAATTTGCATTTTCAACGTTTGAACTCAGTAGACTGTGTAAGACGTTTCGTTTGTTTGTGGTAAATATTATTCTACCATGGCCTAACTAGGCTCAAAAGATTCGTGTCGTGAAGTACATCAAAACTGTGTAATTAGTTATTTTTTTACCTATATTTAATACTCCGAACATATGTCTTTTGACGTATTTAATGTGATGTGATGGAGAGAGAGTAGAGAAAACGTTAGAATTTTTAGCAAACTAAACAAGGCCCAAACTCTACTCTCTCCGCGGGGGATAGCTAGCAGAGGGCGCTAGCCATCTTTGGCTAGTGAAGGTCCAAGTTTAGCTAGCGAGGATAGCTAGCGGGGTGTTTGGCTAGTCTGTTGGAATACTGTTTTTGTAGATTTTTTTCATTTTTTAAGCTAGTCAAGCCATGATAGTTAGTCTCTTGGAGTTGCTCTTATAAGGCCAGTCTCAGTGAGGGATTGTCATAGGAGGGTCATGAGCATTAAATATCATGTCATATCAGCAAATTTATGGAGAGAAAGGAGGGGGAGTGTCATGAAATGAGAGAGGAGGGTCATCACCATGACCCTCAACTGACACAATTCTTAATATTACAGTCTTGGTAATTGTGCGATGACCCTCTCCACTTAGACTAGCCTAAGAGATTTTTCGAATCGAGAAAGCTCCCCCATTTGCATTACTTGAACCGGAAATACCAGTAGTTCATACAGAGAACGAGAATAGGGAGAAAACGTGTGCTCGCAGGACTAACCTACCGACCCTGTCTCAAGCTAGGTAGATTAAGTACAGAACCACGTCTAGGTATCCCATAGGATTACAACAAGTAAAGCACATGGTTTTTGGATTTTCCTTTTCGCTGCCATCTAGAACTGATTCATGACAAAAGCTTCTTATATCCGCAGATCACTTTTTCTTCCAACAACTTCATCAGAAATCAAGGTTCCTCTCCGTCTCCAGGACTAATCCTCCTGAGGCGCCGGCAACATCCTGATATTCGGCTGCTTCTTTTGCTGGGCGAGAATCTTGTACGCGAGCGCCAGCATCGTGTTGATCCCTTGAGCCACTCCACTGCCAGCTTCAACGCCCAATAAACCTGCCCAATAAGACATATACACACATGCTGTGTACGATGATTTCAACTAGATGTTTTATCAATTTTTTGTCAAATATGTCTCTGATTCCCGCATTTTCATATGGCCCAGCAAATTGCTGCAAATCCAAAATGATGTATAGCTTTCCCCTGTGGGAGTACATTCTGTACCTAACATTTGTATTGTGAGATTTTTTTTGTTATATTGTTTGCACCCAGGCAGGCACCTATCACCCCCCGCACACATCTTGCCATTGTGTATTGAAAGAACAGGTGTTCCATTATTTCATTCTCTGCACAAAAGATGCATAAAGGGCTGCCAGTCCAACCCTTTTTAACATATTATCTTTTGTCCTTGTCAAAAAAAAAACATATTATCTTTTGTTAAGATAGCATTATTTTCCTATAGCCAAGTAAAAATCTTAAATTTGTATGGCAATTTGGATTTCCAAATGTGTTGGAAATGATTACCACTATCATCCTTAGTTAAGTGATCATACACTTATTTGGTTGTATATTTACCATTCCCACTCCATTTCAAACTGATAACATCATTGATGTTTTGGAACTTGAAATTATATGTCTTATTCACAATCTCCATCCATTGATAAAAAGCACCGGAGGCAACCATCTGCTGAATTTCAGCTGTCCCTCTTTGCCTAGGAATTGGTATACACAACTATCTTTTTCTAGGCACAAGGCCTTGTTTAGTTGGTGAAAAATTTGTCTTTTCAACGTTTCGAACTCCGTAGCTGCAGAATGCGTTCGTTTGTTTGTGGTAAATATTATCCTACCATGACCTAACTAGGCTCAAAAGATTCGTGTCGCGAAGTACATCAAAACTGTGTAATTAGTTATTTTTTTTACCTATATTTAATACTCTGAACATATGTCTTTTAACGTATTTAATGTGATGTGATGGAGAGAGAGTGGAGAAAACGTTAGAATTTTTAGCAAACTAAACGCCCAAGTCAAACAATACTGGCGCCACTATACAGATAGGCTTGTCAAACATCCATGTGTCTTTCCAGAAGAGTCAGCTTGCTATTTTTTACTCTACTTTCCTCCTCTCAAGTAGATATTTCTTATTTTTAACAAGTCACACCATTCTAAGGAGTCATTCATCCTGTGTTTCACTGCTGATCTCCTCCTTTTTCAAATATTTTACTCTAATCAAATCCTGCCAGATTCCTTAAGAGAATAATACACCATTGATTGTTCACGGATCGAACAAAGACTAGTGTCATAAAGGTTGCCAGCTAAGTTCTAGCTCAGTTGATGAAACCAGAACTGAACTGACGTGGCAGTCCTGTGTGTCCCCAAAATGAATTTGAAAAAACAGAACAACTTCGACTGCAAAAGCTGACCCCCAAATGAGAACGGCAGCCCTGCTAGCTGTAGCAGAAAAAAATATGATGGTGCAGCAAAACACATCATTGCATTCGCAAACCACCGCCACCAGACAACAGTAATTTTCTCTCGGAACAAACCAGCCACAATATGAAGGGATACTTTCCTCTCTAATCAGGGGGCATCCAAAGCAAAGAAAATACATGGTGTTTCTGTATCTGAAGCATCAGATAAAACCCAGTACAGTTCATCAAGCTCTACTTCTAAGGTAATTAGGTTTGAAAAGTGCAAAGAACTAGCAAATTATTCCCTAAAATTGCTCCAAAGATAAGAATTAGTCATAAAATTTCTGATCTATGTTAAGTAAAAAGACAGGCCATGGAAGGCTACACGAAGACCACTGCCATTCATTCATGCTGCTCGTATATTTGCATGTAGGCTTCTGAAAGAGCTACCATTTGAGGGAGAGTCTCAGTAACATGGAGATCCTGCATCTCATACCTGAGGTGAAGATTATCGAAATAATTAAATCGGGGCTACCATATTTACACCCATAAAAACAATTCCGTGTTAGCTGAGGAACATACCAGGCCTCTTCTGATTTCCGCTGAACAAATACTCTGTAGCATCCTTCACCTGGCTTGTCATGGACAATGTTCGCTATAAGGTCGCATCAACGTAACTTACCATTCTCTTTAGGCTTGGGTAATGGAATGTAATCCTTCAATTCCAAGTTCTTCACAGGAAAATTTACTGTCACATCAAATATTAAAACCTCTTAGAACAAGTAACCTGCCAGCAACATGTATAATGAAATTAGCACAAAATCTAACCTAGAGTAGGGTTTTCTCGTGAAGAAGTTATTTTTGGTAAACCGTCATGTGAAGGATCAGATACTTTGGTAGCCTAGTGACTCGGTACCTCATCCGAGCAATGGATGGCCGGACAACCTCTGTCACAGCCTCACCATCAAACTTCTTCAGTATGTTAAACAATGGTACCTGAACAATATTGATAGATTTAAAAGGAATAGCAAGGAGCAGATACAGGTGCACAAAAGAACCCACACAAAAGACTGCAAGCGCAAGCATCTTTTGTACTGAACAAGAACAAAACTAGAAGCACAGGGTTACGCCGAGTTAAGTTCGAAGCTCTCAGTGTGACATTTATGCAACACATACTCTCGCAACTCATGAAAAGATGAGGTGAATCTTATATGTACGACTTGAGGTGTAAGAATATTGAGAAACACCCTCCCAAAGTGGTCCTATTAAATCAGGCAGGGGAGCAAAGCCTCACTGATATGTTAAATACTCAAGCTAGTTGTAACAGTGTGACACACAAACACTATTTGCTTGGTTCTCACATCATCAATCCCAGAAGTCTTAGTAGCAGTGTAGCACACATATCATGATAGAGTTCTATACCTAAAAACATCCACATGAGATTATAACCAATAATAATACATCAGTACTTGTGCAAGACATACCTGTGGGATGATATTTTTCCATGGCATCTTTGAAAAGAGGTGGAGGTGGTAGGTCAAGACCGAGCATCAAGAAAGGAACCTTAGATGTTTCGGTGACCATACCATCTGTTCCAACCACTGAACTTGCACCACCATTTAACTCATCACCATCCTCTGTTTTTTCCATTATATGCTTCCTGTGAACCTCCTTAACAACTTCAAGTTCTCCTGCAACAACAGTGATTTCAATACGATCATGATAAGTTGCTGATGTGATGTCAATTATGTGGTTGACATCGAGAAAAGCTAACCTGAAAGCAATCATGTATTATGCTTCTGTTTTTCTTCTTTGAGCTCCTTAGTGCGGCAGTGTATTCAAAAGCCATGACATAAATTCCACAGGATCTGACTGTACTCAATCTGAAAGCGCTTGTTACCGCTTTCATTACTGCTTGCAGAAACTCATGAGGGCTAACCTGAACAGAAAACAAGATGTCATGTTATTTGTGCAGAGATATGAGTTAACGTAAAGCGATGGACCTAGGATAGCAAGATTAGGGGTGCTAGCAAAATTATTTGAGGGACTATATATTAAAACATGCAGTAAAGTTCTTCTAATTTCAAAGGTTTTAGTGAAGAAAATAGAATCATGAGGGGGCCATGGCCACTGCCAGCCCCCCTACTGAATTTGTCAGTGATGTAAGGGATAGCAAAAAACATGCTGAAAACTCATTTAACACAAACAAACCTGGCCCTTGAAGTTCCTAGTATGCCAAATCTTGCGTGTCAATTCCCCAAAACGATGAACCAATGGTGATTTGCTATGCTGATAATTTTCAGGGATTAGAAAGAAATTTCTCAGAGGAGTAACTCTCATTAATGACTGTATTGTGACATTCACAAAATCAGTCTCCTTGATGTTGTTAAGACCAACCTGCAGAGCAGTAATTATTTAGATAAGAAAAAAGCATCAATAACTGAAGCCCTCGTTTACCAAGTGCCTACAAATTCCCATGCGGGATAAAAGCGCATTTTTGATATAAGTCGTAGTGGCACAAACAATGAATTATTAAAACTGCATTTGCTCACTTTTTTAGGTTACACAAACAAACAACTTTTCCAGAACTTAAAATATGATAAGAATCTGTAAAGGAATGATGCATAAAAAAGATCCCACTGCATAGCAAACAAAGTACATCAGGTAAAACCATCCTCCCTCAAGACAGTTCTTAGGGCACATACCATTCCAGGCAGATAATTGGAGCCATCAAGTGCTCTAGACCACTGCTTGTTCTTGTCAAGATTTAGAACCTTCTCTCGTGAACCTACAGAATAGTATATCAATTAGCAACCTGAAACTAGCTGCTAGGCAATCAAGTGCTGTTGGAATGCAATGTTAGAAGCAATGGAGAAGCACCTTGGGTTGAGAACATGCCGAATATCTTCTAATGATGGATCATTTATCTCATATCCATCTGGAAGACAGTAAGCCCTCTCGGTTTGAAGATTAATGAACACATGGTGGCCTGCTTCAAGACTGTGAGTATATGCATGAGATTTCAAGCCTCTTCCTTGGAAATACTTTCCACAGACCAAGCACGCGTACACATTCAAATTTGACAGGGAGATTTAACAGAACTTCTCAAAATCAAAATCAAGGACCTGCAAAGCAGCGCAAAATGTACTCAGCCGTAAAATACCATGATAAGTAACTAAGAAATGTTACACAGACTAGATCAACAAGGAAATCAGCCACCAGAGTATAGAATGACATATGTAGAATAAAGAGCATGTGAGTAATCATACATGATTAATCTGAATAAACTGTCATATCGTGCCAGGCAGTTTACCAAGATGAACAGACACTGGGCAGAGCTAAATATCAGGAGCTATTAGGGTGTCGATCATAGTATTGAGTATTGACATTCACCGTGAAGACATTGATGAAGCTATATTGTAGGTCAAACCATTAGGATTGTGCATTTTAATCAGCTAGTATTGTTTCAGATCAAACCAGTTATATAGTACATTTCTAGCACAATACCAGCAACTAGTGATTCGACAGCTACGATTATTAACCAGTACTTAGTATATCTCAGGTAACTTTTGAGCTGTGAACAAAAGGAACGATATAAACAAAACTAATTCACATCAAGGCACACCAAATTGACTTGTGAAATGTAAGTGTACCTGCCTGTTCACCGTGTCGAGGTAAGGGCAGTCACGGCGCAGCTCCACCTGCCTCGGCCTCCTCTCCGGAGCTCTCCTCGCATCGTCCTCCTCATCGTCATCGCCCTCCTCCCCATCCAACTCCCCCGCCGCGCCACGACCATTTGCCTGGCCCCTGACCGCTTCCTCCTCGTCGTCATCCTCGTAGCTCGCGAGTCCCAACAGAGACTCACCCTCCGCGCGCGGGCGCTTCTCAGCGGCGCCTCCATCGGCGAGCTCATCCTCCTCGCGGTCGCGTTTGCGCGACGGGGATGGCTCCTCCGCGCCCATCGGCCGCGGTCTAGGGTTTGGGGGCGTGGAGGCGGCGAGGGTGAGGGCGGAAGCGGGCGGCGACGATGGATGACTCGTGGTGAATGCGTGGGCTGGTGTTTCAGAAGGACGAGAAGGCCGTAGATCGCCGTGGATGGGTGGCTGTCGTTAGAGGCGAGGCGACGACCGCCATGAGCCAGGGACTTCAGGCTCACCCGCCACCTTCTGTCTTTAATGAATTGTTTGTGTTCAAATTTTGAGTTGTTTCAAATCAAATAATACATATCCTCTAACAAAATCAATACGTAATATAATACATATCGAGTTTCAAATTTGTATGAGGTGTACATGTATGTTTTCACTTTTCAACGAGTTCACCGACAATGCCTAAATTCACATGGTGGTTCAGGCTCACCGCCACCTTCTCTAAGCGATGTGTAATTTATTGTTGTTATTTTCTTTTCTCGAAAGTTCATTGTTATGGATTTAAAGAGACATCCTTAGTCTCCTTAGACTTAGTTATCATGGAGCTTGAAGAACTCATAATTAAGTTGTAAAAGCAAATCGTTCAATTTTTGCTGAAAAGAAGCGGAAATTATGAGTATGACAATTACGGTAGGGGTAGAACTGTTGCAGTTTTTGCCTACACATTGGATCATGCCGTCTCACTTGTAACATGAAAAAAACACATTTTTTATTTTGCTGTGTATGATAGGATCTAACTCTAACCTGATAAAAAGTTAGAATTGAATTTCGAAATTCATTTAATCAGCTTAAATTCATTTCACATGGGCTTAAAAATGTAGACCCACCAAACAAAACCAGAGTGTACGACCCTTTTCAGTCAATTTGGGCTTTTGCGACTAATAATTATTTTTTATGGGCCTTACGTTACTTAGTAAAGGCCCATGTGAAGCCGGACCTTGATAACTCGCCGCCAATTATGGACAGAAGCAACGACGACAAAACCATGGCGGTGGTGGTCAACGACCCTGTTCCCTCCTCCCTCTTCAGAGCAGATGAGCAGAGTACACGCCGTTCCCGTAGGTAGATCTGGTCACCGAGAACACGGCTGAACTGTGAACACCAAGCGAGCTCGACAACCCCGCCCAATGCAAGTTTGAAAAGCGAAACCGAACCCGATGCGCCTGGGGATCCCAGCCACGTGCATCCCAACCATCGCACTCGCAAGACCGGCCGGGGATCGAGAAGAGCGGCGGTTTCCTCTCGCCGGAGCACGTAAAGAAAGCACGTACGACCGGGCCGCAACGGCTGGCTGCCCGCCCGCGCGCATGCAAGCAGAGACAACCACGCCGTGCGCGTCAGCGACGGACCCCCCGCGAGCGCGCCTCGGATCTGCCGATACGTGCTGCTGGTGCATGCATCATATTCTACCACAGGTCCTGTTTGTTTTTGTTTCGATGGATGATAAATCGGATCAATCCCGGCACTGAAAGATAGGCGGAATACGATTGATTAATCAAACTGATCGATGGAGTGATGGCATCGCTAATCCCCTGCTCGTGTGGGCGCGGGGGCGGGGCGGCGGGCAGTCTCCTGAGTCCTGCCTTGGTAGCATGGGATGGATTATTCAGGGTTTCGGAGTAGAGAACGACTACTCATGTACTAGAGTAGATTTATCATCATGTTTGTTGTTTTCAAATACTCTCGTCTACAGTATATAGTACCAGTACTGCATTGTTTTTTCTTTGCCTCGGTTGACGGAGCCAGCGAGTAGGGGAGCCAGTACGTCGTGGAATTCGTACATATACATACCTACATGTATACTATAGGTCTGTAGCATACACCAATGTCAAAGTTCATGTAATCGTGACGGCCTGGCCGGCCGGGTACTGCTCTGTATAGTATTCCACACACACACGGGACAGGGCCTACTATATTAGTAAAACTGCCGTGGTGCAGTGGACCGTGGTACTGGTACATGTTTTGCAACAAGGACTTTTGTTGCCGTGACAGTCGTTTGATGTGTGCAGCGCCAGATCAAATCAGAAGATTCCTGTTTGTTTGTCCACGTATATAGTTGTATACAAACGAAATGATCATATAGTCAAGTTTTACATCATTTTCAGATCATTTTCAGCTCAGAAGGTGATGTGAAAAAAGAAAGAAAAGATGTACACACCAGTTGTTTTTGTGTGTGTGTGAGTGAGTTGGTCACGACCAAAAAAAAGGTTATGTAAGTATGCATCAAAGGGGCATTAATTTGTAGTACAATTCTAGAGCCCTGAGATCTATATAGAATTCAAAGTTTGCAAGAAAAAAATGAAATGATTTAAGTATAGAATTTTAATAATCTGCAAAATACTGATAAAAATTAATTACTCAGCTAAATGTCTTCGGTGTACACCTCCACCTTCGAGTACTTTTGGAGCTGGAATTCTTAAAGCTGGAGAGATGCCCACTAAAGTCTAAAGATATTTGATTAAGTATATAAAGTAGCGTTTAGAACAATTTAACTATATTTATCGCAAAAAAAAATGTACAATCTAACTATCACTTCATCCTAATAGTTAAACTCCATCTAGCATATCAAAACAAAGGGAGTATGTTTTTGTGCCACATAATTTCGTCCTGAACTCCAAATTGTGGATCTTGGAATTTGAGTTGTGCCAAACAGCCCGAGCGAGAGTACGACTGATCCTCACTTCATTGGTGCTGGACGGATTGACAATGGAGTAGACGGCAGTCGGGCCTGTCCCGGGTCTGATATGTTAGCTTTTTAGGTATAACAACTTACATCATTCTTGTTCAGTTGCTCTGTTTAATACTCTTTTCGTTCCAAAATGTAAGTCATTTTGATTTTTAAAGGTTTGTAGATATTATTATGTACTTAGGCATACACTATATCTATACGAATAATAATGTATATAGATTAAAAAAGTCAAAATGATCTACAATTTGGAACGGATTGGATAGTACCATTTTGATTGATGTCTCTATTGTGCTACTGAGATATTTGATTTATTAGGTACCTATGCTACTTTGACCTCTTGAAGCAAACGGTGACGTGTGCATATTGCCGCAATGCTAGGCTAGCGTTACGTTGCCATATGAGCATGCATGATGCATGACACACTTCAGGCACTTGGATGAGGTTATAGTAGCTACTACTAGTAGACTACCAAAGACTCGCTCCTCCCACGGGACAAAAGTTAAAAGTTCTCTTCCACGGTTGGTGAACCAAAATTCATCGTGTGACGTAGCACCGCGCCGGCCGCACGTGTGGTACGTCAGTTGCGTGGCTAGCTAGGCCGGCCGCTCCCGTACGTGACGGAACGGGCAACGACCGTGTCCGTGCCGGGCACGCACGCACAGGTTGCCCGTCGCCGTACCTGGCGGACTCGCCGCACGCGCGCAACCGCGCCGGAGAGGACGGACGACGAGCCAGCCGCCGCCCGGCGCTCCACCTCGGCGTGTCGTCGACCCGCATCGATCGACTTCCCGATCGCCGCCTCGACGACCCCTCGCTCTCGGCTCGGGTAGACAGCGGGATCCGCACACGCCAATCTGCCGCGCGCGGGGGGCGGACACGATGCCTGCGAGTGCGAGATGGATCGCGATAGGCTAGGTACGTAGCTGATGCCCACCGTGTTCCTGTGTCGGGGGAATCTGTCTCGTCCTTGCGTGCGTGCTTCTTCTTCATCTTGTCCGATGATGCCCTGCGAATTGAAGGAAGAAGACTAGAAGAGAGACGCGTGTGATCTTGACGTCGCGGAGGTGTTGGTGTGTGCTAGTTGACGTGTTGCGAGGGATCGAATCGGCGGCGCCGCGCCGTTATCTGAGATGGCGCCATGACAGGCTTGTAAAGAAAACTTCATGGCCACTAGCTCGCGCGGCCGCCGCTGCCACTCGATCGATCATGCATATCGCGCTCGCCGACACACAACGCCAACGCCCACGACGACGACGGGCACCTCGTCCGGCGGCGCCCTCGATCGCGCGCGTGCCGTATGGCTAGGAAGCTTATTACTATAAGCTCCGCGCCGTTCTGGCGTGTCGTGTTCTGGTCGAGCGTCCTTTTCATCGATCTCGTCATCTACTTTGCTTGCTCATCTCGACGTCGCCATCAGCAGTAGTGGCAGCAGAACAGCTAGCTATTAGCGGTCCGTTCTGTTATTGTTAATTTTGACCACGAAACAGTGCCGCGCGCACGTACCATCTCAGCTAGCAGCTAGCCGTGCGGCACGAGACGACGTCGATCGTCGACGCATGCGGCCGGCGCAAACCGTTGGCGCGCCGGCGGGCCACGCGCTACCGTGCGCCGCAGGCAGAACCAGAGCGTCGTCGTCCAGGCCGGCGGCGGGCGGCGACCACTGTAGCCGGGTACGTCGTCGCGCGTCGCGGGATTAATCAACAACGCCGGCCGGCCGGCCGGCCGTTGCTTCTTCTCGCGGTACACTCATCAACGTACGTAAACTATACGTTGGCAGACCCGGCCAGCAGCTAGCTGCAAGCTACTCCTAGCTACTAATTCTGTCTCGTGCGCCGACCGTGCGTGCGAGAGCCCTGAGCCCCTGCATGGACGGGGCCACGGGGGATTGGATTGGCGTGTTCGCACGTACGTGCACGCCGGCACGCGCGTCCCTGCGGGTTTCTGAATTCAAAACTCCGTACAGGTACAGGTACAGCGATTCCAGCTTGCTCACGTAGTGGCGTAGCCAGGATTTTACTATAGGGTATGCCACGATAAAGTTTTCATATACAATTCGGTTCAATCAATTTATAAACGGTACAATACATATACATATATATATATATATATATATATATATTGGTAGATATTTTAAAAATTATGGAAATATCATACCAAGAGTCTTAAATTCGCACTTGAGTGCATAAAATGAAGCAGGTGTGACAGCCTTCTTTGCCACATATTTTTCAAAAAGAGTTGCAATGTCCCCATTAATCTTCATATAATAAATCTACACATAAAATAAATGTATGAATCAATACTTGTTTAAATTTCAAGAGTATGAATGGAGACCGGCATGGCTCCTGGGACGCCCTACGCGTCATAGCATTGCTGCGATGGTCAGGCCGCTCGGCGCTCGACGGTGCCCTCTGGCGGCCTGGGCAGTGGGCAGGCGGCCGGCGGTGGTGGACGGAAGGAGCTAGGCTGTTGGCCGGAGCACGTGGTCCTGCGAAGGGCAGTTGAGATGCCGCAACAAAACATCGCGAGACAGGCGTCGTCAACGTCTCAACTACGCAAGGGTTTGCAGATTTTTTTTCTTGTGAGCTGGCCGGCTGTATATAATGTTTACTGGGCCAAAATACAGGGTATGCCGCGGCATACCTGGCATACCCTGTAGCTACGCCCCTGTGCTCACGTACGGCTGGCTGTAGATTCGCAGAGGTTTCACCGTGCGAGTACTCTTCGCTGGTTCACCTTTCTGCCCCTTTTCACCGTACCCGTGCGTGTGCGGCAGAGGATAACGGCTTGGCCGGTACCGAGAATGCAGAGCCGCCGTACGTACTGGCACGTGCGTACGTGTGGCCCGCGATCACCTCGATCGCGCTCCCAGAAATAATTGTCTTGGAGATCAAACGCGCCATCGTGCAGGAGCGGAGCACGGCAGATATGCCAAAGATTCTGAGCGTTCAGCGGTTGGTTAATTAGAGTGGCTTCAGTTTTGTAAAGGGTGAAAAGGCGGCGCGCAGCTGAAAATGGTAAAAACCAGCAAGGAAAAGAGCTCTTTTACGGTGGACATGTAGTACTCCTCCGTCCATGAAGAATCTGCATCCAGATTTGAAAAAATCTCACAAAAAGTGCAATTCTAGAAAATAGATCTAATTACCTACCTAATTAAGT
The DNA here is from genome assembly GCA_022644695.1 of Cenchrus purpureus. Lineage (NCBI taxonomy): Eukaryota > Viridiplantae > Streptophyta > Magnoliopsida > Poales > Poaceae > Cenchrus > Cenchrus purpureus. The sequence continues at coordinate 50,589,173 of CP053458.1, forward strand.
AATCCGATCTGATCTGCATGCAAAACTTACTGCATGTGGCTAAAAATAGGTATTAGAGTCTTTTCACGCCACCACTAATCATCCTAAAAAACTATTGCACTTATTATTATGGGACGGAGGGAGTATATGACTAGGTAATTTTTGGTAGGAAATCATTTTTTTGTGTGCCCTTCATATATGGCTATTTTTTAAGAAATCATATATTTTGTTTATGTTATTGAGAAAAAACTTCCAATAATACATTTATATCACATATACCTATGTATACCACCACATATGCAAGTTGTGGTGGTATACAATTAATCTCAACCATCGAATCCTTTCATACAGATCTTTTTGAAAGGTCTTTTCTACACACAATACCACTAGCAAATTAGTGCAGTAGTATTATCGGTTTTTTTTCAATTTTTTACTATGGGTAAAATAGTAATTTGCTCGATGTATATTATTTGGAGAAAATTTCCCCGCTGCCAAGGTTATATAAAAAGACTTGATTTCATATATTACAACAATATTATTTTGTATATTTCCGATAATATCCATATACTACCCATACCACCTATGAATACCACCCATACCACACTAAAAAAACCGGTGGTACAGAATTAATCTCAACCGTCGGATCCTTACATATAGGTCCTTTTTTATTATACGAGTCCTTTTCAACCGATGGTACATGGTGGTATTGTGTACCGTAAAAAACCTCCTTTTTGAAACAGTGGTATAGTCTACGTCTACCATAGGTAAAAGAGCCTCAGGAAAACACCTCATTTGGTTGCTTATTTACATGCTTACTATTACTACTGTACTCTGGATGGTCTCGTTCTAAAACAGAGGGACCAAACAGCAAAACTTAAAGCGTGAGCATTTTCCCCCTGTACGTATCTATCACAGTAAAATACATGTACTACTTACTGTTGCACCTTTACCAACGCTTCTTACACGTGCAAAAGAGGTTGGTTAAAAAAGGGAATACGGATCGAGTCGAGTGCACCTTCTTTCTGCCCGACGCTACTATTTACACTTTCCAGCCGTGCAGAGATAAATCCGAGAGGAGCGTAGCAGTGTACTCTCACCTCGCGGGGAACTTATCACTGCGCGTACGGAACGCACGCCATGTACGCCAGGAGCACGGCACGGCCGTGCCCTTTGTACGCGATCACAGCAGGGGGAACGGAAGTGGCAGTAAAAGGTGAAAGCGTGGAGAGGACACGTCCCAGACCTGGTTCACTGGATCACAGCAGCGCCGGCCGCCGCCGGCTCGATCAGTGAGACGGTACACGCGCACGGCGGCCTGACTGATCGCCTCCGCCGTATCACAGGCCGGGTTCGGGACACGCATGGACTCCATCTCGCCATGGCTGCGGCTGGCCGGCCGTCCCTCTCCTTGTCCGGGCCTGTACACCCGCGATCTCCGTAGGATTTCCCCCCGGCGGCAACGGCAGAAGCAGAACAGACAATAGTACGTACAGTGTCCAAAGCCGAAACATTCTTTACAGTTACAGAGCAGCAAAGCGACACGGCTGAAAACAAAAACAACCGACAGCAACTGGTTACTGACGGTGGAAAGGACTTTGAACTTGATGTGAAAACCGAGCCAACCGCTCATGCCTGCCGCCAGTCCATCCTGAAGCACGGCGTGGCTTTATTTAGATGGAGGTACAGACTCTCACAGAACAGAGATTTCAGACGACCGACCAACCAACCAAAACCAACAACCCCAGCCCAAACACTTTCCCAAAACTTTCAGTAATCGCATTCGCAAAAGCAAACGGTTTCGTGTCAAGAGTACATGCATGAAAATACCACCCAGTGATCGAATCGCAACCACCCAGCGATGATCACTTCAAACGACAAATCGCTAGCCCGGCAAATCTGCCGGTGAAATTACGGATCCTGCAATTACCAATCGGCAGAAAAACCAAACTGAAAACTGCCTCTCCTCTCTTTGAAATTGCACCAGAACTTGGAGGTGGCAATTTGCCTTCCAAATTTGCCACCACGTACGCTCCTCCAGCTGTACAAGTGACGAGAGCTTCTCCCCTCTTCCCCTACTTCGCTAAGCTATCGCTGCTTGTCGTGTCCGTTAGTATGGTTAGCCTCCGAGCGGTTTTGGTGAACTCACTGCAAATTGTTCGGAAAAAGAGAGAAATATTTGAGCTCACTAGTATAGTATCTGTGCAGACAATGTGTGAATTGGAAAAACTAAAAATTGCAGAAGATGAGACTTGATAATGATGGCTCCTCCAACACTGGATGTGCTATCGTCCTAGCCCTAGCTTGAAGCAATTTAAGTCAAAGTACCACAAGGATGCTTTCAAGGAATGAACACCTAGAGTTTGGTACTGCAGGATAGCTGTGTCTAGATATAGTAGTACTAGTTGGTAAATTCTATAAAAAAATTGTAGTACCATTTGAGATGTCTAGCACGGGCATGGACACAAGGACACTAGTAATGCAGATATTTCCATGTTCTTGCTATATGTGCTCAGCTTGCTGAGCCTATCAAATACATATCGCTATGCGAATTATCAGAAAACTTGAAAGTATATCTTGTGTTACGGTCTAGTTATTTTAATTTTTGGTTTTGGAATACAGAAGATAGCACATCTAGTTGATTCATGCAAAAAAAAAAAACTACTGATTGAACAAAAACAAACACTTTAATCCAGAATCATACGAACCTGAAAGGCTTATCTCCAGTGTGTTTCAGTGTCCCAGACGCATCACGGTAGAAAACATGGCTCATCAACTCAGCTTTCCCAATACCAAACATGTCAGCAAGCCTCTGATATAGCTCCTCATATGACCCAACATCAGAGAGATCAAGTGTGCGCCCAACATCCTCTGACTGCATGAACACCTTGCAGACCCCGGTTTCCAACCCGAGATCAAGTACCTTGTTATCTTGGCACGATGGGGCTCCGCCACTGGACGTGCCATCTTGATTGCTCCCTGGGCTTGAAATATCTGAGATGCTCACTGTCTTTTCTGCATTTTCATCAGAAGGGCTCTTTTTCGGAGTTGACAGTGGGAAGCCCGCAGCAGTACCTAATGATATCTGCTGCTCAGTGAGTATCGGCTTCCCGAATAGCATCAGTTGCGGTGGCGCCTTCTTCACATCTGATTTCTTGTTCTGTGGGGTGCCAATGGTCAGCAAGCACGAGATATCATCTCGAACTGCCGGGTGGCCGATGATAAGCCCAGCTGCGATCCTCGGCTGCATGCCGTGATCGAGCTGGTGGTGAAGCCCGTGGGATGATAGACTCGACTGCAGCTTGTTAAGGTGGAGATCTGATAAAGATATACCAAATTGAGCATGCCTGGCTCCCTGTATGCCTGCAGGAGTGCCATCCGGGAAATAGCACATAGGACCAACCCCACGGCCGAGAGGGCTCCCATGGAACATCGGTGTCGGAAACTGGCCCTCGAGCGGAAGCTCGGGGTACAATGGAACGCACAGCTTCTTCCGAGGTGGAGAGAACGGGGAAAGATGAATGGCCGGCATGTTCGAGACAAGCTCAACCAGCCATGGGCTCACTCTCTTCACGTTCTGCAACAAGTCCGGTTCATCCCAAGCGACCTGCCAAAAGCCATCCCAAACAAGTGATCAGCATTGTGATTTGTGAAAAAAAACTACTGTATGTACACTCCGAAGCATCAAGTAGTAGGATGATGGAATTTCGAGATGCCGTCCTTGAGAGTACATTGACAGTTATGGAGATCTACCTGAAGAAGCCTCCAAGGTGAGTTGGGCCATCTGATGGGGTCAGCCACCTGCACGGCCGAGACGGTGCCCATGAACCAGCTGATCCTGGACGAGTCCTCCGTTTCGAAGGCCATCTTGAACCTCATGCCGGCGCACCACTGGGTGCGCATCGCCGCTCGGACAGCCCCCGCCTTCACGCAGAACTCCGGCGTGCTCGCCCTCGGGTAGTAAACCACCTCAAAGGGTTGGCCACTCACGGCGAGGTTACATGCCTCGACGACCTCCTCCGGCCGCACCCGCACCCTGACCTTCCCCCTCGTGGCCATCATCTTGTTGGCGTCCTCGTGTCCTCTCAAGAACATGGAGAACCCCCCGTAATTGCCGCCCGGCGGAGGCGGCTGGTGCAGGAACTCCGGCCCTCCGATGCCGCCTTTCTTGGCGCGCCGGATGCCGACGCAGAGGTCCCCGTTCTCCGTCCTCATGAACACGATCGAGTCCCCGGCGACGAGCTTCTTCTGGTTCACGAAGGTGCTCCACCCGGTGGTGAGGAGGTGGCGGCGAGGCGTGCCGCGGTAGATGTGCCGGAACTTCCAGACCACGCCGTGCACGTCCTTGGCGAGCACGGTCTGGACGGGGGGATCGGCGGAGTAGTCGAGCCGCGGGAAGATGGTCTCCGCGCAGTAGCGCGGCACGGAGAAACCCCCGCCGTTGTTGGCGTCGGACTGCGTGAGCGTCTTGGCGAAGGACGCGGGCTTCTCCTCCTGCGCGCCCGCGGCGGCGCCGCCAATGGCGTCCTCGGCGTCGGCAGCGTATCCGGACTCGTTGGGCCGGACGGGGGCGAGGCGGATCTTGGCGAAGACCTCGTCGGTGTCCGGATCGGCCATGAAGCGGACGGCGGCGACGCGGCAGAGCACGAGGGCCGGGACACAGCCGGCGGGGAGCTCGACGGGGCCCTGCGCGTGCTCCGCGTGGCCCTGCGGGAAGTAGTACACCTTGGAGTGCACCGCCGGCATCTGCACCATGCCGCCGGCGCAGGCGTGCCACAGCTGCGGGTCCAGGCACTTGTCGCTCTCCCGCTCCCGCTCCATGGCCGCCGAGTCCACGAAAGTAATCATCCCCACCTCCCACGGCTACCCGGAGGCGAGAATCTCAGCGGAATTGAGCAATTCCCACCCACCGCGACAGCCTTTTGTGGGCGAAATTTCACGCCGCCTCCACTAGCACGAGACGCCTTTCCGCTGCACAGCCGCCATCACCACCACCATCATCATGATCAGCAGAGAGCCTACAGCTGAAAAAAGGCTGGGAGAGGAAAAGAAACAGCAGAAGGGGGAGGGGGAAAGGAAGAGAGAATTTCGCCTCAGAAAATCTTAGCGGGGAAAGGGAAGCCCCAACCAGCACCACAGGCTCATCCGGTCACTCACCTTTCGCAGCAGCTCAGCTCAGATCCCTCCAAAGCAAGGGTAACGACGAACCGGGGGGCAAAATCGGCACAGTTCTTCTTCCCCCACCCTCCTATCGCCGTCTGCAAGCTCTGCTCTGCGCCTGCGGCGTTTGCCTCCCGCAGGCTCTCAGGTGAGGAGCACGCTCAGATTCCCCCAGACTGCAGCTGACATGGGGGCACTTGCCTAAATAGAGAGAGAAAGAGTATGGAGGAGGGAGAGAGAAAGATAATAGGCAGTCAAGGCAGCAGCTCTGCATCTCAAGCAAGTACCACTGCCTACTGGTACTACTAACTCCTGGTTAGTGGATTAATTAATTGTTTATTATTACTTTTCAGTTGCGCACACCCAAAGTGCCAGGGGTAATGATATTTTGCGCACGATTTGCTGCATCATTATACCATTATCCATTGCTGTCTCATTGTTGGCCTTCTCTTCTCAACAAGCTCGATTTTTTTTTCTCTCACCAAAAGGAACCAAATAAACGGGACCACACGCCAAACCACACCAAAAAAAAGAAGAAAAAAATCAACGAGGCGTGTTGTTTTCATCTTATATATATATTTGCCCCCGGACGTACGTGGTTTAAGCTTGTATATAGATATATAAATATATTAGTTTGTGTGTATGGAATTTTCTATTTTTTAATTATCAAGTACGTATTAGATTAGAGGATTTTTTTTATAAACAATCAAATCAAATCTAACAGTGCGTGAGTTTTTTTTTTTGACAACCAACAATGCATGAGTTGAGCTCGAACGGATTTACATGACCAACGCCCTATTTCCACAGCTTTCTCGTGACCTTCGAGCATGAAAATTTCACAAAACGCAGCAAATCCGTGACCCTTTCTTCCGAAATGGAACCGCTGCAGCCAGCAGTGATTCTCATGACGAGTTGTAACAACAAGAGTCCAGCAGCCTGTTCGTTTGACTATTGACTGGTGCTGATTTGTTTTGAGAAAAAAATACTACTAACGGGTAGTTAATGACTGATTTGTTCTAAGAGAAAAATATTATTGATTAGTGACTGATAAACCAGACGAACAGATTGCAGGGTGAAGGGAGATATCCAGTTTCCTTTAAAAAAGGGAGATATCCAGCTTCAGCTTCAACTTCAGGTGGCCAAGCCACGTGTGACGCCGGGAGGACTAGGAGAGGACGCGATCGGATGGGATCGCGAGATGCTTTGGTCGGGGCGCGCGCGGGGGGCCGTCGGTCGCCTCGGGATCCGCGTCGCGTGGCCGGCGCGTGCGGGGCGTCACGGTCGGGTCCGGGGGCCGGCCGGGTGGTCGTGGTGCGCTCGGACTCACGCGCGTGCCAGGTCGTCCGGCATGTGACGCTCGCTTTGTTCCCTTCTCGTAGCAACTCCGTGAAGGCGCCATATGGGCTCTCTCCGAAATTTAGAGGTTTGGTCTGGCAACCCTGGCGGTCTCTCCCCGTTTTGCATACCCTCCATTCCTCCCTGCCTCCATTCTTGAGGCCCTCCATTCTCCAAACGTGGGACCACCATTTTCCTTTTCTCTCTCTCCCATGAGACACCCCAGGCCGGACCACCCGCTTGCTTGATGTTGTCGGCGCCGCGCCGAGAGTCGGCATCCGCGCTCCACGTCCGTCAGCGTGATGCGCCCTCGTCGGTGGCGAGTTCTGCGATGTGGGCGTGGACGAGAACTCCGGCCCTGGCTGCGGCGCCCGCTCGCGGGCTGGCGCAACATCCCGAGCTCACCGGCACAGGCGCGGTGACCAAGACTCACCGCCTAGCGTGGCGGCCGGGTGTGCGTCTTGACGCCGGCGGCGGGTAGCGCGCGCAGCGTCTAAGTTGCTCCGTCTTGTGGCCGCAGCGTCTTGGTCGGCGTCCGCCTCACCGCCGCCACCACCACAGCGAGCGATGCGCTGCGTGAGGCCATCAAGAAGCTCACTTGCCCGCTTGCGGCCGGTCATGTGCCTCCCGCCCTCATCTCGCTCCGGAATCGGGCGAGGCCCGGAAGAAGCGGGCGTGTCCGCGGCGTGGGGAAGGAAGGCGAGCTTAAGGCTCGATGTCGCCATTGCGAGCAAGCGGCTCACCATTTGTAGAAGGCTAGAAGCGAGGAACCTAGTGGCGGAGGAGGACGGCAGCGGCCGGGTCGGCTCACGCAGCTTGATGGCGACCTCGCGGTACATGGTGCCAAGCTGCCGGAGCCGTGCGGTGTGGCCACCCGACACCACCTCCCTTGGCCTCCAGGCAGCAGCTGCTGCTGCGCCATTGTGGCCGCAACGCCGGCTCCGAACCGCGCGCCATCCGTCGCCGCCGCCAGTGTACTCCTCCGGGAGATCCCTGCGATCTAGCGTTGTCGAAGAAAGATCACAAGAAATTGCAAAATCCAGCTTTGCTCTCTTTTCCCTGGATTTTCCATTATGTCAAGATGCGAGGATAGGGACGCGTGATGGGAGCTCTTGGTGGTTGGATCGAGCTCGGCGGCTAATTAATCCTCGGCGGGCGAGGCGGGCGGTGATGGTGGAGTGAGAAGCGTCGCGATTGTGCGTCGGTGGTGGTGGGAAGGGTCCATTGGGGCGACCACGGCGGTCGGCGGTCGCCCGCTCTGACGCCGTCTTGAGCGATTCGGCCGACCCACAGCGGCGCCGTCGGCCGCGACAAGATGCGGCGGATGCGTCGGCACCTCTGCGGTCTCCTCCTCCCGATCCTCCGACCCTCGGCCGGCCGGCGGCTCAGCTGCGCCCGGTGGCGAGGCGAGATGGCCGCATGGACCTGCGGCGGCGGCGCGGCGTGAAGAAGCTCGCGCGCCAGCGGCGAGGCGAGGCGGGCGGTGGCGCAGCAGGCGTGGGCGAGGCGGCGCCGCGGCGGGTGGCTAAGCGGGCGAGGAGGAGAGGCACAGGCGGGTGACAGATGGGGCCCACGGGAAAATAGAGGCCCTGGTTGATATCACCACTGGAGTTGAGTGCTTATTTTTTACCTCTATTTTTTGCAGTTGGGACTGCAAATAGGTTTTGGAGGCTTCAATTTGCAGACCCTGCTGGAGTTGCTCTCATGCAGCCCATGTCTCGGCTGGTAGCTGGCTCGATCATGCAGCGCAGCAGTGATCTTTCTAGGAAAACCGGCAGCAAAAAAAAAAAAGAAAAGAAAAGAAAGCGCTATCTATCATGCTACGCGCACAAGCGTTCACCTCGACGGTGGAGGATCAAATGAGCTGCCAAAGTTTTTGTGGGATCTGCTAGTGGAAGTGATGTCCTTTCGCCATAACATTCCGTCGCAGAGTTAGTGTTGTCTTCCAAAAAAATGAAATGAAAAGCGCTTTTGCCAATTCAAATCTTGTGGCATGTGGCGCGTGCAGTAATAATTTTTTTTTTTTGGAAAAGGATGCCGGTTATATTGAAATAAGAAGATGTGCATATCGGGAAGCATCGGAAGCTCAAACACACAACATCGACAGCAATACGTTAGAAAAATGACTTGGTCGATCTTGAGGATTGACGACTCAATCTCTTGAAGATGCTTATATATAGGGGTAGATGTGTGCATGTCCATATGGCTGAGTGAACCATGCTTGCATATATGTAAAGCTTGTGTCTAAACCGTGTTTAAGAAAAAATGGATCAACACACGAACACATGCCGCACAAACATTGTTGCACCACTTAATTGAGCACTGATATTGACTAGATGGACCATTTCCACTAAAAAGCATATGATTGAATCATTGAAAAAGGCTTGCTATTCACTTAGCAACTACCGATTCTAATATTACCGTCGTACCACAAACAATGTTTTCTAGAAGGAAGACCAAACAACGTTTCACGTTTGGACGGCTCTTACCCGTAAAATTGATCTACCACGTGAGATAATTTTGCACGTGACGATTAATGCGCGCAAAGCAGAAAGTGGTTTAATTACAAATCTGGTCAAAAGTATTTTTACATTGATCAAGAGAAGGTCGACGTTTAATCACTCAAAATCAGGGACTCACACACAAAGTACGCCTTGAAGAATAAGGAGAGAGATGGAGTCCATCACGAACGCAAATGGACCAAGTTGCCGCCTTGTGTCCTCGACACGCTTTTAACTCTGACGTACATGCCGCTGTTGCTGGCTTGCTGATGCATGCATATATATGCTGCCGTGTTTGCGATGCTGTCAAAATCTCTCGTTCAACCAACCACCGCCCCAAACCCAAATACGGTGACCATTAATTCGTCCCAATCTCACACCATGGTTGGATGATGAGGATTAATGAAACCTCCTCCTTTTTAAAGAAACCGACGAAATGACACAAAGAATTCGAAGCTAATTTGAGCTTGACCCATCAACAATCATCTGGACTGACAGGCAGATCGATGAAACGATCACTTCTTCTGCAGTTATCAAGGCCAGACCTGGTATTAGTTCAAGTGTCGTTGAATGATTTGGACCGACAGGCGTGTGAAGATGTGGTCAAATCATTCGCTGTCGAGGGGCATTACTTCCGTTGGGCTGCCTGCCGCCGATTGGTCGCGTCGGAATGACCACTGTAGCGGCTCAGGTCACCCCTAGCTCGATGGGGGTTGGACTTGGACCTGGACTCGTGCTCGGTTTCGTGCCTGATGTTGCCCGGTCATTGCCAAATTAAGTACACCGGATTAGGTGTGTGGCCAGAGACAATTAGTTACTAGTTAATTTCAAAAGAAAAAAGAGACAACAATTAGTTAAGAGGGATATGGGAATTTTCTTCTCTCTGAATTGATCATCACCTGACGACCTCAGAGTGTGAATGGAATTGATGGGTGTCATCTACTGGTCACGGAGGCACTTTGATTAAGCTGCGGTGGTTGAAGATTAGGAGTAGGATTAAGAATTTAACAAGGATGGCATCATTGGTAAGCAAGATCCCTGCACGCAAATTTCCTGTCCCATTCCTCGGCAGACAAGTTGCAGCCTATCTAGCTATATACTAGCTGGTGAGCACCTAGCTTGTAGTAGTAGTAGATACTCCTCACGGCCCCTCAGCCAAGTGCCAAGGGACCAGCATTAAACCATGATTACGCTACTAACACCGGGGCAAATCACACGTACGCCCATCATCATCTGCAGTTCCGTCGTGTCTCTCTCTCTCTCACGGCGGATCTTGTCTTGTCTTTGTTAGAATCTTGCTGTCGGCACACCACGAGCCCCTGCAGACTAGCTCATCACTCGGAGCAGGAGCATTCTCGGTCGGTACACCAAACGTTGGTGACGTGCACTTTGCTAACCGGGCGATGGGCGATGGCGCCATTAATCCGAGGAGGACTAAACCCAACCGTGAAAGATACATCAGCTCTGCGACACAGTCTAGGAGCCTATAGTAATTAGATAAAGGTGACATAAATAGGAGGAGTCTTAGAAGGCACAGGAACTCCAAAAATGATTTGAATATGCTTGACCGGCCGGCTAGGGAGAGATGGAACGAAGGAGGGAGAACAAGGAAGGTCGGTAGGAAGCTACAGAAAGCAAGTTTGAAGTTTGATGCATGTCCTGATCACACGCTCATCCGATCTGTTCCGGGTATTGTGTAGTTGTGTTCTTCCTCCATCTCCATCCACAAGGACAAGGATCAAGGGTGTCATGGAGAGACCTCTTTTATTTTTGTCTCTCTCGTTTCGTCTTCGCTCCTTGACTGTGAGCTCACACGACAACAGTGAAGTAGCTGACAGATGGGCCACTTTATGCCTTTGCCTATAGAAAAATAATAATTCATCTGGATTCTGGGCCATGGCAAATGCAAGGTTCTTTTTTCTTTTGTTTCCGAGGGTAGCATGCGTTACAGTTGCCAAGAGATCTCCAGAAAAAAAATAATTCTGCACCGATGCAATCCGATCCGACGCTTGCAGTTGGCGTGCGCAACTGAACCCATGGACAGCAAGCGGCCAAGTGAGGGCTCCGCTGGCCTTGTGCCGCGGGCTGCGGCTGCCGATCGAGCCGTCCTCGCGTGCGCCGGGCGTGCCGTCGCCGTCGCGGTCGCGCACCATCGCAGAAAGAGAGGGGAGGGAGGGGGAGCCTCCCCTCACCCGGCGGCCGCTTTTGACCGCGCAAAGCTGAGGCGGAGGAGCACAGAGCACTGGCGCGACACGAGCGAGACAAAGCGAGCGAGCGAGGCGCGCCCCCGGTGTGTGTGGTCACGTCCGCGCGCTCGTGCTCGTACGCGTGCACGCACGCAGACATGCCTGTAACTCTCACCGGTACTGTTTGAGATGTGTCCATGTCTAAGACGGCACGTAGTTATGGTTGTAGGCCTACTAAGTGCTGGATAATGTCCTACTGGTTCTAAAATTTGTTTTTTCTTTCATGTCCGACGTCCGATTTTTAAAATTTTATATCGAGATTATAAATGTATTTGGCAAATATAATGCCAAATAAAAATATTATCTAGACATAGTTCACGGCTGATTTTAGGAAGAAACTAATATGACGCTACGCTGCGGGTGATGGAACATTTTTACAAATTTAATATAAAATTTAGATAATTCTCAGTGGCAGTTTAATTATCATTAAATGCAACTACAATGGCATGTCGTCGTTTTTTATGATGCCGTAAAGAGTTGCTGAAGAGATCGATGTGAAAACAAAAAATATAGCTTGTGTATAGAGTTCCAATACTCCGGTATCGATAATATAGCTTGCGCATTTCATGTTACTTGGAAAAACAAATAAAAAAGTTGTATCATATAGAGTTCTTTCAAACATCTTCCTACGAGGCATTCTTAGAAACATTATAAATATGGAATGAACATCGAGGATGACCTTTTGGAGAGTTTAACTGGTGACAAAAGTAAACCGAGATTTGGATTTTGGTAGGTACTCCTCGTGTTGAAGGGTTCCATCTCGTGGTAAGCAGAAGGTCTAGATTCTAGAATAAACGTTGAATGTAGAAGTCCACCGCATGCTCGAACATTACGATTCTGTGAACGAGAAATCGACCATACCTTTTCAATTCCGCAAAATTCGAGTAAAATACCAAAAAAAAAAACGTGTTCCAAAACTGTCCAGTCCAGCTGGACGGCATCGCGCGGTTTGGCTTTTCGCGGCGGAGGTGCTGCCTGCCTGACGAGTGGCTCCGTGCATCATGTCGCTGGCCGGCTCGCTGCCCGCCCCCAGACACACCTTCAAAGATTTTTGGTTTGGCCAGATCTGGGACGTCCATCTCGGAACGAGTGGTCTCGGCTCTTTTGTGTCTACTACGTACGTTCCCATCCCGTGGCCTGGCCCCCCCACTCTGCTTTGTTCGGTATAACAAACAGATGCCGCTGCTACAAGCAAGTAGTACACATGGCTAAGCAACGACGCAAAAATATTTTCCTACTCGTCGCTGTCCGCCCGCCCCCCGCGACGACGATGAAACCCCTTGGACACACACACACACACAAAAATACTACTACTACTAGTAGCAGTTGTAAGGGCACAGCAGCTGTAGCACTGTAGCATCGTGTAGTGTGGTTGGTCGTTGCACCCGAGTGGAGTGGCGACCCCATGATGTGTGCGTGACCCAACCAACAGAACAGTGCGCGCGAGCGAGCGAGCCTGGTGACCCCCACGCGCACACCGCACAGATGCGTGCGCGCAGGCAGCCGGGGCAGGACAGGAGGGGGCCATGGATGATGGATGATGCATGGTCGTGGATGATGGGATGCGCACAAGGAAGGCATCGAGGAACAGTGCCGCCGGCAATGTCGATCTGTTGCGTTACAGCGGAAGAGCCGGGCGGGCTTTGCATTGAGAGGAGGGTCCCTGGTGTCGGAATGAATGTGTGCCCGTTGCGCCAACGACCTCCGTTGCCGCGGCGGCCGTGTCCTCGATGGGGTCACCTCCGATCCGTCGATCGATCTCTGTCGTCGTGTTCGCCGGGACCGCGCGCGGCTCTCTGCTCCATCCGGCAGATCGATGCAGCTGCCCTCACCTAACGCAGATTCGTGCAAGAGTTTTTCCTGTAATGGCGATGGTCGATGCATGATGCCATGGACATGGAGAGACCGGCCGGAACAGTTCAAGGCACGCGTGCTGCTTGTGATTGTTTCCCTCGTGCGTGTGTGTGTGTGATCAGAGATGCAGTGACCTCTTGTCCCTCTCATCAGAAATTCACTAGACCTAGGAGTAGCTAGTACTTGGAACTTGTAGTGCATTTACCGGGCGCTGTTCAACTTTTCATTCAGTACGTAGTAGTGCAAACTCGCAGTAACTCACGTACTACGTGTCCTCCTTTTCGAGTTTTTGTACGCGCTGCACGCGTGTCAGGCTGTCACCACACGGGGCAGGGTACGTGGACGTACACGTACGCGTGCATGGCGCGATCTCTCCCGGTACTACATACTCGGGATCCTGACAACGCTATCGCTACGGTACACCGACCGCGTAGGCCGGCCGGGGCAAAGATGGGGTTCCTGTGGTGTTTTCACCTCGATCGTGCTCCGACCAGCACGTCCATAAACGCGCGTGATTGGCCGATCTTCCTTCCATTCGAGCTAGGAGCTACTAGATAGCCAGTGAAGTGAATGCCTGGAGATCGCCAGTATATTTTCATACGGCCGTACACACGCCCAAGCAGCAAGTGGCACACGCCATGCAAATGCACGAAGTTTACTCGTAAAAGTTGCGTTGGATCGGTATCTTGCGACGCTAGGACGGATCGAGGCATCTTGGAAGCAGGCACTAACTAATTTGTCGATCACGCGAGTGCAAGTTGCGGTGAGCCGGTTCGTGATACATCAAGATTTGGACACGGGACAGGATATGTCTATTTACAATGTTGTACCTCGTACTCTCTTGTCAGCGTGAGATGATGAGCAGCGGCCGAGCTAACGGTGGGGCGGGAGGGGCTCCAAGCCTCCAACCCCTCATATCGTCGCCGTCGGAAATCCTGCGAAGTTCCCCTCAACCCACTGTAATTTTTAGAAGGAAGGTGGAAGGATGGAGAACAGAGTGGAAGAAGAAAAGGAAGAGCCTCCGGGGCTGGATCCTGACTTCGCCACCAATGATGAGCTCATCATTCTGCATGCGTCGCTTGGTATTTCGACCAGCCGTATATTCCAGAACAAGCAACATGTATACTCCCTCCATACTCATAAAATAAGTCGTTTTGGACAAGATTTCAGACAAACATTAAGAATATAAATCATGAATAACTTTTAATTTGTTGAGTTTGAAAATGTAAAGTCTACATGAATATATTTGTCTTGCAAACTACTTTCATAAAGCATACATATGTCAGTTTTTAACAAATACTTTTATAAAAATAAGAAGTCAAAATTATATTTTGAAGGCCAAGATGTCTGTCTGCAGTTGTTTTATGAGTATATGGAGAGTATCTTGCCGATCTAGAGGACACAACTACTCCGTAGCTAGTAGCTCTAGCTGCTATTCCTACTCCAGGTCTCCAAGCTTTCGAGAGAAAAAAAACTCCAGGTCTCCAGCAACCAACAGGCAGGAAGCAGCAACCACAAGACTACAAAATCGAGGGCTCAGATCCCCAAAAGATCTTTCTGTTGCCCTGTTGGCTGGGTTGCAGACTTGCAGTACGTCTTGCAGAATTGCAGAAAGGAATATTTTACTGCCTCCAGAGTCCAGACCACCCCAGCCGGGAACGGACAAAACAACGGTGTCCTCTACGTCAAGATAACTTTACATGTCCTCATCAAAATCAAGCTCATACTCGTATATGTATAGTATGTAAATGCCTGCGAGTACAGGATTTTGTACTGCAACGAGAGGGAAAAGCTTTACACGTACGCTGAATACAGCGATCCGTGTGTGCCCGGACGGTACAGCTACCTATACGGCTATACGAGTATACGACTACTACGCAGCAAGAAAGATACGTGTCACCGTGTGCGTGTGCGTGTCATCGTCTGAAGCTGGATCGAGTTGTAGGAGTAGTAGGCAGGCAGCTGCACCCGTGCATGCGTGTCATCGTCTGTCCCCGCGAACGCATGTGAACTTGAAGTGACTCGGTACATTTACAGAGACACGTACTGGTGCTCTACGATCCTGCTGTTTCAAAAGCGTGTAAATGATTTGATGGGTACGTTGTACGTACGTGTGTATCTTGGCAGGTCTGGTACGCGCCAGAGGAGCGCGGTCCAGTGTCCCAGTTCCGGGAAAAGAAACCTGCCCTGTTTCTGAATCCGCAAGGTGTGCAGTTTCGGCAGCTCTGAACGCTCAACTGTTCCAAGGCTTCAAAACATTGTCCGGCTCATAAATTTCACAGCGTTACCGTGCTGAAAAATCGTTCGGAATTCGACAATCCCATTGTTTGGACACCGGAGGAAAATTGGTCGTCAGGCTGGCTGGCTGTCCTTATCGGAAGAACAAAGATTCCAGCAAAGGCAAGCGCTGCGCAGGCATCTTCTTCCCAGCATTTACCAGTCGTGCAGGCAGAGCCTCTACTCTCTCTAGCTGCTAGCGTTGAGTATTCAGGCGCACGTGAGGCGCGCGACGTGCCGTGACGACCACGCGCGCGGCCGTGGCCGTGGCCGGCTGCGGCGGCGGCGCGCGCTGCCCTGCCCGGGCACCCCTGCGTGCGGACGCCGTGCCGTGCCGACCACCGCCGCTTCCCGCGCTCCGCGGCCGGGGCAATCTCGATCGCCTCGGGATCCAAACAGAATTACTACGCCCAGAGCCAGAGGTCTAGCTAGCTAGCCTCTTCCTGTCCCCAGAGAAAATGGCTACCTCCACGCAACCTAGGAGAGGAGGGGTACCAAAACCGGCTATCAGACACCAACGCCAACTGGTCCTAACAAAGATTGCCTATATCTTCTGCTTTAGCAAATGAAACAGGCACCACCATCTTAGGGCATGTACAACAGTATAGACGGCTGCTGTCTATTTTACACATACAGACAGCTAAATAGACAACTTATACAACAAGTCGTCTATTTGACCGTCTGCAAGACATTTAATTCATCCTTTGACACATAAATCATGGTGATTATATGGACATTTGATCTTTGTAGCCATTTTGGTGCTCAATTGGGATATAGTGCATGATATTAAATTAATTCACATAAAGTACATGGTGATCAACTGATCATGGTGCTCAATTGAGATATAATGCATGATATTAAATTAATTCACATAAAATACTTTAAAAACCCATTAATATAAATCCTCAACTAATTCCTCTGATATTCGCACAGCAAGGCCATTCACACAGGCAACGCAATTCACACTCGACATATGACAGTTAGCAGAAGCAAAAACAAGCATTGTTCACACAAGATTTAGAGAGGCCATCACAGTTCACAAGCACATTTCACAAAACAAAACAAAGCAGTAGAGACCAAAGAGAAGATCGATGCTTTAGATCACAACACTAGGCCAAGCACCAAGCTGCATAGTAGCCAAGCAGTAGATGCTATTGCAAATCGATAAACAAAGGTCCAGCCTTGTTGTTGCTGCTTACTTGCAAAACCAAGCGAAACCAAGCAGTAACATGACACAGAGCAACTGCTGAAATGCCAATGGCGAAACACAATTCACAGTTTTCCATTGACAGATGGAACACAGGTTACCATTGACAGAAATTAAACTGAAACAACAAGGATCTTCGACATAGAAAGGACTGAAACTCAATCTGAACATCACGGACATAACTGACAGAAGTCATGGCAAAGAGCTGAAACAACTGAAAGCAATTCTGTCTTCCCAGGATTGAGGCATAAGACTGCATACAACTTGATTGGAGTTCAGTTTTCCGGTCTTTTGTCACTACTATACCTGACAGCATGAAACAACATGATCTATCACTAATCTACAACATGATCTGTCACTAATCTACTGAAAAAACACCTGTGATCTAACTAACCCAACATCCATAACAATTGCAATATCTGGCAGATATCCAATCTTCACTGCTGACAATTAGCAAAGTTGAGGATGAGAGATGTACCATGTTCATGGATCTGAAGACTGATGAAGCATCCACGGTGAAGAAGCTAGGTGAAGCGCCACCAGATCCCCTCACGTCCTTCTGCTCTGGCAGAGATTCCCTCGCGCCGTAGCTCCTCCGGCTGTCTTCCACATCTACGTTGCCAGCCGCAGCTCCCTCTCGGTGGCCTTCGCAACCGCCGTCGGCGACCATTCCTGTGCGCACCAACACAGGTCCCTTCCGTGCTAGCGCCGCGGATCAATTTCTGGCGCCAACTTCTCGCGCGGATGCTCCTGGCGCGCCAAATCCCGCCGCCGCAGGCGGAGGTGGAGCACGAGCCGCGGAATACAACGGTGCTAGGGGCGACGATATGACTTGGGAGCATGAGCCCCGTCGTCCTCTCGCGAGGCGACGGCGCGGTCGTCTCTCGGTCGCACGGGGTTTTCTGTAAAATTTCCAATACGTGACGGCAAATAGACAACCGTTGTACCTGCCATTATGCGATTTCGCTGCTTCTTCTTATTCTTCTTCTTGAAAAAGGGACACACAGATTGGTAACAGATCAGTGATGTTCGAATCAGTGTGGTAATCATCGCACCGGAAGGACGAATGATCACCGATCTGCTAGTCTTTTGCCATTGAAGTGTCTGTCGCCGGGGGTACGGTGACTCTGCTTGGACGAGAGCTGCATGCAGCTGCAAAACAGAAATGCCGGTCCAGAGGCAAGAAAGGAAAGGGAACATTTGGTTAAGGGCATTCAGGAGGACCACATCGCGCACATAAAGTCCCAGTGTTTCTTTCTGCTTTGTCACACTCAAACGCCGATCGATATTTCCATGTCGATCGATCTGCTTGTTGCAACTTGCAGTGTTCTTCACAGCACAAATCTCAAGCTTCCAGTACCGGTTGCCATGTACCAGGATTGGTATGTCGATCGATAATCTCCATTCTCCGGAGACGGTGAAAATCTCTTACACCGTGGATGGAGGTCATGGAGCCTGGCCTGCAGCTGTGGCGCCAAACTAGTTCGTCAACAACATTTTTTACTCGTCATTTTTATGGTCCGGCAACAGGAGGATCGATCCCAAGCCAAGCTGAGAAACATGGCTGTCTTGAACTGGGAGAAGTCAGAAGTGGCTGGGTTGACCAAAACTAAAGGAAATTAGCAACTTGACTAGGTGAAGTTAACCACCGTCCTTGTTTACTGTAAACCAACATTATTTGTCGGAAAAGCATGCGCGTCCATCATCAGTGAGAGACGAGGGTGAACCTCTAGGTTTTCTTAGTATTTCTGAAGACGAAAGTTCCTGGACGCTGCAAGATTCTTAGGTTCCAAACATATATACAGGCCTGATAAAATTTGAATGATCTTTTTTTTTTGTTTGTGAACGGACATTCAGACCTACATTTTACTTTGTTTTTAACCCTTCCAAGTAAACATTTAGATAAGGATTTTTTTTACAACACATTCAGATAAGGATTTGTTCATCAGGTGAATCCAAAGAGGAGTTGGTAGAGCGTGGACCATGGTTTTGGGAACAGGCTCTTGCTGATCCGAACGCCTGCTCGCACACTTGCACGTGGGTTTCTTCATCAGTCTTCGCGTGGGTGTTTGTGTGTGCATCGGTCGCAGGGGTCGATGGACCATCGGGATCCGATCACTCTTTTATGTCGTCGTCGTTAACACCATGTCGATCGCCGATCCATGCATGTGTCGTCGCTGTTTTGGGGATCGGCGAACGGTGAGCAGGTTCAGGGACTCCAGGTCGAGTGGGCGTGAATCAAGCTAAGGTCAAGTGCGGTTTTGACATGAGACGGAGAGAACACGCACACGAGCCCCGGCATCAGCCTAGGAAACTGCGAACGCTGTTGGCGCTATGACGTGGGACGATGTTTTTTTAAATTACGCGTAACACATACGCTGCGACACGTCGTACCTTTGACACTCAATGAATATACGACGATAAACCCTACCCCATGAGCACCTCTCAAGATTGAGTACACTAAATGAGAATACAAGTAGATAGCTTAACACATAATAATGTATCCAGCATAGCCAACTGTTTGAACTCATTCGAATCAAAAGACCAATGGCTACTGTAGCAGCGAAGGTTCCGGTAAAATGATGAATGATGTACCACGGGCCGAATCATTTCGTGGGCTGCTTATGTTCGTCTATTTGAGCTGAAGTGAGAGCGGGTGTGTGCGAGCCAGCTGTTGGGCCTGGCCTATTATGAGTTCTGGACGGGCTCGTTTGGTTTATACGGCTCTGAATCAATCCGCAAAGTGTAAAAGCCTTCGGATGATCTGTTAAATAACTATGCACGTGCGACACACACATATTTTGGAAACACATAGAGAAAAAAAATGTGTTTATATTATAATTCTATTTCATAGCAAAGATGTAATAAGGATGATGCATTTTCAAAATTAATAATCCTACACATTAAAACTATTCAATAACAAAAATGTAACTAATGCCATAATTTTGTTCATCCACTTTTTATGTAACTTAATATATTTTTAGTGAATGGGCCATTATATTATATAACTTAAAGAATAACTTCGATGTGGCCCACAGTGATAAGTGGACAAAAGTTGATATGGTTGACACAATGATGAGTAGAAGTCGCTCCACGAAATTGTGACTTCTGTTATTTTAGCTTTTTACAGCTGATCGACAGTGAACCTCTGAATCAAATTCAACTATGCCTTGGTGCATGTGCAAAATTCACACTGCTTGTTCAAAAAATGCATGCATTCACAGTAGATCAGGTGAGCATACCAGATCACTGCCCAAGCTCCTGGCCGGTATTGATGGCCTCGCCAAATGAGATTGGCAAATGTTTTTTTTTGGAAAGGGTGAGATGTTGAATTGATTAATACTGTAATTCCAGAAAAATGATGAATGATGCCACGGGCGAATCATTGTGTGGGCTGCTTATGTTCGTCTATTTGAGCTGAAGGTGAGAGCGGGTGTGTGCGGGCCAGCATGTTGGGCCTGGCCTATTATGAGTCTGGACGGGCTTGTTTGGTTTATATGGCTCTTAATCAATCCACAAACACTAAGAGCCTATTTGGTTGATCTGTTAAATAATGTTCAGCTGGTGAATTTTTTTTATATATTTTTTCTTTGATTTTCGAAAAATAAATGGACGAACCAAATTTTTGAAAAATATACATTTGCCGCCAAACCTCACGGGAGTTCTTCGTCGTGAGGCACGGCAGGGTGCCGTCACTATGGTGGTGACGCCAGTGTGGGCAGATTCTGCCAAGTGGGGCACGGCCAGAACCTTAGCTGGGCCAGGCGGCAGATCCCGCGCGGCCATGCCACTCTACATAAGTGCGACCTAAATTTAGTTTAGTTTAGTTAGTTTAGTTAGTTAGTTAGTTTAGTTAACTTAGTTAGTTTAGTTAATTTAGTTTAGTTTAGAAATTTCAAAATTTTTAGAAATAGTTATAATTAAAATAATTAGATTATATTAATATAAAAGTATTAAAAATTATTTTAATTAACATAATTCGTTTAAATTGGCTTAAACTTCTAGAAAATAGTTTTAATTCACATAATTAGATTAAATTGATATAAAATTTGTAGAAAATAGTTGAAATTCACATAATTCGTTGTAATTCATTTAAAATTCCTTGAAAATGGTTATAATTCACATAATTAGATTAAATTGATATAAAATTCAGAAAATAGTTTTAATTAACATAATTCGTTTAAATTGGTTTTAAACTTCTAAAAAATAGTTATAATTCAGATAATTAGATTAAATTGATATAAAATTCGTAGAAAATAGTTGAAATTCACATAATTCGTTGTAATTCATTTAAAATTCCTAGAAAATGGTTATAATTCACATAATTAGATTAAATTGATATAAAATTCGTAGAAAATAGTTGAAATTCACATAATTCGTTGTAATTCATTTAAAATTCCTTGAAAATGATTATAATTCACATAATTGGATTAAATTGATATAAAATTCGTAGAAAATAGTTTAAATTCACATAATTCGTTGTAATTCATTTAAAATTCCTAGAAAATGATTATAATTCACATAATTAGATTAAATTGATATAAAATTCGTAGAAAATGGTTTAAATTCACATAAATCATTTTAATTAGTATAATTCGACTAATTGATTAAATTATATTATTTTTTGCAGTTATGTCTGCACCGTTGGAGTACGTACGGCCGGAGTTGTTCGACGAGGCGGTGGACCGGCACCACCGCCGTGCGTGTTTACCGTTCTTAGATTCGCCCAAGAACATATGTTGGATGACCCGCACGTTGATGCCGATACACCAGCGGTGGATTCCGAAGTACGTAATTCATAATTATTATTTATTTCTGTTTCTTTACAATAGTAATTGCGTTAAGTAAATTAATTTTGTTTTTTTTCGTGCACTTACCGCAGACTTCTTTGGCGGTTGGTCGAGGACAGCTACGAGCTCGGGTTCCCCATGAGCGGGGCGGTTGGCTTGACATTCTGACGCTACCGGTCGCGTTCATGGACCTGGCGACCAGAGACACACACGTTCCACTTCCCGTCGGCGAGATGACGCCGATCGGAGGATGCCGCGATGTTGGGAGGATCGCCGTGTCTTGGCGGCGATGGGCCGATCGACATCCCCGCGGACGTGGCACGCCGACTTCCTTGCTCGGTTCAGAACGTTCCTCGAACGATCGCGCGCACCGACGTGTTCGCCGACACCCACGGGCCCACCCGGACTTGGATCTAGCGATTCACACGTGATTCTAACTCTTATTTTCAACGCGTTTGTATGCATTTTAAACGAATGTGACGATGGACCTTTGTGTGTGCGGTGACTACATGGCGGAGGTCGACGACCGACGCCGATCGAGCAGTTTTGGAGGTCTACACCCGGCTGCGGGTGAGTCCTGTGCGGAGACTGATGTCGAGGTACACCGCCCTGGCTCGAAGATCGCCGACGCACCCTCGACCGGATGCCCCGGATCAGGGGCGTGGCTGCTCGCACTACCTCTGGTGTTTGGCGATCTTGAGGCCGAGTAAGGAGGGATCCTCCTGGGGTACCTCTCTGCGCAGATGTGGATCCACGAGCGGTTCGACATCAGTCGGCCCAAGGCCGACCTCTGAGTACCAGACAGCCAAGACACCGACCCAAATGGACCTCCCCACCATGGGTTCTCGTGGTGCCTCCGGGTAATGACCTCCTTTATCGTTTTCTTGGCTATGAGTTCTTTAGTTCGATGCAATTAACTTTTCATGTTCTTTGCGTACGTTTGGGTGAGAGCGGCCGAAGAAGGCGTGCATAGGACTTCGTGAGTCGATCGGCCGGATGGTCGATACCAGTCCGTGGACGCCGTGCGCCTCGCCATGGTCGAGCCGCGCACTGCGGGGCTCTCGCTCTCGTCCGTGCTCCCGAGACCACGTCGGACGCGGCGACGACTAGTCTTCGACGTCACGCCGAGGAGTACGCCCGTCACCGGGTGATGAGGCGATTCGGCCTCTTCCGGGCGCCGATACCGTGCGCCACGCTTTGCCGCTACGGCGCAGTGAGCTACCATTTGTCGCGATTATAATTATTTTCTTACAAATAGTCGATTGCCAATAATTTTATGTTTCATCTATGCTAGGTGGACGCGTAAGGGCGTGGCTGCGGCGGCGTCGTTCGTCGGCAAGCCGCAGATCGTGCGTGGATGAGTGGGCGTCCGCGCACGAGGAGAACGTCGTCACCGAGCACCGCTTCACGACGGCGCGCGGCCGCCGCTCTTTCCGACGACAATGGAGACGGAGGCAGCGGCACCTAGAGCCGATCTTTCCGCCAGAGGTTTCAAATCCGACCTTTTAGTTTTGCGGCAGATATTCCTTCCTCGCCCACTCCGCCTATGTCCCTTTCGCGACCACGAGGACCACCGGTGGCACAGGGATGAGATGGGGTACGGCGACATTCTCGCGACCTGGATGCCCGCAACAGCCGAGGAGGTTGGCCCGTCACATTGACACAGCACCGGTTGGGACTCGGTAAACCACACCATGACGGGCGACCGGCCGGCCGGAGCGGACGCCGGCGAGTGACATCGGCGGGCGGGCGACACCGGATCTGCGAGCTCGTCGTAGGCCATGCCATGGCGACCGTCTCCCGACCCGATTCGGACCGCGCGGTGGTCGTGGCACCTAACCCCGACGTCGACCGGGACCACACACAGGTCGGCACTAGAGTCGTTAGTAGAAGAGGCACCGACGCATTTACATGTAGTAGTACTTTACCATGATTTTGTGTAAACTATTTGCATCTACTCGTTAATTATGATATGATCTTGTGATTATACTTACACTTATCGCTTTGTTATTTTTAAAAAGTTAAAAGTGTTTTAAAAATAAAAATTAAAAAATAAAATAAAAATGGCCTTAGCCACGTGGCACGGGCGGCGGGCAGGGCCACCGCCGTGGCGCCGGCGTAGGGTCTGGCGCCGTCTTGCGCGCTCTCGCCGCCGAGGTGCTCTCCCGTACCCCACTTACGCGGAGACTCGCCGTGGGGCACGGCGGCAGCATTCTCGCCGTGCGACACGGCGGGTTTGGCGGCGATGTATATTTTTCAAATTTTGGTTCGTCCATTTATTTTTCGAAAATCAAAGAAAAATATATATAAAAAAATTCTCATTAGTAGATGAAATTATGAAATAGTGTTGTGTGGGAGGAAATAAGTTGAACAAGACGGAATAAGCCGAGTCGAAATAAACCGTACATGATATAAACTTTTTGCACACTGACTGGACCAAAAAAGCGAGAGAACGACAAAGTTTCACAAACAAATTGCCTCATAAGTGTGTGAAGTGTGATCGAGGTATATTTTGGCAGAGCCATAATCCTGGAGGAGGCTCCTTGTTGAATTGCTTTGACATCGCCAAAACTTCCAAACCCAAACCGCTGCAAATTTACATGAGTTTAGCTCCGCTTTGAGGCAGAGCACCGACAAACTTCAAACATTTCCTTTTTTCTACAATCAGCAAAACTTGAATTATTGAAAGGCTGCTCAGGTGTGGCGTGGTTGGGTCAATTTGGGTCTCTCTAGTCGTCAACAGGGCTGGATGGACGACGAGCGGCTGTTGGGCTTTTGGTTTGGCCAGGATCAGGCTCCTACGCTCAAACACACTCGCGATTTTTTTTATATTTATTTTGTCATGATTTTCGAAAAATAAATGGTCGAATCAAAATTTTCGAAATGTACATTTGGCGTCAGACCCCACGTGCGGCAGCTTCTCGCCGCCGTGCACTTAAGTCAAGAGTCCGCCGTGGCACGGCGCAGAGCTCGGGTTCCGGCGGGCGGCGCAGATCTTCGCCACGCGTCGCGGCAACGGCGGTAGGGTTTTATTTTTATTTTTTAGTTTTTCATTTTAAAACACTTTTAACCTTTTAAAACGACAAACTAATAAGTGTAAGCATAATCACAAGGAATATTCTAATCAACGAGTAGATGGAAATAGTTTATACAAAATTATGGTAAAAGTAGTACTACATCTAAATGCGCCCCTCTTCCCCTAACACTCTAGCGCCACCAGTGTGGTCCCGTCAGAGTCGTTGACCACCCGCTCTAGCCGGGCCGGAGATGTCGCCATGGTCACCGCGACGAGCCTGCAGATCCGTGTCGCTCACGCCGGCCAGACCTCCCGACTCGCGAGCGGACCCACCCGAATGAGAGCGGTGTAGAGCTCCAAAACCGTTCGGCGTGTGGTCGCTTCGGCATCGTCCGCCATGTAGTCACCGCACACACACAAAGGTCCGTCGTCACATTCGTTTAAAATGCATACAACGTTGAAAATAAGAGTTAGAATCACGTCTGCGAATCACTGCTGGATCCAAGTCCAGTGGGCCCGTGGGTGTCGACGACGAAGACGCTGCCGGCGCGATCGATCGTTGAGGAACGTTCGCGAACCGAGCAAGGAAGCCGCCCGCCACGCCGTGGGGATGTCGATCGGCCCATCGCTGCCAAGACACGGCAGCCCTCCCAACATCGCGGCGTCCTCCGGGAGAGTCATCTCGCGACGGAAGTGGAACATGTCGTCTCGTCGCCACCGGTCCATGAACGCGCAGTCGGTGAGCGTCGTAGTTGAACTGAAACCGCCCGCCGTGGAACCTCACAGAGCTCTCCTCGACCAACCGCGCGCGGAGAAGTCTGCAGCGCAGTAGCTCGAAAAACAAAATTAATTTACTTAACGCAATTACTATTGTAAAGAAACAAATAAATAATAAATATGAATTACGTGCTGAATCCACCGTGTATCGGCATCAACGTGCGGTGTCGTCCCAAGAACGATCGTGCCGAGCGGACGTCCGAGAACAAAATGACACGTGACGACGGGCTGGTGCCCACCGCCTCGTCGAACAACTCCTTTAATCAATTTTTCCAATTATACTAATTATGTGAATTAGAACCATTTCCTACAAGTTTAAAACAAATTTAAACGAATTATGTGAATTTAAATAATTTTCTGAATTTTATAGCAATTTAATCAAATTATGTCAATTATAACTATTTCCTAGAAGTTCAAAACAAATTTAAACGAATTATGTGAACTTAAATAATTTTCTACGAATTTTATAGCAATTTAATCAAATTATGTCAATTATAACCACTTCCTAGAAGTTTAAAACAAATTTAAACGAATTATGTGAATTTAAATAATTTTCTACAAATTTTATAGCAATTTAATCTAATTATGTCAATTATAACCATTTTCCACAAATTTAAAATGAATTAAAACAAATTATGTGAATTTAAACTATTCTTTATGAAATTTATATCAATTTAACTAACCTAAGTTAACTAAACTAAATTTCTAAACTAAATTTAACTAAACTAGGTTAACTAAAATAAATTTCTAAACTAAACTAATTTAACTAAACTAACTAACTAATCTAATTTAACTAAACTAACTAACTATCCATCTTAATTAAACTGAATTTAAATTTAGAAACGTCTGCCTCGGAAGT
Organism: Cenchrus purpureus; assembly: GCA_022644695.1. Lineage (NCBI taxonomy): Eukaryota > Viridiplantae > Streptophyta > Magnoliopsida > Poales > Poaceae > Cenchrus > Cenchrus purpureus. The sequence continues at coordinate 50,615,171 of CP053458.1, forward strand.
GTTAGAAAGGTTAAAAGCAGAAGAGTTGGAGGTGAGGGGCTCGGCCCCTTATATAGCGCGCTGCCGCCACGGCCACGGCGCTAGCTCCCCCGCACGCGTGACGAGGATGTACATTTCTAAAATTTTTGATTCGACCATTTATTTTCGAAAATAATGACAAAATAAATATAAAAAAAAAATCCAAACTCGCCGAGTCCCCCGGGCTCGGGAACCACCCCGCCGGCCGCCGCGCTAATTATTGACAAGGATTGGCGCCTCTTTTCCAGCTTCCCCTCCCATTTCGCCCGCCGTCTCCCCAAACCCGCCGCCCAATGCCTAACCCCTCCCGAACTCTAGCACCCCCCTCGCCGGCGATGTCGGCCCCGCGCGCCGCCAAGCGCGCCAAGCTCGGCCCCGGCGCCGGGCCGCCCCCCGAGCGCGGGGACGACGACTACGTGCCGGGGAACATCGTGGAAATCGAGCTCTGCAACTTCATGACCTACGACCGCATCGTCTGCCGCCCCGGCCCGCGCCTCAACCTCGTCGTCGGCCCCAACGGCTCCGGCAAGAGCTCACTCGTCTGCGCCATCGCGCTCGGCCTCGCCGGTGACCCCCACGTACGTGCGCTCCGAACCCTAATATAAATCGACTAATCTGCTATGTTTCTCGGCGGTTTCACTGTGCTAGCTTCACGGGTCCGGTTGTTACCGCGGATTGTGATAATCGGTGCAGATTCTTGGGAGGGCGTCCAGTGTTGGTGCGTTCGTCAAGAGAGGGGAGGTTGCCGGGCACGTCAAGATAACCCTCCGCGGGGATACGCCTAGTGACAAGATCTGCATTATTAGGAAGATTGATACGAATAATAAGTCCGAGTGGCTCCTCAATGGTACTAGTGCCTCACGCCTCAAGCGTCTGCTCTTATTTTGCTGCAATCATTTAACATAAGCCCAATTTTGTATAGTGATTTATGCATAAACATGTTACATTCTGTCATCGGATACATGCTCCTGTTACAATCTTTTTTCTTTATGATTCATATATATTGGAACACTTGTCAAAGTTTTGACCTGCCCATAACATCTTGGTTTTATGGCTGGCATATTCTCCCCCTTTTCTGTTATGTCTTGTATGGCATATAGTAGGACAAATAGTGTGATCTACTGATACTATGATTGATGGTGCTCTTATTTGTCCCAGGAGAAAATATTTGTAACGACTGCTGTATTCATCTAGTAAACATAAATGCTAATGTTTAACAGAACTATCAATACAAGTTATGTGCAAGCACATGATTCTGTCATCATCTCTGCTGCCCGCTCATATAAGTTTAATATCAACGATCCCTACTTCATTTAGCTTAGCTTCACATTCTTAAGGTTATTAATTGGAATATTGTAATATTTGCCAGGCATGTAGCTTTAACAGTGCTGTTTCTTCAAATGCATATATATAAGTAGCTTATTTTCTGTTTCTGGTATTATTTTGTAACATGTTTTCATTTGGAAAAGTAGGTCTTTCTCCGTGTAACTAAAATTTGTTTGCTGCAGGTGCAACTGTCCCCAAAAAGGAGATTATTGAAGTAATTAAAAAATTCAATATTCAAGTTAACAACTTAACTCAGGTTGGCCTTTATGTGTGCCCTCAGTTCTTGTTAGATTCTAGTGTGTTCTAGCATGCATCTATATTTTCCCTCACATGCACTATACCTTCATGAGTTATTCTCAACAAAAGCAACTGTGGAGCTTCACCTTATCTTGCTTTTCTCTGCTGAACCTTCTCTAGTTCTTGCCACAAGATCGGGTGTCTGAATTTGCAAAGCTAAGTCCCATTCAACTTCTAGAAGAGACTGAAAAGGCTGTTGGCGATCCTGATTTACCTATTCAGCATCGTCAGCTTGTAGAGAGAAGTAAGGAACTGAAAACACTTGAAGTGGTAAAGCCGAATCTTGTACCTTTCGTTCATGCTTTTGCTTGAAATGTTTAAAGCTTCCCTGACCCTGGCTTTTTCAGAAACAGTTTGTTGGTTGCCTACCCACACATTTGATTTACTGTTACTACTTTATCTTGTTCAATTTTAGGCTCTAAAGCAAAAGGAACAGACTTTAAATAATCTGAAAGCCCTCAATGCTGAACAAGAAAAAGATGTTGAACGTGTTCGACTACGAGATAATCTTCTGAGAAAGGTATGTATTCTCTTGTGCATTTGTATAATTTTAACTATAAGATTCGTCGATGCTATGATAACACTATTTTTCACTGTGCCATAGGCTGAATTAATGAGGAAAAAGCTGCCATGGCTGAAGTTTGACATGATGCAGAAAGAATTCAAAACAGTAATACTGGAGAAGGAGAAAATCTCAAAGAAGAAAATGGAAGAAGCAGCCAGAATCTGGAATGATGCAAAAGGCCCCTAGTCAGATGGCTTCATATATTCAGTTTGGGAATGGAAATTCCTTTTTCCTTCTAGATGTTTTGGATTCATTTCATACTACATGATTTGCTATTCATCCTGAGAAATAAAGGCTTCCTTTGAAAGGCATTTGATTTGAATGGATGAAGTTAATTTAAATGCACCTACATTTAGTTTTTTCTTTTAGCAAATATTCAATAATGGGAAACTGGGTCAGCATCACCTCCAGTTTCAGTCGACACACCCCTTCTTTTTCATGTTTTCTATTTTTTTGCTAACTTGATGATCCCAACAACAATAACAACATAGCCTTTTGTCCCAAGCAAGTTGGGGTAGGCTAGAGATGAAACCCAAAAGAAACAAGGGTAGGAGAAACACAAAAAAGCACAAGATAGCAGGTAGAGTTAAGGGTAAACAGAGAAAGAAGAAACAAATGGAGATCATGGTTCAATGGTTCAGGCATGTTGATTGCTAGTCTCCAAGCACTCCTATCCATAGCTAACTCCTTGGAGATGTTCCACTCCATAAGCTCTCTCTTAAACGACTTGTCCCAAGTCAGTTTAGGTCGACCTCTACCTCTTTTTACATTATCAACCCGCTCTACAACCCCACTATGCACTGGCGCCTCAGGAGGCCTCCTTTGGACATGACCAAACCATCTCAACCGACGTTGAATCGATTTTTCCTCAATCGGTGCCACCCCAACTTGATGATCCCAATTTAAATAAAATCTCAACTATGTTGAAGCTAAATTTTCCTATTTAGGAACTTGTGAATTTGGTTACTACACATAAAATCTGAAAAATGAAATGGAACCTCTCCCCCCATGTGGCCAAAGGTTTGAAACAAAAGGTGCAAGATCTGCTCTCTCAGTAGTGCAAGAAAAAAGTTAAATGGTTGCAGCACCTATCCGAGGAGGAGACAAAAAGGGATTGACCCAGTAACATATAATAACATTAATGGCAGTATGGCACACCAACTCTGTTGCTGTCAAGCATCTCCAACCTCTGTTGCACCTAAGTTCCCTATCATATTTTCCTAGTTAGGGTCATATTCCTTTGGGTTTCTGTACACCCAAATGAGGGGGGCATCAATAGTTCAGGAACAATCCTTTTTTTAACACATGAGAACTGCATATCATTGTATTATTAATAGTAGAAGAATAGAGTCATTCAGAAAGACCCAAACACACACACACACACACACACACCTATCACTAGGAGGATGTGTTACATCATCGATAACAGAACTAAGACGGCCCAAGACTTGGAGCATTAGCGTAACCAACTCCAGGTTAGGAATAATGCTATTGGTATCTGGCAACAAGTATATACTCTGACATACTTTTAAGGTTTTATGAAAAATTGCTCTTTGCAACTTATCTTTATGATTGTAGCTTTACATTGAAGAAATGCAACTTAGTATAACATGTGCTGGCTGAATTAGGCAAGTCTAATGGAAGACATCCTTTTGCCATCTTTTGGTAGAGAACTCAAGAAACACAAGGCAATTCATACTTCAAACATAAAGAAAATAAGTAACCAAGTGAATGAAAACATGACCAAGCGCCAGAAGGTTATCGACAAGGAACTGCAGCTGGTATGAACCATTCTTTACCGTAATCAGGTATCTATCACTGTTTTACTGTGTTCACTCTTCGACATTCCTTTTCTTGGTATCAGAATAGAGAACTGAAAACTACATTTGAAGACATTGATGATTTGAAAAAACAAGAAAAATCTCGCCAGCAAAGGATTCTTAAAGCTAAGGAAGATCTTGCTGCCGCTGAAAAGGAGCTTGAAGGCCTACAGCCGTATGAACAGCCTAAAGATGAAATGGTTGGTTGATTCACGCTACTCCAATACCTCCTGCTTTCCTTACATCTTATTTCACTGTCATCTGTAGATTTACTCTAGTAGCTATATTTATGATTTTGCAATAGGCACAACTCGGAGACCAAATTGCACAAGTAAATGTGGAGATCAAAAATCTAAAAGCAGAAAGGAATACTGTGGAGTCTCAGTTAGCTCGAGAGAAGGAAAGCATGGGGAAATGTTCTTATAGGTAACCTGCTTGTGAACTGCAGTCATCTCCACTTAAGATTACGTTATCTAACACTAAGTTGTTCCAGACTGAATGAAATGGAAAGCAAGAATCATAAGTTACTTCAAGCCTTGCAAAATAATGGTGCTGATAACATCAGAGAAGCATACCGCTGGGTGCAAGATAACAAAAGTAATTTCAGGCGAGAAGTTTACGGGCCTGTTCTTCTTGAGGTTTGTTTAATATTCCTGTCATCAGTTCTTTTTCTTTGCAGTCAAGGCACTATACCTTGTTTCAACTGTTCCCAGGTAAATGTTCAGAATAAGCAACATGCAGATTATTTGGAAAGCCATGTTCCAAACTATATATGGAAGGTACAATTACAGCACTAATGTTTCCAAATTATGTTGTTTTACTTTTTTAACGCTTTACATTGCACATTGCCATGTTGTATGCATGATACATTTGCAGAAGCAGATTTATCCTCTGGTTACTGAGATAATCAGCGATTCAGCATCCAATAGTATGACACTTCCGTAATTATTATACAATGGTCCCTAGTTTATTGTCATTATTAACTTACAAATAATTGACACACCATCTTCTTGTTTCTTGCTTGTGGAAAAACATTGTAATTGCTGTAAACAATTGTACATGCCAGTCATTCATCACTCAGGATGCTTCCGACCGTGACTACATGGCTAGACAAATGAAGAAGTATCACATTCCTGTTCTGAACTACATGGGGAATCAAGGCATAAGGAGACGGCCATTAAACATTACTCCAGAGGCAAGCATATGTCTTTCCAAGTACTTTCCTTATTTTCCCCATCCTCTTATGCATGAACATTCACATCATCCCTAATTCCTGAGCATTTTGGAAGCGCACTGTAGTTATTTCTTCTGGTCATGTCACCGATCTTAGCATTAATTAGACTTTTGTTGACACTAAAAAACATTATGAACGGTGTTGTGGTAATGTTGAATGATCTGCTTATCTTCCTTTGGCAGATGGAACAACTTGGGATCTACTCTCGACTTGATCAAGTATTTCAAGCGCCTGATGCTGTAAAAGATGTTCTGATTGATCAGGCGATTTTGGATGATTCGTATAACTGCTTATATTCTGTTCATAAATCTGACCAAGTTGCATTGATTATTACTCCTTCCAGTGACAAAAGATTGATATTTTGGACAATAGCATGGTGCCTAAAGCGTAACTTTGTTTCTTTGATTACTAATTTCATGTAGAACAAAACTCATACCATTATCAAATGTTCAATTTTAGTGACAAACTGTAATTGATGATCCAGTTTTGATAGGTTAAATAGTTAACTGAAGGGAGTACTTATACCTTCCTAGTAAGTTGTGTTTTTTATCTCACTTTTCTCCTTTTCATCTGTATTTAGTACATAGTACGGATGAAACTCATCGCAGAGCAGATCAGGTATCAAAGTTAGGCATTTCTGACTTTTGGACTCCGAAAAACCATTATCGATGGTCCAAATCCAGATATGACGGTTATGTATCAGCATCTGTAGATGCTGTCAATCCTTCTCGTCTTTTCAAGTCCAGTACGTGTTATTATCTCAGCCTTGATAAAACTAGCCATTTAAATAATTCACTTGTTATTTCTTATTCTCGTCAGCCTTCCCATGCAGATCTTGATGTAAGTGACATTGAAAATCTTAGACTTCAGAAAGAAAAACACGAAAAGAACATTGAAGGAATGCATGAAGCTTTAAAACAGCTTCAGAGAAAACAGAGGCAATTGGCGAAGAGGCAAATATACACAGGCAAAAGGTTCCATCTATTTTAATTTATTTACTTTTATTTGATTTTTACTTAGTTGTTTCTGGTGATCCTTATCTTGATTTTTAAAATTTCTAGGAAGAAATTATTAACATGATGAAATCCCAAGAAGAAAGCGAGAAGAACTACAAAGGCGTGTTGGTAGGAGACTTGCTCCTGTTCTTACACACATTACACTTATATTGCATAATAATAATGGTTCTTCTTTCTAGATATGAGACAGAGAAAGCTAGAGGACTTATGCAAGGAGGAAGATGTAGAATCTAGCACAAGAAAGCTGGTTGATCAGGTGGCTAAGTTGAATGACAGACGGTTCCAAGCAATGAAGGAACTTAAGGTTAACAGGGCCTTTATGCTAATAACTTACATTGTTTTTAGCTGTTTATCTTAAAAAATATCAAGTTACTTTGTACCTCATTCATTTTAATTTCAACTGTATTAGGATTTGCTTATTGAAGCAGTTGCTCTCAAGTGGAGCCACACAGAAAAGTACATGGCTTCCATTGAGCTTGATGCTAAGGTATGTTCCTCTAATTATGTTTGCAAAACTAGGCTTCTTAGAAGGGATTGCCTGTACCATCATTTCATATCGAACTGCACAGTGGTTTCATAAACTAAAGTTGGCTTTAGTTTCTCTGATACTGCATTGCTGATGACACTAAGTTATAATATTTATAAATGCAAATCTGTTGGTACTAATTATTTATCACAAAATCTATGAATTGTTAGGCTTGTTGTTTGGGGGAGCTATGAAGTTTGAGCATATCTTATAGTAGTTTCTTATAATTTGGTGTATCTCTTTAGCAATTATGTGGAAAATCCAGACAATAAGTGGCTAGTGGGAAAAATGAACATACAAGTGGGAAGTGAACTCAATTTAATGGATGGTTTTTTTAGTTGGTGTATTTTCCCCTAGTCATAGTGTCGTGAACTAGTGGCTGTTTTCTAATGTTGTACATGATGTCTTTTTCCCCTAGCCATAATGTTGTGAGCTAGTAGCTGTTTTCTAATGTTGCACATGTTGGAGTTATCTGGCTGGCATTAATGTATTTTTGTGTTATGTTTGACCATAATAAATCATGTCATAGATATGGGAGATGGAAAAGGGGGTGAAAAACCTTGAAAAGGATGCTAATCTGGCTGCCAGAGAATATGAAGATTGTAAGTTGGTGCTACAATAAATTCTCTTGTAATATGTGAAGTAAAAAATTGTTAACATCAGTAATTTGTCTTGTTAGTTATGATCTTTTGGTCTTTGAGCCCATGAATATCATAGACAACTCTCGCGACATGATCACCATGCTTCATAGTCAATTATTTCGTACATTTTTTTACTTGTAAAATAAATATTTTTGTGTACTTCTTCACCAATTAATTACATGCAACATGAACGAACAATTAATTGAAGGTGATAATATGAACAAACAACTAAATGGGGCGTGAAATTACATTTGAGTGGAATAGGTCTTTGGTTGATCTATTTAATATTTCAACATTATTCTTACTTGCAATCTGTATTTTTCTATCTAGCTACTGTTCAATTGTTATCACTGTATGATCTTGTAATGAACTTATCTTCTGAAAAAATTAAAAGAAAGGGAGAAGCAAATTACTCCTTCCCTACCAAATTGTAGGTCGTTTTGACTTTTCTAGGTTCATAGATATTATTATGCACCTAAACATACACTATATCTAGATGCATAATAATATCTATGAACCTAAGAAAGCTAAAACGACCTATAATTTGGAACGGTGGAGGGAGTATAAATTATCATCTGTAGTTGAAGCTGCTTGCCTCCTTTTTTCAGGATACCTTACCTGCTACTGCTAATTGAGAAACAATGCAGCATATGGCACAATTATTTTCATAATCACATTTATTTTATTTTATCATCAGGCACGAGAATTACTGCAGAGCATAAGCGGAAGCTGGCTATGGCGAAGCAGCATGCAGAGTCTATTGCCAAGATCGCTGACCTGGAAAAGGAAGAGTTTCGTGCGGTATAGTTCAAATTTGTTTATATAATCTTTATTCTGAATTAAAATATTTTACTGGTTCATCAACCTAAGAGCCTGTTTGGTGGAGTTCGATCTGATCCTTATTCTCTTTGGGAGCTGATTCTCTGAGAGAAGTGGTTCCGTGGCTGAAAATGTTTCTCTTGCATAAACTCTTAAAATCAGGATGGAGAATCACTATATTCAGGAGAGGCTACTTTTTTCAGCTCTCAGCCTTTTAGTTCATTTCAGAGAATGACTTCACCTACAGATTCAGCATAAAGAACAGTTTGACAGGGCTCCTGCAAATCAGGGCCTAAATAATTTGAAGAAGAAAGTAATGATTATAACATTATTTGTTGTAGTTACATTTTGCTTTTTAAAGTTATTTTGATTATGGTATCAGAAAGTAGACTCTAAAATATCAACTTCTGGAGTGTATTTTGTTGGTTACCTAAAATTTAAAATAAATGAGATAGTACAAACAAGTGAGGAAAACCAAAATAGGGGGTACTGTTCAGGGGATTTAAGGTACGGACATTAATCAGTTCAGGGCAATGGTTTTTGCATCATCTTTCATCAGTTCATGGCAATGATTTAAGAATGGATATTAATCAGTACATGAAAATGCCTCTAATATTGGTTCCTTTGTAGTAATGCTCCAACATGAAATTATTAATTCATCGTACTATAGGTATGCATGCACTTTATCAGGATTGATCTTGTCCTTTAATAGTGTCTGTTGTATTATTACTAGCACCTGGATTTTTATACAGTTATGCTATTTTATCATCTGATTTCAACCCTAAACTACCCCAACGTGCCTGGGACTGGAAGGCTTTGATGTTATTGATGTTGTTTATGCTTTTTTTGTCATCTAGCAGACCCTCAAGTATACAATATTTCCAGCTGTAAAGTGCTCTTGAAAGTTTGCTAACAAATAAAAATTGACCCTTTGAAAGTCTCGTCCTACTCTATATTAACACTGAAGGTGTTATGTGCGTGCTGCAGTTGAGAGGGAAAGGGGAAGCACTGGGTGCACGGGAGACAGGAACTCCGACCGGGGCTGCTACCCACGGCCGGACAAGAGTCCTTCTGATTCTTGCTTGTCTAGAGTGATACACTTCCTCTCCTTATATAGAGAGGATTGACCTCTACCACTAATGGGCTACCCCTCTTGGACATGCAGCTTGTCCTCCAGCTGCAACCTAACAAACGCATAACGAAGACTCGAAATAAGCTTTTTACATCTTGGCTCATTTAATTATTGCAAACTAAAATGGACTCAAATTATTTATTTGGACTCTTAAAAGCATTCGCCTGGATCCCATTGAAACCGTCCTGAGCGCAGCAATCACAGCCCACCAGGAAAACGTGCTTCATGGTGTCATGTGTTGATGGCGAGAAGAAGTGCAGCCCACTGGAGGCCCATACGCCAGGCCTTCAACTGTCGGAACGAAGGGAACGGACGCCTTCGTCTCAACCGGCAGCCTCACACGGCACGCTCCGCCCAACTGCCTGTATCCGGGAGCGGTTCTTCGCGGCCAACGTGCCAACCGCCCGGGTCGAGGGGAACGACCACCGGTTGTCGCCCCGGCAGCCATCGGCGGAGCCCTCGCGGAGGTCGGCGTTGGGGACCAGCAGCACGTTGCGACGAGGCCGCATGCGGATGCCCGGAGGTGGATGTGTCCACGGAGGCGGCTCCGGTGGTCGATCAGTGCGCGCGCGCCCCGGTGGCGGGCCGCGAAGGCCACCCTTCGACGACCATCCGTGACGACGGCCTCGTGGCAGCGGACCGCGGAGGCAGCCCCTCGGAGGCCACCCGTGGCGAAATCGTGGCGACCTGTGTACATCCCGACGGCGGATTGCGGAGCGACCCCTCGTGGGTCACCCGCGGTAACGGCGGGTCGGGCGGGCGGGAATGCGGTGCGGGCGGTTGCCGCCTTGGTCTCGGCCTGCTCCTCGAGTATGGAGGCAGAATCGATCTGTTGTGACTGCGCCTCCACCACCGGCGCACAGACGATGAGTGCGAGGACACCGCCAACTCGGGCGCTGCGGAGACGGCCTCTACCGCGGTCGTGGCTGTCTCCTCGATAGAGGAAGGCGGCGCACAGACGGATGAGTGCGAGGACACCGCCAACTCGGGCGCGGGGCGGCCTCTACCGCGGTCGTGGCTGTCTCCTCAATAGAGGAAGGCGGCCGCCAATCGCCTGGTGCAAGGGGCACCGTCTTCGGGCACACAGGCGTTGACCATACGGGCACCGACGGCGGCCACAGCGACGTGGGTGGCGACAGAGGCAGGGAGGCCACGGCCTCCATCCGCGCGGAGAAGTCGTCCACCTGTCGCTGCAGGCCGTGATCGCCGCCGCCAAGGTCGCCAACGCAGTCCTCCATGGGCGTCATTGAACCTGGCAAGCTGACACCAGATGTTATGTGCGTGCTGCAGTTGAGAGGGAAAGGGGAAGCACTGGGTGCACGGGAGACAGGAACTCCGGCCGCGGGGCTGCTACCCACGGCCGGGCAAGAGTCCTTCTGATTCTTGCTTGTCTAGAGTGATACACTTCCTCTCCTTATATAGAGAATATTGACCTCTAACACTAATGGGCTACCCAGGCCCACTAGGCCCTGACTTGCTCTAACAGAAGGGCACACATCTATGAGATTTTCATGGACCACTATAGAATCTTCTACACTCTTCATGCATCTATGAGATTTATTCAATCGGACGGATGCTGGTCTCCATGGTCCAAATAACTCCTTAGCAGCATGCATTAGCACTAACAATCTGTTTACCGATTCTTTCACTCCTTGTAATTGCAGATGCCTCGTACCATAGAAGAACTGGAAGCTGCAATACAAGATACTGAATCGGAGGCAAATTCTATGCTATTTCTAAACCAAAATGTTTTGCAGGAGTATCAAAACCGGCAACGTGAGGTATCAAACTATGCCTGGTTGATCCATGCCGGCCAGTTAGCAATGATTATGTTTTATTGTCTTTATTCTCGTTGGATTTATTGTCTATTAAAAACTTTGTGGTTGGTTTTTATGGGATTATAGACGTGTTTTTAAATCTTTCTGGAGACTATAACTTTGTGTGGGAATCAGGGGAAGCATTATGAACTGCCTATTTCCTGATGTGCATTAAAAATCGCGGAGGTCGCTTACCATAGAGTGCTCTCCTTTCATGCTACACCCATCTGAAAATGCTTGGCTATGTATGCAGAATGTGCTGCTATTGGGGTGTAATCATGTTTTGGTATTGCTGTAAAAAAAATTAGGATAGTAGATGAGGCAGCTTGACCTTGGACATTTGGAAAACAAACACTTGAACCATCTCGAAGAAGTTAAGTTAGAGCGGGTAGCTTTGAGTAACAGCATTTCTTCATCTACTGAATTATAACATGTTACACCGAGCTACTTAATCAATCTGCTGCTTCTACCTAGAATTATTGTTGACTCATTATTTTAATTTTACAGATAGAGTCAATCTCAAATAAACTTAAGGATGATAAAGAAGCATATGCAATATACTGCTCTGAAATCGAAACTGTAAAGGTTTGGACACTTCATCTTCTCACCTAAACTAAAATCAACGTTCTCATATTTTTGGACGCATCTGCTTTGAATTGAATTTGATCGTTTTGTAGGGTAAATGGCTTCCAACTCTGCGGAATCTTGTTTCAAAAATAAACGATACATTCAGTCGTAACTTTCAAGAAATGGCAGTTGCTGGAGAAGTTTCCCTGGGTTTGTATCATTCGCTTTCTAAACCATTACTTTACTCTGTACACTTTGATAACACACAAGTCATCGTGCCAAAACTTCCATGCAGATGAGCATGGTCTTGATTTTGATCACTACGGTATTCTTATAAAGGTGAAGTTTAGGTGAGTTTCTTTTACCAAGTGAGAGCAATGTTCTGTTCTGATATTTCTTGAAATTGGATGAAAAAATAACCACCAGCCTTACACCTAAATCAATATACTGTTCTGTCGTGGTAAGCTTGCTTGGTATTGCCTACTCCTAATTACATTGGCCTGAAGCACGATGTTTTAACCAGGCTCAGCCTTTCCGAGTTGGCTAAAGTGAAAATTTGAGTAGTTAAGAAATTTTTATTATCGATATAATCTTTTGATTATTAGGCTACAAATCTATTAGGATCAGTCCTACAAATGATCTTTCTCTTGTTCCCTGTAGCCCATTATTGTGAATGTTTTTTTCTCAGTTGGGCAGAATAGAAATGAAATAGCAGTGTGTGTATTATATTCTCTTATCCACTCTTTCCAAAGTTTATCTTTGTAGTAGGCTGTTCTCTTTGAAAAAGGAACCCACTATGACCAGTTCCATATCTGAATTTAGTTCACTATTGATGCCCATATCGTCTGAAAGTCAATAATGGTCATATCATGATACAAATTAGATTACACTTGTAAATTTCTAGTAGTTATGCAGACTGTATACAGCGAACACTGAATACAAAATAATTTTCTAACATGATTGTTCCAACAATATCTGTGAAGATGGCTTGTTCTGTGATCTTTTTGCTTCCTGCTTCCTGCTTCCTAGTACATCAGGCAGGAGATCTAAGTAGATGCTGGTCTGGTGCCTTGTATAAAGTTCTAAATCCAACAGCCTTTTCTTTTCCATAATTGCGCCTGTGGAGTATGGTTGGAGCTAGAGGAATTTCTCATCTCTTCACCCTGGTGCCTTCATCAGTTTAGTTTTAGTACGGTCCTGTAGGGTCTGGTCTTGTGTTTTTTTTGCTAAACAAGTGAGTAGTTTTTCTGTAGGGGTAATGGTTGCAGAAAAGCTCAGGTTGTTTTTTTTAAAAAAAAACTGGCTGTATCTTGGGTTTCTAAAACCCCTTTTCTTCTTAGTATATTGATAGGCACCTCTCTTGTGTTCGAGAAAAAAATATTGTTGCTGATATATATTTGTTCTAACCTGTGCTTCTAGCATGGTTTGAGGTTTTGATATGTTTTCTTGTGGCTGTCAGGCAAACTAGTCAGCTGCAGGTGCTAAGTGCTCATCACCAATCTGGAGGGGTATGAAGAAATAATAACAGTCCGATTGATTTGAAACCTCCCCCCCTCCCTACTTCTGATCACTATTATTTCCTTCCCATTCTTAGGAGCGATCAGTATCGACCATCTTGTATCTTGTATCACTTCAAGATCTTACCAACTGCCCCTTTCGGGTGGTTGATGAGATAAATCAAGGCAAGGCAACTGGAACTTGACCCTGAGGTATGACTGCTACCTTGTAAGCATTGAGGTGGTCTAACTTATCCCATCTGAAAGTGCAGGAATGGACCCAATAAACGAGAGGAAGATGTTCCAGCAGCTTGTTAGAGCTGCCAGCCAAATTAACACACCGCAGTTAGTGACTGTACACGCAACACCTTGTACAGCATGCATATCTGCAGACTTTCTGACATCTGGTAACTTGCCTGTTTCTTTTGGCCTCAGGTGCTTCCTTCTGACGCCCAAGCTGCTGCCTGATCTGGAGTACAGCAATGCCTGCAGCATTTTGAACATCATGAATGGTCCATGGATTGAGAAGCCAGCAAAAAGTACATGTCTAGCTATATGGGTTATTAATCCATGTTCATCGTGCTGGGATGAACATGAAAGCTAATATATATGCTTTATAACTTTCAGTTTGGAGTGCCGGGGATTGTTGGAGGGACGTGATGAGATCTGCAGGGCGTTGATGGGACGAATCTTGCCTCGGCCAGTAGGCTTTTGTAAAGTTAAATGTGCAGGTTATCTTGAAGCAGCTTTTGGGTGGTTAATTGAAGTTCTAGATGCAAGCGCCATGTAAATTTAGGTGTTTCTAGGATCTTTTTTTGTTGGAATTTTCGGTAAGCTAAGGTAGCGGATTGTATTATCTATCTAGAACTGACTACCAGCTGGTAGAAGTAGAATGATCTCTACTCGGTACTACCGAGTCGGTAGGCTGTAGCTGACCAGCTAATATCTCCGCATTTAGATGCAGCGTATGTTATTTATCCACTAGCATCGTTCAGTAATTCTTTTGAAGTGTGATTCTGCACTCTACAGCGCTATGCCTATTTTGGCTGCGCCTTTGTCTGCTTCTGCTTCCGATGTCCAATGTGCACGCAAAGTCGTGACCATTTAACCGTCGTGTTTAGATAGGAGTTGAAATTTTTCAACCCCTTTTGACCACTAAATTAATTACTGTATTAGATTCATCATGCAAAGTTGTACTCATATGTGAAAAGGTTTTGCAAATAAATTTCATTTAGTACTTCATGCATACAAGATTCTTTTCTCCGAAAAAATTTTAGAGGGAATCTAAACAGGGCCAACATATCACCTGGTGTTGCTTTGGTGATTTACCTTCAAAGTTAGTAAGATGGGTTCAAATATATGTCATTCTGTTTACGTCGGATCCGCTCGATGGGCATTCTCTCCAGTAATCGTAGGGAGATGTCAAGAATCGAAATGGGCTGGGTGACTGGTGACCCTCTAAAGGTAGCACGGTCGCGCAAGAATTCTTGTACACCACCCTGTAGGACTCGCTGAACAAGTTTGGGAACCATAATAATTCTTTCCAATCCGTACGTATTAGAGGTTGACGAAGTGATTAGGTTATTTTCCATTTCAATCCGTTGTGATCAAAGGAAATGTGCTTTATTCGAGCCCTGAGCTTGGTTTAAAATTGCCCGACACAATTCTACTTTCCAGAATTGAAAAAAGTCTGCTTTACCTCTAGTTCACGATTCCTTCATAGTTCATATACCCAAAAACTGGGTGAACTATCTTCCTCAACTTGCAAAGCCGTTCGGGTGGTAAACTGTGATGGGGGTTTCTGCTCTGCTGATCGATCAGGGACGACAGGAGCTGTACTGAGGACTGCAGGTTCCTTCGTGGGTGTTACAAAGATGGCTGCCGGCGACACCCTGCTCTAGCAGCTGAAGCGGAAGCTTGTAGGGATGGTGTTCGCCTGGTAGTGGCGAAGGGGATCAGAAGGGTGGTGATTGAAACAGATTCTCTAGAGCTGGTTTCCCTATGGAAGAATAGAAAACAACAGAGATCGGAAGTCGCAGTAATCCTGCAGGATATACAGGAATTGGCGATGGACTTCGATCTCTTCGATTGGGTTCATACCAGGAGATTAGCGAATGTAGCAGCTCACCTTTGTGCTAAACATGCTTCTGCTGTACTTCCTGTTTCTATGCGGCACGATGAGCCACCTAGCTTTCTTGTTTCTTCACTTCTTAGTGACTGTAATCAGGGTGATGAATGAATGAAAGCTAAGTTTCCCAAAAAAAAAAAACTTGCAAAGCCGTTCAGTTTACCTACCTACCTTGGTTATAAGCGGTTTGCAAAGGTGGTTTTGTCATTTTCAATTAAAAATAAAATCTTTTAACTACTTAAACCATGAAAAGTTTCACTGTGCTTCTAAAAATTCTGAGAAAAATCCTAAAGATAGATTGGGATGCAAGAAATCTAAATAAAACATTTAAAAGTAGTGAAAATGTCTATAAACCTTTCTAAAATTTAGATTTAGCTCTAGAAAAATGCAAAATATATACAAAAAGCTAAAACATATATTAATACTTTAATCTTTATTAATTTCATCTTGAATACTTTTGGTAATAAAACACATGAAAGGTAGCTGACATGAATTCATTCATCAAAAATGCATAACTGCATTCCAGATTAATATATGTTATATTTATATGGTTGACTACACTTACGATAATGTATTAATGTCGTCTTCCTTTCATGTTTGTATTGTGAAAATATTTCAAGACGCAATTAGAAAATTTTGTGATAATTTAATTTTTGGATATATTTTTCATTTTGCTAGAGCTAAGTTTAAATTTTAAAATTATTATACATTTTCACTAGTTTTAAATATTTTATTAGTTATATTTCTTGTGTTCCAATCCATCTCTAGGATTTTTCTCATAATTTGAAAAAGGTTAGGATATTTTCTTTGTTTAATAAGTATTTACAAGATTTATTTTTAATTGAAAACGGCTAACCTGTCTTTGAAAACCGCTGATAACCATGGTAGGAGGTAAAGCGAACAGTTTCAAAAGTTGAGAGAGTTGGTTCACACAGTTTTTGAGTCTAGGGTGAAACCATTAACTCAACGAAGTGTCCAGGAAGGTAAAACATACTTCTTCCTTCAATTTTTTTTTGAGGACTTCCTTCAGAATTAATAAGGAAAAAGTCCTTTCATCATCCCTCAACTATCACTAAAGTTTAATTTTAGTCCCTCATCCGGAAAACCGGGTATTCTATGTCCCCGAACTATCTAAACGCAGTCCATTTTAGTCCCACGGTTTCGACCACGGTTTTGCATGACGTGGCGGGCCCCACATGTCGGGGTGGGGGCCCACATGCCTATTGGGTCCCCTCTTCTCTCTTGGGCCACGCCGCCTCCCTATGGATGGGGACGACGGCGGCGGCTATCTCGTGGCAACCCCCGCGCGCCAGCGACGAGATGTAAGGGCAGCTTCGCGTGTGGCCCCGCCTCCCCGTGCCCGCCGCAGAGCTCACGCCCTCCCGATCCTCGCCATGAGCGGGCTGCCATTCGGCGCCTTGCTCCTTCACCGAGCTCATGCCGGCCTGCTTGGTCGCTCACGGATCCGGGGGAGATGACGTGAGGAGGAGCTTCCCGGTAAGCACGGCGAGCTCCTCCTCGCCGGCGAGGCTCCCATGGCTGGCGGCGCAACCAGAGGCGGTGGGCGGGCGGCGGCCTCTCACTGGACCAGAGCACGGGGGATCGGCCCCGCGTCGGCAGCGGTGAGCCCTCGGCCCACGCGCACGGAGATCAAGAGCACAAGCGGGGCCTCGGCGCGAGGAGGTGTGTCGCGGCAAGATAGCCGCCGGCGTCGTCCCCGTCCATGGGGAGGCGACCGTCGCCAGGGGAAAAGGGGGTTGAAATTGTGAAAGAAAGGAGTTGACATGTGGGGCCCACCTAAATATGTGGGGCCCACCGCCAATCTGACGGAATCTGTCAAAACCAGCGGGGACCAAAATGGACGGTTTAGATAGTTCGGATGTTGGATACTCGGTTTTCCGTATGGGGATTAAAACCAAACCGGTGATAGTTGAGGGACGGTGAAAGGACTTTTCCAATTAATAACAGAGCTTCAAAACTAATAACAAGCCCGGCTTGGATCGACATTTTAAATGGGCCAAGACATAACCATCAGACCTCCTATATCTGGTCAACAAACCAGCATTTGGCCCAATATGATAATTAATGCCGTCGTCGTCCATCCAGCTCAATCTATTCGACTCTCCAACAGGCAAGTTTACGAGGGAGCCCCTCGAGAAACAGTAAACCCACAAAGCAACCATTCGACAGCTGCAGAGCGATCTCATTTCTCATCTCGGCTTCGCCGCCGTCGCCGCCATGCCTCCCTCCCCATCCTCCACCGGCGCGGGCGCCGCCTCGCCGTCCCCCTCCGCCTCCGCCTCCGCCTCGGACCCGACCCCGTCCTGGTGGGAGTCGGTCTCGCAGGCGCGGTCGCGCATCCAGACGCTCTCCTCCATCCTGCCCCCGGCCGCGTCACAGGACGTGGCGGCGCTGGCTGACTCCGACCGCCCGGCGCGCGCGCTCCTCCGCTCCCCCACCGCCTACGCGGCGCTCTCCGACGCGCTCCGCTCCGGCGGGGGCGCCGACGACCCCGCCTGCCATTGGCTCTACGACACGCTCCTCTCCTCTGACCCCGACCTCCGCCTCGCCGCGCTCGCGTTCCTGCCCCTACTGTCGTCGCTCTACCTCCGCCGCCTCCCGCCCGAGCTCCCCTCATCGCTCTCCGGCTTCGAGGCGGTGCTCCTCGCCGTCTACTCCTCTGAGGCTAAGAATCGTCAGGGGAAGCCCGTCCTCGTTCAGGTCCCGGACCTCTCCGTCCCGTCACTGTACCACACGCCGGCGTCCAGTCCCAGCTCCAAGTCTCCTCGACGGCCGCAGCCCCCGCCGATTCCTCCTCCTCAGGCCACGCCCGTGGTAGGTGTGCTCTCACCACCCTTGGAGCCGCAGGCCGCTGTGAAGTCCACGAAGCGTGCAGGGATAATTGGGGTCGCTTTTGAAGCTTACTACTCCAAGATTTCACAGATGCCGGCTGCATCAAAGGTGGATGCCTGCAATGCTGTGGCGGCTTGGGCAGGGCAGTACTGCAAATGCCGATTTGAGCTTGATGACAATGAGCTGGAGGAAGAGGAGGGGGGCTCTCTGGGGTCTGTGTCACCAATGTCATCAGAGGCTGATAATGGGAAGGAGTTGGAGGAGGCACTGGCAAGGATGCACGTCAATGGTAACAGCAGTGGGCAAAATTGTCGTGAGGAGGATGACAAGGAGGGGACGGTGCCGCTACCCTGGGAGCTGCTCCAGCCGGTGATGAGGGTTCTTGGGCACTGCTTGCTTGCACCGCTGAACCCAGTCGAGGTGCGGATGCAGCTGCAGATGCTGTGAGGGTTGTCTACGCCCGTGCATGCCATGACCTTGTGCCACAGGCAATCTTAGCAGCCAGAAGCTTGATTGAGCTTGACAAGATTGCACAGAAGGCTGCAAAGGCAGCAGCTGCTGCAGCTTCTGGGACAATTGTGGCTGCTGGCACTGCTGGAAGCACTGCCGAGTTCTAGGCCAAGTTCAAAGCCAAACACACCCAGCAAGCAGCAAGCCTGACACATTACTCACGTCCAAATGAAGCCAACTGTATCCAGGGTGTGTTTGCATGATGGTACAGAGTTCTTTCTCATGATTGTTGTGTGTGCGTGCCACTTGAATATTGGTGAAATTTCAGTAGACCTTGCAATGCGTAAAAGGGTACTATGGATGGAAGACAATTTGCTAAGATTTTTTTCCAACTTGCCGTTGTATTGTATGTTAACTTGTTTATGTTACTTGCTGCATATAGTTGATGAATCAACATATAAATTTATATTTGGTGGTTTGGTGAGGAGCAAGCATTTTTTTTCTCTCGCGGGAGCAAGCATTCATACATTGGTTTTCAGTTGTTATGTTTATCTGAATTTCTTGCAGCAGTGCGCGCTAATAGTTTTTGTACAGAGATGCTTTGTTGTATTCCAATCTGTCTGTAGTCTGTACTCTATGTATAGACAGCTGCACTGCCATTTGCTAATAGATGGATTAATTAACTAATTTATTCCAGGGAAATTTTCACAGTTCATTCTGTTTTGGTGAGCACCAAATACTTGGGTGGTAATGTGTACCCTACTTTCTTTTGTTTTTATATGTCAATAGAATTGCTTTCTTTATGTATTTTTTGCACTGAATTTAACATTTTAATGAAATAAAGCTTCTTTTACTACCTTATGATTACGATTTGGGTCGCCATAGAAACATATCGTGCAATTTATTGTGTCTTTATGTACTCCTGAGTATTTATATCACTTTTATGCCTAAAGTTGATTGATTCTCTGTATGATTAAATAATGTTAGAGTGAAAAATAAATACTAGCATCTATTCCAGAAAGAAATGACTTACTTGGTTCTTCTATCTAATTTTCTACTACGAGTTGTTTGTTGCTCCATGTATTGGGTTTGCTAGTAGCTAGAAGTTGTGCCACTACATCCCAGTTGTAGGAAATGTCTGGTAATCTGGTCTGACTTTTGCGCTTCTATCAGTCTTTGTTCTATTGGAGTTGATTGTTGTAAACCTGTAAATTGTAGTGGGTTATATGCATTTCTTTGTAGAGTTCTATAAGATGTGCTTGCAGTTCAGGATTCAAACTTCACGGCTTTTACCAACAACGCGCAAAAAATTACAGTTTTTTGTGATATGGGATTAGTACCACCAAATCCATATATAGTGTCATCAACAATGCAAATTAAGATAAATTAATGCAAACTTTACTATGTGAGACCACGAGATAAGTCAGACCATGTCTTACATTTTGAAATAGGCGCAGCAGGTGAGGCTTTTGTTCTTGTGATGGTAGCATTCGACTATTCGAGCACCCATTACTCACCAATGGTGCTCAATGCAAGCAACCAAACAACCCCTGATGGCCGCCCACGAGATTGAGCAAAGCCAGTGCTTTTTATATGTTACAACTTCCACTGCCCATTGATGTTACAACACAAGCTAACAGCGCCAAATGGGACATATGTGAACTGAAGTTACAACACAGAAAGCGCACACAAAAAAAAATGGTGGTCACATCACACCATGCTCCATTTGATCTCGACTTGTATCATCCCATTCCTTGAGTTGATCAGGTGGTATTTCTCATTGATTCGGCCGTTGTTCACCACGTCCACAAGGTTTATATTCACATGCCCCAGGGATTCCTGGAAGATTGAGAGATCAAGCATTTTGCATTATTTTCAGGACAACAGAGCCGCTGCGACCTGAAGGCAAGGTAACGAGCAGTACTTACCTTGTTGGGGTAAGGAAGTCCACGTCGTTTGCTTTTAACTTCAATGTGGATTTTGTCTTCCACAGGAGGTTCGTCCACCATGAACTGGAACTCCTCACTCCATCTTGGATCTCTCCGTATCACCTGCAGCACAAATATACATAGGATCATGAAGAGGTTGTTGCTACGGTAAAGATTTTGGTTGGGAGATTTCATGCGAAAAATTATAGTGAAACCACTAGGATGCAAACGTGAGGTATGGACAGTTTCAGATTCAAGTACTGTTCCAGTTCTTTTATGTGCCACAAATAGGCTATATACAAGTTTCTGTTCAGATAATAGTCATGGTATAATGTACTGCACCAATGTGTCCTAGAAGGTTAAGCACCTGGACACAGTCAGGAGTTTGGACCTATTGCTTAGCTCAGACATTGTTACCAAATCACAGTTCAATTCACCTGGCTAGAAAGAAACCAAAAAGAAACCAATAAAGGGAAAATAAGTCTTGTCTCATAGGGTTAACCTGTCATGGTAACGTAGGCTTAATCCAAACTGGAACTTAAACTTGTAAAAAATGTCACTGAACTTAAGAAGATGCCTGCTATGTTTGGAATACAAATTTTAAAAGTGAGTGAGCAAAGTGTTACCTTTGTTTTCTTCCGTTCTCCCCTGAAAAGAACCTCAGCATATGGATTAGTGTGCCGCTTCCCTTCGACATCTTCTGCATTTTCTACTGAAACCAACAACACCCCACCACTGGATTCACCGTCCGCTTCCCTTCTTGCACTGGCATTACCTTCACCATCTGAAGCCACACTGGTCGTGCTGTCTTCTGAAGGGATCAAAAGTCAACTCAACCACTAGCTTTCCTCTGTTCTTCTTGTTATGTGGATCGTTTGGGTTCATGCTTCTAACAAGGTCGAGTGTGAATAACTTGCTCTCATAAGGAGTAAGCAAACGGAGCGGAATTACTTGCATACCCAATTTATCATGCATTTTAACCTTCACAATGAGCAACAGGAAATGTTATTAATTGGTGTCTCTTCTTCCAATGCAATCGAGGAAAAGCATATGTTTGTCATAAAAAAAAATGAGGATTATGATAATATTGGAAGTAGAAAATACAGCAAGAAACCTTTTCCCAATCAAACATGTGGAGCTCAAGTACTTGTGTGCCAGGATCCTTTACTATGAACTTGAAGTGTTCATTCCATTCAGGATTCAGGTTGCTCATCTTAACAGTAGTTTTCTTTGAGGGCAGTCTCTCACCACTCAGACGCATCTTGACATAGGGATCAGATTTTCCCAGCAAATCCATCTTGAGAAGATTCATGGCTCTAACTACCTTTACATGCAAGATTCCAACAGGCTTCTTTGTAGCGCCACTGCAATATGGTTCATACAATAGTCACAATTATAAGCAGAACCGCAATCATTGTTACTAGAGGCAGCTTAATGTTTATCTTGTTGAAAGCAGGATAGCTTGACACAACTTGATTATGGGAGTTAAAAGATTGCTAGAGAATTTAACCTTGCTCCATCTAAGATTGGAATCTGTATAACCTTTGGCCAGTGATACAGAATTGAGATTTGCTTTGATATTTGATCCTGTGATAAAGACAACATATGCTTAATTATTCGAGGAGAACATAGTATAACATTACTCATTGGGTATTTTGTTTTATCCATGGCAGACTAGCAGTAAACTACCTGAACATACTGATACAAGCCTGGTATTGCCATGACATCTCCCCCAAACAATTTGAATCCAAAATCTATGCGTGGCTGTGTCCATAAAACTTTGTTAGTATGTTAGTGTTATACTATTCTTTAATGAAATTAAGTGCAGATCAGGAAACATATTTATACCTTCTCCATTAGTGAAACACACATGTTAGAAAAGCAGGGAAAGCTCGGCACGAGCGGCTTTAGAGTAACACGTGGTGTTAGCATTACGTGTAGATCTTCAAGCTGAAAATGGCAATATGATCACGACAGTGGACTACCAAGCCTTGTCTGTATAATGCAGCCAAGAACAAAGCTAACCTGGGCAGACACTTTGAAAGAATGCACCTTCACATTTACGATTACATTCATGATGCTAGCCCACCGAATCACAGGCTCAATTATCAATTCTTTTTCTCGCATTTCGTAAACTTTAATACCTGTTGTAGACAAGTATGGGGAACATGTCCAAATGAAAACCAGTACAAGTTGCCAAGTTGGATGTCAAGTAAGCAAAGAATCATTCCAAACTATAGTTCTACTACAATGCATCACAGTAGAGGCTTGTAAACAATTCTGCACTAAATCAGAATTAGTTAAGGCCAATCTCACCATTTTAATTAACTAGGCTTCGTATCGCATACTTGAGTTATATAAAATGATAACAATAGTTTGTCAGGGGTATAGTAATGATAATGACTGTTTAGACAATGTTGCTGTATCACTGAGACACTGAACGCATTGCACATTTCAACTGCAACAGTATGGTCTTTAGGAGAAATTACAGACCTTGAAATGTAGGTGGAAGAGAGCCAAGTGTCAATTGCTCATATTCAATTGATTCTATACCATACTTTCCAACATATTGATCAAATATTGGTCTTGTTGCACGTTTTATATTGTTACATATTGCCTGTGCAAGAAAGGCAAAGAACATTATTTTGGATAACCATGCTTCGTTTCTAGAATTTGTACAACACCACAATGATGTAGCCGTGAATAACGCACTAAATTTGTACCAAATAGGCCAGGAGAAAGTTGAAAGAACCTTATCCAAGAAAGGCCACATGTCAAAAATGAACTTGTTCAGCCAGTCAATCTGCAAAACAGTAGGTCCTAATTATCCCTTCAATCATGAAATATTGTGTTTGAACTTTGTAATACCATCTTCCAATAAAAAAACATTAGTAAATGTTTATAATAATATTTTGAATGTCTGTAAAAAGATTGAACCATGCTAGTCGAACATCAAGCAACCCAATTTCTTATCTGACTCGTGAAGGACTTCAGAAAATATGTACTACTTTTCTGTAAGATACCTAAGCTAACAGGAATGATTAACACGATCCTATCATCCACATTCCACAATGATAAAAAAAAGATACTTGAGCTATGGGATAAGACAGCCCAACAAGGCATTGCATCTAAGTTCAAGCAGGGGCTTTATTGAAAGAGACGTTATCACTGCCGAGGACCCGAGGAGGCCAGGACCATGCTGAAAGCGGCACAAATTGAGATGCCTTTCACACTAACAAGTAGGTGACTTATCACCATGCTACAAGAACACTAATGATAATAGAAATCCTCATTGGCACAACATGACACATTTCTAAACCTCATTAATCAAATTGGGTGATAGCTCACGTATCCTTATTAAATGGGAGTAACTGTAAAGTTGGTGTCATTCAAGCGTCCCTCATCGAAGTGACTAAATGTGATACAAATACCGGGTCTGGAGGTGGCAACACATTTATTATAACGGTGGTTCAGTCCCTTACATCACGGCGGCATAGTGGGCACGGAGCGCCGCGCCACGAAACAACACCAAAGCTAAAGACCAAACTACAACAGCGAAGGCTTCTAAGGCCTCATCAGAGTACCACGCCATGGAAGCTCTCTGTGGCGACCCTGAGTCCACAGGCACGGTTGGGTGTAGGGCAACGACCTACTCGGCGTCTTGGGAGCAGTCGGGATCCTCCTCGAAAAGCAGTTAATCAAGCAAGGGTGAGTACATACGTACTCAACAAGTTCAACCCACCCACGAGGCTAAAGAGACAGATCATGCGGGATATATCAAGGATCGGGATAAGGTTTATTTTGCAAAGCGCATTCACTCATGCAAGGGTTTGTTTTTTAAAAGGTTTTCGCCAATGCTTTTATAACTCAAGTAACTCGGTTGTTTTGTGAAAACCAAATGAAGACTAACTCCCGTCCGAGCGAACACCTGCACGCACACTTTTCCGAGAAAACAACTCACGCCATGAAAACATCCCAAATCCAAGCACTAGTTTTGTGACCCCACCGTGACTCGTCCAATACCGTGGACACGGCTATTCGAATAGGTTTTACACTGCAGAGGTTGTACATCTTTACCCACAAGTAGGGTACCGCCACACACGAACACCTTAGTGTCGGTAGCGGATCCTATCAAAGCCATTACCCACCTTAGCTAACCCTACGAGCCACCACGGGAGCAACCAAGGGGTTATCTCACATAACCAGGGCGTACCTCACACAGATCGTACCCCTACTCCTTGATCTCCGCTCACCCGCACTCGATGGCAAGTAGATTAGCTAGTGAGATTTATGCTAAGCCGTTGCCACATACAGCGGTCGGTGGTAATACGATAATTGGGCGGGTGAGATGTCACGCAACCCGGTCCTTAACGACAAGATGGACATCTCCAACACGTTCAACCACAAAGGCGAGAGCTCACCCATACTCCCCGACGCCGCGTCCATCCCGTCTACCCAAGGTGCTTTACTCATTTTCCAAAATATCCCATTCCCATCTTTAAAGCACTCACACATTTTTAAAGCAATCATTTAGGCCAAACCAAGTTCAATCATAGCAATCAAGGGTGGCTATCCTACCGGTTTTAACAAGAAAACAATATGCAATTTATAAAACAGGTCATAGGGTTGTATTTATAAACTGGGATCAAAACATGCATCAAAGGATGAGATTGAACTTGCCTTCAAGTCTTCGGGAGTTCCGGCTCGGCTCGGGATCTCGGGCTCCTACGCATTTCGCCCCAAGCTCGGTTCGTGGTACCCTCCTTCGTTCCTCCGTCGGCTATATAGCGTACACAAGCAAGCATGCAATCAATACAAGCACACAATTTTTTTTCCGCTGAGCTCGAGAGGAAGGTAATTAGATAAAAAGAGGAATAAATATTATGTGGGGTTTTCGGGTGATGGATCGGTCAAGGCATACACAGGACGGGTGTGGTGAATTTTGGGCACAATTTGAATTAAAACGCGCATGAAATGATGGGTTAAAGGAGTGTTAGGTTAATTAGGGGCTGTTAGTATTTTAGATTAAAGGAAAAGGACCTAATTATAATATTTAAACCTAGCGAGGGTTTTACTAACTAGCCTAGGGGTATAATTGTAAAGGGGTTATTTTGGTGGAATAGTTTAAGAGTTGGGGTCTAATTGAAAGAGAGAGAGGAAATAGAGGGGGTTCGGTTTAGAAAAGGGGAAAAAGGGCGGGGGTATGGGCAAAATGCCCTTCTTCTACCTCCCTCCCTCCCGATCCGGGAGGCGGGGTTTGACCGTGGCGGCCGGTGGAGGGGCGGTGCCCGCCGGCGGCCCGGTGCACGGCGACGGCCGGGAGGTGGGGCAAAACGAAGAGGAGCTCGAGGGCAACCGATTCCGCCTCTTACCTTGGTGAGGGGACAGCCGTGGAGGTGGCTCCGCGGCGAGCGCGGACGGCTATGGTGGTCGGTGGTGGTGGTGCTTGGGGGCTCGGGAGGCGGGGAGGCTCGGTTGGGGGCGTGCGTGGCGAGTGGGGAGCCGCCATGAGGCCTTTTATAGGCGCGGAAGGTCGATTCGAGGCGATATTTTGAGCTTCGCGGAGCTCCAATGGCCGGCAATGGAGGTTCGGGAAAAATCCCGGCGTGGACTCCGGCCGGCGGATTCTCGGCCGATTGGTCTTGGGCGAAATGACTTGTCGTTGAGGCTGTGGCCGCGGAGGAGACCGTCGGGGAGTAATGGTGGCGGCTTGGAGGTGACAGTCACGGCCGGTCTTCGTTTGTCGGGGGTGGCTCGGTGGGCCGCAGCTGCGGGCCGGCCGCTTGTCGTGCACCGGGCGAGTCGGCACGGCGGGCGGAAGGAGGAAGGGCGCGGTCACGGAGGCCGGTAGCGCGAGGTCAGTGCCGTCGGCTCGGAGGCCAAGGAAGAAGAAAGGGGAGGAAAAGGAGGAAAGAGAAAAAAGAAAAAAAGAGAGAAAAGGAAAATAGGAAAAGAAAGAAAAAGAAAGGAAAAAGGGTTTAGAAAATTAGGAGAAATCCTAGGAAAATTAGGAGGGAGGAGGAAAGGATTTTTGCGGTTTTCCGGCCGGTGTCGTGATTTTCGGGACGGCGGTGATAGCGAGGCGGACCGGCCGGCGGGACATGGCGTCGGGATTCCAGCGGTGGTCGACCAGTCTTTGAGGGGTGGCGGCGGTGGCGGCAGCCCGAGCGCGGCGTGCGCGGATTCGCACGCCGAGTGGGAGAGGGAGATGGTGACCGGGGTTTAGAATTGAGCTCAGCGGGAAAATTTGAGAACACGCGTGATTTAGCAGGTGATTTATTAGGAGCTAAAAACGCGGCGTTACATTCAAATGAATAAATAAAACAATATACAGAAAATATTTGCAATATTAACTTGAACCTGAACCCATCAGTGTTAAATTGTTTTGTTATAATGGAGAAATTCAATACTATATACTACGATGAAATGTTATGAGAGTTGTTCTATAGCTCATATTCTTTTGTTCTGTTACATGTGCATCCATTCGGTCTTGTGCTATGTTCACAACAAACGGAGACTGATATATTACGAACATTTGCTGAAGAAACAGCGAATAAATCATTGAAAGAGTGCTATAGCAGTGCAACATATACTTACCCGCTCATAATCTGGGCTCTTCACCCATAATGGAATATCTGGTATTGTTGCCTGCAGGGTCTCGGAATCTAAATCCCGTAAAGGTATAATCACAGGATCCTGTAAAGTCAATCATGAATGATCAGATTATGATCACATTGAATAATTATTAGCAGAGATAGAGAATTCCAAGTTGTCTGGACTCTTTGTGCCACAATTATGTGGACTCTATAAAAAGAAGTTGTTATCCTGCTATAGATTGGTGGCAAATTGAACTCAGTTGAAATTGATTTTAAAACTTTTGGTTTACACAATACCACCATGCGTTAAAATGATAGTTACAACTTTTCTTTACTAGACATCGTGGTCTGATCCTATCTTTACTTATGAGCTAAGGTATCTGAACGTCATTGTAATCTCAGTAGAAAGAGTTCAGAAAAGTCCGCCAGGTACTTCCAAGTTGGATTTTGTTTCCACAATATTCAACCAGTCATTTTCGTTCCTATGGGCTAACCGGTGAAACCACCTGTAACTTAGCTCTGACCATGATGCCCTTCAAGGAAATGATTCCAAGCACATTAGACAACAACGGAAGAAAAGCATCCTTAAGTTATGCCTAGTACGATGTTAATTAAATACATATGGCTAAGCATCGGGCTATACAAGATAACCATCTGCACTAATCCGGTTTCACACAGGCAAGCACACTAAAGTCGTACTCCTTTCGTCACAGACTTGGCATGCATATCCTTTTTGAAATACTCCTATGTGGTATCGGCATTGTCCCATGCCGACACAAACGCATAAGCATAACCCAAGATGAAATCAATACCATCACCATTCCTCCAGCTGAAAATAATCCCCATCCGCAGCATATATTTGCTAAAACCTCCTGCGCAGTTTTGTAATCGGAAAGCACACATCTAGCTAGTTGCCTAGCTGGCATAAACAACCCGTCCGTGCAACAGTTGCCACTTGGGAAGCATAACAGCAAGCCAAACCAGAATCAGATACGCGCAATCGAGTCAGAGGAAGCCATTCAAAGCTGGAAAAGTACTTTCAGCCGGCCAACTATTTCCCAAAGGAACCTGCTGGACAACCAAAGACTCAAGAAGGCGTGCTCGATCGGGCAGCAGCACTGAAAATTTGCTCCAGGCCGGTGAGGCAATCTGACATGGACTTTCGAGGACCACACGCACAATCTCCTCCTTACCAACGCCGCGGCATCGCGTGCAGAAATGTATAGAATTATTAAATACTTGGTCGTCGTTGTTTTTCCTCCAAGACGCGAATTCAGCCAACCGATAGGAAGTCCACACATCCCAATCAGAGATCTTCCTCCCCAAACCCAACCCGCGGAGGCACAATCTTCCCACGTCGTCGCGCAGCGTAGAACAAACCAACAAGGCAACAACTCGCTATTCGCTAAACTACCGTACCACGTGCTTGTCCGCCATTTCTTGCCCAAGAGGTCGAAGCTAATTAACCGACAGCTGGAACCAAACATCCCGATCAAATCTTCTCCCCCGAATAATATGTGGGGACCGGCGCACCGGGGTCGATGGCTGCTTCCGCTTGCGTGTGCAGCCTCTCTCGATTCTGGGGGACCCATCGTATTCCTACGTGCTGATGATGCTGACGAGTGAGTGCACGACGACTGATTTTGTGGCAGATGATCGGATAATGATCCTAGCCGATGCGTTCGTGCACCCAGTAAGGGGGAGAGGTAGTAGCGGAGAACGGGATGAGGGAGGGGAGGGAGGAGGGGGAGGGTGGCACTTGGCTGGTGGGTTTTATGGCGATGCAGGCCGCGCGCGGCGGGTGGGCGGAGAAGAAGGAGCCAGCCGAAATCCACGCGACCACGCGCCGCGCCCGAACAAAAGCCTCGCGACGGCGGCGGCAGGCAGGCAGGGGCCAGGGGGCTCGACGCACGGGCGGGTCGCGTGCTGCGTGCTAGTCCGCGTCACGTTGTCAGTCTCGTTGTCTTGACTGGTGGTGCATGCCGTGGTGGTTACCTGGTTGGCCGCTTCCAAAATTGTCGTCTGCTGACGGCTGACGACGAGAGACTCGCCAATGCAATGCAAGGACGAATGGACGATGGCTTTTCGGGTGCCCGCAATTCCAAGCTGCCGCTCATACCAAACTCTTGCACCTGGTCTTCTTTGGAAGTCAGGCCCGTAGTCACCGTTGCGCACTGAAGCAACAGGCCAACGGTAACACCTTCGTAGCTACTCTCCATGTGAGCAACACGTTCATGTTCGGCAACCATGCCTGTATATGGATCACGGTTGGTACGGTTTCATGACCTGGCTTTGTTTCGAGAGAAAGATCACTACGGCTTATGGTGGCTTGCATTTAACAGTGACGACGATAATATAATGTCCATTTCACGATTACCGAAATGGCTATCTAATTACTATTACAAAACTGAAGTGTTTATTTCCTTGAAAAATGAGAAAGAAACAAATAAACTCGAAGTATTGGCTTTTTTAAAGATAAACTCCCAACCGTTTATTGTTTGCTCATTGTGAAGGAGTTTACAAATGCCATCCGACGGACCCAAAGCCACACAAGTCGACATACAGACACAGATACAATGACGAGCTCGTCACTGTATTTATGAGTCTGCGGTCGTCATATAAAAGCATTAGCTATTTGGCTCATGGTATATGATGGTAGTATATACCACAGATCACCACAATCCTGTCACACATAACAAAAAAAAAGAAAAAAGGATGAGAAGGTCCAGCCAAGTTCGTCATTTGAGCCCAAAGGATTACATCGGGCTGGCCCATCTATTCGATTACGTTGGCCCAGCTGAGTCCAGCCTGGCACCTGGCTGGCGAGCAAGAGCAACTGCCTGCCTGCCTGTGGTTTTAAAAACCGCTACAGTAGCGGTTTTCAATTTCAACGAAACCGGACTGGTAAACCGACAATACCGAGCAGTTAGCCAAAAGTTAAGAGGCAAAATCGGTCGGTTTTAGTAGCCGAGCCAGCTCGGTTAGGTCGGACCGGTTTTCCGCGGTTTTGTGAACCCCGCCTGCCGCCTGGCATTTTAGCCAATCCGCCTCCCCTCTCCGAAATTCAAAGGGGAAAACCAACCAGAGCCAGAGACGGTGGTGCGGCCGTGCGGGAGGGTGAAGCAGCGGGGAGCAGCAGGAATGGCGCCCCAAATCGGCGGCGGCGGAGAAATCGGCGTGGACCTGAACCTGCTGCCTCCAGATGGCGGGGTGGAAGCGCTTCCCCCGCCGCCGGCGGCGGCGGACCGCATCTCGTCGCTGTCGGAGACGGCGCGGCTGCGCATCGTGAGATTCCTCCCGTTCAAGACCGTCCTGGCGTTGAGGATCGTCTCCAGCAGTTGGTTCGGCGTCGTGGGCAAGGCGGGACGGTTCCGCGACGGCGTTCTCGGGATCCACATCCTCTCCGCGCAGTGCCCGGCGTGCCCGTTGTTCGGCTGCGTCCTCGGCATCCACCTCCACTCCGCCCTAGTGCGGGTGCTGGCTAACAAGCTGCACCAGCACGGCCGGGGCCCGGGCCACCGCCTCACCCGCTTCATGGTCTGCGTCGACGACGCCTGGATGCGCTCCGACGTCTTCGAGTTTCTCCTCGACTACGCCGCCTACTGCGAAGTCGAGGACGTCACCGTCGAAGCGCGGCGCGTGCCTTCGGTGTTCTCGTACAGCTTCCAGCGGGCAAGCCATCGCCTCGTGCGCCTGAGGCTCCGCGGCGTGCGCGTCAAGGGGATCCTTCGTCCGGGACACCCGGAGCTCCGCTTGAACCCCACGCTCGAGGTCATCCGCATCGACTCCGCCTACCTCGACGACGACGGCCTCACCTGGATGCTCCTCTCGTGCCCCCGCCTCCGCGTCCTCGACTTGCGCCGCTGCAGCGGCATCACCCGCGTCTATGTCAGGGTGGCAAGTGCGCACCTGGTGAGCCTAACCGTCGCCGAGTGCCCCGAGGTCACCAGTATCATCGTCAGCACCTCCATAGGCCTCCGTTCCTTCCACTACAGAGGCGACTACCTCAGGTTCGTGGCCCTCCCTCACACCTGCTTTGGGGACCTCTACCTCTCCTTCCCGAGGAAGGGAGTTGGCTACCCGTTGTACAACTGGATCGATGCGCTCCCAAATCTCTCCAATCTCACCGTCCTCACCGTATGCAGCGGTGCTCCAGGTTTGTGTCTGTCTTCACTCCATCAGATTCCATTTTTGGTTGTGCATCACAATGCCACCATCTGACAAAGTCTAATTTCTTGTTACTTTTGCTCTGTTTCTGTAGATTGTGTCTTTTTTCGGTTCCAGGGAAATTCTCCAGCCCAGGTTGGCCAAATTGAGGAACTTGCAAAATTTGAGAGAGCTGCAGCTGCTCATATATGCAATGAGGACTGACATGCTCTCCGACATTTATGGATTCCTCAGGATGTGCCGCTGTTCTCAGCTGAGGAAGCTCTTTGTTGAGGTCACTACTTGTTCCATGCTTGTGAAATGCAGTATAACTCTGGCGTCCTATTTGTGTTGTGTGCATATTCCCTTCTATGTTTCTGAATATTTACATTGTGATTTGTGCTCTCAGCTCCCAAGATCCATAATGGATTCCTTCATGGATGCTGTCAGTGACTTGGCGAGGAGCCCACGGATGTGTTCGAAAACCTTGTGATGGCAAAGATAACCAACTTCAAGTGGCAGTGCAATGAGATCGAGCTGGTGCACTTTTTATTCAGGAAGGCCAGCTCCCTCCAGAAGCTGATACTAGTTACTCCCCCGGGGACACCTGCAGCAAGGGATCAGTCAGGTAAACCCATTTTCCAAGATGCAAAGCTGCTGCATATGGAAAAAGCTCCTCCAAATGCCGAGGTAGTAATGCTCAGTGCGTGTTGTGCTGCTAAAACCAAGCCATTTCATCGAGATGCCTTTCTGCAGAATTAGTTTTCAGTCAGCAATTGAGTTTTGGTTCTACGTCTGAGATACTGATTAGTTGGGATGTTAGACATATACTGCACAAGCTTAATCGGGAATGTGTGTGGAAATAAATGCTGGGTCTGCTTTCTGTAATTTCCTCCCTTGGTGTTGTACTGTAGCAAAGCTATCCATTGCATATAAATGACAATTTCATATGGCGATGCCACTATCTGCCTCTCTTTTCTTTTCTTAACATAGAGTATCTGCCGTGTAACCATTTGCTTGTGCTATTTATGCGTTATGTTTGTGAATCATCATATTATTGGGGTGAGGTACTACATGTCTGAGATACTAATGAACATCATCATATAAATTTGTGTTAATAAAGGGTTAATGGTTAATGCAAAAGTATCAGATTCAAGCTCCCTAAGAACCGAATTTGAATTTTGCATTGGTTGACTAAATTGTTTGGTTGCAAAATATATAAATTTTGAGTGTTGCAGTACCAGATGTAGATGATTGTGTAACTTAGGAGCGAGGATTACCCTTTTTTTCCCTCTCAATCTGAAAACAACATATGAGGTTGTATTCTAGGAATACATTGTTTGATACAGTTGCCATGTTGAGATGTATGACATGTGACAAGCTGTTAAGCATACATCAGTGCATAAAACTACTGGCAGTGTATATTGGACAGGAAACAAACCTGGAAGATCAAATTTCTTCATCTGATGTTCCCTTTCAGTAGTACAGCTGAAAGTTGCAGTTTGGCACGTTTTTCGCATCCTCTAACTGGATATCAAATATTCAGATACCATAGCACTTCTGAAAGAACTCTCATTGACTTTGTTTATCTGTTACTTATGTAGCTGCCTTACCAAACGGTGAATTTCTTCCAGGAACCAGTGTTTAGAAATATGTATACACTGTCATGGATATCATCAGTTCTGTTCTGTGTAATTCAGTTTGACTGAATTCAGTGCCATATGAGGCTATATTTCTACCCATCATAATAGGGTTTATTTTATACAGCCTCATGGTCAAAAACTCTTTAAGTCTTGTGAGCATATATTGTTTCCCTCCTTGTTAAGAATGAGATTTATGCCTCGTCATTTCAGTATTCTACAATTTTTAAAGCTGGGTATAGCACTGCGCACTGCTTTGGAAAAATCTGTCTGCATATGAGCTTCTGACTAGTATGGCTGCAATCTGCCTCTCTCTCTCTCTCAAAAAAAAAAAAAAAGGCTGTGGCACGCCGCACGCCTGATTAAATGGAAGTGATTTTACGCTCTCAAAGAGGTGGCCACCAGCAATGGCGCTCAGAATCGGAATAAGAATCAGAAGGAGGCGGCGGCGGCGCCGGAGCGAAGAGCTGGCGGGTTGATGGTCATGGAGGGCTAGCACAAAGAGGCCATGACAGGACCAAAGGCGGCTCCGGTGGATGGTGGACCGCATCTCGGCGCTGCCGGACGACGTGCGGTGGCGCATCCTTCTTGCTTAGGGACATCGTTCGCTCGCGCAGGGGTGGCGCGACCTCTGAAAGAGCCGGTGTCGGTGTGTGGAGCCAAACTCCTACCGCGTCACCTCCTCCTAGCCCAGGCGACAGCCTGAGAGGAAGACGCACAACGATGGTGTCCGGCGACGGCGGTGCGGTCTCACCGGCCGCCGTGACCTTTTTTATAAATAACCCCCTGCGAATAACGATCCAATGTTTTACAGATACCTTCCTAATCGCGATCCAAATTTTACATATACCTCCTTAATTTGGATCGCGGGTATTAATTGCGATCCTAACCGCGATCCAAAAGTTTACATATAGCCCCTTAATTTGGATTGGGACTATTAATCGCGATCCCGAATTCTTTACATATGACTCCTAATTATTTACATAAAAGCCCTCCGGACCTGTAAGGCGGCTCATCTAGTTCGCTCTCTCCGTTTCGCGGATCCGCCAGCGCCGGCGGCGGCCGCACTTTCCGTCCAACTCATCCTTTGGCGGATGGCGGAAGGTTTCCGCCAAGTGGGGAACGCGCGGCAACCAGCGATGGCGCTCGAATCGGAAGGCGGCGGTGGCGCGAGGCGGCGGGTGGACGATCAGGCGGCGGGAGCGGAGGTGGATCAAGAGGATCGCATCTCGGCGCTGCCGGACGACGTGCGGCGGCGCATCCTGACCCGCCTCCCGCTCAAGGACGCCGTCCGCTCGGCGGCGCTCGCGCAGGGGTGGCGCGACCTCTGGAAGAGCCGGTGGGCGGAGCCGACGTCCTGCCGCGACATCCACATCCTCCCCGGCGACAACCTGAGGAAGGCGCTCAGCTCGCTAGAGAGCGGCCGGCGCCACCGCCTCGACCGCTTCTCCTTTGTCTCCGACAACGAGAAGCTCAGGCAACCTCACCTCAAGCGCTTCCTCGCGTACGCCGCCGAGTGCCGCGTCGAGTACCTCCACGTCGAGGTGCCTGTGCGTCGGCACCTGGTCTTCCACCTGCCGCGGTCGAGCCCCCTCCTCGCGCACCTCTCGCTCCGCAATGTCGACCTGTGCCACATGTACTACAAGGGTGTCCAGCCCTTCTACGCTCTCGAGTACATGCACCTCCACTCCGTCATCATCAGTGTGCAATTCAGCAAGGTCATGGCACTCTGCCCCCGCCTCCACACTCTCGATATGCGCCGCTGCAGCCTTGGCCACATACTGTACGGTGACAAAGCCTGCAGCCCGCTGAACCTGAGGAGAATGACCATCGCGGGGTATAGTTACAGTCAGGGCAGGCTAGGTTTTATGCCGGCGCCTAGTCTCTGTTCTTTCCGCTACATAGGCAGCTTCCTCGGTTTACTCTTCTTTCTTCCCAAGGACGCCGCGCTCACCGACCTTTACATTTGCTTTTCTGACCCTGAGCCAATACTACCCCAAAGTTACGATTACAAATTAGAGAGAGCCCTCCCTGATGATCTGTCCGGTCTCAGTGTACTCACCATATCTAGCAATGCCCTTAAGGTATGTTCGTTGTATTGTAACTCAAATGTTGATTTGTTTCAGAAGAGAAAGCATAACTCTTTGTTTATTTACTAACCAATTAATCATGTCCTTTAGATTGCGTCTTCCATGTTCATTGATAGAGCAACTTACCAAAAGCAATGGGCCAAGATGAATCACTTGAGCAGTTTCAGAGAGCTACAGCTGCTTATGCTTGGAATGGAGATGGACAACCTAGCTAACATTTACCAATTCCTCAAGGCTTGCCGCTGTCCTAATCTCGAGAGGCTCTTTGTGCAGGTTAGCATTTTTTTTACACATTTCCGAATCCCTTTGTCATTTTGTTGAATCTACATCTGCATTCTTATTTGTTGAGATCCTTCTGCATGATTGTGGTTAACCTTTGCAGCTCCCGGCTACCAGTGATGTGCCCTTGGAGGATTTAGTTGAAGAGGTGAGGGTGGGACTACCAGAGGATGGCTTAGTCAACCTTAGAATGGTAAAGGTCATGAACTTCAATTGGCGCCGCTTTGAGGTGCAGCTAGTGAGTTCTTTGTTGAGGAAGGCTACCTCCCTACACAAAGTGCTGCTAGTATCTCCCAACATTCTTCCGCTGCATGTTGCTGGTGTACAAGAAGCTGACCTCTTTCTTCTGAAAGAAGCTTTGGCCTGTGGACGAATTATTGTCAGCGTGTTTGACGATCCAGCAACTCAACCATTTCATTCGGAGGTCTTTATCAATGTTTAACTTCTTTGTGCCAATCGATTTGTGATCATGTACGTAGATCACAATATCTGAGCATCTTTGCTTGTAGTTTACTGACAATAATACAAAATTTACATGACATGAGATGATAGTGATGATGAGATATGATGGCAGATTTTACACACTCGGTTTGCTCATATTTAAGTACTCCCTCTGGTTCAGTATTAGAAGTCGTTTAGGATAGCGATATGGTCACCAAAGCACAACTTTGACTTCTCTTTTCTATAAAAAATATTTATTGGATAGTTATATATGTATATTCTTATGAAAGTAATTTTCAAGACAAATCTATTTATATGATTTTTACATTTTCAAACTCAACGACTTAAAAATTATTCATGATTTATATTCCCAATGTTTTACTCAAACCTTGTCCAGAACAACTTCTAATACTGAACCGGAGGAAGTATTTCAGATTGCCATTCTTCTCTCTCAATCATTAAACAAAACATGAGCTTACTTGCATTCTCACATTGTCCGATACAATTATACCATGTTGACATGTATACATGATATGTGACAAGCTGTTAAGCATACATCCATGGGTAAAACTACTGGCAGTATATGTAGCATTTATTGGACAAGCAACAAACCTGGAAAAATAACATTATATGAGTTAGGTGTTCGATTTTCACTATCTGATTTGCCTTTCCAGTAGTACAAACTGAAAAGTGTGGTTTCAGCACTTTTTTACATCCTCTAATTGGATAACGAACATTCAGATACCAGTCTCAAAGACGGTTTTTAGTTAGCTTCAAGATCATGTGTTGAGGATGTGGTTTTAAATCGAACATTGGAATACATATTTTTAAAGGTAAACAAATTGGAAAAGAACAAAAGAAGTAGCTATCACCTTTAAGTAGTTCATGTTTGTCTCATAATGTTATTTACCTGATCCAAATTTATTTGTTTTTCCTCAATCATCTCAGTACAAATCTGATCGGAACATAAACAGACATAGATAACTTCTCAATTTGCGATATAAAAAACTTCTTGATTTTAGATCATTGAATATTGAAATATTTGATAGATATGTGTGTGCCGCACGTCATTATTGCTAGTTATTTACATAAAAATCCCCAAGATTTGTACCGTTCGCTCTCTCCGTCTTGCGGATCTGCATGCCTAGCGGCGGCGGCTGCCGCACCTTCCGTACAACTCATCCTTTAGGGGATGAAAGCCTAGTGCGGTAGTCTTTCGCGGTTCTACAATTTTTTTTTATGATCAATGGAGGGCGAGAGAATCTCCCACCCGATTCATTCACCATTGGCCCCAATCGGCTCAGATCATACATCATGATGTACTATTACAGCAAGTTATCTCCCAGATTTCTCAAAGGGTTTACATTGCGTTAGAGAATATAGAACACCATGATTGTCACGTTTCACCTATGTCGTGGGCTCGTGGCAGCCGTCAGCTCCAAAGCCGGGCTTCTTCCTTGTAGACTACCGGGAGCTGGTGCAGGTTCAATGATTTGGCGCGTAAAGAGCATCTCCAAGAATGTACTAAAAATTCTTCCCCAAAACTATATATTGGGAGCTCTGCTAAAAAATTTTCTCCCAAAATCATGTCTTCCCACAGCAGATCCCTAATAAGCAATCACCCAATATTTTGACACTTGCCACATCAGCTAGGAGACCCACATGTCATAGAGAATAGAGTTGATGGTCCACATGCCAGCAGATAAGGTTGAGGTCTCCTCCGACCTCTTTTTTTTAAGACGCGCATAGCACGTTTTTCATTAAGAAGAAGAGAATTACATATAAGCAACCTTAGGAGAACCCCTAAGGCGCGGAGAAACAACCAAGGACAACTAGAAAAAAGATAAACAAAAACAGCGACGACCAACATGGTCAGAGGAACACCAACCGAAGAAAACACAGCACCACCGGCAACGCCTAAACCTGAACGAAAGAGTACATCAAGAGTGCAAGCACATCACCGACAGACTCACACCTAGATGTCGGGGTTTGATACCGCCGACAAGTAAATTTGGTATGTTCGTGCGTCTGATCCGGATGGTTGGGCTTAGAGACAGGAGTTATCTTTGGTTCGAGTGCACGGGGGTGCCCTACGTCCAGTTCGAAAGAGTGTTCTATATGCCCACGGGGGCTTGTAGTAGGGGGTACAAGCTTAGGTCGAGAGAGGGAGAGTGTCCCAAGTCTCTGAATGTGGTGGTGAGCTGCGAATGCTCGGTGTGCGTGGTGATGGGCTCTTCGATCGTGTTGTGATCGTTGATCCCCTGTTGGTTGTTTTTCGGTTGTTCTCCTCCTATTTACGGTGCCAGCCTCCCCTTTTATAGTCCAAGGAGGGCTGGTGTACAAGGGTTAAGATGGTAAAACGGCGTCTTGCTACAGTGCGAGCAGTCTTTGGCAGTGCCACGTCGTGGGCGCCTTCTCTACAGGTTGGCGCCGTACGCTGTGCTAGCCGCGGTAGTCCCCGTAGGGCGGCGTAGCTGGCGGCTCCCGTTCCAAGATGGCTTCTCCCGACTCAGGGCTACACAGGTCTTGCTAGGTCGAGGCTTCTCGTGCAAGCTCCGACCTTTCCTCTTATGCTCGCTGGGTCGGGTCTCGCCGTTCGATGCCTTACAGGCGAAGGATTCGCCTGTCCTTTGTTACTATTTGTTATCCGGGTGATGGGACACCGGGGCAGTCCGCTTCCCACGCCGGGGAAAATCTCATTATGGCCTGGCCGCCTGACAACATAGATCTGCCCGTCCTGTTGCTCCTGCACATCTCGGGCGGTGCGGGGTTGCTCACGCCACGTTGCAGCCCTCGCCTGGGGGGGGGGCGCCGGTGGGCTGCATCCGAAGGAACCTTAGGTCGTGCGGGGCGGAGCCATCCGTTGAGACAGCTGGGGTGCTCCTTAGGTCACGCGGGCCGACCGCCTAGGTCGGAGGTGGACTCAAAGATGACGTCAGGCCACTACCCCTGGGGGGGGGATTGGGCCTGTCTTGCTGGTCGTTGGTGTTGGGCCTTCGCAGATGTGGCCCGTCGTTAGCCTTCATGATTTTGGGGATTTTAGGGGCTAAGATGATTACCCCTAGTTTATCCCCTCATCACTAGATGCCAATGGGAGACGAGCTAGAAGGACATGAAAAATGATGCCTCCAAGGAGGAGCCATCATCCGTGCCTTACGAGGAAGAAGACCAAGCTTTTGCCTGTCAAGACAATTGGACGGAGGTCGAAACAATGCCTCCAATGAGGTGAGGTATGCTCAGAAAAACACACCCATTGTCCGCCTGAAGAAACCTAACCAAGCTTTTGCAGGCCTCCAGAACCAACTTCACGCAACCCACCGCCAAAGCCTAGAAGGAGTCAGACGATGGAAAGACATCAAACAACTCTTGATGGTGACGATGAAAAGCTTCTGCAGGGAAGGCGGCCAAGAGCGACCATCGCTACCAGGAGGGGGAAGGAGCACACCCGCATCCCCACTCCCCACGACCTGCGCATCTAGCAACACTCAAAGATGACGAAAGGTGGGCACCGAAGCAACAGAAGCTGAAGTAAAGTGCCGACAACCTGAGGCACCAAGGGGAGGACGAGACCCATCCCCCCATCCCACCAGCAAAGCAGATGACAGGTGAAAGCATGGATCCACAAGTTGCCGACAAGCCACAAAAAAGTGACCAACTTCGCCACCACCAAGCCCGACGATGACAAAGCGACGACACACATGAGTCTGGAAACGCGAGGCGACCGAGTAGACCAAGATGGCCTAGGGAGTTCAACCAGAGAGTACCGAGGAGAAGGGACAAGTAATGACGCCTCAGAGGTGGCGGGCGCGGCGTGCGTCGCGTCATCTACACCGCAAGCAAGGTGGCAAGCACTGGCTTTCGCCA
The DNA here is from genome assembly GCA_022644695.1 of Cenchrus purpureus. Taxonomy (NCBI): domain Eukaryota; kingdom Viridiplantae; phylum Streptophyta; class Magnoliopsida; order Poales; family Poaceae; genus Cenchrus; species Cenchrus purpureus. The sequence continues at coordinate 50,654,860 of CP053458.1, forward strand.
AACGCCAAGCCCCTAATCCTCAGGGGACATCGACGACCCCAGATAGGCACAACTTGGACATGCACCACCGCAGCACCGCCGGCAGCGAGCAACACTAGACACTGCATGGAAGCGCCCCAGCAGGAGCCGAGAGCAACAATCCACCACACCACGCCGTGGAGGGCACCGTCGGCAACGACCGGCGGCGACCCCGCGACCACCACCAACGACCACGCACCGGAAGGCGCGCTTGGAAATCCGAAAACCTGCCCACCACGAGCACAGACACAGGAGACCCACCACAGGGCTACAGAGAGCCGCCTCACGTCGAATCCCGCATCTTGGCGCGCAGGGAGGGCGTCGGCTGCATGTCGCCGCCCGCCGCCGCGCCGGCGCAGGCGAAAGCCCACTGGTCGGCCTCGAGGAGAGCCAGTTACGTCGCCACGCAGCGTAGTAGTGGGCTGCCTACCGCTGCTTGTCACTGGCCACCACCGAGGCCAGAGAGTCCTCGTTTGAGTCGGTAGACAAGCCGGAGTGCGGATCCGATCGCCAAGACAGGTCGGGCCTTCTGAAGTGGATCTGGCCTCCCGGGGTGGCGCTGGCCGTCGACCATGGTAGGAGCTTGGGGAAGAAAGCGTCGAGGGGAGGAAGAAAGGGAAGAAAAAGAAAGGAGGAAAAGGGATGCCTGCCGCCGCCCTCCTCGTAGCGCACCGGATCTCCAGCGTGCGGCTCCGGCGGCGGCAGAGGCTGGTGGCGGTGGTGGAGGAGTGGTGTGGCCGGCTGGGGGAGCCGCCCGAGCCGCCTAGGAGGACGACGCGGGAGCTAGTCACTGACAGTACCCTCCTCCGAGCTCTGAGCAAGTGAGCAAGTAGCCTCCGCGGCTCCGCCGCCAGTTAAGCACTTCACTCGGTGGCCTGCGACTCACGTGTGTCAGCAGCCCTGCTCACTCTCCCGTAGCTTCATGCTGTGGCCTACCCCTAATGGCACAAGTAGCTATTTCCTGTTAGAAGTTTGTTGCTCAGGGACGAGCTCCTTGAGGCTGGAGCCGGCATCAAAAGTGGTGAGCTCCCCATCAACAGCAGGCGGATCCATGCTGCTGTCATCCTCCGCCGCCTCGTCAGTTTGACCTTGTCGGATGGGAGCTCCTAGGGATGGCAATGGGGCCCCGATCCTCGATCTTTGACGGGGAATTCATCGATTAGGGGATGCAAACGGGGTGATTTTACTCCCCGCGGGGACATTAGCGTTCCAAAACTTGTCCCCGTCGGGTGATGAGATGAGCGTTCCCCGGTCCCGTCCCGTTCCGGGTCCTTCATTCATTCATGCGTGATACTGGCCAAAAGAAGCCCAACAAAGAATATTGGCCTAAAGCCCACAAAGTTGGTATAAAAACATGCTGGCAACCTGCTAAACCTAGCTCTCCTGCTCTTGCCTCTCCGTCCCGCGCCGCAGGTTAACACCAGGCCTCGCTTCGATCTTCCCCCTCCCTTCCCCTGAGTTCCCTCAGGCCTCAGCCCCTCCCGAATCTCCTAGGCGCTGACGCCGACTTCGGCGCCGCCACAGACTGGTGGGAGCCTCGAATCCATTTGCTTCCTCCGTTTCCTACTTTCCCGTCGCAACCTGCATGCTTGTGCTGCACAGTCTGTGAGCAAAGAATCTACGGGAGCCAGTGATGAGTGATTGCCATTTATGGCCTTGCACAATGAGCTTTGAAAGCGACTAGCAAAAAAGGTGAGGGCAGCGTGATGCGTGAAGATTGCAGGACTTTCTATTTGTTTTTGTTTCCTCCGAGAGAACTGAGAAGGCTAGCAATTGTAAAGATGTGTATGGATGTGCTATTGTGATTCTTTTTGTTCTTGTGTAATCATTTGCAAAGTTATGGATCCTTAAGATGTTTCTTTGCACTGCAAGATCAATCTGGAACAAATTTGTAGCTGTGGATTCAGGGATTTTTCAGGGTTAGGATACCCGTCGGGGGTCTCATCCCCGCTCGGGGATGGGGATGGGGAAAAACTCGCCCCGCGTGCTATGTCGGGGATGGGGAGCTGGGTGATTTTGTTGACTCGGGGACTAAAACATTATAGCAAAACCCGACGAGGATAGCCCCGTTGCCATCCCTAGGAGCTCACATCGGCATGCTCTTCTTGTGGCCCGCCTGATTGCTACCCCCATGACCTGGCGACCGGTCGACGGGCGATTGGGGAATAAAAGGACACCCACAAATTTGCGCGGTGTCGGGCTCTGGTTTTGGCGGCTCCGAATATTTACAGGAGTTTTTGGAGTCCATTGAGTCATTTTTTCTCTGATTTCTCCCTAAATAAGGTTTTAGGAAAAGTTTAAGGGTTCTCTTGGAGTTGCTCCAACACAATTATATTATGATGCTTCCATAGTTGTCAGCAACAGTTGCAGAGTGGAGAAGAGGAAGGGCTAGAGGCGGAAAGGTTTTCGGCGTTCCGCCGGGTTGGCTCTAAGGTTTATACATCACTGAAGGCGACAAATCTGCCATTGTCGCGTTCTACGCATGTCTTGATTGGATCAAAAGATTGTTTTTCAGCCTACTGAGGGTGTGTTTGGCACAGCTCCAGCTCTGAAAAAATAACTCCAGAGTTGCAGCTTCACGCAGCTCCACCATGGAGCAGCTCCACTGGTGGATCGAGATCCCGAAAAATGTTTGGTACACCTCCAGATTTTCCACTATCCCTATGACATCTAGGGCCCGCATGTCAGGTTAATAAAAAATGTATCTTCTTCCTTTGACCTCCTCAACGTCGGGCACGGGTTCACCACATCGCAGGGCGGCAGCGTGTCCCTGCCGTGGCGGGCGGCCGCGGCCTCACTCTTGGCGGTGTTGGTATTTCTTAACGTCATCACTACAGCGTCGGGATAGCGTGAGCGTAAGAATCACCTAGGTATACCTATGAGTGCGAGCAGTTACATGCGCTGCGGATATACCGGTTGTAGCACTTCACCTAAGGAGTATCCTAAAGGGTATCGAATCCTAGGAACAGAAGGGGAGCTCTACGAATGACTATCCAAGGACACAGGATCCCTACTGAGGTAGATTGGGAGATGAGGAGTCTCCTATGGGTATTGATTCTAGAAGGGTGCAAGCTCGGGATAAGGATACTCGCTTCGGGCACCAATTCCCTCCTGGATGTAATAGGTCGGTTCTGGCCGAAAAACTCTACGCCGTATCCGAACGTGGGGGAGTACAAAGGGTCCAACGGCTGTCACTACCGTGGCCTACCCCTAACTATCCATGGGATGCGGCAAGCGAAGGATAACCCAGCGATCTAGGCACCACGCCTACACACATGGACATTACTACTATAGCACGACTACGTCTGACGTCCCGTAACAACACTATAGCACTCTGTATAAATGTAACACCCCGTGTTTTTAATCAAGGGTTAATTAGTGCTAATCATCCTCTTAATCAAGTCAACATCACTAGTGCTTAAGCCCTTGGTCAAAGATAGGGTCAAACCCCTAGTCAAACCCATGGACCCTAATACCTTGCCTAGAACTTTTGCCGTGTTCTCCAAAATTCACCTAAACACTTCAAAATCTCCCAATATAAAAGTTGTCCAGTTTTTCGAGGGACACAACTTTGCTTTTGGGTGGCATTTCAACTTTTGAGTGGAAAAGGGTGAAAAACTTGGTCAACTACAGCCGAGTACTATTGACCGGTGCCAAGAAAGACAACATCTTTGCCAGCAGTTCATGCTCAAACAGTTGATCAAAACATAGGTCGGCCTTTACGAAAAATGTTCTCCTAGTATTGCTCTACAACTTTCGTTTTTTGAGATTTTTGAGCACAGTTCAAATTTTTGAAGAAAATTGTGGTCCAACTCACGTTGACTGGGCTCCCCAACGACCGCTCGGCGCTCTAGAGCGTCGACATGCACGCCGACCGGCGCCGCGTCTGCCGCGTCGTTGCCCCCGGGGCCCGGACGCCGAGGTCCCCGGCCACCACGTCTTGGGCGGCGCGAGGCGGCCACGCCTCGTTCAGGACCCTCGCGCGACGGGCGCGGCTTCACGCCACGCTGCGCGTCGCCGGACTGTCCGCGCCATGCCGCGCCGGCCCCTACCCCTGCCTTGGGCGCCGCAACGCTGCCCGGACCCTCCTTTCTCCCCAGCCTTGCTTTGCCTCGAAGGGAAGCCGCTCGCCCGCGCCTATATAACGTCGCTGTCATCACGCGCGCGCTCCCACACTTGCCGATGCCGAACGCCATGCCGGCCACCACCCGCCATTGGAGCCCGTCAGTGGAGTGCCCACTTCCAAACCTCCCTGCCACCACCGGAGCTTCCCAACTCCTCGGTAAACCACCCCTAGAGCTCCTGTGCGCTCATTGCCCCGTAGGCCAGTTCAGCCGAGCAAGCGCTCCGGCCGTCGCCGTCCTGCGCCACCGTGCGAGCTCGCCAGAGCCGTCCCCGCCCGTCTACGGTCCCAAATCAAGCCCTAGGTGAGCACAGAGAGCTTCCCCACCTCTTCCCGGCCGAGCCACTCTCATTCGGCCGTACGCCGCCATCGCCACGAGGACCCAATTGCGAGGCCCAAATTAGTTCTAGGGACTTTAGTGCAAACCAGGGGCCTTTTTGTAAGAGATTGAAAACTTTCAGGGACCTGTTAGTAAAAAGATTCTTCAATCTTTGAACTCTTTTGACCAGATCTTGGAAAAATCATAGAAAATTGTAGAAAAATTAGAAAAATGCAACACCAATTTTGTTGGTTTACTTGTGAGTAAATCTACAACTTTCATAAAGCATGACCATACTTTTGACTGACAAATGTTGCATGAAAAATTGAAATCTGTTTAACCTAGATCTGCTATAGTTCAAAATCTACAAGTGATATCATGCTGAATTTTGGATATGTTGTGAGTAATTCTATTTCTAGGCTGCACACCAAAAATTGCACAAAGTTACTAAGTAAATCTTTTAATATGATGTATTTTGTATTTATGATGAATCTACTTAAATGAATTTTATAGCTTAAAATGAATATGTTTTTGTGCTCAACTTCTGCATATGATCTTTATATGCCTAAATACACATCTTGTGAATTAATAATAATTTTATATCTGCCAGAATTATTTATTCTTGATTTATGCTTAGTTTTAAATATAAATGCATAGCTCAAGATCTAGAGTAGCTCTTGATGTGTTTGTTGATTTCCTAGCCTTATTTTGAGTCAGAGGATCAGTGAGAGGAAGTTGGAATCTATTTGCTGTTTATTTATTTTTTATATGCATTTCTCATGTTTTGGTAGCTAGAATTTGTCTTTTGTGATATAATTAATTTATAGTTCACGTAAATGTGAAATCTTGTTCAGTGGCTTTACCTAGGACTATAGTGCTTCAGAAATACCACCCACTGAATTTTATGAATTTATTTATGAATAAAAGCAGTGGAAGCCAATTAAAGCTTAATATTAAGATAAATTGGAAAACCACCAACATCACACCTAAAGACCCTATGTATGTGATGTAAATCATGCTAAGAAGCTTAAGACCAACCCTTTGCTGTTTTTGGTGAAGTTAAATTAATTTATTTGCATAAATGTGTACACAGTCACTATCAAAAGGAGTAAATAATGAAGCACCACCTAACATTACTTTAATTGAAATAATATACCAAATATGTGTTTATCTAGGTGAATGTGGTCAACCATGCACCCCATGGTTGTCATATATTGTTCTATAATTAATTAAATAAAAATCATCAATTAAATCTTGCATATGCATCCTCGTGTAGATATTCCCGACGGTGGCTATACACTCGTGCCGGAAGGAGGAGACGAAGGAGCTGACGGGGACGTGCACTACGTCGCTGTAGAGCAAGATCTGGACCAAAGTCCAGAAGGGCCCAAGGCCAACCTTACCAACGAAGGCAAGCCCCGGATCATTAACCCTTCTTTTTAAAATTATGCGATTACCTTTGCTATGTTTGTGCATTTACATTTCAGGAGTTGAATGAAACCCTAGATGCATGATCTCTAGGTACCTGTGCTCTTTTACTAGTATGCTAGGTCGATAGCTGCTATGCTATAGGACCGGTACAAGTCGAGTGATGTTCGTCACTCGTGAGAATAGGTTCTTATGTTGTATTCATAAGATCTTTATAAATGGATTGCTCATGTGGTAAGAGCATGGGATTTGGGCTCCGGTTTAGTGGTTTTCATGGGCTAAGCGTCTGAACGTACTAAACACTTGTCGGGAATGGGACCGGTAAGCCTAGTACCCGATTGACGCAGCGAGGGAACCTTTCCCTACTACACCTCAGGCACAAGGATGTGTCCCCCTGCTTGCAACAGTGTGGTACCTATGTGAGTCTGGACATTCGTGTGGGAGGGATCCAGTAAGCCTTGTACCAAGGAATGTAGGTTCCGATCCCGAGCTGAAGATTGACGGGAACTGCCTGGTCGGTGCATACCCTGTTTCGCTTTTGTTTGGACTTTCTTGGGGTATGCATTCTTCCATGTGTTTAGGTTCATCTTGCAAGGTTTTTAATCAATCGATTGTCGGCCTCTCACCGTTATCTCGAGACCCGCTTAATCAATCGCCATGATATCCCTTAATGATGGAACTATGTGAATATTGCTGCGTGGATTAATTGTTTTGTACAATTCTTGATTGCAATAGCTGGCTGACTTAGAAATGGTAATCAACTAGAATTTGAGCTAAAATATTGAAAGTAAGGACATACTCTTTGTTGCTTTTCAGCAAAAGAACCCACCGGCCAAAAAGCCTCTCATGTCTAGAGTTTGGTGATGTAGTTATCACCCGACGGTTAAGTCTTGCTGAGTATTAGTATACTCAGCCTTGCCATAATTGTTGCTTTCAGGTGTTGTTTGGCACGAGAGATTCCACGAGGTGGGTGGATGACGACAAGTGATGGCATCATGGATGGCCTCCTGTGATGTCTACCGTATCGCTAGTTTATTTTTCTGCTGTTTTTGAACTCTGAACCTTTACTTATCGTGTCAGGAACCATGGTTTGTAATAATTAACCCTTAGGGGTAAATTGGATTTAATTTGTGTAATGGACTCTGGACTCGCCTTCGTGTGAGTTTTAATGCATATGTTCGATCCTATGTGTGTTATCCAAGTGATTTACCAGGCTTTGACCCGGCAACTTACGACGGAAGGGTACTTTATTATCGCTTAATGACCAAAGTGGATTGGTTTAGGTGATAGTACAGTATTTTCCTGGGCGGGTTGTCACAATAAATACGGAGCAACGAACCCGCGAGCACGAGCTAGGCCTCACTCATCATGGAATCAAATAGGCGACATGAGATATGAATGATACTTTGATCTAAATAAGATATGCATGAGCATCCACTATATTCTAATTGACGAGCAGTCATACAAACGGATAAACAACTTATGCATCTTCTCTACAGGATCAAAAGGAGTGGTTCAACTAGAACATAAGCCTAAGATTAAAAACGAATGAAGAACACAAGAACATATCACTGTCAGATGGTGAGATCTGGACAGCCCCACGAAGTGTTAATCCTGGTTTAGTTGTTCGGCAGGGTGGAATCTAAGGCTAAGAACTCGATGGTTGTGCACGAGCACACGGAACACAAAGAACACGATGAGTTTATACTGGTTCGGGCCTCCGGAGAGTAAAACCCTACGTCCAGTTGTTGGTGAAGATTGCTTGAGGATTGCGTATTGATACAAAGGGTCGCCCTGCCCGCCTTATATTGGCCAGCGGACAAGGTCGGTTCCCAGATTCCAGGTCGGACACCACTAGGAGACCTAAATCTAGCTGACTATGACACTTGCCATATCCGTCGATCTGCTTTGGTCGAAATCCACCGATGTCTTGTCTTGTACGCCAAGTCTTGAGGTCGTTCGGGATAAGGTCGTCTGGGGAATCTTCTGGAAGGTCTTCAGGAGGTCGTGTAGGCTGCCAACTAGGTCGGTTGGGCCCTCTTGTGGTCGGCGGGTCTTCCGGTAGGCGGACCCACTTGTCGGGACGGCCGTAGTGAGCACGGTGGGGACCCAGTGGGTACCTATGTCTCACAAGCCCCCGAGCGAGGTGTATGCGCAGCAATCTTAGAAAGGTCATGACGGAGTCGTGGGGCTATTGACAGGTCAAATAGCATGCACATCAGTCAAAAAAGAACAAATCAGTGTAGCAGACTGCTATAGGCTTGAATGAAGAGAGAGTGACGACCTATAGGAAGCGGCTTCCGATAGATCGAAAACGACGATGAAAAAATTTCAGAGGCGTCAGGACGCACTCATAGAGTAGTATCCGAGCATCATGGCGGGCAGGATGGCCGGTATGATGATCCAAAAAGAAATAGAAGAGAAAGAAGGTAGGTCGAGTAACGACGTGATGAGAAAGCAGGTTTCCCAGCAGTGTCGATGCGATGAGAAACTAAGAGGGCATCGAAGACGCACTCGTAGAGTAGTCTGCGAGCACTGAAGCAGACAGCATGGCTGGTTTGATGCTCAAAGAAGAGAAGAAAACTGAGTTATGGTCTTGATTGAATGAAGTGTAGAGACACCCAGATCTCGGCATAAGATGACCGCGAGTCGGCCGACCTCAAGGAGGCCTTGTGGGCGTGCCGACCTCGAAAGAGGCCTCAAATCAACAATGTCCAGTATCCGAGGATACCCAGTAGGATCTTGAAGCGCGCGTCGCATGAAGAGGTCGTTGGTTACGTTGTATCTTGAAGCTGTGATGTCCGGAACTGTTGCTGACGAAACCGTGAAACTATGTAGATCTTGAACGTATGGAGTGTAGAGACGGGAACGTATCAAGTGGAAACCAATCCCTTCGTGCAAACTAAGGAAACTTCAATCTGATCCACACGATGTTGATCCAAAGGAGGGCTCATGGGAGGTGGGAGGGGTGATTTGCAAAAGTGCATTTGCAAATCATCCCTCCCACCTCTCATGAGTTTTGCACATCACCCCTCCCACCTTCCATAAGTCTTCCCTTGGATCAACATCATGTGGCTCAAATTGAAGTTTCCATAGTTTGCACGAAGGGGTTGGTTTCCACCTGATATGTTCCCGTGTAGACACCCAGATATCTTGCATTGCTGCAAAGAGTACGCGAGCCACTCGAGGCATGCCGACCTCAAGAAGGTCTCAAATCAAAAAGCGCCCAAGCACCCGGAGATACTTGGCAGGGCCATTAGGCGCGCACCCCACAGGGAGGCCTTCATTCCCGACATAAAATAATGGGTGTCCAGGCGGTGGCAGGCTACAAGAGCACACCGACCTCGTGAAGGTCACGCATCCGTGGCGCCCAACTAGGTTGGCCGTAGAGGTACCGAGGTATTGCAAGACCTAGGTATTAAGGCACGCCGACCTCAAGGAGGTCATTTTGGTGCCCAGATGACCAACATAGCTGCTGACCATCCAGCGGAGCCATGGCACTAAGGTATTGACGACCTCAGCAATAGGCACACCGGACCGCGGGGCCCGGCGAAAATCGTAGATGTGAAGCTCACGATCTCCGGTGCGCCTGCACGGATCTCGGCGAGCAGCGAGGCACGCCTACCGGAAGGTCTTCAATCGAACCTACGACCATTTTGCTCGTGGAACAAAAATAGGTGGAATAGGTCTGTTTACATGCAGAGCCATAGCGGGTGCACCAGGACGCAGAGCCTAGCGGGTGCAATGAAGACGCAGAGCCGTAAAGGGTGCGTATAATTGTCGACATCGTCCGTAGATGTAGTAAGGCGCCAGCCCTCGAGCAGTCGAGTCGCTTTGTCTTGTTTCGTGACCGGGGTCACGGGTCAACAGTGGTCGGAGATACTCTTGCCACCCAGAAAACGACAAACTGCCCACGAATCAAGGAGCACACTGTAGCCATGTGATTCTACGGCGGGCTCAGGCATCATTGATGCGCTAGCGACAAAGACGTCACGAGTCAGGTATAAAGTTGTCGCCTTTAATTACTCACATGTCTGCAAGCCTACTGGACCCATGTCGTTTCAGTGTCATTACTTCGCCAGCTACCCGAGGCCTGGCTTTTGGCTATAAATAGCACCGTGAAGCTTGAGGGGGGCAAGCACCGAGCATTGCTGAGCTATGAAGCCGCAGAGGAGTTTAGAGGCCATGCCATGGGCATGTGTCCGTCCACCAGATTGTAGGATGTTGTGTCTGTAGAGGCTTGGAGCTAGAAGAACTCTTGCGAAATGTTGACACCCACTCTTTGGTGCCTCTGCGTGGTACAGTGAGTTTGGAGGTGATCTTTGTAGAGGCCGAGGTGGTAGAACCTCGGCAATGCGGTGGTGCTTGTTGAGGTCCAGCAGTCCGCGCCGAAGAGCAAGCTCATATCTGCATTCCATAGTCAGGCACAAAGTGTGCCCAACTACACACGCGTCATGCGATTGTTCACCGCAAGGCCACCATCGAGGTCCACGAGGCTAGAAGAATTCTTGCGGCGTGCTCTGTGTAGAGTACGCCTCAAGGATTGCTCTAGGACAATCGGTCTTGAGTACATTTATATTTTGTGCGGGTTCTAGATCCAATGAGGTCGCAGGTGACCATGTACCTTCGGAGGACCCGTGTAATGTTAGCTCTCTTACTCATGTCTTGGTCGGTTTGATGAATTGATTCGTCAAAGACCTAAATGTCATTATTTTGGGGGCTTGTCGACCTTGTGAGGATTTGTGAAATCAGGATGACTGGCTTTTTTGATGTTTACGACCTAAACTTCAGTGTAGGTCTTTCGTAAGTAGATATCCATTGGCGCAAAATCCGGTGATCAACGCGAAATTATCGACGAGCCGTTGCGGTGATCTCCGTCATGGAAGGAGCCGCAGCGGACCGTGGACTCATATAAATAGAGCGGGACCATCGTTGACCGGCCCCTTCATCTTCTTCCTCCGCCGTCGCGAACTACCCGCGCCATAACCGCCACGGTTGCTCCCTCCACCTAACTTCTCCAATCCGCCACCATTCTAGCGGTAGTGCAGCTCCGCCATCCGCCCTGCGCCCTGCACATGCGTCAAAACCCTAGTGTCCTTTAGATGCGGATCCATTAAAGCTCGAGAAATGGCGGGCCGTGCGATTCCCCACGACGGTGTGGGAGTCTTCAACGATGTGGAGCAAGATTCAAGCCCCTGGTGGACCACGGGCTGTTGAGGCCTAAGGCGGAAGTGGAGTGGCGCTGGCGGCGAGGCTTTCCGGCGGAAGACGTCGAGGCAGGTCGTCTTTGGTTTCTTCAAGCGGGTTCAACATCCCGTCGGGATTTCTTCGAGGCTTCTCTTCTACTACAAGTTGGGCTGGTACACCTCATCCCCAACTCCATCATAGTGTCGGCGTTATACATTTCGTGAGGCGTATCTGGGATATCGCCTCCTTCTCTGGTGACATCTCTTACGTGAAGACCACGCAAGCGTGCGGTGTTGTTGGTGTGTGATGTTACGCGAGGTTGGGCCTCAAGTCGAGTGGATGATGAGATCTGCCGGATAACAACAGGGTGGAGGTCGGATTGGTTCTACATCGCCGATCAAAAGCTCAAGCGGATCGGGCACAAGCCCGTGAAGATGGGAGTGGGATCTGCCGTTGATGTCACGCGAGATGGGCGATGTCAAGGAAGTGCTTGCACCGTCACCGACCTCGAGAGGTGTGACGGGGTTGGTTGCTAGGTCGTTTGCCGACGCCGATCCAACCGATCAAGGATCGGTGCACCAGCGTCACGATCGGGGACAATCGGACCCCACTCGTGGTGAACCGCAAGGTCCCCAAGGAGGAGATGGTGGCTAGTGTCACGGATCTATGCCGGGAAGGCCGCAGATCAAGAAGTGCCAAAAGGCGTGCGTTGAGCCGTCCGGTGACCACCTGTAAGTCACTGGAACTACTAGGTCGTTGCTATGTTCTTCTTTTGCTCTTCGTCATTCTTACTTCTTTGCTCTTCATCCATCGCAGAAGGAGGAAAGGTAGTTGGTGTCGCACCTCTTGCGGGAGGCGAAGAACCTCGTCGGAAGCTGAGTTGGACAAATACCAACCTCCAGCAGCTAGGCTCTTGGAGAATTATGAGGACTCATCGGTGGAAGGCGATGAAGACACGACCAAGAGGTCGGTGGACGTGGGAAGCCACCCAGGCGGCAGTCTTGCCAAGCCAGGCGCAATGAGAGGCGGTGGCGGAAGCAGTAGGTCTCGAAGACTCGCCGGCGGCTAAAACCGCAAAGCGTGGAGAGAAGAAGAAGAAGAGGAAGAGGAAGGCGAGTCCTCCACGGCGGTTGAGGCGGTATTCCTACACCTCTCCGTCTAGGAAGGTCGAGTCGACGAGGAAGATGAAGATGAGGCCACCGGATGAGCCGCCGGTTGTTGAAGATCGCGATGGTGAGGAGGTCGTTGAGTCCCGCGCCAAGAGGCGTGCAGGAGTTGGTATGACGACGGAGGACCTCCGTCAAGGGATGGAGGCACGAGCTGCTGCGCGAGCATAGGCGAGGATGCTGTCTTGGTGAAAGTCGCCTTTAGGCCTAAGTTGCCCAGCTAATGTGAGGTAGGGTTGTTTTTCTGAAGGTCTTTCATTTAATGATGTTGCTGGATCTTGTATTGTGTTTGATGATGGTCTCTAGGTGGTTACGCCCCGGTGCGACTGATCGAGCATCGCCTTCACGACGAGTCACGACCATGAGGGTAGGGCACGCAGTTGATGATGCGAGGGGCAACTCCTCCACTTGCTTCTAATGAGGAGCACATGGCTCTCACAGCGATGTCGGCGTCGACCTCTTCCCCATCACCGGCGTGACCCTATCAATGCGGTACCCGGCATCAGGTCAGGACTTTCGGGGACCCGATTCAACTCGAGCAGCCGGCGAAGAATCCAGAAACATCCGGCGTGCAGGTACCGAGTTCGCCATCAACAAGCGTTGAGGCGTGAGAGATTGGCGGAATGGTACTTTGGCGGGAGGATATCTTCGGCGATAATGAGGATATGCGGCGTCCGGGCACGATCTTGACGCTTAACGAGCGTTGATGAAGCCTTTCTCTGTGTTTGTGAAGACGTTTGCAAACTTGTATGGCGATGACCAGATTCCTTGGAGCGTCCGGCGATGATCGTCGAAGGCAGGTCGACCCTGAAGAATGCCGCCATGCCACCAGTGCGGTGGTCGAGTTTGAGCAAGAGCTTAAGCGGTCCGTGAGCGGCGGCGGAGATAAGAGGAGGCTCGAGGCAGGTGGCGGAGAAGCGCAAGACCGGCCAATGCGCTTTAACACCGCAAACATTGGTAAGTTTTATTTGCTTACATGTTTTTCGCCATTGTTGTCTTGTCTTTGAGGGTTTTGACCTTATAGTGTTTGCCCGTATGTTGTAGACTTTCCACGTGTGAGGATGACCTCAAAAAAACGACCAAGAACACCAAGGAAAGGGTTCGAAACTTGGAGGTGAACCTGCGAGAGGCCGAGGCTGGCGCCAATGAGCTCAAGCGGGTGATGAAGGAGAAAATAGATAGTGAGTTGGTGCGTGACTCAAAAGGCGACTTATGAGAAAGCAGGCTCGGCAAGATCTCAAGGTCGATCGAGGTAGCTTTGAAGTCATTGCGGAATGACCAAGTAATCATTGCGGGGCAAGAGGTGGGTGAATGACACAAGAACGCGCCCATTATGCTATGGACATGATAGCATCACAGGGCGAGGGGAGGGCCAAGTCTCGCTTGATCGTCTTATTGACATGCAGAGGCTTCTCGATCTTGAGGCGACAAGCTTGGTGGCAGCCATGGAGGCTTTGAGTGCGGTGTCGCACTCGAGGTTGACATGGTCACGATCGGGGAGTTCGATGACTAAAGACCTCAAGGCCTTGGGCTCGCATCGATGCATGCCATGATGATGGATGCTCTTGACTATGAGGCGGCGATGGTGAAGAGTAGTCATTGTCTAGTTGTACCCCCTTTTCCTTGGCATGTAAACATTACTTAATAACTCTTTATGGCTCACACTGACGTACTTATTTTGTGTTTGCGCGCGAACTTGGTAGCCTTGGTATCTTGCTTTGTATTGTAGACCGCTAACCACTTCTCACGGAGGCTGGCTTCGACCACCATAGCTCGGTGAGGCTTACATGTGATCGAGCAGCGGGAGGAGTCGGGGACTCGAGGTTTTGCAACCTTACGACCAAGCGGGCTCGCAACAACACAAAATAGGTAGTCATGAGGACGTCCTCGGGTCGATTGACCCTTAGGTTGGCTTTGAGCCAAGCCCCAGCATGTCGAGGGGAGGAATGTATGATTTAACCCCAAGTCTTACGACCCTTGTATTGGCTTTTAGCCAAGCCCCGAGCATGTTGAGGGGAGGGTTTTATGACATGGAAGGAGAGGAGGTAGGACTCGAGACACGTGAGATGACCGCTTTGCTAATATTTATTGAAGCGAAAAGTACAAAGATGAGAAATACATAATTAAAGACTATTCTCTGGTAGAATCGTCGTAGATGCTCCACGTTCAAGGATTGGGTACTCCTTGCCCATCACCCATTGGAGCGATATGTAGATGGGAGATGACTTGACGATGAGGTCCTTCCCGGGAAGAGAGCTTATGCATGCCATCGTCTTCGGATCGCCTTAGTACTAGGTCGCGTTAAAGGATGTCTCTAGCTTGCGATCGTGGTATCTACGAGTTGCTGGTCGTGACGAGCTTGGCATGGTGACAGCCGCCTTCCTCGAGGCTATGGGTCGACACGGAGTCTGCTCGGCTTCTCCTTCCTCGTAGAATCGATGCGTGGAGCTCAAAGGTGTGCGTCGGTGGGTAGAATGGCGAGCCGTAGACCAAAGAAAAAGGGAGAAGCCGTGAGCGAGCTGACTTGTGTCCTCGGGGCCCCAGTTACGTGGTAGCTCGGCTAACCATCGTGTAGCGTGGTTTGAGGCGTCGGCAAAGATCGATCTTTGAGGATTGAAGAACCATGCCATTGGCACGTTCACGGCCGTTACACAGGGTGGGCGGCCGAAGAGTAGTAGACATCGATCATGGTGTTGTCTTGGCAAAATCCCAAAGGAGCCTGTCCCAAGGTCGGTGATGATCCTATTGGGCCACCAAAGCGATGTGTTATGTCTTGTATGAACTTGCTGCTTCTTCCGACTTGACTTTTATGACGGTCGGACTTGATCCACTTTGTAAATTTGTCGACGCCACGAGGATATATCTGTAGCCGCCGTTTTGAATGGACCCAGTGAACGAGGCCCCACATGGCGAAGGGATGGGGAATTGTGTGGGGCTGGTGGTAGGTCTCTGTTTGGCAAAGAATTGGCATCCTTTGCACCTTTTACGAGGTCTTTAGCATCCCATGGCCGTGGGCGAGAAACCAGATCGGTGCTTTACCAACCAGATTGGCGGATGTTGTGTGGCAGCCATCTCCAGTGAATCTCGGCCGAGGCGAGACCCTACGATCGTAGAATACATTTCATCAAGGCGCCGTGGAGGCGGCTTTTTGCAGATAGGTCGGTACCAATCACGACGTAGTTAGCACTTCCTCGTGTGTGCTCGCTTTGTCTTCCGGGACTCGTTGGTCGGTGGAAGGCTAAGAAAGGCTCGCGACAATCATCCTCCTTTTCATCGGCGTCACGGGAGAGGCTTGCGGGTTTGGTCGTGTTGAGCTGAGTCCGGATTATCACGGATGGCGACTTGATCGAAGGCTTGCGTGGGTCTTGGGCGAACACACACGAACTAGAGCCCTCGGAGCCTAGTTTGGAAAGTACGTCGGACAACATTGTTGTTGCATGGCACGTGCGAAACTCAATTCCCTCAAAGTGGCCTTGAGCTATGATCTCGACACAGTATGCATCCGTTGTGTCTTTGACACAATCCCACTCTTTATTGACTTGTTCGATGATGACCTTGGAATCGCCAAAAGCGATGTCGATGATGCCAAGGACACCGCTATCGAGCCCGTGAATTAGAGCTTATCGCGGTCGTTGGAGGCCTTGTAGTGTATCGCAGGCGATGCTCTCCGGGAGAGATGAGTAACACCGCTCACCTCGAGGTTGAGGTGCCGTCAAGTACATTATCCGGGTTGAGGCCGCTCCTTGGGCGAACGACCTATGGGTATGCGGCCTTGCCGAGCATCACACGTAGAAGGGTTCGTTGCACGGTCATCTTGTGGAAGTCGAAGTCCATCTTCTGGCGTCTCGAAGATGATATTGTGCGCCCCATCGATGAGGGTCTTAGGCGAGGAAGCGTCGACTATGGGGTTGACGACCGGTGAGTCCCGGTCGGTCGTATGTGGACCCAGTGGTCTTTTCTTGAGAACGTAATGGGGAACTCCGACCAACGCAGAGGTTGCGGAGTTTCGGTGACGTTCGATCTCTCTTGCATTTGATCGAACGCCTGCTTTTGGTCGCTTGGCGACCGCAAGCGATAAGTTGATCTCGCGGTTGGCTGATGCGAACGCGCGTTGGGGTTGCCCCTTTTGGCGGAGGTGGTGGAGAACGCTCGTTGCGGTTGTTGTCGTCGGCGGCGATCGTCCTGATCGTCGCGTCGGTCGTTGTGTTGGTCATCGCGGTTGTCTTCACGGCGATCATTACGCCGTAGTCATCACGTCTATCATCACGCCGGTCATTGCGGCGATAGTCGCGGTGGTAATCCGCGTCCACTGTCATCATCGCGGCGGTAGGGTCGCCGATCTCGTGTCGCGTCGATCGGTCGAGATTCGATTGTCATAGCGGCGGCGCTACCGCTACGCGTCGTTGCTATTGCTTTTGGTTTTCTTGGGCTCGGGGAACCCTAGAGCCCGGATTGCTCGCACTCCCTCATGGTGTGCTTGGCGTCGCGGTGGACTGGCCGTGGTCCATGACCATGTTGAAGTCACCCTCAAGGAAGGTTGGAAGGTCGGGTGGATTCACATAGGCCTCGCGATCGCTTGCGACCTGTGCCTCCATCGTCGTGGTCTTCTCCCTTGAAAGTCGTGCATCACGCGTCTTGAGTGTCAACAAGCTTGTCGACATAAGCCATGAGGTCGCCGATGGTATGTCGGTCTTCATGGATCTTCTCGAAGAGCTTGATGTTGGTTATCCCTTCTTGTAGTATGCTATGACATCTTCGTCTTTAACACGCGAGAGTGTTGCGGTTCTCAAGTAGCGGATTAGTGTACTCTCGAAGAGTTTCATCACGCGCATCCGTACTCTGCGAGGTGGTGCGTGTTGCCGTCGGTTGTAGGTCGCTTGGTAGTTGGTCGTGAAAAGAGGCGAACAAGGTCGCCCACGGTGATGCACTCCTGCAGAAGATTGTCGAGCCACGAGTGGCGCTTTACCCATCACAAGGGGAAGTATCCCGCCATGTGGTCTTCGTTGCCTCAGGCGCGTCCATCAGTACATCTTGAGACAAATACTTGGGTCGGGCGACCGTCGTATTTTTCAATAGCTGGCTTGAAGTCCTTTGGGGTATCGATCGTCACGAGGCGTCGTGAGAACAGGAAGTTGTTGAGCCCGGGGTGGCGGGCGGCATAAGCGTTGGGATAATGTAGAGATAGTCATCGGGACCATTATCTTGGTCGTCTTGGGCGTCGGAGGAGCTTTTGGTCGTGCATGTTCCGTAGTTCCGTTGCTTGGATTGGATTGTTGGCGTTGAGGATCGGGGACCCGTTGGCGCGATCATAGTTAACGACGTGCTATCTCCACTTCATCTCGTGTCCGTCGGCCACTTGGCCTTGGTTTAGCTTCTTGGCGGAGGTTGAGCCGTTGTTGGCGTTAGCGCATTGTTAGCGACGTTACTGCGGCGTTGGCGGTAGGGTTGGCTGCGGCGTTAGCGCGGCGGTTGACCGGCTGTACCGCCGTTTTCGCCACCTCCTTCTTGAGCACCAGAGGAGCGTTGGCGTTGCGTCGTTGCGAGGGTTGTCGACCTACTCACGGGTAGGAGCTTGCGGCCGATCTGCTGTACCCGGCCCCTTCTTGACGGCGGTGGCAGCGGATGTGGGCTTGAAGCCGGAGTATCCTCGCTGACCTAGGAGGAGAGGCTCAAAGTCCACGAGGAGATCTCGCACGTGGCGGTTCCGGTCGAGGCTCGTTGCGTTGTTGGGGAGCTCTGGAGCCGCGGTGCTTGCGCTCCGTTGTTGGCAGCGTTGCCTCGGGTTGGTCGCGGCGCCTTGTCCCACGTAGGCTGGCTGCTTGACTTCTTGTTGACGGCGTTTTCACGTTCGATCGTTGCTCGTCCGTCTCGCCAACGAGGAGGTACATCGCGGAGACAACCAAGACCTCGCGATGCAGTCTCGAACGCTTCTCCCGGATAGTTCGGGAGATGGTCGTCGCGGGCGATCCGGAACGCGAGGCGGTCGGGCGGCTCTCGGTTGATCTGGCGATGAGCGCGCGGTGAGAGGTCGTCGAAGCTTCTTGAGCACACGGACCGGCGAGCCGTGTGTTTGGGTTCTCGTGGATGGGGCAAGGGGCGTGAGGTGACTCCTGCGGTTTCCACGATCGGTGACTTGGGTCAGTTCGATGCGGATCTTGCGCTTCATGTGGTGAGGCGCTCGTGGTGCGTTCCGCGAGCCAAGAGGCATGCTAGGTGAGACGGAGGGTCTGCGAGGGCGTTTGGCGTTCGCGAGACCTTGATCGTGTCGGAGAGCATGCCTTGACACGATTGAGTCCCGATCAGGTCGCTAGGAGTGGGTGGGTGGGTTTCCGCCAGCGGATCTGAACCGATCTGCTGGTCGGAAGTGACCGCATTGCTCTCGATGGAGGCGGCGGGTGGCGGTGGATTTCGCCGCATCGAGCCGAGCGGATGTCGGCAGGATTGGCGAGGATGTCGCCATGCTCTGCAGGAAGATAGCGCGTTGGTGAAGCCATCGAGTTGCACGAAGAACCTCTTCTCCCCTACAGGCGCGCCAGCTGGCCGAGATGGTGAGATCTGGACAGCCCAGGGGTGTTAATCCACATGGTTTAGTTGTTCGGTGAGGTGGAATCTAAGGCTAAGAACTTCGATGGTTGTGCACGAGCACCACGAACACAAAGAACACAGCGAGTTTATCTTGGTTCAGGGCCTCGAGAGTAAAACCCTACGTCCGATTGTTGGTGAAGATTGCTTGAGGATTGCGTATTGATACAAGGGTCACCTGCGCCTTATATTGGCCAGCGGACAAGGTCGGTTCCCAGATTCCAGGTCGGACACCACTAGGAGACCTAAATCTAGCTGACTATGACACTTGCCATATCCGTCGATGCTGGCTTTGGTGAAATCCGATGTCTTGTCTTATGCGCCAAGTCTTGAGGTCGTTCGGATAAGGTCGTGCAGGAATCTTGGAAGGTCTTGAGAGGTCGTGTGGGCCGCCAACTAGGTCGGTTGGGCCCACCGACGCGGTCGTCTTTTGGTAGGCCGGACCCACTTGTCGGGACGGCCGTGAGCCTGGTCGGTGGGGACCCAGGGGTACCCATGTCTCACAATCACCTATGCATGAATGCTAGTTTAGTCTAATTGGAATATACTGAAATACTCACTTTAGTCTAAATGAAGAACGACATCATCCACGAGGTACAAGGGGATGATGGCTGATGAACAGATCATCACCATCTCATCTCTACTCACTCACACACACTCCCTCTCTACCTAGCACCACCTAGGCTAGATCCTCCACACACACACACCCATGGTGAGGTGAAGTTTCACCTCAACCAAGAGAGGAGGAGAGGGGAGAAGGAGACAAAGGTGAGAAGTTTCCTTCAAGTGTGTTGTCCTCTTCTTACCCCCACTCTCTTCTATTTATAGGGCCTGGGCAACTTCGGGAGAAGCCGTGAGCACCCCCGGAATGTGACGAGGAACCAACCAGGAGCTCACACGTGGAAGGCCAGGATGAGCCGGCCCAAAGGCGGTTCGGCCGACCTATGGGGTCGGCCGACCCTTGGGTGGGCCCTCCTGCGTTGTGCTTTCTTCGGTGGGTCAGTGGGTCCTTAGGGTGCCCACATGGATTGGAGGCGGTTTGGACGCGTAGGTGGGCCATAGGATCCGTGTGACGGTTACGTGGCGGCTCCTGATTCGTCGAGTCTTCCTCCCATGGATTGATGACATCATGGATCCAGTGGATGCCTACATGGCAGCCTTTTATTGGCTGAGCCTGGATTGCTTGGATCATGGAGGTGTGCTTTCTTATCTTTTCTTGTGCTAAATACCCGCATTCATCTTTGCATTGCCACTAGTGGAATTCATCAGTATAAGCTCCTATTCTACTGTGGATGCATAGTTCTTGTGGTAAAATGCAGGAATTGACGGCTTTAAAATAGGCACTTAACAGTCGTCAACAGCCAGGTGGGCGCAGCCTCGTCGGCGTCCTCGGGCGGCGCGCGTCCTCACCGGCGACAGACGGGCGTACCGCCACGCCGGATGCCGGCAGCCCTTGGTAGTTGGTCAAGGCCGGAGCCGAGCGATGTGCCGCGGGCGCCGCCATCAGGAGGAAGAGCGACGACGCGAAGCGGCGTTGGTACTGGGAGGAGAGGTCCATGGGGAGTGAGGGTGCGCGCGGGGCCTGTGGCTGCCCGCTCGGTGGTGAGAGGAGGCGGGCCCGGCACGCGAGATCGGTGGTGCTCCGGTCCTCGTCCATGGTAGTGGTGCTGGTCGGGCGCGCAGCTCACCAGAAAGGACCTTGATGTCGCCTAGAGGGGGGTGAATAGGCGTGACAACAAACTTTAACTTTTATTCCCCGAAAACTTGAACTGCCAGGCATCACCGGTTAGACCGGTGGTGCTGACCGGTCAGACCGGTCGCTGGCTCTGCTTCACAGGATGCACCGACTAGACCGTTGCCTGACCGGTCGGACCGTGGTCACGAGAACCTGCAAAAGCAGCTTCAAGCCCCTCTAGACTTCTAGCACGAACCAAACTTGCTGAGTGGTCTTGGTAGATGATCACAAGTAAGGTAATGACCCCTGCACACACAAGTAGCACACCCAAGTAGATCGAAGTAGAAGCAAATCAAATATGCCAGAAAACAACTTAGAGAGGCAAACCACAATGAGACGCAAGGATTTGTTTCCCGAAGTTCACCTTCCACTAAGGAAATGCTACGTCTCTGTTGAGCAGCTTGTGAGGGAACTTTCCCACAACAAGCCGGGTGTCTTTCAACCACTTTCCTCCTTTCCCCTAAGGCGATCTTTTTCACGAAGAGGCAAGATCACAACCCTCACAAACTTGCCACTGCTCACCACAACCTTGGGAGCTAGCCGGCGACGCCTAGCCGTCTAGGAGGCAAACCTCCAAGAGTAACAAATGCTTCAAAGCTTGTAGATGCGAAATCGAAGTGCTCAAACTATGGGAATGCTCTTGTTAGTTCACAAAGGTCTATACTCAAGAATAAATAAAAACACCATGCCAACCTCTTGAGCTTGAATGCATGTCTTCAATCATGCCATACTTGAACAATTCCACATGAGGGCTTTCAACTTAGCCTATGTCTTGAGCACGTCCATACTTGAGCTAGTGACTTAGAATTTTCTCATTTAGCATAAGAATGCCCACTTGAATCCTTAAGTCACTCCATATTGCCAACCATAACGTTTAGATGAGTCGCATTGCTTCCCTCGGTTAAAGCTTGGATATGATACTTCGAGATCCCACGGATGCTAGAACTTCACCCTAGCAAAACACCAATGGCGACCTAGCTAGAACCAAAAATTGCTTAGTCCCTCGCCCTAGTCATCTCGGTTGATCTCTTCATCACTTACCCAATCCACGTCGAGTTTGACTTTGCTTCATTTACAATTATTCTTCATTTAAAATCCCGCTTCAAATGCTTGTTGTTGATTGACAACGAATATGCAAGCTTCCAATTAAGGACCATAAAGTCTATACTCATCCTTGTGTCCTCTTTCAATTACCACATGAAGCCTTGCATTTAATTTAGAAAGAATTACCATCTTCTCTTTCTATGATCCTTGTACCTCAAAATCAAGCTACCATATTTACCGGAGACAATGAATTGACCTTCTCAATATTTATCTTCCTTTGTTGCTTGATATTTGCCACTATGCCTTAGGATCACTCTTTTGTTTGTCTTCTTCACTATGAGTCATATAATATGCATTCTTCAACACATGTCAAGATTAGCTCATGAATATATAAAATAAAACCTACTCATATGCTTAGACAAACGAGTTAGTCCTTTAATCACTTTGTCATTCAATTCACCAAAATCCACTTAGGGGCCTAGATGCACTTTCAGAGGGAGGTGCGGGCTGTGCGACGGCGGGAGAGCCGTCCGGCACGCCGCCATCCTGCTCATGCTGCGTCTTCCGTGCGGGCTTAGCCACACACACCTCCGCAGATCCGCTCGGTCCCGCGCGACGCTGGCCGGCACCTGCAGCGCCTTCCGCGTGCGGTGCCGCAGCCCACAGCCTGCAGCTCCGCCCGGCCCCGCGCTCTGCCGTCCTGCTCCTCCTGCGCCTTCCGTCAGGGCCCAGTCGCGCGCGTCGCCGTAGGTGCGTTCGGATCCGTGCGATGTCGCTCTGCTTTTGCTATGCACTACAGCCTCGCAGTCCTGCCGCGTCGCCGTCTGGCATGCTGGCATGCCTCACGGAGAAACCAAAGAGAGCTGAGAGGCAACGGATGTGTGATGGAGAAGACAAGGCAGCCTAGGGCGCCGACGCCGGCGGGAGAGGGAGGTGCGGGCGGTGAGGACAGGGAGTGCGGGCGCCACGCCGGCGGGAGAGCCGGTTCCGGCGGGAGAGGGAGGTGCAGGCAGTGTGGACAGGGAGGTGCGGCAGCGCGAACGGGGAGAAAAGAAACATAATGAACCGGTCATTTTCCACTAATCAGTGGTAGTGGTGGGTAATTTTTCCCAACTCCACCAAATCTGATTTGGTGGAGCACCCCCTGAGGTACTCCAAGAAAACCATGAAGTTGGGGCCTGCTCCACCTTTTTTGGAGCAGATCCGCGGTGGAGGTGCTGGAGCTGGGCGTGTTTGGCTAGAAAAATTTGGAGCGAAGTTGGTTTTTCACATCTGGAGCTGCGTGGAGTTGTGCCAAACACACCCTAATTAGCTCGATATGGAGGATGAATGCTATTGGTTGAAGTCTTTCCATGCATGCACAAAAGACAAAAAGTAATGATATCACATGCATGTATGCAAATTAGAAATTAGAAATTCATAAATTCTACAACAATTATTATAATTAAATTTGGATTGCGGCATTGGGAGTTTTGGGAATAAAACCTTCATAACAAGATTCACTTGACTATATTTAGGTAAAATTTGAAAATCACTTTTAAAAATACAGGATAAAATGTAAGTATGCACAACAAACAAATATATATAAAGGACGAACAAAGTATATGCCGAGGACGAACAAATATGTCGAAGGGACGAATAAATTTTACAGTTGACGAACAAATACATACAGAGGTGAACACATATTTATAGGAGACGAACAAATACATACATAGGCGAAGAAATTTTAACAAAAGATGATCAAATACACATGACATGAATAAATAGCCAAAAAGGAAAATGCCGAGTGTGATTTAAAAGTAATTTTAAAAATGATTTAAAAATATTTACCAAATATAGTCGAGTGTGGTCTTGTTTTGAATATCTTGTTATAACAAACACCATGGTGGGATCAAAATTTAATTTAGATACTAGGTGATACCTCGCGCGTTGCTGCGAGAATTTTTAAAACAAAATTTTAAGGTGAAATGTGAAAGTAGAAACACTAAAGTGATTGCATGGCAACATTCGATTGTAAACAACATTATATATGAAATCATGTTATTTTGTTGAGAGTGAATCATTCTAAAATGATTGATCTGACATGTATTTCAACAGCGGGAATTTTGTGGTGTGCTACTCACAAATATATGCTATTAGCCACAGAAAATCAGTTGAAGACATAAATAGATGGTTTGGTGGATGATGACATGGCGTATAGTGGATGGTGACATAGCGTATAGTGGGTTATGATGTGAAATGCTTGCATGTCGAGAGAAATGTGGGTAGGACTTGTAGTGGGTACTGATTATATAGTTGTTTATGATTCGAATTAGGATTTATAACTTTTTTATTTCGAATTTGCATGCACATGTGTGATGTCATCATGTTTCGTCCTTTAGGCATGCATGCATGCCTTGAGTCTTTTATTCTGTCTCATCAAACTCCATTGATCAGCAAAAACGTGTAACAGACATACGGAACCTATGTCTTCAGAGCGAGGGGGCGACTCCGCGTGTCTTCGACAATTTGCCTGCAATGAAGCTCGAATCGGAAGGCGGCTGCAGCGTGAAGAGGCGGCAGGTGGACGATCCGGTGCTGGATCGGAGGTGGATCCAGCGGACCGCATCTCGGCACTGCCGGATGATGTGCGGCGGGCCGGCGGCACATCCTGACCCGCCTCCCGCTCAAGGACGCCATCCGCTCGGTGGCGCTCGCGCAGGGGTGGCGCGACCTCTGGAAGAGCCGGTGGGCGGAGCCGACGTCCTGCCGCATTCAGTAGTAGGCATGCAGGCCTCAATACATCGGCCGACGGCCCAACTCAGTCACCAGCCTCTGCAATACAGTGATCCTGACATTCTCTTGTTAAGAGCAGCTTGCCCCTAAGCTGCTTAATCATGTTGACGCCATATTGTTGGAGATGAAACAGAAATAATATTACCAGTTGGAGACAATTGACCCAAGTAACTTCCAACTTGCAACAATAACCTCATGAGGCATCCACAACTTGATGGTAAAATTGAATGAGCTGTAGTGTCATCCTACCCATTGCTTGCTCCAGGGAAAGATGAGCCTTCGCTTGAATAATCTGCAGCCAAACACCTACTTTAGAGGCTTGTGTTCTTGATGAACACAACCTTTTGATCCAGTTGATAGGTGATTTGAATATGTTTTCTGTGTTTGTTCATAAGTTAGAGGATCATGTTCTTCATGAACACGACCCTTTGATCTTGTGGTATAGACGTAGAAAATATCGTATCCGTTTGTGTGCATAGCCTCAGTTAGATCTAGTTAGTTTACATAATCTTGTTGTGTGATGTTCGACCAAGCTACGGTTCACGATCAAGTGGCCAGTTATCTGGTGGTTTCTGACCTGGGTCACAATAGCCCGGGCCGGTCAGGGTCTAGTTGAAAATGTAAGCAAGATGCTTAGATTGGACAGTTGCGTTGGTTACGAGCTCGTCCCACGTTTAGATAGAGGTAAGCCGTGGTAATGACAGCCGTTGAACCCTTTGTATTCCTTTGCGTTCGGATGTTGTTGTAGGAGTTCTGAAAGTAGCAAGCGATTTGCCGTATAAAACCGGCTCGGGGGCTATCTCCCGTAGTACCTGGGTGTTGTACCGATGTTTCATGCAACGTTTTGTGTAGACTCTCTTGTATCGCTGACCTTTATATGTTTAGTACATTAGAACCTAGGACTAACTCGTATGTTCCTCCCTATGCTGTAGTGTTCCTTGAGAGTAAGTATTGTGTGTCACACTACCCCTATCATATTTATCCTTACCCCTATATTTAAGTGTTACCTCTACTTCTATCTATGATCTATATTCATTACAACAGTATAAGTCTTGTTATCCGCCATTGCTTTCCTTGGATTCGATACCCTCTGTAATACTCCGATAGCAAAATGCTACAATGGTTTATCTGTGCGCTTGCGGATTCATTTGTGATCGTTAGGATTACCACTGTCATTTCTAGCGTCGTTTCTAGGAACACATAAACTTAGCAGCGACGTTAAGAAATGCCAGCAGTTACTTTTGAGGGAACATGTCGCACAACCTCCTCCGGGGATACATGGTCTTGCACCGTGAAGAGCTGCTTGTAAAAATTCATAGCCAGATCCTCAAGTTCAGTTTGGGATGAGCAGACAGAGCCATCAACCCGTTTCAATGCAGCAATTTTGTTGGTACGCGCTTTTTGCTTGACCTTGGCATGAAAAAAATATTGTATTACGGTCACCTTCACGTAACCAATCAATTCTTGAACGCTGCTTCACCATAGTTTCCTCCCGAGCAAGAACTTCTGCTAGTCTCCGGGCAACATCACACTCCTCTCTAGATGGGCCAGTGTGTAAATTATTCCCCCTGGTCGATTCCAAGCGGCGACACAGCCTAACTAGTCCTTTTCGAACTGAACCAGACTGCGTACCCTCCCAATATTTCAGTTTATTTTGCATCACTCCCAGGGACGAGTGTACATCAGTCAGAGAGCTGCAACCACTTAGCCAAATGGACTCCACTATCGCCTCGTAAGTTTCATGTCTTTGCCACACATTCTCATAGCAGAACGGCTTGCCACGTGTCTGATTGCCTAGTTCACCAGAGCGGCATAGCTTAATGAGAAGGGCACAATGGTCTAATTCCGTAGTTTGAATGTGTGACTGATGAATCTCCAGAGAGGTCTAACATGTTCTCATCAGCGAGGAATCTATCCTGTCGTACATTGATGTTACTTGCACCATCTCTCTTGTTGTCCCGAGTATAAGGTAACCCAGAGAAACCAAGGTCAGTGAAACCGCACACGTCAATAGTCTCCCGAAATCCTTCCATCTTCCATTCTTCACGGTCATTGCCACCTATCTGCTCATTATCGTGCAAAACTTCATTGAAATCTCCTCCACAAAGCCATGGAAGGTTGGATGCATTGCGTAGGAATTTCAGCAAGCGCCACGATTCCTTTCTATGGCTGCGAGATGGGTGACCATATAATCCCGTAAAGCACCATTGTCGGCCTGTATCTCCTTCCTCCGTCATCCACACATCTATATGATTCTTAGAGTATGTCTTCAGATCCACCACCACATCATTAGACCAAAGTAGTGCCAATCCACCACTAAGGCCCACACCGTTTACACCAAAAGCATTTGGATAGCCGAGACGAACGCACAACTCTGTCTCAGCTTTCCTGACCCCCATCTTTGTCTCTTGCAAGAAGAGAACCTTGGGACGATGCAACTCCGCAATGTTGCGGAATTCACGAACTACCTCAGGTCACCCACAACCCCGGTAGTTCAAACACATGAGATTCATGGTGCCCGGCGGGGGCTGCTGTCCGCAGCCGCCGCCGATCTTGCATTCTTGTTGTTCGAGACCCTCTGTTTCTTCTGCACCTCCCTCGATTCTCCAATCCACCCCAAATTGCCAAGCTGAGTGATCCACGATTCTGGTGCTTGGGATGGATCCACATAAACCGAGGAAATAGGAGTATAGGAGGAAAAAGTCTAGATAACCTCCCAACTTATCTAGGGTAGAGTACATCACCCCCTCAACTATAAAACAGAGTTTTAACCCCTCAATCTTTGCAAAACCGGTTAAAATACCCCCTAAGGTGGTTTCGCATGGTGGTTTTACTATGCTGGCGTCATGAGGTGCTGAGGTGGACAGCCGCCGGTTAAAATTTTCATCATTTGCAGTGCGATGTAGAGTCAGCGGAGCAGCCGCTCGGGAGGCCGGCCGTCGAAGCGACCGCGGGAACTGTGAGCTTTGTCCTGCTCGCAGCCAGTGGCGGACCTGAGATTTCGGGGGCCCAGGGCAAAGTTTTAAACGGGCCCTTAGTATAACAATAATAATTAGTACATAGTAATATATAAATTATTATCAATAACTTATTCATCATATCATAACTATCTTAAATTTCTTCTAACATTTTTAGATGTGAAGTCAGTGATGATAGTATCAATATCCATCTAGTTCGATAATAATCTAAGCTATCAAGCATTATTGGTCGCTGAAAGATTACACTAAAAATTTGCTTGCAGAGAGTCATTGCTGTCTGCGACAATTGAATCACTGAAATGTGGACCTGAAGGCCGGCAGAGTCTTGACGAGAAAAGGTTGCTGGAGTGGTCATCGTCGTCGCTGGACTTGCAGGGCAGATCGATTTTGATATTGCATTTTGCAAATTGCAAAGAGAAAAGGCAGAGCTGGCCAGTGGTCAGCAGAGAGGTCTCGAGATTTTCTGTTTTGCTACCGCACCTCCTCGTACTCTTTTTTTCCATCGATCCATACACAGTACACGGCAGTGTAGAGTGTAGACTACCTAACCATGGTGGGGCCCTGCCAACCGGGGGGCCCTGGGCGGCCGCCCCTCGCCCCCCTCTCAGGGCCGGCACTGCTCGCAGCTGAGCCGGCGCGCCGTCCGCTCCTGCTGGAGGGGGGCTGGGGATAGGCGAGCCACCTCCAGCGCTGATGCTCCGCCTCGCAGTCGCGCGCGGGTGCTGGTGGGCCGTGCGGATGCGCCGCGCGTCCTGCTCCCTTCGTGAAAAAACAGTTGCCTGATGTAGGAAGGAATTAGGATGAGTAGCGCCATTGCGCCAAGCCGTTGACGCGGATGGCTTCTCCACCAGCTAGCGCATGATTGTGTCGCCATATAGTCCACGGTCAGCAGAGTCTTTGTGTTGCCCTCGTATGCGTTTATTGATGAGGATAACATGTTGATGATTCAGCCGCCCTGCCCCATGTGCCTCACGGCTTGCTTGGTCTCGTCAAATCACCAGGACATCGATCTCCACGGCTCCACGGACGCCACCCTCGCCTGCGACAGGAGCGGCAGAGTGTTGAGGAGGAAGCGGCACAGACGGAGGGGAGCAATGAGGAGGAAGATTCGACGCCGAGAATGCGGCACAGCGCGATCGACCAGTCGGGCGGGTGGACGCGATGTCCGTGGTGTTGGGGAGGAAGATAGCGCCCGGGCTCCGCTTGGTGGGATGGGAAGCGGGCATCCGGTGGCGGGGCTGCAAGTGAGCGAGTCGCATGGGTCAGACGCAAAGCGTGGGGCCTCATGAGCTCCTGGTGCTCAAGCACCATGGACTCATGGAGATGCCGAGGTGAGCGGCCATGGGAGGGAGAGAATCAGAGACGAAAGCTGACTCTACAGCTTGACCTTTCCACTTGCAAGAGCGGGTCCACAAGTCAGCTGGTGCCTCGGTCCATCTCAGCGCACACGTGGCAAAACCACCCTGTGAAACCACCTTACGGGTACTTTAACCGGTTTTGCAAAGGTTGAGGGGTTAAAACTCTGGTTTTATAGTTGAGGGGGTGATGTACTCCACCCTAGGTAAGTTGGGGGGTTATTTAGACTTTTTCCTAGTATAGGACTAGGTACGGTTTAGTTCCCAAAATGTTTTCCAACTACTCGTCACATCAATCTTCGAACACTAATTAGGGGTATTAAATGTGAATTAATGAGAAAACATCATTTCATAACTCTTTTTTAATTTTCGAGATGAATCTAACGAGTCTAATTATGCTATGATTAAATAATATTGTGTTACATACAATAAACAATCTTTAATGACAAATTAATTAGTCTTAATGGATTCGTCTCGTGATTTTCTGTCCATCTATGTAATTAATTTTATAATTAGTCTACGTTTATCACCTTTAATAAGCTTTGAAAAGAGTTCTAAAATTTTCTCCAACTACCCTTACTAGGCTAGTGAAATAGTATAATAAAATAATTGATACTCCCTACGGTTTAGTATTAGAAGTTGTTTAGGACAGCGACACGATCACCAAAGCACAACTTTGCATTTTCTTTTCTGTAAAAATATTTATTTATTTATATGATTTCAAGACAAATCTATTTATATGATTTCACAATTCAAACTCAACGACTTAAAAGTTATTCATGATTTATATTTCCAATGTTTGACTCAAACCTTGTCCAAAACAACTTCTAATATTGAATCAGAGGGAGTATAACATGGTGGTCCAGGCCAAGGTGGCATGGCAGCAACGGGGTGGTCTCTGTTAGGGATGGCAATGGGCAGGGTAGAGTAAGGGTAAAGCATTTACCCGCCCGTTGGCATACCCGTTTATCTCTTTTGTACCCTTACCCGCCAAACGTAACGGGTAAAAATCCTTACCCTTACCCTTACCCGTAGGGTACCCGCAGGGTAAAAGGGTACCCGATGGGTAGTAACATAAACATGTCATTAAGTTCATATCTAAGAGTACAATAATCATTTGATAGCTAAATAAGTCTCAAACTTCACAATCACACACTTATTGATACATAAATAAGTCCAATAAGAAATTACAACATCCCAACATAAGAAATAAGATCAAATTGTGATGAGCTGATGGCTATCTTGCATTCTTGCGAGTCAATGAGTCATGGATCAATGATGTCAGACTCAACATCATCCTGAGAACACAAAATAATAGACATTAGATCAATTCAAGTTATACTTTGGAAAGAAAATGGAACATGTGAAGTCAGTACATACCAATGGTGGGAGGGATATGCTGCTAGGGTTAGGATATATAAGCCTGCTTGGGTCAAATATTTCTATAGGCTTCTTTAGTGCGGGTACCCTTGGGTAACCCATGGGTAGAGTTTCATACCCTTACCCTTACTCGCGGGTAGAATTTTATACCCGTACCCTTACCCGCTGTGTAGAATTTTATACCTCATTCCTTACCAGCAGGTAGGGTACCCATGTACCCTTACCTGTAGGTAAAACTGCCTTCCTTAGTCTCTGTGCTCCTGGTGGACAGTCCTGGTCATGCTTCGAGAACAAATGTTGACATACCAAAAACTACGTTGGTGGAATAAGATCATTTCACGTGTTTTCATAAAGAAGGAATCTTTCGGCCTAAAACATCTCCGAACCTTGGTTTCACTAACAAGGGAATTTTTTAAAAAAACAGCTCTATAATTCGCTCCAATGAAAAACCAAATCTGGGTCTCTCGTTGCGACCACACCTCAACCCCTCTAACCAATTAGGCTGAGGAACTTTGGTTGACATACCCTGGATGGCAACATATTTCCTACCAAAACTTTGAACTAATTTCAACCATTTTAATTCTAAAAAAAGGTAATTTAATTTCAATCATCGAGAGCACAGCCTGATGGTGGCAGTACCTAGCTACCTCGATCTGTTACTTTTCAGTTTAATTGACGTGCCTTTGTGATGGTTAACTAGCTAATCCTAGGATTCATGTATGTAAAAATAATACTCCCTTCGTACTAAATTGTAGATTGTTTTGGTTTTTTTTTAAAAAAAGTACAATTTTAGTTTTTCCACGGACATATTAGTGATGCTACGGAAAGACTCTACTACCCTCATTTGTTGGCCACATGCAGTAAGTTTTAAAATGCAAATCCCACTTAATTAGGCAAGTAATTAGATCCGTTTCCTAGGATTGCACACTTTTTGTGAGATTTTTTCAAAAGTTTGAATTGCACTTTTAAAGGGACGGAGAGGATATTATCATGCATCTAGGCATTCATTATGTCTAGATGCATAATAATACGTATGAACCTACAAAAGTTAAAACGACTTATAATTTGAAATGGAGGGAGTATTATTTTTACATACATGAATCCTAGGATTAGCTAGTTAACCATCACAAAGGCACGTCAATTAAACTGAAAAGTAACAGATCGAGGTAGGAAACAGTCACCATCAGGCCGTGCTCTCGAGTCTCGATGATTGAAATAAGTTCAACAGTCGTACGAAAGATGTTGCCATCCAGGGCCATGCGCACATGCCCTGTTTCAAAAAGTAATGACAAATTAAAAAGACTAAAGGAGACTGTGATGTGAGATGCCACCATCCATCTTCCTCTTTAAAAACCGACGATTATGATCTGCAAATGTACAATTTTCGCGCAAGCAATCCATATCCCAGCTGGAGCGACACAGCAAAAACTCCGAAGGGCTGAGCTATGTCACAGTCCAAGGAGGGAAGTGCCACAAATTGTAGTTCTGAAGCCGCTGCATCCAAGATCCATGATACTGATCTAGTTTCCAAACTCCCAACAAGAGAGGGATGGTCAGAGCAGCTGGTGCTCTACAAGAACTACTGGCTCCGTCCACATTTTGCTGCAACCATCATGCGCCTTCAGGACAGTTTCAAACCTCGCCACGATGACACCATCCTCGCAACAAACCCCAAGTGTGGCACCACATGGATCAAGGCCCTAACCTTTGCAATAAAAAACCGCTCCAGGTATGAGTTTGAGAATCACCCTCTTCTCTTTCACCATCCTCAGGAGTTGGTGTCATCCATTGAGACCCGTCGAGATGGGAACCTGCCATATATAGAGGCGCTTCCATCCCCAAGGCTTCTTGGCACTCATATGCCACTTTCATTGTTCCCAAAGTCCATGGCAAGTTGTGGTTGTCGAGTCGTGTACATATGTCGAGAGCCAAAGGATGCCTTTGTGTCACGGTGGCACTTCGAGAAGAAGATGCATAGAGAATGCAATGTTGACTTCGAAGCTGCTTTCAGTATGTTCTCTGAAGGTTTCTCACCTTATGGTCCTTTCTGGGAGCATTGCCTTGAGTACTGGAGGGAGAGCATCGCAAGCCCTGACAAGATTCTTTTCCTCAAGTATGAGGATATGATTTCAGAACCAGTGAAGTATGTAAAGAAACTTGCAATGTTTCTTGGCATCCCGTTCAGTTCAAAGGAAGAGGAAGATGGGATACCCGAGGAGGTGGTGAGGTTGTGTAGCTTTGAAAATCTTAGTAGCTTGAATCAGACAGGAGAACTTGCTCGGCGTGGCAAAGTAGTTATTGAGAAGTCAGCGTTCTTCAGAAAAGGGAAGGTGGGGGATTGGGTGAATCACATGACCCAAGAAATGGGTAGAAAGTTAGATTGCATTGTGGAGGAGAAACTCAGAGGTTCCGGCCTTGTGCTGTAGTGTGTTTCACGTTTTGTGTGTCTTGTTTGATTTGACGTCATCTTTTCCCTATGTCTGCGTGAATAAATGAGTCATCCATTGCAATGGAATTGTTGGGCGGGTCTTCAATGCATAAGCCGCAGACGTTGTGAGAGAAAATATCTGTAAGTTGTCAGACGGCAGATTGATTTTGAGAGGAAAATACTGCACAATAAGTCAAACAAGATCTTCCGAACGGACTCAATGTTTCAAAGTGGAATTCTATTTGCTAAAAAAATATAAGAAAATGGGTACTATTAAGTTATCACTTCAGTATTTTTCTTGTTTTGCTGGTTACGGATTCTTTAGTGCTTGTTGGGCCAGGCCATGCATTTAGGGCTTGTTTTGATGCGATAACAGATGGAATTAGAAATGGAGTACATGTACTATAAAGATCGAAAATAATTGAAAATGTTTCTTATCCGGATCGGATCCGCCTTACTGCTTATGCCGGATCCACCTGTCATCTAACTGAAGGACCGAACAAGAGGTTGACTCACATAATTCGCAATTTATGAAGCGTTTCTACTAAAATCTTATTTTTTTCTCACTTGACCTCGTCTTACCCACCCACCCCATACCGTGTTGGGCCCCTACCCACGTCTTGCATCAGACCCACCCACCCCGCACCAAGCGTCGCGCTCCCCCCACACGTTGCCGCGCGAACCCATTAGGGTGCTACATCACCATTTTGTTTAGTTGGCAAGCTATTTAATCTATACTATAAAAGCAGAAAGAATTGATGTCAATTCTCACCCAGAGTTGTACCGCGTACCTCTCATAGAGTGGCCCGCATGTCATGCGCGACCCCACTTAAGAGACCAAAAATTGAGGACGAAGGGAGGGGGGAGAGTCACTCCCACGTTGTAAATCACTCTCCACCCTGTTTTTTTTGTTACCGCGGTCTTTTCTACCCCGTTCTGTACCCGTCGGTCCCACATTTGGCAATAAAGAAAGGAGGAAGATTGATTTGGTCGCCGCCCTCCCTCCGAATTCTTTTCACCTGCACCCCCACTTGCTGTGATTGAGGTTCTCAAGTTTTGGAAGGTTAATTATCCTCGCAGCCATCTTTCCTTGCAAGCGCATGGTAGTTATGGACTCCCAAATACCGTCCTCGAATTGACAAATATAATTTCCTTGTATGGCCTCTAATCATGGGGTCCTGAAATTGCTTTCCTTGTGTGGCCACTAATCATGCCATGATGAAATTGCTTTCATTGATAATTGTGTTGTGTATTTATGGACGTGATTGGTGGCATCAAATTGCTTTCTTTAATTATTACATTCAAACAAGATATACCCAGATTACCACCTTGTAGTTTCTTTTTTTCTTTCACGTTTCAATCAATCAACACATCTCCCTTGTGTGCCTTCTCATATGGAAACAACTATGGGAGGTTCAAAATTAAGCCCATCAAACATTTTCTTCCGTCTACATAACCCCGCGCGCCTCTCTCTGACTCTCTCCCGCCACCTGCCCGCCCTCCCCGCCGCCTCACACGCCCTCTCTACAGAAGCCGCCTCCCTGACCTCCGCTGCCTCTCGTGCCTCCTTGTCGTCGACGACAAGATCTGCGCGTGGCCATCCATCCTCCTGCAATCTCACTACTATTTGTGGCCACTGCAAGGCCACAATCTGCCTCCGCCCACAAGATTTGATACAACATTATCCAAGTGGTTCATGGTATAGGTACGTGGATCTTCGTGGTTTTTTATATCCACAATTTGCTGCCGGTGATAGTTTATTATGTTGTCATCGTATGTCTTCCTATTGGTCGTTGCCAAGGTGGATGTGGATTACTGGTCGTCTTCAACTTCGTCTCAGAAGTGCTCCAGCTGCCCTTTCCTACTCCATCTGGAGGCAGGTAATCCCATCCGGTCATCCATTTATGGTTCTATTTCCGGTGAACATTCTATGTTTATTTTTATGGTTCTAGTTCTATTTATGGTTCTCTTTCCGGTGATCAGTCTATATTTATTTTTATGGTTCCAGTTCTCCCATTATCTTTCAAAACGAGAACTCTTTAATTACTTAAAATGAGTTCCAGACCTTCATATTTTTTCCCAAACAAAGCACCTAAATTTACAGTTTGCCCCTTTAATTTGCTTGTTGATTGTCTTAATTGTAAGGTTAGGTGCAATTTTTAGGAACCAACTGGTTGTTCATTTTTGTTATGGGAATTTTTATTTTAGCTAGGGTAGATAGGTGTGTCCTACATAGGCCAAGTAGAATAAGTAAGTGACTAGCGAGAATAATTTCTCCCATCGTTTTCTCATAGGAGCTCACACACTAATGACCATTGCCAATGCAAGGATTTGATTTGAAAATAAAAGAAAAAATCTCTAAGAATGGAAACTGGACATAGGTGATAACACAAGGATTTGATTTGATTTGAAAATAAAAGGAAAACTCACTATGAATGGAAACTTGACATATGTGGTGCCAAATCATGACAATGTTTACCGGTCTTTTTTTGGAAAGATATATATATCAGCACTGCTAAATTGCTAAAATAGTATCGGTGGGTAATTTAAACTTATTGTCTTCCATCAATCAATCTTTCCTAATTACTCTCACCTTCCATTATAAAATTCTATAAATGCACGCATCTACTTGGTCACGGATTGCTATTCTTTTTTCTATACTATATGCATGCAATTGATCACAAATTGCTTCTTTTTATACTATATGTGTGCAGACACTTGATTAGGAATTGTTGTTATTCTTGACTATGCATGCATACACTTTCCATTTTGATTGATGTGTGCATCCACTTTATTTTTATATATTATATTTTTTTATTTTGTAAATCACATGCTTAGCCACGTGCACTTTGATTTCAGGTCTTCCATCTTAACAAATCACACCACGCTGGTGCCGGACGCACCGTGCGGGTACAACAATTCACGGCGTCATGAGTTCGATCCAAATTGCATACTGCACACGTAATGCAATTAATTTTATTCCGGCTGTTTTGGGTGTGTTCAGGTATGTTGCATGCAGCGATCAACTACGGGACTATGTAGTCGCTGGAGGACACCACCGAGTGACTAGCGAAACCTCAGGTTAGATTGTGATTTTTCTCATGTTAAACCTCAGGTACTAATTAGGTTTGAATCCTACGTGTGAGGGTGCAGGAGAGGAAGGAGTCCGGCGCGCGCGAGGTGGGAAGCGGTGAGGAGGTGGGCACCGGTCGTGACCGCGAGGGTGGCTAGCTTGGTGGTGAGGGGGGCAAGGAGGGAGCGTGACCAGTGACTGATCAGTCGCACATGGGCTTGCTTTAGAGGGCCGAGGTGCGGATCGGCAAGGAGGACATCACTGTACTCCAACGAGCGGTGTGGAGGTTCATAGTGAGTGGCGGCTATGATTTCTTACGTTCAACTCAATTCCATAAAAAGTAGAATACACCTCACGGTTGGATCATTGTTTAGTGCCCTATTCAACTTGTAGTACCATTGTTTTTGTTGCGTATGTATCTCTAATGTTTTGGCTATATATTTCTGATTTTCTAATATAGATTCTGAGAATCTGATATAATTCCATTTGGGGTATTGCAAACACATCATCTCGCCGTCCACTTGTCGCCGGCAAAAGGGGTTTCGATGAATCAAGCAATATTTCCATCGATGGTGAGTCGTTCTAATTTACTATAATTTTATATTATTTTCTAAAACTCCTTGTCTATATGTGTTTGAACTCTTGTTTTCCTCCGGCTAAAATACAACCAATGAACATATATTCGAGGTCGAACCTAATCGGCAAAACCGACAGACGAGCTATGCAAATTTACCCGACTAGGAAGAGCACGAAGAACATTGTATATAGGGATGTCTTGGAGTGATGAGGTATGTTACTTACACTGTATATATTTTAATGTTTTTTTAAAATCTACTACTATATGTATGATATGCATTCGTATATACATGATGTCATTATTTGTTCTTGATTATTGAGATCTTTAGAATAAAAAAATGTGCTAATTTTTAAAAACACGTGCTAATTTTTTTTGTGCCAATTTTTTTAAACACGTACGTGTCACACGTGCACTTCCACTAGTAAGGATAGAAATTACCATTAATACTTCATTGGGAGTGCCCTCACCGGTTCTTCGTGGTTTTTTTTGTCTAATGACCGATTCCAAGTCAATGAGAAAACGACGGACGAAAAAACAGGGCAGAATAAATCTGTGATTTAATATTATATATATATATATATATAATATAGGTAGAGATGTATATAAAGATGAGAAAGAAACAAAGAAATTCGAAGTATCTATTGGCTCACGGCTACACGCACCCCACGCCACACAGAAAAAAAGCAAAACAAAAGATGGTAAGGTCCAGCCCAATTCGTCATTTGAGGCCACAGAGTGAACCGGGCTGGCCCATCTATTTGATCCGTACCGTTGGCCCAGCTGAGTCCAGCCTGAAAAATTTATATATATATATATTTTTTTGATTTTTGAAAAATAAATGGACGAAACAAAAAATTTTAGAATGTGATCGGTGACACTGCGGTGGGGTGCTTCGCCGTCACGGCGGTAGGGAGCTGCAGTAGGTAATGCGTGGCGTCAACACACTTATATAAGGGGCGTACCGCGTCAACCCCTCATCCCTCCCTCATTCTCTCCTCCAAATCTTCGGTTTTCAACCCTTCGGAGCACTTTTGACTAAGGTATGTTTCTCAATTTAGTGTAGTTTAGTTAGTGTAGTTAGTTAGTTTAGTTAACTTAGTTTAGTTAATTTAGTTTAGTTAGTTTGGTTAACTTAGTTTAGAAATTTCAAAAATGGTTATAATTCACAAAATTAGACTAAATTGATATAAAATTCGTAGAAAATACTATTAACTCACATAAATTGTTTTAATTCATTTAAAAATCCTAGAAAATCATTATAATTCACAAAATTAGATTAAATTGATATAAAATTCGTAGAAAATAGTATTAACTCACATAAATTGTTTTAATTCATTTAAAAATCCTAGAAAATGGTTATAATTCACATAATTAGATTAAATTGATATAAAATTCGTAGAAAATATTTTTAATTCACATAATTTGTTTGAATTCATTAAAAATTCCAAGAAAATGGTTATAATTGACATAATTAGATTAAATTGATAAAAAATTCGTAGAAAATATTTTTAATTCACATAATTTGTTTTAATTCATTAAAAATTCCTAGAAAATGGTTATAATTGACATAATTAGATTAAATTGATATAAAATTTGTAGAAAATATTTTTATTTCACATAATTTGTTTTAATTCATTTAAAATTCCTACAAAATGGTTATAATTCACATAATTAGATTTGGAGGATGTAAAATTTTTAGAAAATATTTTTAATTCACATAATTCGTTTTAATTGGTATAATTCGACTAATTGATTAAATTTTGTTATTTTTTTGCAGCTATGGCTGGACCGTTGGAGTACGTACGGCCGGAGTTGTTCGACGAGGCGGTGGACCGGCACCACCGCTCGTACGTGTCGGCTGTTCTTGGACGTCGTTCGGCGTGAAGATCGTTCGAACCACCCGCACGTTGATGCCGATACACCAGCGGTGGATTCCGAAGTACGTAATTCATTTTTATTATTTATTTCTGTTTCTTTACAATAGTAATTGCGTTAAGTAAATTAATTTTTTTGGCTACGCAGACTTCTCTCTTTCGCGCGGTTGGTCGAGGGGACAGGCTACGAGCTGAGGTTCCCCGGGCGGAGCGGACGCGCGGTTGCTGACGCCCGTGATCGCCGCGTTCATAGACCGTGGCGACGAGACACACACGCTCCACTTCCGTCGGCGAGATGACGCCGACCGGAGGACGTCGCGATGTTGGGAGGGCCGGTGTCGGCGAGGCGATGGGGGCCGATCGACATCCTGCGGCGTGGCACGGCGACTTCCTTGCTCGGTTCGTGAACGCGTTCCTCGGGCGATTGCGCGCGCCTCGCAGATGCGTGCCCTTCGGCAACACCCACAGCCCACGGACTTGGATCCATCAACAGACGTGATTCTAACTCTTATTTTCAACGTTTGTATGCATTTTAAACGAATGTGACGATGGACCTTTGTGTGTGCGGTGACTACATGGCGGACGAGGTCGACGATCCGACGCCGAGCGGGTTTTGAGGTGTACCGCTCGCTGTTCGGTGGGTCTGTTCGCGAGTCACGGAGACTCGGTGTCGAGGTACTGCCTCCCCTGGCTCGGTGATCGCGACTCCTCTCCGAAATTCAGAACCAACAAGAGCCAGAGACGGTGGAAGAGTTGGGGGGGGGGGGCGGGCGGGGTGGTGGTGAAGCAGCGGGGAGCAGGAGCAATGGCGCCCCAAATCGGCGTGGACCTGAACCTGCTGCCTCCAGATGGCGGGGTACAAGCGCTTCTCCACATGCCGGCGGCGGACCACATCTCATCATTGCCGGAGACAGCGGTCACAAGATCGTGAGCTTTCTCCCGTACAAGACCATCCTAGCGTTGAGGATCGTCTCCAGCAGGTGGTTCGGCGTTGAGCGATGACTTCCTCGGGATCCACATCTTCTCCGCGCAGTGGTCGCAGTGCCCGTTCGGCTTCGTCCTCGGCTTCCACCTCCACTCCGTCCAAGTACGGTTGCTGGCTAACAAGCTGGACCAGCCGGGGCCTGTGCTACCGCCTTTATCGCTTCATCATTCCGATGGCGATGATGCGTCCCGACGGCTTGGCGTTCCTCCTCGACTACGCCGCCCAATGGCCGGTCGAAGACGTCGCTGGCGGCGTGCCTTTGGTGTTCTCGTACAGCTTCCAGCGGGCAAGCCATCGTCTCGTGCGCTTGAGGCTCCGCGACGTGCGCATTGACAGGATCCTTCATCTGGAGCCCCGCTTCAACCCCACGCTCGAGGCCATCCGCATCGACTCCACCGACCTCGACGACGACGGCCTCAACTGGATGCTCCTCTCGTGCCCCAGCCTCTGCGTCCTCGACCTCCGCCGATGCCGCGGCATCAACCGCGTCTATGTCACGGTGGCAAGTGCACGCCTGGTGAGCCTAACCGTCGCTGAGTGCCCCGAGGTCACTAGTATCATCGTCAGAACCTCCATAGTGTTAGCAAATAATGCGAAAACAAGATCAAACACGAGACACGATTTTTACGTGGAAAACCCTTGCGGGAAAAAACCACGAGCGACAATCGGCGATCTTCACTATGATGAGAGAGTTACAACGCAGGGAATACAATGAGCTCTCTTGCTCTTCCCGTGCGGCTTACAAGATGTATATATATGGTGGACTAAACAGACTGCAGTCAAATACGGAAACAAATCCGCTAAACACATAACCCGAACCGTGGGCCCTCCAGGCGTCCCCACCAGACACACATTAATAATTTAGATCATATCCAACAAACTACACCTTGAGACGAATTCCATCTTGCAGTGAATGAAGTATCATCAATGAACTCACTTCAATAATAAATAATCACCGACGCCAAAAGTCACTAGGACTTAAACTTTAATCCCAACCAAGCTTGAGCATAGCTCAAACTTAGCTGTAGGAACAAGCTTAGTCATCATATCAGCGGGATTGTCATGAGTATGAATCTTGCGTACTTTAATAACACCACCTCAAGCAATAACATCTCGAATAAAATGATACCTGATGTCAATGTGCTTTGTTCTCTCATGAACCATTTGATCTTTAGTAAGGCAAATAGCACTTTGACTATCACAATGTATAGTAACGCAAGAAGAAATCCTGCAAAGTTCAGAGTATAAACCTCAACCAAATAGCTTCTTTAGCAAATTCAGAAACAACCATATATTCAGCCTCAGTAGTGGACAAAGCAACAAGAGCACGTAAACGTGCTTTCGAACTCACAGCACAACCACCAATGGTGAAAACATAACCTATGAGAGACCTCCTAGTACCCAGATCACCAGCATAATCAGAATCAACATAACCAACAAGTCCACATGTAGATTTCTCAAACCGCAAACAAGCATTAGAAGTACCACGCAGATATCTAAAAATCCACTGAACTCCATTGCAATGCTCTTTACCAGGATTAGCCATGTATCTACTGACAACACTCATTGCATGAGCTAAATCAGGATGAGAACAGACCATGGCATACATAAGTGAACCAATAGCACTTGAATATGGAACTTTAAACATGTACTTAATATCGTCATCTGAAGCTGGACATAAATCTAAGGACAATTTAAAATGTGGAGCTAACGGAGTACTCACTGGTTTTGCATCTTGCATATTAAAACGACGAAGAACCTTCTCAATATAACCTCGCCGACTGAGGTATAACACACCAGATTTTCTATCTCTGATAATTTTCACACCAAGAATTTTCTTGGCTGCACCAAGATTCTTCGTCTCAAATTCTAAATTCAATTGTGCCTTCATCTTAGCTATTTCTGATTTATCTTTTGCAGCAATCAGCATATCATCAACATAAAGAAGCAAATAAATAGATGAATCGTTAACTGTCTTCAAATAGAAACAATTATCATAATGAGACCGCTTAAAACCATGGGTGTTATGAATTGCGATGCGAGTGGAAAGGAATTGCGGGGATTTTGGGCTGATTTGTGGAGAATTAGGGTTGAGAGCTACAGTACCCGTGGGTACTGTTCACACCTAGGGTTGTGGCTGGCTAGGCTGGAGGGCGGAACGCCGGCCGGGCTGCCACTACCGGCAAGAGAGAAGGGTTTTCCTTCTAATCTCTCGCTTGCTTTGATTGATACATCTCCCCTCCTTATAAAGAGAGGATTCCTTGACCCCTAAGTAAGGACTCGATCTTATCCCTAAACCTAACCCGAGCCAGCCTATTAGACCCGGCCCATTAGTCACCTGACACCT
Organism: Cenchrus purpureus; assembly: GCA_022644695.1. Taxonomy (NCBI): domain Eukaryota; kingdom Viridiplantae; phylum Streptophyta; class Magnoliopsida; order Poales; family Poaceae; genus Cenchrus; species Cenchrus purpureus. The sequence goes on from CP053458.1 coordinate 50,696,234, forward strand.
GACATTACCCCGCCCTTTTCCGAGCAGCTCGTCCTCGAGCTGCAGCATGGGCACCTTGACAATGTCTCGACTCCACACAAACCTATGACCTAAAAATAAGCCTTTTACATCTCGGCTTATTTGATTATTCTTAATCTGAAATAGACTCGGACTTTTTATTGTGTGACTCCCTGACGGTAGGCACTATCCGCATGACGAAGTTGCATGTGTACGACCACCTGGATCCCATGGAGACCATCTGAACGAGAGGGGCGCAGGGGCACAGCCACCTGGAAGCAGTCGCAACGAAGACCGACGGAGACGTCCTCGTGGTGGTCGGAGACGGAAAGCTGAGGCTCTAGGCAGTGCGTCCCCACTGGTGACAAGGAGGAACACACCTCCCCTACCACCGTCCCCGCAGAGTTGGAGTACGCCGTCTGCGGGAAAAACACCATGCGCACCCTTGGACACAGCAGCGGATCGACACAATTGCTGGCAGCCATCGAGCGAGTCGAGGTCGCATCCCTCTGCATCAAAGGCGAAGGCGACCGCCGCCAAGGCTGCCTCCCGATCCCGCATCTGCCAGGCGCTGCTTTGTAGCCGTCATGGGAAGCTGCGCGCCGCCTCGCAGCCGCACGCGTCACACGGTTGTCTGCCGTGGTCACCGCCTTTGCGCAGTGACGAACAGCTTGAAGGAACTGCGACGGGGTGTGGGGCTGAATCAGCTGCAGATCGAGTAGCCGCCCCACCCGTCGGCGCGCGAGGAGGCCTCGCGTCGCAGCTTGTAGTCGCACCACCGCCGATGCCTGGCGCGCAAGCATCTGTTGTTGTGCCATCATGGTGTCCACCTTCACACGGCGAAGCACATCTTGAAGGAATTGCGACGGGGTGCGGGCCTGAATTTGCTGCAAATCGAGCACCCGCCGCACCCGCCGGCGGGCCAGGAGGCCGCGGGCTGCGCCTGCAGCCGTACCGCTGCGGACACCTGACAGGTAAGCCTCCTCTTCTTCGCCGTCTCTGTTGTGGCAGCCGTCCGCAGCGTGACCTCCTGCCGCATCCTCTCGATATTGGCCTCCATCCGGGAAAATATTTCCCCTAGCGTAGCTTACTGCGCGGTGGTGAACACCGGCGGAGCTGCGCAGAATTGGGTCGGTGGCGCTACGGGCAAGGGTGCCACGGGAGCTGTGGCGGCGTTGAACACCGGCGGAGCAGTGGAGAACAGGGCCGGCGCAACCCAGGGATGTTCGCCGAGTGGCATGGAGATGGGCATGGCGGCGTAGAATCCAGCCATGGTTTTTGATACCAAATTGTTATGAATTGCGATGCGAGTGGAAAGGAATTGCGGGGATTTGGGGATGATTTGTGGAGAATTAGGGTTGAGAGCTACAGTACTCGCAGTGCTACAGTACCCGGGGCACTGTTCATGCCTAGGGTTGTGGCGGCGGCTAGGGTTGGAGGGGCGCAGGGAACGCCGGCCGCGGGGCTCCGCCCATGGCCGGTAAGAGAGAAGGATTTTCCTTCTAATCTCTCGCTTGCTTTGATTGATACATCTCCCCTCCTTATAAAGAGAGGATTCCTTGACCCCTAAGTAAGGACTCGATCTTGTCCCTAAACCTAACCCTATTAGAATTAGAACCGGCCATTAGTCACCTGACACCTGACATTGGCGCGCAAGCATCTGCTGCTGCGCCGTCCTGGTGTCCACCTTCGCACGGCGAAGCACAGCTTGAAGGAATTGCGACGGGGTGCGGGCCTGAATCTACTACAAATCGAGCACCCGCCGCACCCACCGGCGTGCGGAGGCGCGGCTGCCGCTGCAGCCGCATCGCCCGCGGACACGGCGGGTAAGCCTCTTCTTCGCCGTCTTCTTTGTGGCAGCCGTCCGCAGTGTGACCTCCTGGATTACCTGCCGCATCCTCTCGATATTGGCCTCCATCCGGGAAAATATTTCCCCTAGCGTAGCATACTACGCGATGGTGAACACCGACGGAGCTGCGCAGAATTGGGTCGGTGGCGCTACGGGCAAGGGTGATACGGGAGCTGTGGCGGTGTTGAACACCGGCGGAGCAGCGGGGAACAGGGCCGGCGCAGCCCAGGGATGTTCGCCGAGCGGCATGGACATGGGCACGGTGGCGTAGAATCCAGCCATGGTCTCTGATACCAAATTGTTATGAATTGCGATGCGAGTGGAAAGGAATTGCGGGGATTTGGGGCTGATTTGTGGAGAATTAGGGTTGAGAGCAACAGTACCCGTGGGTACTGTTCACGTCTAGCGTTGTGGTGGCGGCTAGGGTTGGAGGGGCGAAGGGAACGCCGGCCGTGGGGCTTCGCCCACGGCCGATAAGAGAGAAGGGTTTTCCTTCTAATCTCTCGCTTGCTTTGATTGATACATCTCCCCTCCTTATAAAGAGAGGATTCCTTGACCCCTAAGTAAGGACTCGATCTTATCCCTAAACCTAACCCTAATAGGCCTATTAGACCCGACCATTAGTCACCGACACGACATTGGCGCGCAGCATCGCTGACGTCTGGTGTCACAGTCCACCACGGCGAAGAACAGCTTGAAGGAATTGCGATGGGGTGCGGGCCTGAATCTACTACAAATCGAGCACCTGCCGCACCCACCGGCGTGCGAGGCGGGCCGCTGCGCCGTACCGCCGCGGACACCGGCTGTGTAAGCCTCTTCTTCGCCGTCTTCGTTGTGGCAGCCGTCCGCAGTGTGACCTCCTGGATTACCTGCCGCATCCTCTCGATATTGGCCTCCATCCGGGAAAATATTTCTCCTAGCGTAGCATACTACGCGATGGTGAACACCGACGGAGCTGCGCAGAATTGGGTCGGTGGTGCTACGGGCAAGGGTGATACGGGAGCTGTGGCGGTGTTGAACACCGCGAGCAATGGGAACAGGGCCGGCGCAGCCCAGGGATGTTCGCCGAGCCGCATGGACATGGGCACGGTGGCGTAGAATCCAGCCATGGTCTCTGATACCAAATTGTTATGAATTGCGATGCGAGTGGAAAGGAATTGCGGGGATTTGGGGCTGATTTGTGGAGAATTAGGTTGAGAGCTAGCATCTGTGGGCACTGCTGCCTAGGGTTGTGGCGGCGGCTAGGGTTGGAGGGGCGTAGGGAACGCCGGGGCCGCCCACGGCCGATAAGAGAGAAGGGTTTTCCTTCTAATCTCTCGCTTGCTTTGATTGATACATCTCCCCTCCTTATAAAGAGAGGATTCCTTGACCCCTAAGTAAGGACTCGATCTTATCCCTAAACCTAACCCTAATAGGCCTGCCGAGCCGGCCTATTAGACCCGGCCCATTAGTCACCTGACACCTGACAATGAGAGATCATAAAGGAGTCAAATCTCCTATACCATTGCCTAGGAGATTATTTCAAGCCATAAAGAGATTTCTTCAATCTACAAACAAGGTTTTCTTTTCCAGGAACAACAAAACCTTCAGGTTGGTCCATATAAATGACTTCCCCATGCAAGAAAGCAGTTTTGACATCTAACTGCTCCAACTCATAATCATGCATAGCAACAATACTCAACAAAGTACGAATGGAACTATGCTTCACAACTGGGGAAAAACATCATTAAAGTCAATACCTGGAATTTGGCTATAGCCTTTACAACCAACCTTGCTTTATATCTTTCTTCCTTTCTCTTGAAAATCCATTTGCAACGAACGGCCTTTTTACCCTTGGGTAATTGCACTAAATCCCAAGTACCATTCTTTTCAAGAGACTTCATCTCATCATGCATAGCGGCCATCCAATTGTTGCCATCAACAGAAATAATAGCCTCAGAATAATTAGAAGGCTCAACACCTTCAATCTCTTCTGCAATACTTAAAGCATAAGCAACATTGCATTCTTCAATCAACCTTTTTCATGGCTTAGGTCCCCTTCTAGGCCTATCATTAGCAATTGAATGTTGTGGAGGCTGCACAACTAGAGAAGAATGCTCAACAATAGATGGATCATCAACAATTGGAGAATCATCAACAATAGGTGCATCTTAGACAGCAACATTATCATTATCTAGTGTACTATCAACATCAATAAAATGCTCCACCTGCACACTTAGAATTTTGCTGAACAGGAGCACTAGTAGAAGGGTTGTCAGGTAACATAGCAGATTCATTAAAGATAATATTCCTGCTAATCACAACCTTACAAGTTTGTGGATTCCACAATTTAAACTCTCAATTTACCATTATCAACGTGAGCATAAGCAGTACAACCAAAAACTCTCAATTGCGAATAATCAGCTGGAGAACCATACCATACCTCAGTTGGAGTTTTCTTATCTATAGCAATACTGGGTGAACGATTAATCAAATAGCAAGCAGTGGAAGCAACTTCAGCCCAAAAACACCTATTCAAACCAGAATTAGACAACATGCAACGGGCCTTAGAGATGATAGTCCTGTTCATATGCTCAGCTACACCATTCTGTTGGGGTGTATAAGGAACAATGTAGTGCCTAACAATGCCTTGACGGTAATATGACTTAAATTAACGAGAAATTCCATGACGAAGCTTTTTAACCTTCTTTTCAGTTTGGTTTTCAACCATAGTCTTCCACTCTTTAAATGCTGAAAATGCTTCTGATTTATCTTTCAAGAAATATGGCCATACCTTTCTAGAATAATCATCAATAATGGTCAACATATAACGAGCACCACCAAGAGAAGGCTTGAGATGGTCCCCATAAATCGAAATGCACATAATCAAGAATACCTTTACTTGAATGAGTAGCGGTATTAAACTTCACCCTCTTGTGTTTGCCAAATACACAATGCTCACAGAAATCTAACTTGCTGATGCTATGCCCATCGAGAAGTCCCTCTTACTCAAAGAGACCGCTAAGTCAAGGACCGAATCAAGCACCGAGAGGGGAGTGAATGGGAGCCGATAAAAATTCTTCTCGAAGGAGATGACTTCTCCAACAAGATGAACTCGGTCAGATATCCAAAATCACACGCTCCGCACACAACCTTCCGTTTGACAAAACCACGTAGCCACTGGAGTGATACTGGTCCTAGGAACAAATACTACCGCAGGCACAGCTTCTACACACACACGGCGTGAAACAACTCGTAAGCTGTGCACTGGAGGGGGTTAGATGCAGGGACGGTTAGACCGCCTCCACCTGGTAACCAAGAAATCCTCCGAAACACCTCTTCCGAGCTCCAAAACTCTCCACAGTTTCACCCACTAAATTCTCTGGTCAAAGCCAAGCTAGCTACCAGAAAATATTGGCGAAAATCAAAACTCCACCCAAGAGGCCTAGGGCGGTTAGACCGGCTCACGGGGGCGGTCTAACCTCCCCGTACTCCAGAACGAACTCAAGGCAAGAACTCCTAGCAACTGCGTCGAAACGAACCAAGATTTCACCTGAACGCTCCTCTGATCAAGGCGAACGAACTCACAGAGGAAAATCTAGCAAAACCCAAACTTTCACCTGGAAGGTCCAGGGCGGTTAGACCGCCCCCTATAGCGGTTAGACCGCCCCTCCCAGAAAACCTGGCCGCGGGTCAAACCTCAACTTCCCATCGCCCGATCTCCCGATTCACCCCACGGATTGCAGCGAAACTTCGGGGATACCTGGGTTACCTTCTGGGCAACCTCTCCACCAAAGAAATTGTCCCGAAACGCTCTCAATCAAAGGGAATCGCGGATCTTGGCCCTCTAGGTCATGAACTCGAGCAACTTGAAAAACCACCAAATCGAGGTCGATTCAAGGGAGTTCTTGGGGCAAAGTCACCAGCCAAAGAGGCACAAGGTCCTCATACGTGACACCCAACAAGAATCCCGCAAGAAATCACCCTCAAAACTCCGTCACGAAAATCACAAGAAAGAGCTCCGAAAATCACCAAAAAGACAAATGGGAGAGGCAACACAAGGCCTTGAGGAACCACGTCGAATCATCTATACATACCATGAAGGTTCATACAAGGTCTAGCTTGCCACCCGGTCATCCATCCCTCTCTCAAGATCTCACCGTGAAGCTCTCAAGCTAGTCCTAGAAATTCCTAAGGAAAATAGGAAGGGAAAATAGCAAAGGGAAATGAACTAGGGTTCCAAGAGTTGGCTGCCATCCCACAACTCAAGTGTTTATATGGGGGCAACCAAAAGACTAAACTACCCTTACTAGCAACTAGGGATACAAGCCCCTCAAGGGCAAATTTGGAAGTCTTCAGTTCAGCACCATCGGACGGATGCCCAGCGACCGCAAACTTGCTTAGCCTCGACGCAAGCCTTGCGATCCCGACGCGTGTCCTCCGCTCAAGTTTCTCGGTGGGTCGAACCGGGCGGCCGACCACTGGCGTTAGACCGCCTGTCGGTCCGACCGCCTCCTGGGCGGTTGAACCGGCCTGGGTGGCCGCACTCCCTCGTCGAGTCTTTGGCCTCGGTTTTGTGGCTCAACCGAGTAACCCAAAGGGTTTTCCGTGAACCACCGCAAACCCGCGAACTCGGTGTAGCCTCCGCCAATCACCACTCATGACTCGGCCCCACGCCGTCCGGCTCGACCTTGGTTTTGAGGCTCAACCAAGAAACCGCCCACGACTTCGCCTTGCTGTTCTTGCCACCATGCGGCCCGCTTGACCTCACGCCACCGTGTCCCTCGAACCAAGCCTACTTGTCTTCTCCACACCGAGGCCTACCCTAATGACCTTTCACGCTTGTTCTTCACCAACACCAACAAGCCGCCTGCACCTGCACCTGTAATACTTAGCCAAGAGTCACCCACACAACGTTGTCAATCACTCATCACACCAGGAAGCAACCATCCACCGGTCCTCGAACCACACAGGCTCTCACAAGCCAAGCTCACTCATATGCCCGAGACGCATATGCCAAAGATTACTAGCATCAGAAGTAGATAATAAATTAGAAATTACAGCAGCATCACCTGTAATTGTAGTACGTCGAAGACTGTACAAATTGGCAGATTTCAAATCACCCCTCATAACAATAAGAGAACCTTTTGACACTTTCAAAACTCCATCTCCACCGGAGTACTTGTACCCTTTGCCATCAAGAGTACTCAAAGAAATAAGATTCTTACTCATATCTGGAATATGCCTCACATCTGTCAAAGTTCTGATAATATCATCATGCATCTTAATCTGAACAGATCCAATGCCAATAATCTGATGTGCACTATCATCACCCATTTTAACAGAACCACCTTGGACAGAATCATAAGTGATGAACCAATCTCTATTAATGCGTATATGAAAGGAAGCAGCGGAATCAAGAATCCATTCATCACCATTATTTGCACATCCAGCAAAAGCAACAAGAACCTCGGAACGATCTGAACTACTATCGATGGCGACAATGTAAGCATTACCTTCATCAGATTTACTTTTCGGTCTATATGTGTCAGTTCTCTTTTCCTTGTTCTTCAATTTGTAACACTCAGAAATAAAATGAGTGTCCTTGTTGCAATATCTGCAAAATTTCTTATCATCCTTGCCTCTAGACTTTGAACGGCCCCTAAAGCCATTCGAGCTCTTACCTCTATAACCATCACATGATTTATTTTGTGTCCTGCCACGAACAGACAAAGCTTCTCCATTGGAAGCGGAACCTTCAGAAGACACCATTTGTTTCATCTTTTCCTTAGCTTGCAAAGCCTCATAAACTTCATCCATGGTTAGTGTATCATGACTATACAATATGGTATCTCTGAAGTTTGCAAATGAACTAGGCAGTGAGCACAAAAGAATAAGACCCAAATCCCCATCATCATATTTTACCTCCATAGACTTTAGGTCAACAACGATCTCCTTAAAGATCGAAAGATGGTCAAGCACAGAGCCACCTTCTTGCAACTTGTGCGTATATAACTTCATCTTCATATGCATCTTGCTTGTCAAATCTTTTGACATGCAAATTGACTCCAACTTGAGCTATAAAGTAGCAGCGGTTTTCTCCTGCAAAACCTCTTACAAAATATTGTTTGAAAGATGAAGATGAATATGAGACAAGGCCTTACGATCTTTCTTCTTCTCATCATCAGTCCAAGTCTTTGAATCCTTGTTCCCGAATTTATCAAGCACATCATCCAAATCAGCCTGCGCTAAAACAGCTCTCATCTTGACTTGCCATAGAGCGAACCTTGTATCTCGATCCAACAATGGAATATCATACTTCATAGTAGCCATTAGGAAGAAATAACCAGGAGAAAATAAACCTGTAGTTAATAATCTAGGTATGAAACTGTGTAACCCTAGCACAAAACCTGCAGCCTCGATCTTCTGGTAGCCTTTCCCGTGTGCGCGTAGCAAATCTCCTCAAATTTGATCACGGAGACAAAAAACAACGGAGCAGTACTCCACTCGATCCACGTGCACAACAGGAACTCCTTTTCTTGCCTTTGGATGCAGACGCAGCTGCCTTTTGTAGATGCAAATCAACACGGCGAATTCGACTCCGCTTCGGGCAGCAACTCCCCACGCGTGTCGATGGAACGGCCGACGTTTCATGCGTCGGACTCCGCCTCGTGGCCGAGGCAGCGTTGCGCCGGTGGATGACGCGCAACAGCAACTCGACGAATCGCAGGTTTCTGCGACGAAAACGGCGGCGGCGGCGACGAACAGGGTAGGAAACTTTTTTTTTCAATTGATTCTGGTACCAAGCTCTTGATACCACTTGTTAGTAATAATGCGAAAACAAGACACGATTATTACGTGAAAAACCCTTACGGGAAAAAATCACGGACGCCAATCGGCGATCTTCACTATGATGAGAGAGTTACAACGCAGGAAATACAATGAGCTCTCTTGCTCTTCCGGTGCGGCTTACAAGATGTATATATATGGTAGACTAAACAGACTGCAGTCAAATACGAAAACAAATCCGCTAAACACATAACCCGAACCGTGAGCCCTCCAGACATCCCACCAGACACACGTTAAGAATTCGGAGCATATCCAACACATAGGCCTCCGTTCCCTCCGAGGCGACTACCTCAGGTTCGTGGCCCTCCCTCACACCTGCTTCGGGGACCTCTACCTCTCCTTCCCGATGAAGGGCATTGGCTACCCGTTGTACCAATGGATCGATGCGCTCCCAAATCTCTCCAACCTCACCGTCCTCACCGTATGCAGCAATGTTCTCTGGGTTTGTGTCTGTCTTCACTCCATCAGATTCCATTTTTGGTTGTGCCATCACAATGCACCATCTGACAGAGTCTAATTTCTTGTTACTTTTGCTGGGGAAAAATCTGTAGATCGTGTCTGTCTTGCGTTCCAGGGAAAATCTCCAGCCCAAGTTGGCCAAGTTGAGCAACCTGCAAAATCTGAGAGAGCTGCAGCTGCTCATGTATGCAATGAGGACCGGCATGCTCTCCGACATTTATGGATTCCTCAGGATGTGCCGCTGTTCTCAGCTGAGGAAGCTCTTTGTTGAGGTCACTACTTGTTACACGCTTGTGAAATGCAGTAGTACTAGTAACTCTGTCGTCTTATTTGTGTTGTGTGCATATTCCCTTGTCCCTTCTATGTTTCTGACCGATTACATTGTGATTTGTGCTCTGAGCTCCCAAGATCCATAATGGATTCCTTCATGGATGCTGTCAGTGACTTGGCCGAGGAGCCCATGGATGTGTTCGAAAACCTTGTGATTGAAGGGATTAGGGGGGCTATGCTAGCACAAACAAAATTTTCCCCGCAAAACAGGAACTGCTGCTCTCAGAGATCACGGGATTACCACTAGACGCGCAGTTGCAGCGGAACCGTCTCGATGAAGACGAACGCGTCGAGGTAGCAGGTAGTGCAGTTGCTCACGTCCACCTTGTCCTTCACGTCCGGTTCGTCCTTGTGCTCCAAACGTAGCACCTCCAAGGTATCCACACGTACGGGAAAGGAACGCCGATCGTAGATGTACTAGCACCTCACGAACGATCACGAACTGGAGGATATAGATGGAGGAGGGGCTGCAGAAATCACTATTCACCCACGGTTACTGTTCACCGCGGGTTACTGTAGCGGCGCGGGCTACTGTAACGCCGCGGTTACTGTAGCAAATAGGTGATTAGGGTTTCCCTCCCTCCCCACCTTTGTATATATAGAGGTCACTAATGGGCCTTTCAACCTTTGCGGTCCATTAAGACTCTAGTACCCTAATGGATCAAATCCATCAAGCCCATTAGTGGATCAAATCCAATTGGCTCTAGGGCATATATCCAACAGTCTCCCACTTACACTAGAGACAATCACATATGCAAGCTTTCTAATGTTCCAAACTCCTTAAGTGTGTGACCCTATAGGTTCACGCACACATAGACATGGCCCGAGTACTCCTACTGGACCAATAGTTGATAGCCTCTAGCAAGACGTGTCAACTCCTATGCATACGTAAAGATCTTATCGCATTTAACCACATATCGTTTCATACATGCTATTCCCTTTGCCTCACGATATTTGGTCTAGCTCCAAGCTGACCTCTCTTTCTCGACACTGTGATTCAGATCCTTTAAAGGGGTTAACTCTTAACCCCAAAGACGGCCATGCATTTCTTGATCCGGCCACTCGAGGGGCCAGATATCTCTCTCAAGTAGAGAGGGCAAATTCCATCTTGATTGACCATGCCTCACAAAGATGCTTCCCGACAAACCCGAAAGCCACCTTTATAACTACCGATTCGGAGTAGCGGTTGATAGCCCCTAAGTAGGTCAATTCACATCTTGAGTACATGCGACAATCTCAAGTCTAAGGACATAGCGTATGCGTTGTGTAAACAGAGAACTATATAACAAAGTCTCAAATTGGGTCAGTCCAGCCCCATGTCATACATGTGCCCACATTATTAGTTATACATCTCCATGTTCATGACTTGTGAAACATAGTCATCAACTAATTCATGTGCTAGTCATTAACTCATACTAGGGACAACTTTTGAATAACCATACAAGTAAAAGAGTTTCACAAACAATTCACATAATTGCCAATCAAATACAAGTCGCCTTTCATGGATATTCAAATAAAAGAACAAAGTGTCATGGATATAATGAAATATAATCATCTCTATGATTCCTTATAAGACATATTTCTAACATTCTTCCACGTGCACTTGAGCTAATCTAGAATGTATCTAATACCCATAGCTCTTATGTGCCTCATGCTTAGGGTCAGGAAGGGGTTTTGTCAAAGGATCTCGCAACATTCAAATCCGTGTGTACTTTGCATATCTTGATATCACCTCGTCTAACGATCTCTCGTATCAGATGAAATTTCCGCAGTACATGTTTATTCTTTTGGTGGTTCCTTGGCTCCTTCGCTTGCGCAATAGCCCCATTGTTGTCACAATAAAGATCCAATGGGCTAGAGACACTAAACACACCAAGTTCGAAAGGAACTTCCTTATCCAAACACCCTCCTTTGCGACTTCCGGCCGCGATGTATTCTTGTAGAATCGACCACCGCCTCCTGCTTGGAACTCTTCCGACTCACACTCCACCGTTTATCGTAAATCGTATCCTGATTGCGACTTTGAATCGCCTTGGTCAGTTTGAAACTAGCATCGGTGTAACCCGTTACAACGAGCTCCTCCTCACCACCATAGACTAGGAACATGCCTTTAGTCCTTCTTAAGTACTTAAAACATTTTTAATCGCTGTCGATGACCCTCACCGGATCAGATTGGTATCTGCTTGTAACACGTGTGCATACGAAATATCTGGACGTGTACATATCATTGCATACATAATAGATCCGATGGCCGAAGCATACGGTATTCTACTCATGCGTTCCCGCTCATCAGTTGTCGAAGGACACTGAGTCTTGCTAAGATGTATGCCATGTGACATAGGCAAGAACCCTTTCTTCGCCTCTTCCATGTTGAACCTTTTCAACACTTTATCAATGTAAGTGTCTTGGCTTAATCCTATAAGCCTTTTGATCTATCTCTATAGATTTTGATGCCCAAAATGTATCGCCTCACCTAAGTCCTTCATCGAAAAACTATTTTTCAATGAGGTCTTAGCGGCCTCAAGCATAGGAATGTCATTTCCAATCAGCAATATGTCATCCACATACAAGATTAGAAATACTACGAGCTCCCACTTGCCTTCTTGTAAACACAAGGCTCTTCTTCACTCAAATGAAGCCAAACCCTTTGACCACTTCATCAAAGCGAAGGTTCCAACTCCGAGATGCCTTCAATCCATAAATGGACTTTTGAAGTTTGCACACCTTTCTAGCATTGGTTGGATCAACAAATTCCTCGGGTTGTGTCATATACACATCCTCAGTCAGATTTCCATTTAGGAAAGCTGTTTTGACATCCATCTGCCATATCTCATAATCGAAATATGCAGCTATAGCTAGAATGATCCGAATAGATTTAAGCATCGCACGGTGAGAATGTCTCGTCGTAGTCTACTCCTTGAACTTGTCGAAAACCTTTTGCAACAAGTCGAGCTTTATGGATGTGAACATTTCTATCCATGTCTCTCTTCTTCTTATAGATCCATTTGCACTCTTTGGGTTTAACACCATCTAGCGGGTCAACCAAGTTCCAAACTTGATTGTCATCCATGGAATCTATTTCGGATCTCATGGCACTTTGCCATTTCTCGAATCTGGTCCATCATTGCTTCCGCATATGTCATAGGTTCATCATTGTCTAACAATAATATGTCGCGCTCTCCCGTGATCATGAGATTGAGCTTATCAGTTGCACGACGTGCCCTTTCAGACCTTCGTGGTTGTGGTGGTGCTTCTCTTGCCACGGGCATCTCAACTCGTTCGACTACATTAGCATCACTTATGAAATCTTGGGCTCATCTTGAACTTCTTCAAGATACACCTTCATCTACATTTTCTCTTTTAAGAAACTCTTTCTCTAAGAAAACACCGTTCCGGGCGACAAACACTTTGCCTTCTGACCGGTTGTAGAAATAATATCCCAAGGTTTCCTTTGGATATCCACGAATATGCACTTGTCCGATTTAGGTATTAATTTATCGATTGAAGTTTCTTCACATAAACCTCACAACCCCAAATTTTCAAAAGACAAACGGAGTCTTACCACCACATCTCATATGGTGTCTTAACTACGGACTTAGAAGGTACCCTATTTAAAGTGAAAGCTGCGGTTTCTAGAGCATAACCCCAAAATGATAATGGTAGGTCCGATGCCTCATCATTGATCGGACCATGTCCAACAAGGTTCGATTACCGGATACACCGTTTCTTTGAGGTGTTCGGTGGCGTAAGTTGTGGAACAATTCGCAACTCTTTAGATGATCATAAACTCATGGCTCAAATACTCACCTCCACGATCGATCGCAAGGTCTTGATTTTCTTGCTACGTTGATTTTCTACTTCACTCGAAATTCTTTGAACTTTTCAAAAGTTTCAGACTTGTGCTTCATTAAATAGACATAACCATATCTACTTAAATCATCAGTGAACGTTATGAAGTATTGGTATCCACCTCTAGTCGTCGTGACTCATTGGTCCGCACACATCCGTATGTATGAGTTCCAAGAAGTTCGAGGCTCTCTCAGAAAACCCAGAAAGGCATCTTGGTCATCTTGCCTAGCAAACAAGCTTCACATGTCTCGTAGGATTCAAAATCAAACGAAGTTAAAAGTCCATCGTTATGGAGCTTCTTCATGCGCTTTTCACTGATGTGACCCAAACGACAATGCCATATGTAGGTAGGACTCAAATCATTAGGTCGAGACCTTTTAGCACTTATGTTACGGATAGGTGAATCATCAAGATTTAAAACAAATAAGCCATTCACAATGGATGCACAAGCCACAAACATATTATCCTTAGAGATCACACAACCATTGTTTTCACTGCAAATGAATAACCATCCTTCATCAAACATGAAGGGGATAAAATGTTTCGACTCAAACTAGGAACAAAATAACAATTATTCAACTCGTAATAAATCCCGATGGGAGGTGGAGTTGCATCGTCCGACGGTCAACACAAAGAACTCTTGCATTATTGCCCACGCGAAATCAACTTCTCATCTTTCACGCTTCTACTTCTTATTATTCACGTGTCGAATTGCAAATGTGAGCAACCGATCCGGTATCAAATACCCAAGAATTAATAATGATCAGCGAGGAAAATATGATCCAGAACGTAAACATGAAGTGTACTCGGTGGAAGTACCCTTACTTCCTTATTCTTCAAAGAAGCTAGGTACATTTCTTTTCCAATGACCAATTTCCTTACAATGAAAACACTCAAGATTGGCGGTGGACTAGCCTTGGGTGCCCGGTTTGGCATGGGGATCTTATCCTTGGCCTTGCCTTTCTTCTTCCAAGATTTACCCTTCCTTTTAAAGGTCGGCTTATTTTGGATCGCCATCACATGATCGCCGCCACTTTCTTGATGTCACTCTCTGCTGTCTTTAGCATACCACATAGTTCATTCAAGCCCTTCTCCGCCCCATGCATATGGTAGTTCGAGATGAAGTTCCCATAGCTAGGCGGAAGAGACGTGAGAATGAAGTCAGTGGACAACTCCTTGCCCAGTGGGAAGCCTAGCTTCTCCAACCTCTGAACGTAACCAACCATTTTGATTACATGTGGTCCCTCGGGCCAATTTGCACTCCACAAAGGCTTTAGAGACATTGAACCTTTCAGTCCTAGCCTGTGTGGCGAACATATCATTGAGTGCCACGACCATATCGTGCACATGGACTGACTCAAACTGCATTTGCAAGTCAGGTTCCATACACGCAAGCATAAGGCAGCCCACTTCAAGATCGACATCCCATGCCTTCTTGTAAGCATTCCTTTCAGCGAGTGTTGCATTTTCATCAGGCTCCTCGGGTAAAGGGGTGTCTAGAACCTCTTCCTTTTTCTCAGCCTTGAGAATAATTCTAAGGTTACGGATCCAATCCGTATAGTTCGTTCCATTCAACTTGTCCTTCTCAAGGATTGCATAAAGAAAATTCCTTACTAGGTGCCATCTACAACAAAATAATAAATGCAAAATACTAAGACAAAATATCCATGACTGAGTAAAATAAAAGAATTTACTCCCACTAAAATCAATATCCCCACATTGATACTTAGTGATTCAGAATCCACAACTAACAAGTCTACTAGTGAGCTTTTGCGTCACCGCTAGTAAACAAGGTAGATCGGTAAGCAACTCTTTGCTAATCATATCACATATGACTCCTGTTGTTGGGTGACATCTCTATGTCTAGGCTCCCAACCTTTATGCCCCAAAGTCCTTAACCGTTAAGATGACTTTGATAAGCAAACCAACACTTATGCGTGTAAGTATCCGATACAAACCCTCTAGTCAAGGAAAACTAGTGGCACCTAATTTCATAGACCCACCACTAATTGTACGAGACGCGTGGACGGTGGCAAGTGTTGGGAGGGCATGTTAACTTAAAATTCCAAAGGGATCGTTCTACTCGTAACATCACACGCAAGAAAAATAACATTGTCGCATGTAAAAGTAGAACGGTAAGAACGACATTCACACAGTTGTAACACGGTATGGCCTATTGTCACATGGTGATCTCCATCTCCATTGACTTGTACATCATGTTGATCTCCATCTCCATGATCTATCTAACGCGTGCTAGTAATGAAAGTTACACAATCGCCAGACAGATCATCACAAATTGGTACGCAGACCATTACATTAATTTTGACAATACATGTGGCTCCAGCCAGATACAGACGCTGTGACACGCAGGTCACGAAAAAATTACACACATGCATCACATACACATATAGGCCATACCGATCACAAAAACTGCAAAACAGATTATCGCAATTCCGACGTCCAAACTTAAAACGCCCGAAAACCCATCTTGCAAGCCGAATTTGGCAAAACTAATTTCGCCGAGACCAGCAAAGCTGGTTTATCACATGTGTAAAATTTTCTGTAGATCAATTTTCGTATAGAAAACGTCTTCATCCGAGTTAACCACGAAAAGTTATGACTGTTTTACCGAACAACATGTTTTCTGATTTTACCGGGCCGGTAGCAGATCCAATCTGCCGCCGCCACGCATCCCATGCGCCTGGCACTTGACCTAGCTTCGATTCGACCAATCCAATTGATCTCCTTCTCGTTGTGGCTGGGTTTACGTGTATCACTTAACTCCGATGGCGGAATTCCGACCGGTAGGAGTAATTCGTTACACGACCATCACGGCAAGAACACAGCCGATCAAAACTTTGATCTACATCGCATATCTCCATATGCACACATCTCGAATCTAAAACTTAGCAGCTACGGCTCGGTACCGAAGGGATACGGGGGCTACGCTAGCACAAACAAAATTTTCCCCGCAAAACAGGAACTGCTGCTGTCAGAGATCACGGGATTACCACTAGACGCGCAGTTGCAGCGGAACCGTCTCGATGAAGACGAACGCGGCGTCGTAGCGAGCAGTGTTGCTCACGTCCACCTTGTCCTTCACGTCCGGTTCGTCCTTGTGCTCCAAACGTAGCACCTCCAAAGTATCCACACGTACGGGGAAGGAACGCCGATCGTAGATGTACTAGCACCTCACGAACGATCACGAACTGGAAGATATAGATGGAGGAGGGGCTGCAGAAATCACTATTCACCCACGGTTAATGTTCACCGCGGGTTACTGTAGCGGTGCGGGATGCTGTAGCGCCGCGGTTACTGTAGCAAATAGGTGATTAGGGTTCCCTCTCTCCCCACCTTTTATATATATAGAGGTCACTAATGGGCCTTTCAACCTTTGCGGCCCATTAAGATTCTAGTACCCTAATGGATCAAATCCATCAAGCTCATTAGTGAATCAAATCCAATTGGCTCTAGGGCATATATCCAACAGTGATGGTAAAGATAACCAACTTCAAGTGGCAGTGCAATGAGATCGAGCTGGTGCACTTTTTATTCAGGAAGGCCAGCTCCCTCCAGAAGCTGATACTAGTTACTCCCCCGGGGACACGTGCAGCAAGGGATCAGTCAGGTAAACCCATTTTCCAAGATGCAAAGCTGCTGCATATGGAAAAAGCTCCGCCAAATGCCGAGGTAGTAATGCTCAGTGCGTGTTGTGGTGCTAAAACCAAGCCATTTCATCGAGATGCCTTTCTGCAGAATTAGTTTTCAGTCAGCAATTGAGTTTTGGTTCTATGTCTGAGATACTGATTAGTTGGGATGTTAGACATATACTACTGCACAAGCTTAATCGGGAATGTGTGTGGATATAAATGCTGGGTCTGCTTTCTGTAATTTCCTCCCTTGGTGTTGTACTGTAGCAAAGCTATCCATTGCATATAAATGACAATTTCATATGGCGATGCCACTATCTGCCTCTCTTTTCTTTTCTTAACAAAGAGTATCTGCCGTGTAACCATTTGCTTGTGCTATTTATGTGTTTGTTATGTTTGTGAATCATCATATTATTGGGGTGAGGTACTACATGTCTGAGATACTAATGAACATCATCATATAAATTTGTATTAATAAAGGGTTGATGGTTAATGCAAAAATATCAGATTCAAGCTCCCTAAGAACTGAATTTGAATTTTGCATTGGTTAACTAAATTGTTTGGTTGTAAAATATTTAAACTTTGAGTGTTGCAGTACCAGATGTAGATGATTGTGTAACTTAGGAGCGAGGATTACCCTTTTTTCCCCTCTCAATCTGAAAACAACATATGAGGTTGTATTCTCGGAATACATTGTTTGATACAGTTGCCATGTTGAGATGTATGACATGTGACATGCTGTTAAGCATACATCAGTGCATAAAACTACTGGCAGTGTATATTGGACAGGAAACAAACCTGGAAGATCAAATTTCTTCATCTGATGTTCCCTTTCAGTAGTACAGCTGAAAGTTGCGGTTTAGCACGTTTTTCGCATCCTCTAACTGGATATCAAATATTCATATACCATAGCACTTCTGAAAGAACTCTCATTGACTTTGTTTATCTGTTACTTATGTAGCTGCCTTACCAAACGGTGAATTTCTTCCAGGAACCAGTGTTTAGAAATACTAGAACAATCCGGCGCGCGATGCACGCCCTATCGAGAGTGCACTCCATCAAAATACAGAAAAATAGCCACATTATTTTATCACTGAACAATAATTATGTTATTTTATCACAGAACAATGACTGTTTCTTTAGCCTAGTCGCTAACAAAAATATTGTAAAGAATAGCTGAGAGAACAGATGGCACTGACTACATGAAAGTCTCAAAAATCAAAATTAACCTCAGATATAAATTATTAAGAGATCAAGAAGACTCCAGCAGCAGCGCATCATTTATTGATGCAACATTTGTGTTTGAGCTATCTGTTGCAGCCTTGTCAGCCGTGACCTCATGAAGCGAGTGTATCTCAGATAGAGAGCATAACGTCTGCAATTACTTCCTCCTCCTCTACAAAGAACTGCGAAACAAGAATGTGGATCTCACTTTCAATTCTCAGCCTTCGTCACGAAAAGTGATCAAATAGTTGCAGCAGAAAAAAAATACAGTGGAAAGATCTTACGGTGGAAAGATCTGCAATTTGATATAACAACAAAAAACCCATTAGATGGCTGGTATAGTTTACCACTATCATAAAAATAAGCATTTGACAGTTCAGAAAAATTGTTCTAGTAACATTTTTATGATAAGTTGTGTAATAACATCTCTGGAAAAAGTGATAAAGAAGCTTAATTTCAGCTCCAACTTCCTATCCTATGACCATATATGCAGACCTTTAATTTCTACTATATTTTCCATCTTTTGGTTTTGGCTCAGCAAAGCGCATAGACATGCATATTCATGAGATTGAAATAACAACAGTATTACTTTCTTTTTTTTCGGATAATAGTATTGCTTTCTTGAAAAAGAGACATGATTCAAGTGTATAGAGCAAACTTGCAAATTGTAAAAGAGGCATTATAAGTTAAGAAAAAAAAGGCATTCTCTGGGTAGATAGATGAGTATGTTGCATTGCATGACTGGACGGGAATGAGGTCAGCATACCTCAAAAGATGAATTCAATTCATGGTAGAAGTGACGGAGCAACAAATTTATTTGAAATTGGTAGTGAAAAGGTTAGAATGATTCTGAAGTCAGATTTTTTTTGTGAGGTACTAAGTCAGATTTGGATTTTTTTTTGTCTCATTTCAGTTAACGCAGCAAGTAAACCACACTTGAAGTCATCATCTGCATTTAGATAGCTTATATATGGAAATGAAATCAGCTTGAAGAAAGAAAGGACAACAAAAGCAAGAAGTTTCGGCAACAGTTACAACATGCCATCATAGTAAGCTCTCAAGGTTGCATTATGTGCTTGACAAGGAAGAAAGACTTAGAACCCAGTATTCAGAAGTAAGTATAGTGACCAAGACAATCCTAATCCGAACACTGGTATATCAGAGTAAGTGTTAGAATTATCCACAAAGTACTCAGATTCATATGTTTAGAATTATATATCCACAAAGTACTCAGAGTAAGTGGGGACATTATTTCGTTGAGGAGCATTAGTAGGTGTGATGTTGTCAACTAATTGTTATGAGGAATCTGGGATACCAGTGTTGACACCGTTTTTTGGAAAAAAAACAGGCCTAAAGGGATGAGAAGGAGCAGCCGATGAAGAGGCAGTACAATCGGCCGATTAAAGAGAGAGAAGGGTGGTCAACAGGACTCGCCGATGGTCAAAGGAGTTCAACTCTATCGATGAGGTGGCGGGTCAAACCAATCGGCCGATGGTCAACCGGAGGATCGGCCGATGGAAAGAGAAGAAGGCGAAAATCAAGAGGATACGCCAAAAGGAAAAGCACGGCGGAGGCGGGTCAATCCACGATTGACAACGGGTCAAGAGTCAGTTTTAGGTAGTTTTGACTCCTGCGAGAGTCTTTTTCTATTTTTAGTAGTGTTCGTTTTCTTTAGATGCAAGTAAACAGTGCCGTAATCGGCTAGGAGTCGGGTTGTCCTCAGGACATAAATAGCGACCCTGCGTGGTTGGAAAAAAATGTACACACCAATATCAAACAAACCGCCTCCGGGCAAACCCTTTACAATTTACAGCATCTACTTTACAGCATCTACTTTTCCGGCGACTTCGCCATTGCGTTTTTTCTCTTTTCTACAATGCCATCCTTCAAGTTTGTCGGGCTGCATCGATCGATCTCCGGCAAGCTTATGAGTACCGTTTTACCGAATAAGCCTAGGCTTTAACCTCCGGGCACATCATTGAGGTTTCGTCTAGTTCTTTATTCACCCCTTTATCGATATTAGCTAGATCTGCAAGTTTTCGTACCAATTCTTATGGTTTTAGCTATTATCACCAATTTATCCAGCTCGATCTAGGTCACGTCGGCTTCTAACACTATAGCCGATTCCGACCTACTCGAGTTGCTGACGTCACGATCGGCCGATTCCATCCGATCTCTTATCCACACCCTCGCACCTCGGTCGCTCTCGAGCCGGCCGATCCCGCTTTTACTCGTGTGGCGATTGGTACGTACACGTGTCGCTAAAAGGCCATCGATTCTCTAGCTGATCCCTAATATTTTTCATTATCAATCAACCGGTCAGATTGGGCGCCTCGCTTCTGGAGAGTCACGTGTGTCGCGCGCGGAGGTGATATCCTATTTTCGCGTCAACACACTTTTGACACGCCCAGTGGGACCCGAAAAAGTCAACAATGTCGAAGAATTTGAAGAATAATAATGAAGTTGATCAGGGCAACATTCAGACAGTCTCCAAAGATCGGCTGAAGGATGCAGACAAGGCCGAGTTCGAAGCTCACATGAAGCGATTTGAAGAATTGTGTTTGGCTTCATATGGTCAAACTAAGAGTGGGGTCTACAAGAAGAATCCTCTTCCAATGCCCCAGCAGATCACCTTCTCATCTGATCCTCAAGGACTTCAAGACATGATGAACAAGGCTATGCATCAGACGATGATTGATCAATCTAAAGTCCTTGCCAATACTATCCAGAATTGTCTGACTGAGACGCTCAAGAAGGGAGCAGAAGGGGGATACGTGGGACCTGCATACTTCCAACCAAATCGAACTCCTCCAGTGTTCCCAAAAGACCAATCGGCTCCCCTGCCGATTGATGATCCAACAATAGGGGTTACATCATCTCCACAGATCAATGCAACCGATCCTAGTCCTTCATCGGCTGCCCAGCCGATTCAGAATCAGAATATTGGAAGTATGTCTAAAAGCCCTGCTGTTACGGTGCCAATTGTTCCAACATACTCAGACGCTTCTGATCAGCAGCAAAGATCCCAAGAGACATCAGGATGGAAGATTTGTAGAGCGGAGCCTCCCTCATGATCACTTTGAAGCTAATATCTCAAGCTTTTTCGAATCTCACCCTGAAGAAATTCCAGAAGTGAAATACCCAGAGTCTTATCAAGCTATGTTCGGGGGTACTCCAGGGACTATGCATATGACCAAAGAAGGAGTGGAGTTTGTTTACTTCAATCATGGGAACAAGAATTTTGAAAGAGTTAAGATCAGTCCAGCTCATGCTCACATGGTCATACCAATGGAAAGAAAAGCTCCCGTTCCACCTCAGAGATCGGTTCCTCAACCAACTTTGGGGATGCCTATACAAACTACTCCATTGCAATAGCCACTATCAACGCAGCCTGTCTTAACCCCAGCTAATGCAGTTGCTCACACGAGATCGTCGCGATGACCGATCGACGAGGAACCAACAAGACACAAGCACAGAACAAGCGGATCCTACACAAGAGGTGCAGATGCTCCTAAATCAATTAGCTGTCTCAGGCCAGTTGAACTTGCATCAGCCAGTTCCATCGGCTTGTCAGCCGATCGGACAGATTCCGCCTGTAACAAGTCAATCGAATACACAAGGTACTTCTGGAGTAAGGACATCAATGGCACCAAATCCACAGCCAAGAACCTCAGAAGATCAACCTCCAGAGACTTCATCAGCTAAGATACAAGCAATTGAACAGATATATGCTGAAATGAAGTCTCATATGAAGCAAGAATTGATTGACCATTTTTCAGAGATGCTGCAGAAACAATATGGGATGAAACCTAAGCAGCAATCCTGCGTGTACAGGACACCGTATCCATCTGGCTACGATCAGATACCTTTCTCTCCAAGATTCAAAGTGCCAGACTTCACTAAGTTCTCCGGGCAAGACGATACATCCACAATGGAGCATATTACTCGATTCATCATACAGTGTGGAGAAGCAGGGAATGTTGATGCACTCAGGATACAGTTGTTCTCTTCATCTCTCTCAGGGCCAGCCTTTTCGTGGTTCACTTCGCTTCCAGCCAACTCCATTATCAAATGGTCTGATCTGGAGCAACAGTTCCACAATTATTTCTTCTCTGGTATTCATGAGATGAAGATTACTGATCTGACCAGACTCAAACAAAGGAACGATGAAACTGTTGCTAGATTCGTTCAGAGGTTCAGGGAGGTTAGAAATAAATGCTATAGTCTGAATCTGGGAGACAAGCAACTGGCTGAATTAGCATTCCAAGGGCTCTTGCTGACCTCGAGGGAGAAATACGCATCACATGACTTCGAGAGTCTCAGCCAGCTGGTCAGTCGAATGAGTCAAGATCTTACGAGCCTAGGAAGAACTTCCAAAAGAAAGTGTCTTATGTGGTTTACTCTGACTCAGAAGATGAAGATAACATGATAGGGCTCGCAGAGTGGGTCAAGGGCAAGAAGACAGTATCCTGCCCCTTTGGTAAGAAGGAACCAGAAAAATTCGGCTTTGACATCACTAAAGCCGATAAGATATTTGATCTGTTGCTTCAGCAAGGGCAGATCAAACTCTCCCAATTCCATACCATACCATCTGCAGAGGAGCTCAAAAGGATGAAGTATTGCAAGTGGTACAATGCAACGTCTCACGACACCAATGATTACAAGATCTTCAGACAACAGATTCAATCAACTATTGAGCAAGGGAAACTCAAGTTTGAAACCCCTACCAAAGTTGAAAAGCCGATGAAGATTGATCAGCACCCCTTTCCAACTAATACAGTTGAGGTGTCTAGTAAAGACACATCACGTGTTAAGCTGCTGACATCGGAATCAGCTCAAAATAAAGGAGCTGTTGATCCCAAAGTACAAGCAACCACTGCCAATGTTAAAGGAAAAGGGTTGCTGCTTGAAGAAGAAGACCTGAAGCCACACCAGCCTGTCACGTCCCAAATGCTAATCAAGAAGTTTCAGCGACGACAAGAGAAAGCAAAAGGAAGAGAGGAGTGGGCACGATGCAACGAAGGGCATTGGAGATGTCCGTTCTTCAAGTACTGTTGGAAAGAAGGAATCAAGCTGTCGACGGTGGAAAATTGTCCAGAGTGCAACGGGGCTTACAACAACAGCAACTCATCTAAGAGGATTTGCTTTGACGACAGAAGACCTGCACCTGGGGATCACCGTGAATTCAGCAATCAACGGGTCTCAGTCCACGATCAGCTAGGGGGCAAGGCCAGTGTCCACGATCAGCTGGGGGGGCAAGGCCAGTGTTCATGATCGACTGGGAGGCCGAGTCAATGAAAAGTCAAACAATCGGCTGGAAGAGATGGCGATTCTACGGTCCCACGATGAAGATATCATGTCGAGCTCCGAACGTTGATGCACTCTACAACTGGATGAGGAGTCAAGCCGATCATACAAGAAGCCTAATCCACAATGGTGTCCAGATGGCTTGACTAAGTCCCGAAAGGAGAGTCCCGCCTCGCCGGCTAGAAACGCAAGAAGAAGAAGAAAGACGCGTGCTGGACAAGAAGAAAGTTGGATCCAAAGTATGGCGCCCTAAACCCAAGGTCGATGGTGGGAAGGATGATAAACCACAAGCTGATATTAACATGGTTATCATTCTTCCAAAAGAGTTCATGGCCCCAGTTGATTCTGATGTGTCCGATGAAGAATTCGGGATGGCTCAGTTAACACTGAAACCTACACAAGCTATCTTTGAGAAACCAGATGATGAAAAGAGACAGCACTCTACAAACACTTGAAGGCATTGTTTCTTAAAGGTTTTGTCAATGGGAAACCAGTCACCAGGATGCTAGTAGATGGAGGAGCGGCAGTCAATCTGATGCCATATACCATACTGCTCAAGATTGGGAAGTCTGATGAAGATTTAACTCAAACCGACATGATGTTGGTGGACTTCGAAGGCAACGTCTCTCCGGCTCAAGGTGCAATCTGCGTGGAGCTCACCATCGGCAGTAAGACCCTTCCAACCGCTTTCTTTGTCATTAAAGGGAGGGGATCTTATAATTCTTCTTTGGGTCGGGATTGGATACATGCCAATTGTTGCATACCATCTACAATGCATCAATGCATCATCCAATGGATCGGAGATTCAGTGGAGATGGTCAAGGGAGAAACCTCCTTGACAGTAGCAGCTACAGAAGCACAAGGGTGGACTTATGATCGAGTGAGCTGCATATCTGGAAAAGCATGGGATACCAAGTATCTCAAAGTGTCTGATTTTGGACTAAAGCCGGTTCAAGCAGTCGGCTCTGATGACAAGATTTAATGGATCAGTTCATTGAAGATGAAGGGAAGCTTGGGCACGGGTTTACATCGGCTGACGAATTAGAAAAGATAGATCTTGGAGATGGAAGCAAACCAAGGCCGACTTACATAAGTGCCAAGCTAGATGCAGAATACAAGAAGGAGCTGATTGCATTATTAAAAGAGTTCAAAGATTGTTTCGCCTGGGAATATTATGAGATGCTTGGTTTAGACCGATCCATTGTTGAACATCGGTTACCTATCAAACCTGGGTTTCGACTGTTCCAGCAACATCCTAGGCAATGTAATCCAAAGATTTATCCTGATATAAATGCCAAGATAACAAGGTTACTCGAAGCTAGTTTTATTCGGTAATGTCGATATGCCGAGTGGATCTCTAATATAGTCCCTGTCTACAAGAAGAATGGCAAACTACGCGTGTGCATTGATTTTAGGGACTTGAACAAAGCAACGTCGATGGATGGATATCTGATGCCAGTAGCTGATGCATTGGTCAAGTCGCCGCAGGACACAAAGTCATCAGCTTCATGGACGGTAATGCTGGGTACAACCAAATATTCATGGCTATAGAAGATATTGCAAACGCTTTCGGTGCCCCGTCATGTTGGTTTATACGAGTGGATCGTCATGACTTTTGGGACTAAAGAACGCCGGTGCCATATAGAGGGCCATGAATTACATATTCCATGAACTCATCGGCAAGATAGTGAGATCTACATTGATGATGTGGTTGTCAAGTCAAAGAGTTACAAAGAGCATCTGGCCGAACTACGAAAAACACTGGAGTGCACAAGAAAGCATGGTTTAAAGATGAATCCCAACAAATGTGCTTTGTGTTTCAGTCAATTCTGGGTTTCTTAATACATGGAAGAGGAATTGAAGTTGGTCAGAAGTCAATCAGCGCAATTGACAAAATAGAGGCACCATCAAACAAAAAAGAGCTTCAGTCGTTAATCGGCAAGATCAATTTTATCAGAAGATTCATATCAAACCTGTCTGAAAGGATTCAGCCGTTCACACCTCTATTGAAGCTCAAGGCCGATCAGAAATTTATATGGGGAGAAGAACAATAGAAGGCTTTAGACAACATCAAGCAGTACTTGAAATCTCCTCCTGCTTAATGCCCCTCAAGATAAAAAGCCGTTCAAATTATATTTATCGGCTAATGAGCGGCTATTGGATCGGCCCTTGTACAAGAGTTTGAAGGAAAAGCAAGTATATATTTTAAGTAGAAGGCTCTTGGATGGAAAAAGATATTCGGTGGAAAGAGATTGTGCTTGTGCTTATATTTCTCATGCACAAAATTGAGGCCTTACCTATTATTAATGCTGAATGCATCGTGGTTTGCAAAGATGATGTGGTCAAGTATATGCTGTCATTACCAATCTTGAAGGGCAGGATCGGAAAGTGGATCTTAGCTTTGTCAGAATTTGACTTGACCTATCAATCGGCCAAAGCAATCAAAGGGCAAGTGATAGCCGATCTGGTAACTCAGCATTGTGGGACTGAAGATTGCGGTTATAGAACCTATTCCATGGACTATGTTCTTTGATGGATCATCGTGTGGAGTAGGAGCTGGGATTGGAATCGTCCTCATCTCACCCCAAGGAGCAAATTATGAGTTTTCCATCCCAATTGAGAAGACTTCAACAAATAATCGGCGAGTACCGAGGCGGTGTTAAAAGGGATAAAGCTATTGCGAGAAGTTAAAGCTGAAGTTGTTGAGATATTTGGAGATTCTCAACTCATGATAAATCAATTGGCAGGGGAATATGAATGCAAAGATCACATATTAAGAATCTATCATGAAGAATGTCTTCAGCTACTTAGAGAGTTCAAGATAGTAAAACTCGAACATATCCCTAAGTGTCACAACAGTGAAGCTAATCGGCTGGCTCAAGGGGCGTCAGGATATCGACCGATTTTAGCTGTAGAGTTACCAGCCGACGATTGGAGGAAGGAGATAATGGATTATCTGAAAGATCCATCCAAGAATGTTGACAAGCAATTGAGGTACAAGGCCATTAAATACGTTCTATTAGAAGATGAGTTATACTATCGTACTATCGACGGGGTTCTGCTCAAAATGTCTTGGTGAAGAGGAGGCTAAAACTTTGATGGGAGAAATTCATAAGGGAGTCTGTGGAGCCAATCAATCGGCATTCAAGATGAAGTGGATGATCAGAAATAACAACTATTATTGGCCAACGATACTGGAGGATTGTTTCAAATACTACAAAGGATGCTAGGAGTGTCAGAAGTTTGGAAGCATTCAAAGAGTTGCAGCATCAGCAATGAACCCAATAATCAAGCCATGGCCGTTCAGAGGTTGGGCAATTGAGCTGATCGGACAAATATATCCACCATCGAGCAAAGGTCATAAATTGCATCTTGGTGGCTACAGATTACTTCATAAAGTGGGTTGAAGCCATCCCAATCAAGACTGTGACATCAGGCAATATGATTGATTTTGTTAAAGAACATATTGTCTATCGGTTTGGTATACCTCGAGACCATCACGACCGATCAAGAGTCAATTCACTTAAGGGAATTTGAGGAATACACAAACTCCTTGAACTCAAGCTCATCTCCCTACTATGCTCAAGCAAATGGGCCGAGCGAGCGGCAAACAAAGGCATCATCAAGTTGATCAAGCGTAAGATCGATGAAAATCCCAAGCGATGGCATACGTCCTTAATGAAGCACTATGGGCGCATACGGATGGCATGCCATGGGGCAACCAAAGTATCACCATATCAATTGGTGTATGGTCATGATCTTTGTATTACCTTGGGAATTAAAGCGGATCGAGAAGGACTTCTTTACAAGATCGCTATCGGTGATGATTATTCAACCATGATGAAAGAAGAATTAGAAGATCTTCTTTGGTAATGGTGAGAGCTTTGGAGAATATTGAAAAGAATAAAAAGGAGAATAGCCGGATGGTATGATAAGAAAGTCAAAGTTAAAGTTTGCGAAGGAGATCTGGTTTGGAAACTTATATTGCCAATCGGCTCTAGAGATCCAAATATGGAAATGGTCACCAACTTGGGAAGGACCATATCGATCGAGCCAATGTGTGCGGCAATGCATATATCTTAGAAACATTGGAAGGAGAAAAGTTTGCGGAGCACTAAATGGAAAATATTTGAAGAAATACTATCCAAGCATATGGGTAGATGCTTAGTCTAATCGAGCCTAAAGCGGCCGATTAAAGACTCAATTCTGACCGATTGCAAGCGAATAAAATCGTCTTTAATAGCAAAAAGCCGAATCATCGAAAACATGTTCGGTTTCGAGATCATATGTACAAATCGCCCTTAGAACAAAAAAATATATATATATTTCTCTCATCTTCGATTACAATGGTGACATTACAATGCAGATCTGAAAGAATACATTGGGAAGACAAACTTGAACAATTCATTACAGATCGATTACATTGGTCATCACTAGACAAGTGATGGGCGAAGAAAGAAAAAAAAAAAAGAATAGATTTGAGAAGATGAATCACGGATCGGTAACTCTCCGTCAAATTTGTTGGGAAAAGAAGACATAGGGTTGTTCTTCTTTCCAAAATGCCGAGGCAACCTCCACCCTCCTCCACCGGTGATGCACCTAAGTTGCATCACAAGGGTTCTTCTA
Source organism: Cenchrus purpureus (assembly GCA_022644695.1). Lineage (NCBI taxonomy): Eukaryota > Viridiplantae > Streptophyta > Magnoliopsida > Poales > Poaceae > Cenchrus > Cenchrus purpureus. The sequence goes on from CP053458.1 coordinate 50,724,353, forward strand.
GGCTGTTGGACCTCCACGGCTTCACAAAGGAGACTAGAGAGGAAGTATGCCCTATACTATATCACAAGAATTCTTCTAGCCATCATAAGTCAGAGAGGAAGGAAGAAACCAAAGAGTAAGAGCCTAATGCTCGCTGGATCTATATCTCGAGCCATGGACGAAGGAGAGGTGCGTTCTCCATAAGAGTACAAGGGCAGTTATTTATAGCCAAGGCACCAGAAGAGATAAAGATGAGGGGACCAAAGAAGATGGAAGCCAAAGATGCTAGATTTGGCAAAAAAGAAACAGATGACCCGTGAATGATTCAGTTTCCAAAGGATGACCGATTCAGAAGAATAACACCCAAAAATAAGGTTAACATGTGTACATCGTGAACGGTGAGGAAATTTCTCTAACACGTCCACAAACTGCAGAGCATGGTTCACAGAAATCTTCTGCCCAGCGTCGCAAACAGAGATGACAAGCTCACTAACAGCCCCCAGGAGAAATGCCATTTCAAGTAAGAGTTTGTCATTGACCAGCGGCGGTCATTATCCTCTAAGATGTTTCCCAGGAAAAAATGCCTCTCATGCCTAAAAACTAAAAGAGCCAATATCTACATCAGGAAGATCCAAGAACCTGGAGAAGTCATGGAAGGACCCCTGGATAAAAGGGTGAGTCTTATAGAGAAGGGGAACGAAAGAGCCAAAAATATCACATGATGAATAGTCTTGGAGAAGTGTCAGATGATCTGTCACATTGGGAGGACAGGACACTATCGATGAACTCAATGAAGACTGATCACATCGGCCACATGAAGGGATTCAGCTATCAAGAGGATGTCAGATTCGAGTAAATTTCGGAGTAAAAGATCATTTACTCCGAAACTGGGGGGCATGTGTTGACATCATTTTTTGGAAAAAACATGCCAAAAGGGATGAGAAGGAGCAGCCGATGAAGAGGCAGTACAATCGGCCGATTAAAGAGAGAGAAGGGTGGTCAACAGGACTCGCCGATGGTTAAAGGAGTTCAACTCTATCGATGAGGTGGCGGGTCAAACCAATCGGCCGATGGTCAACCGGAGGATCGGCCGATGGAAAGAGAAGAAGGCGAAAATCAAGAGGATACGCCAAAAGGAAAAGCACGGCGGAGGCGGATCAATCCACGATTGACAACGGGTCAAGAGTCAGTTTTAGGGAGTTTTGACTTCTGCGAGAGTCTTTTTCTATTTTTAGTAGTGTTCGTTTTCTTTAGATGCAAGTAAACAATGCCGTAATCGGCTAGGAGTCGGGTTGTCCTCAGGACATAAATAGCGACCCTGCGTGGTCGGAAAAAGTGTACACACCAATATCAAACAAACCGCCTCGCAAACCCTTTACAATTTACAAAGATCTACTTTACAAAGATCTACTTTTCCGGCGACTTCGCCATTGCATTTTTTCTCTTTTCTACAATGCCGTCCTTCAAGTTCGTCGGGTTGCATCGATCGATCTCCGGCAAGCTTGTGAGTACCATTTTACCGAATAACCCTAGGCTTTAACCTCCGGGCGCATCGCTGAGGTTTCGTCTAGTTCTTTATTCACCCCTTTATCGATATTAGCTAGATCTATAAGTTTTCGTACCAATTCTTATGGTTTTAGCTATTATCGCCAATTTATCCAGCTCGATCTAGATCACGTCGGCTTCTAACACTACAGCCGATTCCGACCTACTCGAGTTGCTGACATCACGATCAGCCGATTCCAGTCGATCTCTTATCCACACCCTCGCGCCTCGGTCGCTCTCGAGCCGGCCGATCCCGCTTTACTCGTATCGGCCGATTGGCTGGTACACGTGTCGCTAAAAGGCTATCGGTTCTCTAGCCGATCCCTAATATTTTCCATTGTCAATCAACAGGTCAGATTGGCTCACGCCTCGCCTGAGAAGTCACGTGTTTTCGCGTCAACAACCATATGGAACCAGGTGTGCTAAATCAAGAGGACTATCCTCACACACAGCAGTGATATTGTCAATAGTATATCTCTCCAATTAGGAATTAAAGCATCTCTAGGCGATCCAAAACTATAATCCCAAAACCTAAGCCAGACATGGAAATACCAAAGGAATAATGAAATTATGATATGAAAAATGCAGATGAACATTTGGTAAGTAGAAATTGGGCAGCAGCAAAAGGAACGCCATACAATTTTCTATCAGCGAAATCATTATCAAGAAAATCAGTATGCATTGAGCCATACAACCTTGTCATAAGAAGAAATGACCATCCCAAATAGTGCAAGTAATGTACTACTAACAGAAACATTGTCTAATTTAGCATCCATCAGTCCGAATTACCTCTATGGAACTTCTGAATATTAGTTCTGCCCTTGTGGTATTGGAGTTCTCAATGTTGGAATAGAATATCTGCAGAAATCTTCCAATAAATGGTGCACATGCTACATCCACCTGCAAAGAAATTAAAGATCACAACAAAACCAAAAAGAAAAGTCTCTGTAGCACACTGCAGGGAGGATTGTTCCTCGAGTTCGGTTACATAATAGACGGACCTGACCGAGGAAGATCTTCTTCACATTTCGTTTCCTCAGCGAACTGCTTCTTTGTAGGATCCTGCGAAGGAATCGAGATATTAAAAAGCCTGAAAAACTACTCCAAACATAACTCGTATTGCAGTAAAAATACGCCTTACATCAGGAAGCAATGACAAGCCATCAAACTTGCTCCAATGTAATTAATCAAATCCAAGCTCTATAATTTCACCAAGTTGTTGTGCTCTAGGCAAGGCACCTACCGAGAAAAGTGAGCCACGCCAACTCAAATGCAAGGATACATGAGTTGCAATTAGGCATGAGCAAAGCAGAGATAGTTTGGTTGTGCCTTTATTATCAGCGATTAGAAAAGACGGAAGTAGATTACCTCACCTCGCAACTCTTCACAAAGTGCAGAGCTCCTTTTCCAGGAACTCCACGGGCACTCCATAGGCAGCCCAGGCGAACGTGAGTAGGCGCGGCGCCACGGAGCTCCATGGACGCCGGCCATCCTCATCCAGATCCGTGGCGGGAGTGGCTTGCTGGTGCCCGTCGCCGTCGATTCGCAGGGTGGGGCGTCATCCAGGAGGAGAATAGGCGGAGCTCAGGCGGTGTAGCATCGAGCTGGGGCGGGCGGAGCTCCGGCGGCGGCGACGAGACCGTGCGGAAGCGGGAGCCGTCGTCGCTAGCGCGGATCCGGGGGAGGCGTAGGAGGGCAACGCCGGATCTGGTGTCGCCACCGCCCGTCGGAGTCCTCCATGGCCGTCGTCGCCGTTGACCCGCGTCGGCTCTGCCCCCGCGCGCTCGGCTCCATCTCGCCTCCCGCCGACGTATCTCCGCGCTCCTCTGCACGCGTCGTTCCATGGCCGGCTGTCGCGAGCTGGGAGGAGGTGGTTGCCCCCGATGTAGGAGGACGAAGAGGCCGCTCATCCCCGCTCCGACCACCGAGAGGGTGGGCTGCAGGAGCGGCGGCGGAGGTGGAGGAGAGCAGGGGAAGGGAGAGGGTGATGGTGGGGAGGAGGAGAGAGGGGCTAGGGTTTGGGGCTGGGGAGGGGTATAAGGTGGGTGCGGGGTGGTGGGAGGGGCTGGTCGCAAAAAGCCTTGTGGTGTTTGCAAAAAGGCAATTTTCACTTCTTCGCATGAAAATAAAATTTAGTCTGAGGGCCCGAGTGTAAAACATACGAACATGTGTACTTTATGATCTGGATGTGGTGGACCGATTCACGATTTCTAGCAAAACGGAGGGCTTTTTTGCAAATCTACCAAACTCCGGCGGCAGCTGCGTGGCGAACAGAGGAAAGGCCACAGAGGCTCAAACGATTCTGGTGCCGAGAATCGGCAGTAGCTTTTCATATCTCCGATGTATACACTGTCATGGATATCATCAGTTCTGTTCTGTGTAATTCCGTTTGACTGAATTCAGTGCCATATGAGGCTATATTTCTACCCATCATAATATGGTTTATTTTATACAGCCTCATGGTCAAAAACTCTCAGTCGTCTTGTGAGCATATATTGTTTCCCTCCTTGTTAAGAATGAGATTTATGCCTCGTCATTTCAATATTCTAGAATTTTTAAAGCTGGGTATAGCACTGCGCACTGCTTTGGAAAAATCTGTCTGCATATGAGCTTCTGACTAGTAAGGCTGCAGTCTGCCTCTCTCTCTCTCTGAAAAAAGGATGCGGCACACCTGATTAAATGGAAGTGAGTTTACGCTCTCAAAGAGGCGGCCACCAGCAATGCCGCTCAGAATCGGAATAAGAATCAGAAGGAGGCGGCGGCGCCGGAGCGAAGAGGTGGCGGGTTGATGGTCATGGAGGGCTAGCACAAAGAGGCGATGACAGGACCAAAGGCGGCTCTGGTGGACGGTGGACCGCATCTCGGCGCTGCCGGACGACGTGCGGCGGCGCATCCTGCTTGCTTAGGGACGTCGTCCGCTCGCGCAGGGGTGGCGCGGCCTCTGGAAGAGCCGGTGTCGGAGTGTGGAGCCAAACTCCTACCGCGTCACCTCCTCCTAGCCCAGGCGACAGCCTGAGAGGAAGACACAACGATGGTGTCCGGCGACGGCGGTGCGGTCTCACCGGCCGCCGTGACCTTTTTTATAAATAACCCCTTGATTCAAATCACGATCCAATGTTTTACAGATACCTCCCTAATCGCGATCCAATTTTTTACATATACTTCCCTAATAGCGATCCAAAATTTACATATATCTCCTTAATTTGGATCGCGGGTATTAATTGCGATCCTAACCGCGATCCAAATGTTTACATATAGCCCCTTAATTTGGATTGGAACTATTAATCGTGATCCTGAGTTCTTTACATATGACTCCTAATTATTTACATAAAAGCCCTCCAGACCTGTAAGGCGGCTCATCTAGTTCGCTCTCTCCGTTTTGCGGATCCGCCAGCGCTGATGGCGGCCGCACCTTCCGTCCAACTCATCCTTTCGCGGATGGCGGAAGGTTTCCGCCAAGTGGGGAACGCGCGGCAACCAGCAATGGCGCTCCAATCGGAAGGCGGCGGTGGCGCGAAGAGGCGGCGGTTGGACGATCAGGCGGCGGGAGCGGAGGTTGATCCAGAGGACCGCATCTCGGCTCTGCCGGACGACGTGTGGCGGCGCATCCTGACCCGCCTCCCGCTCAAGGACGCCGTCCGCCGGGCGCGCCGCGCAGGGGTGGCGCGGCCTCGAAGAGCCGGTGGGCGGAGCCGACGTCCTGCCGCGACATTCACATCCTCCCCGGCGACAACCTGAGGAAGGCGCTCGGGTCGCTGGAGAGCGGCCCGCGCCACCGCGTCGACCGCTTCTCCTTCGTCTCTGACAACGAGAAGCTCAGGCAACCGCACCTCAAGCGTTTCCTCGCGTACGCCGCCGAGTGCCGCGTCGAGTACCTCCACGTCGAGGTGCCTGTGCGTCGGCACCTGGTCTTCCACCTGCCGCGGTCGAGCCCCCTCCTTGCGCACCTCTCGCTTCGCAATGTCGATCTGTGCCACATGTACTACAAGGGTGTCCAGCCCTTCTACGCTCTCCAGTCCATGCACCTCCACTCCGTCCGCATCAGTGTACGGTGACAAAGCCTTGGCCACATACTGTACGGTGACAAAGCCTGCAGCCCGCTGAACCTGAGGAGAATGACCATCGCGGAGTGTAGTTACAGTCAGGGCAGGTTAGGTTTTATGCCGGCGCCTAGTCTCTGTTCTTTCCGCTACATAGGCAGCTCCTGTTAGAATAAATAGGCCTAGAGACATTTATTATAATAATGAAAAAATTAAAGTTCATTTATTTAATGCTAGGGAAAAGTGAGAAGTACCACATGGGTATTTGAGGAGTCTCCCATCTAACTTATGAGGTAGCCTTTCGGTACACCTTTTGTGAAGTTGAATAAAGGAGATAGGCGTGCCACACGCTCGCCTCGCCTGCCGCGCTCGCTTAACCGCGACGTCGTGTTCGTCCCCGCGCCGCCCGCCTATATAAGACGCCTCCTCCTCCTGCTCGGATTGTCAATTCACACTGTACTCCCTGCTCAGAGACCTCCTCTCTCCCTCTGCTTGCTGCTTCTTTTGCATTCCCATCGCCTGCACTGCACAAGACGGTACCGCGAGAGCAGCCTCAAACCTGAACCACGCCCCGCTGCTGAGATCCTACTCCTTAACGCGATCGTTACCCGAGGCGCCTTAACCGCCACGCCTGTGTTCATCCCCCACGCCTGCCCGCCTATATAAGACGCCCCTCCTCCTCCTGCTCGGATTGACAATTCACACTCAGGTACTCCTGTTCAGGAGACATCTCCCTCTCTCCCTCTGTTTGCTGCTTCTTTTGCATTCCCTCGGATTGCCAATTCACACTCAGGTACTCCTGTTCAGGAGACCCCTCCCTCTCTCCCTCTCGCTTGCGCTTCTTTTGCATTCCCATCGCCTGCACTGCGCACAAGACGGTACCGCGAGAGCGAGCCTCCGAACCTGAACCTCGTCCTGCTGCTGAGATCCTACTCCTTAACCGCGACCGTTACTACCCGAGGCGCCTTAACCGCCACGTCCAGGTTCATCCCCCCACGCCTGCCCGCCTATATAAGACACCCCTCCTCCTCCTGCTCGGATTGCCAATTCACACTCGTGTACTCCTGTTTGAGACCTCTCCTCTCTCCCTCTGCTTGTCGCTTCTTTTGCATTCGCCTCGCACCGCGGCGCAGACGTACAGCAGAGCGCTCCTAATCTTATCCTGCTGCCGAGATCCCGCCGATAGACGGGTGATAAGGTTTTTGAGGCGCTTCACGTGATCGCCGCCTCCGCATTTACTACTTCCTCTACATCGACCCCGAACGACTACTTCCTCTACGGTCTTCACCGTGATCATCTTCCGCACCAATTCCAGACGGCTACATCGACCGAGGTCACTCTACGATTAGTATGATCGATCCAAGTGATATCGAATTGGTGACCCGTCACCCAAACTTCCACGGGGTACATTCTTAAACTGGTATTCATGTTTATTAGTTGTATAATCATGAATAAATTTATGTTTAATTATTGTTTAAACATAAACATTTGCACATGGATTGTTTCACTCACCGTAATATTGAAATATCTATTTAATTATGGAATTAAAATATACCGGAATATCACCTATCATCTAACAATCCAAAAACCTTATGATGTTGATAGGAATATGTTTGGTGCTACTAGCTTTGCAAATGTAATTAAGCCAAAACCTTTTGATGGTTCCAACTTTAAGAGGTGGCGTGAGTTGGCCACCCTGTGGCTCACCGCCATGAACGTGATGTACGTCATCACCGGAAAAGCTCCCGAGGGTGTCTCGGGGGAAAAGTTCAATTCAGATGATAATGCTCCGGGGTCCATCAAGATTCGTTGATAACCTGATGGACACCTATCTCCGTTACAAGACGGGGAAGGACATTTGGGAGGCTCTTGAGGCTCAAGACGAGCTTCCGACGCCGATGAGATGTACGTAATGGAACAGTTCCTAGACTACGTGATGGTTGAAGACCGTTGGTGGAACAGCCCATGAAGTACAGCTAAGGAGCTTGAAAACTACACAAAGAAAGAGGCTCATGTGTGTTGACAAGTTTGTGGTCAAGCCATTATCACCAAGCTGCCACATTCTTGGAGGGACTTTGCTACCTCTCTAAAACACAAGAGAAAGGAATTCACTTTTGATGACCTTATTGCGACTCTTGATGTTGAAGAGAAGGCGAGAGCAAAGGACACACGTGGAAAGGCAATAGCTGGCTCCTCAAGCGCAAACTTTGTGCAGAGGGGAAATCCCAAGTTCGAACAACTGCATTAAGAGGAAGAAGCCTTCACGTAACCCGCCCAAGGCTAAGCAAGCCGACAGCCCGATAAGAAGAGAAGCCGGGGTGCTTGCTACACATGTGGCAGTCCGGATCACTTTGCTGCAAAGTGCCCGGATCGCAAAGATCGCAAGGCCCCCAAGACAGTGAACATGGTTGTTAGCGAGGGTGGGGAACATCGAGCACGGTAATTTCTTACCTACAGTTCTTCAAGATGTTCTTCACCGAGTGGTGGATAGACACCGTGCTAATATTCATGTATGTGCTGGTATTTCTATGTTTTCTTCTTACCAGGTCGGGGGGACTACATCCTTGTTGATGGGGAACGGTGCCCATGCGCGTGTTCTTGGTGCTGGTACGGTCACTCTGAAGTTCACTTCGGGGAAGACCATACAATTGAAAAATGTGCATCATGTACCTACCATCAAGAAGAATCTAGTCAGCGGGTCTCTACTGTGTAGAGACAGTTTTAAGTTAGTCTTTGAGTCGAATAAATATATCATTTCTAAGTTTGGTACCTTTGTTGGAAAAGGCTATGATAGCGGAGGCTTGTTCCACTTTTCTTTATTGTTCGATGATAATGTTGTGAACCATTTGATGAATGATGAATCAAATGTTTGGCATTCGAGGCTTTGTCATGTTAATTTTGGTTGTATGATGCGCTTAGCTAGTTTGAGTTTAATTCCAAAGTTTACCTCTGTCAAAAATTCTAAGTGCCACGTATGTGTTGAATCGAAACAAACTCGCAAGCCACATAAGGCCGACACCTCTAGAATTAGTTCATTCCGATCCGAGCGAAATGAATGGTGTGTTGACAAAGGGTGGTAAAAGATATTTCATGACTTTGATAGACGATAATGTCGGTGTTAGGATTAGTCCCGACACTAACTAGTAAGTTACGCTGTGATCACTTCTCGATGGTCGGTGCAAATGACAACACGAGGACGCGGGTTTATCCCCGGTTCCGACCGCGGGTCGTCGTCTAGCGAGATTAGCGTCTGTGTATTGATTCGACCGGTGGTGCCTGTAGAGGGGCTACAAGCAAGGCGGAGAGGAGGAGAGGCCTCAAGTCCTTGCTAAGTGATTGAGGCAAAGTGCCAATATCAAAGGGAACGAGTGTGCGAGTGAGTGTGGGTATGAAGTGATGATCTCGTCCCCCTGCGGCTAGGAGACCGCCTCCTCGTTTTATAGACCAAGGAGGCGGTTCTGATCGTCTGCCATAGCTTTAGGCATGGTGTGGCGGCATGGCGCCTGATCTGCGCGATTCGATGGCTGTCTGGCGAATCTTGCTCTGGCGCGTCGTGGTGACTCTGTGTCCGTCGGGAGGCGACTTGAGGTAGTGGCGCTGGAGCTCTTCGTTTGTTCGCCGTCCGTACACCGGCTCGAGGCTGGCGGCGGAGGGCCGGAGGCGCATAGCGGCGGGCGTGGTGATGTCACATCGCTGGATCCTTACGGTGCGGGGGATGGCCCAGTGATGCGGGATGGCGGCACGAGGGGCGGGGATGGCGCTCGGTCGGAGGTGATGGAGGTGGCGCGCCCGCCGCCATGCGTCCGCAGCGTCGTCAGGCGGGTGGTGGCCGTACCCCTTTCGGTGTCAGTCCTCTTCGAGGCGGCGTGGAGGAAGTCTGAGGAGTAGGCGGCCTGATGTCACGGAATGACCGCAAGCCATGCCGCCTGACACTACGCCTGTAGGGATGGCTGCACAGTGTGGTTGGTCGGCTGTTGGGATCGATTCGAGGCGGTGTCATAGGGCGTGGCGTGGATTCGCCTTTGACCCGGGCGCCCGCGGCCAGAGCATTTAATGCTCCGGTCGTGGGAGCAGGTATGGTGTCGCGGCTCAGAGGAGGCCTCGAGCGGGCGGAAACTTCGCTCGAGGCGTCAAGCCCTCGGCGAGGCGGAGGATTCATGATGAGGCGCCCGGCCCTGTAGCGGGTCGGAGGTTCGCTCGAGGAGTGCCGTCGGCTCGTTGGGCCGTTGAGGCTTTTGGGCCGTGGGCCCCGCCACGCCATGCGTGGTGTGACTTGCGGTTTGTGAGTTTTTGGTTGTTTGCTTTCGTTATTTTTCGAAAAAGGGGTGATTTCCCCTGTTATTAGGGGACCCCTGTGGCTGTCCCCGACAGTAGCCCCCGAGCCTTTGCAACAGTATCCGTAGGAACTTGCAAAGGCTGGTGCTTTCTGATGGGACTTTCTTCACTTTGGGTGTTGTGACGTTCAAGGTGAGGCGCTAAGCTGTGCCCAGTGTAACCAGTCTTGGAGGGTGTGTGCATTCCACCCAAGGTTTTTTTAAATAGCGTGCGGCGATGCCTGAGTGTTTGTTTCAAGGCATCGTTATTTCAGCGGTCTCGGCGGTGCCATCCAGCGCGTTCGGATGTTGATTGCGTTCGGGCCGCCCGGAGGTGTGTAGCCGTGCGTCGAGCCCGCACAGGCAGCTCGAGGGTGATCGGGCGAGCTCTCACGACTTGTCTGCGCCCCTTGCGCCCTTGGCGGGCGGAGGGTCAGGTGCTCATGACTCCCATCGAGCGGTCGCAATCATGGGTCCCTCGTCGGGCTGTTAGCGGGTGGTTCAAGTGGACGTCAGTGTACCCACGTTCGATAAGGGTCGGCTCGTGGTGGGAGACACGTCCATAGGCGCTTCTGGGGTGTGCTAGGGCAGGGCCTCGGTCCCATTCGATTGGGACCGGTAGCGGGCTCTCCTGGGTGGGATCCTCGACTAGCTGCCCTCGTTGGCCTTGAACACGAACTATGGGGTGCCCCAGAGAGCTCGGGGTCGCTCAACGCGCGCCCGGTCGCCCCGACCACATCAACTGAGGCGCCTGCTCGAACCCTTCGAGGTCAGGGCTCAACCTCTCGATTAGTAGGGTTTTGCGGGTGGCACCAAAGTGCCCCCATCCTTGGCTTGATCTGGGAGCCTGGGCTGGGTCGAGCCGACCCTTGAGCCATCGAAATCCGCCATCGAGGGCATCTGCGGGCGCCACCCTCGACGGGCGAGTCTTGGAACCGCTGATCAAGAAATCGCCGAGGGCCACCGACGCTTGGAACCGTCGACGCCGAGGTGTCTTGGAACCGCATGATCAAGAACACAGCTGCTCGAGGGCCCGCCCTCGAGTTTGTTCGGTGAGCCACGGCCGCCCGCTTTAGATCGGGCATCGATCGCACCCGCGAGGGGTCGGTCCTGAGCTCTTGGCTCTAGTTTCGTGAGGGGTCATCCTTACTGTGAAGGAACCCATTTATTTAGCGGATGGCGCGCAGATCGTGTGAAGCGGGCGCGCTTTTCAGCGCACCGCAGCGCGTGGGCGACGGGGCGACGGGACGGACGGCGCCGGCCTTCGGTTATTGTGTCGTAATGATAGCGCGTGCGCGCAGCGACGACGCGGCGCCGGGCGCCCGACAGAGCGCCGCGATTAATTGGCGTGCGGAGTTTTCGGGGCGGTTCTCGGATCTTATAAACCACGGAGGGAGGCGAGGCCCTTACCTTGCCATTCGTGATCCATCCCCGCACGCAGCTCGCCTTCCTCGGCCGCGCGCCGCCGCCTGGATCTGCCGTTCCGCGCGCCCGCCGCCTTCTCCCCTTGTCTTCCATGGCGCCTGCTCGAGTGGTGGAGCCTTTCCCATGGCCCCGTCGACGGTGACAGGCGCCGAACGAGCCGGTGAACGGAGCGGTTGATGCCGCGGCGACGGCCTATACCCGGCGTGGATGGTCCCGCCGGCGACGGACAAGGAGCCCAACCTCGCGCTACGCTGCCGCCTTCGCCTGCTCACGAGCGGCCGCCGCCCGGCGAGCCGGTTTATGCGGGGTGCCACCACTACGGGTGGAGCCGCACAACCGCCTCAACGCCATCTCGCAGCGGCTTCCTTCATCCGCCGCGAGGGATTTCGGGATTCCGGTGAATGGGACCTCGGGTCCATCTCTTCGCGGCGAGCTCCACACCTCGCCACGGCCGAGAAGGGACGGGTTCGCGCCGGCGGCCTTTTACGCCGCACGCGGACGCGCAAGGAGCTGTGTACGATGACCTCCAACAACGGATTGGGAGAAGGGTGGTTCTACCTCCGCAACGACGGCGTTCCGCCGCACAAGGAAGGTGCCGATGGGGAAGCCCGACGCCGGGTTTCACGCGTGTCGTCGGCAACGCGAAGGTTGGAGTCCTCACCACCGCCGCCGGGCGGACGCCGGCTGGGGTGGCTTCGATCATCGCCAACTTCCACCACCGGCTGGTCATTCCCCTCATGGAGAGGGAGCTCGCATCTCGAGATGAGTGACGCGCCAACCCCACGTCGGGCGCGCCACGGGCCGCTGCAGAGCCTCTCCCAAGGCGCGCGCGCAGGCGCGGCGCGATCAACCTCAAGGTGGTGCCGCGACGACGACCTTTGGTCGTGATGCTCCCGACGCCCGAGCCGGTGAGCACCGTTTTTTCTTCTTGATTCTTGTTTTGCATTTTTTATTCGTCCCCGACAATCCCCGCCATACTGGTGACCGCCGATGCCGCCCGATCGGACCCACCAACGCCTCGGTCTCGTGCCGTCACGGTCGCCAGCGGCGGGAGCGGGACCGGCATGCCTCCGGAAGGAGAAGGATCAGCGGTGAGCGCCGATCGACAACGAGGAGTACCGGCTGCGTGAGCAAGAAGGTCTCTCCCCACCGGTGCCGGTGAACTGCCCCTGACGAGGAGGAGAGCGACGGACCACCCTCTGATAGTGGAACCCGCATGGCGCCCGTCCCCGCGGGTCGAGGGCGGCCGCGAATCGACCCTTGAGGCGGGCACGGTGCCGCCCGTCACGGTCGTCGGTGAGGTGCGCGGGCACCGCGGAGGCGCCTGGGCGCAGTGAGGTGCCCCTCCCTCGAGGAAGAGAGGAAGCGGGGCTTCTCCGCTTGAGGTAAGTAGCATCTTTTCCCGCACCTCGATTTCGAGAAACGACCATCCCCCTTTCATTTCGTTGTCGGCATCGCCGCCCCGATCTTGCGCCCGCCAAGGCGCTGTTGAGGACGCCTGACGACCGGGCGGCGGAGAGGGCGCCACGGGCGGCGGTGAGCATGGCGGCGGCGGGCGAGCCATCACGCCTGACCGCGGCCGCGGGTCGCAGCAGAGGCGGTGGTGGCGCGATGCCGCAGCAGGCGCTGGTGCCCGCGACCTCATCAAGGCGCGGGCTCATTCGGAGAGCCGGTCCATCAGCCGCGAGACGGCCGAGGCCCCGGTGGTGATTCCGCCTGTGAGGCCGGTCCGAGGAGGTCATCCGCCAGCCCCGAGCCTCGCCCGAGGTGCCGGTGTGGGTGACGGCCGCGTGATGTCGCCGCGGCAGCGCCGCCGCGGCGCCGACGACGCCGCCGCACGCCACGCCCGACGCCGCGCGTCGCTTGGAGCAGGGGCTGCGTCGTCGGTGCCGCCACTGCCGACGAGGCCTGTGCCGAGCAAAGCGGTGCGTGGCGAGTTCCGCGAGCACCTCCCTCAACGCCGCCGGCCGAGGCGCCCGACCCACGGCCGGTCGCCCAGCTCTTCGAGGTGAGCGCCTTTGCTTGGTTGGAGCTCATTTTCCCGCTTTTTCGTCTCGAGTGTTTCACGCTCGATTCCTCTCCGCCTTTGGTTGCCGCCCGCAGGAGCTGCAGGCGGCCGCGAAGTACAACCGCCTCTCCCGCTGAGCTCGAGCCTCGACCGGCACCGGGGCGACGAAGCCTTGACGCCCGATGGAGGCCCCGCGACAACGGCTGGAGCGAGGCCGTGCAGGACGCCGGACAGTGTGCTCGACCGCGAGGGCGCCACCGCTGGCTGCAGTGAAGGCCGTGCTCGGAGAAGGAGGGGTGCCGACGAGCGAACGGCGAGCCGCGAAGGCGGCTACGCTCGGCCGAGGCGCACCATCCGCAGAAAGAGATCGCCTCATCGCGTGCACTCCAGCTCCAACAAGACCGCACCACCCTCGAGGGGGCGAGGTCCTGGCAGGCTCAAAGCCGAGCGTAAGGCCCAGGAGGCCGAGAAGCCGAGCGCCGATCCGCAGGAGAAGGTCACGCCGCCGCGGTGGAGGATCGCCCGCCAAGCGCGAGCGCACAGGCAGAGTCAGCCAAGAAGAGCGGTCCGCCTCAAGGAGGCTCAGCCGCCTTCAGCGTGAGCGCCGCTCGGAGGAAGCGCAAGGCCTAGCGGGAGCGCACTGGGAGGTTCAGCGCCCAGCCTCCGGGATTCGAGGTCACGCGCTCAGGGAGTTGGTCCAGAAGAAGTCGCTCGAGGAGCTGCGGCAGGCAAGGAGAAGGACGCCGCTATTCTCGAGCTGCAAGCAGCGGCCGAGACTGCGCTGCCCTCGAGACAGAGAAGAAGCAGGTCGAGGGTAAGTCGCCTCTTAGATTCTTCGCTTGTTGCTTGGGGCCGAGATCCGCCTCAACTTATTCGCCGCGCTCCTGGACGCCAACGACGCAGCGGAGGTGCTAGCGGCCTACAATTCCTCCAGCCAGAGCCGGGGTTCTGCAGAGGCAGCCTCGAGGCGTGCTGCAGCATCGACGAGGGCGACGGGCGTGCCGGGAGCACTGCGGGCGAGTCGCCCGAGCCTTGGGCGGTTACGCCGCCCGGCGATGCGAGGTGCGCCTCACTGGGATCCAAGACCCTTGGCGTGGTGCAATCGTGACACGGGTTAACCTTGCTATTACGGCTACATTGTCGACGATGACCTCAACGACGATGGTGCGTGAGGCCGAGGCGAGCCGCTGACGCGCTTGCCGCCTCCCGCCACCGACATCCTCACCGACGACTTCATGAGATCCTCTTCCCAAGCTCCTCACGCCGGCCTCGAGCTCGAAAGTAGCCGGGCACTCAGTGCCCTTAGATTGTAGTTAGGAATCGAGCCTCGTGGCTTTATGTAATAAACACGCTTGCTTAAAGTACTTGTAAGTTTAAGTGCCATTTCGTTTTTGTGATTGCGCTGCCTCCTCCCCGCTGTTTAGGCGAATTTCACCGAATCATCGCTTTCACGAGTAGCGCCAGGCAAAGTGGTGAGGGGAAGGGCCGATCTCACCGCGAGGCGAGGCTATCCTCGACTCACCCATCTTCGCCTTTGGCCATTCAAGGCCCCGGCCATTTCGCTCAAACTCCCGGTCGAGACGCATTTAGCGCTTTTGAAGTAAAGATTTTTGCGAAAAAATGGGACCGCTTTAGGGGGTGCCCCGAGTAGCTCCCGAGGACTTGGTTTTCGGGAGAAAGCCGAGTCGCCTTGACTTTATCGAAAAGAAAACTTTACATTTGTACACCGACCAAGGCCGTTGACATGTGCAAAAAGACTTGGAAATCCTTTCTAAGGGTAGAAGCGACGAGTCGTTGGATGTTCCAAGCTTGGTGAAGACTTCGCCTTGCTCGCTCGCCACCTTTGTACGCCGGGCTTGAGCACCTTGACGACGACGTAGGGCCCCTCCCATGGTGGTGACTGAGGCGGCCTATTGTCCCGGGCGCAGCCTTTAACACTAGGTCGCCTCGCTGAGGTCTCGCCGGATTTTCTCGAGCTTGATACCGCCTTTAGCGCCGTATCTTGCCGATTGCATCATGGCCACGCCACGGGCTTCGTTCTATTTGATCCAGCCGAGTCTTCGCGAGCTCGCCGGTTCGAACCTTCATCGTAGCCCTTAATCTTGGGCGATCCGTATTCCAAGTCCGTGGGGAGAACGGCCTCGCACCATAGACTAGGAAAATGGCGTGAATCCTGTGGCTCGCTTGAGTGGTCCCGAGGCTCCAAATGACCGCCGGAGCTCCAAGCCATTTCCTACCGGACTTGTTCCCCGTCAAGATCCCGGGCTTGAGGCCTTGTAAAATCATGCCATTGGCACGCTCCACTTGCTTAGTCCGGTGGTGCGATACCGCCCACCCACGCGGATGTGGTGGTTGTCGCAAAACCTGTGAATTTCCGCCGTGAATTGGGAGCCGTTGTCGGTGATGATGGAGTTCGCACCCGAACCCGTGGATGATGTCGGTGAAGAATGTTACGGCCTGCTCCGCTCTGAGGTTGGTGATTGGGCGTGCCTCGATCCATTTGGAGAACTTGTCCACGGCAACCAGCAGGTGGGTGTAGCCCCGCGCCTTTCGCAAGGGCCCGATAATGTCTAATCCCCACATGGCGAAGGGCCATGTGATGGGTATGGTCTCAGAGGCGTGAGCCGGGAGAAGGGTCCCACGCGTGCAGAACGGCACCGCAGTGCAGCGACCTCGTTGGCGTCGGCAACCGCTGTGGGCCAGTAGAAGCCCTGACGGAACGCGTTGCCCACGAGGGTGCGCGGTGCCGCGTGATGGCCGCACTGCACCGCGTGGATGTCACGGATGAGTTCCCGGCCGTGGGGAATGGGAATGCACCCCTGCAGGACGCCGGACGCGGCGCTTGTACAGCTCGCCGTCAATCACGGCGAATGACTTGGCTTTCCTGGCGATGCGCCTAGCCTCGGTCCGATCTGAGGGGAGTTCCCCTCGATCGATCCAGGCGAGGTACTTGGCCCGCCAATCCTCCGCGCGGGGGGCCGGCTCGATTTCCATGGCCTCGGCTTCGTCCGCTGCAGTACCCCTCGAGTAGGGAGAGCACGAACGCCTGCTCGAGGGGTCCTCGCCCATGGGTTCCGCACTGACTAGACTCGAGGGAGCCCCAGGGTTCCTCCCGATTCGAGGGGCCGGGTCGAGGTCGACGGTTTGGCGACGCCTCGCGAAAACGTTTGGGGAACGGTGATTCACCCTGACGCGATCTTCGCGAGCTCCGCCTCCTCGCTGTACTTATGCGGGATGTGATTGAGCTCGATGTCAGAGAACTTGTCCTCGAGGCGCACGCACGCTTGCAATAAGCCTCCATCTTCGCCGTGGCAGCTCGCATTCTTCATGACCGATCGACATGAGCCGCGAGTCTCCCCTGATGTCGAGGCGCTTGATGCCGGTCTCGATGGCGATTCGGAGGCCGCAGAGGAGGGCCTCGTACTCCGCCATGTTGTTCGATGCGGGGAAGTGCAAGCGCACTGCGTACCTCATGTGTTCCCCGAGGGGCGAGATGAAGAGCAGGCCCGCGCCCGCTCGGTTTTCATCACCGACCCATCGAAATAGAGGTCCAAAGACTCGGCCCGGATCTCGCAACGGGGCAGTGGTGTCCGTCCACTCGGCGACGAAATCCGCGAGGATCTGAGACTTGATTGCCTTGCGCGGCGTAGGTGAGCGTCTCGCCCATGAGAGCTCTACGGACCATTTTGCGATCCTCGCCGCGCGTCCGGGTTGTGGATAATCTCTCCCAACGGAATGATGAGACCACCGTGACCGGATGGGCCTCAAGTAGTGCCGCAGCTTGCGCCATGAGCACCACCGCAGCAGCTTCGGATCCGGGGATACCGCGCCTTGGTCTCGGACAAGACTTCGATATAGTACACCGCCTTTGAACCGGTAGGGCGTGCTTCCTCGCCGCCCACGACGATGACCGGCACCGACCACCGGGTGGTTGCCGCGACGAGGTAAGAGGCTCGCCGCCCGAGGCGGCGTGAGGATTGGTGCGCGGCCGCCTTGAGCTTGTCGAGTGCCTCCTGGGCCTCAACGGTCCAGGAGAAGCGCTCGTGCTTCTTCAGGAGTCGGTAGAGGGGCAGTCCCTTCTCGCCGAGCCGTGAGATGAAACGGCTCAAGGCGGCCAGGCAGCCCAACACCTTCTCGCACTTTTAGGTCTCGAATCGCCCATTCGGTCGAGGGCGAGACCTTCTCGGGTTGGGCTCGATGCCCCGCCGAGAAACAATGTATCCCAAGAAGATGCCGCGGCACCCCGAAGACGCACTTCTCGGGGTTGAGTTTCACCCCGTTTGCCCGTAGGCAATCGAACGCGACGCGCAAATCGTTAACCAGGTCGTCCGCCTTCCTGGTTTTGACGACAATGTCATCTACGTATGCCTCTACGGTTCGCCCGATGTGGTCCCCGAAAACGTGCTGCATACATCGCTGGTACGTAGCGCCTGCGTTTCGGAGGCCAAATGGCATTGTTACGTAGCAAAACATGCCGAACGGTGTGATGAAAGAGGTCGCGAGTTGATCGGACTCCTTCATCTTTATTTGGTGGTAACCCGAATAGGCATCAAGGAAACATAAGAGTTCACACCCCGCAGTGGAATCTACAATTTGATCGATTCGTGGCAAAGGAAAAGGAACTTTGGGACATGCTTTATTTAAACCGGTGTAATCTACACACATCCTCCACTTCCCATTCTTTTTCTTAACTAGTACAGATTAGCTAGCCACGAGGGTGGAAAACTTCCTTGATGAATCCGCCTCGAGCTTCCGCAGCTCACTCCGATCGCCTCGCGTCTTCATCAAAGCGCCAGCACTGCTGCCGCGCCCGAGTGAGGTAGGATGTCAAGGAGTGCTCGGCGACCTCCCTAATGCCTGGCATGTCCGAGGGGCTCCACGCGAAGATGTCGGTGTTGGCGCGGAGAAAGTCGACGAGCACCACTTCCTATTTCGGGTCGAGGGTGGAACCGACCTCAACACCTTGCCCTGGGCGGCAGGTCGAGGGCACCTCCTTGCTTGGCGGAGGAGTCGGGCCCTCGCTGGCCGCCTTCTCATGTCGCGACAAGCGCTTTCATCGAGCGCCAGGCCTCGGCGTGCTCGACGCACGACGTCGCAGCCGAACGCGTGCTCGATCGACGAGCCCACGGTGATGACGCCTTTGGCCCCGCATCTTCATCTTGAGGTAAGTGTAGTTCGGGACCGCCATGAACTTGGCATAGCACGGACGCCCAAGGATGGCGTGGTACGCGCCCCGAACCCCACCACCTCAAAGGTGAGGACCTCCTGCGGAAGTTGTCCGTGGTGCCGAACCAACCGCAGGTCGATCCGACCGAGGGCCGGACGCTGCTTGGCGCGACGCCATGGAACGCGCCTGCGGCCGGGCCGCAGTCCAACCCGATCCCCATCACCGTAGGGTGTGGGCGAGGATGTTGAGGTTGCCGCCGCCCATCACCACTTGGAGAACCGCGCTGCCGGCGATGGATCGACGACCAACGCATCGCCCGTTGGGGATGCGGTTCGGGTGATCCTCGCGTGAAGGTGATGGCGCCCTCCGACCAATCGAGGAAGGAAGGAGGAGCCTCTCCACGGCGAGGACCTCGTGCCGCCTCGCTACCGGCCGGTGGACATGTCCACCGTCGGCCCTCAAGATGAAGAAGACGTTCTCCACCGCGGAAGCCATCGCGCCTCCGTCACCCCATCCTTCTTGGCCTCGCCTCCTTCGCGACGCGCCGTAGTACTTTGAGCATGTCGCATTGCTCGAGGGTGTGGTTGACCGGGTCTTGTGGTACGGGCAGTGGCTTCTTCAACATATCGCCGAACACGCCGGGCCTCGAGGGGCCCTCGAGGACCCTTACGGTGGTCAACGCGAGGGCCTCGTCTGCCTTCGCCGCCTCGCGCTGGCCATGGTGGGGCTTCTTGCCCTTCTTGCCCCGCCGCTTCTTCGCGGCTCCTTGACTTGCGCCTCGCGCGCTGCCGTCCACGCTTTCCTTTCTTGCCGCCGAAAATGGCCCCACCGCCTCCTCTCCGGAAGCGGTGGCGATGTCGAACAGCTCGTTGAGTCGACCGGCGGGCTCCTCCCGAGCTCGCGCACGAGGTCCCGGCTGTGTCGTGCCTCGAGGAAGGCGTGCACGATCTCGACCGAGCAACGCCGGGAGCTCGAGGCTTTGAAAAGCGCCGATGAAGTCCCGAGCGACTCGCCGGGCTTCGGGTGCACGCCCGCAGTCCCAGTGAGTTCCCGTGGCGCACGATATGTGCCCCGGAAGTTCCCAAACGTGCGGACCAAGTCATCCCACCGTGGATTGGCTGGGTGGCGGTGCTCGAGCCATGTTCGCCGAGTCCGCAAGGTGCAGCGCAGATTGCGGATGATCACCGCATCGGTGGTGGCGCCGCCAGGCAAGCCAGCGGTAGTCGTTGAGCCACACACGAGGGTCCGCTCCCGTACTTGTCGATGGTGGTGGGCTGGCGCTGGGGAAACTCGCCGACGGATCTCCGAACACTCGGTTCCCGGGTTCCTGTTGGCGAGCGGTCCTCCCGGCTGTCGAGCGACCACCTCGCCGAGGGTGGTAGCCCGCCGCCGCGCCTCGCGCGCCGCCTTCTCTTGGCGTTCAGACGCTGCGGCATCGCCGTGGGCCTGGCCGCCGCGTGTCAAGGCGATCCGCCTCGACAGCGCCCGCCGGTTTGCCGGCTGTTCGCTGGCCCGCGGTGGACGGATGCCTCGGTCTCTCGCCGCTGCCGCCCGGCTGGACTGGTTGCGCATGCGGGACGCGGAGCTCTCGCCCGCCGCACGGCCGCCGCCGATGAGAGTCTGCGCCTCGCGGGCGCAGTTACGCCTCGGCGCGGTTTCTCGCATGGCCCGGCAGTAGTGTCGCCGCCGCGATGAGTTTTTGGCTGGCCCGGCGGCGTGTGTGGGTCGCCCACGCTGAAGTCGGCGTTGATGCGCCGCTCGCCTGCCTTCCGGCCGCGCTCGCGGCCGAGGCTTCCCCGCGATGGTAGCACGCGCAGAGCCGCACTGCCGGTACTCTTCCGCGAAGCTTTGCTCGAGCTCGTTCGGGTCAACGCCATTAATATCCGCATTGTTCGCTGGTGGGGCCGGTGGTGGGTTTGGCTCGATGTTGCGATCCCCGCCGCCCGCCCGCTCGCGACGCCAAGATGCTCGCTGGTGGCGATAATGAAGCACTCGCGAGGATCGAGCTCCTTCGCTAGAGTCGCCGAGCAACCGAACCAAGAGTCCGCAAGGCCAAGGAACCGCCGGAATACCACGGGGTCCGGTACGCCGGAGAAGTCCCACTCCGCATAGCCATGCGAGGTCGAGGGCGGCAAGGGCGAGCCGTGGTACGACTCATCGCTGGTGGTGGCGATGAGGTTCCGGCCGACAGCAGTGATGGCCCGGAGATCCTCATATGCGCCATGTCGGTGCCGACGGATGAGGCGACGTCAGAGCGTAGCTTGCGATTCAGGGGAACCGCGCCCCGCGGCCGCTGCGTCCCGCAGGGTGCGCAGCTGTGTCGCCAGGTGGGCACGCCGGCCGCTGCGCCGCGTCGGGCGCGCCGCCCGCTGCCGACGCTGAAGGCCGACCCGGCGCTGGCGGCGCCGGATATCGAGACAGCCGCCGCGGGTTGGCCGGGACGCTTGGCCGCGGCGGCGGATCCCGGCCCGTGGACCGCCATGGGTGGAGTTCATCCCGATTGGTAAGGCGCATGAGGTAGCTGCCTCGTGGCTCGAAGTTCAGGGCTCCCAAACCGGATTTCAATCCGCCGAGAGGGTCTCGAGCTGCCCATGGCATACCTTCGGGACGCCATCATCTCGGTGCGAATCACCATCGAGTGGCCGGTAGGGGTCGATCACAGCGCGAAGCCCCCACCGGCGTGCCAACCGTGTCGGTGAGGATTAGTCCCGACACTAACTAGTGTGTTACGCTGTGATCGCTTTTCTTTTCGATGGTCGCAAATGACAACATGTGGACGCGGGTTTATCCCGGTTCCGACGGGTCGACTTAGTGATTGGCGCGCGGCCTGTATTGATTCGCACCGGTGGTGCCTCAGAGGGGGCTACAAGCAAGGCGGGAGAGGAGAGGCCTCCAAGTCCTCGCTGATTGAGGCAAAGTGCCAATATCAAAGGGAACGAGTGAGTGAGTGTGGGTATGAAGTGATGATCTCGCCCCCCTCGGGACCGCCTCCTCCTTATAGACCAAGGAGAGGCGGTTTACAGGTCGCATCGCATAGCTTTAGGCATGGTGTGGCGTGCATGGCGACGCTGCGATTCGATGGCTGGCCCCCGCAAATCTTGCTCCCCGGCAAAGGCCGTGGTGACTCCCGTGTCCGCCCAGAGCGACTTCGAGGGTAGTAGCGCCGAGCTCTTCGCTTGTTCGCCGTCCGGACACCGCCGAGGGCCGGCCGACGGAGGACCGAGGTCGCATAGCGGCGTGCAGATGTCCCGTCAACTCGATCTCAAAGGCGGGATGGCCCGGTTCGGGATGGCGGCAGCGGCGGGATGGCCGCGGAGGAGGTGATGGAGGTGACGCGCCCGCCGCCTTGCGCCACGGCGCCGCCCCAAAGTGCGGCGGAATTGCGGCCGCATTTTCGAGGGTGTCGCCGCCCTCTTTCGAGGGGCGCGACGCGGAGAAGGTACGGAGTAGGCGTACAACACACGGAATGACACCGCCATGCAAGAAGCACCCGCGACATGCCGGGATGGCTGCACAAGGCGGGTTGGTCAGGCCGGATCCGATTCCCAAAGCGGTGTCATAGGGGCGTGGGCGTGGATTCGCCTTAGACCCGGGCGCCCGCGACGCGCCAGAGCATTTAATGCTCCGGTCGTGGGAGCAGGTATGGTGTCGCGGCTCAGAGGAGGCCTCGAGCGAGGGAAACTCGCCGAGGCGTAAGCCTCAAGCGAGGTGGAGGATTCATGCAGACGGCTCGCCCCGAGCGGCTCGGAGGTTCGCCGAGGAGTGCCGAGGTCATGCTGCCGGTGAGGCTTTTTGGGCCGTGGGTCCTGCCCTGGGCCGCTGCCATGCGTGGTGTGACTTGTGGTTTGTGAGTTTTTGGTTGTTTGCTTTCGTTATTTTTCGAAAAAAAGGGGTGATTTCCCCTGTTATTAGGGGACCCCTGTGGCTGTCCCCGACAGATAACACTAGATTTTGTTACATCTACTTGTTAAAATCAAAAGATGAAGCGTTACATTACTTTAAGATCTATAAAGCTGAAGTAGAAAATCAACTTGAGAGAAAGATTAAACACCCAAGGTCCGATCGAGGTGGCTGTAATACTTCTCAAATACTTTTGATTCATTCTGTGAGGAACACGGTATTGTTCATGAGAGGACACCACCTTATTCACCCCAATCCAATGGGATTGCCGAAAGAAAGAACCGTACCGACCGACTTGGTGAATGCCATGTTAGAAACCAAGCGGACTATCTAAGGAATGGTGGGGTGAGGCGACACCGACGGCCCTGTCATGTCCCCGAACCGTGGTGCCTATGAAGAATAAGGAAGTAACACCATTCGAGGAATGGGAGAAGAAGAGGCTAACTCTTTCATATTTACGACTTGGGGTTGCTCGGCCAAAGTCAGGTGCTAATCACCAAGAAACGTAAACTTGGACCAAAGACTAGACTGTGGTCTTTTGGGGTATGCTTTTCACAGCGTCGGATATAGATTCTTGGTAGTAAGATCTGGAGTGCCTGACTTGCTTGTCGGCACAATTATGGAGTCCAGAGATGCTACATTCTTTGAAAATATTTTTCCAATGAGAGATGAAATAAGTTCATCTAGGGCAAGAGTCCGCCGAGAAGGACGACTCCACCAAGCCGATGGAACTTAATGAGCCTACATTTATTGAGCATCCTGAGGAGGATAATGATGAGGCTCCTAGGAGGAGCAAGAGACAAAGGACAGAGAAATCCTTTGGAGATGATTTCATCGTATACCGTGGATGACACTCCCAAGACCATTGCAGGGCCTACTCTTCACCGATGCCGACTATTGGAAGGAAGGAGGAGTGAAATGGACTCTATCATGTCAAATGGAACTTGGGAGGTTGTTGAACGTCCTTACTGCAAACCCGTGGGATGCAAATGGGTGCTCAAAAGAAGCTTAGACCTGATGGTACTATTGATAAGTACAAGGCTAGACTTGTGGCCAAGGGTTACACCCAAAAGGAAGGAGAAGACTTCTTTGATACTTACTCACGCCTGATTGACTACCATAAGAGTACTACTTTCTCCGGCAGCTTCATGGTCTTCTCGCTCATCGATGGACGTTAAGACAGCTTGTTGGAAGAGGAGATCTATATGGATCACCAAGGATTTGTAGTAAAGGGTCAAGAAAGTATGGTGTGTAAACCGGTGAAGTCTCTCTATGGCCTCAAAAACAAGCACCTAAGCAATGGCATGATAAGTTCGACAGAACTTTGACATCCGCTATATGTTACAAACGAAGGCATAAATGTGTGTACTATCGCTATGGTGGGGGCGAAGGAGTGATTTTGTGTCGTATGTAGATGACATACTTATCTTTGGTACGAGCCTTAGAGTGATCAGGAGGTCAAAGACTTTCTATCTCAAAAGTTTGAGATGACTGATTTGGGAGATGTTATCCTTAACATAAAGCTGATAAAGGGAGAAAATGGTGGGTGACTCTATCTGCACTCACTATGTTGAGAAGACGCTAAGTTGGTTTGGTTACAGCAACTCTAAACCCGCACCAACTCCTTACGACGCTAGCTTGGTTCTAAGGAAGAACCTGAGGATAATGGTGGATCAGTAGAGATACTCCCAGATCATTGGTTCGCTGATGTATTTGGCTAGCGCCACGAGACCTGACATTGCATATGCAGTTAGTAAACTGAGCCGGTTTGTTTCAAACCCGGCAAAGAACATCATGGCGGTTCTCGAAAGGGTAATGCGCTATCTAGTGGGCATAATGAACTATGGTATTCACTATTCCGGAGATCCCAAAGTCTTGGAGGGATATAGTGATGCAAACTGGATTTCTGATGCTGATGAGTTAAAGGCCACAAGTGGATATGTGTTCACACTTGGAGGTGGTGCTATTTCCTGGAAGTCTTGCAAGCAGACCATTCTAACCAGGTCAACAATGGAAGCAGAACTCGCGAAGATTGGATAACGCCACAATCGCCGAGGCCGAGTGGTTTCGGTGAACTCCTAATGGACTTGCCGATAGTTGAAAAACCGATACCGGCAATTCTAATGAACTGTGATAATCAAACTGTGATTGTCAAGGTGAACAGTTCAAATGACAACATGAAGTCATCCAGGCATGTCAAGAGGCGGTTGAAGTCCGTCAGAATTGAGAAACACTGTCATAGCTTTGGATTACATCCATACGCCTAAGAACCCGCGATCAATTTACAAAGGGTTTATCACATATTGTGATAGATAATGCATCTATGGAACTGGGCTTGAGACCCACGTGAGTTTTTCCATAGTGGAAACATGTCTTATGTGATCGGAGATCCTGTGAATTAGATGGTAAAACAAGCTATGGTTTGACTGAGAGAAGAGAACCTTTGAGAAGGCTCGGTTCATGAAAAGATGCATTTCTCTTCAAAACTGTATGGCAGGCTGATATGTATACCTTAATGTGCTCCAAGTGGCTTTTATGAAACAAGGTAGTTGTTTCTCTGAAGCAAAGACATAGTCCTACAGTATGTCTTGAAGGAACACACCTATATGAGTATCGACTACTGGTCATAGTCTATGAGATTTGCGTGATCTCTAGAAAACTCATGAAGAGGCACGGAGTGTGACCCATAAGCTCCAACCCGCGGAGATGCTATGTGCAGCCAAGTATCGAAGAAGGGCTCTAGCCAAGCTTAGATGCACAAACCGGCAATTCAAGGCATAGTCTATTGTTCGTTGCAAATAAGTGTAACTTGAGTTCTCGGTGGATGTTCAACTTAACAGTCTCCATCGTAGTACTGGTATATCGAAAACAAAAGGGAAGATGAGAGCATTTCCAATGTGGCTTATAATTCTTGGTGGGGATTGTTAGAATAAATGAGCCTAGAGACATTTATTATAATAATGAAAGAATTAAAGCCCATTTATTTAATGCTAGGGAAAAGTGAGAAATACCACATGGGTATTTGAGGAGTCTCCCATCCAACTTATGAGGTAGCTTTTGACACCTCTTGTGAAGTTGAATAAAGGTGGGCGTGGCGTGGCGTGGCGTGGCGTGTCGAGACGAGCGGCGGTCGGACGGAGAGTCGAGTTGAGTCGAGACGAGACGAGGCGACGAGCGGCGCGGCGGACGGACCACGGAGACGTAATGTGTTGGCGACCGTTACTACCCGAGGCGCCTTAACCGCGACGTCCAGGTTCATCCCCCCGCGCCTGCCCGCCTATATTAGACGCCCCCCTCCTCCTCCTGCTCGGATTGTCAATTCACACTCAGGTACTCCTGTTCAGGAGACCTCTCCCTCTCTCCCTCTGTTTGCTGCTTCTTTTGCAAGAGCAGAGCCTCCGGAACCTCGTCCTGCTGCTGAGATCCTGCTCGGGATAGGCGGACGATAAGGTTTTTGAGGAGCGTCTTCACGCGACTGCTCGCTCCCGTACGACTACTTCCTCTACATCGACTCCGAACGACTACAGCCGGGTCTTCACTGCGATCATCTTCCTGCACCGAATTCGTACGACTACATCGACTGAGGTCACTCTACGATCAGTATGACTGATCCAAGTGATATCGGAACTTCGGGTGACCCCGTCACCCAAACTTCCACGGGGTACATTCTTAAACAGGTATTCATGTTTATTAGTTGTATAATCATGAATAGATTTATATTTAATTGTTGTTTAAACATAAACATTTGCACATGGATTGTTTCACTCACCGTAATATTAAAATGTCTATTTAATTATGAAATTAAAATATACCGGAATATCACCTATCATCTAACAGCTTCCTCGGTTTACTCTTCTTTCTTCCCAAGGACGCCGCGCTCACCGACCTTTACATTTGCTTTTCTGACCCTGAGCCAATACTACCCCAAAGTTACGATTACAAATTAGAGAGAGCCCTCCCTGATGATCTGTCCGGTCTCAGTGTACTCACCATATCTAGCAATGCCCTTAAGGTATGTTCTTTGTATTGTAATAAGTAATAACTCAAAGGTTGATTTGTTTCAGAAGAGAAAGCATAACTCTTTGTTTATTTACTAACCAATTAATCATGTCCTTTAGATTGCGTCTTCCATGTTCATTGATAGAGCAACTTACCAAAAGCAATGGGCCAAGATGAATCACTTGTGCAGTTTCAGAGAGCTACAGCTGCTTATGCTTGGAATGGAGATGGACAACCAAGCCAACATTTACCAATTCCTCAAGGCTTGCCGCTGTCCTAATCTCGAGAGGCTCTTTGTGCAGGTTAGCATTTTTTTACACCTTTCTGAATCCCTTTGTCATTTTGTTGAATCTACATCTGCATTCTTATTTGTTGAGATGCTTCTGCATGATCGCGATTAACCTTTGCAGCTCCCGGCTACCGGTGATGTGCCCTTGGAGGATTTAGTTGAAGAGGTGAGGGTAGAACTACCAAAGGATGGCTTAGTCAACCTTAGAATGGTGAAGGTCATGAACTTCAATTGGCACTGCTTCGAGGTGCAGCTAGTGAGTTTTTTGTTGAGGAAGGCTACCTCCCTACATAAAGTGCTGCTAGTATCTCCCAACGTTCTTCCGCTGCGTGTGCCTGGTGTACAAGAAGCTGACATTTTTCTTCTCGAAGAAGCTTTGGCCAGTGGATGATCGAATTATTGTTAGCGAGTTTGACGATCCAGCAACTCAACCATTTCATTCTGAGGTCTTTATCAATGTTTAACTTTTTGTGCCAATCCATATCTGAGCAGTACCTTTGCGTGTTGTTTACTGACAATATAAAATTTACTAACGCCTACCACTTTCATTTCTAAATTAAATATGGATGAATTTTATGTAGCTGTGTATCAGGAATACTGATGATGTGATATGATTGCAGATTTTACACACCCCGGTTTGCTCATATTGAAGTATTTCAGATTGCCATTTTTTCTCTCACAATCTGAAAACAACACATGAGCTTACTTGCATTGCATTCCAGGAATACAAACATTGTCCGAGACAGTTACCATGTTGAGATGTATGGCATGTGTCATGTGACAAGCTGTTAAGCATACATCCATGCGTAGGACTACTGGCAGTGGTGTTTATCAGACAAGCAACAAACCTGGAAAATGCGGTTCAGCACGTTTTTCACATCCTCTATAACTGGATACTGAATATTCAGATACCACATTCCCAAAGACGGTTTTCAGTTGGAAAAATAGTTTGTGCGCACATGAGCACATACCCACCACCGGGGGAGCAGACACGTGTCCACTACACCTGGCGGGAAGTTTTGCGCGGGAAGAGTTAAGAACACTTTGCATGGTGTGTATTTAGTGTAACGGTGCATGCATAGGCATCACTTTTCCCCGCGTAGGGGGTGCATACCTGGCAGCTCTTGCAACATAGTGCTCGTGAGTGCGATCTCAGCCACGGTAATGTACTTTGTGTATTTAGTGGATATCCACTACCGGAACAGACAAACGAAACAAAAGTGGATCGTTCGTATCCATGCATCCAATAAATATGGTGTCGTTGCTTTTCATTTCAAGAGTGTGAGGTTCTATTAGCACAAGGAGACGGAGGCGCCGTTCAGTGCAAGAGTTGTTCCTGCATGGAGGATTCAGTTCAGGTAGGCAAAACACGGGATGCGTAGTGGACTGATGAGATCGTATCGTCTAAGATTGATGAGGAGTTTACCTCTACCTTATTTCTTTTTAAGGTATGGAGTTGCTAGAAGAGGCGATCGCCCACGCCGAAACTAGCACCATGGTTTGTGGCAGCATTCCAGGTGAATTGCAGCAACGACATCTGCAGATGTTGTGCAACGAAAGGATTGGACGTGGTAAGACGTGTCGTAGCTGGGTTAGATAACAATAAGAGGGCAATCATCGAGTCTATTGGTTTGGGTAGCATGTCCCAGCCACCAGATATATCTGACAAGCATAGCAACTTCGGAAACTGGCTGTTATTAGTATTTGATGCCAGAACAAACACCATTGTGCTCGATGAGCAAGTACGCTTGCATGTATCGACCGAAGCAGTAAGAGACATCATAGGTATCCCAACGAAGGGAAGCAGGTAAGGGACACTAGGTGTATGGAGAAAATAAAATTGTGGATGTAGTAAGCATGTATGTGCTGGACCCCGGCGCGCCGCACGCATATGTGTATCAGGATTATTGGGCTGCGTTGATTAAAACTAACGAAATTAGAAACGTGAACTGGGCGCGATATGTGCTTGAACAAACAGTGGCTGCTGCTGCTATTGAATATTACAAGGTTCGTGCGAAGCAGTTCTTAGATTGGGCCCGTGGATGCACGCTGCTTCTTCAGGTAAAATTCTAGTTGTCACAGTTTCACATTATGTGTTGTATTTTGCCTCTGAACTCATAAATGGGATGGCTCCATAACAGGTTTCTGCTACCGAGGAGATGCCCAGCGTTCTGCTACCGAGGAGATGGGTGCAAGCCTGCTGACTCCCGCGGACACCTCAGGGAGCACACACGCTCCACAGGCGTAAGTAACAATGTGAAAAGGCAGCTGCAAACACGAGGCCAGCAGACAGTTGCTATGCTAGGTCTACAAATTGTAGATGAAGGCACATTGCTATATTCGGTTTGATGTGAAATGGGGCCTGCGCACTCCTCCAGCAACCGGCAGTAGCATCCCTCACCCCTTCCCATCTACCATTTAATGCATGCCGTCTTGCCTTTACGATCCTTAGCCGGATCTGCTTCTCCCAGTCAAAAGAACCCATGGCTTCGCCGGAGCATTCGGTGTCCTCTCCCCAAAACAGCTCGTCGTCTCTCGCAAAGAACCACACCACCTCCTCAACTCCCTTAGAACCTCCTGCATTTGCAAATGTTGTAGCAAGCTTTGATAGGATGCTCCCCGTGCAAACTGTATTCCACGGGATGAACAAGACATTCACCACAGAATTCAGCCTCTCAATGATGCATGGGTTAGTAGCGATGCTTTTGCCTGAACATCGGTAGGATGTATATGCAACCAGGTTTGGGTTCTTGCTCCATCTCCCTGAATCGGGTGTGGATAAGCTGAGAAGGAAGTTCCATTGGCTGCTATGCAACATCGATGCGGGCGACCGCACAATTTCTGATGGCTATGGCTCGCGGGTTCATCTCACACGGGAACAAGTACACTCCCTCTCCCAGCTGACAATGGGGAACAGGCGCATCAGTCTGTATCCACAAGCAGACATTGATGACTTCTCCGCCAACTCCCTCATCCTGATGTTCAAGCAATTCTCGGCGCGCTCCCGCAACATACAGCATCTGCTGGAAGCATTTGCCGACCTCGTGGCGAGGGAGGAGATGAACTTGGAGTCAAGGAGGAAGGTACTTATTCTGTTCATCACTTTGTCGGTGAAGGTCTTTCTTGCTCCAAATGGCGTTTGCGGCCCAACACATCAGAGCCTTATAGCAGCTCTGTCCGATACGTCCAAAATCGACGAGTTCGATTGGTGCTTGTTCGTCATAGATGAGTTGATGAGTGCATCCTCGTTTGCAAAGAATGTTGTAAGGCACCACAACAACACGAATATGACCCTTGGTGGATCGATGCTTCTTCTGTAGGCAAGCCCTTCCTTTCTATTTCCAGCATTCCCGATTGGATATATACTTACCATAAAAAGCTCACTTCTGTAGTTCCATGCAGGCTATTGTTTTGGAGAACACACATATCTACCCTCGGAAGTTCAACCGTCTGGATGGTTGGAGGTTGGAAAGGCTTGAGTTCTCTGCATTGAACAGACTGGTTCAATGGTCGGTGAATGGATTCGTTTCAAAAAACAAGGCGGTTGACTATCACAATCTTAAGGTAAAATATTATAACCCAGCTCGCATGGTTTACTTATGTGTTTGCCTGTTGGTAGATTGGGTTACATGTTTATAGACGTAGTCGTCACAAGTGTTTTTTTAACATAGACTGATGATTAGTGAGCTAGTTGATCGCGCTTTCCGCACTGAATCAATAGTTACAGGAAAAACGGAGATAGAGTTATAGGTCGTTTGGGTCGGATAGTGGCGTAGTGGGATGGCCTCTGGTAGAGGATGGATTCACGTGGCCCTTAAATCTGGTTGCACTGAAAAAACATCTTTTGCGCCAGCTCAGGATGGCCCATATTCCAGGAAGGCCCGCGTTTCTATTAATTTTACCCTAACGCAATAGCTCTGCATCGTCTTCCTCATTTTCCACCCGTGTGCCGCCGCTCTTCTTCCTCTTCACACCATCTTCTTCCTCCCACCGCAGCTGCAGCGTTCTCCCCCGCGCGCGTCCTCCTGTCATGTCTCCGACCACTCTCATCGCTGGCGACTCTCGCCATCAGCTACCTCCCCCCTCCCCGCGCACGCTAACCTATATCGTCTCATTCCCTCCCTCTCAAGGACTTGCCAATGCACCGCCCTCCTCCCCCGTGTTCTGTCACCAAATCGAGCGGGGCCCGACCACTCCCACCACCTCCCGCCCAACACCGACCACCCAACCCATAACTGATCGATTGATAGATAATCCAGATTTCAACTAGTTGACAAGGAGCAAATCTAATATTTATATGTGTACAAGCTTGAAGTATACTTGGTGTTTTTTAGAACAAGGTGGCGATATTATTGTTAATACACAGACGACACTATATCTATGCGTTCTGCTTAACTGTCATGTTTACTTTTACCTAGCTTTATTGATGCCAACCTTTGTTTGCATTTCACAGTTCAGGGTCAACCCAACTGATGTGATTATCGAGAGCTTCTACGAAGCACGACCGTCAGGTGCTGGCCTGAGTGGTGATGAAGCAGTAGCAATTGAACTGCAGGCCCAACATAGCAGATCAGTGAACACGTACGACGGCGCAGGCAATACAAACAATGAAGTTAGAACGATGCATGTTGTTGATGATGGCGTCACTGGATTGCCAACCCCGCAGGCGATAATAAAGGTATAAATCTAGTTGTCACCACATTGGTATGAAATTCTGCCATCTATCTTAAAATGGTCTTGCAATGCAGAGAAAACTGGTTGATGTGATTGAGATTTCAGACACACCAGACGCTTATATAGGATCATCAACATCTGCGATGTTGCTTCCAGATCCTGCTGACAACACAGTCACACCACTCGCGCCGACCATACCTGATCTAAACATTTCGGCAATGCCTGTGGATCATATGCATGTCCAGCCAAGTAAGAATCACATATGCATGTTGCCTGCATCTGATGCTGATTGGCTGAAGATTGGCACATCCTCTAATGCTAATTTACTGAATCCAATCTTTGATTGAACCACCGCAGCATATCCAAGTAAGATGCTGACCACTCTGTACTTGTAGTTAATTTTTTTTCTTGAAACAAATGCATTCCTAGCCAAACACTTATGGTATATGTTGCCATGTTGCATTTGTATATAAAATATTTTTATCACAGCGAACATGAAGACATCTATGTGAAGCGGATCCCCACGTGGAAGCACCCTAGGTGACGACAATTTGATACTAGGAACAGATAGCTGACACCGCGCATTTACTAATGACTTTGTCAGATTACTCCTGATACATGATTCTCATTTCAGTGAACTTTTTCGGCCCACACCTGTGCCTGTGGGGATGACGGGTCTAGGATCTACCTCACAGACGTGCAGCAACTTTGTAGAGCGAAATGAACAGACGAGTCTGGACGGCAATGTCAATACAAGTGGCTGGAGCAGCAACAACAGGTAGTGTAAGACTTGTAGACTCTTGCATTTTCAGTTACTTGTTTCGCAGACACACAACACGTTTGGTGATAGTCTAATTTTTTTTGTTAAATGTAGTTACCGAAGCTAGACGCATGGTGCACATGACACGGCTCTTGCTTGGCACAATGATTGATCCGGAGGTCGAGGTCGCTATTGGAAATGCTAAAATATCACGTTGTTCACCATACCATTTAACCAGACCAAGCGCATCATGCTGCCAAGCAAGAGGCATGCACGCGATGCACGGCCCTCCGCCATTTGTGAGCAAGAATTTCTCCTACCCATTCGACATGAATGGTGCAAGGGCTACATATGCGTCGATGCTGGGAAATTCAGCGCACACAAGGTGTGTATGTTCCAACCCGTGCTTTTTTGATTAATTTGAGTTGATAAACTTTTATGTCCTATCTAGTTGAATTATAGTTCCATTCAATTAAGTATAGCTTTTGTTAACTCACTACATGTACAATAAAGATAGCATAAGCCAGCAGGTTGTTCAAGTGGCATTGTTACACTATTTTGTTCGCTTAACACATGCATGCCCACTTCCACAAAGGGCAGCATAATTGTGCATTCTGAATCTGGCTTTCGTTCCAAGTAGTAGCATCTCCTGATCAGGTTGTTTTCCTTTCCAGCAGTGGTTGCCTCCAAATAATTCAACTCATTCGTATATCCAATTCAAATACTGAGTATCACTACTACTACCTTTTTTGTCCCTGGTCGAATTTTCCCTATTGTCCCATGGGACAGCATCGTGTAAGGAATACATGGACCATGTTAGTGTCAAGTTGGGCTTTTATTCGACTCGGTTGAATTTGAACATGTATTTTTTTCCAATACATATTACTAGTACACACTACACTATATTCAGATGGGTACCCACTAATTGTCACTACTTTGTGTCTAGCATGTTGTTGAGACATCTGGGTGTTTCCATGCCTGCATCAGCTATGATCGACTGAAGGCCGATTTATGTTGTGGTGGAGAGATAGACACAAATACATTGCTGTATTGGATTGGTACTCAGAGTACGAAACAACCAGTGGCTATCCTGTGTTCAGGCATTTCCTGCCGGTTGAGTAGGCGGTGAGTCCTTGGTTGCACATCAAAGGTCTACTTTTCTACATCGCCGTTGCAACAACATTATTAACTACTTCTTGCTTTTTTCAGGAACTTTTGAACACACATGTTCATCCTGATCAAATTATCATGTGCTGCTAATTGATGTTCTCCGGCACAAACATCAAGTATGATCCTCGCCAGTGTAGGCAGGTGCGTCGCTCTCGCATACGAAGATGCACCATATTCTATGCCTCTACTCATTTGACACTTTTTTCAACATTTCAGATCATTGCTCCTATACGACGTCGTTGCTACTGGGGAGCTGCAATATTTGATTATGAATGCAGACGTGTGACTATAATTGACCCTTCCATGCACAGCCATGAAGATTCCGGTCATAACGGTGCATTCTTTGGGTCGTGAAGATGCTGGAATGTTTATTTACAACAATGACCAAAGTACTTGGTGACATATCAGAGGTCAAATCACATCGGGAGTTATACTTCTTTTGTCCCCCACCTGTTATGAACAGGTCAGCACATTAATGATTCTATTTCCACCACAAATACCATACCTCGCCATCATGTTTGATCTTTTCCCGACCTTACACATTGCAGCCCTGATTATGGAACTAATGTCTTTTACATTCGCTATTTCAATGGTATTGGTTCAGTGCTCAATACCACCGGTATGTTCAATTGTACCACACACACTGTAGCAATGGATAGTAGAGTGATCAGTTACTTATTGTGCTGATCATACCATCTGAGATTGGCTCAGCGACACCGAGAAGACCTGGTATGCGCGTCATGAACTTGAAAAGTAACAATGCATTAAAGTGCTGCAGATTTTTCGATTTCCGAGCGATAGTTTGTTAGGCTAGGCCTACCCGTGACTGGAATGATTGGGCTGATTTTGCTACAATTGTAAGGACGATGGTCAGACCGCCTATGTTGTTGATTTTGCTGCTTGAAGTGCCATGCACACTAGCGCACGCGTGTGTCGTGTTTGAAGTGCCATGAACTAAAAACAAGCAGATCGCACATACATTCAAGTGTTTCATGGTTGTTCTACTGGTCCCCTTGTTCGTATGGCCTGATTGGCTAGGGAATATATGCATGCATCGTGCCTATGGTGGGTGTGTGCCTGCCAACACTTATGGGCTGGAATAGCAAACCCAGTCAGCATGTGGTGGGTGTGTGTTGTGCAGCCTCCGCTCTACATGCTTAGCTCTTCCAACCTGACGCTTACGTAGCAGGCTAACCCTCTTGTTCTATAGTTATACCACAGCCAATTGTGGTCGAGCATCGACATGTCCAGGCCCCACGTCCGGCCGTCATTTGTGATATCATCTAGCTCGCTGTCCATGAGTGCCTCTGTGTACATGCATGGCGGCACAAGACATCATGCGCTGGAAGCTTCCGCATACACGGCGCTGCACAAACATGGACAAACATGAGCTTCAGGTTGTTGTCCGGCGGCGTGGCGTTGAGAACTCCGCAACTCGGCCTTCCATGTTGCCATAGTTGACAGCGAATTCTCCGTCGTGAGACTCCACACGCCTTGGATGCTGGATGAATCCTACTTTACGGGTTTCGCGATGTAGATATGGCGTAGAAGATGGAGATCAATTGCTGTGTGTGGCCCTGCACTCACTTGTACCACGATGCCGCTCACACCACGCTAAGTGATAGCAAAATATCGGATTTATAGTCAACACTACATACATGAGATAGTAGCTACACATAAAGATTTAACACGCTTGCACACTAAATATTCATACGGTTCCGGGTGGAAAGACAACATCTAAACAAAATGTAGAAACCACACATACATAGATAATGATCGGAAAACGAATACAAATGCACAGGGTAGACCCGTGGGCGAGTTATTCTTGCACAACCAGGTCCTACTTATTGCCGCATGTTTGACAGTTGTGGCCAGCGACACCACACAAACCGCATTTCGCTTGCCTTTTTCAGGTGCAGTAGCCCTCACGATGTCGCCTATCCTCTCTGGAACTTCTGGCCGTGAATAGCATTTAGTGATGCCTCTTGTTTTCCTGCGTTTGTTACCATAATGAACCGCCCTTGACTTGATCGGCGGTGGCGAGCTGCGCAAGCCTTCATTCTCAAGGGCGGGAGAAAGGTACACTCAGGAACCTTGTCGTTCCCATCAGGTGTGGCATCATTGAATCACCAAGGGAGTGACAGCGTTCCCATCAGTCGTGGCATCATGAAGCACCAATGGTGTGATGGGAGAATGTTGAACACGATCTTCTGTCATGACGCGCAAAGCGTGCTTGACTTCCGTCAGGGCCTTCATGGAAGCTTTGTAACCTTCGACGCTAACAACACCTTCACGCATAATTTCCATTGCTACCAAGTACAAAAGGTTTTTCCTTCCAGCGACATCGTCTCCTGCCAACTGTGCCCCAGCTCCTAAAGTGGCATGGGCACAACCAGCATCACATGCTATGACAGTCCACCTCTTATGGACATTACCAGTAGGAATTGTCGTGGCAGATGTATGTACGAGCACCTAAATAATAAACCTCGTGGTTAGTGGAATTGGCTATGATACAGTAGAACTTGGAAAAATGTGTTTCCTTTTTAACGATACCTTCAACATGTGCCTGCACAACATTGCCATATGTTTAAAGAGCCCACATGTGCAATCCATCCAAGGCACAAACCCGTCAATGCAGTACTTGATGACCCATGTCGGAGACTGCATCTCGTCATCAACCAGTGCTTTGCTCACGTGGAAAACAGATGCTTCTTCAACATCACTAACTGTCAGAGATCCAGATGCATACACCTCATTAGAGAACTTATCAAATATGGCTCGAGTGTACACTGATGCAGCATTCCACTCGACAAGGACACCAATCCGAATGTGTCGTCGCTTCTGAAGTTAAAATAGAGTTTTTTATAGCAGAGGATGATATAGCATGAATCTGTGCATGCAAGAGGCAAGAAGGATATAGCGGTTTATGTTGTCTAGTGACGTGATCTTCTCTAGCCTCTCAGCTGCAATCATCGTAAGCATGTCCTGATATTTACTGACAAACAAGTGCATCGTGGCAGACCTTGGGATGTATGTCAAGATGTGGTTGGCACTCTCGCTTTGTTGAGCGCTTGTCATCCCTCCACAGAAAACACCTAGGAAGTAGGGTTTCGCCCACATGTTTGGCTTATCGAAAATATGGTTCATGTAGTTATTGTCACGCAGATTGTATTTCGTGACAAAGATCCTTCCAACCATTTTCGAACTCAGTTGGAGACAATACATTTGTCACAAGGTTGTGGAACTCACCCTTGAACGCCTCATACTTGCAATAAACACCACCAAGTTTTTCCTTTGCCTTCCGCAACACATGCGATCAACACCACATGTACCATGTATTAGGCAAGACACTTCTTATAGCAGCATCCATTACCGCACATTGATCTGCACAATAAATCAATTTATGTCACGGTTTTGGTTGTACAGAATTATAATACATATTACATAATAAGTAGAGAAGCATGATGGTACAAACCTATTAGCATAGTGGCCAGAGCTTTCCCTTGCATCATGCCTACAAAAGTTGAGAAAGCCCACTCGAAACTCTTTGTCGTTTCATGGCGCAGAAACACAGCACCGAGTACGATGGATTGGAAATGGTTGTTCTGACGAACAATCTGAATGGCATGTCATATAAATTGGTACGATAGGTAGTATCGAAGGTTATCGCATCACCAAAGCACGCATAGTCCAATCTATTCTTTCCGGTGCACCACAAAATGGAGCTAACCCTGCCAGCTTCGTCTGAGTCGATGCAAACTGCAAGGTTCGGGTCATCACCTTGCATAGCACGTGGTATACAAAGTGCTTTGCCAATATCATCCACTATGGATTCTTGTGACATCCTAGCACATAACCCTCTCAGTGATGCAAGCGTGAACTGCTGCCTTAGCTTGGCCAAGTGCCAAACCTAGCACACCATAAAGTTTTGATACATGTATATTGTTAGACCGCAAGTTCCTAATCAAATCCTTTGCAACAGGATCTATTCTATTGCGGGAGGCCCATTGTCGACGTTTGTCTACGGAAGATGACAGGGGATGGTTATGGCGCTCCTCAAACTTGGACACATACCACCCATGGTCGGGTCGGTGCGTGAAGGCGAACCATCACACAACATCTTGTACGCTGAGTCATGTTTAGCTCGACCAGCCCAACGCCCTGCAGTGTAATTATACTTTTATTTTATTCGAGTCTGTGGCCATTACCAATTCATGCATTCGGCAATTATTACTCACCGAGCACGTGCACACGATATCTTGTCGCGTACGATATCGCATAGAATTCGTCCTGCTTCGACCAAACCTCACGCCGAAACCAACATCCCAAGAGTATAGGTTGTAGAATTTGTACCCCTCTTCAGCAGAATCAAATGTTGTCCCCAACACCGGGAGGAAGACATTGCGCCTGCCACCATGCCCAACGTCGTCCTGGACAGCAGCACGCAACGCCCTGTCAATGGCAGTAACAGGGGAGGTAGGTAGCCGGCTAGCTGGTCCATGCACCGCCCGAAACCTGGTTGGAGGCAAACGAAGATGGATTGACAGGTTTCAAGATACTACGATGTTGCAAAACAGCTAATTAGTTCACACACCTCACACGCCTCGCTTGTGCACTCGTCTGAGGAAGCTCCATTGCTACTCAAGTCACCGTGGTGTAGGTCCTTGGTTGTGTGCTCTCCCTACCTCTAACTGGTGCATATTTATACACTAAGGGATCCAGAACACAATCCCAGCGCGCCAACAAAGTTTGAATTACGAGAAGTTTTTGCCGATGTTGTTTCCTCTCCCTAGTGCGTGGGCACGTGCCCATACACTACCGCGTTAGTGCATGGGCAGGCAATATTCGTGGCAGAAAAGCCTGCTCTACATTTCAAAATAAAGGCATTCGTTTTGAATCGGGCAACTA
This sequence comes from Cenchrus purpureus, assembly GCA_022644695.1. NCBI lineage: Eukaryota > Viridiplantae > Streptophyta > Magnoliopsida > Poales > Poaceae > Cenchrus > Cenchrus purpureus. The sequence continues at coordinate 50,762,530 of CP053458.1, forward strand.
GATCATTAACGAGCGTAGGTTGATTAGGGCTTGGAATTCAAATTCAAATGGGGCACAAATCCCAATGCACTAGCGTGATATACGACTAGATCCTGGGTGGGCATATGCCCATATGCGCATAAAATCCACATTCTTTTTAGTTAGCCTCAAGATCAGCAGCTGCTGCCAACGGCAAGGCCTCACACCGTTTAGGCAGTGACGATGACGATCACGATAACCTCTTTCATGGCAGACTTCCAGGGCAGGTGTAATCTCCTTGCCATCCAACACGGACAACAGTGTGTTGTGCGAGCTTCGACTCCACGGTGTTGTAAACTTTGTTCTATTTTCTTCTTAATACAATGATACGTAGCTCTCTTGCGTATTCAAGAAAAAAATGGCAGACTTCTAGGCGCGCTTACGGGGATCAGAAGAACTCCCTTCTAAGCAAGCAACAATTTGTTGATCAGTGAGCGGCCGCGTGCATTCTTCCAATTGAGCATCCTTTGCATTTTGGTGACCTTCGTTCGTACCAACTCTTTATCAGGAAAAAAAGGATCATTGGATTTTATTCAGCTCCTGATTGATCTTTACTGACATAACCTATACGTGTTCATGGACAACAATTTTAGCGTTAATTAGCCTATGTTTGCCAACACCTATGTCATGTATAAACAAAAAAAACAGAGGTAGTAACACTTTTCCCCAAAGAGATGCATAGGCTTTTGCATTTTCCTTGGTTACCAACCAACGTATGGATCCAAATTAGCAAGGTGATTTTCAGACACTGAAATTACCCACTCCTGAACAAAAAGGACAGAAATCGAAAGAAAGAACATGAAAAGCAAACCAAGTTAAGACAAGAGCTTGATTTGCAGATTCAGCAAGCATAGTAGTACAACCACCATTTTTATGCAAATTCAACATTCATCAAGCAGAGTAGTACAACCATCATCTCTTTCCTCACGGAGCAAACAGAGAGCATATGAGCGTGTGGCGAAGATGTTGTACGCTGCCACCCACCGCCGCCGCTTTGCCTCCGGGTCGTCGCGGCCTCGCGGGTGCTCGGTCCGGCCCGTTGATAAAGCTGTACGACTTGCCCTGGCCACCGCCGCCGCCCTAGTACGCTGATGAGTGATCGCGCTTCGTGCGGCACCGACCTGCGCTTCTCCATGCATCGCACTGCCACTGTCGCTTGATCCTCTTGTTCTTGGAGTCGCGCCTGGCGTCTCCATGTCCCGTCGTCTTCTTCCTCCAGTCATCTTCGTCCCCAATGGAGGGTCGCGAACGGTTGCGCGGTGCTGGTGGCGGCGGAGCGGACACTGAGCACGCCCGTTGTCGGCGCTGGATTGGATGTCGGCGAAGATGTACGACGACGGGTTTGGCAGCGGTGGCGTAGCCTCAATGCCTCACCTATGCATGCAAGCGGGGCGGTCAGCGGCTGTCCGCCCCTCAACCGGTGGCCGCATAAGCCGCATCGTCTCTCGCGGGCGTACGCGGCAGCCCGCATATATCCGCTTCCGTTTTGCGGGCGTATGCGGCAGCCCACGTACAACCTATGTACACTACGGTAAATTAAAACAAGTGATTTCAAATAGTAAATATAAAATTGAATGACTTGGTTCATCTTTTAAGAAGTACAAAGATAAACATGAAGGTAATCTGAAGGCTTGAAAATATCCTTAGAAAACGGAAAAAAAGTTCTGAAAATTGTATTTAAATAATTTAAAAACAAAAGCAGTCTTTTGCGCCTCTGGAGCATGCATCCTCTTGAGTATGCATCCGCTTGAGTAGGAGGAGAATGCCTCCTCTGAAGTCAATCTGATTTTGTAATAGTAACATCTTGTGGCCATGCTTCCCAATCTTAGGCGAGTAGAATCCAACTACCTGAAATAAGTAGCTGAATAAATTGAAGTAGCATAAGCCAAAAGAGTTATGAATGATTATATACTAATTGATACTGCAGAGGAAAAATTATGCATGCCTCAACACAGACCATCAGTCAATGCAATGATCCATTGTGACAGGGGAAAAAAAGCAAAAGATGGCAGAGGTTATCAGCCAATGCAACAAACCATTGTGACAAGAACTAAGCATAAGACAATTTTGGCAGAGGGTATGCATAGTAATGGAGGTTACCGAAACACCACAAGATCGGAAAAATATGAAAGTAGATGACACAATCGACAACTGTATTATTAGAAGATCTTCTGTCCATCAACCTATACAAGGTTGTCATCATTTCACTCACTTTTTTAGAAATTGTAAATGTATTTCACAAAGCAGCCAAATTATTTATAATGCAATGTTCCTGAGCATAAAGTTATTGGTGGATACCTTGTAGAAAATAGCTAGACATGGTAAACTGAACACTAGAAATATAGACAGCCACATATTCAAAAATCATAAGCAGACGTCAACGATTTACCTGAGTTAGATTTCATCCTCCTCATCTCCAATTATCGTCCAGCTATATCGTAATGAGTGAGAGAATCTAAATAATTGAAAATAGATCAAACAGGTGGTAAATATATTAACACTCATACACACACATTAGAGAGTAAACATACCATTTCCTCTAATCCAATCTTGGAGACAGACAAGTGCTTGAACGGTCTCACTAGTCAACTTGCTTCTGTACTCAATTATAATTTTCTCCCACTAGAAAATGCAGATTCAGATCCACCGTTGGCCTTGGAATGGCCAATATATCTCGTGCCATATGTGTAAGTACGGGATATGTGGCGGAGGAGGACTTCCAATATTTCAGGATGTCAAAAGGAGTGCCTACAGAAACAGTTTCCTCTTCCAGATACTTATCAAGTTCGCTCACCCTTCTTCTTTGCACCAAATTCTGATGTTGGCTCCAATCCGTGCAAGGATTGGTTCTACCAAGATAGGTTTCAACAATAATGACTGATTGTGCAAAATCAGGAGTTATCTCACTAGAGTGCAAACTATATTCATTGAATAGTTCTTTGAATGTATTCTCAATTGCAGGGAAGTATTGCTCTTCATTGCCAAAACCTTGTGTTAGACGAAACTTGAGATAGCCCAACTTGAACCTAGAGTCAAGAATGACTGGAACACAAATATGCAAGAAAGATAGATTCCAGTATTTTTCCTCGGCTCGTAGTGTCCTTTTTCCCCGCGCGCTTGCATGTATAGCCTCACCGTCACCGACTCGTAGTGTTCATTTTCACCGCAACCCCCTCATTTTTATCTTCTTACAAATACACTCCTAATTTGGATCGCGATTATTAACCACGATCCAGTTATTTTCATTTACCACCCTAATTTGGATCGTGACTATTAATCGCGATCCTAAATGTTTACATATGAACCCTACATATTTACAAGAGTCCTCCTCTCATGTATGACGATTCATCTGGTTCGCTCTCCCCTCCTCTCGCGGATCCACCGGCGCTGACAGCGACCACACCTTCCGTCTTACCCATCCGCCACCTCCCGCTGCAAACACTAGCACTACCCTTTAGCAACAAATGTGGTGAGAACGCCGCCGTTGCCGTCGTGAGAAGATGACATGATGGAAAGTATTCGTGCTTATGAGAGCTGAGGTTGAGAAAGATCCATCAATTCCTCATGGAACAAACATCTCCAGCGATTTGGTTGAGGATGAACAATATCTCTGAAGGGCTAAAAGTGGACTCGATGAAGCTCCATGTTGCTTGGCGGCGAACCCGGGAAGTGTTTATGAAGCTGAACTCGAGGACGAGCTGGGCAGTTGCATATTGAAGAGCAGCAACAGCTTGGGCGGGTGGAAGTAGAGGAGGTGAAATCGATGTCGGCTTGAATGGAAGCAGGGCTACCGGTGAATCATTGGAAAGCAGCCACATCTGCGATGAAGATGGCCTGATCATAATAACGGTGGTCGGATCTGGGACGAGGACAACCGAACTGGGCGGTGACGAGCACATCTCGGCGGTGGCGAACAGGAGTGGATGGAGAAAGATTTGCTTATGGAACCAAATTGAGAGTGGGGATGAGTGGATTCCAGCAACGTCTGGGTGGAGTGGAGTGAGGTGAAGATGCAGCATGGTGATAGAGTGGGGTAACAGGAAATTTTATTTTATTGAAACTCACATCTATCTTCCAATCTCCGATAGCCATGGCAGCTCCATCGAATCCGAGGAAAGCAGCAATGAAAATGATGAACCCCATGGCCTTCACAAGCTGAAAGAAGAGGAACTGACCCGTCCGGCAAACTAAAACTAGGAATACTTGCTAGTGGATACTATCATAAGCTACTAGAGGGGGGCTCCTCACCCTTGCACCACCGCGCCAGGACGTGGGGGCCAAGGGGAGGGCCCAATCTAGATCTGCACGGAGCTGAAGCTAGGAGAGAGCCAGCGCGAGCAAGATAGTGGGAGGAGGAAAGAAGGAGAGCGTTGGCTGCCTCAATTGTGTGCAAGATGAAGTTGAGGCAGCGTTTCACATATGCGCAAGAAAGGTGAAAACCGAGGAGCAATAGTCAGAGATCAGCAGCGGATCTCCAAACTAAAAGAGATACGTAACAGACTCACATCATTCAATGAATTGTTTATTTCGTCAAATTTGCATTTTGATTCACTATTCACCTATCACATCTCCGTCACATATTTTCTCACAGCACGCGCCTCAAGGCGCACTTTGTTTATAACTTTCCACCAAATTTGACGAACTAATTGCACATTTCAGTGTTTGTGAGCATTCTCTCTAAGTTTTTTTAAGCTTCTCTCCTTGGTACTCTCTCCATCCCATATTAATTGTCGTTTTGGTTTTTCTAAGTATATTTCTTGTTATGCGTTTAGATATATTTAAGTGCTTAATTTCAAAAAAATATATATTTAAGTGCATAACAAAAAATGTATCAAAAATGATAAGTAATATGGAATGAAGAGAGTACAAATGAGATTTATTAGGCCCATCATTTCAAATATGATTGTGCTTGTCAAATCTATTTTCATACTACCTACGTCCTCTTAAATATATGTCATATACTTAAGGACGTAGCTAGTACTCCCTCCATTTTTTTATACATGACATCGATTAGTTCAAAAATGAACTAACCAACATCATATATTTTATATTTGAGGAATGAGACTAGACCTGTTTAGTTCGCGGAGTGAAACTTTTGGGTCCCCTTTTAAGGTCTATTAGGAGTATTGAACGTAGATTATTTACAAAAATAGTTACGAATGGACCAGGAAATTGCGAGATGAATCAATTAATTCTAATTAATCCGTCATTAGAGATTGGTTACTGTAGCATGACGTTATCTAATCATGATATAATTAGGCTCCTTATATTCATCTCGAAAATTAAGGTAGAGGTCGTGGAATGAGTTTTGTCATTAATCTACATTTAATACTCTGAATTAGTGGAAAGAAGATTTATGGGATTGAGTCATTCATCTTCCGGGGGAAGAGGTGCTTAAAACAACTTCCGGGGGAAGAGTGTGGGAGTGTTAATTTTCAAAAAAGAGTGTGGGAGTGGGACAAGGGGAGTGGAGAAGACGAAGGAGGAAGGTTTCCGCCAAGTGAGGAAGAACGCGACAGCGACAATGGCGCCGAGCAGGAAGGCGGCGGCGGCGGAGCGAAGAAGCGGCGGGTGGACGAGAAGGGGGGCCAGCGCCAAGAGACGGCGGCGGGATCGGAGGCGGCTCCGGTGGACCGCATCTCGGCTGTGCCGGGACGATGTCGGCGGCATCTGACCCGCCTCCCGCTCAAGGACGCCATCCGCTCGGCTGCGCTGGCGCAGGGGTGGCGCGACCTCTGGAAGAGCCTGTGGAAGGAGCGGACCTACTGCCGCGACATTCGCCTCCTCCCCGGCGACAACCCGAGGGAGGTGCTCGAGTCGCTGGAGAGCAGCCCGCGCCGCCACCTCACCGCTTCGCCCGTCTCGACAGCGAAGCTCGGGCAACCGCACCTCAAGCGCTTCTCGCGTCGCCGCGAATGCCGCGTCGAGGACCTCCGCCGAGGTGCGTCGGCGTAAGATGGGTGGGGCCCCACGATCCTCCACTGCCGCACTTTTCGAGCCCCGCCTCGTGCACCTCTCGCTGTGCAACATCAACTTAATCGACATGTACTACCAGAGCGCCCGGCCCTTCTCCGCTCTCGAGACCGTCCACCTCCACTCCGTCAACATCGGTGTGAAATTCGGCAAGCTCATGGCGCTCTGCCCCGGCCTTCACACTTGTTGGGGATTTTGGAATCGGATGGAACCCCCGAACATGTATGAGAAGAAACTCAAGAATACATTCGTGAAGGAACTCAAGAACTCGGAGATAAAGAATCTCCGAAAGTCTGTATTTCTCCTCCAAAGTCATGAACCCCTTTACACGTGCCCCCCCGCCCCCTTTTATAGGGAGACGAAGGGACTTTTACATTCGATATTTCCCTCGGATCAAATGGGAACATGTACATGAATGTCTTTTACATCCCGTAATTTACGGAGCTAACTTCAGATATTTGCAAGCCTGTCATCCGTTCACACCTCGAACCCGGACTTATGATGCCGCGCTTCTGACTTGGTCCGCTCGTGGCTCTTGCCTTCATTCGTGAAGATTACTGAGTGCATAGATTCCCGCTTTGGAAGTCCGAACCCGGCACCGAGGCCAGCCGCAAGGTTCTCTGAAGTTTCCATCCTCCTAAAACTGCGAACAAATTCACGAATGTTGATGGTGAATTTTGGTGCTCCAAACGTATTCGTTACACTTTGGTTTGAGCTCGATTATGTAACTAACCCGCCACTAGGCACACTAATGATATAACAAGTTCAACTTCGTATGTGCATTTGGAAGTGTTGTGTTTTTGTAGGAAAACATGGACAAAAGGGACGGAGTCACAACAAGTTCAAAGGAGCAAATGAGGAGTTCCGTTCGTGTTCGAGTGCAAGGCGAAATCACTTCCAAAGGTGGCAAGGACCAAGGTGTTACGACGGATCATCCCCGAGGACTAAGACGTAAAGTTCGGACTTCATGCGAGAAGACCCCTCATCTTGATCGTGGGGATGACGACCTCAAAATGACACAAATGAAGGGGGCCAAGTGCAAAATGTGAAGATGAGGGAGAAGATGGGCAGTGCAACAGGCCGACCGGCCTGGTCGGATCGACCCAAGCCCTTTTTGCCTCGGTTCGCGGCCCCCTTTGACCTAGCCCCTCCTCGGTCTATTAATAGCTCCCTCCTCCAACGGCCGCCGCATCCAATCATTCTATCGACGCCATTCACCAGAAAGCCGCCGCCGCAAGATGAGGGAGAGAGTTGGATGAGCTCGTCGCAAGGATCAACACCGGCGGAGGGAAGGAGGCAAGAGGAGGACTCAAGCCCGGCCTAGGGGTGTTCCCAAGCTTCATCGCCGCCATCTCCATCGACGACGTTTTCCGGAGTCTCCATCACCCCTATGTGCTTCAATCCGTGTAAGATGATGGGGTAATGCCTCCGTTCATCCCTAGGGTTAGATGGATGCATGATATGTAATCTATACATGAATCTTATGTCTATCGATGCTTTATGGTCTATGTCTTCGTGAATGCTTTGTTTACATATGTTTGCGCAACATGTGGTCTTAGTAGGGTTTGTGGTAATCGTGGTGATTAGCTTAATCCTATGGATGCTTTCGGTATAGATACGGTTATCGTGAAGGTGTTTGATTACCTTGCGTGAGGCGATGCGGTGGAGGAAAAGGCTTAGTGGTGCATACCGCCATGAAGCTAGTGAAGGCAACACCCTTTTCATATAGTAGATGCATGTTCATGAGATCCTAAACCCTAGGGAGGGAACGCTTATCTATCTTAATCTCTCTCTTGTATCCACCCTTTGCCATCTAATTTAACCTTCGATTTCTTAGATTAACATAGGTTAGATTGTCTTTACCTTTAGATTAATACCACTCTCAAAGGTTTTCCATCAACTAGATTAGTACTTGGTTAAGCGCTAGCAATCCCCTTGCTCCGTGGATTGACAAGAACCTTGGGGGTCACCCCGTGGTGAAAAAGGTGTAGGTCCGTACGCTTGCGGATCGAAGGTTATTACGTGTTTCAACCATCAACAACGAACCATCTCATGAACTCAAGCCTCTTGATGAACATTTAGAAGGTTTTAAGCCGGGTTAGAAAGTTTCTCGTTCGTGCTTTGCACTTTATTCATGAAAGTTGAGACCGCGTTCTTGAGAATCACGACGAGCGCACCACTTGGCCCTTTCGTTCAAATTACCGAATTCATGAGAATCCCAAAATCTCAAGATTCGAGGGAAAGGTTTTACCCAATTCCCCAACGCTAGCTCCTCGGGGAAGTGGGTTGACTCCGACGATCCGTTTCCACGAAAATTTCTCGAATTGTGGTAAAAAACGTCACCCTCGGAACGTCGGAGTGTACACGCGTCCCCCTCTGGGCGGTGCAACGGTTATATCGAGATATCTTCTCAAAACTACCCCTCTCCCTATAAATAGAAACTCATGATAACGTTTCACCGTTCCGCTGTTTTCTTTGAAATTTTCTAGCATCTGCGCTTCGAGCTTCACATCTTGAGATTTCGGAGATTACGCAATCTTTGGTAGTGTTGGGGAATTGGGTAAAAACCTTTCACCTCGAATCTTGGAGATTTTGGGATTCTCATGAATTGAGGTAATTTGAGCGAGAAAGGGCCAAGCGGTGCGTTCTATTCTATGATTTACGAAGAACGTGGTCTCAACTTTCATGAATTAACAGCGAAACACGAACGAGAAACTTTCTAACCCGATTAAAACCTTGGCGAAATGTTCAAGAGGCTTGAGTTCATGAGATTGTTCGTGAATTTGTTCGCATGATTTAGGAGGATGGAAACTTGGAGAACCTTGCGGGCTGGCCTCGGTGCGGGTTCGGACTTCCGGCGGGAATCTATACACTCGATAATCTTCACGAATGAAGGCAAGAGCCACGAGCGGACCAAGTCAGAAGCGCGGCATCATAAGTTCGGGTTCGAGGTGTGAACGGATGACAGGCTTGCAAATATCTGAAGTTAGCTTCAGAATTACGGATGTAAAAGACATTCATGTACATGTTCCCATTTGGAATATTCTTTAGATCCGAGGGCAATATCGGAATGTAAAAGTCCCTTCGTCTCCCTATAAAAGGGGGCCGGGGGGCACGTGTAAAGGGGTTCATGACTTTGGACGATAAATCTGACTTTGGAGATTCCTTGTCTCAGGTTCTTGAGTTCCTTCACAAATGTATTCTTGAGTTTCTTCTCGTATATGTTCGGGGGTTCCATCCGATTCCAGAATCCCCAACATTGGCGCCCACCGTGGTTTTTTGCACGACAAAAAAGTTCACGATTACCACAACCAAAAAGATTCTTCCAAAGTTCGAAAGTGTTGGACACAATTGTTGGTGCCGTGGTGATCATTTTATCACCCTCGATGGTGATTTTTCACTTTCGTGTAAACACAAATGTCACAAGAAGTTAGACACGCTACAGGAAAATTAAAGGAAAGTTAATTTTTGGAATACCGAGGGTCTTCATTCATTTCTTCTAATAAAATATTCTAAATCTTGTTACCTTGGATACCTCCCATTTGACTAGCAAAAGTAAAAGTCGACTAACATGTTTATGTTTTTCCACTACACGAGGTCCTCAAGCTCTTGCTATCAATCATTTGGAAGCCAAATATCAATATTGGTGAAACGAGCTCACCTTCGAAGCTCCTTGTACCCCCGGCTCGAGAAATGACGTCAGCACCCACACATCACATCGTCAAAAATTATGCGGATACTACAACTATTCCAGGCAACAAAAAAGCTTCGGAAGTTCAAGGATCTGCTTGTATTTTTGGAGTTGGAATTAGGGAATCTCAGAATGAGCATAATCTCGGAATCTCCGAACGAGAAAAGTCTCGGAATCTTGGAGCGCGAAAAATCTCGGAACCTCAGAAGAGGAAAAAAATCTCGGAATGAGCGAATTCTAGGAATCTCAGAAGGAGAAAAATCTCAGAATCTTGGAAGGATATCTCGGAAGAAGAAAAATCTCGGAATCTCAGAAGGAGAAAAATCTAATCGAAGGAAATCTTGAGGAGAAGGAAATCTCGGAGGGAGAGAAAATCTTGGAATCTCAAGGAGAAAAATCTCAGAATCTCAGAAGGAGAAAAATCTCTCGGAATCTCGGAAGGAGAAAAATACCTCAGAATCTGAGAAGTAGAAAAATCTCGGAATCTCAGAAGGAGAAAAATCTCTGAATCTCAGAAGAAGAAAAATCTCGAAATCTTGGAAAGATAAAAATCTCGAAATGTTGGAAGGATAAAAATCTCGGAAGAAATCTTGAAATCTTAGAATTTCGGAATCTCGAAATAAGCAAATCTCGGAAGAAGCGAGAATCTTGTATTTTCGGTAGAAGCAAAATCTTGGAATCTCATAATGAGCGTATTCACAGAATCTCAAAGTTGCCGAATAAGAAAAATTTTGGAATCTCGGAATGAGCAGTCTGCAGGAACCAAAATTCACAATTACCACAACTTAGAGTTTTCTTCCAAAGTTCCAAGGTGTTAGCCATGATTATTGACGCCGTATTCACCTCATCACCCTCGATGCAACTCAAGGAGTGGCTCATCATAACCATCGTATCAAGTTACGTCACCTTCGCAAGTCAAGACGGCCTCTGAACCGCACCATGCTGCAGAATTCTAAGTCAAGCTGCCCTTGTAATCTCTGCGTGTACTTCCGAACCTACTAATCTGAAATTGTTCGAACATGTGAAGCTCAACCAACTCTAAGAACGAGATACAATATCTCCGAGGCCACTAGTCAGGCTGCTCTCGAAATTTGGAAACGAAAGCTATCTTCACGACTAAAAGCAACATGGGGACGCTCGAGGCCAAAGTGAATAAAGTAGCATATAAAGCCAGAACCCTTGAAGCTGCTAGCAAACTACGGAATCTCGGAATCTCACAAACCAAGCTATGAAATCTCGGAATCTTTGAACAAGTGAAATCTAAGAATCTCGGAACAAGCAGAATATCGGAATCTCGAAACCTCGCTACCTCAAGCGAAAACTCGTAAAACAATAATATACACGTCATCTATACTAACTTTTATGCTTGCAGGGTGTATCCTTTATAACATCTTACGTATTTACCAATTTTATCTTTTATACATAGACTTATTAAATTATTTGACCCTAGGAGAAGTAAATTCCTCGTGCAGTCCAAATTTCCTTTGTTTTTGTGCTCTTTCAGGAAAAAGATTAATTCCAAGAATCGGAGAGTTCTAGGAATCTGACTGTTCCGAGAATCTGAATTTCATGAATCTAAGAGAAGAAAAGAAATCCTGACTTTTGGGACTTTATCTCTTGATCCGAGGCTCATGAAAGCAAGCATCACATATTTATGAAGATAGCACAGGAAACAAAGTTCACGATTACCACAACAACAAAAAATGTTCTTACAAAATTCGAAAGTGCCGGACATTATTTTTGTTGGCGTCCTCTTCATCTCATCACCCTCGATGGTGATTTATCACTTGTGCAACGCAAAATTCACAAGTCACTTTGAGGTCTAGACCTTCAGCAAATTTAGGCCACCTCACTCTCAGCTGATTTTTTTTAGACCTCGAGGGTCATGGTTCACATGGTCAAATAAAATACTCTTTTCATGTTACCTTCGGTATACTCTATTTGACTTTGCAAAAGTAACTAATACTTTATTTCCTGAGCATGTTGGCGCACCTAGATTGAGATGGGTGGCAGAATAAAAAAATCTGGAAACCATTCAGTAAAACTCATAGAACACGTGGAATCTCGGAATTTTGGAATGAGCAAACTCTCGGAATCTTGCAAACCTCAAGCGCAATCTCGAAAGCAGCGAAATCTCAGAATCTCGGAACCAGCGAAATCTCAGAATCTTGGAATGCGCGAAATCTCGGAATCTCAGAATGAGCGAAATCTCGAAACCTCGCAACCCCGAGTGGAACCTGGTAAAGTGATAATATACTTATTATCTATGCTAACTTTTATGTTTGCAGGGAATAGTTGTGCAAAGTTTTGCTAACTGGACTAAAAAAATGCACCTCTCATCTATGTGAGAAAATTCTTGGGAATTTTTGTACTTGAGGGTCACCCGTTTTTGTGTTCATGAATCTTCCAATGACGTGCCTTGCACAAAGTGATATAAACCTCCGAGGCCTCCAAATCCTTTCAGTTATTGTAGTTCCAGCAGATGGCGTGAGTTCCATGTTCACACAAATTTTTCTTTTGTCAAAACTCATCCTTTCTTTACTCTCAAAGCCAAAAAAAAAAGAAAGGAAGAAAGCAGCTTCACAATACCACAATTGAAAATCGCACAAGATGGATCACATATTTTTTTCATCCGAATCTAACACAAAGTTGAAGAATGTACAAAAATGATCTTGGAGGACCCTCATTTCTCAATTCATCATGTTCGCTCACTCGAGGCTAGTAGGCATTACAAGCACAATTCTTCCCAGCTGATAAGAAACCTTGGAAACTTGATGAAAGGAACCTATGGGTCCAAAAACAAGGAAACTTGATGAAGGAGCGTATCCTTGAGGCTATCTATCAAAGTGATCAAAACAAAATATTCTATGATTTTCGTATATCGCTCAAGTGCACCTACGAAGGTTATACATATTGTTATATCTGTATCACTAATATATTTATCTTGCAGGTTGCATCCTTTAAAATATATATTATTTAATCATATTTACATATTGTCATCTCTCTTAGAAGTTTTTGTTATGTTGAAAACTTTTTCTAGAACACTAGAGGGGCTATGCTTAGAAACTCATTATGTTCCTTAGAAATTTTTCTTGCTAACTTACAGGACTTCACCTGTGTGAGTACTCGTTTTCAATGAAATTTTCATCCTCCGTAGAACTAAGTCCAAAATTAATAGTCGAAAGCAACTTAGGGTTGCTATATCGACTAAAGCTAAAGTAAGTCCACAAAAGCTTTTGGTCAAGCTTTTGTCGACTTATCTGTTATTTGTGATGATATCATACTGATTGAAATATCCTTCAAAAAATCTGGATGCTTCCTCAATTGCAGGTATATTGGTTCTCATCGAATTGGGACATGATATTTTTTCAGATGGACACTTCGTCTCATCATCTATTGGAATCATCTTAACAACTTGGCTTTCATCATCCATTGGGATTACCTCTTTTGGTATTTATAAATCAATGGACTCTTGTGAAAGAATGGTTCTCAAAGCACTAGGTTATAACCTTCATGATTAGAACATCCTCGAACTTAAATAAATCTATGCATGTCCAAGCATTTCATTCATATGCATCAGCATGCATCATAAGCATCGCATTACATGAATACATCTCATGCATGAATCAGAAAGGTTACATTACAAGGAAACAAGTTTACATTTTTTGCGGTATTAGTTTCAAATACTTACTTTCCGTATTTAATTTCCAATGTGAAGGGCCTGAGACAACAATAAGTTGTGGCTGAGATCCCAGAGCAAAGGGATGATTCCATTGAAATCCCAAAGAGAAAGAATGATGCCATGAAAAGGCTCCGTGATAGCCGAATTTCCAAAGTGTGAAAGAAAAGTTTCATGAAAGGGCTCCGTTATAGCCGAAGTTCCAAAGTGAGAAAGAATGATTCCATGAAAAGGCTCCATGATAGCCGAAGTTCCAAAGTGTGAAAGAAAAGTTTCATGAAAGGGCTCCATTATAGCTGAAGTTCCAAAGTGTGAAAGAAAAGTTTCATGAAAGGGCTCCATTATAGATGAAGTTCCAAAGTGTGAAAGAAAAGTTTCATGAAAGGGCTGCTCAAGTTCCAAAGTGAGAAAGAAAAGTTTCGTGAAAAGGCTCCGTGATAGCCGAAATCCCAAAGAGAAAGAAAAGTTTTGTGAAAAGGCTCCGTGATAGCCGAGATCCCAAAGAGAAAGAAAAGTTTCATGAAAAAGCTCCGTGATAGCCGAAATCCCAAAGAGAAAGAAAAGTTTCGTGAAAGGGCTCCGTGATAGCCGAAGTTCCAAAAGTGAAAGAGAAGTTTCGTGAAAAGGCTCCTTGATAGCCGTGGGCTCCGTGAAAGCCAAAATCCCAGAGTAAAGGGATATCCTACGAAAAGGCCAGAGACAACAACAAGTTGTGGCCTAGATCCCAGAGTAAAGGGACGTCCTACGAAAAGGCCTGAGACAACAACAAGTTGTGGCCTAGATCCCAGAGTAAAGGGACATCCTACGAAAAGGCCTGAGACAACAACAAGTTGTGGCCTAGATCTCAGAGTAAAGGGACATCCTACGAAACGGCCAGAGACAACAACAAGTTGTGGCCCAAAAGTTAATTCAAACGTCTTGATATGAAATATTCGTGAAAAAGATTACAAAGTAATATCCAATCCAAAATTCTTTTGATCGTGAGTTCAGACTTGTATGCTAAGAGACTTAAGAATCATGGCAATAAATATCCGCGAATAAGTCTACGAAGTGATGTTTATCCAAGAAAATTTTCAAGCTAAAAATGTTGTTCTATAGACTAAGGGGCTCGGCTGCCCTTAAAAAAATGTCAAGTGAAAAAGCACACGAGTATAACATTTTCATACAAGTTCAAGATTTGGGTAGACACAATAAAAATGCTCTCACAGAAAAGAAAAGCTGGTTGAAGCAACTGAAAGTTGCAATATCAACCTGAGCAGGTTCGTTGCATAGGCACAAGTCCACGAAACTCGCGAAGCAAGTTTCATCGACTCGTACTCTGAGTATAAGTTTATGCTTTGAGAGAAAACCAAGTCCACGAAAGGAGCTATTCATGAAATTTTGCATGAAAACGGCAAGGTGGGAAGGGTGACATTTTTTCTTAAAAACGAGTTTATTGCCTTAGTTTCATACAAAATTTCATAGAGTATGTTACATAGCTTCGATGAGCTAAAGTTCAGAAAGGTAATTCAACAACGTGGCCTGGCTTACGGCCCCTATTTTCTGCAACATCGCAAGCATAAGCAAAGTCGCAATCATCGCTAATGGGGCTAAGGGCTCGTCTTCACGAAGGTACGCAAACTTGAAGCTTCAGCTTGCAAGAGCATAACCATCGCGATGAAGAAAAACCAACCGGTGAAAGCTATGCATCGAAAAATATTGACAACACAGAGCCAAAAATCGGAGAACTTGCATCCGGGATGAGCTTCTTTATACAAGCCAAGCTTAGCCACTAACTATTTGGTCTTGGCGATGGAAACGCAAAGGTATGGCGTCACACAAGCCCACCTTGCGGGACTGCAAGATTAAAATTTATAAAACAAAGTTTGAAAAGTGGGTCATGACCCACGAATATACAAGTTCACGTTCTAAAGAACAAAAGCAATAGTTTGAGCAAATTCGCTTCATTCATCAATGACAACCCGAGAATTGGTACGTTGCTCGTAATCGCCGTCCTCCCGTCATTGTCCTCGCGCCGGCCGCTATCTGCTGCTCGAGCTATCTTCAGCATCACCTTCTTCGCTAGCTTGACCGTCAGACTCAGAACTTAGTTCAAGAGCTTCGCGAATTTCATCGCTCGTTTCCTTCCTCATGAGCTGTAGGAAACCAATAACCGAAAGAATCAGGAAGTGATACATTAAGCAAAGTCACAATAGAGTAGAAAAAAAGGAAGAATTCAAAATTTTAGGAGATAGCCACCTCTTCAAGTTTGTGTGACAGTTTTCTTGGCAATTCTCCGTGGCAATCCAGAATTCTTTCATGAATTTGACTTTAACTGCCCGAACATCTTCATTTGCTCGAATAAGAGAAGTACTTGAAGCATCTGGAAATTGCTGAATCGCTCCACGAAACTTCTCAAGATCAACACGGTCATAATTTTCAAGAAGTTTGAGCAAGCTCTCAACATTTGAAGACAAAGACAAAATCACTAGCACCGAGAGATGACTTCAGAA
The DNA here is from genome assembly GCA_022644695.1 of Cenchrus purpureus. NCBI lineage: Eukaryota > Viridiplantae > Streptophyta > Magnoliopsida > Poales > Poaceae > Cenchrus > Cenchrus purpureus. The sequence continues at coordinate 50,778,383 of CP053458.1, forward strand.
GAGTTTTGAATTCAGTTAGCATCCAATCCATCACTACTGAAGCATCTTCATTCTCAGGGAAAGGGTTGGGATGAGTACCGAACTGCCCAAGAGCTTCGCTGTATTTTTCAAACAAAAGTTTGAAATTCTTCCGAATGCCATCAGCGCCCTTACTCATAGCTTCGCGCCACTCATTAAGTGCTTTCTCAAGCTTGGCAATATCAGCGTTCTGTGTGACAAGTTTAGCATTTGCGCCACGAAGAGTGTTTATGACGTCAATACTCTTGTCAACATCCTTCCGAAGATTTCGAGCCAATAAGCTCATTCAGATTAACTTCGACGTTCGAAATATCCTCACCATCGCCAGAATTATTCCCAGATTTGATCTCCCCATCTTCGTGATTTTCAGATTCTTAAATAGTTTTGATGTCGGGTTTTCGGTAGCTTGGGGAATGTTCTCGATGTTGGAGGGAGGCCATTGCGCTACTTCTTCGTCGATGAATTGGTGCAGCGGTGCTTTTAGTGCGAGCCACCTCCCAAAAGAAAAGTTTAACGAAAAGTCAAAACAAGGGAATAACGAAAAATCAAGGAAAACAAAGATGACATTCAAGAATATGAGAAGAAATTACCTTCGGGGAACGAAAAGATTGCAGAATCTCCGAAATCTCAAGATGTGAAGCTCGAGCGAGATGCTAGAAAATCGGTGAAAGCGGGTTACCGCGGAGTTTCTATTTATAGGGGAGAGGGGTAGTTTTGAGAAGATATCTCATATAACCGCTGCACCGCCAAGAGGGGACGTGTACACTCGAGCGTTCCGATGGTGACGTTTTACCACAATTGAGAAATTTTCGTGAAGCGGATCGTGAGTCAACCCGCTTCCCGAGGGGCTAGTGTTGAGAATTAGGGTAAAATCTTTCACCCTCGAATCTTGGAGATTTTGGGATTCTCATGAATTCGGTAATTTGAGCGAGAAAGGGCCAAGCGGTGCGTTACATGCTCGTGATTTCAAGAACGCGGTCTCAACTTTCATGAATTAAGTGCGAAACACGAATGAGAAACTTTCTAACCCGCTTAAAACATTCGCGAAATGTTCATGAAGGCTTGAGTTCATGAGATTGTTCGTGAATTTGTTCGCAGTTTTAGGAGGATGGAAACTTGAGAACCTTGGGCCGGCCTCGGTGCCGGGTTCGGACTCAAGCGGGAATCTATGCACTCAGTAATCTTCACGAATGAAGGCAAGAGCCACGAGCGGACCAAGTCAGAAGCGCGGCGTCATAAGTTCGGGTTCGAGGTGTGAACGGATGGCAGACTTGCAAATATCTGAAGTTAGCTCCGTAAATTACGGGATGTGAAAGACATTCATGTACATGTTCCCATTTGGAATATTCTTTAGATCCGAGGGCAATATCGAAATGTAAAAGTCCCTTCGTCTCCCTATAAAAGGGGGCCGGGAGGCAAGTGTAAAGAGATTCATGACTTTGGAGGAGAAATACAGACTTTCGGAGATTCTTTGTCTCTGAGTTCTTGAGTTCCTTCATAAATGTATTGTTGAGTTTCTTCTGGTACATGTTCGAGCTTCCGTCCGATTCCAGAATCCCCAACAACACTCTCGATCTGCGCCGCTGCGGCTACAACCTGTGCGGCTACCGGACCCCTCGCAGCTTGAGGAGAATCACCATCGCGGAGTGCAATAGCGGGCATGCCAGGCTAGATATTTATCCGGTGCCTAGCCTCTGTTCTTTCCGCTACAGCGACAGATTCCTCAGCTCGCCCTTCTTCCTTCCGAGTGAAACCGCGCTCACAGACCTTTACATTTGCTTTTCTGACCGTGAGCGAATATTACAATGTCACGGTTACATGTTAGAGCTATCCCTTCCTGATGATCTGTCTGGTCTCAGAGTACTCACTATATGTAGCAATGCCCTTAAGGTATGTTCTTTGCGACTTTGTATTGCAAGTTTGTAACTCATAGGTTCATTTGTTTAGAAAACATTGTTTGTTTACTCACCAATTAACCATGTCCTTTAGATCGCGTCTTCCTTGTTCAACGATAGAGCGCACTTTGGCAAGATGAACAGCTTGCAGAGTTTGAGAGAGCTACAGCTGCTGGTGCTTGGATTGGAGATGTACAACCTAGCTAACATTTACCAATTCCTCGAGGCTTGCCGCTGTTCTAATCTTGAGAAGCTCTTTGTGCAGGTTAGCATTTTTTTTACACCTTTCTGAATCACTTCGCTTAGTAGCCTTTCTTGTCATTCTATTAAATCTGCATCTGCATTCTTATTTGTTGAGATGCTTCTGCGTGATTGTGGTTAATCCTTGCAGCTCCCGGTGACCATTAATGTTCCCTTGGAAGATACAGTTGAAGTTCAGGTAGCACTACCAGAGGATGTCTTTGTCAACCTTAGAATGGTAAAGGTCATGAACTTCAATTGGCGCCGCTTTGAGGTGCAGCTAGTGAGTCTTTTGTTAAGGAAGGCTACCTCCCTACATAAAATGCTGCTAGTATCTCCCATTGTTGACCCGCTGCATGTGCCTGGTGTACAAGAAGCTGACCTTTCTCTTCTCAAAGAAGCTTTGGCCAGTGGACGCATTATTGTCAGCGAGTCTGACGACCCAGCAACTCAACCATTTCATTCTGAGGTCTTTATCAAGGTTTAACTTATTGTGCCAATCAATTTGTGAACCTATTAGATCATAATATCCTGCTGTATATGTTTCTCTGTAGTTCATTGACAATGTATGAAGAAATGGCACTATCGCAGCAACTTCTTTTCTTCAAATTTTACTGTTCGTCAAGTAATCTAAACGCATGGTATTCTAGCGTTACCACTTTCATTTCACAATTCAATATGAGGGTGAATTCTATGTAGCCATATACAAGGAACAGTGACATGATGCCTTCCTCTTTGGTTTGCAGTGCTCATATTTGTATTTATAGATCGAGAATTCAGTCAGCCGATGTAGAGTTGACGTAATTCTCTATTTTGTGAGGGTTAGTCCTTGTTGAGTAACAAAGTGTGGTTGCACTATAACATCCTGCCGGTATACCCTGTGGTTTATTTTTAGCAAAAACAGCAGTGCCCACTGGAGCTGAGGTACCTTGTAGATGGGACATTGATACACCATTCATCATTTCAAGTATTGCAAAGTTGAATTGTCAAGTCATGAGCACTGACAGAAAAGGTCATAAATCTATCAAAATTGTGATGATACACTTTACAAACAGGGTTTCAGTGCTTGCAACAAACTTTTGCATTGAGCGAGAAAATCATACAGGTTCCAATCTACATAAACTCTAGATCTGACTCTTGGTGTTCCAGGATGATTGTCGCCAGCGCTCGTCGGTACGCCGCTGATCTTGCATTCCTGACAAGGACACAGATCTCTGCTCTGCAAGTTTTATGTGTCCATTGCTGTCGCCTCAGCACTGCAAGAAGCGCCTCACAGAATGCAACCGCAACTGCATCTTGCCCATTACTGCAATAATAAGTGAATTTTAACACAGTATGGAGCTGCTATACGTCACATTAATAGAATGAATCAATGGGAAGGGAGATCGTGTTACCTTCCATGGACAAAACCAGTAGTGATAAAGCCTATTGGCCACCTGAATGCATCCGTGCGGCGTCATCTTTGGGCAATTGAAGGTTGCTGGTGCTAGGATCGAACCAAGAGAAATAGGAACTAACATGGGACTGAGGGAGCTGAAGTTCCCATTTTTCAACACATTCTTCCTCCTCTTCCTCTGATCTATTCCATGCATGAAATGGGATTAGTTTCTTCAACAACCTTTTTTTTTGTTTCTTGTTACTATATAAGGAAGAATACTGCAGGAAACAGATTACAGGAGATGTACTTAACAAACACTCAAATCGAGCACGCTGTGTTAAAAGGCCAAAGTATCCTGAAGATGGCTAAAAATTCAGTTATATGTGACCTAAAACACATTTACATTCCAAAAAGGACTTGTACACTCTTGACATCAGCAAAGAAATGATCTTAACAGGGCTCAGATAAGATATTATTACAAGGACACATGGGATGCTGACCTGATTTTCCAAGCTGGAAGATCTGATGGTAATGGGGCACAAACAACAGCACCCTCTTCAAAAGAACCTTCCTTGAAAGCTCGGATCAGAACTCGTATAACAGAACATGTCATTTTGATGGTGTCAGTCGAAGTTAAGTTAGGTTTGTCAGCATCTGTTTCTATGTCAGATGACAAACTCAGATATTTCCTATCAAATTCTTTCACATATTGTCTCAACATTTGGATGGTTCTTGGCACATGAAGTTGCAAGGATGCAATGTTTGCTTCTGATGGTTCTACATCTCCAGATTTGGAATTTAAAGATAAATTTTTGGGTAATACAATATTAGCCGCTAAGTCATTTACTTCATGACCACTAAACATGCCATCATCTTTATGAAAACAAGCCATGATACAGTGCCATAAAGGTGGCACAGGAACTGTTGGAGGTCTCTTGGCAGCAGGGCGGCACTCAACTGCTTTATCAAAAACAGCAGCTTCTTTGGACATATGTGATGCATATGCTTTGCTGTCTGGATAATCATAGGGAAAGCATGGCACTCTGAACTGCATAAAAGATATGTCAGTACATTAGTAGTATTAAAGATGATATAAAAAAATAATGCTGCTAAACCAACTGTCCACTCCTTGAACAAATTTCACTATCTTACTGCCTCTGTTCAACAAAAGTTAAGGGACCTTATTCCCAATTTCCCAATGTATTTCATAACTTTGTTGCATAAGTTCTACAGAAGTGATAATATTCTGACAAATTTGAGGCTTCATCAATATTTTACCATGCCACTAATTCAAGAAATGCAGCGACAATTGGAAGCAACATAGCGTCTCATAATTAGCCCATTCTATAACACATACTCTACCTTTGTTGCGATCCACCGTCTCTCTCTTAGGCCTATTACGTGTGCACCATGAGATATTAGAAAAAGCCAGAAAGGTTTCACCCAACTCAAAGGTAAAATGACAGACCACCTGTATAATCATTAAATGTGGACAACAAGAAAATCTCATTAACAAGATGAGAGGACAAAAGAATGGAATATATGTCACAAATTCATCATTTTAGAAAGCACCACCTCACTAGGCAAACCGAAACAGCACTATTTAGGTATGCAAGACAGACAAGACATGGTTTTTTTTTTTTGGCCAACCTAATTAAAAGCTCCATAACAACTGATGATAATATATCTTAAATCATATTTCTTATAAGAACTGATACCGCCAATAAATTATATCTGAAACCTCATGCGATAGACTCAGGTGTAACCTCAAGATTAGGCCACAAACTGGATACAACCATGCAAATGCCCCTTTCCTTTATCATGGAACAACATAAAAGCTACCATAGAAGTCAATGATTTATTCATATGCTCTTGCAAGCAAGACACCTAATGTGACATCTTCGAGGAGAAAAGATGGATCTTACCCTAGAGAGGGCATAGCCTTTTTGGCATGTTTCAGGAGAACAACTGGGCAGGATCGACTGAAGCTATCCTTCTCTTGCACTATCTGTCCTCGATCATTTCCAGAATCCAGGCAGAAAAAATTGATGCACTCACGTTGCTTCTCCAAACAAAGAACCTCCTCTGCCACAGGAGGATTTATGCTTTGGCTGGAGTCCCACAGTTCTCTACAGTCATACAGGAATATATTATGCTTTCCAGGTTGCATCCACATTGATGACAACATGTTTCCAACCTCTGATGGCATCAGCATTTGGAACTACATTTTCCTCCAAGCCTTCGTTCTCCTTGTTAAGTGAGACTAATTTAGAAGAAGAAACTGCTCCCTGGACTGACACTTCCCTGGGGTCATGAACTATCATGGATAGTATAGCACCAGGCTGAAGAATCTCAGCACAATCAATAATGGACACATCCAAAGGATGAGGGACAGTACAGGAATCCGGGGGAGCATCAGTTGATGTGGACTTAGGACTTGTATCTGGTACCATGTTAATTTTGCTTGTTCTGCATTTGTTAAAAAAACATAAATAGCAAACCTTGACATCATTTTTCCACACAGATAAAAGGCACTTACTTGATTGGATGCAACATCTTCTTAAGAGATTGCATAGCCTTGCATCCCATGACTTCCAGCCTTCCAATTTTTCCCTCTAATGAGCAACATTTGACCACACTACCAGAATCTTGAATCTGCAGTGTAAGGCAAGCGAAGCAAGAATGGTATTATAACAAGGAAGAAATGTATTGGTTAAGCAGCAGCAAGGATTACATATCAGAAGCCAAATTATGCTACCAATGAACATCTTAATTGCCCCTTTGAGATCATAAAAGTAGCAATTTTCAGCACTCATTATAACATAAAAAGTGGTAAACACCACCGTGTCAACTATGGAAAAACAAAATAACTAGTATTTTTCTGATCCAAGCACAGCCACTCAACTAATGTGTATGTTTCAGAGAAGGCAAGCAATAAAAAAGAAAAGGGCATAAGGTTTTCTTTTGTTGTTCCTTAAAGCAGAATGATGATGCATCCTAGTGTTCTCCTTGAGTAGAACACACTTAATCTGAATATGAAGTACAAATACAATTTTACCTAGACTCATATAATAAATAAAATAAAGAAAGTACCTGTCTCTCACATGCAAATCTTATTGCACTAAGCCCTTCGTCAAGTGCAGCAGGATGGATCCATATCCACAATTGGCAAGGAACCTCTGCTTTTTCATCAAAGCTGTGAGCAGTGGACAGATCTCCTTCAGTCTCTGATTTGTCATTTTCTCCTAAGAATGGGCGCCACATGTATGTCACTGGTCCAACAATTTGAGAATGAGGACTCCCAACACCACAAAGCTGGAAAGAAGAATTAAGTCATGGTTGTCACTCCAAACACTTCCACCCATACTGTCTGTGGCGAACATGTAAGTACCATAGCATTCTCATAGCAGACACCTCGCATAACTTGATCTTGTAGATCCTTCAAATTAGGTGTTTTGCCTGCTGGGCGCAAAACCATTCTGAGAATGGATAACAGGAGTCCTGGAAAAGTGAATCAGCACACCAATTAGATCGTGAACTATTAGAAGATGAAAACACTGATAATGGCTAGCATGTAAGGGGAAAACTTTATAAGCAATCAAGGGGCAAAGGAAAGGAACAGAACCTCTGGACCAGCGAGCTCAATTGGAATGAAGTAGCTAGCATCATGGATAATCGTGCCATTCTTCAGCCACTTGAGAACACTCCTTGAACCCCTCCTCTGCACAGTGGAATGTTCAACCATGTTACTCATTTGAATTCACATGTATGGTCAATCCTTGGGCAAAAAGGTTTAAATTACACCAACATCTACATATGACACTGTACAAATCAGAAAGGTGAAACTATTTTTAAAGGATTTTTTTCTCTGCAATTAACAAATGCAGGACTGGAAAGTACCAGATGGGCCATCTCACAATACACTTGCATTTCGGACTGGTCAAGTTTCCTCTATGAAACAACAAAATGGTCCCACAACCTCTACTATAACTGTCAATTATAACAAAAACAAATATATGCAGCAGTCAAAAAGTTTTGCCATTAGAGTTAGACAGTGCTATTTCAGAAAGGATTCACTTGCAATGTGCAGTAAAATTGTAAGAATTCCTACCAGTGTAAGATTCTAGCGCACTAAACAAAAATCCTTCTCTTCCTCTCCTCACACCACATCCCCGTTGCTCACCTCCCCTGGGCGCCGACGGGCAACACGAATCCCCACTGTCTCTCCATGGAGAACCTCTTGGCGTGCCACAGGTGCGTGCGAAGCCTCCGCGCGCCATCGCCGGCGACGGAGAACCCCTCCGCGGGGTTGCCAGCGAGCTCCCGCCGCCGCCTCACCCTCCTCGATTGTTTCCGCGGCGCGGAGCACCCCTCCCCCGCGGGATCCACCTCTCCAGTCCCCGCTGCGTCGTCTCCGCTCCCGCGGCGGCGGCGGCGCTTGCTGGGGAGGTGCCCCGTGGTGCGGCGGCGCTCGGAGCGTGGCTGCTTCCGGAAGCGGCCGCCGCCATCGTCAAGGCGGGCTGAGATTTCGGCGTGGAGGAGCGGGCTCTCCAGCGCGTGCCGCCGCGAAGCGCCGCACCTCGAGCTGCCGCGGCGGCGGAGGGACGCCGGCCATCGGACGGGAGGGTTTGCGAGGGCTTAGTGGTGCTCTTTTGCGGTTAGCCCCCTAACATATTCATGTACCTCATTATATTCGTTCGGCAAAGCAACGAAAGCCCGATAGAAGATGGGCCTAATTGGGCCTCGCATTCGTAAAGGCCTCTGTGTCAGCCCATGATGGCCTAAATCAATAGCCCAGGCCCAGCTCTCTCCTTTAGCTAGAGATGGCAATAGGTGTCCGAAACCCGATGGATTTTTCTGCACGGGTATGGGTCGGTTTTTTATACTCGTGAGTCTACTCATGTGCGAAAAATGAGACCCAACGGGTTCGTAGGCATGGGTTTAGGAACATAAAACCCAAATCTGTGAACCCATGAGTTTTTTAAGACCCGACTATTTATCAACAAATAAGCCAACATTCTTAATATACATCTCAATTTTAATGGCTTGTATTATTTTTTATCATGAGTTTAATTGTTAAACGATCTATACTATGCTTTATGTCACTCATATGGAATACTTTTGTTAACATGTGGTGTTATGATTGGATAGCTAATACTATACTTTCGTTGATTTACATCAATGTTGAATGCGTATGTTTTAAATTGTGAAGATATGCATGTATTTGTTTTTCTTGTTGAATTGTGAGCATATGAATACCCGTATATACCAATTTTGTTGTTTGATTTTATACCCAGGGGCGATCCGTGGGTACCCGTTAACCCGTTAGGCATAAGTTTGGGTACAAAATTAAATCCGTAATGATTTTTTAATGGCCGAGTTTTGTATTAGCGGGAATAGGTTGGGGATGGCAAAACCCAGCGGGTTTGGATCCGTTGCAATCTCTGCCTTTAGCTGAGCGGCGTATCGGCGCGCCTCGGCGGCGGCGGCGGAGAGAGAAGAGTTCCCCAAAAAATTGGGGAACGGGCGGGAAATGGCGATCGACACCGGCGGCGGCGGAGAGAAGAGGCAGAGAGTGGACGGGCGAGGGGACCGATTCGGATCGGTGGGTGCGGTTGCGATCCTGGCGGACCGCATCTCGGCTCTGCCGGACGAGCTGCGGCAGCGCATCCTGACGCATCTCCCGCTCAAGGACGCCATCCGCACGGGCGCGGTCGCGCGCGGGTGGCAGGACCTGTGGAGGGGGCGGTGGGCGCACCGCGCCTCCGTCGAGATCCACCTCCGTTCCCGCGACGCCCCGCAGAGGGAGCTCGACGCGCTGGCTCGCGAGCCGCGCCCTCGCCGCCGCCTCGACCGCTTCTCCCTCGTCGTCGACACCTGCAAGCTCAAGTCCTCGGGGCTCCGGCGCTTCATCGAGTACGGCGCCGAGTGCCGCGTCGAGGACCTCCACGTCGAGACGCGGAAGATCACGGCCGCGGACAAGCTCAACTTCCACTTGCCGCTGGCGAGCCCGCTCGCGCGCCTCTCCCTCCGCCGCATCAACATCTCCAACATGTACTACAAGGGCGCGCGGCCGTTCCAAGCTCTCGAGGTCATTCTGCTCCATTATGTCAACATTATCCCACCAACCTTCGCAAAAATGATGTCGCTGTGCCCCAATCTCCTCACCCTCGACTTGCGCGGCTGTGATTGTGAGCACCTTTTCTTCTGGGGCGAAGCCATGGTCTGGCCGGCGAAGCTGAGGAATATCACCGTTTGCCAGTGTGACGGGACCATCAGGCTGGACTTGGTGCGCGTGCCTAGCCTGCGCTCCTTCCGCTACAGCTGCGGCTACCTCGACATTCCTTTCTTCCTTGCAGGCGAGGCCGTGCTTTCCGACCTTTACATTCGGTTTCTTTACTCAACAATGTACAGAAGCCACAATGCTCAAGAGTTCAATAAAGGTCTCCCAAATGATCTGTCCGCCCTCACAGTTCTCACCATCTGCAACAATGCCCTCCCGGTACTTTCTTGTTATTGGATTTTCGTACCACCTAGCTCATAAATTATTTGATTGCCACATAAGAAAAAAAACGTACCAAGTTTCTTCACTAACAAATGCCATTTAGGTCGCGTCTTCCTCGTATGATGATGGAGCAACTACCCAGCTGTCCAAGCTGAGCAACCTGCAAGGTTTGAGAGAGTTACATCTACTCATGTTCAGAATGGAGGACGCCAACCTGGCTGACATCTATGGGTTTCTCAAGACCATCCAATGCCACAATCTGGAGAAGCTTTTTGTGCAGGTTAACACCTGCCCTGCCTCTCTGATTTTCTCTGCTGATCCATAGTCTCTGTCTTTTTAAAAAAAAACCGTATACTTCTCGGTTCTTATTTTATCAGTAGCCTTTTGAAATCTGAATGGTTGTGCTTCAACTGCAGCTCCCGGGATTCGTGATGCCCAAGGATAGTTCACAGTCGCTTGATGCGGCACCTGAAGAGCCACCAGAGGATGGATTAGACAACCTTGCGATGGTAAAGGTTAAGAACTTTAATTGGCAGTGTGCTGAGGTGCAGCTAGTGAACTTTTTATTGACGAAATCCAAGTCCCTGCAGAAATTGTTAATAGTTTCTCCAAATGTCACTCCGCTGGATGTGCCCGGTGTACAAGAAGCAGACTTGTTATTTCTCAAAAAAGCTTTAGCCAATGGCAAGATAATGCTGAGTGAGTCTGACGATGCTGCAATACAGCCATATCATTCTGAGGTCTTTATCGAGCCCTAGTTGTCAGTCACCAGTTGGGGTCAGAACCGAATGGATAGTAATAGCTGCATCAGCTTGTAAGGGCATTATCCTCTTGGATGTAGCTAGTGACAATATATAGGAAGACCAATGTTGTCCCCTTATTTTGCTCTCTTAAATATTACTACTAGCAAAGTATCATGTGAGTCGAACCAGCTCCATATTATCTTTTACAATTTAACACCATGGTGAATTCATGTGCGTATCTGAAATAGAGATGATGTTACATGATGTTGGTTATCTTGTTTGTTCGTTATGTTGAGGTATCAGATTGCATCAAAGTGGAACGTATTGTTTCTGTGTGATAATTTTTTGGAATTGGCCTAGTTGATATGTGAAGTGCACTGCTGAAAGTGATTAATTTAATTATCTGCTGCGACTCTCATGATATCCCTGCGAACTAGAGAAGCAACTTTGTATAAATTGTCTGTTTTCATTTGTCAATATATTTCTGAATAATTCGGCCTGAGCCTAGCTCTACTTTTTTGCGGATATTTTTTTCTGAATAATTGTCTACTTTGTGTTGACCAAAATTCGGCACTGCAACAAGAGTCCAACTACTTTCGGCCCTGAATGGCCCAGTTAACCCAGCTCCTTCTCACTAAAAGGTGATTTTTTTTATATATTTTTTTATTCTAATTTGCAAATTTATACGACTGTTTTGAAATTTATCAAAAATATACATCAACCGCCGTGGCGTATGGCGGTTAGCCGCAGCCGTCGTACGCCACGGCGTTTACATTCCAACCGCCATGGCCCACGGCGATTGGTGGGCGTCCACGGCGGTTAGGGAAGCTCCACAGCGGTTGGACCGCCGTGGCCCACGGCTGTTAGGCTCATTTTATTTTTTAAAAAAACTTTATTAAATTATAATAAATCTAGTAGGAAAGTTAAAAAAGGGAAATTAAGAAATGCTAGTTCGATTATTACAACACAATCACAATAGGATCCAGTTCAAATATTACATCACTGCAGGAAAGGCTACAACATCATACAAAATGACAAACTTCAGCCATTCTTGCGATGTGACGATGAAGGTTTATCTTTCTTGGTAGCTTTTTTAGCTGGTGGATTAGCAACACATGGGTCTGCTGGCGGAGCATAAAGACCACCCCCAAGGAGGTTCCTCTCCTCTTGCAATGGCATCTGCAGTTTTTCTTTGCAAATAATGATGCATGTCTGGTGGAGCATAAAGAGCATCCCAAGGAGGTTCCTCTCCTCTTGCAATGGCATCTGCAGTTACTCCTTGCAAATGACGAAGCATGTCTCTTTCGAACGTGCTCATTTTCTTCGGATCAGGTGCCGCATTTGTGTTTTTCCCCTTCGGATCACCACCACCATTACCATCCCGACCCTCCCTGGCGGCGATAGACATCTCTAGTTACTGTTACACAAAATCATAACTAATTTAACTAATTACACTATTCTAAACTAATTTAACTAATTACATAAAATAAATAAAGAGAGGAAACTTACCTAAGAGGGAGGAGCACGTGGGGAGGGAGGCAGCAGGTTGGGCGGGCAGACTACCGTGCCGTCGCCCTTTATATAAGCGCGGCATCCGCCATCCGCTACGGCGGTTGGACCTACCGCCGTGGTCCATGGCGGTTGCTTTTCGACTTTAATACTACGTGATTTAATAATACTCTATCTCGAACCTCACCCACCGCGCTGTTGCTTTTCGTTGTTTTTTTTAACGATTTATTTTTTATTTTTTAACTTTATGACAAAGAAAACTAGGTGGTAACAACGAAAAGCAAAGTGACATAATAAAAAATAGTCATGATCACATATAAGAGTGTTGTTGTATAAACAATATGCGACCTAATCTAGCATCGCTTGGTCTTCTTGTGCACTGCCTCGACCGCGGCGCTGCGCCGCTGCGCGGGTACGTCAACGGGTCACGTGGGTGGATCTGCCGACACCTAGCATCAGCAGTGGCCTGCGGTGTCGCCATCGCCGCCGCCGACCCTGCAACCTCGTGGGACGACCCTGGCAACCCTCCTGGAGACGGTTGCGCCCCATCGCTTGCGCCTGGCAGCTGCGACCCTCCTGGCTGCGTCCCACCGCTCGCGTCTGGCAGCTACGACCCTCCTGGCTGCGTCCCTGCTCCCTCCTGGCTGGGTGGCGCGCCTCCTAGCTGCGACACTCCGAGCTCGTCCTGCGGCGGCAAACCGTGTAAGAAGTCAAAGTCGAAGTCGTAGTCCTCGAACCCGGACCCTCTCGCCTGGTCCTCTAGGGTGGAGTCAGGAGTGCCACCACGCTGAACAAATAGTATTATTAAATCACGTATCATAATTAATAGAATCTAGTATTTGTATATGGTTCGAGATAGAGTTGTGGTCATTACCTGACGGAAGAACAACGCCAGTGGACGAGGAAGGAACCAGTGGTACTAGTGGTGGTCTTCTTCTGCTGCTTTCTTGCTACAGTCCTCACAGTGGGTGTGTAGGTGCAGGACCTCTGGGAGACGGGCCCCCTAGATGAGACATCCTAAAGGGAGGATGCACCGGAGAGTGCGGCGCGTAGAAAGTGGCTGGGTAGGGTGGCCGTGACGAGGACGACGGTGCCGTGTAGGAACGACCACCGAGGCGGAGCCGAGGCCGATCGGGGTACCGTGGAAACAGGGGTAGAGCCGGGTTGCCGTGGTAGTTGACCGCGGCAAGGAACCTCGTGGTGATGGCCTGCATCCTATCCCACGCCCGCCGATCTCCGGTGTGACATGAGGTTCAGCCTCGCCTTCGACTCCCTTATATAACGTGAAAGATCCGCAATCACGTCGAACTGCAAAAGAAATTATTAGTAAATGTTAGAATGTTAAGTACCATAAGAAAAATTAGTTGCATTTTCAAACTCACCGCCGCGTCGTAGTGCTGATCCCGTCGCACCTGCACGGACGATGAAATGATCGCCTCGCCGCATCCCGGAATCCCGGGTGGTTGGTGGAACGTACATCACACGCGACCGAGTCCTCGGGGTGTACCACTGGATGTACACCTCTCACGTCGTGTCGTCGTGGGGCCGGTCCTCCGTGACGAGGTTCTCCGACGCGGTAGCCCAACCGTCCATGTACGTCTGCACCCTCTGAATCTAAGAAACACGCCCCACAACTCCCCTTCGAGACCACCTACGACGAATTAAACATATTTGTCAGTGGCTAAAATCTTCGAACGCTGAATTAAAAATTGACGAGAACTCACCTATGGTGGGCGCTAGGAACAGTGTGCACCACAGGCACAGACGACTCCTGGTAGTGGCCGAACTGCCTCAAGACCAGGATGCTGCATTCCTCCACGTACATGTCGAATGAGAACGCGTCCTCGTCATCCAAAGAGTGCTGGTCTCGGAAGCACAAAGACGAGAGACCCTGTGGTGCGCGAGTCGGGACAGCCTCCTCTGAGTACGGCGTCCACCTAACATCCGCGTCCGTGAGAGCGTCGAACTGACCGACGAAGTCCTTGTACGCCCTCTTCGTCTGGTCGTGAGCGTACGAAGTCTGCATACAAACGAAATGTGAACCCTAAATGTGGATTGAATAAACTAGACAAAATGGAGAGACAAATTGAAAGTGAAAGGTAAGAAATTACCGTCCGGAGGCACCACAACGAGCCCATGGTGAAACGGTCACGGGTTGTGGCCCTCTGGCAGGCCTCGTGACGTGAGGGGACGACTAGCCGACCAATCGTAAACCGCTCGTGGCACCAGAGCAGAAGAAGGAGAGGACAGCCAAGAAGGATCACCTCCACCGAATGACCCTTCAACACCCCGAAAGCCCCTGTGCGTGCCGCAGAACGAGTTGCCCCAACGATCTGGGCACGGCGTCCAAGCGTGGCCGGCGATCCTCCGGCGTGGGGATCAAGTACCACCGCCACCGTCACCCTACAAACTGCAGAACAACACGAACCCAAACAGCCACAACAGGTACGCCTCGAAGAACCTATTGACTGTCTCGGGCTCGGCGTCATCTGCTAGGTAATCAGCCTGCACAAACAAAATCAAACGTTAGTTACATTGTCTCCATATCTTCAAAAATGAAGAAAAATATGAGGTAAAGGTACGTACGCTGAACTGCTGCATCCAGGTCAAGGTGGGTCTGTGAGAGTTCGCGAACTCCTGGTACGGGGCGGGGGCGCGATCGTTCCGAGAAACGTTCGCGAACCGAGCGAGGAACTCAGTACGCCACTCGTCGGAGATGTCCACAGCCCCCAGCGGCTCGCCCGCACAAGAAAGGCCCATCAACAGGGATGTGTCCTGAAAAGTCACCGTCATCTCGCCGACGGTGAAGTGGAACGTGCGTCTCCGGCCTCAAAGTGGTCCGAGCGCTACCGAGGAGGGAGTAGTCGTCATCGAACCGTGTGTCATGCGATCCTTCCGAGAATCGCGTCTCATCTGTCCTCGACTAACCGCGCCATGTGCAGTGAGTCTCGCAAGTAGCTCGAATCAAATAAGGTAAATGTATTAGTTACAACAAAAGGATAAATGAAGGTACAAATAATAACATAGCATCAGTTCACGTACTTAGGAACCCAAAGGTCGTGGATCGGCAACAACGTGCGCGTAGTGCGAGAACGCACGTGTCCAAGATCCTCTCCGAGGACGGCGGATAGGAACGAGCGGTGCCTGCGGTCGACCTCCATATCCAACAACTCTGGCATCATATACGCGTCAACCTTAGCACGAGCAGCCTGAGCCTGATTCATAACTGCAGCTGCATACAAAAATTAAATATACAATTAAAAAACCAGATAAAGTAATTTCTACATTTTATATAACAGGTAAAATATTTTTCTACATTGTCTACATTTTTTAAACGAGGTAAAGTAATTTTCTAGAATTTCAAAAGAAGCTAAAGTATTTTGGTACAATTTGTAGAATAGATAAACTAATTTTCAACATTTTCTACATTTTCTAAACAAGGTAAAGTAATTTTCTAGATTTTCTAGGAAGCTAAAATATTTTTTGACAATTTCCTAAATAGGTAAACTATTTTTTCTATATTTTTTACATTTTGTAAACGAGATAAAGTATTTTTCTAGAATTTCTAAAGAAGCTAAAGTAATTTCTACAATTTCTAAAATAGATAAACTAATTTTCTATATTTTCTAAACAAAATAAATTAATTTTCTATATTTTCTAAACAAACTAAAGTAATTTCGAGAATTTCCTGAACAGATAAACTAATTTTCTACATTCTCTACATTTTGTAAACGAGATAAAGTAATTTTCTAGAATTTCTAAACATGCTAAAGTAATTTCTACAATATCTAGAACAGATAAACTAATTTTTTATATTTTCTAAAGAAGCTAAAGTAATTTCTATAATTTCTAAACATGCTAAAGTAATTTCTACAATTTCTAAAATAGACAAACTAATTTTCTATATTTTCTAAAGAAGCTAAAGTAATTTCTATAATTTCTAAACATGCTAAAGTAATTTCTACAATTTCTAGAACAGATAAACTAATTTTTTATATTTTCTAAACAAACTAAAGTAATTTCTATAATTTCTAAACATGCTAAAGTAATTTATAGAATTTCTAGAACAAATAAACTAATTTTACATATTTTCTAAACAAACTAAAGTAATTTCGACAATTTCCTGAACAGATAAAGTAATTTTCTACATTCTCTAAATAAAAAACTAATTTTCTATATAAAAACTAATTTTCTAAATCTAAACTAATTAAATTAACTAATTTTTAAATTTTCTAATCTAAAAACTAATTTTCTACACTAATTACACTATTTTAAACTAATTACACTAATTAAACTAATTAAATAAAAAGGAAGAAGACTTAAGTGAGAGGGTGGGGCGAGGAAGGGAAGGGGCGGCGGATGGTGGGCGGCCACGCTGTCCCTATATAGGGCTGCATCGCCATGGCGATTAGGCCCCTCACCGCGGCGCCACTCAGAAGTGAAGTCTGGGGCCCACACCCTAGACCCGACCGTTGGCGGTGGCCTTACCGCCGTGGGACGTCTTTCTACTGCATGTCTATCCGTGGCCACGTGGATGGATATATTTTTGATAAATTTCAAAGCGTCGATATAAATTTGCTAATTGGAATAAAAAAATATAAAAAAATTCCTAAAAGGTGCATCCATCTTCGGCAATTACGTCTTCTTGCCTTCTTGCGGGAGAAAGCGGAAAGAGGGTTTCCAAATTGGGGAAACGGCGGGGAAATGGCGGTCGACTCCGACGGCAGGCGGTGGAGCGAAGAGGGTGGATGAGCGGGGGCCGATGCGGCGGTGGATGCGGATGTGATCGGGAGGACCGCATCTCGACGCCGGACGAGCCGGCGCAGTCAAGATCCCGACGCACCTCCCGCTCAAGGACGCCATCCGCTGACGGCGGTTGCTGGGTGGCGCGACTGAGTGGGCGTGGGCGCACCCGCCTCCGTCGAGATCCACCTTAGCTCCGCGACGCCCGAGAGAAGCTCGACGGCCGGCGGCCGGCCGCGCGCCGCCGCCTCGACCGCATCTCCTCGCCACCGATACCGCAAGCTTAAGTCGGTGAGCTCGGCTTCACGACCACGCCGAATGCGTCCGAGGACCTCCACATCGAGATGCGGAAGAGAACGCCGAGGGTAAGCTCAACTTCCACTGCTGCAGCGAGCCCGCCTCGCGCCTCCAACATGTACTACAAGGGCGCGCAGCCTGCTCCGCCTCGAGGTCATTCTCCTCCACTCCGTCCGCCATTACCTTCTTGGCCTTCAGAAACATGATGTCACTGTGCCCCAGCCCAAGGAAAAAAATTTCGGCGAAATTTCAGCGAAAAAACCGAAATATCACTGTTATCGGCGAGTTCTGAAAAAATTTACGTATCGCTCAAATTTTTCAGCTGAATTTGGAGTCCCCCGTCCGAATCGCGCACCAAAAGACCCCGTATGCAGATTCACACCATCCGGCCCAAAATATACCCCCGGCAGTCCCCGAAAGCCTAAACCCACTCATTCCCACCACCCTAAATCGACCGCAGTCCGACCAACATCCTCCAGGCGTAGTATGTGAATGTATTTCTGTTACTTGAATAATTCGAAAACGATTACTTGAATAATTCAAAATCAAAAACGATAAGTTCTCACATGGTATGATTAATTAGAAAATTTTCTTTCAATGTCAGTCTTTATGTTGAAAACATCATCATAACGCCACGCTGAGGCTACAAGAACCAGCTGCCAGTGCCATTGGTGGGCAAGACAGAATGGCTGTGACGGAGAACCAAAGGATTTAAACATCTATTATTGGGCAGTTCATTCATTTGCAATGTCATGGACACATAATATTTGGGACTTTTAAAACTACTATTTGGGAGTGTTAGACTACTAATATTTGGGACCTTGCATTATCATGAAGCATGGTGCTGTGCTATGGATATATCAATTGTGTTATAACTTGTCATATGTTGTTGTTTATTATATGCAAATGTGATGTGGAGAGATCAGGGATAGTTTAGCTGAAGTTATGTCAAAAAAAAATTTAAAAATTTTGAATTTGTTTAAATCTGGTTCGAAATTGCCGAAATTTCCGAAATTTCACATTTCTCGGTGAGTGCCGATTTTTTTTTTCTACCGATAAAAAAACCCTGCCCAGCCTCCTCACCCTCGACTTGTGCGTATACTGAGCATTTTTGCCCGCCGACCCGCCTGGCTGGCCGGGCCCGGCCCGCCAGCCCGCCCACCTGACCTTCGGACGGCGTGGCAGAGATCTTGAAGCCCGCGAAATTTTTTTGGCCCGAGGCCCGAAATGTGGTTTTAGTTATTTTACACTATAAATGCGGGCTGCCCGCCCAAGCTCGCCCTACGAGCCCAAAACGAGGCCTCGACATGTCCCATGGGGACGGTCATGGGTAGATTTTCTCGGCCCGAAAAACCCGGGTTTTTTTCGGTCCGGCCCGAACCCGACCCGACCCGTGGAATGCTCAAGTCTACTTGCGCGGCTGCGATTTTGAGGGACGCGGATCCGTTGCCTTGGCTTCTTCAAGGCACGGTGTGCCTTTGCTCTTGACTTGGGAAGGAGAGGCCGGGATGAGGCGTGGCGTGGTGGGACCTGCTGTGAAATAAAAAGGCCAGCATACGGATGCCGAATGCACTGCCAAAAAATTTTAACTTGGTTTACTTCTTAAAATTTCTCCCTCCACCCATCAAATCGAATCTTATAACACTAATTAGTAATATTAAATGTGAATTAATGACAAAACTCATTCCACAACACTCAAAACTTGAGACAAATCTAACTAGTCTAATTATGTCATAATTAGACAACATCATGCTATAATAAACAATCTCTAATGATGGATTAATTAAGCTTAGTGGATTCATCTCGATATTTCTCGTCCATCCGTGTAATTAGTTTTTAATTAGTCTATGTTTAATCCTCCTAATAGGCCTTGAAAAGGGGACTAACGAATTTCTCCCAACTAAACACACTTGCGAGAAAAATTTTCTCCAAGAGTTTGCTTTTTTTTAACTTGGCAAATCTTGTGATTTGACAACTCCTAAAAGATTTGCCAAGCTAAACTTTAGTCTCTGAATCCAAACACCTCCTATATATATTATTTTTCTAATCTCAATTCAGCATTGTGCTCGTATTTTTTTTGAATTTATTCTAAAATTTAATCGGCGCTATTCTTTCAGGGGAACATATCAGGTGGAAACCAACCCCTCCGTGCAAAATATGGAAACTTCAATCAAAGGAAGGCTCATGGAGGTGGGAGGGTGATTTACAAGGTGGGAGGGTGATTTGCAAAGTGCGTTTGCAAATCATCCTCCCACCTCTCATGAAGTTTTGCACATCACCCTCCCACCTTCTAAGTCTTCCTCGATCAACATCGCGCTACCAGTGGCAGGTAGGGTTGTGTGCGTCTAGGTGAACATCAACGTCTGCTCTGTTTTATTCGGAAAATTTTTTGTTAATTACATAACTCCAACCATGAACGGATGAACCCTCTAAAATACGACAATAAGGACTTGGCATATTTTTGTCAACCTTTTTGACATATTGTTTGTCAGTTCCCTGCACGTTCATTCCACTTGTTCATTTCGTTTTGGATTTTGGTGGAAAAATGCAGAGGAGAGGGTTTTTTTTTTTCCTAAAGACAACGCTGTGCAGATTGTGTGGCCCTTTTTACTGTGCAGAGTGGGTCCTACCATAGCTGGTCCACCCTTCATCCTCACACCACGGACCCTCCTGACGCCTCCGCATTCAGGCCAAGAGGAAAGGTACGCCGTGCCTTGCTGGAGCAAAGGCACCGAATCCGCGTCCGATTTTGAGTGGGACTTCTTCTGGGACATGGTCTGGCCGGTGAACCTGAGGAGTATCACCTTTGCCGGGTTTTACGGGGCGAGCACCAAGCTGGATTTGCTGCCCGTGCGTAGCATGCGCTCCTTCCGCTTCTGCGGCAGCTTCGATGACACACCCTTCTTCCTGCCAGGCGATGCTGTGCTTTCCGACCTTTACATTCGCTTCCCTTACTCAGTGTCAAGAAGCCGTGATGCTGAACAGTTCAACAAAGCTCTCCCAAATGATCTATCTGCGCTCACTGTTCTCACAATCTGCAGCAATGCCCTCCCGGTACATGCTGATCTATCAGTATTTTGTAAAACCGGTCTTCTTATCACCTAAGAAAAAAGTACTGAGTTTCTCCACTAATAAATGCCTTTTAGGTCGCATCTTCCTCGTATGATGATGGAGCAACTGCCCAATTGCCCAAGCTGAGCAACCTATGCAGTTTGAGAGAGTTACATCTACTCATGTTGAAAATGAAGGATGCCAACCTTGCTCGCATCTATGTGTTTCTCAAGACCTGCAAATGCCACAATCTGGAGAGGCTCTTTGAGTCTTTGTGCAGGTTAGCACCTTCCCTGCCTCTCTGATTTTCTCTGCCCTGTAGGCACTCTGTTTATTTTTTTTCATCTACTTCTGGGTTCTTATTTTATCGATAGCCTTCTGAATGGTTGTGGTTCAACTGCAGCTCCCGGAATTCGTATATGACCGCATGGAGGGTTCACAATCGCTTGATGTGGTACGGGAAGTGCCACCAGAGGATGGATTAGATAATCTTATGATGGTAAAGGTTATGAATTTCAATTGGCGTTGCGCTGAGGTGCAGCTAGTGAGCTTTTTGTTAAGGAAAGCTAAGTCCCTGCATAAACTGTTAATAGTTTCTCCGAATGTCACTCCACTCGATGTGCCTGGTGTAGAAGAAGCAGATTTATTGTTTCTCAAAGAAGCTTTAACCAGTGGCAAGATAATGCTGACTGAGTCTGACGATGCTGCGACTCAACCATATCATTCTGAGGTCTTTATCGAGCCCTAGTTGTCAGTCACCAGTTGGTTCAGAGCCCTATGGTTAGTAACATCAGCATATAGGGGCATCATTATCCTTTTGGAGATGACTCTTATTGATAATATATGTAGAAACCAGTATTGTCTCCTTAATTTATTTTCTGAACATTACAACTAAGTATTTAAAATGTGTTATCCCTATGAGTCGAAGCAGCCATATCCTCTTTCACAATCCAAGATGTGGATATACTAAGTTCTGTATCTGAAATAGGTATGCAATGTGGTGTCTGTTATCTTCCTTGGGAGGTCTATGCTTATTTGAGTATGACTAAGCTTGTTTGGTTGTTCCCACATTTTTTTTATATGATAATTTTCTAGAAGTAGCCTGATTAATATATGGAGTGCAATAATTTAACTATCTGTTCTGACTGTCATGATATATCCCTGGATTGCAGGCTAGAGAAGCAACTTAGTAATAAAATTTCTTACACCTGTTTGCATTGTTTACTTATTCAGTTATTTGTCTTGTTATTTTGTCAAGGGTCATATTTGTTCAACAATGTTTTATAATTATCACTCCCGGTATCATATAACATCTGTAGTTTTCCAGTGCCAAGTCACTGTAGGACTGTTCATGGAATAGTGTCTTTTGTTTTTTTTTCTCTTTTTCTTACTGTTTCACCTTTTCCTTTTCCAACGCTGTTCCTACAACAATTCATAGGCTGCCTCCAGGCTCCAGCCATCCATTTTACATCGTGCCTTACTCATGTATTATATTAGTATTGGTTATGTTACTAGAGCTTTGCCCATCAATTATTTTTGCTACCACAAATAATATAGTACCCCAGACATCTCGTGTTATTTTAGTACCATTGCACTTAAATTACCATTAAGCTACTTACGGCGCACATAAATTATTATTTTACGTTCTGACCATTTCACTTTTACATATAACTGTATAGATATGTTTACTGCAACAGTTATTTTCATCCCTAAAAGGCATGAAAACCATATTCTCTGCCTTGACCTCTCCACCAACGTTGGTTAATGTCCGCATAATTTCTTACGAATTTCTTAGCCAACCTGCCCACCTATAGACATTGCAATACCTGTCATTGGTGCTTATTGTGATCCGAAGTGTGAGCCCCACTGCCACCGCTACCATTAATCATTGAATGAGGTTGTTTTCATCCAACATAAAGTAGATCATAAAATGGAGACAACACAATAAAAAATATTTAGTTCTCCTATTGTCTATTGTGATGGATTTAATTGTCTATTGTGATTGCCATGATATTACTGGATCATAAACTAGTGAAACAATTTAGTAACAAGATTCTCTGTTTTCAATAATTTTGTATGGTTTATAGTCTTTGTAGATGCTAATAAAGTAATGGTTATCTATCTCCCTGCTACATAAAAATGTGATTTCTATTTGGAACAACTTATAGATGGATTGTGATGCTAAAATCACCCCTTCTAGCTTTTGTCTATTATTTTGAACCTTTATTTGGTACTGCATTTTATCATGCCTTCAGGGTGGCACAATTTATGCCAATACTATTAGTTTCCCCCTTTCAGTTCCCATGAGCTTGGTGCTTTGCTTGCTGATTCAAATTTTGTCATGTTTCCTGCCTGGTGAGACAACATGTGTTGCTATTACAGAGTTATATTGTGCATCCACACTAACAGATTTTATCATGTTGGTACAAGACAGAATATACATATAAATCATGATTTTGGTTTATGTTTTTCTGTGGTCACATGTTTAAGCTACATATTGTTATGTGATGCCAAATGTGGTGTCTGTTTGCTGAATGAGGGGAAATCGTCCAACTGGAGTGATGCTCTTGGGGAAAGAGTACTGATGTAATCTATAACTCCTATATAGGAGCTCCCCACTAGCCCTCCTTAGGAGTTCTCAGACCTCTGATTGGCCGGCTGAAGTTGGAAAGACTTCGAGTCGAATATACCCGGACTCATCCGTGCCATCCCCGTCCCCTGCCCACCAGCGACCCTGCGGATCTCGCGCCACCGCCGTCCCGCCGCCTCCCCGTCCCTCCCTGTCCGTCGCCCCTCGACTCCCACTGTCTCACCTCCCCTGTCTTCATAAGATGGCCCCCGGCCTGTGCCTCCTCTCCATCTCAAAATCCTCCAACCAATCCTCCCCGAATTACGTCAGGAAAGCCGCCCACGAAGGAGAAGGACGGAAGTGACGCGCCGCTGGTCAATCTGCGGGAGACCGGGGCTCCGCTGCCAGATCCGGACAAGAGGGAGGGAGAGAGGAAGCAGTCCACGTACCAGCTGACATGTATTTGCACTCCCTCTCCATCTTCTCCTTCTCCTCCGTCCCCACTTCATTTTCCTTCCACGGGCCTCTGCAGAGTTTGATCTCTCTCGCCCTCTTCTCTCTCTAAGCATGCTCACTCCATCGGCGGCCACCGCAGCGGCCAAATCGACGCCACCAACCCCGTCGTCATCCACCGCAGGGGCCAAATCAACGCCGGCAGCCCCGTCCACGGCAACCGCAGGGGCCAGATCGACGCCAGCTGCCCCATCCGCGGCCACATCTGGGCATCCTCTTCATCTTCTGAGTCAAGGACATATACATCGCCTCCACGCATCCTCCGATCCGGCTATGGCGGCGGCCGCCCACAGCCATGGTTGCGTAAGGACAAGACTTCAAGGGATGGGGAAGGCACGTGCTTGCTGTAAAGTCGTGCGTTTGCAAGGGAAGGGAACGGAAGTTTTCAGAAAGGAAGGAGAGGGGGCGCACGGCTGGAAGATGTCGACGGAGGCTCCAGGGAGATTTTTTTCTCTTTCTTTTGTTTTGCTTCTAGGTGTGTGGACGAGAATACTCCAGCACTTTGAGTTTTTTTTACACCTGCAGCAAGCAATAGTCTACCTGCTGCAACAGTGCCTGCCATCGAGATTGTGGGAAGTTTTTCGAGCTGCAAAGGTTTAAATAAAACGGGGAAGGGAGTACGGTATCTCAGATTTTTTTCTTCTGTTGGCATTAGATTTCACTGTTTCCGTCTCAATCAGTATACCATAGCTCTCAAATCCCGTCGTGGGCGCCTGCAGGCTACAAGTACGCAACGCTGTGGTCACGAGCCCACGCACGATAGCGACCAACAATATCTCGGCAAACACGCGATCTATCGAATCCTACCTCGATCAAGCCTCGCCGACTTCCGCCGCCGCACCCCGCACCCATGGCGGCACCGACGCCCTCCGAGCTGGAGCACAAGGCGAAGGAGGCCTTCGTCGACGACGACTTCGCCCTCGCCACCGCGCTCTACACGCAGGCCATCGCTCAAGATACACCATGTGATCGTTATGAATATTTGTTTATACTCGGATAAGAAACTTCAGTTCAAATAGCTTGCCACTTTGATTTAAATAAATAGTAATACTCATTACCCGG
Source organism: Cenchrus purpureus (assembly GCA_022644695.1). Classification (NCBI taxonomy): domain Eukaryota; kingdom Viridiplantae; phylum Streptophyta; class Magnoliopsida; order Poales; family Poaceae; genus Cenchrus; species Cenchrus purpureus. The sequence goes on from CP053458.1 coordinate 50,802,906, forward strand.
GTATTTCAACTTTACATAATATACTCATGTTCTTATCGTCGAGAGATGATATCATGATAAATTTTTTTTAAAATCATTACATTTTCTTAATTCCCGTGTCCCGCAGCAACGCGCGGGTGAGATTCCCTTAGTATTTTTTATCATGGAGCCGTTTTCTTGCTCTTGCTTATCCCGCAGCTAGTGGGAGCAGGTATCTTTATGGTCAGGTGCTTCGGCATAAGTACATGGCTCATGATGCGTGTCAGCCATGCAAGCTACGTAGTATACTTGTAGGTGTCCTTTGTGGTCAATTTCTGGTGGTTGGTTTGTTACGAGAGAAAATGCTATTGGTGGTGGTGATAAGCCAAACGAACAGGACGCTAACTTGTGGTTGCTAGGTTTAATCCAGTTGATTTGAGAAAATCTCGATCAACTCGTCCCCTGAGCAGGGTTTACCTTACCGAACCAAGGGCGGTTACCGCCAGCCCTCAGTAACGGTAAGCCAAGCCGGTTTTTACCGAAAAAACCGAACGGTTTCAAATTTTCAAACCAGCAGGTCAGTTCAATCGGTAGGGAGCGGTTAACCGGTCGGTTTGACCGGTAAGCCGAACCGGTCGGACCGGTTAACCGCGGCGGTTTTATGATTTTTTTTTCTTTTTTCCTTTAGCTCAATGGAAAATTTGGCATGACCATTGTAAATATTTGTACAAAATGACCACAACAAATCAACAATATATAGTTGTCCATACAAATTATCAAATAGCGCATTTAAAGTCGAATAATAGTGCATAGTGCATACAATGATACAAATACCAAAGATACAAATTCATCAAGTCATCATTCAAAACAAACTCAATACCGGTTATCATGCAAGAATGGGAAGACCCCATTTGACGCCATCCGTACTCGTTGGACATGACATTCAAATCTTGCACCAAGCTGTGTCGGCCTTGTAATCTTGCCAAGTTTGGCCCGTCCACGCCGATGTTGTTTGCCATTGTTGAACCAACATAGCGTAAAAATTCGGATCTTCCCATTCATACACCCATCTCGTAGGGGCTGCGTACAATATCGTATGGTGTAGGTAAAGGACCGACTGAGGCAGGCATCGCAGAGGGGAAGAATACGTGGAGTGTCGTAGTCGGTAGGTCCACGCCCAACCATTCTCCTCTCTCGATTCGGTGCTTCATGGTCACGCCTTGAGTAGCATGTGTGAAGTCAGTCTCCCCTGCAGTCAACCAGAAATCATAATTATTAGTCATAGTCAAAAAAATGTGTGCAAAAAATGTAGGTGCAATGTATACCTGTGAAACGAATACCAACACCGCTTACTACGCAACATTACCACCAAAGACTAGGCGGACTATCATCACCGGCCACCGCCACCATCACCATCACCATCATCGCCAGAGCCGCTATCCCGAGACTCGATAGGGTGGACTACGCCGCCTCCTCATCCTCGGAGGTGTCGCTGGTCACTAGTTTTGTACGACTTTGCCTTTGCCTCCTCGTGCACGCTTTGGGTCACCTTTCAGGGCCCCTGGAACATCCTTTTTCCTAGGTGAGTATGGCCAACATTTCTACGTGCCCAATCACTGATGCAATCATCACCCGTAGCTCGACGTAGATCCTCGGGGTTTATCTGATCCCTCACAATATGGGACGGTATAGGGATGTCTCCTTCATCATCATCCTCATCTAGCACTGGAGGCCGGTTAGATCTACCATATTCCATCCATTCCCGAATAGGATTATTCTCATCATAGAATGATAGATGTGCCAGCTGATCAATAAAATCACCTTCCTCACGCACCGGCAGGCTCGAGACCTCCGCTAGTCGCAGCAGGAGGTTGTAGTTCACGTAGACAAGCTTGTTAAGTTTGCGGTGGGACAATCGATTCCGAACCTTCGTATGCAGCAAGACAAAAGTACTCTAGTTCCTCTCGCATCCACTTGATGAAACACATTGCGAGACAAGACGCAAAGCGAGACACTGCAGCTGTGGAGTGCTAGATCCAAACATCAGCCACCAGGAAGCTGCATGTGCAACACAGTATGTAAGCAATATATTCTAATACAAGAGAAATTTGATGTCCTACAGAATACGTTACCTGGGCTTGTCTTTGGGTCCATCGCCATTTGCTGCGTCAGTTCTGAGGAAAAATCACCATGCTTCTTGCGAAACAACTCAGCCTCCTGTAATGCCTGCACGGCGCTCTAGGTATCCGTCATTTTCTTGAATGCATCCAAGATGGATCGAAACATTTCACGAGTTGGGTCAAATGTATATGCAAGCCTCGGGTTCAGGACACCAGCTGCAAATTAAGAATTACTTGAACATAAGTATAAGGTCAACAACAAAATACAGGGACTTGTGACTTGTGATTGAGAACTGGTTTCGTACATATCTGCACCAACATACGTTCCATGGTAGACAGAACTGATTCTTGCGTCCAGGATCCGAAGATACTCATTCCATGTCGACACATTTCTTCCAAAGAAAGACTCCATCTCCTGTTTGCACGTCTGATACGCGAAAACGACATCTCACAAGTTTGGTTTCTGGTCCTGATTAGCAAAGCGGAGCAACTTGTATACTGGTTGGACTGTGTCGATGATATATTTCAAGTTATCCCACCAATCCAAATTTGACAACCTAGAGTGAGCAAATCGACCTTCTGCAGTATCAACCCACTTACTTGACAAGCACTCATGTGATCCCATCCACCGTAAGAAACCATCACGTTTCCGATAAATGCTATCTAGGAACATGTAGTTGGTCCCAAACTGAGTGGCATTCCACTTGACCAACTCACCACCGATTGCACTCCTCATCATTGCATTCAATTGACCATGATTGTGCAACCAAGTAGAAATCCGCTTGCATTGTGTGATCATATCTTGATGTTCGGGTCTTTCACCAATATCCTTCAACATCAAATTCACCGTGTGTGCTAAACAAGGTGTCCAAACAATGTGTGCATACTCCTTTCCAATTTCATTGCATGCTTTCTTGTAGTTGGACCCGTTGTCGGTGACAATGTGCACTATATGCTTCGGTCCAATCTCCTCAACTACCTTTCGTATCTCCTGAAAAAAATAGTCAAACAATTTAGCACAACGTATGACATAGTGAATGTGAAATGGCACATGTTTAGGGCCCTACCGTCAACAAGTATGCGGAATCTTGACTTCTTCCAGTCGCATCAATAGACTTGTGAAACCACGTGACCCCATTGCAATATATCAAAAAGTTGATGACACTCATCTTCGTCGGGCCAGTCCAAGAATCACACATCAACGTCACACCAAAAGTGGGCCAGACTGTCTGAAACTTTTCGTACCTCTTTTTCAAGTCCGCCTCATTCAGATCCAGATACTTGCCATCAATATCCCGTCCACTCGGTGACTGGATTCCTTCCCCTGAAACCATATGGAGACAATGACATTAGAATGATAAATAAATATAATCTCAAAGGATCACACTCAAATTAGAATGATATGTAAATACAAAGAAAACTTACCCCACTTCTGTGTTTCTCTGACCGCGCTAACAAAATAAGAATTGTCCGCCTGTCTTCCCGGTACTCCAGCAATGTGAAAAAATTTTAACCAAGCTTTACCAATAGCTTCCTTTGCATTCTTGCCCTTCTGCGTCCACCGGTCTGTATCAATCCTTGGCTGCGTCATTCCCCTACTCCCACCGGCAGCCAAGTTATAGTCTTGCACCACAGGGCTCTCCCTCTGCGAAGTAGCCCTTTGAAACAACCCCGAAACAGGATTCGCACCCCTCGAAGCACCACTACCACCTCCACACTCGTAGTACCTCCTCTTGCTGCACCCCTCACCGGAATTCTCGCTCGCTCTAGAGAGGTTCAATACACGCTGCAACTCAGCCTCCTCATCATAATTACCACCTACTGGATTGTTCCCCTCCGCTGCAGCTGCCTCCCTATCCAACTTCTCTTTAGCCCGTGCAGCAGCATCTTTCCTATTCCTTTCAAGAGCACGCTGAAAATACGCCCGCACATCTGGTGGCATCTTGTTGCAATGGACCACACCGCATCCTTGACCAAATCTGTTTCAATCGAGTCGAACCACCACCACCTTTCTGCGTGCCACAATAGTTGCACCGAAATCCTGGGTACAAGTTTTCACCATGGTTCCATACAGGATCCTTCTCTCTTCCCCCGGACATTGTCTACCTGCATAATAAGTGAAGAACAGTGAACACAAACAAATAAATCCCATGGAAAAAATGTGCATCATTCAATAATACATAATTTATGACACAACCTAAATCGGTAAATCCTAAATCAAAACTACCTAAATGATATATGCCTATTGACTAAACCCTTCAACATTCAACATTCTATCTAAATCCTTCTATCTAATTCATACATTCTATCTATCTAAATCCTTCTATCTAATTCATACATTCAACATTCATAGCTAAATCGGTAAATCATTGATAAAATCCTACCTAAATCCTATAGCAAATCATACCTACATCCTCCAAGCTTATACTACCTAAATCCTAAAGCAAATCATTCACAAACCCTAAAGGAAACACCTAAATCTAATTAATTCCTCTTACCGAACCCGAGGTCCCGACCGGGGCGGAAAACCGCCCGCCCGCCCCGGCTAACCGCTCCTACCGAGCGGTCGACACCAGATCCGGTGCCACCACGGTTAGCCGAGCATTTGCTTCGGTAAACTGCCGGTTAACCGAGGCAGGCAGCGGACTGGGGAGGAGAGGTCGCGGATAGGGTAGGGGAGGGACTGAGCGGCGATGCTTGGGGGTCGTTGCATCCCAGTATTTAGGGATGAAAGCAGTCGGGAACGGTCGGGAAAATGCCTCAACCATTCCCGCAACTGTATTTTTTTGTCGGGAACGGGATCGGAAACGGGAAAGCCGGATGGGAAAACGAATTCGATACTACAGTATATCGGGAGCGGAAAATATCGGTCGGAAATATGTCGATTACGATCGTGAATCGGCAATTTTAAATCGGGAACACACCTACACATGTAATCACTTCAACATCTAGCTTGATGCAATATTTACAACCACACACGGTAATATGCGAATACAGGCGTGCAGCAGAGTCATAGACAAATGCACATAGCACTAGAACATCAGGCAGCAACAATAGCCACAACTAACACCCAGAAGCATCTCCTCGGCCGCTCGGCCACCAGCGGCGACATGACCATCCTGTGGCGGAACGGCTGCAGCTCTGCCGCCTACCCATCTTGCATCATGGTGAGGCTGACGGCCAGCACGCGAGGAAGTGGCGGGGGCTGGCGGAGGGTGCGCGGGGTGGGCGGTTGACAGGGAGACGGCGGCGAGCCGGTGTCTGCCCGCAGAAGGGCCTTGGCGCAGGGACTCGGGATGGTCGGAGTATTTGTTGGCCGGCGGTGAGAGAACCGGAGGAGAGACGAGAGAGAACTGAGAGAGAGTGAGAGCAGGGAGAGAGGGGAGCGGGCGGGGCCGGCGGCTAGGGTTGGGATTTGGGTGAGGGTTGCGGCGCCGGGGTTCACGCGAGCGCGGTGCGGGGAGGGGGCGCTTGGTGGGCTGGGCTAAGTATATGGGCTGAAATGGAGGTTTGAGGTCCAAAAAACAGGAATTCCCACGGGAATTATCCCGGCCGAATACAGTAACCGGCAATTCGGTCAGGAAAACACATCAACTGATTTCGCACCGTTTCCCGCTGGTTTTCCCCGGTTTTTTCCCGGTTTCCTGCTTTTCCTAACAAAATGGTCCACAGTCGGTTTACACGGTACACAGTGCCGGTCGGGACGGGATTTTCCCGTCCCGTTTTCATCCCTACCAGTATTAGGTCTAGGGGCTAATGGGCCTTAAAGGGCCGCGGGTTTTTTTTTCTTTTTCTGTTGAACTTCCGAAGCCACAAAAAATAGTGAATGCACTCAAATTTGAAAACTTTTGACACCATTACATCTATAAATCTTGAACTATTTTTACGAATTTTTATAGCGATTTTTTTTTAATTTCAAAATTTGAATTCCACCAGTTTGAATACCGGTCGGAACCGCTACCGTGCCGGACCGGTATTGCCGGTATTCGCGGAATTCCGACCGGTATCAAATGGAAATTAAAACCATGCCCCTGAGTTGTGCAGCAAGCTTTTGCTACTGCCAACTGGTCACACGCTAGCTTGATGCGACAAAAAAAAAATCTTGAAATAAATATGCATGTGCTCAGTCAGTTTACAGTTGTTTATATGGCTGGTTTGAACGTTTTGCAGGTAATAAAGTTAAGGGAAAGCTAAATGATCTTTTGTACGTACTGAATTAAACTTTACCACTATGATTTAACTAACATTCAACTACGAATTCATGAACTATAGAATCAGCGGAAGTTGACAACAATTCCATACGTAGAGCAGTGATTCTCCAATTCTATATTCAGCGAAGTAATTTATACTGAATACTAATTATATAAAAAATAAGCAGAAACATTGTGGTAGAAAAGATTAAAAATGCAGACACGACTCAATTACATTGAATATTTATTTATTATTATGATCGACTCCAGTCTCCAATTGTAGAAGCAGCATAAGTTTTTTTTTCAAGGGAAAGAAGCAGCAGTAGCGGACCTTCTTTCAATTGAGGGTTGAGGAGTTTCTACTCAACCCAATTTAGCGATTTTTTATATTTTTTTCTTCGATTTTACGAAAATAAATAGTCGGATTCAACATTAGCAGAAATAGCCTCGAACCTGGGTTCCTGCCGCCGTTTGAAATGGCGGTAGAACTCCGCCGTTTGAAACGGGCGGTAGGGCATGCCAACCGCCATTTCAAACGGCGGTTGGAAGCTCCCCCACGTGGCCCGCTCGACAGGCACCTACCGCCAAGACCGACGGCGACAGGCAGCCAACCGCCACTTGAAATGGCGGTTGACTGACCGTTGGGGACCTACCACCAAATCAAACGCGGCCGGATCTGGCATATAAGGGTCGCAGCGCGCCGTGGCTGCCCCCCTCCTCCTCTTCTTTTCCTCCTCGGTGGCCTTCTTCGGTGTCCATCAGGTATGTCTCCAATTCTTTCCTCGTATATTTAGTTTAAATATGGTAGAAATAGTTTAGAAATCCTAGAAATAGTTTAGAAAAATCTAGAAATAGTTTAGAAATACTTTAGAAATTTCTAGAAAAACTTTAGAAATTCTAGTTAGCTTAAATATGGTAGAAATAGTGTAGAAATCCTAGAAATAGTTTAGAAAAATCTAGAAATAGTTTAGAAATTCTAGAAATAGTTTAGAAATTCATAGAAATACTTTGGAAATTGTAGAAATACTTGGAAATTCTTAGAAATATTTTAGAAATTATAGAAATACTTTGGAAATTGTAGAAGTACTTTGGAAATTCTTATAAATACTTTAGAAATTCTAGAAATACTTTTGAAATTCGTAGAAATACTTTGGAACTTATAGAAATACTTTAGAAATTCTAGAAATTCTTTGCAAATTTCTAGAAATACTTTGGAAATTGTAGAAATGCTTTGAAATTCCTAGAAATGCTTTCAAATCAGAGAAATTCTGGAAATGCTTAGAAATTATGTGTGACTTTATATTTCATTTTCTATGGCTCTGCCGCTTTTCCGCAGCCCCTTGGTGTTTCATCCTTCTCGTGCCCCCGCCAGACGTCGCCCGAGCTCTTCGACTGCCAGCAGGGCATGGCGCACCTGGTCCTACCACTCCGCGATCCGGGCGTAGCTAGGCACCATGCTTTAGAGGCCCGGGCACTACATGCCGCTCACCCCACCGGTGTCCTAAGTATGTAATACGACACCTTGGTATCTTTGTATTTCCTCATTTAATTAATTAATATTTATTTTCGCTTTTGTAGGTGCACGCTACGCAGGTGGCTTCTTCCCCAGCGCGCTTGGTTGAGGGGACCTCATGCAGCCGCTTGCATGCCCGTGAGCGCAGTCGTGCTTTGGGTTCGACTACCACCGGTCTCAAGGCCTGCACGGTGGCGCCTCGAGACACACCCCATTTCCGGGGAGATGGCGGTGACTTTGGAGGACGTGGCCTCTCTTCTGCTACCGTGCTCAGGGGAGCCCATGGGGGCTGTTGACCCCCCGACTCGTGGCGCGACGATATCCTCGCGAGGTTCACCGGGCGTCGCTGCCGTCCCGACGCGCCGAGGTGCCCGACTTCACTAACTCCCACGGCCCCACGCGGCGCTTGGTTGCGCAAGCGCTGACGTAGCTCTATCTATCGTGTTTTCATAGTATCGCTTTTCACCTCCGACCGAATTTTGAATTTTGCAGCCCTGCTCATGAGAGACGACGCCGATGAGCCGACGAGCAATGTGCACTTGGAGGCGCACTGCTGTGGCTGTTCGGCCACGTGATGTTCTGTGGGTCCTGTGGGGACGCGGTGTCGAGGTTCCCGATCCCCACGCGCGAGGATCGCCGACGCCACTGGAGGAGATGCCCCAGATCAACTGGGCGCCGCAGCTGGCGACGCATAAGGGCCTTTTGCGCCGGTGCACCAAGCCGATCCTCCTCGATGCCCGCTCGCACTGTGGAGCTACGAAGCTTCGCTTGGCCGGCCGCCATCTGCCGACCGATCGCTGCACGGGCGCTGGAGGAGGGGCACGACCACCACAGACAGCCGACTATGGCGCCGATGTGGTGGTGCCACCGCGAGGTTCGTGATTTCGAGCTAACTGTCAGATGGACCTCCCCGGCCCACTACCTCTGGGTACCAGACCGACTACTCTGGGCCCTCGACTACTCGACTTGAGGCTGCACGGCACTGATGGCGTGAAGCACAAGGGCTACAGAGGAGGAGTACCCGATAGGAAGTCAGACATGTCCCGCAGAGACAGAGGACTCCTAGACGCATCTCGACTAGTACTCTCCCTCGAACCGACTTGTAACCCCGCCTCCCGGACTATATAAGGCAGGCAGGACCCCTCTCTCACGGCTTAAGATTGCATCATCTTGTAATCGCACAAATCAATCCAGAGCCACGCAGCATAGCCACAGACGTAGGGTATTACGCACTCGCGCCCGAACCTCGCTCTAAATTGTGTGCCACGTGTCTCTTCCTTCGAGTTACCGATCTCGGCGAGGCCACATTCATCTACTTCGTGTACTCCCTTAGTAGGTTGCCGGTCTAAAACACCGACAAGGGCGCGCTGTAGGGATCTCGCCAAGATCTCATGGCGAACTCGACGGCTTCCGCTCACATCAAGCCAACCGCCGCTTTCAACCGCGGCGACACCTTCGCCTTTCGTGCTCGGTCTCGTGACGCCGACGGCGCCGATCTTTCCAACGCCGCCGCCATGTCGCCCAACCCGGAGACCGGCCTCGTGACACTTCCCGAGTAGTCACGAATCACGGCAAATTCCGGCGAATTTCGCCGACCAACACGACTTCGAGCTTGATCCGCCTCCAACCGTGCTCGACGTCCCCTGGTGGCTATCGATGCGAGCCCAAGAACTTAGCCATCGCATGTGGACTCCCACCCCACGAAGCACTTCACGCGTGGCCCCCGCAACGCCGCCAGGCCCACACGAAGGCTCCCACTACACGCCGGCCGGCAAGGAGCCCTGCACCAGTACAACTCGACTCGACACCGCCTCCCGCCACGCCTCGGACTCCAACCCCTTTGGCTTCTACTCGGACTCACAGACGATTTCGACTTGGTCGGATCCGAGGATCCCGAGTCCGAGAACAACTCACGAGCAACCCCCGCAGACCCGTCGCCGCTTGGTCATAACATCTACACCACGGAAGATTTGTTCATCGCTGCACCGCAAGCCCGCTGACCTGACGAACGGGAACTCACGCTACGTCGCCTACCTCGACTCGCTTCCTTCCGTGAGGGAACGCCACCGCCGAGCCGAGGAGTACACCCCAACCGAGGTGGCGAGTTCGACTCGCCTTTGGCAACCCCGACCGCCAAGTCTTCATGGCTGCCGGCGACACGCCAGACCCTCGTGGACGAAGCGACCGATACCTCGAAGACATCTCCGCAGACGAGCTGTCTGCCGACGCACCCGCGGATGAGACTGACGCCAACAGGGACGCTCGACGTGAGCGTAATAGAAAGCGGAACGAACGACGCCGGCGTCTTCGAGACAACCTCCCCATCCGCAACCTCGCAGAGGCTCTCGACCAAGTCGAGAGTAGGGTACACACTACCCCGGAGCAATGCCTCATGTCGATCACAGCGATCGCACGCCAAGCCTGGATGCGTGCAGGAGAAGTCATCGCCAAGCTTGCAGAAGACGCTTACTTCATGCGAGCTGACAACAGGGTCGCTCAGCCGCCCCCCGCCAGGAATCGCGATAACGAAGCCACAAGTCGCAACGGACCTCGGTCGAACTGACTCGAGCCGAGCTGCCGCCAATCCCAACCGTATTTCGCAACGGCCTACGGACCCTCTCAAGGTGGCAGCAACAGAACCGGCGGCGACCGTGAGTTCGCCCTCATCGCGACCGGGCGGCGGAGGCAACACGGCAAGCTCCAACCATGGGGCCAATAGAAGGGCCGGTTGCGGAGGCGGCATGGCGGCCGACGCCACGCGAATAGCCACGCCCGAGCCTCGGGCGGCTTCGACGCCCGCCAAGATTGAAGAACTACGGCGCAAGAAGGCTTCCACGTCAGCGACAACGACGGCCTGCCTTCTCGCGCGACCAAGAACCCTCCTCCTCCCAGAGAAATTCAAGCCTGGGAATCACCAAGCACGACGCGAAGCAAGATCCTCGTGGGCTCGGATGCTACGCCTTCCATCGAGAACGCTGGTGGCAACAACGACACCAAGTGCCTATATTTCCCTTCCGTCTCGACCAGCACCGCTTACATGGCTCGAGTCACTTGAGAAGTACTCGATCGACAAGTGGGACCAGTCAAGGAGCAGTTCACCAAAGAACCTCATGGGCGCTATGGGCCGCCGGGTACTGCATGGACCTAGCTATGGTGAAGCAGTGAACAAGGCGAGACCTTCGCAAGTACATGCGGCGCTCGACAAGCGCCACGAAGAGTCGATGTCTCGACAAAGAAGTCATCGACCTCTTCCAAGACGGTCTCTACCACCGCCGCAAGACTCGAAGACTTCTCGCCGCCGCCCAAGCTCCATCACCCACCTCAAGGACATGATCACGCCCCGGGCCGATGAAGAAGACAAGGCCAACACTGCACGACGCCATCCGTGGGAAGCAAGGCAAGAAGAAAGAACGGAACCAAGGCGGTCGCAACAACAACAACTACTGGTCCCAACTGCAAGCGCAAGCTGATAACACCGTCGCGGCTATCCAGCCGCCAAGGAGAACTCAAGAAGACCTCCTGGCTTCAAAGACTTGTCAAGGAGAAGTGCCCGTGGCATCCGGACGGCAACCACACCACCGAGCAAAGGCTGCTACCAACTCAAAGTAGCACTCAAGGATACTCCGGAGCCACGGCACCCTCATGACAAGAAAGGCAAGAAGAAGATCGACGAAGGCAATGGCGACTTCCAGGAACCCGACAAGACGGTGAACGCCCTCTTCGGCGGCTACCCACAGACGGGTCCAAAAGGCTACCCGTCGAGAAGTCATGAGCATTGAACCGTCCCGACCCCCCTCGTGGTCGGAGGTACCCATCACCTTCTCCGCGCGGATCAATGGACTAGCTTCTCCGAACCGTGGCGGTTCCCACTGCCCGAAGCCGGTGGTTGCGGGCTCCAAGCTCAACAAGGTCCTCATCGACGGTGGAAGCGGGCTTAACGTCCTTTTCACCAAGACCTTGAAGAAGATGAAGCTCGACATCACCCACATGCTCACCAAGAGCACCTCACCCTTCTACGGCATCGTCCCCGGAAACGCGGCTATTCCACTGGGCTCAGTGGTCCCGCGTACCTTCGGGAATCTCGGGACAACCATCGCATCGAGTACATCAAGTTCAAGTCGCGGACTTCGAGACGCCTACCATGCCATCCTCGCAGACCGCCATCGCCAAGTTCATGGCGGTACCCCACTACACCTACCTAGTACTCAAGATGCCGAGTCCAGGTGTACTCGCTGCGGGGACTTGAAGATATCGCACGATCCTGCGACACTAAGTCGTGGAAATCGCCTCCACAAATCAAGTACCCAATGCAATGATGGATATCTACGCCGTCAAGAAGCTTGCCCCAAGCGAACTCGACATCCCGAGAAGTCGGATAAAGCTAACAAGCCTCACCAGAGGAGGTTCCGGTCAAGACAATTGACCTCGGACAGCGACAAAGCAAGACCACCACCATCGGGCGGCCTCGACCCCAAATAGGAAGACGCGCCATCAACTTCCTCCGGCTAACCGCGACATCTTCGCTGGAAACCAGGCGGACATGCCGTGTGCCTGTGGAGTTGATTGAGCATTCACCAACGCCGATCCTAAAGCTACCCCGCGACAACACCTCCGCCGCCACTACGAGCACGGACGCCATCAAGAAGGAACTCGCCAAACTACTCGCGGCTGGCTTCATCGTAGAAGTTTTCCATCCCGAGTGGCTCGCCAACCCCGCCCCTCGTCCGCAAGAAGAACTCGAACGAGTGGAGGATGTGCGCCGACTACACCGACCTCAACAAGCACCGCCTCAAGGACCCTTCGGTTGCCGCGGATTGACCAAGTCATCGACTCCACGGGTCGCGACCGCTCGCTTCCTCGATCGCTACTCCGGTACCACCACCGATCGCGATCAAGGAAGAAGACCAGAGAAGACCGCGTTCATCACCCCGCTTACGCATCGCACACGACCATGTCCTTCGGGTTGAAGAACGCCGCGCTACATACCAACGAGCTATCCAGCGCTTCAAGAGGCAACTCAACAAGAACGCCGAAGCCACGCGGATGACGTGGTCGCCAAGACCGTAAACTCCAAAGACGCCATCGACGATCTTGAAGAGACTTTCGCATCCTCGCGAGTACCGGAAGCTCAACCCGAACAAGTGCGTCTTCGGCGTGCCGTCGCAAACTACTCGGCTTCATCATCACCATCGCGGCATCGAAGCCAATCCCGAGAAGATCTCCGCCATCACCAAAGATGAAAGCTCCCACGCATCAAAGAATCAAAGACCGGGTGCATGGCGGCCTTGAATGATTCATCTCAAGCTTGGAGAACGGGGCTCCTTCTTCAAATTACTCAAACACCAAGAGAAGTTGTGGACTCCAGAGGCGGACCAAGCCCTTGCCCAGCTCAAGGACTTCCTATCGGCCACCGCCCCTCACAGCCCTCGTAAGGCAAGCAGCCATCGCTTCACCTCGCGACTACTCACGTGGTCAGTACTGCCATCATCGTCGAGCGGCAGGAAGACGGCCACGCCTATCCAGCCCAAATCCGCCCACTTCGTCGGCGAGGTCCTATCGTAATCCAAGGCACGCTACCGCCAAGATGAAGCTTCAGACGCAGTGCTCATCACCTCGCAAAGCTACGACACTACTTCCGTGGAGTACTGATTCTCCGTCGTCACCGACTACCCGCTCGGTGACATCTTGCGGAACCAAGATGCTACCGAAGAATCTCCAAATGGGCAACCGCGCGCCTCAACATCGACTTCAAGCCACGCACGCCATCAAGTCGCAGCACTAGTCGACTTCATGGCGGAGTGGCGGAGAATCACTACCTACTCCAACCAAGCGCCCAGAGCACTGGGTGATGTACTTCGACGGCTCACTCAACCTCGAGGGCGCAGGTGCAGGAGTACTCTTGATCTCTCCAACGGGCAACAACTCTGGCACGCCCCGCAGATCTTCCGAAGGTCTCAAACAACGGCCGAGTACGAAGCTCTGCTACACGGGCTCCGCCTCGCGGCTTCACTGGGCATCAAGCGGCTACTAGTCTACGGCGACTCCGCAGTTGGTCATCAACCAAGTCAACAAGTCCCGGACCGCAACAAGGAGAACATGGACGCCATCGCCTAGAAGTCCGCAAGCTCGAGAACAAGTTCTATGGTCTCGAAGTTCCACCACGCCGTCCGCGACAACAACGCTGCAGGACGCCCCGTCAAGCTTGGTTCTACTCGCGCCAAGTACCGCCGGGTGTCTTCGCCCACGAGCTTCACGCCGCCATCCATCCCGTGAGCCGCGCCACCGACCATTGACCCAGCAACAAGCATCCCTACCGCCAGAGGTCATGATGATCGACGTGGACCGGAGGCAGCCCTTCATCGACTACCTCGAGCGTAAGGTTCCTCGGACAAGAACTTGGCCGAGCAACTCATCCGCCGTGCCAAGTCCCACGCTCGCCGGAGACAACTCTCACAAAGCGGGGCGCATCTTCCCGAGTACTCATGAAGTGCGCTCCTGCACAAGAAGGCAAGGACATCTTGGAGGAGATCCATAAAGGCGTCATGCGGCAACCACGCCCTCACGCACGCTGGTCGCAAGGCCTTCCGACGGCTTTCTATTGGCCCACGCCGGGCGACGCCAAGAACTCGTCGAAGGTGCCAAGGGTGCCAATACGCCAAGCAACAACACGCCCCGCCTACAAGCTAGTCACCATACCGCCAACCGGCCTTTCGCCGGGGGCTCGACATGATTGGGCCACTTCCAACCGCGCCTGTGGATTCAACCGAGTATTGGTGGCCATCGACAAGTTCACCAAGTGGATCGAGGTCAAGCCTTACATGCCCCAAGGCCGACAGAGTACTCGACTTCGGATGAACTCGGCATCGCCACGACTACCCCCACCGCATCATCACGCACTGGCTCCAACTTCAACAATCACCGCCTGGAGTACCGCGAGAACAATGGATCGACGTCCGATATGTCTCGCTTGCCCATCCTGCCAATGGACAAGTCGAGCGCGCCAATGGGATGGTGCTCGACGCCTCAAAAGCGGCTACACGACGCCGCTAACTCCAAAGGAGGCAAGTGGATCAAGGAACTACCCAATGCCTCGGGGCGCAGACTCAACCTTCCAAGCCAACGGACAATCCCCTGCATTCCCGGTCTACGGCCCGAGCAATCCTCCCCGCTGATGTCATGTGGGATTCACCGGCAGTGGAGCAATACGACGAAGGCATCTCTGAAGACAGCAGACGAGTTGACATCGACGGACTCAAGAAGCTCACCGTGTCGCCGCCTCGTCCAATCAGCAAGGTACCTAGAGGGTATCCGACGCTACCACGATCGCAACGTTAAGGAACGCCCTTCAACGTTGGTGATCTTGTCCTCCACCGCATCCGTAACACGGAAGGACTACACAAGCTCACCGCCTCGGAAGGTCCCTTCACAATTGCAAAGGTGACCGGACCGGGCTCCTACCGCCTCGCACGCTTGAAGGCGAAGACATCAACAACTCGTGGAACATCGACCAACTCCGATTCTACGCCTAGTCTACACCGGGGCTCCATATACGACTACTCAAAGACCCCTTCGCCAGTAAGCGGCCTCCGTGTCCGTGCCCTAGTCTCCTGACTACTCCTCTCCGTGATCCACCCCACGTGCTACTAACGGATCTTGGGCTGCGACGAACAAAGGACTCCAAAGAGCCGGGTCTACTAAGAGACCAAACACTCCTAGATCCAAATGCGGCTACTAACGGATTCATCAGAAGCGCCATACGCCTAGCACTACTTAGCCGAGGCGGCCTCGTGTCCCGGGCGACTACTCAGAACAACGCCCCGCCATCCAGCGCATTTCTTCAAGAATAAAGTTTGATTACCTATCAATCGCTTTATCGTCCCTTTTCCTCAATCTGACCATCAAAGTATGATTACCGCGACGACTCCATGATGGGACTCGACTCACAGATCGGGATAACGAGTACTCATTTATGGAAGTTTCCTTCATTCATACTTAAACAAGTTCATTACAACTTTGTTTATACACAACCATCGCTACGAGCTAACCCTACAGACTATCGGAGGTTGAGCTTCTACGACTTGTCTCGCACAATGGGCGCCATCTGCTCCAGCTGCAGCGTCTTGCGTCGTCATGCGGTTGGCGGCTAGTCACGCCGGGCGACTACGTCAGGAGCTTTTGGGAATGCGACTTCATATCGCCGGGACACTGGTTGGGGATCGACTTCAGGTGCTTCCGTACGTCGCCGAGGCGGCTCGCTTCCTTCACCGGTCCACCAATGGGGCTATCTTGGTCCCCGGTGAGGCACCGGTAGCCTCGCGATGGGAAGCGCGGCCTCCTCGAGTTCCTTGTGGGCCCGGCTTCGCGATCCTCGTTCAGCTTACGCAAAGATTTGTAGCATTGGCGAGGTCACGATCCGACGCAATCACGAAGCTCCATGTGCTTATGCTTTTCGTAAGCAAGCGCTTATAATCATACTCCGTACCTCGCGGGCCTCTTGCTCTCGGTAGAAGAGGTTCTTGGTCGGTCTCTGAAGCCTTCACTGGTCGGACGGTCTCAAGCTCTGCAATCAACAAGGCAAAGCGGGTCGAGACTCCTCCAAGACACTACCAATGGTATTTTCGGCATGCAGCAGCGTACCTTTATTCTTGTTGCGGAGACTTGTTCTTAGCACCACTCTTCGCTTTGCATATCTTGGATTCGTTGTGATCTTGGTGGCGGTGTCGGCAACTTTCGGCGCATCGCGGCGTGCGGGCCTTCACGAGCTGTTCTTCTAAGGCCTCGGCCGAGCACCGTGTCGCCCGTACCCTTGAAGCATGTCGGACTTACTGCGAGACCGCTCGCGGCGTCACGCCACAGACAACACATGTCAAATGGGTACTCAACACTAAAGGATTGACTACTCAAGGGTGTCGACTACTCACCTTCATCCATTGCTCGGCACTGGCGCATTGCCTCCATGTCTTGAGCTACCGTCGCTGGATCGACTAGGTCATCCGACTCGATCCGCCACGACTACTCGTCAGCGGTTTCGGACATTGGCGCCGGCGGATTGGCTCGCGTCACGGATCTCTGGCGGCGACGACTACTTCGAGCGGTTACGGATGCCGTCGTTGCGCCCCCTCCGGTATCGCGGTGGCTTCTTCAACCGCCACCTCCATTTGCTCGGGGCTCCTTCGGCAGCTCCACAGGTCTCTGGTGCCAAATCTTCAAGGCACCGCCCGACGGGATAACACTTCCCTCGGCGGCACTGTCAATAAAGGACAACGGATCGATCATACATGGCGGTTCTGACTACTCTTTGGGATTACTTGCACTTGAGCAAAGTACTCACCCTCTCGATCTTGGCCTCGAGCAAGGTAGCTTCCACTGGCGCCCGGATTACTGCACGAGGCGGCGGGCGGACTCCTCGGCCAGGCGCGCGGTTTCCTCTCCGGCCACCGCGTGGTGGGTTCATCTCCCTCCCGAGTCAAGTCCGTCGATTTCCTGCGAGTGCACTGGTTGTCAACCCAAGATCGACTACCAAATCTAATGTACTACTCGGGAAGGATCACCACTTACAAATTCGGCCGGACTACCGTCACGGTTGGGGCGAGGATCTTGGCAATATCTACCGATCCGGCTTGTGGCGTTTCCTCTTGCGCCTCGATGGCCGCTTCTTCAACAATAGCGTGGGTTACGTGCTCCCCTCGACAGCGAGGTGGCGCGACAAGCTGCCAAGAGCTCCTCTACGGTGGGGGCTGGGCTCGACTACCCCGGTGGCTCCTCCACCGTATCGGTTGCCTTCGTCCCCCTCTCTGACGGGGTCGGGCGGCATCTCCACGCAAGCAAGAATTTCGTCGTCAATGTACAACATCGAGACATAAGTACTCGACTACCCTATTCAAGGCGGCTTACCTCACTCTGGGGCGTGGTCTCCGTGACCTTCAACTTCTTGGCCCGCGCTTGCGAGCCACGTTCTGTGACCTCCTTGGCGGCGCGGGCAAACTAGCCTCCGAGGCTGGTCGGCGGATCTGAGCGAGAGGAATATGAGGCAATCCGAGGCGAATCTCGGCCGCGGTGGGCGCTCTGCAGCGTCTCCTCATCGTCGTCCTCTTGGACGTGTCTTCGGCGACTCGTGTCGTCTCCCTCACCAACCTCGCGCTCCTTGGCCTTGGCTTTCCCTTCCTGGGACCTCGACAAGTTGAGGAGGCGGCCGCTCGGAGAGCGAACTTCACCAAGTCATCTGCAAGAAGCTGTCGTCGGCACGACTACTCTTACGTAATGAGTACTCGACAATGGAGTACTCTACCGACCTCATTTGGCGGGCGCGGCGAGTACTCGGGCACGAGGGCACGGCGTGTCTCGCCCGGCATGTCTTTGAAGATCACCCAGCCTATCAAGCGATGTCGTAAATCGTCGACTTCATCACCGGGCATCCATGACGTGTGTCGTCGTCGATGTCTTGGTACCCTAAGTGTCGCGGGCCATCGGTGGTGCACCCTTCGCTTCATGGTGAAGGCCACATGTTGACCCTCGGCGGCTTCTCTCAAAGCCTTGATTTTCGCCCAGAACAGCTGGATACCTTCTGCATTGTTGGCTCAAGGTTCCACCATGGCGGTGCTTGGTGCTTCCCGCTTAACCCGGCTGACTCCGGTGGTGGTGTAAAACCATTTCGACTTCCAATCTTGGTTGGAGTCGATAAGCTTTCTCGAGAGGTCTTGCTCATGGCGTCTTCTCGCATCTGGATGCCGGCTCCCCACTACTCGAGGATTGTTGGCTGGGGCTTGACTCGGAAGAATTTTCGGAAAAGGATCCAATGGGGCTTGATCCCCAAGAAAGCAGAAGTGTCACGAGGCGAGGTGTGGAAGATCGTTGGGGTTGAGGTTGAGGTACTCGATGCGTAGTACCCAGCCCCTTGAAGAAGTCGGCCGGGAGAGGCGACCCTCGCTCCATGACCAAGGGTGAACATAGGGATCTCGTCAGGGCTTTTCTCCATGGGTGCGGATCCCTGCAGCGGCTCTCCACATGTCAACCTCCTTCTCCCGCAAGAATCCACTTTGTTGAGAAGCGCCAGCAGATCTTGATCTTGGCCTTGGATTTCTTCCATTCTTGATTCGGATTTGGTGTGGCGGAGACACCGGCGGCGATGTCCAGCGGATCCGGCGGCCTCCTCATGAGCCCTTTTCTTCCCGGCGTGCCTTGAGGTCTTGATGGTGAGGCTTCATTCTCCAAGTGCAGTGTCTTCACTCGCATTCGCTCGGGGGCTCTGGCGGTGGCTTTCTCTGGCGCGTTCGGATCTACAATCCTCTCAGCGGCGGCGCGCCTTGGCGGTGATTCGCTCGATCTGCTAGGAATGGCTGCGAATGCGTGGGGTGAAAAACCCTAAGGGTTTGGCTTCTATTTATAAGTCAACGGCCCCTCAACGGTAGGATGGATAAGTCCGTCATGCAGGCGACTCGGTGGCGGTGTGACTCTCCAACTTCTACTAGTCGACACGCCTCGTCTGGGGCTCGGCTACTTCTACTCAACTTCACGGGTAGCGACAAGATTCAAGAGCAACTCGGGACACATTCTACAAGATGACCCTTCAATTCGAGAGGAAGTACTCGACTCAAGGCTGGGGCTCATGCCACGTGTCCTTCGGTTTTCTCCCGGTTTCACGGGATATTCTTGCCAAAACTTGAGATGGACCCTCGGCCAGTGCGCAACTCAACCTAAGGCTCGGGGCTACTCCATATGGAGTGCGATTTTGCAATCGCACTTCCATATCGATTCGACTTCAAGACAACACGGGCATTGTTGAAGACCTTCAAGAGCGGCACTCGAGGGCGCTTGGGACTACTCGAGAAGACTTGAGGATTGCTCAAATATCGGTGGAGTACATTCCGGCCTCGGGATGCTCGACTACTCTTGAGGACTTTTTGACTTGTAGCGCTCAGGGACGCTTGAGGACTACTCGTTAAGGCCGTCAAGACTACTCGAAGCTATCCTTCTCGACTACAAAGTACTCGGGGGCTTGTCGTATGGACCTCCCTAGGCCCACTACCTCGGTGGGTACCAGGACCGACTACTCGGTGGGCCCACAGGACTACTCGACTTCTTGTTGCCACGGGATGGCGTGAAGCACAAGGGCTCTGAGAGAAGTACCGGATAGGAAGCGTACATGTCACTTGTATAGAGGACTCCTAGGCGTGCTCGACTAGTACTCTCTCCCTGAACCGACTTGTAACCCTGCCTCCCGGACTATATAAGGCGAGGCAGGGACCCCCCTCTCTCTCACGGCTTAAGATTGCATCATCTTGTAATCGCACCCAATCAATCGAGCCACGCGCATACGGGGCGTAGGGTATTCACGCTGCTGGCCGAACACTGTCTAAATTGTGTGCCACGTGTCTCTTCCTTGAGTTACCGATCTCGTGAGGCCACATTCATCTACTTGGTACTCCCTTAGTAGGTTCTTGGGTCTAAAACACCGACACTAACTTCGTTCGTTAGCTATCTGAAAGTAATGCATATCGTCGAGCTAACTCATTCTCTTGTTTGCAGCTCTCTTGACGGAGGCACCAGAGGTCGACTGAACTTCGTCGGCCAGATCGACAACCTCACGGACCGCGAGGTTATCTGGCAGCTATTCACCGACGCCTTGGTCGCGCTGCACCGCAGGTCTCTCGCCCCGTGCTGGGACCGTGACTGGATGACGAAGACGCCGCTGCTCACGACATGTACGCCGAGGAGTACCACGCCGAGCGCGTGATGAGGCGGCTCAGCCTCTACGCTTCGCTCGTGCTCGCCGCCACACGCCGACCCGTCCGCGCACCAGTAAGTTCATTGCAAACTTCATTGATTTCTGTTGACGAGTGACGAAAGTTAGTTTGCTGATCAATTGACTGTTTCTTGTTGTAGGTGGACGAGGAAGGGGTCGAGGACTTCGCCCTTTATGGTGAAGTCGCGAAGACATGGACGCGCATGGGCGGCCGCGAGCACGCCGTCGCCGAGCCGCTTACACGCAGACGACGACGCTTGGAGAGCGTGCATCGCAGTGGTACACGGTGAGGACCCGACGCTGCGGACGACGTCCCCGAACCCTCGCCGACCTCGTCGTGCAGCGCATTCTCTACCGACGGATCGCACCCACAAAGATCTTAGTAAGTTCTTTTGCATTAATTCAAATTAAGTCACATTCGCTAAAGTTTCATTGTACTAACAATCCGTCCGATCTTGACAGTACGACACAGCTCGGGAGATGTACCAGCTGGCCCAGCACGTGGGCTCGACGATGGACCACATGACGTTGGACGGGATACGGACAGAGCTGCAGAAGATGGTGGGCCTGAGCCAGCGGTTGATGCACGTGGTGAACTTCCGCGGCGACGAGGGGTACCTCCTTCCCCGCCACCCCTCCTCCTCCAGCAGCTGTGCCTCCACCTCGCCTGCACTGTGCACCCTCGCCTCGACATCGCCCACCGTCACCATCGCCCGCTCGCACCGCCGGCCGAGTGCTTTCTACGCCACAGGTACATGTTTTTTCTTCCTAGTTATATTTTGTAGAGAGACCACGGCATATTTTTTTGTCCATGACTGACTTATATTTTTATAGAGAGACCACCGATACCTACGGGACCGGGGTCTTCGTCAGGCGTGGAGCTTCACTGCTCGCAGCCCAATGTTTGAGCCACCTACTTCGGATGACTACAACACTGGCAACACACCACCGCTGGAGTTTCCTGACGACTTGTTCACGACACCGACGAGATCGGTGGTACATAATGACAGAGCCCCGCCTGTGACCCAGCCCGACGCAGAGCAAAGAAGCGCGATGATGGAGGACTTCCACGACTCGCAAGTGTGCAGGCGAGGCGTTGGCGGCGGCAGCGTCGGTGGAGGCGGAGGCGCGGGCGACCGGAGGGGGGCCCGTTTCGTCGGGCTCGGCTACTCCGAGGCGATCGAGGGGGGCCGTCCGCCGGGCTCGGCTACTCCACAGCAATGACCGGAGGGGGCTGTCCGTCGGCTCAGTGTGCTCCCTTAGCGACACCGCCGAGCCGGGCGGTCGGAGGACGCGATCGCCATCCACGAGACCTCTGCACCCGACCCACCACGTCAGTGGCTGCACAGAGGGCGCCGCAACAAGAGGAAGGGAGCACTAGTTCGCCACGACCGATTTGCGCGGTCGTATTTAGATTTGTTTTTGGACACTTATCGAGTACATTACTTTGTTTGTTCTAATTAATTTATGTATTTTCGTATTTTGTTTCCTGTTATTTCGCATTTATAGTATTGAGAAACCAAAACGAAAAACCAAAACAAAAAATCAAAACAAAAAGAAAACCAAAACACTTACCGCCTTTTGAAGCGGCGGTAGGCTGCAAGAAACCGCCGTTTCAATTGGCGGTAGCTGTCTGCCAGCCAGCCGCCACCCAACCCGGTCCTGCCGCCACTGTTGCAAACATACCGCCTTTTGCTGCGGCGGCAGGTCCTTACCGCCAATTGAAACGGCGGTAGGTTCCTACCGCCATTTCAAACAGCGGCAGGAACCCAACCGCCGTTTGACACAGGCTATTTCTACTAATGTTCAATCCGACTATTTATTTTCGTAAAATCGAAGAAAAAAATATAAAAAAATTCCAATTTAGAGGTCGAGCCTGGGCTTCTACATGCGCTACGCGATCGTGGGCCAGCTCCTCCCTGTGAGCTGCTGAGAGGGAGCGAGGAAGAAAGGGTGGTTTCCCTTGGGGAACAACGATCGGTAAATGGCGATCGACGCCGCCGGCGAGGGCGGTGGAGCGAAGAGGCCGAGAGGGGACCGACGCGAAGAGTTGGGCGCGGATGTCCCGGTGGATCGCATCTCGGCGCTGCCGGACGAGCTGCGGCTGCGCATCCTGACGCGCCTCACCTACAAGGACGCCATCCGCACGGGGGCGCTGGCGCGCGGGTGGCGCGACCTCTGGACGAGCCGGTGGGCGCACCGCGCCTCCGTCGAGGTCCACCTCCGCCACCGAGACTCTACGCGGAGGGAGCTCGACGCGCTAGAGCGCGATCCGCGACCGCGCCGCCGCCTCGACCGCTTCTCCTTCGTCGCCGAAACCTCCAAGCTCAAGTCCCCCGAGTTCCAGCGCTTCATGGATTACGCCGCCGAGTGCCACGCCGAGGACCTCCACGTCGAGGTGTGCACGTGCACGCTCGCGCGCAACCTCACCTTCCGTCTGCCGCTGTGCAGCCTGCTCCTCGCGCGCCTCTCGCTCCGCCGCATCGGCATCGCCAACAGGTGGTACTACACCGGCGCCCAGCCGTTCCGCGCTCTCGAGGTCATCCAGCTCCACTCAATATTCATTAACCAGCCGACTTTCAACAAAGTGATGGCGCTGTGCCCCAACCTCCTCACTCTCGACCTGAGGAGTGTCACCATCGCAAACTGTGATGACTCATTCCACTTGGTCATCCTGCCGCCAAACCTGAGGAGTGTCACGATCGCAAACTGTGAGGGGATCGCCAGTCTGCGCTGGAAGCATCGTGTACCTAGCTTGCGCTCCTTCCGCTACAGAGGCAACTTCGTCGAAGCGCCCTTCTCCCTTCCACGTTCTGCCGTGCTTAATGATCTTTATATTCAGTTTGCTCACTCAATATCAGAACAAGACATTACCAAGAAGTTGAATAAATCCTTCCCGAAGGATTTATCTGGCCTCAACGTTCTCACCATCTGTTGCCATGCCCTCCCGGTATTTTTCTCCATATTGAATTTTATTTTATCTAGTCTTCTTATCACCTGTAACTTTTAAGATGCTTGATTTAAAAAAAAACTCATAGTGTTTACCTAACCATGCCTTTTATTTTATAGGTTGCATCTTCCTTCACAGATGATGGAGGAAATGCACAGTTACGCAATCTTAACTTACACAATTTGAGAGAGCTACAGCTACTCATGTCGGAAATGGAAGCTGCCAATCTGGCTGACATCTATGAGTTCCTCAAAATCTGCCAATGTCCTAATCTTGAGAGGATTTTTGTGCAGGTTAACACCATCAATGCCTTTCTAGATTTCTTTGCTTCATTGTCATCCTGTCCTTTGATTTCATCTACATCTGAGTTCTTAACTAATTGTTAGACTTCTGAATGATTATTCGTCATCTTTGCAGCTCCCTGAATTTAGTTATCAACCCATGGAAGGTTCTATTGAAGATGTGAGAGATGAGCCACCGGAGGATGGCTTAGACAACCTTGTGATGGTAAAGGTCGTGAACTTCTACTGGCGCAGTGCTGAGGTGCAGCTAATGAGTTTTGTGCTGAGGAAAGCTGCCTCCCTGCGTAAACTGTTAATAGTTTCTCCCAGCGTCACTCTGCCGGATTTGCCCGGTGTACAAGCAGACCTTTTGCTTATCAAAGAAGCTTTGGCCAATGGCAAGATAATGCTGAGTGAGTCTGATGCTGCTGCACCTCAACCATATCATCCTGAGGTCTTTATCAAGCTCTAGTTGTCTGTAGGACTGTAACTAATTGGCTCAGAGCCCTGTGGATAGTAACATCAACCTATCAGGGCATTCTCAGCCTCTCAGGGCATTAGTCTACTCAATTTCTTTCTTGAATATGACTACAAAGAATCTAAAGTGCATGGTACTTTAATTCATTCTTACTTTTCGGTCCTGATTCCCGATCAACCCCTGACACCACCTGCATCATGTATTTGAAATGCTACCCCTATGAAGCAGCTAAGTATCATCTTTCACAATTCAATATGGAGACGGACACTACATTCTGCATCTGATATAGTGATGATGTTATATGGTGCTGGTTATCTTCCTTGTTGGTTTGTTACCTTGAGGTATCAGATTGTGTCAAAGTGGGGGAGGTCTACGCTTATTTGAATATCGTAAGCTTGTTCAGATTGCAGCATATTTCCCTTTTCAAAATGATAGCTTTCCGGAAGTAGCCTGATTAATATATGAAGTGCAATGCTGGTAGTGATGAATTTAATTACATCCATGTATTGCAAACTAGAGAAGCAACTTAGTAACAAAGTTCTCTGTTATCAATATTTTTTCATGGTTATGGATGCTAATCAGAGTGATGGTTCTGTATCTCCCTGCTATGGACGGAAGTGAAAAATGTGATTTCTAGTTGAAATAAGGTATAGTGAATGGTATAGGATATATTTCTGCCGCTAAATAGAAGAATTGTGATGCTAAAATCAACCACCCCTTGCATCTTTGTTCAGTAGTTTTTTTTGGTTATGCACCATCATTATAAGTACCAGTATAAGTACCTGAGCTTAATGCAAACTTTACATTTCGAGCATGTATTTAGTACTGCATTTTGTTTATGCATTCAGGATGATAGGAACTAGATTATTGAGCACTAATGGGCAGGATAGATCGGCTACTCGCCCTTCCGAGGGAGGCTCTGAGATGGCTTTCTTGATCTATTTTCTGCTTGCCTAACCCTATGACTCCTGGCTGCCTTTTATAGACCAAGGCGCCTAACAAACCATTAACAAATCTAATCCAAATATGACTAATCTTATCTAATCGGCTAACAAACTAATCCTTATCGAGTGAGTAGTGGCCCAAGGGCCGGTCCCACGACCATAACACTTCTCCACCCCTTCAAGACAGCTCGTCCTCGAGCTGGATAGCTTCAAACGTGGAGATCAACCCATACAAATGACGCCTTGTTGTTGGAGCCACCAAAGATGTTGGGACGCGAAGCAGAGGAGCCCGGTGGAGATCCGCTAAATGCGTGCTGCAGCCGACGGTAGGTAGACGACCCAGGCGCCGCGAGGAACATCGACAACCGGAAATAGTCGGGCTTGGTCGCGGCTGTGGACCGGAGGGCCTAGCGCACAAGAGCGCCAGCAGTACAGGCCACAACAGCAAGAGCGCCTGGAGGGGCGCCATGAACTGTGGCCCGTGTTGGCAAGTGGAGGCGAGGATCGTCGAATGTAGAACGACCGACAGCCACCCCTTCAAGGTTGGCCCTCGGCTGGAGAATGGCGACGAGCAATTCTGGGCGCATGAGAAGGTTGACGAGGAGCAGGCCACCAGGGCTTGTGCTTGAGAGCAGAACGGCGACGACTGTTGCGTCCTTGCACAACAGGCGTGCTGTACGGCCGAGCTGGGAGGTGGCCCGAGCAACGACGGAGACGGTAGCTGCGTCGTCCCGCCCGACACAGAGAGACGCCACAACCAGTCGTGAGGAGGCGGCGCTAAGAGAGCAGTGAGGCGGTCGCGCCGGAAGCGGAGCCAGCACGCGCGCCGGAGGGGCGGCACGGTGCTGCTCAAACCAACTGGGCAACGTCGAAGTCGAGGCCGCGCATGGCGCGACCGTGGGGCCGTGAATCTGCCGGAGTTGAGAGTCAGAGGAACGGGGCGCGCCGCACGGTGGAGAACCTCTGGCTGCTGTGGAGGCCGCGCATGGCGCATGGGGACCGACGCTGGTGCGGGTCTTGGAGTGGCCGCCGGACGACAGGATGCGCGCAGGGGCGGCACGGGGAACACAGGAGATGAGGCCATGGGTGCCAGAGATGATGTGCGGCCTCTGGAACGCCCGACGGCAGACGGTCCACCTGGTAGAGGGGGTCGGAGTGACTGAAGCCCGAGCGTGCTGTACGCCCGGAGATGAAGCCGATGCAGACGACGGAGGAACCAGTGGCGGTGAGGACACGGTCGGCAAGGGGAGGCGCCGAGGCGGCGCCAGTGGGAAAAAAAACCCGGACGCTGGCGGTGCCAGCAGGGAACTCGCGAGCACGCCGAAGGCGACACCGGTAGGCCAGCACGTGGAGACGAGGCAGCGCGAGCGCGAGTCGCGGCGGGCGTGGGCGCGGGCATGGACGAGCCCGTGCGAAGTGTGGCCGACGCCGGAGATAAGGCCGCTGGGGCACCTGGGCAGCAGGCGGTGAGGCGCCTGACGTCGACGAGACGGCTGGCTGCGAGCGAGACGCGCCCAAACCGGTGGTGCAGCAGCGTAGGCGCCGGAGACGAGGCCACGCGTGGCACAGGTTGCCACGGGTCCGGGCGCAAAGACCGTACGACGACGGCCGATGAAGTCCAGCATGTAGGTATGGCTGTGTCGCAGCCAGCTGGGGCACTCGGGATGCGATGCAGACGGCGGCGGGGCAGCCGACGTCGAGCTGGAGGGGATACCGGCGCAAAGACGGCCGATCCAAGCTAGGTAGCGCCGGAGGCGAGGCCGCCACAAACGCAATGGACTCCAGAGACGAGGCAAGGAATCCTGGAGGCGAGGCCGCCCGTGGCGCGTAGCGCGTGGCGGAGCACCCTCGAGCCGTGCGTGTATTGTCGTGGAAGCCGCAGAAGCCGAAGGATTTGTTGAAGCTGCCGCGGTTGTCGTTGTGGAAGCTGTAGAAACCGCAGATGCAATCTCAGGTGAGGAGACTGACGCGGTTGCCGTAGGTGTATGATCTGCGGTGGTCGCTGGTATCGGCGGCGGTGCGGCGGCGGAAGCCGAATCGACCGCCGGGAACGAAAGCCGGAGGGAAGGCCGCGGCCGCTGGCACGGACGGGACAACAGGAGTCGCGGTAGACGCCGAAGCCGTCGGAGACGAGGCCGCGCGTAGTGGTGCTGGAGATGAGGTCGTAGGTGCTGCAGCAGGTGTTGAAGAAACGCCGTCGCGCCGAGTCGGCGCCGCAGGCCGCTGCGGCGCGTAATGCCGAGCCGACGAGGTGCGGGCTTGGCTAGAGAATCGTGGTCTCGATCTGGGCTGATGCTGCCGCGGAAGGCGATCGGGCCCGTGGCGCGACGGCGCGGCCGGGCGGCAACGAAGGCATGTGATGCACAGCCGGCTCCCGGGCTGAGGCTGCGCACGACACCATGGCCGAGTGCTGGTGCGGACGAGGCCGCGCAAGGCGCTGCAGACGCCGGAGACGAGTACGGAGGCGGCGCGACCGCAGGAACCGAAGACGGGGCCGCGTGTGGCGTGACGGACGACGGAGATGACAGAGGTGTTGGCGCAGGTGCATGCGCAACCTCTGGGGCTAGTGCTAGCGTTGCCGCTGGTGCAGCCTTCAGGTCCTCCGATGGTGAATTTGTTGGCGCGACCGACGATGTTGGTGAAGATGGCGACGGCACCATGGGTGTCGGTGGAGCTGACGGGAACGCAGCTAGTGACTCTGCAGCTGTGACCGGTGCTGGCGAGACGCTGGTGCAGGGCCAACCGTCGGAGATGGCACAGGAGATGGAGACAGGTGCACCCGTGTCGTCAGGCCGAAGCGGAGGTCGATGGCGTCGAGGAGGCGCGCCTGACCCACCCTGAAGGAGATTCCCTCCTGGACGGAGATCAACTTGGCTTTAAGCTCGGCCAGCATCTTCTGCAGTTCCGCGGTGTTGACGTCGCTGTTACCCATGGCGGCGACGGCGCAAGGCAACGAAGGTGTGCTGGGTTGGAGATTGCGGCGGCGGCTGAAGAAAGAAAAAAAAAGAAATGCTCCAATCTGGGCTTGGCACAAAGGAAAAATGGTGTGTGGCTGGGAAGGAATTGGCGCAGGGAAAGAAAAATAACAATAATGGCTATGAATTTGCAGCGGTGCAGAGGTTGGGCGGCAGCGGCGCAGGGAATGGTGGAGTTTTGAGCACAGCCGTGCAGGGGTGTGGGAAAAGCGGCGGCGCAGAGGAGACGTGGCGACGCGCGGTGCCGAAACAGGGGAGGGATGGGTGGGCACACACAAACGCAGGTGGTTTTGACTCTGAATACCAAATGATAAGAACTAGATTATTGAGCACTAATGGACAGGATAGATCAGCTACTCACCCTCCCGAGGGAGGCTCTGAGATGTCTTTCTTGATCTATTTTCTGCTTGTCTAACCCTATGACTCCTGACTACCTTAGGGCACGTACAACGGGTGACTGCGAGCCGGCATTTTTGTAAAAATACCCTCCCGTCGGCCAGGCGACGAGCGTGTCGTCGTCTCGCGAAAGGACGACGAGGGCTCGTGCTCCCAGGCTTTACCGCCACCCGACTGCTAGCGCGACCGCGCGGAGGTCAATCTCGTGCGGCACCGAGCTTTGGCGCCAAGAATGGATCCATCCGCGCGAGGAAGCAACGGCCGGGCGATGGTGGGCTGGTGATGGAGCAGCGGGCGGCGACGGCAGGGGGAGCAGCAGCAGGGCGATCGCAGGACATCAAGGCCGACGCTGCTGCCATTGCCCGCCGACCGGCCGGCCTTAAGAGAGGGAGATGGAGAGAGAGAGCGCTGGCGGGGAAGAGGTACCCACCCGTGTGCCGCGACCCTCGCGCCTGCGGGGGAGCTCGCCCGGCCTCCGCCGCGGCCGTCGCGAGCGCCGCTGCGGATTGCTCCGCCTGGCCGCTGAAGCCCCGCCGTGTAGTATTTTTTATTTGAGATAGAGATGGGAGGTGAGTTGACTCGAGAGGATAAGAACGAACGGCAACAGCTAGATGTCACGTGGGGCCTAGCGTATTTACAGAATTGACCTTCGCATTTTGCATTAGGCATTGGAATCCTTTTAAAGACTATTTTGAAACAAAATCCTTTAGGTAATGAAGGATGTAAACAACATATAAATAACATTTCAATCATTTGATATGATCATGTAACTACAAAAATAGTTACAACCATCTAATGCACAATAGATCATTATAGTTTCTTGTATCAAGGGATCCATTAAATATCATGTAGACATCTAAATAGACAACACGTTGTATAAGTTGTCTATTTAGCTGTCTATATATGTCAAATAGACAACAGCTGTCTACACTGTTGTACATGCCCTTAACAAATCTAATCCAAATATGACTAATCTTATCTAATCGGCTAACAAACTAATCCTTATCCGAGTAGTGGGCTCAGGCCAAGGGCCGGTCCCACGACCATAACACAGGATAGCACAAAAGTTGTCCAACTGTAGTTATGCTCTTGGGGAAAGAGTATTGATGCAATTTTTTTTTTTTTTTTGCTCATGAAGTCATTTCTTCCTCTTGCTTATCCTGCCACTACCGGGTTGGGGCTTTTTGCATATCTGATAACCTGATTCTTTCACATATGGTTCATGAACTTTGGAACATAAGCTGTTAATGTGGATGGTTCATGGGTTTGGGTGCTGTTTTTCTACTGATGTGAGTTTTACAGTACTGTATTTCTCTACTTTGGAGTGTTAAGAACTCTATTTGGACTTGGACCATGACTCCATGAGCATGGGCCTGTTGGTTGCTTTGGACTTTGTAGCATTTTCGTTGGATTGTGAAATCGCGAGTTTGTAATGCTGCACCAGATAATTTGAATTGGGGATCCAGTTTTTTTTTTTTTTTTTGCGAAAGAAATTGGGGATCCAGTTGATTTGAGAAATCTCGATCAACTCGTCCCAAGTTCTCGAGTTCTGTAGCAATAAATTTTTTTGAAAAATATGCATGTGTTCAGTCAGATTACAGTTGTTTTATATGGCTGGTTTACACGTTCTGCAGGCAAATTTCAATTATCTTGTGTACATACTGAATTAAATTTTAGCACCATGATTCAACCAAAATTCAACTACGAATTCATGGACTACAGAATCAGCTGGTGTTGACAAAAATTTCATATGTAGAACAGTAATTCTCCAATTCTACATTCAGTGAAGTAATTTATACCAATACTAATTATTTAAAACAAGCAGATACATGGTGGTAAAAAAGATTAAAAATGCAGACAGACAGTTGTAATGGAGTAGAAATGGGCCCTCGACCCAATAAGGGGAGAAAAAGTAGCGGACGGTCCTGGTCCTGGGCCAGCTCCTCCAACCTAATCGGCGCTGCTGAGTGGGGGAATTTTTTTTATATTTATTTTGTCATGATTTTCGAAAAATAAATGGTCGAATCTTGGCAGTAGATCGGGCCGGGCGAGTTCCTCGCCGCCGCTGGCGGCAGGATCGCCATTGCAAGCCCACGGGCAGAGCCTAGCGCCCGCTGGCGGCGCAAGGCAACGCGCTTATATAACGGGCCGAGCCCCTGCCGCCGGCCCCTCACTCCTCCCTCACCTCCAAATCTTCTTTTAACCCTTCCTGAGCACTTCTAAGGTATGTTTCTAAATTTAGTCCGATTTTAATTAGTATAGTTAGTTAGTTTAGTTAACTTAGATTAGTTAATTAGTTTAGTTAAATTAGTTTAGTTTAGAAATTTATTTTAGTTAACCTAGTTTAGTTAAATTTAGTTTAGAAATTTAGTTTAGTTAACTTAGGTTAGTTAAATTGATATAAATTTCATAGAGAATAGTTTAAATTGCTATAAAATTCGTAGAAAATTATTTAAATTCACATAATTCGTTCAAATTTGTTTTAAACTTCTAGAAAATGGTTATAATTGACATAATTTGATTAAATTGCTATAAAATTCGTAGAAAATTATTTAAATTCACATAATTCGTTCAAATTTGTTTTAAACTTCTAGGAAATGGTTATAATTGACATAATTTGATTAAATTGCTATAAAATTTGTAGAAAATTATGTAAATTCACATAATTTCTCAAATTTGTTTTAAACTTCTAGGAAATTATTATAATTGACATAATTTGATTAAATTGCTATAAAATTTGTAGAAAACTATTTAAGTTCACATAATTCGTTTAAATTTGTTTTAAACTTCTAGGAAATAGTTATAATTGACATAATTTGATTAATTTGCTATAAAATTGTAGAAAATTATTTAAATTCACATAATTCGCTTAAATTTGTTTTAAACTTGTAGGAAATGGTTCTAATTCACATAATTCACATAATTAGTATAATTGGAAAATTGATTAAATTTATGTTTTTTGCTTATGGTCGCATCACCGAGTACGACCGGAGTTGTTCGACGAGGCGGTGGACCGACCACCGCCAGCGGTCGGCCGTTTTGACGTCCGCTCGGCACGATACGCTGTTGGACGACCCGCACGCTGATGCCGATACACGGTGGTGGATTCCGGCACGTAATTCATATTTATTATTTATTTCGCTTTACAATAGTAATTACGTTAAGTAAATTAATATTTTTTCAGTTACGCTACCGCAGACTTCTCCCGCTGCGCGGTTGGTCGAGGGGACAAAGCACGAGTCGAGGTTCCCCCGGAGCGTTCATGCGGTTCAACCACGACGCCCCGATCACCGCTGCTCATGGACCGGTGGCGACAGAGACGCACATCGCTCCACTTCTCCGTCGGCGAGATGACTCTCAGGGAGGACGCCGCGATGTAGCGATGGAGCCGGCCGACGACATCCCCGCGACGTGGCGGTCGACTTCCTTGCTCGGTTCGCGAACGCCTCGAACGATCGCCGGCCAGACGTGTTCTTCGCCGACACCCACGGCCCACCGGACTTGGATCCAGCAGTCAGTCAGACGTGATTCTAACTCTTATTTTCAACGTTTGTATGCATTTTAAACGAATGTGATGACGGACCTTGTGTGTGTGCAGTCGACTACATGGCGGACGATGCCGACAACCACACGCCGATGTGTTTTGGAGGTCTACCCGCCTCTGTTCGGGTGCCGCTCATGAGTCACGGAGACTCCGTGTCGGTGCATGATCCCCTGGCTCGAGGATCACCGACGCACCCTCGAGCAGATGCCCCTGATCACCGGGCAGCTCGCGCCAGATTACCTCTGTGGTTCGGCAGGACGAGGCCGACGAGTAGGGAGGCGATCCTCCGGGTGCCCTCTCCCTGCAGATGTGGATCCACGAGCGGTTCGACATCGGCCGGCCCGGACGGACCTCCTGAGTACGAGCCGCACGGCCGACGGCAAGACCGACCCAAATGGACCTCCCCACCATGGGTTCTCGTGATGTCTCCTAAGGTAATGACCTCTCTTTACGTGATTCTTCGCTATGAGTTCTGTAGTTCGATTCACTTAACTTTTCTCGTTCTTTGCAGCACATTTGGGAGCGAAGAAGAAGGCGATAAGGACTTGGGCGATCGACCGGATGGTCGATGCCCGTGTCCGGTGGACGCCGTGACGCCCCGCCATGGTCGCCGCCGCGCACCACAGTGGGCTCTCGCCCTCGTGCTCCCGAGACCAGCGATCGATGACGCGGGCGACGATCGGTCTTCGACATCTACGCCGAGGAGTACGCCGTCCACCGGTGATGAGGCGTTCGGCCTCTTCCAGGCGCCAGCACGGCGCCACGTCGCCGCCACCGCGACGTGTGAGCTACCATTTGATGCTTCCAAGTATTTTTCGTTACAAATATTCGTTGCCAATAATTTTATGTTTCATGTTCTATGCTAGTGGGTGTCCGCGCGCACAGCGTAATGTCGCCACCGAGCACCGCCTTCACGGCGCCACCGGTAGCGCATCTTCGCGGTGGTACCTACCGAGGACGCCGGACGCGGGTGACGACGTGTCGCTACCCCCGCCACCGCCACCGTCCCCACGACAGAGTCCCGCCGGACGCGACGCACGCATCGTGCGCGCCGAGACCGCATCACGACACACGGTAAGCTACGACATCGCAAACATATTACATTCATATGACTTTTCATTATAACATGTGTTTCTAATTTTGTGCGCAGACGACGGCTCGGCCGAGGTCGTGCGGCTCAGACGGCCGCGATGGGCAAGTGCTTCTCCGGGGCCTCAGAGCACCGAGCACGACGAGAGGATCATCGCCGCCATGAGGTACTCGCCGTGAACTACGCCGGGCCGTCAGAGATTCCTCTCCTTCCGCCACCCGGCTGCCCTCGAGCTCCGCCTCGGCGTCAGATCCGACGCCGCCACCTTTGCCGGCGGCTTCCGGCCCGAGGGCACAGAAGACACCCACAGCGCAGGCCCGCGACACCCACGCAGCGCCGCTTGTTCCCCCAGCAGTACTTTCAAGAGACCTTATTTTCAACTAATGCACGCAATTATTGTGCGCTTTGTGATTATACTATATTCTAATATCACCGCCTTTTCCGGACCGGCCTCGACAAGCAGAGCCGCCGCCGATCTATGCGCTTAGGAGGTTCTGCACCGCACGCCTTTCCGGCGCAGATATTCCTTCGTCGTCCACTCCGCCTATGGTCCAGCTACATTCGACATCGCCCACCGAGGACCACTGGCCGGAAGAGTTTCGTACAATGACATTCTCGCGACCATGGATGCCTCCAGCAGCCGAGGAGGCACAGCTGACACAGCACCACCGGTTTTGACTCACCATGACCTTGACCGGGCGGCGGAGCGACCACGGCCGGCGGAGCGACCACGGCCGGCGTGAGCGACACCGGGCAAGTGAGCGACACCGATGTCGAGCTCGTCAGCGCCATGACGACACTGCCTCTCCGCCAGCCTAGGACCGCGGGTGGTCGTGGCACCGACCGGACGTATGATGGGACCACACTGGCCGACGCTAGAGTCATAGGGGAAGAGGGCCGATTTAGATGTAGTACTACTTTTACCATGATTTTGTATAAACTATTTCCATCTACTGCTGATTAGGATATTCCCTTGTGATTATGTTTACACTTATTAGTTTGTCGCTTTTAAAAGGTTAAAAGTGTTTTAAAATGAGTGGTCCCGCGCCGCCCGCCCGCCGCCGGAACAGCCCGCCACGTGCCTCACTACGGCAGAGACTTAACGCTTTGGGGTACGGCGAGAGAGCCGCCGTGGGGTACGGGCGCTGATGTACATTTCAAAATTTTGATTCACCATTTATTTTTCGAAAATCATGACAAAATAAATATAAAAAAAATCTGAGTGGGGTGGGGTCGTGGGGAGGGGAGAGGAAGAGTCCCCGAGATTGGGGAACGATTGGGAAATGAGGACGACTCCGCCGGGCGCGGGCGGAGCGAAGAGGCCGAGAGGGATGAGCAAGGGGACCGATGCGCGCGTTGGGCGCGGATGTCCCGGTGGATCGCATCTCGGCGCTGCCGGACGAGCTGCGGTTGCGCATCCTGGCGCGCCTCACCTACAAGGACGCTATCCGCACGGGGGCGCTGGCTAGCGGGTGGCGCGATCTCTGGAGGGGCCGGTGGACGCACCGCGCCTCCGTTGAGGTCTACCTCGGCCGCGGCGTTGCGGCGCGGAGGGAGCTCGACGCGCTGGAGCGCGAGCCGCGACCGCGCCGCCGCCTCGACCGCTTCTCCCTCGACGCCGAGACCTGCAAGCTCAACAACTCGGAGCTCAAGCGCTTCCTCGAGTACGCCGCCGAGTGCCACGCCGAGGACCTCCAAATCGTGGTGGGCACGCGCACGCTTGCGCGCAGGCTCACCTTCCGTCTGCCCGCTGTGCAGCCCGCTCCTCGCGCGCCTCTCGCTCCACAAAATCGGCATCGCCAACAGGTGGTACAAAGGCGCCCAGCCGTTCCGCGCTCTCGAGGTCATCCAGCTCTGCTTCGTCTCCATTAACCCAACGGCCTTCACAAAAATGATGTCGCTGTGCCCTAACCTCCTCACTCTCGATCTGCGCTGCTGTGATTCTGACCAACACTTCTGGAGAACATCCATGGCCTGGCCGGCTACACTAAGGCTGTCCGCACTGGGGCTTGGATCGGGCCGGGAAAGCGACCTCCAGGTCGCTTTTCCCGTTTTTCCTCCCGCACCGGGGGACGGGGAAGCGACCTGGGAGGTTGCGTTCGCCCGGGAGAGCGCCATTCCTGGCGCGGTTGGAGGCCGGCCTCTACCGTGCCACGGTGGATGGGCGCTCAACCACCCGCGTCCCGCCGTGGGAGAGAAGAGGGAGGAGGGAGGAGGAAGCCATCGCCGTGCCGCCGCCTTCGCCACCAAGCAGGAGCGCACCGTCGAGGCTGCCGCCGAGCAGGGGCAACCCGGGTATGATCCCGTCCGTCGGCGCCGAGCTCCACCCCGCGCGGCTCCCCTGCTCCACCTCCACCTCCATGGATGCACGCTCGAGCACAGGAGCCAGTCCGCCGCCGCCGCGAGAACCGGCCGTGCCGGCACCGTCCGCGGGGGCGCTCGATCCGCCCAGCCGTGCTCGCGCCCACCGTTGACGAGGAAGAGGGCCCGCCGCCGCCGGAGATTGGAGGCCAGGTCTGCGGCGGCGAGCTGCGCCCCGGAGCCGCTCGATCTGGGCGAGCGGGGACCGCCGCGGGCCGCGCCTCGTCACGCCCGCGTGCAAGGGAAGGAGGGGCGCGCCGTCTTCCTCGAGGGAGGGGCCGCTGGCCGGTCGCTGCCCGTGCTCCGCCACGCTCCTCTCCCGAGCTCGAGCCGCCGGATCTACGGTGGAGAGGGAGTAGGCGTAGAGGGAGCTCGAGCCGCCGGATCTGTGGTGGACCTCCCTGGCAGCGAGCTCCTCCGCCCCGGAGCCGCGCCTCATCCGCGCGGGGAGCTGTGGGGGAGAGGGAGCTGGACTCCGCCGCCGCGCACCTCCGAGCTCGAGGCCATGGCCGCTGCCTCCCTGCCCCCGCGCCGCCGCCATGGACCCGGCCTCCACTCTCGGTGTGCACGTCGGCCGTCGGCGGATGGCGCCCCTGCGACCTCGTTGACCCCGGCGGAGAAGATAGGCAGAGGTGGGGAAAAAAGGAAGGGGGAGAGTGTGTGTGTGACATGTGGGCCCAGCAGCTGGTGGTTGGTATGGAGTTTGGGATATAGAGGTTGACGGGTGCGAAAAAACTGATACTGGACTGTAAAAATGTGATGATGAGGTAGGAATATTCTCTTTAGAGGTTGGATTTGGAGGTTGACGAGTGCGGATAGCCTAAGGAGTGTCACTGTTGCCCACTGTAACGAAAACACCAGGCCGAACATGGTGCGCGTGCATAGCCTGCGCTCCTTCCGCTACAGCGGCAGCTTGCTCAACACACCCTTCTTCCTAGCAGGCGACGCCGTGCTTTCCGACCTTTACATTTGTTTTTCGAACACTGTGTCAGGAAGTCAAGTTGCTCAAGAGTTCAATAAAGCTCTCCCAAATGATCTGTCCGCCCTCACTGTTCTCACCATCTGCAACAATGCCCTCCCGGTAGTTTCTCACCATTGGATTTTAGTAAAACTGGTGTTCTTTCCGCCTAGCTCATAAATTGTTTGATTGCCACATAAGAAAAGAGTACTTAACTATCTTTTAGGTTGCCTCTTCCTTGTATGATGATGGAGCAACTACCAAATTGCCCAAGCTGCACAACCTGCATGGTTTGAGAGAGTTACATCTACTCATGTTAGAAATGGAGGATGCCAACCTTGCTGACATCTATGTGTTTCTCAAGACCTGCAAATGCCACAGTCTGGAGAGGCTCTTTGTGCAGGTTATCACCTGCCCTGCCTCTCTGTTTTTTTCTGCTATGTAGCCACTCTGTCTTTTTTATTACATCTACTTCTGCGTTCTTATTTCACCGATAGCCTTCTGAATGGTTGTTTGTTCAACTGCAGTTCGTTTGTGGGTCCATGGAGAGTTCGCTTGCTGTGGCGCCGGAAGAGCCACCGGATGATGGATTAGACAACCTTGCAACGGTAAAGGTTATGGACTTCAATTGGCGTCGTGCCGAAGTGCAGCTAGTGAACTTTTTGTTGGGGAAAGCCAAGTCCCTGCGTAAATTGTTGATAGTTTCTAGATATGTCAGTCCACTGGATGTGCCTGGTGTACAAGAAGCAGACATATTGATTCTCAAAGAAGCTTTAGCCAATGGCAAGATAATGTTGAGCAAGTCTGACGATGCTGCCACACATCCATATCATTCTGCCTTTATCAACAACTTCTAGTTGTCGCTCACCAGTTGGGTTCAGAACTGTATGGATAGTAATATCCTCATCATCTTGTCAGGGCATTATCCACTTGGATGTAGCTTACTCACAATATATATGAAGACCAATGTTGCCTCCTTATTTTCTTCTCATGAATATTACTACTAGAAAAGTATTTAAATGCACGGTATTCCAACACATGCTTACTTTCCTATCCTGATACCACTTGCATGATGCATTTGGCATATTATTATTATTCATGTGAGTCGAACCAGCTCCATATTATCTTTCACAAATTCAACACCAAAGTGAATTAATTTGTGTATCTGAAACTTGCGATGATGTTACATGATGTTTATTATCTTGTTTGTTATGTTGAGGATCAGATTGCATCAAAGTGGAACTGATTGTTTCTATGTGATAATTTCTTGAAAGTGGCCTGATTGAATGTGAAGTGCAATGCTGATAGTGATTGATGGTATGTTTGGTTGGATGTACCAAATAATACACACATGAATGATTGTGGATGCACCATAATTATCACTCCTAGTATAAGTACGTGAACTTTATGAAAATTTTACATTTTGAGCCTGTATTAGTGCTGCATTTGTTCATGCATTCAGGATAGGACAAAAGTTTTCCAACTGTAGTTGCTCTTGGGAAAGAGTATTGATGTAATTTTTTTTACTTGTGAAGTCATTTCTTCCTCTTGCTTATCCTACCACTACCGGGATTGGGCATTTTGCATATCTGATGAGCTGATGCTTTCGCATAGTGCATGGTTCATGACCTCTAGGGATGAAGAGACCATGTCGCTTGAAATGGGTTTTCCCAACTCATAAACGAAAACACAATGGAATGGAATGAAGAGGTGGTACGGGAATTCTTTAGAGATGGCGATGTGCATATGATCCTAAATATTAGGCTGCCATCCAAACCTCTATGGATGATTTTTTGGCCTGGCACTATGAAAAGAGCGGGGTCTTCTCTGTGCGTACAAAGTAGCAAAAGAACTTGCTCAAGAAGAACAGGGAGGTTGTCAGTCCACATCATCGCAGTTTGAGGGGCGACCAATCTGGAAAAGTTATTGGAAAGCCACATTGCCGCACAAAGTCCTCATATTTGGATGGAAGGTAATTAATAATGGCCTTGCTAGGTGAATAAAAGAACTCGGAATATTGTCACAGATAGCAGTATAGCACTTGTGAAATTTGCGGCAAGGAGGATGAATCAACCATGCATGCCTCAGGGATGCAATGCGTCAGTTCTGGTTTTTGCCTGACGAGCTACAGTTACTGAGTCTTTCTCCTGCAGGTTTGCTGCACCTAATGGATACTTTGGACACTGATGAAGGAGCACGCCTGCTGCTGGTACTATGGCGTACTTGGCAAATAAGGAATCATATTACGCATGAGAAGGAGAAGCTATCCATCGATAGCTCAATAAATTCCTCCCTAAATACTGGGTAGAACTGTGTGAGATCCGGCAATGGGTAGAACTGTGTGAGATCCGGCAACAAGGAGACCATGGGGACTCGAAAGGAAAGCAGCCTTCCTAGGCCAGTCTAAGTGGAGTTTCATGGAGAGTTTCATTGCATTAAATATGCTGACGTGACGAAGAGAGAGAATGTGAGAGTTTCATGGGATGTGAGGAGAGTTTCATCACCATGAAACTCCACTAGCACAGTTATCTAGTTTTCAGTCTAGGTAATTGTGCTCATGAAACTTGCACTGAGACTGGCCTAACTCTCTCCTCGCAAAAAGGGTGAAGTGCTCGACCAGGGAGAAGTCTTTGTGGACTGCGCCACAGGAGGGCAGGATAAAAATTAATGTTGATGGTGCTCTTGATGAAAGTTCAGGAGAGGGTGGCATCGGGAGTCATACGCATGAAAGTTCAGGAGAGGGTGGCATCGGGATAGTCATACGCAATCATAAAGGTGATGTGCAGCTCACGGCTTGGAAATTTGTTCAACGTGGAAGAGATGCTGAGGAGTTTGAAGTGTTGGCCTGCAAAGAGGGTCTACTGTTAGCAGCCGAATGGTGTCCTCATTGCAGTACTTGAGACGGACTGCAGCACAGTCGCGCTCATGCTTTCAAGAAGGTCCGGAGGAAGATGAGCTATCGATTTCATCATAGCGGAGGCCATTGAAGCAGGAGACAAGCTACCCCGGTGGACGCCCGTCCATAAGAGAAGAGGGAGTAATAACGTAGCATACGAACTTGCTCAACTAGCAAGCGAATCCGTCACTTTGTTGTTTGGCATTTCGCTGCTCCAGCGTGTGTTGAGCAAATATCGCTCAGGAATGTAAACTTTTTTCTAAGTAATACATAGCTCTCTTCTCTAAAAAAAAGTTGGACTCCACTTAGCGAGGAAAAAGAAACGTACTGTGGCCACTGCACTTAGTAACTGTAAGACTAACCGGATCCGCGACTTAAATCACCACACGGGACTCACACCATCCCACCTCCTCGAATTTGTAACACTTTGGAACTTGGTGGAGCAAACGTTTCTTCAGCCACAACAGGAGGACAAGATAACCTGGAACCTGATGCCCAGCGGTGACTACACCACTTCATCGGCCTACAAGGCGTAATTCCACGATTATGCCGTCAATCATGCGCTAGCGACCATTTGGAAGACGTGGGCACCTCCGAAATGCAAATTCTTCGCATTGCTCATCTTCCAGGACCGCGTCTGGACTTCGGACAGACTTGCCCGAATAAACTAGGACCACAACCCGGTATGCCCGCTTTGTAGAACCGCACTAGAGACGGCTCTTCACCTGTTGGCAGAGTGTAGGTACTCACGTCGGGTTTGGACCCAAGTGGCCACGTGGTTAGGTCTACACGACCTTCTTCGCACCGAGTGGACGCCCAGCACATCAATGTGACAACCCGCTCAGGAAAATACCGTACTATCGCCTAAACCAATCCACTTTGGCCATTAAACGACAGTAAAGTATCATCCTGTCGTTAGTTGCCGGGTTAACGCCCGGTAAATCACTTGGAATTCACACAAAGGATCGAACATATGCATTAAAACTCACACGAATGCGAGTCCAGAGTACAAACACAAATTAAATTCAAATTACCCCTAAGGGTTTAATTATTACAAGCCATTGTTCTTGACATAAAAGTAAAGGTTTAGAGTTCGAAAACAGTGGAATAAAATAAACTATCGTAACGATAACATCACAGGAGGCCGTCCGTGATGCCATCACTCGTCGTCATCCACCCATTCCAGCTCCCAGCCGGGTGGAATCTCGCCGGTCAAACAACACCTGCAACAACATTTATAAAGCAAGGCTGAGTATGCTAATACTCAGCAAGACTTAACCGTCGGGTGATAACTACATCACCAAACTCTAGACATGAGAGACTTTTTGGCTGGTGGAGTTCTTTTGCTGAAAAGCAACGAAGAGTATGTCCTTACTTTTAAGATTTTAGCTCAAATTCTAGTTAATTACCATTTCTAAGTGTGCCAACTAATTCAATCAAGAATTATACAATACAATTAATTCAAGCTAATATTCGCCAAGTTCCATCATTAAGGGATATCATGGCGAGTTGATTAAGCAGTCTCAGATAACGATGAGAGGCCGACAATCGATTGATTTATAACATTGCAAGGTAAACCTAAACACACGGTAGGGTGCCCTCACATGGACAACCACCGGCGGTTCCCAAAAGTCTCGGCTTGGGATCGAATCACTCCTGGTACAAGGCTATCCGCATACCCGCAAGGCACCCAATCACACATGTACCACTCTCCCAGAGCTAGCGTGTGATTACTCGAAGATTAGTAATAGTAAGTCCTTCACCGTCTTCATTAAGGTACTAGGCTTACCGGTCCCATTCCGACAAGTGCTTAGTACGCTTCAAAAGCTTAGCCCACGAAAGCCATTGGACGGAGCCCAAATCCCATGCTCTTACCACATGAGCAATCCATTTATAAAGATCTTATGATTCCAACATAAGAACCTATTCTCGCGAGTGTAACATCACTCGACTTCTAAGGGTCCTATAGCATAGCACTATCGACCTAGCATACTAGTAAAAGAACATAGGTACCTAGGGATCATGCATCTAGGGTTTCAATTCAACTCCTGAAACGTAAATACACAAACATAGCAAAGGTAATTGCATAATTTTAAAAGCGGGGTTAATGATCCGGGCTTGCCTTGGCAAGGTTGGCCTTGGGCCCCTCGGACTTTGGTCCAGTCTTGAGCTACGCCCACGCACCGCAGCTCATGCAAAGACCTTCGTCTCCTCCTTCCCAAGACGCAGCGTATATCTACCGTGGGAGATCTACACGAGGATGCAATGCAAGATTTAATTGACGGTTTTTAATTTAATTAATTTCAAACAACAAATGACAACTATGGGGTGCATGGTTGACCACATTCACCTAGATAACACACATTTAGCATACTCTTCCAATAAAGGAACAATATGTTGTTCTTTATTAACTATCCTTTTTAATAGTGACTGTGTACATAATTATGTAAATAAATTAATTTAATTTCACAAAACAGCAAGGGTGGTCTTAAGCTTTTTAAAATGATTTACATCACATACATAGGATCATTTAGTGTGGAAGTGGTGATTTTCTCATTTAACTTAATATTAAGCTTTAATGACCTCCATTACTTTTATTCATAAAATAAATTAATAAAATTCAGTGGAGTGTTTTATGAAGTACTACAAATCAAAACAAAGCCACTGCATACACATGTACACTTAGGAGAGCTATGAAATTAAATATACCAAAAATAACAAAAGCTAGCTACTAAAGCAAGATAAATGCATATGAAAATAAATACACATCAAAATGATTCCAACTTTCTCACACATGGCCTATGGTCCAAAACTAAGTTAGGAATGCAACATATACACCTAGAGCTACTCTAGATCTTGGGTTATGCATTTACAAAGAAAATTAGGCATATATCAAGAATAAATAGTTCTGACAACTATAAAATTGTTATTAATTCACCAAAGGTGAATTTTGTCATAAAAAGACAACATGAAGAAGTGGAGCACAAAAATCTATTTATTTTTAGCTACAAAAATCATTTAGGAAGATTTATCATAAATACAAAACAATTCATATAAAAAGATTTATATAGTAACTTTGTGCAATTTTTGGTACAGAATCTACTCATGACATAACACACAACATATCCAAAATTCAGCTCAAGATCACTTGTGGATTTTGAGATACAATAGATCTATGTTTATCAGTCTTCTATTTTTCAAGCAAAAACTATCAGGAAAAACTATGGTCATGCTTTACAAAAGTTGTAGTGTTTTCACACGGATCCCAAAAAAATTTAGTTTGCATTTTTTTTATTTTTCTACAATTTTCTACGGATTTTACAAGTTTCAGCAAAACACATACACTATTGAAGAAACTGTTTTACACCGAGGTCCCTGGAGGTTTTGATTCCTTTACAAAAAAAAGGCCCTGGTTCACAGAAAAGTCCTCAAATGTATCGAGATCAATGCAATTGGGTCCTAGGGGGCGGGGTTCACGGCGGCGGCCTTGCCGGATTCCGGCGGTCCGGT
Organism: Cenchrus purpureus; assembly: GCA_022644695.1. Lineage (NCBI taxonomy): Eukaryota > Viridiplantae > Streptophyta > Magnoliopsida > Poales > Poaceae > Cenchrus > Cenchrus purpureus. The sequence continues at coordinate 50,845,812 of CP053458.1, forward strand.
GGCCGTGGTCGGTCGGGAAATGGGCGACAGCGACGGGGTGCTCACCTGGGCTCGGTTCACGGCCGGAGGCGGGCGGATGACACCGGTGGTGGTGGCGGCTGCGGTGATCGGGCGGTCGGCTCGGCTCGGCGAGGATGCAGGCTGGACAATGTGCGGCACGAGTAGCACCGAGGGGATCCTAGGGAGGGTCCAGGTGGTTGGTCGGCCACCGGGTGCGGAGGGCGAGCTTCGGTGGCGGCGCTCTAATGGCCGGCGGCTCGGGGCTGGGTGACGCAGCGAAACCGGTCGTGGCCTTTTATAGCGGCGTCCACGGCGCTAAGCGGGAGAGGGCGGGGTCCGGCCAGCGTGGGGAGGCGTGGCATCGACGTCGGCGCGGCCGGGGTCCGTAGCAGGCGTGACGCCGCTGCTCGCCGGGGCTCGGTCGCGGCCGCGGCGGTAGCGTGGCGGGGGCGCCGGAGCAGGATGCGGCTGGATGCCACGGCGGCGTCTTGGGCTGGCGCTCTAGCTGAGGCGTGACGCGCGCATTCAATTCGTCGCCTGTTTGTTGCGAGTAACTCCAAAATTCGGAACTACAGTGCACTAAGATCCAATAAGCAAAGTTGCAGATCAATGAATCCCCTACAACTTTTACAAAGGCTCATAGGGGTTTTGAGCAACGGATTTTACAACCGCACGCCAAGTTTGCGTTTTCTTGGCTGATGAATAGTATTTACTGCAGTTGACCAAGTTTTTCACCCTTTTACACTCAAAATTTGAAATGCCACCCAAAAGCAAAGTTGTGTCCCTCGAAAAACTGGACAACTTTTATATTGGAAGATTTTGAAGTGTTTAGGTGAAATTTGGAGAACGCGGCAAAAGTTCCGGAGGATGCTCAAGGACATTAGGGTTTACATAGGGTTTGACTAGATCTTTGACCAAACTTTGACTACAAGTGTGTGTAGACTTGATCAAGAAGGTCATTAGTGATTGTTGATGAGGTTTTCGAGGTGATGACCCAGGTTGACCAAGGTTTGACTAATGTCAACAGTGTTTGACTCGGTTGATTCGGTCATTAGCACTAATGATGCTAATTAAAAACCTGGGGCGTCACAATTAACCAGCGAATGGTGGGTATCCGTCACTTCGATACGGGGCACCCCACGCAAAGGATCGCGCTCGATAACTCTCCTGGTCAGTTGGGAGATTTGGAAGGAAAGGAACAACCACATTTTTTGACCGCAGAGAATCTTTCGTGTCTTCTATTGTAAATAGGATCAAGGCTGAGGCCTCGCTTTGGTTAGCCGCGGGCGCCAAATGCTTGGCGACCCTTTTTGTGCGAGAGTACTTCCTGGCCGGCTAGCCGCTTTGTACATCTTTTTTTCTCCTCTATATCAATGAAATATGCACTGTCTTGTGCTCGTTCCGAAAAAAATTGAACTTTTTTTTAAATAAAAAAAATGGACTTTAGGAAGACACCTATGAGCCTTTCGATGAGTTGGGTTTATCCATCGGTTGTACATTGTCAAGCATGAAGCGGACGGTCCTGGAGCACCCTACTGACGGACTGGTCTACATGGGCTGCGCGGTCGTGGGCCAGCTCTTCCAACCTCCTCGGCGCTGCTGAGTGGGGTGGGGAGAAGGAAGAGGGAGAAAGATTCAGTGACGTACGTCACATGACTTACCAGTCACTGATGTGAGCCCGCGGTACGGCACCGAGTCTCACTCCAAGAGGGAGAGTCGTCCCCGAGATTGGGGAACGATTGAGAAATGGCGAACGACTCCGCCGGCGAGGGCGGCGGAGCGAAGAGGCTGAGAGGGGGTGAGCAAGGGGACAGATGCGAAGCGTTGGGCGCGGATGTCCCGGTGGATCGCATCTCGGCGCTGCCGGACGAGCTGCGGCTGCGCATCCTGGCGCGCCTCACCTACAAGGCCGCTATCCGCACGGGGGCGCTGGCGAGCGGGTGGCGCGATCTCTGGAGGAGCCGGTGGACGCACCGCGCCTCCGTTGAGGTCTACCTCGGCCGCGACGCTGTAGCGCGGAGGGAGCTCGACGTGCTGGAGCGCGAGCCGCGACCGCGCCGCCGCCTCAACCGCTTCTCCCTCGTCGCCGAGACCTGCAAGCTCAACAACTTGGAGCTCAAGCGCTTCCTCGAGTACGCCGCCGAGTGCCACGCCGAGGACCTCCAAATCGGTATGCGCACGCGCACGCTTGAGCGCAAGCTCACCTTCCGTCTGCCGCTGTGCAGCCCGCTCCTCGCGCGCCTCTCGCTCCGCGACATCGGCCTCGCCACCAGGTTGTACAAGGGCGCCCAGCCGTTCCGCGCTCTCGAGGTCATCCAGCTCTGCTTTGTCGCCATTAACCCAGCGGCCTTCAAAAAAATGATGTCGCTGTGCGCCAACCTCCTCACTCTCGATCTGCGCCGCTGTTACTGTGACCAACACTTCTGGTCCATGGCCTGGCCGGCGACACTAAGGAGTGTCACTGTTGCCCACTGTAACGGGAACACCAGGCCGGACTTGGTGCGCGTGCATAGCCTGCGCTCCTTCCGCTACAGGGGCAGTTTGCTCAACACACCCTTCTTGCTAGCAGGCGACGCCGTGCTTTCCGACCTTTACATTTGTTTTTCGAACACAGTGTCAGGAAGTCAAGTTGCTCAAGAGTTTAATAAAGCTCTCCCAGATGATCTGTCCGCCCTCACTGTTCTCAGTTCTCACCATCTGCAACAATGCCCTCCCGGTACTTTCTCTCCATTGGATTTTAGTAAAACTGGTGCTCATACATTGTTTGATTACCACATAAGAAAAGAGTACTTAACTATCTTTTAGGTTGCCTCTTCCTTGTATGATGATGGAGCAACTACCAAATTGCCCAAGCTGCACAACCTGCATGGTTTAAGAGAGTTACATCTACTCATGTTCAAAATGGAGGATGCCAACCTTGCTGACATTTATGTGTTTCTCAAGACCTGCAAATGCCACAATCTGGAGGGGCTGTTTGTGCAGGTTATCACCTGGCCTGCCTCTCTGATTTTTTTTTTTATGCTCTGTAGCCACTCTGTCTTTTTGTTACATCTACTTCTGGGTTCTTATTTTACCAGTAGCCTTCTAAATGGTTGTTTGTTCAACTGCAGCTCGGTTACGTTTGTGGGTCCACGAAGAGTTCACTTGATGTGGTGCCGGAAGAGCCACCGGAGGATGGATTAGACAACCTTGCAATGGTAAAGGTTAAGAACTTCAATTGGCGTTGTGCTGAAGTTCAGCTAGTGAGCTTTTTGTTGAGGAAAGCCAAGTCCCTGCGTAAATTGTTGATAGTTTCTGAAAATGTCAGTCCACTGGATGTGCCCGGTGTACAAGAAGCAGATTTATTGTTTCTCAAAGAAGCTTTAGCTAATGGCAAGATAATGTTGAGCAAGTCTGACGATGCTGCACCACATCCATATCATTCTGCCTTTATCGACAACTTCTAATTGTCACCAGTTGGGTTCAGAACTATATGGATGGTAATAGCCACATCTTGTCAGGACATTACCACTTGGATGTAGCTTGCTCACAATATATATGAAGACCAATGTTGCCTCCTTATCTTCTTCTTTTGAATATTACTACTAGAAAAGTGTTTAAATGCATGGTATTCCAACACATGCTTACTTATTACCTATCTGATACCACTTGCATGAAGCATTTGGCATATTATTCATGTGAGTCGAACCAGATCCATATAATCTTTCACAAATTCAACACCGAAGTGAACTACTTTGTGTATCTGAAAATTGCGATGATGTTACATGATGTTTATTATCTTGTTTGTTATGTTGAGGTATCAGATTGCATCAATGTGGAACAGATAGTTTCTTTGTGATAATTTCTTGAAAGTGGCCTGATTGAATGTGAAGTGCAATGCTGATAGTTATTGATGGTATGTTTGGTTGGATGTACCAAATAATACACACATAAATAATACACACCATAATTTTGACTCCCGATATAAGTACCTGAGCTTAATGCAAACTTTATATTTCAAGTCTGTATTTAGTACTGCATTTGTTCATGTATTCAGGATAGCACAAAAGTTGGCCAACTGTAGTTATGCTCTTGAGGAAAGAGTACTAGTCGTTTTTTTAGTCCTCAAACTTCATAACGGCTCAATTTAGGTCCCTAAACTACGAAAATGGTCATTTTGGTCCTCAAACTTTCGCATCCTGCTCAAATTCATCCTGGCGATAGCCAAATACCCTTTTACCCTTCTCTATCCTCGCCGCCGCCGGTGAATCGGGCTGTAGGTCGCCTCTCTACGAGATGGAGCGGGGCCTCACGCCTCGCCGAGCGCCCACGCCTCATCCATATGGCCTCCGCCGTGTGGTCGCGTCTAAGATCCGCGCCCGCCGACACAGGAGGAGGTGCCGACGTGGTAGATTTGGCGGGGCGCAGCCGCCAGCTGAGAGGTCGGCCCGCGTGAGACGACATCGGCGATGAGGAGAGGAGCAGCGGGTTCCCCAACAGCTAGTAGCGAGCAACGCGTAGGGGTAGGAGAAGGGTAAAAGGGGTATTTGTCTATCAGCCAATGACGAATTTGAGTCGGATGCGAAAGTTTGAGGACCAAAACGACCGTTTTTTAGTTCAGGGACGAAACTGAGCCAGATGCGAAAGTTTGAGGACCAAAACGATCGTTTTTGTAGTTCAGGAACGAAACTGAGCTTTAAGTGATAGTTCGGGAACTGAATTGGCTATTCTGACTAGTTTTTTTTACTCATGAAGTCATTTCTTCCTCTTGCTTATCGTACCACTACCGGATTTGGGCATTTTGCATATCTGATGACTTGATGCTTTCACATAGTGTTTCATGAGCTGTTAATGTGGATAGTTCATGGGAACGGGTGTTACATGTCCTGGTTTTACTATGGGTGGCAGCCAAAGTTGTCTTGTTAGTTGTCAAGGATCATCTTTGGCTGACCTTTGTACGCCCGAAAGTGGGAAGATATATTGTTACTTTTTGTAGTGAAAGGAAAACTCCGAGCTTCAGTAGGAATGGGAAAGAATGCAAACCTTTTTAGTGGAAGAAAGCTCCGAGTATTCAGGGTGGCACAGTTTGCCCATTTTTTTAAAAAAAATCTTTGGAGTTTTACAGTGTTTCTCTACTTTGGAGTGACTACATGAGCTTGGGCCTGCTGTTTGCTTTGGACTTTGGATCATTTTCGTTGGATTGTGAAATTGGGTTTGTGATGCTGCAACAGATAATCGTGAGTTCTGCAGCAAACCTTTTGCTACTGCCAAGTGGTCACACGCTAGCTTGATGCTACAAAAAAACTTGAAATAAATATGCAAGTGTTCAGTCGGGTTACAGTTGTTGGCGGACTGGTTCGCACGTTTCTGCAGGCAAAGTTCAATGATCTTTCATTCTTTTGTACCTGCTGAATTAAACTTTACCACCATGATTTAACCAACATTCAGCTACGGATTCATGAACTACAGAATCAGCGAATGTTGACAACAATTTCATATGTAGAGCATTAATTCTCAAATTCTATATTCAGCGAAGTAATTTATACTGATACTAATTATATAATAAATAATCAGATACATGGTGGTAGAAAGACAGACAGACTCAATAACATTAGACTATTTATTATGATCGACTCTAGTCTCCAAGTGTAAAAGCAGCATACGTTTTTTAAGGGAAAGAAGGATCTTTTATTTTATTTTTTCTATGATTTTGCAAAAGTAGCTGCCTTAGCAAAAATTGTAAATAGCACTCAACCGCCAAATGGAACGGGCAAGGAGTTACCGCCATTTCATATGGCGGTTTTTTTTTACCAAAAAATCACCAAATGAAGTGGTGACAACTCAAAAGACGATTTCAAAAAAATGATAACTATTTTATATGAACTCGGATGGAGATAAACTTTATATGAAAGTTGTAAACATTGACGAGATATGCAACTTTTAATTTGAAACATTTTTCATTTAAAATCATCTTCGTCCTCAAATAATTGAAGTAAGTTTCAGATCTGAAAATTTGTAGATCTCATCGAGAGCTGCAACTTTTCATATAGATTTTATCTCTATCCGAATTCATATGAAATAGTTATTATTTATTGAAAATGTCTTGTGGGTTACCGTCATTTTGAGATGGTGTTTTTTTTTTGAAAACCCGCCGAATGAAATGGTGGTAACTCATTGCCGCAGTTCCATTTTGTGGTTGAGTGCTATTTTTTGCAAATTTTTGCTATGAGCAACTACTTTTGCAAAATTGTAAAAAATAAGATTAAAAATTAAAAAAGTTCGGAAAGAAGCAGCAGTTGCTGTTGCTGGATCTTCTTTCAGTTGAGGTTTAGAAGTGGACCTGGGCTTCTACATGGGCGCCTGCGCTGCGGTCGTGTGTGGTCAGAGAGACAGGGGGAAGGGGAGGAGAGGAAGGGTTTTCTTCCCCGAGACTGGGGAACGATCGGCAAATGGCGATCGACTCCGCCGGCGAGGGCGGTGGAGAGAAGAGGCCGAGAGGGGACCGATGCGAAGCGTTGGACGCAGATGTCCCGGTGGATCGCATCTCGGCGCTGCCGGACGAGCTGCGGCAGTGCATCCTGACGCGCACGCGCCTCACCTACAAGGACGCCATCCGAACAGGGGTGCTCGCGCGCGGGTGGCGCGACCTCTGGAGGAGCCGGTGGGCGCACCGCGCCTCCGTCGAGGTCCACCTCCGCACCCGCGACTCTCCGCGGAAGGAGCTCGACGCGCTAGAGCGCGAGCCGCGACCGCGCCGCCGCGTCGACCGCTTCTCCTTCGTCGCCGAGACGTTCAAGCTCAAGTCCTCGGAGTTCAAGCGCTTCATCGAATACGCCACCGAGTGCCACGCCGAGGACCTCCACGTCGAGACGCGCAAGCGCACACTTGCGCGCAAACTCACCTTCCGTCTGCCTCTGTGCAGCCCGCTCCTCGCGCGCCTCTCACTCCGCCGCATCAGCATCGCCAACAGGTGTTACAACGGCGCCCAGCCGTTCTGCGCTCTCGAGGTCATCCGGCTCTACTCCGTCTCCATTAACTCAGAGACCTTCACAAAAATGATGTCGATTTGCCCCAACCTCCTCACCCTCGATCTGCTCGACTGTGATATTGACCGCAACTTCTGGAGCATATCCATGGCCTGGCCGGCGTCACTAAGGAGTGTCACTGCTGCCCGCTGTAACGGGAACACCAGGCTGGACTTGATGAGAGTGCATAGCCTGCGCTCCTTCTGCTACAGCGGCATCATACTAACAGACGACGCCGTGCTTTCCGACCTTTACATTCGTTTTTGGAACTCAATGTCAGGAAGCCAAGATGCTCAAGAGTTCAATAAAGCTCTCCCAAATGATCTGTCCGCCCTCACTGTTCTCACCATCTGCAACAATGCCCTCCCGGTACGTACTTTCGCACCATTTGATTTTGGTAAAACTGGTGTTCTTATCACCTAACTCATAGTCTCATACATCGTTTGATTGCCGCATAAGATGTTGGTGCTAAAGAGCACCTTGCCAGATGTTGGAGGGCTTCTGTACAAGGAACACAGAACAGAGGAGCTCACAAAACAGATATGCTCTGTTCTCCTTCTCTCTTTTTTCACATGCATCAGTTCTTACATAGCTGCACTCCAAGTGCTTTTATAGACCAACTGACCGACATACTCTAAGCTGCTGGACTATTCTAGAGACTTTTACTACTGAGAGTTATAGCACACACATAGCTTGCATTAACTATTATACATACTCACACACAGTACTAGAAGACTCTGGAATACAAGCTATGAACTCTGCATACTTCAATTTCTTACCAAGCAAGCAACCTGCTGATTACTCTAGAAGGTACTGGAAATGAATTACCTCCAACAAACTCCCCCTTAATTCATTTCCTTGATACACCAATCAACTCCCTGTTTCGTGCAAACTTTTCTCTTGGTAATGCCTTGGTAAATATGTACGCTAATTGTTGATCTGTCGACAATAATCCATTTTATTTCTTGGCTCTCCATTGCTTCCCGAATATAGTGATACTTGATTGCTATATGCTTGGTCCTTTCATGACTCACAGGATTTTCACTTATAGCAATTGCAGACTTGTTATCACAATAGATTGTGGTTGGCTCTTCTTGCTTTTCCCGAGATCTTCAATTATCCTTCTCAACCATACATTGTGAAGCGACGAGCTGCTTTGCTACATATTCGCTTCTGCTGAAGATAGAGCCACAATATTTTGTTTCTTTGTAGACCAAGAGCACATACCTGATCCAAGCGAAAGCATAGCCTGATGTGCTTTTCATGTCATCAAGACATCCAGCCCAATCACTATCTGTAGCCAATTAATCTTGAATCCTCAACTGTTTTATACCAAATGCCATAATCTGAAGTCCCTTTAATATAACGTAGAACCCTTTTGCAGCGGAATAATGCAATTGACTAGGACAGCCCATATATCTTGACAATAGATTGGCACAAACATAATATCAGGCGTGTTGCGGTCAAATATAGTAGGCTTCAACTAAACTTCGTAGATTGTCGGATCGCCTTACTTGCACCATCATTCATCTTTTGTTTCTCATTAAGCATTAAGGGGGTTGCAACTGATTTGCAATCAATCATTCCAAATTTCTTCAAAATATTTTCTGCATACTTCTTTTGTGATATGAAAATACCATCATCATTTTGAAGTACCTCAATTCCAAGAAAATAATGCAGCATGCCAAGATCACTCATTTCATATGTCTCCATCATATCTTTCTTGAAATCTTCCATCATTTTTTCACTATTGCCAGTATATATCAAATCATCAACATATAAGGAAACGATTAGAATATCCATACCTCTCTTCTTTATATATAAAGTAGGCTCACTCTTGCTCTTCTCAAATTCATTCTTTATGAAGTATTTATCAATTTGACTATACCACGCTCTTGGTGCCTGCTTGAGACCATATAAAGCCTTCTTTAGCTTGAATACTTTATTTTCTCCCCCTTTAATTAAAACCCTTCAGGTTGCTCAACATATATTTCTTCTTCGAGATAGCCATTCAAGAATGCTGATTTGACATCAAGTTGATAGAGCTTCCATTTTTTCTGGGCTGCTAGAGCAATTATTGTACGAATTGTTTCCAACCTTGCAACAGGAGCATATGTCTCATAATAGTCAATTCCTGGCTTTTGTTTGAAACCTTTAGCAACAAGCCTTGCTTTATATTTTTGAACTGTGCCGTCTGGGTTTAATTTAGTTTTATAAACCCATTTGACTCCATTACCCAGCGATCCTTGGGACGATCGACCAATTCCCAAGTATTGTTTTTCTCAATCATTTGAATTTCCTCTTCCATGGCTTTTACCCAATTTTCATGTTTCTCAGCTTCTTCAAATGATTGTGGTTCAATAACTGAAAAATTGCATGATTCGTAAATTTCAGCCAAAGATTTTAACTTTACCGGGGTTGAAGGTTGCTCACTACCACTTGGGCTAGAATCTGAACTTGAGTCTGATCCACCTTGACTTGGGGCATCACTTTGCTCTTGATTCTCATCATCTAGCTGTTCTGGTGTTATGGTACTTGTCGGAATAAAATGGTCCTTTTGAACCTTGGCACCTTCCCAATCCCATGATGCTTTCTCATCAAAGATGACATCTCTGCTGATAATAATTTTCTTCTTTTCCAAATTATAAAGTCGATATCCTTTAGTACCATCAGCATAGCCAAGAAATATGCAACGCTCACTCTTAGGATCAAATTTTGTTCTCTTCTGAACAGCCACTTGGGCATAACAAATGCAACCAAATACTTTCATATGGTGATGAGCGGGTTTTGGCCAAACCAAGCTTCAAAAGGTGTGCGGTTTGGAACAGCCTTGGTAGGACTTCTATTTAGAATATAAACTGCAGTATTAACTTGACTTCAGCCCAAAAGATTTAGGCATACCTTTTCTTGAAGCATACAATTAGCCATGTCATCAATTACTCGATTTTTCCTTTCTGCAACGCCATTTTGTTGAGGACTGTAGCCTGCTGTTAGTTGCCTTCGAATACCAACTTTTTGACAATATTCTTCAAATTCATGTGAGATATATTCTCCACCTCGATCGCTGCGAAGCACCTTGATTTTTTGATTGATTTGATTTTCCACCATCATCTTGAACTTTATGAATATATCAAGAGCTTCACTTTTTTCTTTCAGAAAATATACCCAAATCATTCTTGTATAATCATCAATAAAAGTAATAAAATACCAGTGATGCCCTTTTGACATTGTTGGTACTTTTCCAACTATATCGATGCACCAGCTCCAAGGGTACACTTGCTCGCCAAGCTCCATTATGAGGAAAAGATGCCCTGATTTGTTTTCCAAATATGCAGCCTTCACAAGGATCGGACTTCAAATTAATAAATGGTAAGCCATGGGCCATACCTTTTACTTTAAGTAACTTCAAAGCTCTATAATTGAGATGCCCAAATCTCTTATGCCAAAGATTAGAGTTATCGTCGGCCTGACTTCTTAGAGCCAAATGAGTTGGATGACTCATTTTCAAAAGAAAGTTTCTGTTCTTTTCCATACTCACTTTGGCAATAAGACGATTCCCATTTTTACGGTCCAAAATCTTGCAAGAAAAATCTTCAAAATAAACTGCATACCCATGTTCTAGCAGTTGCCCAACACTTAGCAAATTCTGTTTCAAATCGGGTACCAATAGCACATCTTTTATGAATTTTGGACCATCTTCAGTTTGAACGGCAACAGAGCCTTTACCTTCACCTTGGGCTATAGAACCATTTCCCATGCGAATCTTTGCTTGATGTGATGAATCCACATCTCGAAATATTTTTGGATCAGCCATGTGATTTGTACAACCACCAATGACCCAAACATCATCATTTTCTCCTTGTGCGGTGTAGCAAGAATAAACCAACTCCTCTGATTTATCTTTCTCTTGAGAGAAATTGGCCCGATTTTCAACTTGTGTTCTCTGAACTTAGCAATGTGGCCTTTCCTCTTGCATTTGTTACATATTTTCTTCTTCCGGCATCTATCCGGTGGAGTGATTAGTTTTCACAAATATCACACCACAAGGTTGAACTGGACATACCTTTTTCCCTTTTGCTTGGGCGGCTCCTTCTCAATGTCTTTCTTGAAATTATCCTTTTTCTGAAAATTCCCACGAAATCTTGAATTTTGAGGCTTGAAACTCAACTTTGATTGAAATGCGCTCTCACGGAGCTCTCTTGGCACTGCAGCTTCCTTTCTTCATGAGACTCTAATGAGCTCATTAGTTCTTTGAACAGTGAGCGTCGACAAATCTTTTGATTCCTCAATGGCAGCAACAATGTACTCATATTTTTCAGGAAGACTAATCAATATTTTCTCAACTACCTTTTGATCATTGATTTCCTCACCATAAGTACGCATCTGATTCACTACGTCAATAACTCTTGAGAAGTAGTCTTTTACCTTCTCAGACTCCTTCATTTGCAAATTCTGAAATTGCCTTCGCAATGTCTGTAGTTTGACAGCAAGTACCTTTTTAGATCCTTGAAACTCCTCCTTTAAGTTGTCCCATGCCTCCTTTGATGTCTTCGCACTAATAATCCGTGAAAATAAACTTTCAGCCACTCCTTGTTGGATTAGAAACAAGGCTTTGGCATCTGTCATTTGGTCCTTCGCTAGAGCCTTCTTTTGCTCTTGCGTAAGAACATCTCCTTCTTCATATGTCTTGTAACCCTCCTCGACAATGTTCCATAATCCCTGCGATAGTAGCAAATGCATCTTGATACTCCAAATATCATAATTCTCACCTGCAAAAACAGGCACCATTGTCTGCGCCATTCCGACACCTAAACTTGAAGCCATCGCCTTGGCCTCGATTAACCACTCCGATGTGTCGTGCTACTTCACCAACCTTGCCCAAACCTAGGCTCTTGATACCAGTTGTTGGTGCTAAAGAGCACCTTGCCGATGTTGGAGGGCTTACGTACAAGGAACACAGAACGGAGGAGCTCACAAAACAGATATGCTCTGTTCTCCTTCTCTCTTTTTTCACATGCATCAGTTCTTACATAGCTGCACTCCAAGTGCTTTTATAGACCAACTGACCGACATACTCTAAGCTGCTGGACTATTCTAGAGACTTTTACTACTGAGAGTTATAGCACACACATAGCTTGCATTAACTATTATACATACTCACACACAGTACTAGAAGACTCTGGAATACAAGCTATGAACTCTGCATACTTCAATTTCTTACCAAGCAAGCAACCTGCTGATTACTCTAGAAGGTACTGGAAATGAATTACCTCCAACATAAGAAAGGGGTACTCAACTAACAAATGTCTTCTAGGTCGCCTCTTCCTTGTATGATGATGGAGCAACTGCCAAATTGCCCAAGCTGTACAACCTGCATTGTTTGAGAGAGTTACATCTACTCATGTTCAAAATGGAGGATGCCAACCTTGCTGACATGTATGTGTTTCTCAAGAACTGCAAATGCCACAATCTGGAGAGGCTCTTTGTACAGGTTATCACCTGCCCTGCCTCTCTGATATTTTCTGCTCTGTATCTATTCTGTTTTTTTTTGTTACATCCACTTCTGGGTTCTTATTTTACCGATAGCCTTTTGAATGGTTGTTTGTTCAACTGCAGCTCCCAGGTTACATTAATGGGCCCATGGAGAGGTCGCTTGTGGCGCCGGAAGAGCCACCAGAGGATGGATTAGTCAAGCTTGCGATGGTAAAGGTTAAGGACTTCAATTGGTGTTGTGGTGAGGTGCATTTAGTGTACTTTTTATTGAGGAAAGCCAAGTCCCTGCAGAAATTGTTATTAGTTTCTCCAAAAGTCATTCCGCCGGATGTGCCAGGTGTACAAGAAGCAGACTTGTTGTTTCTCAAGGAAGCTTTAGCCAATGGCAAGATAATGTTGAGCAGGTTTGAGGATCCTGCAACACATCCATATCCATATGATTCTGCCTTTATCAACAGCTTATAGTTTCCGTTCACCAATTGAATTCAGAACTGTATGGATGGTAATATCCACATCAGCTTGTCAAGGCATTATCCTCTTGGATGTAGCTTGCTCACAATATATATGAAGATCAATGTTGCCTCCTTCTTTTCTTTTCTTGAATATTACTACTAGAAAAGTATTTAAATTCATGGTATTCCAACACATGCTTGCTTACCTATCCTGATGCCACTTGTGTGATGCATTTGGCATATTATTCATGTTAGTCGAACAAGCTCCATATCATCTTTCACAAATTCAACACCAAAGTGAATTAGTTTGTGTATCTGAAAATAGCGATGATTTTACATGATTTTTGTTATCTTGTTTGTTATGTTGAGGTATCAGATTGCATCAAAGTGGAACAGATAGTTTCTATGTGATAATTTCTTGAAAGTGGCATGATTGAATGTTAAGTGCAATGCTGATAGTGATTGATGATATGTTTGGTTGGATGTACCACATAATACACACATGAATGATTGTGGATGGTATGGTTTAACCAATTTTCTTGTGCCATGTGGTTCACCCCTCCTAGTAGAAAATAACATTAAGTTGGATGGTTTTTATCCTGGATGAGATGGTACGGTTCACAGAACTGAACAAATGGACCACCATACTTCAAACATTTCATATATGAACCAAATCGTACAAGCAACCAAATACAACCTTAATTATCTGCCGGGCTCTCACAATATCCCTGCGCACTAGAGAAGCAACTTAGTATAAAATTTTCTGTTGCAATTTGTCAAGAATTCTGAAAGGTTCGACCTAGGCGCTTAGCTCTTGACTTTATGTCGGGTGTTATGGACCTCCTCTGCAGTAGTGTAGGGGCAGTTTGGGTCACTGACAGGTGGGCCCGGGGCCACCTGTCAGTGACTCAACTGCACTCTGCAGTATTGCAGAGTTGCTTCTAATTTTGGTCCAACCAAGGAACTGGAACAAGAAAGACTGAAAGAGTCATTGGCTTTCACGTATAGCACCTAAAATGTTAAGGTCATGAACTTCTGTTGCTGCGCTGAGGTGCAGCTAATGAGTTTTTTTGTTGAGGAAAGCTAGCTCCTTGTGTAAACTGTTAATAGTTGCTCCCAATGTCACTCCACCAAATTTCCCTGGTGTACAAGCAGACCTTTTGCTTATCAAAGAAGCTTTGGGGCTTATCACTCAGCCAGGTACGTCAAAGAAGCCTGGGAAAAGAGTATTGATCTAGTTTTGTTGTACTCATGAAGTCATGTCTTCCTCTTCTTAACCTGCCACTACCAGGTTTTGGCATTTTGCATGTCTATTGACCTGATGCTTTGGCATAGTGCATGGTTCATGAGCTGGGGAACATAAGCTGTTAATGTGGATGGTTCATGGGTTTGGGTGCTGTTTTCTACTTTCATGTCCTATCTACCTTGTGGTTAGATAGGTGTTGCGAATTGTCAGCCATAGTAGCTGAGCTTTGTAACTGTAAGCATGAAAGTGGGGAGATATATTGTTACCTTTTTTAGTGAACAAAATCAGAGCTTCAGCGGGAGAGAATGCAAAAGCAAAACTTTTATTTGATCCTTTGTTTAGTACTGCATCTGTTCATGCATTCAGGGTGGCAAAACTTATGTCAACGCTGTTAAGTTTCCCCCCTTTCAGTTCCTATGAGATTGGTGTTTTTACTTGCTGGTTCAAATTTTATCATGTTTTCTTGCTGGTGTGGCACCATGCAATGGTATCACAGGCTTATCCTGTGCATCCATGCTAGCAGATTGCATCTGATTATACAAAAAATCATGATCTTGTCTAATCTTTTTTTGTGCTCACATGTTTTAGCTACCTACTTTTTTTTTGGGTGATGCCAAATGTATTGTCTGTTTGCTGAATGTTGAGGAAAAGTTGTCTAACTGTTGTGATGCTCTTGGGGAAAGAGTGCTGAAGTAATATTTTTACTCATGAAGCCATTTCTTCCTCTTGCTAATCCTGCTGCATTCGGGAGCAACTACCTTTATGGTCTACTTTTTTCTGTTGTTTTATGCTTATGTCTGGGGCTGATTTGCATGTTCTGCAAGCAAAGTTCCGTGATCTTTTGTACGTACTGACTGAAAAGTTGTCAGTATGGTTCAACCGAATTCACGAACTTCAGGAATCAGTGAATGTTGACAACAGTTTCATACGTAGAGCAGTAATTCTTCAGCACGATCATGAACAATGCACAAATATAATTATATAAAAACATGATGCGGATACATAGTGGTAGACAGATTACAAGTGCACACAGTTCGATTTCATTAGAATATTATTATGATCGATTGATTTTTTTATAGTACCATTATGATCGATTGATACTCCAGTGACCAAATGCTTAGAAACAACAGAAAGTTTTAGGGAAAAAAAGCAGCAGTAGTAACTTTTTTGGGGGGGGGGGACAGCAGCAGTAGTAGCTGGGCCTCCTTCAGTGGATGCGTACGGGCCTATCGAAAACCCAACTGAAGCTTACGTACTGGGCCTCCATTTGGGCCGCGCGGTCGTGCGCCAGCTCCTCCATCCTGCGTATCTTGCGCGGCAGCCCGCACACGAAGTCCTGCGCGCGCCGCCCCGCGCCGGACAGGCCAGCGCCGAGCTCCGCCACCTTCCACCTGCGCACGAAGTGCTCCACCATGTCGCCGTAGTCAGCCGCCGTGTACACCCCCGATCTCTGCGCGACCGCCGAGAAGTGGTCGAAGAGGCGCTCGTCGCTGCCGTCGCTCATGAGCTCGCCGGGCATGGTGACCTTGGCGCGCATCACGGCGGCGAGCGCCCGCACCATGCCGTCCGGGTCGTCCTCGAAGGCCCTGGCTGAGGCCCTCGTGTACCCCGCCTCGTGGCGCCTCTCGTCGGCCGCGATGACGCCGCAGATCTTGGCGAGGCAGTCGTCGCCGTGGCGCCTGGCGAGGCCGGCGGTGCGCGCGTGGGAGACGAAGGTGGCGCGCTCCTGGAAGGCGCCGTAGATGAGGCTGTGGTAGGGGCTGGACGGCTGCGGAATGGCGCGCATGCCGCGGCGGAGGAGGTGGTGCACCGTCGTCTCCACCCGCCGCATGTCGACGCGGCCGCACAGGTAGAGGTAGCGGTTGAGGAGGTCGCCGTGGCGGTTCTCCTCGGCGGTCCAGCCGCGCAGCCAGCGCGCCCAGCCGTGCTCGTCGCAGCCGGTGGCGTCGCCGCCGCCGGCCACGCGGTTAGCCATAGGACATGTAGGTGGGCAGCCCCTCCTCCGTGACCATGTTGCCGACGAGGCAGACGAGGATGTCGTCGGGCACGGCGGCGGCGCGGGCCTGGAGCTCCGCCACCTGGCTGTGCTGTTCGTCGGCGGAGGCGGCGAAGGAGGGCAGCAGGTCGGCGGGCTGCCAGGCCTCCTCCACGGGGGTGAGCAGCGGCAGCATATGCGCATCCACCCACCCGTCCTCAGCCAGGCGCTCCATCATCTGCTGCTCATCGCAAATGGCAGTCGCGGTGGCCGTCGATGCCCGGGGCCAGCTGAGCCGGCGGATGTGTGGTGATGAGGAAGAAAAGCGTTTCTGGAGCAGCAGCGTCGTCGTGGCCGGCATCTCCTTGGTGCACCTGCTGGTGGTGGTGGTGCTGAAGCGTCGCTTCACCGACAAGGGTGGCGGTGCCAGTGCCATCGTCGTCGTCAGCCCCGGCATGTTCAACTTCGCTATCTGTGCACTGAATTCGTAACGTTTAGCACTTTTGCTTGATCTGGCTGCTGATGGATATGATGGGTATATATGGGAGCTTGGAGGTCTGAATCATCAATACAGATGCATGCAACCACTCCCTATCCTAAATAAAACTATTTTAAATTTAATCGAGTGTGCGAGAATTTCATCAATGTTAATAACATAATAAAATAGATGTACTATAAAAATATATTTAGTGATGAATATATAGTGATACTCTTATTTGGTGTCCTCTTACATATAAACTTGGTCGGACTTAAAAAAAATACCGTAGGATGGAATTAAGTTATTTTTAGGAAGGTAGGAGTTTCAGTAAATTAATAGCAAAACCATACTTCTTTTATTTTAAGAACATCTGTGAATCAAAATTGAGAGACAAACATGACCGTGCATGGTGAAAGTTTAAAGGACATATATATTTTTGCCTACCAAAGCCGAGACCCGACAGGACACGGGTGCTCTATAGATGCACACTGTACTAAGCCAAGAACAATGACAGATGGGCGCATCCACTATTTGCATGTATCATCGCCACGTGAAGGTTGCTAGGGCTAGGAGAGGAGAGGAGGCATGTGCCATATGCGTCGATCTGTCTAGCATTGAAACCAGGATCGTGCAAGGATAATTAATTTTGGTGTGCCGGTGAAATCAATACAAACAAATGCAGCTAGAAGTACCATTTCTGCATTTTACTACCTCCCCCGTCCAATTTTATTAGGCACAGTATGACCTGACACGACTATCCATTTAATTTATCATATATTATATCTCTTATGGTTATAAATTGTAATTATTGTAAAGTGTATTTAATTACGAATCCAACTATATAAAATTTACATCATAAAATAAAAAATAGTAATTAAATTAGCGGTCAAATATTGCAAAATTTAAATGTTGATGTGCGTACGCGTCTTATAAAATGGATGAGGGAGTATGAACCTAAATAGTATAGACTAGAAATGTTCGGCGTTGCTTGAAATAGCGATATTAATTTGCTGATGATCGAGGATGAGCGGAAATTTGCTATGGAATGAAGATTTTTGTTTAGTTTGCAAAGTTTTTAAAAATTAATTTAGGCTATGTGTTGGTTTGTGAGAAAAGTAGAGGTCTTTTAGCTTGATTGTTGCGAAGTTTGGGGTGGTTTTCGTTAAATTGTTGATGCGAAGCTTATTTCACCAATAGTTTAGGGGCTGTTGGTTAGAAATATGTGGAGTGAGATATCAATTTCTGCTAAGTAGGAGGGTCTTTTCGAAAGAAACGTTAGACTTTGTGCTTAACTGCGTGCTATTTTTGGAAAGTGCAGGGTCTTTTCGTATAAATGTGTGGACCACGGATTGGTTTGTGCAAAGTTTAGTTTTTTTTTATTATGTTAATTTAGGCTATGGGTTGGGAAGGGTTTTTTTATTTTATTTGTGGGTGACAAGAATTTCTTAAAAGCTTAGGGACTTTTCGGCCAAAATTCTTGTTTTTCTTTTTTGTGAAATCATGGAGCCAAGCACAATTTTTTAAAATTGTAGGGAGTTTTTAGTTACATTCCTGGACCACGGTCACAATTTTTACTTAGTTGAAGGGCCTTTTGTAAGATTACGGTAGCAAGTAGATTTTCCGAAATGTTTAGGGACTTTTTCGTAAAAATATGGACTGCGGGCATGATTTTGCTAAGTGAAATGGCCTTACTTGCTCGATCTGGGCCGCCTTCGCCGATCCGAGACGCAAGCGGCTCGCGACGCGGCCACGCTGGTTGGCCCTCTTTTGTTGCAGAAATCGTAAGAAGAGACTAGAAATCCAGGCGCAGCGTTGCTGCGCTGTACCATGGGCCTGTTAGACTATTTGTAGCACTCCTTTTCGAGTGCTGGTCATATGATGGTAATGACCAGTATGTGTAATTATTCAATCATTTCTTTACTTCACAACTGTTGTTGTGTATACAGATCAATACAAATCGTTTGGTGTTTTTTGCTTTGGTTGACTAAAACAAATGTTCATTTAGTTAGCACATATTATGCAAATGAGCAACAATGCATATTCTGCTAGGTACCGTTATGTATAGATTGTAATTTCAATCTTAAGCTTTGCAATCGGATGGATCTAAAACACAATTTCTACTAAAGCTAAGATAGACAGATAGTGACATAAAGAAATATATATATATGGACATGTTAAAATCAGAATCTAGCAAGTTTAACTGGCATTTGAACAGGTTCCATTCATCATAGCTGATAACCATTTTGGAGTCAAGTAATTAGAGTTCAACTGAGTTGTTTTTCCACAATAGGAGCAAGATTATTATCAGGGCACTGTGATTTCTACTGCAGCAAACTGAATAAAGGGAAAAACAGGATATGGTACAGTGTTTCTGTACGGATTTAAGAGGCGTGATATTTACGACGAACACTTAAGATTGAGGTGGCAGTAAATGTAGTTCAGGGCAGAGTTTCATAATAAGATCCAATGAACATCTAATCATCTATTGAGATAATAACCCGTGATTATCTTGAGTAGACTCTGAAAATATTAAGTACATGACTTCAGCAAGAAAAAAATAAGTTTTAAGCTAAATTTAAATATGTTGTTACAAGCATCCAGAAGTCTAATCTCGAATTCTGGAACACAAACACAAATGAGATGTAGGAAAATAATGAACCTCTAGGGTCAAAAATTTAATTACAGAATCCAATCCATTGCGATTAGAGAAAAATCAGTTCGGCATATACATCAACAACCACCACTATGTAAGTTACTAATTTAGTTAATTTTAGCAATTTTTAGGGAAACTTATATAGGCAGATTTGCAATTACATTTATTTGTTTTTTTGCGGCAAATTACATTTATTTGTTCTTCACAGTTTCTTCACAGTTTAGTGATAAACATGATAGCATCTGGTTTATACCCCATGATGATCTACTTTGTGATATAAATGTTTGATTGTATCTGAAAACAGGCTTCTAATGGGGCAATCTCCAGGTACAAAGAATGAAGGCAGTTAAAACGTCCTTTATTCTCTTAAAGAAAAGTATTGGACGAATATTTTATGATAACAAGTAATGCAGTGCAATTCGATCTTTCTTCCACAGGTATTGTAATGTGTACGCTACATATATACCGTACTGTAAAGAATTACAACTGCTTTGATCAGGAAAGATTGATTTCTATATTACCAATCACTGTTATCTCTGCAATTTCATAATACTACAGAAGGTAGTGGCAACAATGTGTGTTTGCTGGAGTGCACCTGGTGATTTACATGGAACGATACCAAAGATATATCAAAATGTGTTATGTGTTTCCGTAGTTCAAAACGAGGCACAGATCAAGAAAGGAATGGTACAAGTGCAGATGTAGTATGTGTCGCAGTTGTGAAGGGCCCTGCTTTCACTCTTGACAAAGAGCATGTCGCAGAGACAAGGACTCACGTTGGGAAGGCCTTTGCAGAAACGGACAGAGCGCTCATCGTGTCCGCCAGCCCTGCGCCTCTCCCTGCAATCGAGGCGACGGCAGCTCGGCACCCTCGCCGCAACGTTCCTCCTGTGTCCGCTGGCACCAACGACAGACAAATCCACTGGCGCTTGCTTGGGGTAGCAGCCTAGCGGGGCTGCGGCGAGGGACCGGCACATGGCACCTGGCCCCTTGCGCCATGCACTAGTCAGCCTCCGAGGTCCGAGCGCCGCCAGGCCTGAGGCCCCGTCCTTCGCCAACCGTAGCAAGGTCAATCAGAGCAGATGGAGAATGCGGCCGTGCGGGAAAGAGAGCAGAGGAAGAGAGAAAGCTTGTGCTCCTTCGCATGAGTGGCCGAGCTCTACTAAAAGCCATTGATTTAAGCTCGATTTGGTCTACTCCCTCCGTCACAAAAGAATCTATGGGATTCGTGCGGTCAAACCATCAGAGTTTGACCAATTTATAATAAATAGTATTAGAACTTCTATCTTGAAATAAATGTATCATGAAAGTATATTCTATAATTAATCTAATGGTATGCATTTTGTTTCATAAATGTTATTACTTTCTTCTATATCTTTAGTCAAAGTTTCAAATAGTTTGACTCATCGAAAAGTGAGAATTGCATTCTTTTGTGGACAGAGAGAGTATTTTTCTACCTCAAATTGGCTGCTTGATTTGAGTGCAGAAGATGGGGCTTGTCGCCGCGTCCCGGGACTCTGGTCCGGGCCGACCTACAACAGCAGCGGAGCCATCGAGGACGCTACCGCTCGATCTTTGTTCTGCTCGCCAGCGACCTCGAAGTAGAGAGGATTCTAGAGGATTCGTTTGTGGAAGCACGAGCTGCAGTGCTCGGGACAAAGCTTGTGGAAGCAGTAGATTAGGTGTCCACTTTTGGACAGTTCGATTAAAATCCGATGGCTACGAGAACGAGGCGACGTGGCCTAATCGTTTGCGAGACCTTGGACTCCGGATTCGGTATGTAAAGATTCATGTCTAGATATATTTTAAAACAAAATTTATTTTAAAACGAAGAGAGATCATACCAGTGGTACTGCAACGGAACACATTCACATCATTACGAGTTGGCAGTTGGCACACATTCACATCGATACGTTATCGGTAGTTGGGCTAGCATATGGCACCATGCTGCATGCAGCAGTGATACGTAATGGAGCTACAGGACTAAGCTTGTAAATGGGCGCAGGCCTACCTGCCTTCCTGCAAGGCCCGCCTGCATTAATTGGCCTCTTGGGCGCCTGCAGGGGCCTTTATTTCCGAAGCAGGATTTAGCAGGTGAGCCCGCGAGGCCCGGTGGGCTTAGCAGGTCGGCCTGCCGAGGCCTGCCGTGCCTGCTAAACCCGCAAGGACTGCCGACTCCTCTCGTGTGCCGTCCCTCCCTCCGCAGCGCCGGCGGCCGAGCGGCGAGCGCCACCCCCGCCGCCCGTCTCGACGCCATCCCCCGCCGCCCGCCCTACCCTCAGATCTGTACTGCTTCTTGAATTCTTGTGCTATCGGGACCTCACCGGCGACCCCTACCTCGAGCTTCACGAGCCGGCCGGCGGTCCTCCACTCCTCCGTCCAGGCGCCGGAGGGGCGGGGTCTCCGAGCGGTCTCCTCGACCTGCTCCTCCACCGCATCCATCACTCCCGCGCCCAAGCCACCTTCGTCCGCCGGCCGGACGCGGACGGTGAGTCCACCTCTCTCTACTACACCGCTCGTGCTCCATCTCTCCACCGGTTTATTCGATTTCGATCCTCATCGTGGCCGGGATTCCTGATTTTTTCAGCCCTTGAGGAGGAGTGCAGTGTGGTCAAATCCCCCATCTCCACCGTTTACGTGAGGCGCGGGACTGCTGCTGAGACTCAAGGGAGGAGGAGGAACCCCACCACCACCAAGAACAACGGCAAGGAGCCCGTTGCTGCTGCTGGAACGTCGAGTTGCCCTCCTCTTGGAAGAGCCACGAGGAAGAACAGCAGGTGAAATCAATCGCTTAACCTACTGGGTTATTGTGCTAATACTGTTGCATTATTGTGCTATCCATGTGCCATGATGTTGGTTGTGAAATATTTTCCACATTGCTATTTTCCTCCCTGAATGAATCTAACTATCTCATGCGTGAAGGCTCGCTCACCAAGTCCTGCAGAGAGTTGTAACACGATATCCAAAGATCAAGAGGCTTGCCGAGTTGGCCAAAATCCGTAAGCGCAAAGACCTCTCCCCTCTCCTCCCTCTGTATGAAATTCTGAATTTAAACACCCCTAGTATTAACTATTAAACTTGCATATAGAAAGTCTTTTCCTATGTACCACATACCATGTCATCCCTGTATGTGTGCAAAATCATAAAGTATGGCTTGTGCTCAAGTTCTTCAAACTTCAAACTTGCTTTGGACGGATCATGCTATAATGTACGAATCAGGTATAATGTATGATAGTCTGTAATTTTGTTTTTAGCAATTCGATCCTGTGACCCTCTGTGGACACGAAAAAGGATTTCCATCAAAGCAAACCACGCAAATTGAGATCTCAAATATGGAGTGACATGGTTCCAATTTACCAAAGAGGGAGAGTTGTCCGAGCACAATGTAAGCACTGCAATGAGGTATTCTCTGCTGCCCGCAACTCCGGAAATAGTCACATGCGTAGGCATCTGAATTTATGCGAACCAAGATTGAAAATGCATGCCATGGTTGAGAAATTACAATCTTCAGTACTATCATCAGATACTGCTGTTCTGACAAATTGGAAGTTTGATAAGACAGTCACTAGATGTGAATTAGTTAGGCTTGTTGTTCTCCATGAACTCCTTTTCGCTTTGTAGAATATAACGGATTTCGTAGCTACTCTCTTAGTTTAAATCCATTAGTGAATCAGTTTTCGAGGAACACAATAAAATCAAATTGTGTGGAAGCTTTTAAGAATCAAAGAAGATCAATACGGGATATGTTAATGGGATTGAATCAGAGTATCATTAACTACTGATTTGTGGACTGCACATCAAAATACTGGCTATATGGTAATTACATGCCATTATCTTGATGAAGATTGGACAGTTCAAAAGAGAATTATTAGATTTTGTGTGGTTAAGACACCGCATGATGGCTTTAATCTCTATACTGAAATGCTAAAGACCATTCGCTATTATAATATTGAAGACAAGCTCTTTAGTATTACTTTGGATAATGCTGGTGCGAATAAAACAATGATGGATCTCTTAAGAGGAAGTCTGCTAAAAAAGTCAATGTTGCCTTGTGATGGTGATGTTTCATGTATGCGATGTCTTGCCCATGTTCTTAACACGATAGTAAAAGATGGACGCAATCAATTGAAGGTGTGATCAGTGATATAAGAGAATCAGTCAAGTACGTCAAGGGTTCTCAATCGAGAAAGGAAAAATTTGAAGAGATAATTGGAGAGCTACCCATAGATTGCAAGAGTCGCTTGATGTTCCAACTCGATGGAACTCGACATGTGACATGTTGGAGTCATCTTTCCCATTTAAAGATGCTTTTCATGAGCTGGGAAAGCAGGACCCAAACTACAAGCACTCTCCCACACCTGAAGACTGGGAAAGAGCTACTGCTGTTTGCAAGTCACGACAAGATTTAAGACAAGAATCAAGTTGTTTCTGGTACAAGGTACCCCACAGCCAACCTTTATTTTCATGAAATTTGGAATGTGAGACAAGTGTTGGAATCAGATACATCTAGAAGAAATCCAATCATTGCATCTATGGTTTCAGACATGAAGGCAAAGTTTGATAAGTACTGGAAAATATCATACTTGTCTAACTGCATACCAGTTATATTTGACCCTCGATTCAAATTCAAATTTGTGGAGTTTCTCTTGAAGCAAGCCTTTTGTGGCACAGCTACTGTCCATATTAATAAAGTAGATGAAGCAATCAGGAGTCTATTCAATGGTTACTCATCTGAAATTGGGGGTGACAAATCAAATTCAGAAGCATGACAAGGTAACTTCAATAAAAGGTTGCTCCTCATGGTCAGATTGGAGTAGCCACGTAAGCGCTCAAAGCAATCAAAGAACAGGAGATCTTGACCGTTATCTCCGTGATGACTTATTCCCTTGCAATGATGGTGGATTTGATATCTTGTATTGGTGGAAGATGCATGCTACGAAGTATCCTATCCTGTCACGTATGGCTCGTGATGTGTTAGCTGCCCCTGCATCTACAGTGGCGTCCGAGTCCGCATTCAGCACAAGTGGGCGGATCATCAATGACCACAGAACTAGGCTATCATGTAGCACAGTTGAAGCTCTGATTTGCTTCGGGATCGGCTCGGGGAGGTGTAATATTTTCCTACTCTTTTTTGCATTGGTTATTTATTTGGCTCATACAAACGCATACTGATTTTTCAATTCTGCAGGTACATCCTACTTAGACATCATAAAGATCAACAGCTTGAGTGGCAACGCTGAAGTTGGAGAATTTAGAGATGCATGATCATTAGAAAGGCAAGGTCAGTCCCTAATTTGCATCTGCATTCTTTTATTGGTTGACCTACTGCTCATCATACTTCTGCTGTACCTTTCTTCAGTACTAGTAGAGCTTAGGTACTGTATGTACTACTGGTCAGTTTAGCAGGTCTTGTTTAGCAGAAAATGTGCTGCGTGCATCTGCAGAAAATGTGGACGAACTGTTGCACTTGTTCTTATTATATATGGTCAATGTTGAAAATTTCAAATAGGCATGTGTGATTTCAGTGTGAAACTTGCTGGTGCTGCAGCAGACTGGAACCAGTTTGTCATTGCTTGAAATTAGTTTTCTTTTGGGAAAAAAGTGTAATATGCTTCGCATCTCATTGGGGAGCAAATAACAGTGAATAATAATGTTTCCCGGTCGATTGATCCCTTATCTCCTAGTGCTACGCTACGACTTGTGCTGGATATAGAGGAGGATGGTGCTGGGAAACTCCAAGTTTCTGAATCACCCTCTTAACAAAATCTTTACAATTGTTACTGCAATGCAAGTGCTTAAAGTTCTGCAATGATGCTCTAGTCAGTCAGGTCCACTTTTCTGAACATGTTTCCGTCTTCCGGAGTTTCACTAGATGCCTGAAATACCATGGTGAAAGTAGCGACTTTGCTAAACTATCTTGCTTTAATTTCAGGATATGTGCAAGAATGGTTTAGATCAATGGTGACCGATGACGCTTTGCTAGATGCATTGGTAGAAACTATCTTCTCTAAAGGGATGGCGCTTTTGTTTCAAGTTTGAGCACTTTTGATGTGTATGTGTGTGCTTGAAAGAACGAAAGGTCCATGCAGCTCCTATGATAAATTGTATTCAGATTAAGCGTGCTTGCTTCCATCCATCGAGACACTCTGTTCAGGACTTATGTCTAATGGTATTGTGTGTTTATGGACTACTTTTTGCTTTGCTGATTCCTGCGTTGTTTTGTTAGTTCAGTCCAGAAAAGATTTGTTTTCTATTGGAACCTAGTAGTATATATTGTCCTGCACTAGATGTACAGATGCAAAGGTCCAGTTATATGTGTAGATCAAATTGCAGCCATGTGTTAATAAAAGAGGAACTGTGCAGATGGGCATTGCAGGAGCACCTGCATGCCTTCGCAGGCACCTGCAGAGTCCGCAAGACCTGCTAGGTAGCTCCTGCAGCACCCAGCAGGAGGTGGCAGGAAGCTGCAGCGGAGCTCGCAGGCTCCTGCAGGACAAGCTAATTTATGTGGCAGGCGCTTGCGGCTGTCCGGCGGGTGTCTG
This sequence comes from Cenchrus purpureus, assembly GCA_022644695.1. Lineage (NCBI taxonomy): Eukaryota > Viridiplantae > Streptophyta > Magnoliopsida > Poales > Poaceae > Cenchrus > Cenchrus purpureus. The sequence continues at coordinate 50,871,655 of CP053458.1, forward strand.
CAGACACGCCTGCTTACTTGCTTATACAGGACTGTGCATCACCAAACCAATCAAGCCCTATGTCTTTCAGGTGGACACAGTAACTCAGCCAAACAGGCCCGCAGGCAACCATCCAAATTCATATAATGAGGTAATGATTCAATGCCTCTTTGCTGTAATTTTGTTGATGTAGGCTGTAGGGATTAAAGATTCATGGGCAAGAGAGTTTATTGTTGATGCATTATGTTTATAGGGATTAAAGATTCATGGGCAAGCTGTGGGGTGCGGTAGGTTAAGGTAGTAGAGCTTGAGTTTATGACCTCTGCCCAGCAAAAGGTGACGTACTGACACACAAAGACATTGTGAGTTTATGGCTGTTTTCGCCACTTCGGTAGTGGCCTAGTGGGAAATGGTGTCCTACTAACTTTTACCAACTAATGAAGTGATCATGTTGCTTACCCACCAAAAAATTTGTGGAAAAGGAGCAGTAGTTGACAAAGACCCACACTGCAGCTTTACAAAAGTGACAGTTCATAATTCTTCGTCAAAAGAAGGATGACAGTTCATAATTCTTCGTCGAAGGATTGAAACACCGGTACTGAGGTTTGAAAGAATCAGGCAAATTCACACACAGCTCCTCTCCGCCACACAATTCTTATCACACATTTAATGATTTATATGTCAATGAAGAAACAGCTGCCTTGGTTCCTTTGAAGGTGGTTGTAGTATTGCCCTCGACATGGCCATAAACACTGAGGTTTGAAAGATTTAGGCAAATTCACACACAGATCTTCTCTGCCACACAATGCTTTCACACATTTATGATAATGAAAGAGCTACCTTGACTAGTCCTTGGAAGGTGATTGTACATTGCCCCTTGACATGTCCATAAGTACACCTAGACTAACACCTTGCTCATCTTCGTGAAGAGATGCATATGGATTGGGCCTCTTGTTGCTCCACTTTGTTCTTGCTCTGTTGTCTTCTAGGGTTCCAATACCACATCACAGGTGCCAGCCACCAAAGATGGAGCAGCTACAACTTCACAGAGGAGCAGGAGCGCTCTCTTGCCTCCTTCAAATCTCTTGTGTCAGCTGATCCAGTTGGGGCACTGGCATCATGGAACTCGTCCATTGATCTCTGCAGTTGGCAAGGGGTCAGGTGCAGCCGCTGGCGCCCCAGGCGAGTCGTCGCACTGGAAATGAGGTCTTGCCAGCTGGTAGGGCGCCTATCACCAGCACTGGCGAACCTATCATTCCTTAGGAGGCTTGACCTCAGCAATAATCAGTTCCATGGGGTTATACCTCCAGAGCTCAGCTACCTGCGAGAACTGCAAGTATTGAACCTCAGCCTGAATTCTCTTCAAGGAACCATTCCACCTGCCTTTGGAGGATGCACGGGGCTAAGGGTGTTTAATGTCGCGACAAACTTTCTCTATGGTGAGATCCCACCTGAGATTGGATCCTTGAAGAACCTTGCCCAACTTAACCTCGGTGATAATGGCCTGTCTGGGAGAATTCCCATTCAATATCAAATCTGTCAGCTATGATGTTCTTAAGGTTCAGCAGAAACTCTTTGTCAGGTACAATCCCATCTTTTCTTGGAAATCTGTCAAGCCTACAGTATATTGTTTTGCCATACAATTCACTGCGCGGAGGCGTGCCTTCCTCGTTGGGGCACCTCTTTAGGCTCTCATTTCTCGCTCTAGGGAACAATAGGCTATCAGGGACTGTCCCTTCCACCATCTGGAACATCAGCTCCCTGGTACATGTAGGTTTGGAACAAAACTACAATTTATCTGGGAGGATACCTCAAAACATTGGATACAACATTCCTCGATTAGAGCAACTGGCCTTGTTTTTCAATCAGTTCCATGGCCCTATCCCTGCTTCGCTAGGTAATGCTTCTAATTTGAATGATATTGACCTTTACAATAATCAATTTAGTGGTGTCATTCCTCCAGAGATTGGAAGCTTACAAAAACTGAAGAGGTTAGTCATTTTCGGTAATATGTTGGAAGTTCATAAACATGAACATTGGAAATTCATGACATCACTAAGTAACTGTACCAGTCTATATCATTTGCTTATAGGTGATAATAGAATAAGCTTGCCACTTCCAGCTTCCATTGCCAATTTATCTACTTCTCTTCTTACTTTGTATCTCGGTGATAATGAAATTTCTGGAAATATACCTCCTGGTATAGGAAACCTCATCAATCTACAAAATCTGAATGTGCCAAACTGCAAACTCACAGGGATACTTCCCTCTTCTTTGGGTAAGCTTGAAAATATAGTAACTTTGGACATGTCAAATAACCATATCAGTGGACAACTCCCACCGAGTCTTGGGAATCTTACACGAGCACTCAATGTTTATCTTGATTCAAATGCTTTCAATGGAAGCATACCCAATGCCCTAGGAAAAATGAAATCTTTGCAAGACCTGAATCTCTCTCATAACCAATTCGTTGGTACAATTCCTTTAGAGGTGGTTAGTGTAGCCGCATTGTCAATTAGTCTTGACCTTTCTCACAACCTATTGGAAGGATCGATACCACTTGAGGTTGGTGGTTTAATAAATCTGGCTGAGCTCCATGCTGAATCGAATAAGTTGTCTGGAGAAGTTCCAGAAAGCGTTGGTAACTGCCAACTTCTTCAATATCTCTATCTGCAGAGCAATGCTTTGCAAGGTAGCATTCCCTTGTCCTTCAGTAGCTTAAAGGGTTTGAAAACTTTTGATCTCTCCAACAACAACTTGTCAGGTCAAATACCTCTCTTCTTGGAGGACTTTCGTGATCTTAGTTATCTGAATCTCTCGTACAATAATTTTGTTGGCCCAATGCCAACTTCTGGGGTATTCTCAAATGCTTCCGCTGTGGCAATTCAAGGCAATAAGGGAGTCTGTGGTGGCATTGTTGAACTAAAATTGCCACATTGCCCTTCCTCTGAAGCCCTTAACAACAGAAAACACAAAATTCTAGTGATTGTGGTGGCTGTTCCTCTTGCTATTGCAGCTTTGAGCCTTGCATGCTATATGCTTCTATTTATTGTTCAGCGGCACAAGGACAAATCAACCAGAAATTCGACTACACCATCTATAGCAGGTCATGCAACAATATCTTATTCAGAGTTGACAAGAGCAACAGATAATTTCGCCGCAACCAACTTGATCGGGGTTGGAAGCTTTGGGTCAGTGTACAAAGGAAAGCTAGATGATGGTGACACAGATTATGCTGCTATAAAGGTCCTCAATGTACAAATGCCAGGAGCAGTGAGAAGCTTTGCAACAGAGTGTCAGGCGATGAGGAATTTGCGCCATCGAAATCTTACAAAGATAATTACGGTCTGCTCAAGTATTGACCAAAAAGGAGATGAGTTCAAAGCCATTGTTTTTGAATATATGCCTAATGGTAGCTTGCATGATTGGATATATCCAAACCGATCCTCCAACGAGGCAGTCCCCAAATGCTTAGATCTTCTCCAAAGAGTTAATATTGCAACTGATATGGCATTGGCAATCGATTATCTTCATCACCATGGTACTGTGCCCATTATACACTGTGACATTAAACCAAGTAACATTCTATTGGATGCAGACGTCGTTGCACACGTTACAGACTTTGGTATTGCAAGAATTCTCGCAGAAAAACTCATCTGCTCAGGGGTCAGCCAGTTCTAGTAGATACAGAGGGACCATAGGATATATTGCCCCTGGTAATTCCACTTTCTTATTCGTTCACTCAAGTTTATCTAGTGGAAATTCGATACTTCTCCTTCCATAAAAAAAATTATCTTAGACATGTCATGATTTATACAGAGTAGGGTACAACATGTTATATTGATAATGATTAATCACTGATAAATTATATCCATGACGTCAACCTGCATTCTTTTCTGAATATACTTGTCGCGAAATTTCAGTTGTTTACAAACTTTACGTTTGCCATTTATCTAATTATCTCACACCATAAGTGATATGCTAATGCTTTGAATTTTGGAAATATGCTAATGCTTTGAATTTGGATGTTCCATTCATATCATCTTTTTATCAATAGAATACGCCACGGGAAATCAAGTCACTACACAAGGAGATATCTACAGTTATGGGATACTTCTACTGGAGATTTTCACAGCAAGGCAGCCAACAAGTAGCATGTTTAACAATGGCTTGAACCTTCGCAAGTATGTCAAGTTGGCCCTACCTGACAGAGTGCTAGAGGTAGTGGACCCACTCTTGGTGGATGAACTTGAAGGACCTGAAGCTGAAGGTATCATCCAAACAAGGAAAACTGGATGTGCGATTGCAATGCTCAGCCTTGGCTTGCAGTGCGCTGAAGAGGTAGCATTTAATCGTCCGCCAACAAAAGATATCATCAGTGAATTGCAAGGCATCCAGCAGTTACTTGCGGGACAATGATGCAATGCCATTAGAAAGATTTTCACTGGTGCCATGAGCAATGTAATGCAGACGGAATATTATTTCTTGTGCACTTGTGCTTTAATTAGGTCCATATCTATCTGGGGCTAATTTTTTATTTGGCACTACGAATTTATCCAATCCATGATGCGCCGTCAAGTTCAGAGATACGGAGTAGTATTTGCGTGCATGGGTGGGGTGGTACCGCTGAATTCAAACCTTAACTGGATAAGGCCGGACGACAAAGCCCAGAATATTTGGGTTTTTTTTGTCCCGGCCCGGTAGCCCAAAGTGAGTCACGTGCCGGCGGCGACGCGGCGCGGCAAGCCTCCTGCGGCGGCGATGCACTTCCATGGCGGATCAAGGAGGCAGCGGGCGGATGAAGATGCGGTGCAACCGGATGCAAGCTCGCTGAGAGCCGGGACGGAGACTATGGCGGGGAAGGGTTCTGCAATGGCGCCGCTGCTCGCCGCTTCGTGCTCGAAGAAGCGGCGGGCCGGCGGGTTGGTTGGGGAAGGCCAAGCCAAGGCGGCGGCGGCGTCGGCTGAGGAGGACCGCATCTCCGCGCTGCCCGAGGATCTGCGGCTGCGCATCCTGGCCCTGCTCCCTCTCAACTCCGCCATCCGCACGGGCGCGCTCTCCTCGCCGTGGCGGGCGCTCTGGGCGCGCCGCTGGCCCGCGCCGCCGCCGCCCTCACTCGACCTTCACCACCGCCCCACCGACGACCCGGACCTGCTGCTCGAGTCGCTCGAGCGCCGCGGCCGGCGACGCCTCGACCGCTTCGCCCTCACCCTCCACTTCGGCGATTACAGGTCCCGCAAGCCCCACCGCTATATCGACAGCACGGACATCAACCGCTGCCTCGGCTACGCCGCCGCCTGCGACGTCGAGGACCTTCACATCGACATGGCGGACCCTTTCTATGCTGCAGGCTGAGCTTTCCATCGGGGTTTACCCACCTCGGCTCCTCCCTCATCTCCGGCGCCTTCCCGGCGCTCGAGATTATCCACCTCCGCTCCGCCCGCTCGGTTGACTTCGACCGCCGTCTCGGCGAGCCCCGGCTTCGAAAACTTTGACTTGCGCTACTGCGAGTCCATCGATTATCACGGCGCCATCGATCTCTGGCACGCGCGGGATCACCTGTGGAGCCTCACCATCGCGGAGTGCAATAGCATCACCGACATCCAAGCCGGCAGGGCCTCCGGCCTCCGCTCCTTCCGCCTCAGCAGTGCCTTTACTCCCCAGTCCCGGGATATTTAACTTTTTACCATTATCACATGACCACTTTTGCTTATCTTGCCAAATATTTATACACCAGTGTTGTTATGAAAGTCATATTTTTTACCACTTTTGCTCACGTGCGCCAGCGCGACCGTGCAGCTAAGGTCTGAGTCAACGAACAGTGTGAAATGTCTCTAATGCCCTTTGTCCTCTTCCTACTCATCCTCTCTCCTGTCACTTGCACGTGGGTCCCGCGTGTAAGTTATCTTTAATCTCCAGCCTCAACTTTGCCCGCCATCTCTGCCAAAGCCGACGAGTCCCGAAGCGGAGGTGGTGGCCGGCCGGCTGGCCTCCGACGAGCACCGGCCCCAGGAGGAGGGCGGCGGCCGCGGATCTCGGTGACGACCGGCCCTCAACCGCCAGCCCCGCGGCCCCCTCGCGCACAGCCACCGCGGCACCTCCCCGGTCAACCGGTTCGTCAAGAGGTCCACCTCCCGGTGAAGTTGTTCTGCCGGCCGCGGCGTCTAGTTTTTTTTTCCAATACAAAATTGACAAGAGCACAATCCCAAGTTCGCAACCTGCAAATTGATACCACGTCCCTAATCCTAGCACAAATTCTATCGAGAGCAAAGCACCAAATCAAATCCAGTAAGTCACTTGTGGCCAGACCGGGATGGGGCCCTGCAGGACGTAGAGGTGGACGAGGCTAGCAAAACTCCCGAGCTCGGGTGGGATGCCGCCATCCCCACACAGGACGACGCCTCGATGCGCTCCCCTTCCTCTCCAAGCTCCTCACCGTCGGCCCCGTGCAGGGAGGGAGAGAGGAGAGGGGGAGCTCCGCCGGACTCACCGAGCTTCGCCAGTGGCCGCCGGTCTGCCATGGGGGGAGCTCCGTCAGGCTCATCAGCTCCGGTGGCCAGCCCGAGGAAGAAGAAGGGCAGGGGCACACGAGGTCTTTTTTGCACGCTCGCTTGACCTTCGTCCACCGTGGAAAAGTGGTAAAATTGTATCCAAATCGCAACATTAAGGGTAAAGATATAATGGTAAAAATTTAAATATCCCCCAGTCCCCCCACCTACGACATCCCGTCCACTGACCTTTACATCTGCCTACGGGGGCATAACTATAATCCTATCAAACAATGGATTAAGGAGCTTCCCCACCTCATTAACCTTACGGTCCTCACCATCTGCAACATCGCCCTCCGGGTTTGTCGTCCACTATGATGTCTCCTTCAATTTCCACAATCCTTTCAATTGGCTTTGGTCGGTTTTCGTTTCTGTTGAGAGAAAAGTGAATGGAATGAAATGGAATGGGGGCAAATAAATTGATTGATTGATGAGGGGGTGGACCCCTGAATATATACACAGGGAAAGGGTGTGTAGGCACCCCTTCGGGATGACCTTTCGACAAGATGGTTGTAACTTCCTAATTACATCACTAATGATTCCCCTAATTACATAGTTACGCTAATTGATCACTAATCAATATTTCATAACACTCTCCCTTGATCAATTGCTTCTTGGGATCTTGATGTAATTCTTCTTCAATCATCTTTGGATATTGTCTTGTAAAACTCCTCCAAAAACCCTATGGGAAAAATCTTGAGGAGAAACCAATCTGTGTGTCTATGCCATTAAAACTCCTTTAAACCCAGTGGGAAAATATAAGGAGAAAATGATATGGCATTATAGATTATTGTCTCATTGATGACTTACATGAGAAAACCTTGAAAAGGGAAAACTCATAAATACGTTTAGAGATCAATAATGTTATGATCTGAGGATCATGTTTGAATAACCTTCTCCAAAACCCAGTGGGAAAATATGAGAAGAGATTCTATATCTTCTTAAAAACTCTTGTAGAGAAAATAGAAGATATGACATAGAATATGTCTTGAATACCACCATTAAAACCTTAGTGGAAAAACTAGGTGATATGCGATATGTTCTTGTATTGATATTGCCTCATCAAAACCTTTTATGAGAAACCTTGTAAGGAAAACTCATATAAGAAAAAGAGTACAATATTCATAATCAGATGATTATGTGTAGGTTATATCAAAGGAATGTCTCGATTCTTGCAAATCTTTGAGTTGTCTCATACCTATTCCAAAAACATATTTCTAGAATAATATTGTTGGTAAGGACTTTGTGAATAAATCTGTAAGATTATCACATGATTTGGTATGAAGATTTCTGTCTCACCTTTCTTTTGTAATTGATGAGGATATCTCCTCTTGAACCTTGCAAAATTTTAAGCTGTCACTCACCACTTACCATGAATACCATTCTATGATGTAGCGGTGGATAAACACATCAGTGAGTGTGTTTTGCAAGATATTTATTCTCTCATTGTGTAAAAATGTGGATAAACATTTTGATCAATACAAGATGCATTATCATTTATGGATAATGTAGTGATTATATGGAATCACATTTTATTATCCATTGGAGTCAAGCATGAAACTTTATTATTTATATCAGTCTATGATCTGGCAATATACATGAGGATCAGTTAGCCAGTATCTTGATATCCTACTTGGTCAAGTCTCGAAATATTAATCAAGACTTTTAGTACCATTTGATATCTATGGATATCATTTTTCACTCCCACCAGCATGGTATTGTTGGAGTTGAATTATAGCAAGGTATCTACAACTGCAATATTAAGCATGTTGTAATATGTATGATACACAAGCACTTTGTTGGAACTAAATTCATCATCCTAGGGTCTAAATGGATATTGATCTATCTTTAGGGATAAAATGACCATAAGTGTTGATGGATATGTTTGTCCAATATTATTTGAATATTAGTACACATTATCAATCTAATGTTGATAAACTGATATATATGCACAAGTTGTAAACTTAAAAATAGTTTGGTTTTACCAAAATTTCCATCTCAAATTCCACCATAAAATGATTGCTTGTTTGTTTATATGTGTTAAAGAATGATGATGGAAAAACCAAGTTGGATTTGTTTATGAACACATATGCAATCATAGTGATTGGAGTAATCCTTCTATGGAAGATACTCGCTTAGTCGCTTGTACTACAATCAACTTAATCAAGCTTTCAAGTCATGGAGTGACTTGAGCATACACAATATATGTTGCGATTTTATTTGGATTTAGAATATAGAATAAGTCGAAGACTTGTATATCCAAATCTATGAAAGTTATTTGATCTGCCAATGGTTAAATATAGGAACATAATTTTCACATATACCACAAGGGTGTGTTGCTTGGCCTCTGCGTGAAACCATTGCTACAATCTCATTATTTCACCACCTTGCTTTCATAAAGAATGCATTTGTGAGAAGATGGTATTACTGTGGTAAATACCTCTTACTAGTGAATGAGAGAAATTCTCCATAATTGCCACCTTTTTATTTGACCCAATTTGAGTGTTGATACACTCTGCCTAGGACTTTTGGTCTGGATCCAGTTTAAAGTGTATAACAATTTTGAGGAGTATTTGTCGACATTTTGTAGTCTTTGTATGATTGATTCAATAGAACCAATATAGCATGTGAAATATTAATACTTTAGAACTCTTATCTCATTTCCCAAGATGATAGAGTTAGGATGTTCCAATGATGCCTCAGTGCCAAAATTTATGTGCACATGTACTGGGCTTTTGAATGTTAAACATTCATAGGCTTTGGATTTTCAATTATCCATAAAGTGTCAAACAACATGCATGATGTTGATTTGCATTTACTATCGGAGGATGTCTCCCCTGCTTCCACGGATGCTTAATAACAAGTTATATCCCTAGTGACCATACTTCTCCCCCTCTAATTTTAATTTGGGAGTTGAGTGATCTTGTTAGATTTCCACTCTTTTCTGGCACATTAAATTGCAGGGATTGAATTAGATGACACTTTTGATAAGTAAATGCATTTGGCAAAATATTTGTAATATGTTACAAATATATAAGATGTTCTGAACGGATAGTTCAGATATTCTTTTGTATATACGTGAATGTGATGTATAACATTCATTTTGTATTCCTGGCATTCTATATGTGGTATTAATCTCACCCTAATGCCTGGAATTATCCTCAAAGTGTGATCAACATACGGGCTTTTGTGTAAATCCCCATATAGAGACCTACGGTATTATATGAATGACGGATAATACCTTTTATGTAGGTCTCTAATGCCCATGATGTATGTTGTGAGGTGGTGATATCGGTATGTGCAAAACATAACCGACACGCAGATGGGAAATGTTTGGCTGTGGCCAAGCTTTCACGTACTAACTGCAACAGAGGGAATGATTGCAACTTGATGAATGTAAAATATGTGGTGTGTAAATCTACATATTACCAACTTGATGTTGATAGGTTGAATTCTATTGTGATGGTCATGCAAATGTGTTATCTCGATAAGAGATTCAGTTAAGCCATAATTGGTATGGACATATGGTACTTAGTGATATAGTTCCCAAAACCAAATAATTCCATGTGAATGGATTTATTCCTGTGTCCAGGAAAATTTTGCTCAAAGTTGAAAACTAGAGTAATTAATTTGGTAATTTGTGATGCCTTATGATCAGTAAGGAACACATGTTGAACTATTTGTAAATACATTTATGAGCACTTGAGTGTGCTTAGATAATCCATAAATGGCTGAATATGCCAACTGATCTTGAATGCATTCAAGAAATTGTGTGGCTCATTGTTTTATAATTTTAAGGTAAGAGGGCCTTAAAATTAATTCTCATATGACACACGTGGTGCACAAAAATCTGAGGATTGAGAATGTATGCTATGACCAATAGAATTGATAATAATTTTTCTTATCATCCATGAGTTAAGGCTATGATGTCAATTCTTGATATAATCAAGATTGAAAAATTATTTGACACGCAACATGTCATACGGGAATTATGTATGTAAATATAATATGTCCCAGATGATATGAAAGGAATTGTGTGAATATTAAATTTTCTTGTCCATTTTACCAAGTTGAGTGCTGATTTTTTCACCATTATTCTTGGTAATGGGTTTCAACTCTGCCTATGTGACTGGAAGACTAGCTCTCAGCCTAGTCGTCTCAACATAGCAGGTCCCAAGCCCTGGTAAAGGAGGAGGGCGGGTGATAGGTGTGGTGAACCATTCTTGTACTTAGCCGATCTATGGAGATGAAACCTATGAGAAATTTGTTGGGGCGTAACCCACCTAGCGACGCCTACATCGGAACCCGCATGGTGTTAAATGAGCAAGGGTCGGTCGTCTCCCCTTGGTGACGCGTGTCGTCGTGGTCCGGGCACGGTGTCAAGTGAGCAAGGACCGGGTCGTCACTTCCTTAGTGGCGCTACATCACCGGGTGTAGTGAAAAATGAGCAAGGGTCTTTGCACCCTGGTGCGAAGGGCAAGGAAGCTAGTCGAGCCAACTAGGTTTCGTGTAGGTAGTTGAACGTAGGGTCCCTAACGGGTAAGCTACGAGAGCTAGTCGATGTAGCAATTAGGAGGCGTGTAAATATTCTATGCATCCGTGAGACTAAATGGAAGGGGCGAAGGAGGTGGAGGATACCGGCTTTAAGCTTTGGTACAGGGGCAACATCGGGCAAGAATGGTGTAGGCATCTTGATCGACAAAAGCCTTAAGGGTGGAGTCGTAGATGTTAAGAGGCAAGGCGATCGGATTATCCTTGTTCGGTTGGTAGTTGGGGATTTGGCTTTGAATGTGATCGGCCTATATACCCCTCGTAGGTCTTAGTGAGAGCACCAAGATGCGCTTTTGGGAAGATTTGGATAGCATGGTTAATACCGCGTCGATCAATGAGAAACTCATCATTGGAGGAGACCTCAATGGCCATGTGGGAGCGACGAATGTAGGGTTTGAGCGAGTGCATGGGGGTTTGGGTATGGTGGTAGGAATCAAGAGGAGAGGATGTTTTGAACTCGTGGTGGCCTCGACCTCTTGATAGCAAATCACCGCCTTTAGAAAGAGGGAATCCTTCTAGTGACCTTTCGTGAGTGGTCACCACTGAGCCAGATCCACTTTATTCTTGCAAGGAGGGAGATAGAAGTGCTTGCTTAGATTGTAAGGTGTTTCCGGGAGTGTGTTGTTTCTCAACACAAGCTTGTGGTGGCGATTTTCGCTTTCACGTGTTCACAGGAACAAACGTGCCAAGGTCGCGAGAACAAAGTGGTGGAAGCTTAGAGGAAGGCACAAATGTTTAAGGACATGATGCTAGGAGAGGGACCATGGGAGGTAGGAGAAGATGCAGATGACATGTGGCTAAAGATGGCAACATGTGTTCGGAAGGTGCTGCAAGTGCTTGGCGTGAGTAAGGGAGGCAAACAAGAAGCGAAAAGACACCGGTGGTGGAATGATGAGGTGCAAAGAGCTATTAAGGAGAAGAAGGAGTGTTTCAAGCGCCTCCACCTTGACAAGAGTGCCAACATCGAGAGCTATAAAACAAGAGGGCTGCAAAGTGAGCGTGAGTGTAGCCAAGGGCCAGCGTATGAGGACCTTTATCAGCTAGGGCATGAAGGAAGGGAGAAGGACATTTATCGGTTGGCTAGGACCCGAGAGAGGAAGACAAGGGACATAAACCAAATCAAGTGCATCAAAGATGGGATGATCGCCTCCGGTGAAGGATGAAGAGATCAAGGATAGATGGCGAGAGTACTTGATAAGTTGTTTAATGGGGAGGATGAGAGTCCTGTCGTGAGTTGAACGACTCATTTGACGATACCAGCACGTTTTGCGAGGAGAATTCTGGGAGGCGAGATTGAGGAGACTTTGAAGAGAATGAAGAGGGGTAAAGCGATGGGTCCAGATGGTATCCCCATTGAGGTGTGGAGATGTCTTGGTGCTAGAGCGTAGTTTAGTTAACTAAGCTTTTAACCTTATTTTTCACCAAACAAGATGCCACGATGAATGGAGGAGAAGTATATTAGTACCGATCTTCAAGAACAAGGAGATGTTCGAGTTGTACCAACTACCGAGGGATTAAGCTAATGAGCCATACAATGAAGCTCGGGAGAGGGTTATCGAGCACCGCCTCGAAGAGGGACAAGTGTGACCCAAAACCGTTTGGGTTCATGCCCGGGAGGTCGACTATGGAGGCGATTTACTTAATACTGACAATTAATGGAGAGATATAGGGAAGAAGAAGGACTTGCATATGGTCTTTATTGACCTCGAGAAGGCGACGACAAAGTACCAAGGAATGTCATGTGGTGGGCCTTGGAAAAGCACAAAGTCCCAACTAAGTACATTACCCTCATCAAGGATATGTACAATGATGCGAGGACGGTTGTCCAACATGTGATGGTGACACTAGTGACTTTCCAATTAAAATTGGACTACATCAGGATCATTGAGCCCGTATATTTTTGCTTTGGTGATGGATGAGGTCACAAGGGATATACAAGATGATATCCCGTGGTAAATGCTCTTCTTGATGATGTAGTGTTAGTTGATGAGACTAGAGCGGGGTTAATCGGAGCTTGAGTTGTGGAGAGACTCGCTAGAGTCAAAGGTTTTAGACTCGATGAGGACCAAGACCGAGTACATGAGGTGCGATTTCGATCGATATGAGATTGGAGATGTTAGCCTCGATGGGCAAGTGGTGGCCAAGAAGGACACTTTTCGGTACCTAGGATCGATGCTACAGAAGGATGGCGACATTGATGAAGACGTTAGACATAGGATCTCGGGGTTGGTTGAAATGGCGTCAAGCTTCCGGCGTCCTATGTGACAAGAGGGTGCCCCAAAAGCTAAAAGGCAAGTTCTACAGACGATTCGTCCGGCGATGTTGTATGGTGCCGAGTGTTGGCCTACAAAAAGGCGACATGTCTAGCAACTGAGTGTAGCAGAGATGCGTATGTTGCGTTGGCTCTGTGGGCATACAAGAAGGGATAGAGTCCGCAATGAAGATATTCGAGATAGGGTTGGAGTGGCACCGATTGAGGAAAAATTGATTCAACATCGGTTGAGATGGTTTGGTCATGTCCAAAGGAGGCCTCCCGAGGCGCGGTATGCGTAGTGGGGTTCTAGAGTGTGTCGATAACGTAAAGAGAGGTAGAGGTCGACCTAGACTGACCTGGGACGAGGCGGTTAAAAGAGACCTTAAGGAGTGGAACATCCCCAAGGAGTTAGCTATGGATAGGAGTGCTTGGAGACTAGCCATCGCAGTGCACGAACCATGACCTCTGTTTCACCCTTTGTTTACCCTTAACACTTCGTGTGTGTGTTTGTTTCGCCTTTCATGGTTTCCTTTGGGTTTCATCTCTAGCCTACCCCAACTTGTTTGGGACAAAAGACTTTGTTATTGTTGTTGTTGTTGTTGTTGTATTCTTGGTAATGGGTTTCAGTATGAAACCATATACAAATGTCATAAAATTGGGGGTATTTGTAGAGTACATGAGTGCATCTACAATAAATAATTGAATACCCATGAGGAGAGTATATCTTTCACAATTGTGATAGTGGTGATCCACTTTATGAAATTCATTTTCTTTCTGGGTGTATCCCGAATAAATACCATGTCTGAAGTACATGATATTAATGATGGACAATATACTACATATGTAGTATAATATTGAACTAATGATAATTCCATGAATTTATATGGAAACATATGGAGATCTGATTTATTAATTAATTGAAGTGCACTTCAAATTGATCTTCTTGAATTCACTTTCCTCCACTGGAGTGGAGGTTTTGTTTGAACCAAATAATTTATTTGGAAATCATGTGTACATGAATGTACAACCACACTATAGACAAACTTGAGGTTAGTCATTATGGTCACTTGATTTGAAAGAAAAGTGACATTTTATAGATGAGATCCATTGTGTTGTAAATACCATGGACGGAAAGTTCTATTCTTTGTTGATAACTCTACGAGGAGTTCAGAGAAATAAATGGATCTTGTTCCTATGGTTAATCAGATTTGTAAAATCTGAAATTTGATGAAATTTAGTAACACCAAAGGTGTATGTGTGGTAATTCAATTGTGAATTGTATTGGGTACTTCTTTAAAGTAGAACTATGGTGGCTTGGATGCCATGAATCTTGCAATGATATCGTTGATATCATGTACCTATATTGTATAGTAAACTCAATCCAATGCGAATTCAAAAATTTTCATGTTGGAAACATTAGTCATGTCCTACATGATTAATCATGTATTTAAATGAATTTACTCAATGAGTAAATTATATAGCATGAAATATATTGAGTTCAAAATTATTTAAATCAAGTTATTTCTTGATTATAAGTGGACTATTTTATAATTGGCAAGCGATATAAATTGTTGCACATGTTTTGGACTTCATTCTTGCAAGAATATATAGATGATCTGATGATCATTACCAAAACATAGTCTCTTTATGATAGAATATAATCACCATAATATGTTGCACATTTTCTGCTATTTATTTAAGCCAAAGTTGATGCTTAAATTTTGTATTCAAGATGGGTCTTGAATTATTTTATGTAAATTCTTACATATTCAAATTGCGATTTGAATTAAAAAGTAGTGTGAACCTCATTTTTTATAGGTGATGAAGTCGCTATTATTGAGTGTGACTCAATCATCATGTACTAGTGAGTTAATACAATAAAAAGTAATCACCAGAATGGTGTAACCTTTGAAGTGGTGGACTAGAAACTCGTTCTATAGGTATAATTTGCATGATTGCAATAAATACCATAGACTCCACTCATATGTGTTACACTAGTAAGATTAGGAGGTCATTTTGGGGAATAATCACCATATTGGTGTTATGATTATGCAAAACTAGTGAAAGCAAGATGATTCTTGCAACAAACATTACTTTACTGATGTAAAATTTTGTTGTAAAGTAAGCAAAATAATGAATGTGAGAGACAAAATTAAGGTATAAGACATTTTAATTCCTGCAGGAATATTTGACTTGAAACTTGGATATACACTTTGAAGGTAATCATCATAATGATGTAGACCTTCTAGTGATGAGCAAAAGCTGCCTAAAAGTACGAATCTCAAGGCAAATAAATTCTTATAAAGAACTTATCGCATCCAGCGCCTAGGTCACATCACCTTGTGTTATTTTCAATCATTTGTACAGGCTTTAGTTTTAATTTTGCTTGATGTTCTACTTGATGTAGAAAATTTTGATTAATTTAGACCATGCAAATAAAATAAATTGCATATGTAAGAATTGTTCTAACACCTAAAAATGATCCGCGGATCATAAATATGGATAATTACTCCAATAATTATAACATCTAAATTATATAGGTGTAAATACCAGAAGGTACAAATCACAATGTGCTTGACAATACACTATTACAGAACAATTCAGGGTCTAAAACGTAAATATACAGAACTAATTATTCTGACTACGCAAATAGATAAAAGCCTGAGGGCTAAATTTGAAAGTTCAGGGAGGCAATCTGGACTTTTCATAAGTTGGAGGGGGTCAGGAGGACTTCTGGAGCCTGGGGGACGGCTCGGTCCGGTTCCAGCCTGCGGGCTATTTCCGGCTCTTGGGCCAGCAGCGGCCTGTGGGCTGGTTCCGACCTGTGGGTCGGCTGCGGCCTTGTGGCGGCCCGCGGCTGTGGTGGCTTGCGACGGCCCATGGCGGCCCACGGGCGTGGCCTGTATAAAGGAGGCAAAGGGGGCGGTTAAGGTTCCATTCCCAACCGTCCGCCCCCCAAAGCGTTGCCGCCGCCGCCGCCTGTGGGATGGCCGGCCGGTTGGCCGGTGTCGATCTTCTCCACCACCAGCCGCGGATCCATTTCCCCTCCCCTTCTTCTTCTTTTCTGCATCCGCCACCTGTTGTGGCCGGTTTGCCGCCGCCATGGCCGATCATTGCCGGCGGAGAGCCCAGCGAGGCGTGGCTCCGCATGCCGCGCCGGACCCCGGGGCGGCAATCTACAGCCACGATGCGGCTAATGGGGTCGGTCCTGCCGGATTCGTCGGGTCCGTCGAGGAAGAAGCCGGCGCGGAGGCGCCGTTGGCTCTGTCCTTGTGGTGAAGCGAGGAGTCGGCTTCCATGGTTTGTTGCTTGCAGCCACCAAACACTGCAACCACGATGGCCATGGTATTTTTCTATTGAAGCAAATAGAAATTTTAATGCTTACAGTTTGGTAAATCGCATCAATGGGGTTCTCTATTGCAAGCAAAAATGCCTCTGTTGATGCATCTTTTCTACTTTGCAGAATGCCGCCAACAGAAATTTCTTGGCATGGCCGCTGGCGTGGGTTCTATGATGGTGCGAGGGACGAGGGCTTCACGGCGACCATGGTGGTCACGGTGTCCTGCAGGATAGGGACCACGACGAGCAACAAATGTTTGGCCTCTATTGCATACGTCAAGTCCGGAATGTCTTCCAGGGAGGAAATGCTTGGCCGCCATGAAGAGGAACAGCAAGACAACAGTCTTGCAAAGTTGCAAAGGGATGGAAATGGAGAAGATAGTCTATGGCGTACTCTGTGTCGAGGCCCTCTGCTTCTCTTTCTCGGCGAGTTGATGTCGAGGCCCTTGGTCTCTGTTTCTCGTCGAGTCACTCAGTGTAGAGGCGTGCGTGATAACGTGTTGAGAGAAAAGTGAATGGAACGAGAGCAAATGAATTGATTGGATTGATGAGGGGGTGGACCTCTGAATATATACACAGGAAAAGAGTGTGTAGGCACCTCTTCGGGAGTGCCGCACCCCTTCGGAATGACCTTTCGACAAGGTGGTTGTAACTTATTAATTACATCACTAATGATTCTACTAATTACATAGTTATGTTAATTGATCACTAATCAATATTTCATAACAGTTTCAGTTCACCTTGGCCTACTTTTGCTAAAGCTTCACCAACTTTGCTTTCGCAGAGAGTTTATGCGTTGGCTCGTTTCGGCTTAGCTACTTGTTTGACCAAGTTCAGAAGCTTGCCAAGCTTAAGAGAGCTGCAGCTGCTCATGTTCGCGATGGCCAGCACCAAGCTCGCTCATATCTACATGTTCCTCAAGACGTGTCGGTGTCCCCAGCTGGAGAGGCTCTTTGTGCAGGTCAGTGGCAAATCGTTGTGCTCAGTGTATTGTGAACTCGGGAAATGCTTTCATTCAATACTCATTGTTTTGTTGACTTGTGTGTTCTTGGTTGCAGCTCCCAACAAGCAGCCACCATACTTCCGTGACAACAACTGTCGTGATGTTATAAGACTATCTGCACTCGTCATACTTCATATCCTCCTAAAAACAGAATATTCCTGCCTTGTCAGCAAGATTCTCTCCTCTATACAACTTTCTCCCGCACTCGTCATCCTTTATATCTCTATACTCAATACCAACAACCCCTCCGGTGGGGCCCACATGTCGGCGTCCCCTTCTCTTTTTTACTCTCCTCCCCACCCACCTCTCCAACCTCTTCCCACCCCCATCCCTCCTCTGTCCCTCTCTCCCTCCTCCCGTCCCGTCCCCTCCTCTCGCAGAGGCGGCCATGGCGGCTCGGGAAACTCGAATCCCGAGCTCGCCAGCGCCTGAGACTGTCAATAGAGGGGCTGGGGGTGGAGCTCAGGAGGTGGGGAAGATTTGGTCTGGAGCAATTTGTTTTCGGTGGAGAGGAGCGAACAAATTTGGCCGGCGAAGCTATGCAGCTCGGCTTCGTGTACGTCTCGAGAAGCGGCGGCGAGAGCATAGAGAACGGCGGAGGAACCAGATCACGATGGCTGTGGCGCGCGGCCGCGGGTCTCGACGAGATCCGCCCGAGCCGGGAGGCGCCATTGCTCCTTCGCGCCCGGAGGCGGGACTACGGTGCGGCGGCGAAGAAGACGAGGCTCGGCCGGAGGCGGGGCTGCGGCTCCTCCGCGCCATCTCCTCGCATTGCCAGCCGCAGAGCTCGCTCGCAGTGGTGGAGCAGGGCCCCGCGGCGATGGAGGCTGGTGGTCCGCGACGGTGGAGCAGGGCCATGCGTCGAGGAGTAGCGCCAAGGATGTCGAGGCCGAGCACGACGGAATCGACGAGGTGCTCACGACGGAGGGGCCGGTGGCCTGCGGCTGGCAGCGGGCCTCCTCGTGGCGGCGCGCGTGCGTTGGCGGGCCTCCTCTCCGTTTCTCCCCTGCGACGGCGGCGGTCTCCTCCCCGACGCGAGCTCA
Source organism: Cenchrus purpureus (assembly GCA_022644695.1). Taxonomy (NCBI): domain Eukaryota; kingdom Viridiplantae; phylum Streptophyta; class Magnoliopsida; order Poales; family Poaceae; genus Cenchrus; species Cenchrus purpureus. Next base: position 50,890,372 of record CP053458.1, read on the forward strand.
TCCCTGTCGTGGTGGCAGCGGTGGGGCATGGAGGTGGCGATGGTGGCCGGGCTACCGCGGCCGATGGCGGGCCTCCTACGTCGGGCGCCCGACGGCGGTCTCCTCCCATCCTACGGTCGACGCGGACCAACGATCCTCCTGCGGGTCCCGCACACAGTGGCTTCCCGGACGAGCGCTACCTCCGCCCGGCTATTGCGGAGGCGGGACAGCGAGAGCGTGAAGCGTGAACCATCGCGTGCCCGCTGCAGCTCTTTTTCCCTTTTGCGTTTCCTCGAGGAAGCTGATCGCGTACCCAGTGCGGATAGTCTTAAGCCTTTACCTTGCCATTATATGCTCCACAATTTGTTAGAGGGAAAGAAAAACTATGCTCTGCAAATCAACTATACAGATGTTATTACCGTTTTGCACCTGTAGTCATGCCTCTTCAGCCGTTTTTAAGCAAAACTTTGCGAGCGTCCATGACACCTTTATGTATATGTATCGAGGTCAATGCTACCCTATACTACTGTTTAAAAAGAACTTGTATGTAATAAAAAATGACATATTTTAAAGGATCCGACGGTTGAAATGACATAAAATGCTTTCAGTTCTTACTTATATTGTTATTATCCTTGTTGATGAGAAGTCGGTGTAACAGCTGAAAAATAAATGATGTAAATTATCTTGTAGGGGGGTCTCACTTGGAAATTTGGGCAAACTCAATCCCCATTCAAAGCAACAATTCTCAATTCTTTACCTGTTAATAATTGTTGTGATGCTATTAAGCCTTTGCGTTGCCATTATATGCTCTACAATTTGTTTGAGGTAAAGAAAAAACTATGCTCTGCAATTAATGGCACAGACGTTATTATACTGAAAATTCCGCAGGTTCTGATGATCCCTTAATGTGTGATGCTGTAAATTCACACGAGTTTTTGTTTATCTTGCGCTTTAGGGTTTCTGTACAGATGTACTCATGGAACGGGTTCTTGTACAAATTCAGGGACATAGATTCCCTTTGCACCTCTAACCGTGCCTCTTCAGTCTGCTGCAAACTCAATCCCCATTCAGAGCAACAATTCTTTACCACTGGCTTGGTAACAATTGTTGTGATGCTATTAAGCCTTTGCCTTGCCATTATATGCTCTACAATTTGTTCGAGGTAAAGAATAAACTATGCTCTGCAATTAATTGCACAGACGTTATTATACTGAAAATTCAACAAGTTCTGATGGTTCCTTAATACGTGACACTGTAAATTCACATAAGTTTTTGTTTATCTTGCGCTTTAGGATTTATGTACAGATGTACTCATGGAACAAGTTCTTGTACAAATGCTGCAAGAATCCAAGAAAACAGCTTGGGAAGTCTGAATGCAGTCTCGAGCCTTACAGGTCAGCAGTCCATCTGAAAATGAGCGTCCATGAAGGCAACCTTTCTGAGCTGAGAGCACAAATCAGTAATGTAACCATCAAACGATAGACTGAGATGTGAACACATGCAAAGATAGCGAGTAATGCACTTCACAAAGGGTGTAACAAGTGGTGAGTAGTGACCTGAACAAAGAGCTTATCCAGTTGTTGAGAGCAGCGGCATATTGTGAAGAATCCGTAGATATCAGAGAAAGGTTTGCTGTTCTCTTGAAGAAACAATCACAATGTTTCTGTATCAGTATTATTATTTGTCATTAAAGGAGCGTATAATAAAAAAAAAGGCGAATAGAGAAAGGGGCCAAGACAAGCAGAAGCACGCCATAATCTCAGAGCTGGGCAGGCCAAAATTAACATGCGATTGGCAGCTATGGGCCTTTTAGTTTTAGGGCTTCATGTTGCAGCAACTGCAGCAACAATTTTCTAAAAAAACGGAGTCGCTAGCGCCCGGACTAGTCCGCAATCGTCAGATCAAGATATTATAGCCGTCAAATCGATACTATAGCTGTCAAATCTATCTGTCAAATCTATTTAAAGGGATAAAATTCCCATCGCAATATCAGATCATGTTGCACGCAACATGACCCTGTTACAAAATCCAATGCAACACAGAACGGTTGTTTCATGCAACATTTGCTAAAACACAGTAAAAGATTGAGATACTTTTGCTAAAACACAGTAAAATATTGAGATGCATATGTCGCAACATGGAAAAGTAGCAGCTGAAACATGGAAACAAATGTTGCAATATCATCAAAATAATAGTGAAACATCTGAAATCACTTCATGCAACATCGAACAACATCAGTTGAAACATCTCAATCAATTCGTGCAACATCAAATGGCGCCAGATCAAACATCTTAACTCGATTCATGCAACATCGAAAACACAGACCCGTAATCCCGCCACGGGCACAACGGCAGAGGACGACATCGCATCAGCGATAGGTGGGCGGCGCACGCGACGGACGGACGGCCGCTCGCCACCTCACTCCCTCCATCCCCTGCACGTGGATCTGGAGGAGCCTTCCCATCGCTTACGCGCATCAGCGACGGGAGACCGGAATCCAACCATGGAGGGACGACGCCGCAAGATCGGCGACAAAGGGACGGCGGTGCTCGCCTCTGTAAGTGCAATCAAGCCCTATGAGGGTTTTGGTGATGTTGACCACACAATTAAAGAGCTAATGAGCCTTTGAGATTATTGTGCAGGTGAGAATATTTTGGTGCAAAAGATTGAAAGGAGACCCTCAATTACATGAAGAAGGATGCCTATGCTCTTTGGAGATGTTTATTTATTTTGCCGCACGGCTTGTCGACGGTGGACTGTGAGGGACGGCCGCGGTTCGTCGGCGGGTGGGTGGAGCAGGGGAGGGGTCGGTGCCGCGGCTCGCCGACGGGTGGAGCAGAGGAGGCGGCGTGCTCGGCTGGTGGGTGGAGCACGGGAGGGGGCGCGCTGAGCGGCAGTGGTCGGGAAGGCCGAATCTCTCCCACAGCGAGGAAAAGGGATAGAAATAGGAACGCTGGAGAGAAATGAGTGGAGAGAGAGATGAAAGATGTGGTGTGGAGGAGCCGAGGAGGAGCTAGGATGATGGATAAGATTGATGGTGGGGCCCACCATCCCATTTTTCACCCGTGCGGACGTACGTTGTGGAGCATTTTGCAGCAACAAGTTTACAATAGAGTTAAATACACCAGCAGCCTTCAAACTTGTCACCGTGTGCCACTTAGGTTCACGAACTTGCAAAGTCGAAATCCGGCATCTCAAACTTGTTAAGTTGTGTCACTTGGGTCCATACCCCTTCGTTGGTCATGCATATATGCAAAAAAAGACCCTTAATTTTTATCTTCTTCTCCATCCACGTCCTCTGCATGTCACTGCTGTAACCACGGCCGCCCACGACGCTCTCCGGTGTGCGCCCAAAAAATTCTCCACTCTTGATTGCCGCTCACCATTCGCCACCCACCCGCAGACCCCCGAGACCCGCTCGTCGCCTACGGTTCTGACGACATCCGCTCCGTCGCCTTCCCCATCCACGATGTTGCAGCCTGTCACCCCTCGCCGCACCACCCGATCCTCCACCGGCTCCACGTTCGATCCCGCCTCCCCGACCTCCCCGTCCAAATCCAGGCCCAAATCCACACACAGGCGACAGCTCATCCCCACCACCGTCATCGCCGCGAAGGAGGAGGAGGAGGGGAAGGTTGAGCGGAGTACCATCAACGTGCTCCTCGAGGCTTTGCCCTGCCGCCGCGCGCAGGCTTCAGACCTCCTCCGGCTCCTGGCGCTGGCGCTCCCTTTGCTCCTCTAGGGGACGCCGCCAGGAGAAAGACGCGCACGCTCCTCCTCGCGCTCTGCCACATCCACCCCGCGGCGTGGCGTGTCGCCACGCCGCTACGCTGCACTCCCTCCCTGTTCCTCGTGGCGCTCGCCTCCTTCTCCTGATTCCGCTGTCCTCCTCCCGTGCCTCATCTCGACAACGCGTCCCCGACAAGATCTCGGACGTGGATGGAGAAGAAGATAAAAATTAAGGGTCTTTTTTGCATATATGCATGACCAACGAAGGGTTATAGACCTAAGTGGCACAACTTAACAAGTTTGGGGTGCCGGATTTCGACTTTGCAAGTTCAGACCTAAGTGGCACACGGTGACAAGTTCGAGGGCTGTGGTGTATTTAACTCTTTACAATACATTTTCGAAAAAAATCAGCACCACCAAACGAAGAGGAGAGTGGGAAAGGGAGCTGGTGGGTGGCGATGCGGTGAAGCCGGTGGGTTTGGTGGTCGGATGTGCTGGTCGAGAGTGGTGGAGAGGCGAGAAGGAAACTAGGAGTTGGGCGAGTAGCTCCATGATAGTGTGCTAGTTGCAGCGCGCCGCATCCCGAAGAAGCGGCGCGGGTGAGGAAGGGAGGGATTCAACGCGGCGGAGGCTCAGGAGGAGGAGGACCGCATCTCGACACTCTAGAGGATCTCGCGATCGCGATCCTCGACCTCGCCCCTCTCAAGTTCGCCATCCGCAAGACGGGTGTTTCCACGCCGGTGGCGCTGGCGGCCTGGCGCGCTGGGCCGCCCGTCTGACCGCCCTCTCGACCTTCATATACGCCGATGACGACGCGAGGAGCTGCCCGGCCACTAAGGTTGCGACGGCACCGCCGACCGCTTCTTCCTCACCATCTACCCGCTCATGAGCCATCTACTACCTCCCCTCACGGACCCCCAACACTTCTCCACTACGCCCCGCCGCGCGCTGAGGACCTCCACATCGACGCCACGATCATTTCGTAAGCTTACACTCCACTTTCACCTTCCCGCCGGACTCTTCATCCGCCACACCGCGGCTTTCCTTCGGCCCCTCGCCTCACGCCTTTCCCCACCGAGGTCGCCCACCACCTCCAGGCGCTCAGCTCGGTTGACATCAGCAGACTTCTTTGGGCGTGCCCCCATCTGAAGACCCTTGTTATCCGCCACTGCAACTGCGAGAGGGTCATCGACCTCACGCTGCACCTGAGGAGCCTCACCACGCACGCACGCAATCTAATCACCCACCTCGGCCCAGCCAGGCCTCCTGGTCTCGCTCCTTCTTCCGCCAGCGGTGCAGGGACCCCACCTACAACATCGCGGCCACCGCGCCACTTGAAGACCTTTACATCAGCCTAAGGGCCTAAGCTACAATCCTATCAAACACTGGATTCAGGCGCTTCCCGACCTTGCCAACCTCAGGGTGCTCACCATCTGCAGCATTGCCCTCCGGGTTCGTGCACTATGATGTTCCGCTTCATTTCATTTGGATTGTTGTGCTTCACTTCCTTTTATCTGTTCTGTTCTTTTTTGTAGAGAGTTTATGCGCTGGATCGTTTTGGATCAGCTACTTCTTTGACCAAGTTGAGTTATCTGCCGAGCTTAAGAGAGTTGCAGCTTGTAATGCTTGAAATGGACTACACAAATTTAGCACATATGTATGCATTCTTCCGGTGCTGCCACTGTCCCCAGCTGGAGAGGCTCTTTGTGCAGGTTAATGTGAAACTATTGCATTCAGTCCACTGTGGCATTGTGGGCTTGGAGAATGCACTCAGTTAATACTGTTATATTGTTGTTCGCTATTCTCTTCCACGAAACGTTGCAAACTACTACTCCTTGCAGCTCCCATCAAGCAGCCATGATATCTCCTCAAACATTTCCTTGGAGGTGTCAGAGGAAGATGAGCCAGATGAAGAGCTATATGAGGATGGTGATCCAGATGAAGAGGAAGATGAACCAGTTGAAGAGCTATCTGAGGGATATGAGGCTGAGGAAGAGTTATTATTAGAACAACTTTCAGAAGATTATATGCTTAAGGAAAGGCTGTACTATGGATATGTCTATGAGGAAGATCTTTCTGAAGAAAATGTGCCAGAGGTTGAGCAATCAGAGGAAGATGTTCCAGAGGGTGAGCACTCTGAGGAAGATGTGCCAGATGGTGGGCAATCCGAGGATGATGTGACATTATATGGTTTAAATAATCTTATATTTGCAAAGTTGATGAAGTTCAAAGGCCATTACTTTGAGATGCGATTACTAAGCTTTCTGTTGAGGAGGACCACTAGGCTGCAGAAACTGCTATTGGTACCCCCTGTGCCTGTGGGGAATTACATGGAAGCACTGGAAGAACCATTGGATACATCCCATTTTCTAGAGACAATACTGGATTTCGAAAAAGCTTCACCAGAGGCTCAAATAGTTCTGGGTGACTCAGATCCTGCTGCAATTCAGCCACTGCATTCAGATCTGTTTTGACTTGCCATCAGTTGAAGTGTACCAGATGAGGTCACAAGAACTTGTCTAGTGGGGGTATAAATCATACATATCATATGTTGATGTTGGTCACCTTTTTTGTGTATCCCCTTGAATATAATACTGAACTTATAATTTGTCAATGTAACATGACCATTTTGGCCATTTATGAATCGCGGAAGATGCAAGCCAAATATTTGGCTGGTTTCTGTCCATAAGCCTTCAAGGACCAGGGAGTTGTATCCCCTAGGCATTTAGTTCTAGAATAAAAGTTGGCTATCTGCATCTGCTTTCAGTTCTAGTTATATTGTTATTGTTATTATCCTTGTTGATGAGAAGTCGGTGCAACAGCTGAAAAATAAATGTTGTAAAATATCTTGTAGGGGGGCTCACTTGGAAATTTGGGCAAACTCAATCCCCATTCAGAGCAACAACTCTTTAGCTTGGTAACAATTGTTGTGATGCTATTAAGCCTTTGCCTTGCCATTATATGCTCTACAATTTGTTCGAGGTAAAGAATAAACTATGCTCTGCAATTAATTGCACAGATGTTATTATACTAAAAATTCAACAAGTTTTGATGATTCCTTAATATTTGACACTGTAAATTCACATAAGTTTTTGTATATCTTGCGCTTTAGGGTTTATGTACAGATGTACTCATGGAACAGGTTCTTGTACAAATTCAGGGACATTCTAGAATCCAAGAAAATAGCTTGGGAAGTCTGAATGCAATCTCCAGCCTTACCGGTGAGCAGCCCATCTGAAAATGAGCGTCCATGAAGGCAACCTTTCTGAGTTGAGAGCACAAATCAGTAATGTAACCATCAAACGATAGACTGAGATGTGAGCACATGCAAAGATAGCGAGTAATGCACTTCACAAAGGGTGTAACACGTGGTGAGTAGTGACCTGAACAAAGAGCTTATCCACAGGGACCAGTTGTTGAGAGCAGCGGCATATCGTGAAGAATCCGTAGATATCAGAGAGGTATGTTGTTCTCTTGAAGAAACGATCACAATGTTTCTGTATTAGTATTATTATTTTTCATTAAACGAGTGTATAATATAATACAAAAAAAGGCAAATAGAGAAAGGGGCCAAGGCAAGCAGAAGCACGCCATAATCTCAGTGAAGGCTGGGCCAGGACGAAATGAACACACGCTCGGCAGCTTCATGGGCCTTTTAGTTTAGGGCTTCATGTTGCAGCAGCACTTTTTTCTTAAAAGAAAAATTGCTGCACTTTTCTCTTACAACAGTACTTTTCTCTCAAACAAAATTAGCACCAGCCAAACAAGGAAAAAGTCTACATCACCCCAACCTATGGGAGGTGGATTACATAAACGATATATATCACCCCCTGAGTTTTCTAAAACAGATCAAATTACCCCCTAAAGTATTTTTGAAAAATCGTAGTAAATCACAGAAAAATCATAAAATGGAAAATCCAATCGTGTTGGACTCCAAATGAGTAAATCTACACAGTGAATATACCTAATATGATATGCTTAAGTATATATTTTTTGTTGTAGCTTTAGATCTATATTTTTCTTCATAGCTGTAAAAAAAACTGTACTAAACATATCATATTATATGTTCATTGTATAGATCTACTCATTTGGAGTCCAACACAATTAGATTTTTCATTTTATGATTTTATGTGATTTATATGATTTTAAAATTACAAGTAATTTGACCGGTTTTAGAAAATTCGATGATGATATATACAATTTCATAGGTCGGGAGTTATGTAGTCCACCACTCATAGTTTGGGGCTCTGTGAATGTAAACTTTTTCCGCTAAGGGAACGGGCCGGAGTGGGAAAGGGACTGGTGGTGGGCTGGTAGAAGGGTCCTGGAGGAGGCGAAGGAAACTAGGAGTTGGGCAGTGAGTAGCTCCCGCAAAGATGCAGTTACTGGCGCGCATCCGGCAGCGGCGAGCGGTGAGGAAGGAGGGATTGGAGCCGGCGCGGCTCAGAGGAGGACCACATATCGGCACTACTGGGAGGATCGGTCAGGATCGACCTGCTCCCCTCAAGTCGGCCATCGGCACCGGGGCGCTCTCCACGCGGTGGCGCAGTGGCGCGCTGGCCGCGCCCGCCCGCCTGTCGTCCCTCGACCTCCACATCCGCCCCAGCGATGACTCGGAGGAGTTGCTCCAGTCGCTCGTGCGCCGCGGATGGCGCCGCCTCGACCGCTTCTCCCTCACCATCCACCCGTTTGGCAGCCACCTGCTACACTGCCTCACGGACCCCCAACGGTTCCTCCACTATGCCGTCGCCTGCGGCGTCGGGGACCTCCATATCGACGCTGCCGATCACTTCATGAGCTCACTCTCCACTTTCACCTTCCCACCGGATCGTTCACACCTCGTGTGTCTCTTCGTCTGCCGCACTGGCGGGCTTTCCTTCGGCTCCTGCTCCGGCGCCTTCCCCACCCTCGAGGTCGTCCATCTCCAGTCGGTCGGCTCGGTTGACATCAGCAGACTTCTTCGGGCGTGCCCCCGTCTGAAGACCTTGGTTATCCGCCGCTGCAACTGCGAGAGGGTCATCAACCTCACGCCGCACCTGACGAGCCTCACCATCGCGGACTGCAATCTATTCATCCACATCGACGGTAGTACGGCCTCCGGCCTCGCTCCTTCCGCCTCGGCATGCGGGATCCCACCTCTGACATCGCGCCACGCGCGCTTGAAGACCTTTACATCGCCCTAAGGGGCCAAAACCGCAATCCTATCGGACCTTTGGTTGGGCGCTTCCCAACCTCGCCAACCTCAGGGTGCTCACCATCTGCAGCATTGCCCTCTGGGTCCGTGCACTATGACGTTCCTTGCTTCATTTCATCTGAATTGTTTGTGTTTCACTTCCTTTTATCTCTTCTGTTATTTTTTCTAATATTACAAACTCTATTTTGTAGAGAGTTTATGCGTTGGATCGTTTTGGGTCAACTACTTGTTTGACCAAGTTGAGTTATCTGCCGAGCTTAAGAGAGTTGCAGCTCGTAATGCTTGAAATGGACTACACCAATTTAGCACATATGTATGCATTCTTCCGGTGCTGCCGGTGTCCCCAGCTAGAGAGGCTCTTTGTGCATGTTAATGTCAAACAATTGCGTTCAGTCCATTGTCGGTTTGGAGAATGCACTCAGTTAACACTATTATATTGTTGTTTGCTATTCTCTTCCATGAAACGTTGCAAACTACTTAACATGTAGCTCCCATCAAGAAGCCATGATATCTCCACGACATTTTCTCGTGACAACCGCGCCCAGAAAATACCGCACTATCGCCTAAACCAATCCACTTTGGCCATTAGCGGCAAGAAGTATCATCCGTCGTTGATTAGTTACCGGGTTAACGCCCAGAAATCACTTGGAATTCACACGGAGGATCGAACATATGCATTAAAACTCACGCAGGCGAGTCCAGTACAAACACAATTTAAATTCAAATTACCCCTAAGGGTTCAATTATTACAAATCCTTGTTCATGACAGAAGTAAAGGTTCGTAGTTTGAAAACAATGAAATAAATAAACTAGCGCAACGGTAAACATCACGAGAGGCCATCCGTGATGCCATCACTTGTCGTCATCCACCGGTCAACAACACCGTAACAACGGTTTTAAAGCAAGGTGAGTATACTAATACTCGGCAAGACTTCTACCGTCGGGTGATAACTACATCACCAAACTCTAGACATGAGAGGCTTTTTGGCGGTGGAGTTCTTTTTTTGAAAAGCAACAAGAGTATGTCCTTACTTTCAATATTTTAGCACTAAGTTCTAGTTGATTACCATTTCTAAGTGTGCCAACTAATTCAATCAAGAATTGTACAAACAATTAATTCAAGCAGTAAACTTCATCAAATTCCATCATTAAGGGATATCATGGCGATTGATTAAGCGGTCTCGAGATAACGGTGAGAGGCACAATCAATTGATTTAAACCTTGCAAGGTAGACCTAAACACACGGTAGGGTGCCCCCGCGAGGACAACCATCCAGGCGGTTCCCAAAAATCCTCGGCTTGGGATCAAAGCTTACCATCCTGGGTACAAAGTTATCTGGCGTACCCCGCAAGGCACCCAACTTCACACATGTACCCCCCTTCCCCGGTAGCTAGCCGGGTAGGTGATTGCTCAAGATTTGTAAGGAAGAGTTCCTGCACCGTCTCTTTAAGGTACTAGGCTTACCGGTCCCATTCCCGACAAGTGCTTAGTACGTTCAAAAGCTTAGCCCACGAAAGCCCGGACCGAGCCCAAATCCCATGCTCTTACCACATGAGCAATCCATTTATCAAGATCTTATGATTCCAACATAAGAACCTATTCTCGCGGGTGACGAACATCACTCGACTTGTACCGATCCTATAGCATAGCAGCTATCGACCTGACATACTAGTAAGGAACATAGGTACCTAGGGATCATGCATCTAGGGTTTCCATTCAATTCCTGAAACGTAAATGCGCAATCATAGCAAAGGTAATTGCATAATTTTTAAAAGCACGGGTTAATGATCCGGGGCTTGCCTTCACTGGCAAGGTTGGCCTTGGGCTCTTCTGGACCTTGGTCCAGGTCTTGAGCTTCGTCCCACGTCTCGCAGCTCACCGTCGGCTCCTCCTTCTCCTCCTTCCCAGACGGCGTATAACTACCGTCAGGAAGATCTACACGAGGATGCAAATGCAATATTTAATTGACGGTTTTTAATTTAATTAACTACAAACAACAAACGACAACCATGATGTGCATGGTTGACCACATTCACCTAGATAAGCACACATTCAGCATACTCTTCCAAAAAGGAACAATATGCGGTCCATTATTAATTAACTCTTTTTAATAGTAACTGTGTACATATTTATGTAAATAATTTAATTTAAATTCCACAAACAGAAATGGGTTGGTCATTATCCTTTTGAAAAGATTTACATCACCACATAGATTTACTAAGGGTGTGGTTGGTGATTTTCCCATTTAATTGACTATTAAGCTTTAAATTACCTCCAATATTTTTATTCATAAAACAAATTAATAAAATTCAGTGGAAGGGTTTATCAAGCACTAAACACCTATACCAAGCCACTGAACACACATGAACACTTAGGGAAGCTATGAAATTAAAGATACCAAAAATAACAAAAGCTAGCTACTAAAGCAAGATAAATGCATATGAAAATAAATACACATCAAAAGGATTCCAACTTTCTCACACATGGTCTCTGGTCCAAAACTAACCTAGGAAAGCAACATATACACCTAGAGATGCTATAGATCTAGGGTTATGCATTTACAAAGAAAAACAAACATATTTCAAGAATAAATATTTCTGGCAGATATAAAATTGTGATTAATTCACCAGAGTTGCATTTTGGCATAAAAGGACAACATGCAGAAGTTGGGCACAAAAATCTATTTAATTTTAGCTACAAAAATCATTTAGACAGATTCTGGACAAATACAAAATAAATCATATAAAAAGATTTACTCATTAACTCTGTGCAATTTTTGGTGCAGAACCTAGGCAAGTCATAACACACAACATATCCAAAATTAGCTACAGAGGACTTGTAGATTTTGAGATACAACAGATCTAGGTTTTCCGTATTTCTATTTTTCATGCAAAAACTATCAAGAAAAACTATGGACACGCTTTACAAAAGTTTTAGTGTTTTTCACAAGGAACCCAACAAAATTGAGTTTGCATTTTTCTGATTTTTCTACGATTTTCTACGCATTTTACAAGATCCAGCAAACTGGCAACACTATTGAAGATTCAGTTTCTATGAGGAGACCGAAGTTCTTGCAGTCTCACAACCATGCCCTTGCTTTACATTTAAGACCCTAGAAAGATGGATGAGCTCACCTAGGAGTTTGAGCGGAGGCAGGCCGGCGGTGGTTGGCGGTGCAAGCGGTGGCGGCATGCAGGCTTGCGATCCCGGCGAGGCAGCAGTGGGGCTGAGCAACGTGTGCCCGCTAGGGGTCTACGGTGCCCTAGGGGTGGCACGGGAAGCGTTGGCCGGCGACGGAAAGGAGTGGGGGTGGAAGCTCGGCTCGGCGGCGGCAATGGTGGCCGGCTGGCTGAGGGAGGCGGCGGGCGCACACGAGGGCGGCTCGGCGGCCTTAAATAGGCGAGCTCCCGCTTGCTTCGTGGTTAAGGGATCGACGGAAACAGGCCGTGTACGGCGGCGACCTCGGCGACGCTGCGTGCAGGCGGGCGGCGGGCCGTGAGCGGCGCGGCGGCCGGCTGGTCCCGGCTGACGCAGCGGCGGCGTGGCGCGCGGACTTCAATACGCCTCGGTGTGCGGCGTGGCCTTGGAAGGCGCGGCCTCGGAAGGCGCGGCCCAGACGCCGAGGGTGGCGGGCGCCAGCACGGCGCCGCTGGCGCGGCGGCGCCCGGCTGCTGGCGTTGACGCGTGGCGTCAAATCTATTTCATTTAGCCCTGTTTGAAAGCGAATTTCTCCAAAAGTTTGAATAGAACCCCACCGAGCTTTGAATACGAAAGTTGTAGAGCACTTATAGGAGAGTATTTTTCGTAAAGGCCGACCTATGTTTTTCTCAACGGTTTTTGCAGAAACGGCTTGCCAACTTGGTGTTTTTCTTCGGCGGTGAGCAGAGCTGGCGATTGACCAAGTTTTCCACCCTTTTCCACCCAAAATTTGAAATGCCATCCAACATGAAAGTTGTGTCCCTCGAAAAACTGGACAACTTTTATATTGGGAGATTTTGGAGTGTTTAGGTGAAATTTGGAGAACGCGGCAAAAGTTCCGGAAGACGTTCAAAGACATCAGGGTTTAAGTGGGGTTTGACCGTGCCTTTGACCAAGGGTTGACCACAAGTGTGTGTTGACTTGATCAAGAGGGTCATTAGGGATTGTTGGCGAGGTTTTCGAGGTGATGACCCAGGTTGACCATGGTTTGACTGGTGTCAATACGTTTGACTCGGTCATTAGCACTAATGATGCTAAACAAAAACACAGGCCACAATTTCCTTGGAGGTGTCAGAGGAAGATGGGCCAGATGAAGAGCTAAATGAGGATGATGATCCAGATGAAGAGGAAGATGAATTAGTTGAAGAGCTATCTGAGGGATATGAGGCTGAGGAAGAATTATTAATAGAACAACTTTCAGAAGAATGTATGCTTCAGGAAACTTGTACTATGGAGATGTCTATGATGAAGATCTTCCTGAAGAAAATGTGCCAGAGGATGACGAATCTGAAGAAAATGTGCCAGAGGATGAGCAATCTGAAGATGTTCCAGAGGGTGAGCAATCTGAGGAAGATGTGCCAGAGGGTGAGCAATCCGAGGATGATGTGCCATTATATGGTTTAAATAATCTTATATTTGCAAAGTTGATGAAGTTCAAGGGCCATTACTTTGAGATCCGACTAGTAAGCTTTCTGTTGAGGAGGCGGCGCCGCGTAAACTGCTATTGGTACCTCCTGTGGGTGTGGGGAATTACATGGAAGCACTGGAAGAACCATTGGATACATCCCGTTTGCTAGAGACAATACTGAATTTCGAAAAAGCTTCACCAGATGCTCAGATAGTTCTGAGTGACTCGGATCCTGCGGCAATTCAGCCAGTGCATTCAGATGTGTTTTAACTTACCATCTCAGTTCAAGTGTACCAGATGAGGTCTCAAGAACTTGTCTAGTGGGGGTATAAATCATATATCATATGGTGATGCTGGTTAATTTTGTGTATCCCCTTGAAAATAGTACTGAACTTATGATTTGTCAATGTAACATGACCATTTTGGCCATTTATGAATTGCGGAACGTGAAAGCCAAATATTTGGTTGGATACTGTCCATAAGCCATCAAGGACCAGGGAGATGTATCCCCTAGGCACTTAGTTGTAGAAGAAAAGTTGGCTATCTGCATCTTTTTCAGTTCATAGTGTATATTCTTGTGATCTTTGTTTATCAGAATTCGGTGCAACAGCTGCAAAAGAAATGTTGTAAAATTTCTTGTAGGGGGTCTCACTTGGAAATTTGGAATGCATTATTATTATTTCTTAACTCAATCTCCATTCTTCTATGTTTGGCAAACTCAATCCCCATTCAACAAGACTTTACTCTTGGCAATTGGCAATTGTTGTGAACTTATGATGCTATAAAGCCTTTGCCTTGCCATTATATGCCCTACAATTTGTTCGAGGTAAAGAAAAAAACTATGCTCTGCAATAAATTTTACAGGCGTTATTATGCTGAAAATTCAGCCTAGTTCTGATCATTCCTTAATGTGTATTCATGGAACAGGTTCTTGTACAAATTCCCCTTTGCACCTCTAACCGTGCCTCTTCAGTCTGCTCCAAGAAAACAGCTTGTGAAGTCTGAAGGCAGTCTCAAGCCTTACAGCCTTACAGGTCAGCCCATCTGAAAATGAGCGTCCATGAAGGAAACCTTTCTGCATTTCGGGAGCTGAGAGCACAAATCACTAATGTAATCATCAAACGATAGATAGATGTGAGCACATGCAAGATAGTGAGTAATGCACTTCACAAAGGATGTAGCAACTGGTGAGTGGTGACCTGAACAAAGAGCTTTAACAGTTGATGAGAGCAGCGGCATATCCTCAAGCATGCATAGATATCAGAGTGGTTGGTGCCTAGGTGGTTCTCTTGAAGAAACAATCACAAAGCATATAATACAAAATAATAATAATAATTGGCACTGGGCCTTTAGGGCCGAGAGAGAGCAGAAGTAGGCCATAATCTCAGTACCGGGCCTTTAGGGCTCTCTATTCACAGATCACGGGCCAGTAGTCTTAAAACATGTGAATGGGCTTGTAGTGAATGGGCTTGTAGTCTAATACGGTAGGACGGTCCAGTGGGATGCTACCCACCAGGGTTCAAATCCTGGTGCTCGCACCTTTTCGTGGATTTATTCCGGGATTTTCTGGCGTTATGCTTTAAGTGGTAATCGGTGTTCCGTCGGCAGACGCCGATGGTTGGTGACTTCGGAATCTCGGATATGTCGATTTAGTACTTCGGATGTGCTCATAGGGGTATAGTTTGCGTACGTGTGTTCATAAGGGTGAGTGTGCGTGCGTGATGTGAGCGTCTGGGTTGTAATTTTAAAAGTAGTCTTAAAACATAAAACAACTGCAGCGGCATTTAGATTTTCCGTTTACTAAAAAAAACTGCAGCGGCAAAGCTTGGAGTGGGAAAGGGGAGCTGGTGGGCGGCGGCGCAGTAGAAGCCGGCAGGTCCGGTGGCCGCGCCGGATGTGCTGATCGAGAGTGGAGGAGAGGTGATAAGGAAACGAGGAGTCGGGCGGCGAATAGCTCCCGTAATGGCGCAGTTGGTTGGCGCGCCCAGGTCGAAGAAGCGGCGGGCGGGTGAGGAAGGGGAGGGATTCGAGGCAGGCGGCTCAGGAGGAGGAAGACCGCATCTCGGCGCTGCCAGAGGATCTGCGGCTGCGCATCCTGGCCCTACTCTCTCTCAAGTAGGCCATCTGCACCTGGGCGCTATCCACGCGGTGGCGCGCGCTCTGGACGTGCCGCTGGCCCGCGCCGTCCTCCCTCGACCTCCACCTATTCAGGCGCTACCCGACCTCACTAACCTCACTGTGCTCACAATCTGCAGCATTGCCCTCCGGGTCCGTGCACTATGATGTTCCTTGCTTCATTTCATTTGAATTGTTTGTGTTTCACTTCCTTTTGTCTGTTCTGTTCATTTTTTCCTAATATTACAAACTCTATTTTGTAGAGAATTTATGCGTTGGATCGTTTTGGATCAGCTACTTGGCTGACCAAGTTGAGTTATCTGCTGAGCTTAAGAGAGTTGCAGCTCGTAATGCTTGAATTGGACTACAACAATTTAGCACATATGTATGCATTCAATCCATTGTGGCATTGTGGGCTTGAAGAATGCACTCACTATTATATTGTTGTTTGCTTTTCTCTTCCATGAAATGTTGCAAATTACTTCTACCTGCAGCTCCCATTGTGCATTGTGGGCTTGAAGAATGCACTCACTATTATATTGTTGTTTGCTTTTCTCTTCCATGAAATGTTGCAAATTACTTCTACCTGCAGCTCCCATCAAGCAGCCATGATATCTGCACGGACATTTCCTTGGAGGTGTCAGAGGAAGATGAGCCAGACGAAGAGCTATATGAGGATGATGATCCAGATGAAGAGGAAGATGAACCAGTTAAAGAGCTATCTGAGGGATATGAGGCTGAGGAAGAATTATTATTAGAACAACTTCCAGCAGAATATATGCTTAAGGAAAGGCTGTACTATGAAGATGTCTATGAGGAAGATCTTCCTGAAGAAAATGTGGATGAGCAATTCGAGGAAGATGTTCCAGAGGGTGAGCACTCTGAGGAAGATGTACCAGAGGGTGAGCAATCTGAGGATGATGTGCCATTATATGGTTTAAATAACCTTCTATTTGCAAAGTTGACAAAGTTCAAGGGCCATTACTTTGAGATGCGACTAGTAAGCTTTCTGTTGAGGAGGGTCACTGGTCTGCAGAAACTGCTATTGGTACCTCCTGTGCGTGTGGGGAATTACATGGAAGCACTTGAAGAACCCATGGATACATCCCGTTTTCTAGAGACAATACTGGATTTCGAAAAAGCTTCACCAGATGCTCAAATAGTTCTGAGTGATTCTGATACTACTGCAATTCAGCCAGTGCATTCTGATGTGTCTTAGTTTGCCATCAGTTGATGAAATCACATGTTAGAACTTGTCTAGTGGGATACAAATCATATATTGTATGGTGATGCTGACTACGTTTTTGGTGTATTCCCTCGAAAATAAGTACTGAAAGTTAGATTTGTCAATGTAACATGATCATGTTAGCCATTTATGAATTGTGGAAGGTGAAAGACAAATATTTGGTTGGACACTATCCATAGCCATAGGCCATGAAGGACCAGGGAGCTGTACCCCCTAGGCATTCTGAACTAGAAGAAAGTTTGATGTCTGCATCTTTTTTCAGTTCCGAGTGTTTCTTACTATCCTTGTTGATCACAATTCAGTGTACCAACTGGAAAAGAAACCTAGTAAAATTTATTCTAGCGCGTCTCACTTGAAAATCTGGAGTGCGTGTTTTTTTTTTTACTTTTTCTTCTTAGACTCCTGGGGCCTGCAGGAATTTGAATGTCTACTGTAAATATTCATGGATGCCATTTGGAGAAAGGAAATATCAAGTTATCTCAAGCCACCTTTGTGCAGCAATTCTTTTTACTAGATTGGCAGCAACTGTTGTGATGTCACAAAGCATTGTCATTATCTGCTATACCTTTGTTGATGATTTTAGGAGATCACTCCTTTTGGCTGTGAGCATTATAGGACTCTTGCCCTAACCTAAATAAAAGAAGAAAAACTCAAGTGATTTACAGATCATGCATCATGCAGTTTGACATGCGTGTGAAGCCTTGAAAATGTACCCTAATGGGATCTTGCGTAGCTGTGTTTCCCTTGTATATCTGCTTCAGCTTGCATGAAAATTGCTCTGTACCACTAGTATCAGCATGATGATTTGTGGTTCTGATATTAAGCAGTGCTTTGCTCGAAGCAGCAGTTGGCTTGGCTGCGGCAGCTCACATGAACAGCAAGCGTGGGGGACCGCGGGGCCAGGGAGCATCGAGCTGAGCTTTGTGGTGACGTGTCCTGTGATTTGTGAAGTCAATTGATTAACGAACTGGTGCCCTGGTCATCAGGTCATGTAAAGAAATGCAGGAATGGCCATGACTCAGCGAGGGGACAGAAGATTGTGGATCAGCCGGTGTATTATCGTTGATGGCATGGCATGTGACGTGTCAGTGCACCAGATCTACAAACCTTTAGACGTGTGCTAGATCTGGAAATTATGCATTATTTATGGAGTACCATTTTATATTTTTACCCACAAAGTTTAGGACAGTTTCTACTATTTTCCACAAAGTCAGAGGCTCAGCTGTGCAGCAACACATCTACGAAGTCTAGAACAGCACCCAAAGCCAACCAATGAGCAGGGACTGAAGGAGCAAGGAGCCAAGGACACATCATCAGGATAGGCTAGCCTTTTCCATCGCTCTCGCCCAGCTCTCTCCTGTCTCAGCTGATCACTTGGGATTGGGGTTCAGAACTCGGTGAGGCCGAGGCGAGCAAGGATGGGGTTCTTCTTCACCTCTCGAGCTGCTGCTCGGTTCTTGGACGGGATCGGGCGGCCCGGCGTCTCCACTGCAGCCCTGCTCCTCACAGCAGCCAGGTGCGGTGCCGGCCTCCATCGCTTTCCACTACAAAAATCTGCCTGATTTTTCTCTCCCCCTTTTTGGTTTTGTGGTATGATTTACTGTTCCCTTTTTGTTTACCTCTTTTTTTTGGTTTAGTCAACTATGAAGGCCTTGGATCATGTTCTTGGTCTTTTCGGCATCCATCTACTGAGCTTTTGGGGAACAGGAGCCCCCTTTTATTCTTGCGTTTGGCTTGGTCCCAAGATTTCACTTTGATTTTTCTGAATTCGCAAGCTGCATTCTGAACTTTGAGTTACTATGGCTTGGCAGTGGCGGAGGCCTTGTGGCGTATGCTGATTCCGCTGCAGAGAGTGCTCCGGAGCCATCTCAGGATGCTCCCAAGAAGAAAGTGCTGGTTCTTGGGACTGGCTGGGCTGGGACGTCGTTCCTCAAGAATCTCGACTGCTCCCGGTATGAAGTGAAGGTCATATCGCCCCGTAATTACTTCGCGTTTACACCTCTGCTTCCAAGTGTCACATGCGGGACTGTCGAGCCTCGCAGCATTATTGAACCCATAAGGCGGATGTTTGAGAAGGTACTTTTCTTCCAACTGTTTCCTGTATGCTGAATGCAATGGCCTGATGTTTATTTGCTCTCATAAATAAATCATTTGGGTATGCCCTTCTTATTTATATATTGGCTTATGTCGAGTTACTGTGGATCTATTCAAAGAAAAAGTGATGTCTTAGAAGTTAGAACACATGCAGTCAGCATATTCTGATCGTGGATATATTTTTAAGAGTAAAATGCACCGGAGGTCCATCAACTTTAAGGAGGTGTCACTTAGGTCCATCAACTTTGAAAATGCATTTTAGGTCCATAAACTTGTTGAGTCGTTCACCGCGGGTCCATAACCGTCCACATATATTTCTACGGTGACATGACATGATGACTTGGTTAGAAGAAGTATATTCTAATTGAGGCATTTCATCGAGCAACTTATGAGTAACACATGCTTGACATTTCTGGAGCTGAACGACGACCCTAGTCTGTCATACATCGAGGAGGCAACCGTTATTCAACCCAAGGAATGTCTAAGTATATGTCTATGAAGCACGGATATCACCACCGGTAGCGTATCCCGTGATACGTATCCGACACGGATCGCGGATACGCCCAGGATACGATCCAATCCGTATCGACTTCTGGGCCGACGGGCCTAGAAACTCAAGATTGGATACGTATTCGTGTGTGATACGCCTAGTAGCCCATAGAGAGGAGCGGACGAAGCGGCGTGCCGCTGGCTGGAGGAGCGGACGGAGCAACGGCGCATCTCGGTCATTCCGCAGGAAGGTCTCCTCCACCTCCCGGCGGATCCGGGACCGATGGATCGACGGCGGGCTCGTTCCCACGTGTCTTGGCGGTGGGCAACAGCGCGCAGGCGGTGGTGGCGCGTGGGCCGGCGGAGGAGTTGGTGGCGCGGGCCGGCGGAGGAGGAAGAGGTAGGCGCCGGCCGCGCGAATCCGGCGCGGCCTCGGCCAGCGCCACATGGCTGTGGCGAGCGGAGTAGAGCGTTAGGGGGAGCGGCGGAGGGAGGAAATGAATCGTCGATTCGCCGGTCACACGGTCGATGAGGTAGGGCATCGATGGGGTCTTTAGATGGGCTAGTGGGCCGCTAGGATGATGGACTATTGGACTGTGCTGGGCTGTTGAGGATTAGCTGCTTTGCGAGACAATAACCTTCTGTTCTTAGGTGTCAAGTGCTTAAGTGCTGCTCTTACCTAGTGCTCTCAAGTCTTTGACATATTTATTCTTCCTTCCGGGCTTGTCTGTGGTTATTTACTTCACATTAAAGTAAAATGCCCATTTTATTTTATGTGTTTTATTAACTGCTTCCGTTGTATCGAGTGTGGCTATTTAATATGCATTATTAAATATATATTTATTTATTTTAGGTAAAACGATCCAGATCGGATTGTTTCGAAAAATGGCGATCGTCAGTATCCTTCTTGATACCGATACACGATCCGTATCCGTCGCCAGGTATATGTGTCGCCTATTTGTAACCTACTCATTGAAATGCCTCAGCTAGAAGATGCTTCTTGAGCCAAGTTATCATGTCATGTCACCACTACAAGCATATCGGATAGTTATGGACTGCGGTGAATGACTCAACAAGTTCATGGACCCGAAATGCATTTTGAGAGTTGATGGACCTAAGTGACACCTCCTTACAAGTTGAGGTGATATGAGCAAGGTTGACATAAAATTATTTCGCAAATCACAATATTGCTCATTTGTAACTTGTCCCTAATATGTGATGATAAAACTTATGGCCAAGTGGAATAGCATTGACAACTAAATGGCAAAAGCACCACCATTTCTTGTTTGCTGGAGGGAGTGCTTGATGCATTGGATGCCTCATTGATGTTCATTCACTTTCTGTGTTAGTTGAGTGGTGGTCTCTTGGCGAAGTTAAGTGACACACTGACTGGTTTCTTGTTCTTATCTCGCAGAAAAGTAAGGATGTTACATTTTATGAAGCCGAGTGTTTCAAGATTGATGCAAGTAAAAAAACTGTACATTGCCGCTCAGCTGTCGGTACTAATCTTGATGGAAATGGTGATTTTATGCTTGATTATGACTACTTAGTTGTTGCTCTTGGAGCCACTGTAAATACATTTAACACTCCTGGAGTGCTGGAGCACTGCCACTTTTTGAAGGTAAAGTCCCCTAAAATGTTGAAGACTCTTACATATTCTATTACGATTCATATTTCAATTCTAAGCTGTAATTATTGTATTTGACATTTCTATAACATTGTGAAGAGACTTTTGATTTAGATATAAATCATGTAATGTCGTGTGAAATGACGCTTTACTGTGACGGTTAGATCTTATGTCGACTTGTAAATTTCAGTGCATGAAAGAATCTGTATAGCTGTAATCATGCAGGACATTCAAAGGTTGATTTAAATGGAACTATTTGGCATATATGAGTATATGACTCTCTAGTTTCATGAAGCTGGTACTGTTAGGTGCTTAAGCTAAGGTGATCTTAGGTTTTTCTCTATCACACATTAACATGCCCGTGGAGCACCTGCTCGGTGTCATCGCATTTTCTGAATGCCCCTGTTATGCAAATTTGCCCTTAATGAGTATATGTTTTCAGTATCTTTATACCCATTCTTTTAATACTTACATTCACAGAGCTACTAACTATATCATCTATAATGAAATATTTTCTACCTTCCATTATCATGATATGGCTTCATGTTGTGAAAGTCAGGAAGTAGAGGATGCTCAGAAGATACGGAGGAGTGTGATAGATTGTTTTGAAAAGGCATCACTTCCAAATATTAGTGAAGAGGAGAAAAGGAAAAATCTGCATTTTGTAGTTATCGGTGGTGGACCTACTGGGGTTGAATTTGCAGCGGAGTTGCATGATTTTCTTGTTGAAGATCTGGTGAAGTTATACCCTGCCATTCAAGAGTTTGTGAAGATAACAATTATCCAATCGGGAGAGCATATATTGAACATGTAAGGTTTGATGGGCTTATTATATAGTCTTGTTGCAGTAATTGCCATCTCTCTCTTGCATGCTGCTGTGAAAACAGCCAGGATAGCTAGTGTGTTACGGTTGCAGTTGATTTTTTTTTACAAGGGTAATAATTTCAAACTGGATGAAAAGTTGAAAACAAGAACACTGTAGCTTATTCAAAATCCATGTCTGATGTAACCTCAGCAGGTTTTCTTTTTTTTGTCCCTTTCATGTTTACCATGAGCTGAATCTCTGTTTCTGTTATACAGGTTTGACAAAAGAATAGCTGCATTTGCTGAAGCAAAGTTCCAGAGGGATGGCATCGAAGTGGATACAGGCTTCAGAGTGGTAAAGGTCTCTGATGATATGATTACAATGAAGAGCAAATCAGTTGGTGAGGAGGTATCAGTGCCATACGGGATGGCTGTTTGGTCTGCTGGTATTGGTACTCGTCCTGTCATCATGGATTTCATGCAACAAATCGGGCAGGTTGTTGAATCTCATTTCAAGCCTTCATTATCAGCTTACCCATTTATGTCTGACTCCAAAATAGTATATCTATAAACTTTTGTTAATACATCTCCAAATATTCTCCTTGAACAGACTAATCGGCGTGCCTTGGCAACTAATGAATGGTTAAGAGTTCGCGAGTGTGAAGGTGTTTATTCGATTGGGGACTGTGCAACAGTGAGCCAAAGAAAAATAATGGTATGTGTAAGGCCTATTGTTCTCAATTTCCAACTCGATAGCTAATTAGCTAGTTAAAGTCATTGTAGATACTCTACTGGTTTACTGCACTAGGAAGGCTACAATTCTGTAAATTGTGAATATACATACCAATATGTTTATGGCAGGAACTTTTTGTTTGAGATCATATTCTGTAGCTCTTATGTATTTTGAACAGAAATTCCTGACTTACCTGTTTCTATGCTTTCAGGATGATATTTCTATGGTCTTCAAAATGGCAGATAAGGACAATTCTGGCACTTTAACATTGAAAGAAATCAATGATGTTTTGGAGGATATTTGTATAAGATATCCGCAAGTAGAGCTCTATATGAAAAGTATGCACATGCTTGATATTGCGGATTTGATAAAAGGTGCAATAGGTGATTCTCACAAGGAATCGATGGTGGTTGATATAGAGGAGTTCAAAAAAGCTCTGAGCCATGTTGATTCTCAAGTGAAAAGTGCTCCAGCAACAGCTCAGGTTCCCTCTATTGTACTGTTTTTTTTTTTGAGATCTTCCCTCTATTGCACTATGCAAGTGATATGTTAATGGGTATATAGCACAGATAATTTCATGATTTCTGAACAACCAATACGAATACTCTCCAGGTTGCTTCGCAACAAGGAAACTATCTTGCTGAATGTTTTAACAAAATGGAAAAATGCAAAGAGGAACCAGAAGGCCCACTGTGCATGACAGGGGGGTCAGGCCGCCACTTTTTCCGCCCATTCCGGTATTTAGCTTTCTGGTCACATTCCAAAGTCATAACAGCATAGTTGCGTGCAATGTTAAGCCTGAAAGGCATTGTTTCTGACAAGCTTAATGGTATAGAGGTTAATAATTCATATTTGAGTAACACATAATTTTTTTTATTATGAAATCTGGTGAGTTCAGAACAAAAATAGGTGTTGACATGTAAAGCTTATACTGATATTGTTAACTGTCATCTTATCTCAGAATCCTATGTTTCGCTCATCTTTTGATGCTGTCTCTTTCAAGGTACAAGCATTTGGGGCAATTTGCACCACTGGGTGGAGAACAAGCTGCTGCAGAGCTCCCCGGCGACTGGGTTTCCATGGGCCACAGCACTCAGTGGCTCTGGTACTCTGTGTATGCCAGGTAGAAACTCGCTCTCAAGTGGCGCTGCGCCCTCATCATCTACAATCCATCTGACTGTACAAAGCACGACCCCTCATCGTGCTTGCTTATTTCTGTTCTCTAGTTGGTTCAGTCACCGCCTTATCCTTTTTCATCATGAACCATGACTTTGTCCTCACAAGTCATTTCTGTGGCAACTCATGTCCTAACCCACTATCATTGTTCCCTTCCCATGTATCCAGCAAGCAAGTGAGCTGGCGCACAAGGGTGCTGGTGGTCTCCGACTGGACTCGCAGGTTCATATTCGGGAGGGATTCAAGCCGAATTTAGCGTCGCGCACCGGCCTTCCTCTGTACAGGGAATTCTGCTGAATAATGATTGATTTGCTGGAGCTTGAGCAAGCAAAGCTGTTCCTTGTCCCTCCCTAGGGTCCTGCCAACGAAACTGCTGTTCTCCTCTGTATGCTGCACGGTGTTCCTTTGCCCCTGCCATGTCTCTCCCAGCATGTGAAGGAGATTCGGAACCATGAGGTCTCTTTTTAGCCGTCACTGTAGCCCCATTTCGCTGCTCACGCCGGCGGCCTCTTCTGCTGCGGCTGAGGCCATCACGTGCTTTACACCCTCTTTGTTCGACCGTTAGTTATTACCGATTGCCGTTTGTAAAGCTTGTAGTAACCACATGTCAGATTTTAATTGAGCTCAGGCTGAGAGCAGTTGCACAGGTTCTTCCCCCACTTGCTCAGAAAGTCAGCGGTGTAGTTCAAGTTTTTTAGATTCTTTTATATATAAAAAATTCAAAGTTACGAACAAGATCCAAATTCTGCTACTGTTTGAAGGATTCAAGGTACCGTATGAAGACGGGAGTTTTCTTTTCTCTCGGTTTCGGAATTGAATTGTTCCTCAACGAATTTTTGCACTGAAACATGACATGAGTGGCTTATTTTTAACTGAATTCGGAGAGTACTAGACAAAGCAACGGTGCTGTGCCATGGCAGAAGATACAAAGAGGCATTTGCAGATCAGATCCATCCATCATGTGACGTAACTTTGGCATCTTTGGTAAGTACTGTACTCACAAGGTACCGTCCTCTAAAGAACGTCGTCTTCTACTCACTAAATTTAATTTAATGACAAGAGTTGTGGTACACAAACGTGCATCAACATGAACCTCATCAATGCATGTCTGCTGCCTTTTTTCATCACAGGAGGGGAAAAAATCATTAAAAGGGAGAACATGTAGGGCTCATCCTCTAAACCTTTTCCACAAATAAAATCTCTCAAGTCATCTCCAAGCTTGAAGCCCAAGAGTCCTCATCAGTGTACTGTGTACCTTACTAGATTTGCACGCACTTGCAAAACTTGATTAGCCTAGCTACACCCAGTGCCTTTGTTTTGCCGCATGTCCTGGCCGGCACTCACAAAGCCAATAATAAAAATCCTAAATACAACTTTTTTATATAAAACTTCACATTGTAATTTGGAATTTAGACATTCTTCGCACACGTCACCAGAAAATCATATTTTTAAAAAATCATATTGTTATATAAAAATCATATTTGACACTGAATAACTACATATGATTTGTCATAGCACATGGACAAATATCTCATAGCAATATAATTCTTCATGATGTTATTCAGTGGCATATAATTTTTTTTCTTTTTTCGTTAGTTGGGCTCATTATATTACGAGATTAGAGAGTCTGTTGCCGTTTCTGTACTGTGACTTTACCTTCAAGTATCATACGTTGCTACGGAGCAGGTTAGGTGCCCAACAGCACAGCTTCCATGAGTCACCGGCCGGGACACAGCTGCCTGCCAAATGGGTACCGACAGAAAAGAGAAGCGTAAAGCTTTTCTGCTGTTATTTTACTCCCGGAAAGCTACTTGTTGCTGGCCTCATAATTCATGATACCCCATGGAGATGAACTGCATAATCACCAACTCAACTGTAGCTCATGACTCAATTATACCCCATGGAGACGACGAGCCAAAGTGTGTTTATTCAGCATCCTTTAACTCTTTCTGCACACTCACCCAACCCACTGATCCAAGCCATCATTAATCCCATTTCATTCCTTTGCTCTCATTGCAGCAATGTGCAGTCATATGCTAAAAATTCATTAATTCTAGGCAAGTAAACAAAACTTTTTAGCTGCTGGGTACAAAATCACTGGCAAGACTGCAAGCCAGAGTTGAAGCTGAAGATAGTAACAGATTGACAGAGAGAGCAACAAGATTCCAATGGAAGGAAGAAACCAACAGGAGGCAGCGTAGCAGGGGTAAACTAGAGGCCAGATCAGAGATTGGCGCCGTGCACTACCAACCAGCCTACCCATCTGCCCCCATAGTGGCCTGCACTGGCTACCAGTAGATGCCAGTACAAAACTAACATTCGCTCCAGTTCCTTACACCATCCACAAGCAATACAGCATACATAGGTAGCATTTCAAGCTCCTAATTCCCAAGAGGCTCCCTTAAGATGAATGCCGCATAGGTAGACAGTGTTCTTGTGGTGGTGATCAGCTGACCAAGATAGAGTGCAGAGATGGGAGAAGCTGAGGAAGCACCAGAAGGTGGCAGCCATGGCGAGGCATTGGAGCTCCTCACGTCCATGGCATCCTCTTCACTGGCCTGCTCTGTCTCGCAGTTCCCAGCGAAGTGGCAATCCATCAAGGACAAGCTTCAACAGCTTTGCTGCAGCCTGAATTCTCTGAGCTGCAGTGTCGGCGTCGGCGGCAACAGCGACGACGAGGAGCATCCTGTGTTGGTCGAGCTTATGCGGTCGGCTTCAGCAACCGTGAGGAGCATCCAGGCTGTTGCTTCTCAATGCAGTGATGGGTCATACAAGGGTGGAAGGCTTCGTCTGAGGAGTGACCTGGACAACCTGAGCTGCAAGCTTGATGCGCACATGAAGCAGCTCAAGGAGATGGCTTCTTCTGGGATGCCGTCGCCGTCGACCGCCATTGTCGCTGTAAGGCCTGGCGTTGAGGCCAGCGTAGGTGAGAAGACGTTCTACCTCAAGGATCTCTTCTCCAGGATCAGGATTGGTGGCACCGTCCAGAGGAGCCAGGCATTGGCCACCATTAGAGAGCTCCTGGCCGAAGATGAATTGTGTGCAAAGGTTGTTGCTCTCGACATCGACGACGGCGTCACCTTTCTCACCGGGTTTCTCGAGTCGACAGACGCCTGCATACAAGAAGAGGCTGCAGGTGCTGTCGCCATTGTTGCAAGTTCCGAGTGTTACAGAGGAATGCTGGTTAAGGCAGGGGTGATTGCCCCACTTGTCCAGCTGCTGGAGAACACAGACACAGCCAGTGAGCTGGGCAAGGAGAGAGCAGCTCAGGCGCTGAGGGAGCTGACGGAGAACTCCGACAACGTGTGGGCCGTCTGCGCGCACGGCGGCCTCACCACGCTGTTGCACGCCTGCGCCGACGCCGGCAGCAGCAGCAAGCTGATCAGCTCATCTTTTGCAGTGCTGAGGAACCTGAGCCGGGTGGAGGAAGTGAAGATGTTCATGGTGGAGCAAGGGGTTGTCACGGAGCTGGTGAAGCTTTCCCAGAAGAAGGAAGAGGTCCGCAAGCTCGGCGCCGTCGAATTGCTCCATGCCATGGCTCTGGATGACGCCGATGTCAGAGAGGAAGCCGTCAGCATGGGGGTGATCCAGTCACTCCTTCAGTTGATATACCCTGACCTGCCATACTCATACAAGGCCAGGGAGGTTGCTCTCGCAGCCATTTGGTTCTTCTGCTTCTCTTCTGCAAACTCCATAGATGACCTCATCAGCTCGGATGTTCTTGGTTGGCTGCTCTTCTACCTCAACAATGGCGACTATGCTGTTCTCGAATGCACTCTCAAAATCCTGAGGCATCTCTCTGAGGTTTCCGAGGAGTACAACAGGATGATGGGAAGAGCAGGGTATTTGAGTGCCCTCTCAAGCTTGCTTGGAGCGAAATCATGTCGGGTTCGTGAAATGGCAGCTCAAGTGCTTTCCAGCTTACTGCTACTTCACCCCAATCGCACCATCTTCATTCAAGACAGCGATAATTTGGACAGGCTGCTGCAGCTGCTTGATCCAACTGAGGGTAAGTTGATAGCAAAGGACTTGATCCTCTCTGCTATTATGTCCTTGACTGAGACCAACAGTGGAAGGAAGAAAATTGTGACATCAGAGCACTTCTGCAGCCTGAAAGAACTAGCAGATTCTGGTGACTTCGACGCCAAGAAGATCGTCAGGAAACTATCTACTAACAGACTGCAAACCATCTTCAGCAAAATATGGAGTGTTTAAGTTATTTCTGACCCTTATTATCACTAAGAGTTAGCTATAGTTTGTTCATGTCCATAGTTTTTGCTTTGCTTGTAATCTAAACACATCCTTCAGTATGCTTTTTCTGTGATGTATATTGCAACTTCAGTTAAATTGAATCACTTTTAATTTTCTGAGGAAAAAGGGTTCTGAAGTCAAGCTACCTCAATAGTCTTTATTGTGATCACCTTTTTGTGATATACTCTTACTACATTGCAAATCCAGTGTTTCTGTGTTGCACATACAGGGTCTCTAAACCGTCAACCAGCAATAGCCTTGTGCAGTACATCTACAACAGCAGATAATCCAAACACAACTTAGGCGTCCTACAATTTGTTAAGACAGGACCAGCCTGTTCGTTTGGCTGGTGGATGATACCTGGTCTTTGCTCGAGAAAATCTTCGGCCACGTTCTTTGGTGATTTGCTCGAGAGAAGATCACTATGATAAAGTTCAAATAACAGGCTAGCAAGCAGCCAAACTAACGGTTCCTGCAACATTGTTACTTGGGAAAACAGTGAAATTTAGTACTCCAGTAGACAACTGACATGTCAAAGCAGACAAATGCAGGCCAAACAAGAGTAGCACTAAAATAATGGTACCACTTTCACACCAAACAATGACCAATTATAATTAACCTGTAACTTGTTTTCTTCCTAATATTCTTTGGATATTGGCATTCCCGTGATGATTCAAGATGAGCTCGTGGATATCCAGCAATGACTGGTCTGGACTTCTGTATGTGGTCCAAATATAGGCAGCAAAATATCAGGGCCAATCTGATCTCTATAATTATTTGCATACCTCCAAAACTGAAAGTGTTGCGATTTGGGAGGGAAATCTAGTTGGGTCCTCTCTTCCCCACAGCCACTCTCTTCTCTTTATTACTACACTTTACATATTGGTCCCTTACAGTTACACTAATTACAATAATACACCAACACTCCCCCTCAAGATAGGTTAAAAATATTCAACATGCCCATCTTGTTACATACCAATTAATTATCCTTAGGACCTAGACCTTTCGTGAGGCAATCAGCTATTTGATCACGAGACTTAACATATTCTAGCCTTAAAACCCCACTGTCCATCTTCTCCTTGATGAAGAATCTATCAATCTCCACATGCTTCATTCGGTCGAAGTGCACTGGGTTGTTTGCAATGTTGATCGCAGCTACATTATCACAATGTAGTAACATGGTTTCATTCCTTAACAACCGAAGCTCCTTCAGAAGACTCTTTAGCCACATCATTTCACATAGAGTCAACACCATTGCTCTTTGTTCCTGCGAGACCTAGACACCACGCTTGCTTTACTTCTCAAGATATGAGATTACCTCCTACAAACACACAATATTCGTGAGGTCGATCTCGATCATCCCTGACTTGCCCAACAAGATCACAATAGCCTTCAACATTCAAATGTTTGTTCGCCTTAAACCACAGCCCCTTGCCAGGAGTTCCCTTCAAATATCTCAGTATTTGATATACCACCTCCATATGCCCGGTTCTAGGATCATGCATATACCTGCTCACCACACTCACTGCATAAGCAATATCAGGTCTTGTATGGCAAAGGTATATCAATCGACCAACCAACCTCTGGTATCTTTCTCGATCCACCGGTTCACCTGACTCACCCTGAGTTTGGTGATTTTTATCAATGGGTGATCCACACGGACGACACCCAAGCATTCCTGTCTCCATCAATAGATCAAGGACATACTTTCTTTGGGAGAGAATGATTCCCTTTGATGACCTGGCAATCTCGATCCCAAGAAAGTAACGAAGTGGTCCAAGATCTTTTACCTCAAAGGCTCTACCTAACATTTCCTTCAGTTTTCCAATCTCCTCCACATCATCCCCAGTGATTACTATATCATCAACATACACCGTCAGGATAGTGATACGAGAGCCATTATGCTTGTAGAAGATAGTGTGGTCTCCATTGCATTGGGAGTACCCCATATCACACACTGCTCGCCTAAATCTGTCAAACCATGCACGTGGTGACTGCTTTAGGCCGTAGAGTGACTTCTTGAGTTTGCAAACCTTCCCAACAGTCTGTTCATTTGCGAACCCAGGTGGAATTTCCATATATACCTCTTCTTGCAGATCACCATGAAGAAATGCATTCTTCACATCCATCTGATGAAGTGGCCAACCAAAGTTGGCTGCACATGAGATCAAGGTCCTCACTGTGCCCATTTTTGCCACAGGTGCAAAAGTTTCATCATAGTCGATTCCATATGTTTGACTGTACCCCTTTGCAACCAATCTTGTTTTGTACTTATCCACCTTTCCTTCAGGAGTTTGTTTTACTGTGAATACCTACTTGCAACCAACTAACTTCTTTCCTTTTGGAAGTTGAACAAGTTCCCATGTCTAGTTCTTTTGAAGGGCAAGTAGCTCTTCTTTCATTGCATCTGTCCACTTTGGATCTTGTTTAGCACTCCTCCAATCCTTCGGAATAGGCACTGCTTGTAATGATGCAATAAATGTTCTATATGCAGGAGAGACACTAGAGTATGAAACATACTTGACAATATCATGTTCATAACCATAACGAGAAGGAGGGTTTCCAGCATTGACTCTAGGATCTCTACTTTGTGCAAGTGGTAATTCTACAGGTTTAGAGGTGGGAGGAACATTACCAGCTGGAGGTGGGGGGCTTGATGGAGAGGAGTTCGAGGAGAGGTGGGACCGAGCTTCAACTTGTTCGGGTTGTGGTTGTGGTTGCTCCACTTGCTTCTTAGTCCGCCTTCGAAAATACACTATAGGCTGCTCCCTCTGCTTCTCAATCACCTTCTCCCCTGGTTCTCACTTTCCTTTGTAGGGCATGGAATTGTCCCCACAATCACCTCTTCATTCTCCTGGGCATCATTCCCTATGGCAACCTCTTCATTTTCCTGAGCATCACTAGCCACCATCTTGTGAACAACAGACTCATTCATAGGACATGTGATTGTCCCAACAATCACCTCTTCACAAGCCACCTCAACACCATCATCATGTTGCACATCACCATTCTCATTCTCCCCTCTCTCTTGTTGTGTGAACCGCCTAAAATAATTCCATTATTATCGCCTAAGCTGTCCACGTGGTCATTAAGCAATAATAAAGAACTATTTTTGCCGGGCATGCCGAAATCACTTATACAGGATCGAATTATGCGCTAAGCCCACACGAAGGCGGGACCAGAGTACAACCTTACATTACATAAAAGTCCACAAGTTCATAAGTACTTAATATTACAAACCAGATTTTTCAGAACATAAAAGTAAACATGATTCAGAGTTTTAGACAGCGGAAAGTAAACTAAACGCATGATACACACAGGAGGCCATCCATGCATATCACTCCTCATCATCGTTTTCCCAATCAAGATCCCAACCATCTGGAATAGAACCAGGCCAGATGGGATTACTGAAAACAACAACAAAAGCAAGTGAGTATACTAATACTCGAAGACTAACAAATCAAATAAAAGACACTGACTAGACATGTAAAGCTTTTTGGTCGGTGGGTTGGTTTTGCCAAAAGCAACTAAGAGTTGATCCTTACTTTCAAATTTTAGCTCAAGTTCTAGTATGTTAACCATTCTAGGTAAGCACCTAGCTAAGCAAGCATGGTTGTCCAAACAAGATTAATCATCCAACAAGATTAATCTGAAATGTTCCATAAATAAACATGGGGTAGCCGGTGGTCAAGCCGACTCGGATAACGGCGAGTGACCGACGATCGATCGATTTATATCCTTGCAAGGTAAACCCAAGATACACGGAAGAGGGTAGACCAAGTGCAGTGTCTACCCCAACCAAGCGGTTCCGTCATTCCCAGTTAGGAAAAGATGATGTTCTAAGTACAAGGTTTCTTGATACGCCCAAACATGGCACGTCGAATCACACTTGCACTACGGTAGCGAACCGGGAGGCGCATCTCAAGATTAGTAGCAATAAAATTCCGCCTTGGGTTCATTAGGTACTAGGCTTACGGTCCCATTCCGACAAGCACTTGGTACGTTCAATAGCTTAGACCAGCACCATGCTACTCGGTCGAGACCGAACCCATTGCTCTTACCACATGAGCGAGTCAATTTATCCAACTTATGATTCCAACATAAGCATCCTATATCTCGCGAGCAATGAGTCATTACTCGACTTGTACCGTGTCCTTAAAGCATGGCACTAGCGTTCCTAACATACTAGTAAAAGAGCATAGGAGTCCTAAGGATCATGCATCTAAGTTTCAAATCAACTCCTGAAACTTAAATGCACAAATCATAACATAAATACGAAAAGTATAGGTATGAGTTTAGGAAAAGGGTTAGATGTATCCGGGGCTTGCCTTCCTCTGACTCAACACTAGCCTTGGGCTCTTCTGGACTTTGGTCCAGGTCTTGCTGCCCACTAACTTGGTTCAGCTCACCACTAGCGGATCCCTCCTCCTCCTGAGTAAGCGTGTACGCCCCGTCGGGAAGATCTATACGTTTATGCACATGCATTAGTCAAGGTTAACCTTGATGGTGACTGTGTACATATTTGAGCAAATTAAATTATTTAACTTCACTAAACAGCAAGGAGGTGTGTTGAAAATTCAAAAACAGGAACATAACATGTTTTCACAATTTAACACTTTAATTGCCCTTTCTTTAATTAATTAATTAAAACAAACCTTACAACCATAAATCCATATAAAATAAAAAACACTTCAAATGAGCCTAAACTTTTGCACACAGCAACATATGACTATTTTAAGCTCTCAAACCAAAATATAGCTTAAGATCATTTATAAATTAATTTATAAGAAAAAGACAAATTTCAGCCTAGTAAACCACCATTAATTCATATAAAAAGATTTAATAAACTTTTTGATCTCAACTTTTTCCTACAAGTCATGTATGCCAAAAATAAGCTTCTGACCAAAGCATAGGTGCAGATTCAAATTATTTTTGAAAATTTGAATTTAAACTCCTACACAAGATTAATTCCAAAACACATGTCAAAACATATCCTAAAATCACATCCAACCTATCAGAGGTACTACTCATCAAGACAAAGCCCTAGGGTGCACTTGTGCCTAAAGAAAAGTTTATTAAAGGGGTTATAAAAAGCATGAAGATTAATCTAGCATAAAGCTTACATAAATCATAACTAAAGATCTACACATCAAACTCATGCCAACTTTGGTCACAAATCTAGATATGACTTAAAGAGCAACATATCCAAAATTCAACTCCATAACATGTGTATATTTTAAACTACACTAAAAACACATCAAACTGAGTTTGAATTTTTAATTCAAAAACTACACAGAAAAACCCTATATAGCCTTTCTAGAAAAGGTAGGTTTCTTTACCAGGAACCCAACAAAATTGTATTTGCATTTTTCTGATTTTTCTACAATTTTCTACTGATTTTACAAGGTACAGCTGAAAACCCTAATGTACTTTTACAGAGGGACCCTCGGGAAATTTTCCTAAATCACAGATATACCCTTCTTTTGCACAAAACACCCTGACAAGAATCAAATTCTTGCAATGTGATCCCCGGGCGGATCGCCTCGCCGGCGGGATTCACTGGAGGTCGACGGACTTGGCCGAGGGAGGTGTCCCCAGGTCGCCGAACTTGTTCGGTTGTTGGTGGCCGGTGGCCGAGCTTGGGAGCGCGCATGCGCCTGCGGCCCGCGTGCCCCGCGCTGCAGAGTGCCGAGGCAGCGAGGCGCGGCGGCGGCTCGCGGCTTGGCCGTGGAGGG
This sequence comes from Cenchrus purpureus, assembly GCA_022644695.1. NCBI lineage: Eukaryota > Viridiplantae > Streptophyta > Magnoliopsida > Poales > Poaceae > Cenchrus > Cenchrus purpureus. The sequence goes on from CP053458.1 coordinate 50,924,150, forward strand.
AGGCACAGGATCACGTGGAGGAGGATGGGGGTGGGCGGTGGCCGAGGTCGAATGGGGCGGCGGTGCGGCATTGGGCGGCGGCGGGCGCATACAACCAGAGGAGAAGCTGCGGTGCGTGGTTTTACGAATACGAGGTGCGACGGCCTATGAATCGGCGTGGGGACGCTGACAGCGGTGGCGGCGTGCATGCCTTGGCCCATGCGGCAAGCTCGTGCGCGCACGTGGCTTTGCCGGCGGCCCGGCCTGCCGGGCGCGCAGCGGGACGGCAAGGGCGACGGGGTCCCACGCGGCGGCTCCACAGTCGTCGAGATGCCGAGAAGTGGGGACACGCCACGTGGGCCGTTTCAAATTATGAAACTCCAAAAGTGTCAACACAAAAATCTCCTACAAGTTGTAGAGGAGCTATAGACCTACAACTTTCATAAAGGGTGACATATGTTTTGATCAACGGTTTTGTGGGAAAAACGCGTTGAAGATGCCGAAATCTCGGGCCGGTTTCTTGTCTTGGCGTGTTCAACTCGAATTTAAGCAGCTTTGCACTCAAAATTGGAATGTCCGCCAATTATGAAAAATGTGTTCCGGAAATAACAAAGAACTTTCATATTGGCGATTTTGAACTTCTATAGAAATTTGGAGAAGCAGCGCAAAAAACCAAATCAGCCTCTTGGGATCTATAGGGGTTTGACCGGGAATTTGAACTTTGACCAAGGTCTTTTGTGCAAATGTGTGCAAGATCAATAGGTTGAACAGATAGACTTGCTCCATAATAGATTCCGATATTGCTTGGGAGAGACTGTCGGATGCACTAGTTTGCGATAGCCCTTGATAACGATCATGGATGACATTTTGCACTAGCTTAACACCAAATTTTGGCCCTCAAAATTTCCATAGTGTTAACAAGATATCCACCACATCTGTGTTGGTGGAAGAGATGAGACAACTCATTGTCAAGATTTACTGGATCTCCTTCGATGGATTTCATGGTCACGAAATTTCATGATGATTCGATCGGTTTCCTAATAGTACAAAAATCCCAAGATAGAGTGGCAATTGATAAGTAAGCATATCAATAGGTCGGAAAATTAGTGAACTCGATCCGAAGAGTTCATAGAGATTTGTTTAAAGAAGGAAAGACAGGTTGATTCAGGAATTTCAGAATGAGCTTGCTCACATGTTACTTAGTTGGTGTTTGTGGTGATATCATGCCTGACATTAATGGTACAATAATTTTAAATTTGAGTTGTGTTACACCCATGACATATGATTGCAAGGCCCATGTATATGGATGAGTCGTGCAACAATGAGATGGTGCACATGTTGATGCTCATGATGAAGTGCTCATAGTATGATGTACATGCATATGAGCATATGATGCATATGCATATGAACTTATGGTGCATATGCATAGTGAGAGATGCACATGATGTGTGCTTGATGTAGTGCACGCACGATGATGCATATGCTGATGAACGAGTGATGCATATGCTTATGAGGTATGGTGCTCATGATGCAATGTCAGCATGACTTGCTTCACCCATGAGGTTAGTCAAGGTAGAGGGGATAAACATAGAGTTGAGAAGTAGGTGCGGTGAGTTGCATTCTCACAAACCAAGATACCTAGCGCTCCGGTGGTAATCACATGGCTGCAGACACATGATACCCTAGGTTCCGTCACGGCACCTTCGTTTATGGAACAACAACATCACCAACAAAAGGCGATAGAGTAGAAAGATGGAAACCGTCAGACATATGCATGTTAGTTCATCCAATGTCCCAAATGCACATGTTGTGCAATGCATTTTCCATGCTCATGATTTATGTTATTAAGGTTGCAAGATATGCATGCGGTGATGATGCTCACGTGCTTACCAACAGATTTTTGATGCCTTGTAACCATGTTCTCATTTATTTGTTTGTGAGCAAGCATAAGGATTTTAGGTCATGTGAGAATTTATAGTGATCAATGTAGGGATATCGATGCAAAGAAAGTGGAGTGATCACCTTTACATAGCCAGAGGAAGTTGGTGGACCGCCTTTAAATTGAAGAAAAGGTGTATTAGCAATCAGGAGAGTACAACGGGGTTCCACTTGACTCGGCAAGGATATGGGTATGCTTCTATTAGAAACCATCCTAAGAGAAGATGGAGATAGATGTATCTTGCACTGTTGTGTTCATCTGTGGATAGAAATTTCAAAAACATAAGTGGAGCATTCTTCCACCACCTAAATATCATCATCTTTAGGCAGGGGATGTAAAATTTCATGCCTTCCAATATTGGTATTCAACTTAGAGATAAAGCTGAGGCTATCATGCCCGAAAATTCAGATATCGCTTTGCTGTCAGGGCTGTTGGACAGCAGGCCGAGGGTCACTAAAAATTCCATATCTCTCAGCTCAGGTGTCAAAAATCTTTAAATTTTGGTCAGCATGTGTATAATTTCATAAGCCACAACTTTGGTATTCAACTCAGAGACAAAAATCAAAGGTTAAATAGGTCGAAAAATTCGACTACCAAAGTTCTGCCTAGCTATTTGGACAGCAAACAGGAGCTTAATAAGAATTCGATATCTCTTAATATACACATGCAAATATGCTAAATTCTTGTGAGCATGTTCAAAACAAAATTTGGAACAACTTTGGTATTTAAAGGCCAAGATAAAACTGCTGGGAAGAAGGTCTAACTAAGCATGATTCAGATCGATGCACCTCAGGAATTCAGCAGAACAGATGTTTACTAAAAATTTGATAACTCTTAGTAAACACATGCACAAATGCTGAAATTTTGTGAGCAACTCGATGATGTTAAAACTCACATTTTTTGTATTCAAAGGTCGAACCAATTCAGATTGGAAAAGGTCTAACTGATCAAGTTTTAGAGTGCTATTGCCCAGAAATTTCAGCAGGACAGTGCTTCACTAAAAAGATCATATCTCAAAAATTGAGAACCCTATGACCATGAGGTTTTGAAAGCACAAAGTAGGCTATCAATGGAACATTTTTGGTATAGATTGTCTAAGCAAAATCTATTCGGAACAAGGTGTAAAAAATCGAGTTTTCAGTCTTAACATCATTTTGACAGAAATTCCAGCATGACCTAGACTTAGTAATTTAAGCATAAGTTCAGTTACATTCATCCTAAAATCATGAAAAATTCATGGAAGAAACTTAACTAGCTGATGAGCAATTTTCCTAAAGATCACCTAGTCAAAAACTTTCTAGATCATCATTAGAAAAATTTGGACAGCAACTAGACATACTTTTTGATCACAGCACATAATTTACCTAACTAGCATGAAAGGATCCTTAAGAAGGATAATTCAACTTATAGATCACATAAAAGGTGTATTAAGATCATTTTCAGTTTTGGTAGCTTTTAACATGATGCAAAAGCGTCCTATAAGTCCTCACCAAGCATTTAAGCTTAAAATCGAAGTTAGTACCGGTGGCAGGGCATATATATACGTCTCTCCCTATAATAGCTAGTCGAAAGCTACTCGTTTCTTAAATTACCGTACCTAACAACCGTGGTTAGTGTACCTGCAGAAAATCACAGATATTCAAGACCTTTTGTGCCAGCACTCACAAAAGCGTCCACATTCATTACCGTTCACTATAGAAACGGTATCCATGCGTAAAGCTGCTGCATGGACAAGGTCAACCCTGGACACCTCCGCTTGAATGGAGTTGTCCTTTCCGCCTATTGGTTCGCACATGTATGGCAAAACATGGCTAGACACGGGGCGTGACGTGAGTGCCCATTGGAATAGGCCTCACTCATCCCTCACGGACTTTCTCGTGGTACCATCACGTATGGCAAAACGTGACGAGACGCAGACGCGACGTGGCACCCATTGAAATAGGTCCCACTAGTCCCTCACGGGACTTCCGTGGTACCACCACGTATGGCAAAACGTGATGAACTAGTATGGTTGTGCAAGAAAGTAAGTTTTGACAGAATAAAATGTCTTTGGAAGTCGATTAAATACACCATAGAGTACTAGCCACCGAAATAACCCAAAATCCCTCTAGGGCCTCTCGTACTAGATTAGACCTTAACGTCTTACTCACTTAGCAAGATTATTGATCTTGGCAAATTTTATTCAAAAGCAAGTTTGTTAAGGAGGTCGAATGGGGCGATGCGGCATTGGACGGCGTGGCGATACAACCGAGGAGAAGGCATGGCGTGGTTTCCGACGAACGGTGCGACGGCCTATGAATCGGCGTGGACCCTTGGGACGCCTTGGGTGGCGTGCTCATGCACCTTGCCTTGCATGCAGCTTCGTGCGGGAGAGCTCGTGGCTTGGTTTCCACTGCGGCCTCGTCCGCCGCTGGCGCCCTTCGCGACAAGGCGGCGGGGTCCCACGAGTGCGGCGGCTCCACAGGAGTCATCGAGATGCAGTACCCGAGAAGGGACACGCCACGGATGACGAAGACAAGCCCCGCCTCGAGTCCGACGTCGTCCGCCTAACTTCGTGAGCCCGATTTCAAATTATGAAACTCCAAAAAGTGTCAACACACTCAAAAATCTCCAAAACTAAAAGTTGTAGAGGAGCTATAGACCTACAACTTTCATAAAGGGTGACATATGTTTTGATCAACGGTTTTGTGGGAAAAACGCGTTGAAGATGCCAGAAATCTCGGCCCCGGTTTACTGTGCGCAGCGCGTTCAACTCGAATTTAAGCGGCTTTGCACTCAAAATTGGAATGTCCGCCAATTATGAAAAATGTGTTCCCGGAAATAACAAAGAACTTTCATATTGGCCGATTTTGAACTTCTATAGAGAAATTTGGAGAACGCGCAAGAAAACCAAATCAGCCTCTTGGGATCTATAGGGGTTTGACCGGGAATTTGAACTTTGACCAAGGTCTTTTGTGCAAATGTGTGCAAGATCATGTCAAACATGTTTATGAGCCAATTAAACATGATTAACCACCCTAATTGAGGTATTTATCTTTAATAAACACCTGGGGTGTTACAACTGTCACTCTCGGTAACTGAAGAGAACTCTTCTAAGAATGGATCAAAATCATTTTTCTTTATGTAGTATGGTTCCTTCTCGCGAAACGTCACATCCATACTCACAAACAACCTCCGCCAATAGGATCCCAACACTTATACCCTTTCTTAGTGGAAGCATAACCCACAAATATACTTAATTACTTGTGGATCCAACTTGCCCACTGTAGGCCGATGATCCTTTACAAAGCAAACACAACCAAAGACCTTGGGTGGAACTTTAAAGTCACACTTCCCAAAAGAGCTCGTGGTGATTTCATACCAAGTATTCTTGATGGCATTCTTTGATGAGATATGTGGCTGTCATCACTGCCTCACTCCATAAATACTTAGGTACATTCATCTGAAACATGAGAGACCTTGCTACCTCCAACAAATGACGATTTTTCCTTTCATCTACCCCATTCTGAGGTGGGGTTCTAGGGTAGGTTGTTTGATGAACAATCCCATGATCTGAAATATATGCTCCAAAGGTATTATTCACATATTACATTCGCTCCATTATCAGTCCGAATAATTCAAATCCTTGCATTAAACTGATTTGCAACCAATTTGTGAAAATCTTGGAAGCACCGAAACACCTCACTCTTATGCTTAAGCATATATATCCAAGTCATACGAGTATAACAATCAATAAAGGTGACAAACCATTTAGCACCACTCACAGAGGAAACTGAACATAGACCCCAAACATCTGAGTGTATTAGAACAAATGGTTCATAACTGCGAAGACCAATACTAGGATAGATGGATATAGTATGCTTGCCAAGTTTACATGCATCACACACAAGTCTACTCTTGTCCACTCCCTTGAACATAGCAGGGTACAATCTATTTAAGCTTTCAAAAGATACATGTCCTAACCGACAGTGAAGCAGCAAAATTTCCTTCACATCTTCTCCAGCATCTACTATCAAGGCTGACTCCTCATGACTGATGAACCACAACCCATCACGCCTGACTCCAGTCCCAATCCTTCTCCCGCCTTCCTCTCCGAAAACACAAGAATTTTCATCAAACGTTACTGTGCACTTAAATTGATCAATAATTGAGCTAACTGAAATGAGGTTGACTGGGAATGAAGGAACATGCAGGACTGATGATAGGCTAAGAGAAGGTGTACATTCTATGGACCCTACATCTTGGATTTGCCGAGATGTGCCATCAGCAATTTGAACAGACTCCGAATGAGAAGTATATGGAGTGTATGTTCTGAAAGGACTAGACACGCCTGTGATATGCTTAGATGCTCCAGAATCTATGACCCAATCTACATGATGCCTATATGAGGATGTAAGTGCCTGTGCCTGAGTACCTTCGCCCATGTGGGCATAGTTGGCAAAGTTACCGAAGGTGGTGGTGTGCTCATCAAGTGGAGCGGAGCTCTCAGAAGACTTGCCCTTCTGCCATTGCTCCCACAACCTAGCCTGTTCACCAGTCAAAGTAACAGACGGAGTCTCCTCAGTGGTGGCTATATTGGCTCTAGGGCCATCACGACCTCCATCACGACCTCTACCTCGGTCTCCACCTCGGCTGCCACCACGGCTACCACGACCTCCTCCATAGCCACCACGAGTACTCCCACGACCTCCACGAGATCCACCTCGACCACCACTACCTCTAGGCTTGGGACAATCATAACTCAAGTACCCCTTCTCTCCACAATTGTAGCACTCCCTGTCTTCAATTGCAACATAGGCTGACTTCACAGTGATTACGGTACCCATCATTCTAAGCCTGCTCTTCATCAATCATAGTAAAATACCTCATCCATGGTAGGAAGGCTCTCCTGGTGACAGAAGGCAGCTCTCCTACTCTCAAACTCAGGATCCAAATTCTTCAGGAAGTGGGTCACTCTCCTGTCCTCCACCCACTTATGAACAATCTGAGCATCTCGTGGAGTCTCCATTTGGAGAGAAGCATAGTGATCTAGCTCTTTCCACAAGTACTGAAGCTCGCTAGCATACTGCTCAACTGATCTTCCCCCTTGTTTCACTGCATCTGCCTTGCCCTGAATCTCCATCATCATCATGACATTTCCTTTCGAGTATATGTTACTCAAGGTCCTCCATATCGTTGAAGCGACGCATGCCTTCCACCCTCTTGCTAACAGTGGGAGACATAGAAGCCAACAACCATGCCACTATCACAGAGTTTGTTGCATGTCAAACTCTCCACTCAGTGCTGAGCTTATCGGCTGGCTCGACACAAGTCTCCTCTAAATAGTGCTCCACTCCCTTGCCTCCTAGAATTACACGCACTCTCCTGGACCAGCTCAAGTAATTCTTGCTGCCTTCTAGCTTCACATCATTTGGCACAAGCTCCAACTTCAATTTAGATGGGTCTGCATCCGCTTTACCACTAATCGACCTAACCCCATGAGCTCCTGGATCATACTTCTCATCTCACTCATCATCTCGCTTTTTGTAACACCACTAGAACCACCGCCAATTGCTGCCTTCGCTGCAGCCTCTTCTTCCCTCCTCTTTGCTTCCATTTCTTCTTCTGGAGTCATCTTCACAATGGCAAGCCGAATAGCACACTTCCAACAAGACACCCACAGTGCAACACCTCGAAATAAGCGTAGGAGCCGATCGCAAAGACACCAAAGACTTAGCAACACATCGCCAGCGATTTCTTCACACCGGATAATACCACCACCTACACTTGCACGTAATCACCACCACCTACTTTGCACACGCATCGGCCAAAGACCTCTTGCTTCCTCGCAAAGACCTCACAAGCTCAGAGTACCCCCATGCAACGATGCAATCTCCAAGACCAATCACACACCTCGAGCACCTCCGACCACCACTACTTCCACACTGCCCACCACCACCACCGCACGCCCACTGCGCGGCCCGCAGCGTGCGCAGGCGCCAAGAAGCTGCGGTCACCTCCCGCGCCCATGCCGCGGGACCCGGCCAGACGCCGCCGCGCTGCCGCGCGCCGCAGCGCATCGCCCCCTACGGGCTCCGGCGGCAGTGGATGGAGCGGATCAGAATCGCCCTAACCCTAGCTCTGTATACCATGTTGCGATTTGGGGGGGAAATCTGGCTGGGTCCTCTCTTCCCCACAGCCACTCTCTTCTCTTTATTACTACACTTTGCATATTGGTCCCTTACAGTTACACTAATTACAATAATACACCAATAGAAAGCAATGGTACATTTGGGTTCATGTTTTGCTTAGTCCTTATCTTTTACTGCTGAATAAACTTGTTACTGGAACACACCCGTTTTCAGAGATATTTCGTATTTCTCATCAGTGAATTATGCATGAACTGGAGAAGTCTGTGTTGTTGATATACTAATACTGGCCAGTTATTTGCACCTATAAAGGGCAGAAACTTTTCGATCTTCGGATGAGAATTAAGAATATCCAATTGCATTTCAAATCGAAGGAAGTAAAACAGGACAAAAGGAGAAGGCATATTATCAACCCAAACCATGATCCTGTACTTCATCAAACCGAGAACACACAACTCAAAATACCCACTGGAGCAGGGACCTTTTTCACTCTCTTTTTGCTAGGTCACAAACATTTACTAACAAAAAAATAGGACACGAGACATGATATGAATGTAACAGTAGACTATGTAGTAGCACACTGCAAAAAAGGCGTCACCCAGATGCAAGCTCAAGTCAAGCAGGCACTTCAAACACTCACGAAGGGGAACTGAGCTGTTGGTCGGAACTGAACTTATCATGCTGCTGCTTCTCCTGCCTCGGATGATTCAACTTCGAGCACCCGTGCCTGGTAGGGCGTGGCGGCATGGCTATCATCCACGGTAGCGGTGAAGAAGGATCGCTTCCCGACCAAATCTGCAACACGCTTGGCACATCCCGAGTCGCGCGGGCTCTCATCTGAATGGGGCATGGTCCTGATCCTTGGGAGAAGCTCTGCAACCTTGCCGATGGTTTGAGGAGACAGCTCGTCACTGGTTGGCTCTGTATTCTTTCGAACAAACTCACTGGACGGCTCTGTAAGCTTTGCTCTGATCTCCTCCCCCCTTTGGCTTGCACCACCTGGGAGAGACTGCTTGCGCCGCTTCTCTTGTGTTCCAGCTGCCAATGACGAGCCAGGCATGAGGCTGTAGCGGCTTGGGATGATCCTGACCTTGGAGCTCCCTGTCGGCCTCTTTGCAACGGTCGCATTGCCTGTGTGATTGACCACACCTTTGATCTCGAGTTCATCGCCGCCCTTGTTAACCCCAATTGCAGCATTGTGTCCCCTTGTCTCTGTAGCCTTGGTGTTGCCTCCCCTTGTATCAGTAGCCTTGGAAGTGGACTGCCTCCTGGACCTGCTGGGGCTCATGCTCCCGCTCCTTGCCTTGGCTCTGCTTGCTGCAGTCCCTTGCCTGGCATTACTGGATGGCCAAGGTCTGGTGGGGACGGCGTTCTGCTTGGAATGCTGGCCATCTTCTCGGACGGAAGAGAGCTTACTGGAGAACGGCTTGACCCGCGCCGCAGCCGACGCCCCCGGCTTGCTACCAGCGCCGTGGTGGATCTCCAAGGGCCCGAGGCTGACTCCCCTGCGCCGCTGTACCGGAGGCTCCTTGATCGGCTTCAGGATCGGGCGCGCGGGGCCGCCCTCGCCCTGAACCTTCCTCTGCGGCGCGGCGGCGGGGACCCTAGGGTTCGCGGCGACGATGTCGAGGGGCCCGAGGCTGACCCCCCTGCCCCGCGGCGCCGGAGCCTGCTTGATCGGCTTCGGTCCCTGCGCGGCGCGCGGCGGCTGCTGCTGCGGCTTCTCGTGGAGCAACGGGTTGGGCTTGGCGGCGGCGACGACGTCGAGCGGGTCAAGGCTGAGCCCCCTCGTCCGCGGCCGCCCCACCACCGCCTTCGCCGCGGGCGCGACCTCCCCGGCGTCGCGCTTGGGCTCCGGCGGCGGCTGGTTGGAGGTGCGGAGGTGGTGGAGCCGCGAGGAGAGGCGCAGGATCTCCGCCTCGATTTGACCGATCTCCGCGGCGACGTCGGCGGCGGCGGCAGCCTCGGGCTCCGGGCGGTGGTTCTCCTTGTCCCCCTCGGCGACGCTCGAATCCGCCGCCGCGGTGTGGGCGGCGCGCCACGCGGAGGAAGCAGAGGCGGAGGCGTGGTCGAACGCGGCGTTGTTCCAGACGTGCACCAGCGGGATCAAGGGATCCTCCTCCATCACCGCCGCCGCCGCGGGAGAACCGCCCTTCGCTTTCGGCTGCTGCTGCATACACGGAAGGTCAATTGAGATGGATCGAAGCGACGAGCAGATTCGAAATCCGTGGGGATCGATCGAGCGTTACCTGAATCGACCGACGGGTGGGCGGGGATGACGAGCGGATTCCTGCTCGCTCGCGCGATCTGAGGCGGGATTAGGTGTGGGGATTTTTGGAAATTTGCGGTGCGAATTGGGGGGAACGCGCGATGCGGGGAGGGGAAAGAGGAAGAGGAGAGGGTTTATGTGGCGCGGGGGTGCCACGCCACTCGACCGTTGGGACTCGGGAGCGGAAGGGGAGCGCCGCTCTTTGTATTATTGCAAGTGGATTTGTTCTTTAAGAAAAAAAGGGGGAAATTACACATGCGGGCGCAGTGGGGCCAGGCTGCAAGCGGCACGTTAGTGGTGGGTGGGCCCGTGGGAGCCTATCGGGCCCCGTCGGACACTCGGACGAGGGAGACGTTGCAGCACGGCATCAAAATTCGGACGAGTGCGCACCTACCCAACAAACTCCACCGGAAAAATTCGTTGCATAATTTTTTCGAAAAAAAAGTGATCGTTGCATCGCTTTACTTATTACTGTGATCGGTAACATACTAACATTTCCGTTCGAGGGTACTCCATATCGAGAATTGGACAACGATTTCAGCTGGAAATCTCTTCACATTTTGTGGCACAGCCGGTGCTCCTTGATTGCTGTTGCTGAAGCCCGTTTGGATGGATGTTTGATGCAAATTAGAAATAAGTATTAAACATAAGTTTAAAATTACATGATGAGGATTAATTCGCGTAATGAATTTATTAAATTCAATTAATGTGTGATTTGATAATGCAGTGTGTTAATGATAAATTAATTATTTTTAATAGATTTGTCTTGCGAATTAATCATGACTTCTGCAATTAGTTTATTAATTATGTCCTATTTAGTCCTCATAATTACCATCTAATAACCGATGTGACAAATGCTAAACTTTAGCCATGGATACAAACACCCTTTGGACTAATTTTTCTGAATGCGAAGCCTTGTGTATTTTCCATTTCTCGGGGAAACTGTTTCTTCCTGATCACGTTTCTGTGCTTCCATGGCCGATCGAGGCGTTAAAAACTGCGCTCATTCGAATTAGCGCCGTGGAGTGCACGGATAGATGCTTTGCTTTCCCGCCGTTTGTTCGGACTTAGGAGCTCGTGTAGGAATTACCGAATTAGGATCCTAGGAGGCTAGGACGATACCAAAAATCAAATTCCGATAGCTCCCGTGAGCACAACGCCTAGGTGATTGCTTCTATTCATTTCTCTCTTTGTTTTTTTTTTAAAAAAAACGCCGACTCTTCAAGGTTTCAACGAAACTGACGAAGCGTGTATGAGAAAAGCTCTTCAAAAGACAGCTTTGCAGGGGACGACGACAAAAACATTCTTCATGTTTTCAGGACGTTGTGGTTGTGGAGAACATGTTGGAGACCAGCCCAGACACAGCGCAACCTTGGCACGGTCTGGCTCCCCGTCGTTCCCCGCTATACCGTTGCTGCAGAGTAGGCGGCGAGCCGGCGCGGGATATTTAATTATCGCCACTTTTACGAGTGCTGCTTCTCGAAGGATTTTTAGAATGACTCCTACGTTAAGAGTTCGATACAACACATTTACCACTTTTCCTGACGTGGCACGCTAAGTTCGCATGCCAGCGTGTATTGACCATGTGAAATGCCCATAGTGCACATGCCCTTCTCACGGTAACCTTTCCCTCCACTACACCTGCCACTGACATGTGGGACCGTTTACATCAGGATCTTCTTCAACCTTTGGCCCTGCTTCTTCCTCACTGCAACAATCCATGGAGGAGCCCCATCGGACCCGCTCTGCCGTCTTTGGACTGGCTAGCCGCTTGCCACACCGTCGTTCGCGGCGGGCACTGCGGCCTCGCCGTCCGCGTCCGCCCGCGAGCAAGCCGCCCTCGGCACCCCGTCTGCGTCTTGTGACGAGGCGAGACGGCGAAGGGCGATTGGGGCGAGGGAGCATCCGTCGGCGCCGCCCATTCCCATACCCATACCCGGCTGGCCTCCCGCGCCTCACCGGTGGCGACGAGGAGGCTGGATCTGGTCCGCAATAGCGAGGCGCCCACCTGCTGGCCCCGACGGCCACCTCAGCAAAAGTGACAAATGTATTGCCTCAAACTCTCGACGATGGCAAAAAGTGTTATCCTAAACGGCCTAAACGGACGGTTTAAACGCTAAACGGGTTAGCACCGTCTATGTCGTTTAGCCCGTTTAAACACCGTTTATCTCATTTAAACGCCATTTAGCCTCGTTTTAAGCGGTAGTTTAAGCAGTTAAACACTAAACGATGGTTAAATAGGCGTATCACGTTACCGCTCTAGGATAACATTGGCAAAAATGTAGGAGTCATTCTAAAGGTCCTTGCCCTGTTCGTTTGGCTTATCATCTACCAGCCCAACCAGCAATACTTTTTTCTCAAAACAATCGGTCGGCTGTGACCAATAATATTTTCTCTCGAGAAAGATCATCGTCGGCCACCAACCAACCACCAACCAAACAAACACGCGCTCAAGGAATGATCAGAATTCTTTTTTTTTTAATCAAATGATCAGATTTCAGAACCCAACTGAATTCAGAACAGTAGTAGTAGGACCTCTGGACAGATGACCCCACAGATCGAGTCAAGAGCTCGCAGAGCATAGCACGCAGTGGTAGAGAAGTGACTAGCCATAAGCAAGATCACTTTACAATCTCAACAAGGAATGCTACCACATGCCAAGTCCCTTTTTGCAACTTTTCCTTGTGGGTTAGGCAAGGCATGTGACCTCGAAAGCTAAAACTCTTGGACAGACTGAAAGCGAAACAATGTATCACACACACACACTCTCCGATTCCTTTGACCACTATCATTACAAAATGATCACCACAACCCAATAAAACAATCCAAAGAGCTACTACACCACACACCTCTAAGCCTTCATTTTTCTTTTCTTTCTTCACTGAATAATCCAGCAATAATATATATAAATAAATAAAGTAAAATGGCCCTTCTTATTTTCTGCACGAACAAGGGACACGAATCGGACAAAGAAGAGGGTTCCAAGCAAAACATAACACATGAGAGAGCGCACACCTTACGCCCCCAACGCGAGCGCGGCTGCCACCGCCGCAGCCACAGTGCTCCACCGGGCGAGTGTGGATGGCGCGGCGGCACCAGTCTTGTCCGCGGCATCGTCAGCTGAGTCGTCTGCAGCCGGGCCATCGGCGCTGTCATCGTCCGAGGGTGCGGCAGCTGCCGATGTGCTGCCGGGCTTCTTCTTGGTCTTCTTCTTCTTGGGCCCCTCCGGTGCCGGCGCCGGCGCCAGGTCCTCACCTTTTTTAGGTTTGAACAGCTCCTTGGGCTGCAGGAACTTGGAGATGGCGTAGATGGCAAGAGGGTCATCGTCCCTGACGGTGGCCTGGATGGTGGAGGTTGTGACCGTGGTGTCGATCGTGACAGTATCTGCCTCGCTCTCCGCTTGGTAGGTGTAGTCCTTCTTGGCTTCGCTGGTGCTGGCGAGCGTGGTCACCTTGCCTTTGTTGGACTTGAGGAACTGCATGGAGTAGTAGTCGGCGTGGTACAGCAGGATTGCCGTCTTGGCCTTGGCCGTCAGGTTCTTGAACTTTGGCATGAAGGCGGCCACGGCAGCATCCACAGGGCAGAAGAGCGTGAGCGCCGTATCCTTGGTTCCGTTGATGGTGTCGAAGGCTTTCGCATCGGCAGCGAGGAGGCCGGCGAAGCTCTTGCAGTACTTCTTGGAGAGGAGTTCGGTGAGGTTGACCGGAGTCGGCGGGGCCACGGGCGCCTCGGCCTCAGGGAGGACATCACACTGCTGACCTGGAGCACCGAGTAATCGTAGCGGTGGCTCTCGATCTGCTTGACGAAGGTGACCGGCTTCACGGAGTCGGCAGCATCATCAACGATGAACGTCACCTTGCCACCGCGGTGCTGCGTTATGTTGACATACCCTGCCATGCCGGGGGCAAACCCGGATCGCTGCACATTGATGAAGGACTTTATATTTAGTTCCCAAAATGTCTACACTTCACCCATCACTTTGGGCAAACATTGATGAATATAGTATGCAGGGACAACATTTTAAAGCAAAAAACAGTAAATTAGCCTCTGATCGAAGTTAGGCTTACGCAAATTTGCAGTACTTCTTGGAGAGGAGTTCGGTGAGGTGTAAATTTGTAAAAAATATATGTGAACGCGTGCTGTGAGTGAAGACGTGACTCAATGTCACAGGTGATTAATTCATGGATTTGCAGTGCAATTTTACACATCTAAGAATGGAAATGATTACGACATGCCTTGGGTTGGGAAAAAAAATCTGTCAGTCACCTTTACTATTTCAAAGAATATATAGCTTACCGAAAGGAAAGTAAAGCATCAAACGGTCCAGTGAGCTTCAGATCTACTAAAACAGGAAATTAACTGAAAGCAAGAGTGGAGAAGACACTCGCAGCTGTTGCTCACCTGGAAAAGGGTCGATGCGGCGGTGGCGCCGTGCGACAGCTGCTTGAGCTTCTTCTCGTCGTAGTAGTCGGCGACGACGTGCAGCTCGAGGATGTGGCGGATGGTCCCGAGCGAGTAGTGGCCGCCGGTGAGGTGGCCCATGTCGCCGTTGGCAACGGCGAGCACGGTGATGGTGCGGTCCCGGTTGATGTCGCCGGCGAGGTGCGTCTCGTTGAGCAGCTTGCAGAACTGGGAGAACTCGTCGTGCTTCCCCAGGATCTGGAGGATGTCGAACCCCTCCACCGCGGCAGCGCACACGGCCAGCACCGCCGCCGCCACGGCCAGCCGCCGCAGGCCCATGACTCCGGCTCCGGGCTCTGGCCTGGGCCTGGCTAGCTAGCTAGCTGCTGCGCTGCCGGCGGCGAGCTTCGGCTAGGGGACTAGGGGAGGGGAGTGAAGTGTCGGCGGCGAGCTTAGGCTAGGGGAAGGGGAGTGAGTGGAGAGCAGAGCCCAGCATTAATGGAAGGATGATGCCCGAGTAGGTGGTGGGGTAATGTAATGCCTGGCGGCCGTGTGCAGTGCAGTGCAGCCAGCGGGGGTAGCGCCGACGCGGTGTGCTCAAAGTGCCATCGGAGTAGTGGATAATCGCCGGAATGCCACTGTGGTTTCTGTTAATTTGGAACTGGCTTCGCGAATCTAGAGGAGTGTTGGGGGCACGCAAGAACAAATCCGGGTAGTAGAAAAGAAAGGCAGTAGCGTCAGCGGGCCGGCCGGACTTTTGTGGTGGCGTGCCTTGCGCTTGCGGCCGTTGGAGCGGCTGCCTGCACGCAGCAGTTTGCAGTAGTGTCGGTGTGATTCGTTTAGGAACACGTTTGCTCACCACATACTAATTCTCATGGTTACATCAATTCTTTGCGTGTGGACGTCCCGATTTGTAATCTCTGCCGTAGCCAGTCTTTTCGACTTCTTTTTTTTTACAAATAGCATGAAATAGAGAAAAGTTATCTTATCGGACAACGTGTTGTGAGATAAGATATACTCTCTCCGTCTCAAAAAAAAAAAGGGACGTTCTAGGAAATCTACCGCAGGATAGTAAAGATGCAAAATGACCAACGCACCCTCATTAACTCTGCTCAATTTTTTGGCAGCACGCACTGGTGATTGGATTTTCGAGCAGTACAATTGAATGCACTCGTTTCTCTGTCATCTTTTTTTATTTTGTGCCAAGTACATCGCGCGAATGGGAAGCTGAAGGAGAGCATCGGTGTTGTGGGCTTGTGCCTACCTGCAGCCATGAATGTTAATGCGTTCTCGTTATCTGGGCTATAAGATGGCATGTGACACCCTGCAAAACGCTAGAACGTCTTTTTTATTGAGACAAATTCGCAGATCGAAAACGTCTCTTTTTTAAAGACAGAGGGAGTAGCGACGAGTGAATAGAAAAAATTGACTAATTTTGACAAAAATCCTAACTCTGTTCTTCTATTCTTTCAGCGTCTTGTGCAGCACTTTTATCTTAGAACAAAATTTATCATATAAATTAGCGTGTAGTACTTTTCTCTCAGAACAAATATTCTATACAAACCAACACAAGATGGATATAAAAGAGTCACTATTCATCCATCTTATATTTTCTCACACAAAGCACTATGCTAACACTATTCGTACATGGAAATTTCGTCATCTAAACACTCAGTACGGTACTACGGTGGCAGAAGCATGATTTCCGTCCATAGCAGGCCTTACACACGCACACACCGTCGCGCCGTGCAAGCAAGCGTCGCAGCCTGCGTGGTTCGCGGCGTCGCGGGCCCACACCCCCCGCTTGCGCGCTGCAGCGAGGCGCCAGGCCGCCATGGCGCCATCCGGACCGCGCGCTTCGCTCACCAGTCTCTTATGCCGGATTGGAGCGGCCCACGATGATTGATTGATCAGATTATTGGAGATGGTAGGTTGCACGTAGCGGTCTTTGATTTTTTTTCCCGACAAAACAGATGCAGGCGTTTACATACATACACATGCACGTACAAAATCGTTCTTACAAATACACCCACGCAACTCTGATTTTACGAGCACCATTGAGAAGCTGAGTCAACAAATTCTTAAGGTTGATGAAGTCACTACTGATATCTCGCTATCAACGGACGTGTCTACCAGTGAAAGAATAGCGTCGATAAAATTCTAGAATAAATTCGAGAAAATGCGAATAACAACGTTGAGTTGAGGACTCAAACTCTAATAAACAAGCTCCACCATAAGGACCCTTTCCAACTGAGCTAAGCTCACATCACTAATTGTGTCGCGCTGATCCAGGTTTGCACCACTTTGGTGGTTAGTTTAGGTGCAAGAACGGAGTGGCGTCTAGCTGATTAGCCACAAGCAGACAGCTAGCAAAACCTTGGCAGCTAGCTGCAACGAACTTCATTATTACATCAATAAGCTGTGGCTTTTGTGGTTCTTATTCTCCTTGACAATACAATCATCACGACTAACATATGTTTTGCATAGTTATTCAATAAATTAGTGCAATAATGAACTTTCATGATGTTATCGATAGCGAAACTTTTTTCAAAAGTTAGGTATCCAAAATAGTCTAAAATAAGCAGGCAAAGATAATCATTATCTATTACTAATGCATACTAATTAGTACAACTAAAACACCATTACAGTAGAGTTTC
This sequence comes from Cenchrus purpureus, assembly GCA_022644695.1. Classification (NCBI taxonomy): domain Eukaryota; kingdom Viridiplantae; phylum Streptophyta; class Magnoliopsida; order Poales; family Poaceae; genus Cenchrus; species Cenchrus purpureus. The sequence continues at coordinate 50,941,523 of CP053458.1, forward strand.
CAGGCTTCATGCGTACGAGGTGCATTATACGTACATGACTAATAAAAGGTACAACTGCACAAAGAGAGCCCCTACCGTGACTCATGCGGGCTAGCACTTTATTTTACTTATTAGAAGTTTTTTACTTATATTAGGAGCATCATAATAAGGTTCACACAATTTTGCAACATGACCTGTAAATATAATATATACTAATTAGCATTTGGTTAGTTCATCATATGTAAATGTCTGCATTTAAAATGGCATCTGTAACGGTTCCAGCAATGTATTGTTTGTTTTATGTGTTTCATGATTTGCTTCTTTTTTTTCTTGAATCATGTTACGGTTGATGTCAGGTATCACTGGTGAGTTATTTCTATGGGCACTATAAAAAATATTTTGTAATTCAACATAAGTTCTATAGCACCCATGTAAACGTTAAAAAATAATCTAATTGTAGCACACAACAAACCAAATAATAAACAAATAATTTAGTAGTTGTAACATGTCATAAAAATTTATCTAATTGTAGAAGGAAAATCAAAAAATTTCCAAAAATAATGTCCCGTCGTGGATTGATCTTTAGTGTAACCAATGGATCTAAAATGTTCCATGCAGCCATAGAAGAATGCTTAGGTTGATTTTACCTTTTTGTTGAATAGTAGCAGAGGGCCTAGTTCCGTTGATAAAAGTAGCAGTACGCTCTAGTTCATGGAAGCACTACACCAAAAGAGATGTTCCTTGAAAGACGACATCTCTCTTTTTATATATGCACAGGCAGAATATATATTTTGTTGTATTAGTTAACAACCTTTAGGATATATTTTTATGATTAAAATATGGAAAAGATATCTGATTGGCGGGCATCTATGCACATACGTATCTAGTTTATTAGTTGTATTAGCTAGAGATCTTTTTAGATAGATTTTTTTATAATTTAAATATGGGAAGAGGTAAAGGGTAGGAGACTAATTATGTTACATGTGATAGGTATGACATGATAGTTGGACAATTTTTTATTTGAAGCACAAAGATTTATTGTGTTAGATGTCACCAGAAGGTGTTTTAGATTTAACTTTTCTATAGTGGCACGTGTGAATATTTTAGACAAAATATAGGAGGGTTGTTTTTTTAGTTCTTCATAATGATATAGGTGGGTAACTTTAGAAACAAAATGCATCCAACGACTACTAAAATCAATGATAGTTTTAGAGTGTCCACCTAGGATTACTAAGTGGCTTCATGTGAAGGCTTCTCTTTTTTAGATGGAGGCTTGAAAAGGAGTCTCCAATTAGTAATAGTAAGATTAGATATGAATTAATGACAAAACTCATTCATAATCCCTGACTCAAATCACGAGACAAATCTAATGAGCCTAATTATGCCATGATAGATAATGTTGTGCTACAGTAAACAATCTCTAATGGTAGATTGATTAAGTTTAATAGATTCATCTCGCAATTTCCTGTCCATCCGTGAAATTAGTTTTCTTAAATACTGTTGATTGGGTTAACTTGATATGCTTTGTCTCTTCTTCTTCCCCCCCCTCCCTCAAAATGGATTGCGTGAATGGTGTAGTCCATACGTTCCATTTATGCAGAAGTCTTTGTTGGTGTTTTTTCACCTAGAGCGGGGATTCGGGAAACCCCCTTAGAGATTCTGCCTAGTGGATAGTTCGTGTGCTAAGCGGGATCGATTTGATGTATGAATTTGGTCGGGTGATTGGATGATAGAAAATGGGACACTTAGGCATTGGTCAGGTTCGGGCCGGAGGATAATAACCCTACGTCCTGTGTGATTGTTTGATCTTGTTACCAAGGATGGCAGTCGTGGTTTTTGTGTCACCAGTTCGCCTCTCTCTTTTCCTTTTTTCCTCCGTCCCTGAGAGGGCTATCTTTATCCTTTTATAGTTGCTCTGTGGCGGTTTGCATGTACCACCTTTGGTGTGAACACACCGCTTGTTGTGGGGGCGCCTATAACACTGTACGGCCCCTGTCAGGCTTGTCAGGTGTCTCTTCCGGTCGAGGTAAGGGCGGTTGCCCATTTCGTCCTCGGTGGGTCCCGCTTGGCAGGAAGAATGCCGGGAGACTCACAAGAGAGCCTTTTGCCCACCTTCCCTGCTCATACGGGCTCCTCTTCTATCTTCTCATGGGCCCGCTTGGCGTAAGTGGGGTCGTCTTCGCTCCTTCTTCACGCAAGTTCTCATAGCGAGTCGCGGCGGGCCCTAGGCGGTAGCACAAGCGAGCGCTAGTGTCAGGTTCACGACCCAACGGGCCTCTACAAGGACAACCTTTCTAGTCGCCCCCGTAATCATGATGCTTTCACGGGGGGCGTCGCTTGTGCTATATCGGTCCGCGTCGAATGTCCTTTCGGTTTTCATGCCGCTTCTCCTTCCGGGTCGGCGCTGAGGCCCCCAGCGGTGGCGTCGGGGGTGACGTCATCTCGGGTGGTCAGCTCCCATTGTTGTCTTTGAACTTGCTAAGCCCGATATTAAGGGGCTTGAATTGGTGGGCCCATTAGGCAGTCGCTAACTAAGGGGACCCCGTTCTCTCGACAGCGACAATCTCCAGAGGCAGAAAATCATGCATTTGAAATATGTTTTATGGTCAGTAACTTAATTTATGGGTCTGGTCTTGTCCACCTGTTGTACTAGATCCCGAATCATCAGTTTTTTCCCTTAAGAATACCATGTTCTACAAAGCAAGACAAAGGCGGCTTACCTTGTTTAGTTAATTCATGAAAAATTTTGTGGCGTCATGTTTCATGGAATGCCGGAAGGGGTTTCGGAACTCTTTTGGAAATACAAAATTTTTAAATCTAATTAATTCATTATTAGCACATATTTTCTATAGCATGACATTGTCAAATCATAAATAAATTAATTAGATTCAATAGATTATTACAATCTGTGCAAATTTAATACTCCATTTCCATTTATGTCTCAAACATTATAGGGGACAAGTAAATAATATTTTTTAATGGAACTTTTTTTTTGATAACCAACAAACTTTATTAATTAGCAAAGAAGAGGCGCTTTCGTGAAATGGATTCCCAAAGTACAAGGTCAAGAGCGTCCCTAATGGGGCAACTCGTCTACAAGAGATAGAAACACCCGAAGGCGCATTACATTGAGGCCGAGCTTGAGAAGCTAAAACATGAGCAATGATGTTAAGATTTCTTGAAATCTTGTTTACAATGAAGTTCTTCCCAAAGCGCATTGCGAAAGTCGAGTATAGAATTTGGCATCCCAACATGGAATCTGTGTGTTGCAAGTGTTGTTGACGTAAGAGGCTAGTTGCTGATTATCGATGGAGCGTGGCTGAGGATGCCCAATTTGTTGACAATGAGACACAAAAGCAAGAGCGCCTCCGCCGTGAACACGAATAGGCGAGACCAAAGACACTTTTATGTAGACATTAATATTTTGGTGAGGATTTGAGCTGATTAAGAAAATTCCAAGACACTGCATTGCGATTAGCTATAACATTTTGATCCGGAGTTATGGATGCATCAAGATAAACCTTTAAACCTTCCAACATGGCCTGGCTGGCATATCGATCACGAAAAGAGGGCATGATGGCCATGATGTTGAGTAGGTTGTGATGCCTGTTCACCTATGTCATTGTCCTATCTTCCGCATAATACTTTGAGAAATCTGAAAATCAGCATTGGCTGCATGGTGGACCATACATCTTGTCCAATTTTTGTTATTGAACCTTTGTCATTCCTAGCCTTCCAAATATACTAGAGAATAGTAATAGTTTTGAGCATCCGGTCATCGAGTTTGAGGGTGATGATATTAGCAAGAATATTTTGGATGCCATCATCTTCAAGGGGAAGGTTAGAAGTGCATAAAGGAGGATTGGCAGTGAACCAAACAGCCCTAGGAAGGTTGCAAAAGAAGAACAGGTGTGCATCGTTTTCCATGAGTTGCAATCGGACATACCTCACTAATGTTATTGGAGTATCTTGCAACTCTCCTACTGGCCAATGCCCTTCTAATGAGTCTCCATGTGAAGGTCTTAAGGACGGGGGGACATGTTTTGTGCTTCCAAACTCTTTGCATAATTTGCATAGCTTGAGGGGAAACACTCATGTTCCCCTGAGTTGGTAGATGCACTGCAATTCTTTGTTTAAGAAAGAGAAAGAATTCTTTGCAATACAAATACCATTAGGAGCAGGTTTCCAAATAAGTATGTCATTATCAGTAGAAGAGATGATGTCAGTTTGAGCAATAGTCTAAGCAGCTTGAGGAGAGAAAATCTGATTGATAAGATTAATATTCCAAGATTGAGAAAGGTGATTCCACAGTTGATTAATGGTGAGAGGAAGGGGTGCAATACTGACCGGCAGATTAAGTTGAGAGTGAATGGTGGCCCAAATTTCGCACCAAGGTGTGTTCAGAGGTTAGTGTTTCCATTGTGAATTTGCACTATTGTTTGTGGATAGAACATCTTGTACCTGCAAAATGGAAGACCAGAATATGGACTTGGACATGTTTTTGTTAGCTGTCCAAAAAGATTTGTTAGGATAGTATTTGGATTTTAATATAGCAGAAAGATAAGCATCCTTCTCAGTAGCAATTCTCCAAGCTGCATTAAGAATAAGACTTTTATTAACAGTATGAACGTCTCTTATAGCTAAACCTCCATTATCTCTAGATTGGCAGATATCTTGCCAAGATCTGAAATGAATAGGAGAACTTGTGTTATCTTCTTGAACTCTAGCCCACCAGAATCTTTTGATGATGGCAGTAATTTTGTCTATAAAAGTTTTGGAAAAAAACACAATAGACAAATAGTAAATAGGGATAGGGCGAGCGAGTTGATATAAGTAAGGCGTCACTGCATGATTAAGTTTATTTGATAGTAGTAAGCTTGGCTCTAAATTTATTAATAACAAAGCATAAGCTCATGTTCCTATCCTTGTGACTAAAAAAGCAAAGGGTGGCCAAGGTGAATGGAATTGACATTCAGAGTAGGAACAGGAAAGATAGCAGTTATTGAAGAAATGGTATTAGGATCAACATTTTCTTGAATAAAATAGCCGACTTACTCAAGTTTGGTGTTTGACACGAGGCTTGACAAAATTGATCAATCGTGTCTCTTATAATTGTTGCTTCTTGAGTTGTTGCCTGCCCACAAATGATCAGGTCATCGCAAACAAAAGAGAGTGTATACTTGGGCCATTGGGACCTAAGTTGATGCACGGAATATTATTATTTTGAAGGCGGTTGAAGCATAGTTGATAATTCATTGATGGCAATAACGAAGAGGTAAGGAGACAAGGGACAGCCTTGTCTAATACCCCTACTGGGATATAAGAACTCAAGGTTTTCCATTGACAAGGACACTGCAGAAGTAGTTGAAATACATGTGTGCAAGAGAGAAATGAAATGATCACTAAATTGATGCTTTCTTAGAGTTTGGGAAATGAAATTCCAGCTAATACGATCAAAAACTTTTGCCAAATCAACTTTTAGTAAGAAGGCTTTATGATTCCAAGATTTAAGATTGAAAGAGTGAATAATCTCCTGAGTGATAATAACATTAGTGGAGATGCGACGACCCTGGACAAAAGCAGCTTGGGTAGGGTGGATGATGTGGGGTAGTGTAAGTGCAATCAAGCCCTATGAGGGTTTTGGTGATGTTGACCATACAATTAAAGAGCTAATGAGCCTTTGAGATTATTGTGCAGTGTGAGAATATTTTACAGGTGCAAAAGATTGAAAGGAGACCCCTCAATTACATGAAGAAGGATGCCTATGCTCTTTGGAGATGTTTATTTATTTTATCTTTTGAATTTGAGTATAGGACAATCCGTACTATCAAGAGGGATACTAATGGTGAGTTAGGATGGATTCAAGTGCTCATAGAATACCTACCTTAAATCCTAACCCATGCCTTAAGGAGAAAGACCTGCTGCTGTTTGCCCCTGTTGTTTCCCAGTTCGGAGGTTCCGAGTTTATTCTCGGAGGTTCCGACCGTGCCGGCTTCAGACTGCAGAGGTTTCAGAGTTCGGAAGTTCCGAGGTTTTTCTCGGAGGTTCCGGACTTTGAAATTTTTGACCGTTACAGTTCTGGATCTGGGGGTATTTATACCCCTTGGTCCCCCAACGGTCACCTCTCCTTTCCCCCCGAACTGAAACAGATTCAAGCTTCATTCTCTCACCTTGCATTGACTCCTAACCTACTCTCTTCCAAATCCTTGCCTTAGCATTGATTGAGAGTGGGGATTCAAGTGAGATTGTGAGCAAAACCTTCCATTCCTTGTTCTTGAGCACTTGGAGAAGTCCTAGCAAGCTCGGTGGATCTATTACTCTTGGAGCCTTGCTCCTAGACGGATAGAGGTTCTTGGAAGCTCTCAACCCGATTTATGGAAGCTCCAAGGTGTTTGTATTACCCTTTGTGAATCTAGTGGAAAGTCTCCACCTATTACCCAAAGTGATAGGTGTGAGAGAATGAATTGACCTTTGTGGTCCTTAGCCTTTGTGGCTTCCTCAACAACGTGGACGTAGGCAAGCCTTTGTGGCTGAACCAGGATAAATCCTTGTCGTGCGTGCTGTGATTTATATTCTTGCTTGTCCATGTTCATGCTTGTTCTTGACTAGATCTATTAGGGTTTGTCTCCGATCTACCTTGTGGTAGCTTCCTAGCTTGTTCTTTGCTTAGAAATCTTCTTGCTAGGTCCTAAGTACCTCCTAGAATTTGGTAGATCTGTTTTTCATCAAGTAATCCGCAGCCTGTTTCATTTTAGCTCTGTTCTGACAGTTCTCGGAAGTTCTGAGTTTATTCTCAGAGGCTGCCTCGTTCGGAGGTTCCGAGAATAATCTCGGAAGTTCCGGACCACGACAGTTTTCTGAGAAAAAGTTTAAATTTGTGTGCAGACCTATTCACCCCCCCTCTAGGCCATATTGCCTCGATCCTTTCAGGTAGGTGGTGTTTTAACCTGTCAGCTAGGGATTTGGCAATAATCTTGTAGATAACACTGCAAAGGCTTATAGGTCTAAAATCTTGTGGTATAGTAGGAGCAGTCTTCTTAGGGATAAGAGTAAGAAAGGTATGATTCATATTAGGAGGTAAAACAGCAAAGTGGTAAAAATCTTTCACTACCTGTAAGATGTCTGGTTTAATCCATTCCCAAGAAGCTTTGTAAAAGGCAGCATTTAAGCCATCTGGACCAGGGGCAGCATTGCTTCTCATGGCTTTAAGAATGTTGTGAAGTTCCTGCATTTCTGGAATAGAGTCAGTAAAATCCCCCGCATTATTATAAGCAACTTGTTCAGTAGGATGAGGCTGCGCTTGGAAAATATCAGCAAAGTAAGAATTAAAAGTTGATTCAATTTGCTCAAGAGTAGTCGAAGAGGAACCATCAGGGTTTAACAAGTATGTAATATTATTTTGCGTGGCTCTTTTAAGGATGGAATGGTGAAAGAAATTGGTGTTTCTGTCGCCCTTGAGGGCCCATACCTTTTTGTACCTTTGTCTGTGAAAAACCTCTTGTTTAGCCAGAATAGTGTGATGCTGATGGATTAACTCACCTTGCACTGAATGATTTTGGAGATGGGGCGGTTGAGCACGATGTTGTAGAAGTTGGTTCTCGATGTCCCGCAATTGGTCATCTAGTTTTGGTTTCGCTTCGCCATGTCCTTAGATCAGAAGCTAGGAAGGAAACCTTCTGATGAAAAGGCCTTCTCTGAGAACGTTGCCAACTTGTTGTAGCCACCTGTTTAAAATCCTGCTCAAGCAACCAATAGTTTTCAAATCGAAAAGGTTTTTTATTTAAAGCTCGGTTGGATTTGAGGACCACCAAGATTGGGGCATGATCATTTCTCATCATAGGGAGATGATAGATAGTGGTTGTTGGAAAAGCGAGCACCATTACGTATTTGCTAAACAACGATCAAACGCTCATAAGTTGGGTTAGTATGAAAACGTTTATTAGTCCAAGTATAAGCCGGCCCATTGTAGCCCAAGTCAAAGAAACCACAATTTTTAACCATACAACAGAAATCAGAAATGCGCTTATGATTAGCAGGACGTGGCCCCTTCTTCTCAGTAGCAGACATGATGTTGTTTAAGTCTCCCATACATATCATAGGCAAACCAGGATATTTGACAACAAAAGCATTGACAGTGGCCCATATGGTAGAGGTGTTATGGTGATTGGGATCACCATACAAGCAGACTAAACCGAACTTTAGCATGGTCTGTTTATAAATACAGGAAGCTAAGATAAGATTCTGACTAGAGGACTCTACTGTAATATCTACATCATGATGCCATAGAAGCCAAAGCCCTCCAGACGTTTCTTGAGGTGGAACAATATAAGCATCAGACACATTAAAGCGATTTATTAAAGCAGTTTTGCTAAACCTGGAATTTCTAGTCTCAGAGATAAAAATTACCTTAGCTTTGGTAGATGTGACTAGGCGGTGAAGGTGATTCATCGTGGAACTTGTGAGTCTTTCTCCTGATCCCTGGCAGTTCCAAGCGAGGAGACTCATTGCACCCCTTGATTGTTGGTGGCCGGCGCCGAAAGCTGTTGAGTTTAACCTAGAAGATGGAGCTGTGTAGTTTGGTAGGGCGGACATGGGTTCGAAGCACATGTGGCCGATGGGCGAGGAGGATCAGGGGCTAGCATAGGCCTGTGAGGAGGAGGATCTGGTGGTGGGTCATTTTTTAATGGAACTAAACACGGACTTGAGTAAACAACATCAAATATGTGGTGCCTCCCATACCCATCTTGTGTACGGCGGCACTTCAACCGAACAACATATTGTGCATATTTTGCACAGCCTAACAAGAGATGAACAAGCCCAAATCAACAAGCAAGTCTCTCACTATTCAGAAGCTGCCAGTGTTAACAATTCTAGCTTTTGTCTCTTCCAACATCTCCTCCACGCAACGAAATCAAGCAAATGAACAGTATCATCACATTGAGAGAAAAAAATACAACGAAACAACGACGCAAAATTATCCGTCAATCCCAAATTCACAAGCACGCACACCAGCAGTTGTTGTATCAGAAGATCACCATCTAGACCTCTTGGAGGCCGGATACTTGATACCGGACGCGACGGTTAGTTGGGTCCCCACAGGAGCAGGTGCATGAGCTTCTCCGTCCTCTCGATCTCCGCCTCCGCTCCCCGCTCCCGCGGCGGCCGCCGCTGCCTCCACTCCCGCTCGGCCTCGGCCTCGGCCTCCCGCGCGCACCATGGCCCGCGCCGCCGCTGCCGCCGCCGCCGTCACCTTATTCTCGGCCTCCACCTTGGCGTCGTCGTGCCGGCACGCGGCAGCCGCGCCCGCCGCCGGCCTCGCGTCGTGCAGGGAGGCGCGGAAGGTCCGCTCCCGCCCGCAGTGCTCCCGCCCGTTGCACATGCCGCCCGGCTCGCCGCCGCTGTGGTAGCCGACGACGACGGCACCTGGACGACTCCCGCGGGCAGCAGCAGCCGGCCTCTCCTCTCGCGTTACGCTACGACCAGTAGCTTGGTCACGTACGTACGTTTGGCCACCTGACAGGGATAATCATTCTTATAGAGGCCTGACGATCGCGGGCGTTGCCCTCGCGGTGGCGGGCGCGCGACCCGGCTCCGGAAACGAGTGAAGCGCGCGCGTCTCGCTCGCCACCAGGCACGCGTGCGGGTCCGGGCGGAGTGGCGCGTGACTGCGTGAGTCCTGATCACCCGCTTGGTGTGCGGCGCGGGGAAAACGGTTGGCTGCCTCTGGCTGTGTGGTTGCCTGGTTGGGGAGGAGCGTCCACGGTTTTGGCTCGGCCCGAGCGCGTGCTGCGGGGCCGCCGCCGGCGTACCCAGCGAAAACGCCCGGACGGAGACCCGTCCAAACCGGTGGGTGGCGCCGGCGCGGGCGGAGCGTCAGTGCGGGATGGGCCGAACCTGAACCTGAACCTGAACCTGCGACTCTGTGACGACGATGAGGAGGTGGTGGGTTCTAAGGCTGTTCAAAAAAAAAAAAAAAAAAAGACAACCCGGCAGGCAGCCAACCAGGCGTGGGCGCACAGGTGACCGGTCGGTGGCACGACACGTTCTTCCAAGTGGGTCCGGTCGGCTTGGTCGTCGCATCGTGCTGCCCACACTAGTACAACAACATCACTGGAGGTCTGGAGTCGATCTGAAAGTCTGAAACCACGCGCGATCCTCGCAACCGGGGATAGTGAGCAGTACTGCAGTGTTTGATTCCGTCGTGTTTCGCACGCGCCAATTTCCGCCCTGTGATTCTGTGAACTGTGCCGGTCTCTGTGTGAGCCCCGATAGTTGCAGCGTGCTGATATACCGTGCAAAACTGCGTGAGACTCGAGCAACATCTATGTTGACAAAAAAGGGTTCGCGATGAGCCGATGGGTTTGCAACTTGCAAAGTACAAAACTCCAAACGCAACTGCTCAGCTCGCCCTCAGCGATCGAAGTAGTCCAGTCAGAGGATTAAACAAAGCCGAGAAATACATGCGCTCTAGTGTTGTTGCAGAAAAATACTGAAAAAGATTGACGAAATGATCATGCCACCCCTGTTTGATCCCTTCTGAATTAGGAGTATATATGCTTACTAGTGATAGATGCGTGGCCGTGGCACGTACGGCTCAAGCGTCTCAAGCGAAATGGCATACGCTTTCGCTGAAAGAGAGGTGCGTGCACGAGTAGTCTGCATATACGCCCGGAACATGATTACAATTTACATGTTTCTTTTTTATTTCTTCTGGATTAAAAATATTTCCAAACCAGTTGATGATAAATAATAGGAGGATAAGGGCCAAAGAGGAAGGGCTATACCAAGTGCAGAGCGACATGTTCTTTTTTTTTTTCAAAGAAAAACTCAACATGTCTTGAGCGAAAATCTTTACAAGATGGGGTTAATCCGGGCCTCGCTAATCAGCGAGTCGCTCCCAGTGACCGGTTGGTGGCCTCCTCCCCATCTAATTTTTTTGGAAAGTTTTTTCTTCTCACGAGTTTTTATTTTTAGAATATCATAACTTATACACACAACTTTGATGCATAATTTTGATCTATAAATTTTGTTACATAATTTTTAAGTATAAGTTTGATTCACGCAAAACTTGTGCGTACAACTTGTATACACAACTAATTGAAGAATAACTTGTGCGTATATTTTTCTCTCTAACGATAAGTTGTGCGCATAATTTTTTTCTGTAAACGTCGAGTTGTGTGCATAACTTATTCCATAAAGACGAATTGTGCACATAACTTATGTATAAGAAAAATTGTTGAAGAAAAAAACTAAAAAAAAAAGGAAAAAAAGAGAAAGAAGCCCCGTGGGGGCAGGATGGAGCGCGGTCGCTTGGAGCGACCGCGCGCCGAATTGGTTTTGCGGGTTATTCCGCGGGTAGGCAACGGGTCCACGTCGCCCGCTAACTCAGTAACCGTTGGACCCGCCCAGCCCGCGATATCAGCCATCCGATCTGGGTCGTGGCGGGTCTCACACCGGCAAAGCCGCGAACCCGGACCGCTCGCGAACCAAGCGAGGACCTCCCTCGGCCTGCCGCCTGCCACACCGGCACACCGCTCGCCGCCGAGGGCCTGCCGTGCTGCAGCTTCCGCCTCGTCGCCCACCTCACGGCCTCCCTTCCCTGCTCTCGAGCCTCACCCTCACCACCCCCGCTCAGCCGCCCCTCGCCATGGTCAAAATCAAGGCACACGCCCAGGTACGAGGTACCCTCTATACGCTTCGCATCTTCTCGCGTTGATGCGGCCGCCCGCGCCCGGCAGCGGAGCTCGTTCTTCCCCGTCCTTCGCGTGGCTATTCGACGCGACGACGCCTTCTCCGGCGGCCGCAACCGGAGCCGCGCGAGCAGTATGTGGCCACCGGCGTGACGCAGGAACGGTGGGCTGCACTTACTCCATGAACTCCACGGCGGTGAGCACCGACAGGAGGCAAGGAGGTCCCGCGGTGAGCGCGGCGCCAACGGCAACCCTGTGTCGCGGCTTGGAGCACGAGCACCCGATACCGGCGTGCATGGATGCCGGCTCCCACCTGCTCCTGCCTCCTGCACCACCCGGCACGGCGAGGATGAAGGGCAGCCGATGGCCACCAGCCCACCACTCCCGTCTCCCGAGCTCAACCGGGCGGGGCAGCCCAGCACTGGAGCAGCACCAGCGAGCCCCGGGCGCAGCGAGGAGGAGCCTCGTCCGCCTCATGCGGAGCACAGAGCTCGTGGCGTCTCGGGGTCGGCACAGGGCAAGGAGGGGACGGCGTCCAGGCACGGAGCGAGCGGCAGCAGTAACTGTGCCTATGAGTTGCTCGACGAAATGCCTTGCCCATGGCAAGATTCATACTGTGCTACGTCTCTCACATCACCCTCCTTTTCAGCAAACACTGATGAATCAACTGGACATCTCAATCCCGATTTAGCCTTCACAATGTTAACTGCCAATTGAGAAAGTAGTAATATTTATGATTTGATAGAAATATTTACAATCTTACGGTTACACTACTAGATCAAAGGTAGTATATAGCTGTCACATATGAAGCATTAAACTGTAGTGCTACCCATACCATGCCGATTGCTAAGTAAAATTACTTCTGTCAAAACAGAAGTTGCTTGTACGTAGTCGTAACTATAACTATTATAGTTAAATACTTATTCACTAGCATACTTCTGATCTTGAACCTTAGGAAGAATGAGGAAAAAACCTCTTGCAATATTGGCTGCTTTACGTGTTAATTAGTTTGTACACTTAATTTTGGTTCACCGCATAATCCACATCCCTTGTTGTAGCATTGACTATTGAGTCTACTACAGAAAAATGATGTTATTCTCATCTTCTTACACCCAACATATGCATTTTCGTCAAGCAAAATCACTGTACTAAAATGTGGCTCATATTCACAAGTCCATCACAACGTGATTAGCCAACATGCAAATCATATCAGAACGGAAATTTATATTAGCCTCGTCCACAACCCTGAGTACATGAATGTGATACATGTGCAAGTCTTTGAACTATTGAGGCTTAGCAGCTCATGAGGAAGAAAAGAATATAGAGCACGCCGCCACGCGTGTGTGCTCGCCACACTACAGTGATCTCGGTGTGGCCGACGAATCGTCCGCCACAGGGTGTGGCGGCCAGCACAGGGGCGTGGCGGGCTGTGGCGGCCAGCAAACAGGCCCTATGTTCTTTTTTTTTTTGGCAATGCTCTCTCCCTCTCCCTCTTGCAAGTTGTTATCCAATAAGAAATACCAACACCACAAAAGCTCCGTATTATGCCATCTGGTTTCCATTGCTAAGGGTAACTTAAGTTGAGGCATAGCACCTATTTATGCATGAGAGATAAGTCTTATCCATGTAGGAGTACCTCCTATGCAGTAATGGGCTGCTTCACTCCATGGTCAGTGCGGCAACGCCGCACCTGGGTTTCTAGTAGTAGCTGAAATTCTGGCCAAACAGATGCTAAGAGAAAAATATTACATTTATTCTGAAAGAAAATGCTACGTAAAAAGCTGAAAATAGAGAAGTCGATCAAAGCCAGCTTCGTAGGGAAATCATGCTCTCTAAGATTTTTTCCCATCATTGTTGGACAAAAAAAACTATGGTAAAATTCTGCAAGAAAATATTTAAACCAGTTCATAAAAGAAATCAGGTATCATTTGTATGCGAACGTTCCAGGCGTACGCAGAGTTTCAGACCACATGCGCCTCATCATCTCACTCTTTTTCAGCGAAAGCAAAGGGAACAATATTCAGCTACACGCGCCCAACACACCTGGTTTTTGGGAACCCGGGTGTAGTTTAGCTGGCCACTCTGCCGAAACCAGCGACCAGAGCCCGGTGGCGGTGAGCCCCCTGTTTTCTCCCCTCCCGCCGCGTCCTTCTCCCTTCCTCACTGCCGCCAAGGCCGCAAGGCGCCAACTGCAACAGCTACCCACCGGCTGCCGCATATATATAACCACCTCTTCTTCTTCCTCCTCCTCATCGCCGCAGCGCAAAGCGTCAACACGAGCAGACCATAGATCCAGAAGCAAGCAACCCCTCCACAAGCTACTCTCCAGTAGTCTATAGCTATATATTAGCTAGTCCACCACTCGATCAGGAAGAGAGGCCTTTCGATCGAGCGAAGATGAGCGCGCCGTCGTTGAGCAAGAAGGCGTCGTCGTTCGTGGTGGCGGCGAGCATGAGCGCGGTGGAGGCGCTCAAGGACCAGGCGGGGCTGTGCCGGTGGGACTACGCGATCCGATCCCTCTACAACCGCGCGGCCGCCGCCAAGGTCATCACCGGCCGCGCCGTCCCGGTGTCCCTCTCGTCGTCGTCGTCGTCCCAGACCCCGCCGACTTTGGCCGCCGCCGGCAGGGCCGCCAGGCCCAGGCGGTCGGAGGAGGAAAAGCTGCACAAGGCGTACCACCTCGTCTGCTGGGGGCCGAATTGATCGGTTCTTGTTTTGTATGCACGTATTGTGAGATTACTCCTCTTCTTCCTCATGCCGAGGTGTATCTGCAAATTTGCATATACTCCGCCCTCTGAGACCAGCACGGGGATTATTGCTGGGTGAACAAATGGGAAAATTAAAGGATTTGCGATATATAATTGTTACCTCTGGCCTCTTGGTAATACCATCACAGATGGAACTGTTTCCAAGCTCGTGGTTGTTTGAGATGCCAAAGACATGTGATTTGAGTGCAGTGCTGGTGATCAGGCAAACTACTCTGATGTCGTACTACTACTCGTCAACGCTGCACTCGGTGGGTGATGCATCTGAAATCTACTCTCTCACCAGAGGACACCAGGTCCAACTCCGATGTGCACCTGCAACTATCCTGCAATCCTGCGTATTTGTAAACGGTAGTGAAGACTCTTTGTCGTGATTGCAATGCAGATGGGCTGAGGATCCTTTCCCTGAAACTCTAAAAAGAAAACAGGTACGGCTTTAGGGTGTGTTTGGTAGAGCTGGGTTAGAAAAATAGCAGCTGTAAATCCGCACAACTTCACTGGTGGATCGAGATTTCGAAAAGTGTTAGGTACAGCTCCAGATTTTCCATCATCCCCATAACATCTAGGACATGCATGTCAGGAGAATAGAAAAGAAAAATAATGGTCTTCTTCCTTCTGCCCATTAAAAAAGAAAAATAATGGTCTTCTTCCTTCTGCCCATCGCGGAGAGGTAGCGCGTCGCGTCGTCACTACCAAGCATGGCCTCGTCTGATCGGGCGGCGTCCTCGCCGACGGGGCGGGCGCGGCCTTGTCGGCGATGGCGGGCCCTCGCTCTCGACAATAGACGGCGCCGCTGGTCTTCGCCGCCGTCCTCTCTGCTTGGGTGCCACGGTCTTCGCCGGCGCCACCTTACGCGCCCAGTTGAGCACAGCGTCGCGGCCTCAATCTTGCGGTTGTCGTCAGGTCGAAGTCGCCTGAGCTCGTCGCCGCAACTTTTCACCGTGCCGCCAGCGACATGGTGGCGGCGCTGCTCCTGTATACTTTGCCCAGAACAAGACCTCTCTCGGCGCCACCCCCGTCAAACCTGTGCAAGTGGAACTCCGCCATTACCCAGCCACTGGGTACGGCCACAACATGGACGGACTCGTCGCGACCCGCAGGGCGAGGCAGGCGGCAGGGAAAAGGTGCGACCGAGAAAGAAAAGAAAGAATCGAACCAGTCATTTTCCACTTACCAGTGACAGTGGTGGGTAATTTCTCCCAACTCCAAGTTTCTTGGAGTTGGTGGAGCACTCCATGAGGTACTCCACGAAAACAATGAAGCTGAGACCTGCTCCACCTTTTTTTGAGCAAATCCGCGGTGGAATTGCTGGAACTGGGCGTGTTTGGCTGAAAAATTTGGAGCAGGGTTGATTTTTCAGATGTAGAGCTGCGTGAAATTGTGCGACACATAATCTACCACTGCAAGTTCCGAGTTTGAAAAATTGAATGCCGCCCGAAAGGGACCGACTAATGCGGTATTGTTAATTTTAGAATGTGACTTGGGTTCGGCGGCCACCAAATGAACACCAAGGTTTGGGAGCCAACCAATCAGGCTCGTAGTCAACGCCTCAAAGGACTCTCTTCGCACAAATTGCACTATACACGATGCACTAGTACACTAGCACTACCACTATATTTTAAGTTACAATAGAGACACCCACAACACGCATTACACTTATCCTTATGAATGCACACACACGTAAACTTACTCTTATGAGCATTTTCAAAGACTGGGCTGACATACACAAATCCTACTCCTATGATCATCTTCGAAGACTGAGCCGGCACATCCTCAAGATTGACGAAGTTACCACAGGTGTCTCGCTGTCGACGGGAATATCTTCTACCACCACTACAAGAAAAATGTTGACTGGTGACGCAATCACATTTTAGCGTCATTGATTTATGACGTTCCTGGCTGATCTCGTCATAACATTTCTCTTCCGAGCAAATTTAGTGACAAAAAAAACTTTTTTTCATAACGGTTGCTACTGTAGTTGAGCATTCTCTGTTCGATACTGGTCTTGTGACGCCATAAGCTTTGCAAAAACGTCATAAACCAACATCGATCCCACATGTATGTTGAAGCATCCAACATTGGTCCCACATGTAAGTAAATGTTGCAAAAAAAATACCATCACAAGGATTCAAACCCAAGACCTATAGGAACAAAGACAATACTATTTACCACTGCACTTCTTGTTTGTGTGATTTATTATGAAACTATATGCTTATGTTTGAATATTAGTCCCACATGTAAGTTCAATCAGCAGTATTCCAACTGCTTCGTAATGTTCCAAAAATTAATTTGACATCACGAGGTTTCGAACCCAAGACCTACAAGAGCAACATAACAGTATTTGCCACTGCACTAGTTCTTGGTTGTGTGATTTTTTTCGAAACACTGTAGTTATTATTCAGAAACAATATATCGCACCTCGTACACATGTTAATCTTGTCATGGAGCATACATAAGCACCATCTCTGGTATCATTGCACTTACTTGAGTTCATTTAGCCTATCTTTAAATCTGAAATTAAATTAAAAACTTGTCTTTTATTATGCCTTGTGAAAGATCTTAGGTTTCTACCATAAATCTATGCTGGAAGATGACTTGATCGATTAATACTTTTTAAAATATGAATTTAGGGATCTTCTTCCGGATTTTTAGAAACTATTTTGAGGTTAAATAGCTTATTTAAACCCTCAAATATGTTATTTCGGGAAGAATTTTATTTTCAAATCTATAATAGTTATAATATCAATTTCACACAAAATAGGTTATTCTTGGTTTATCATATCAACATAAATCTTTATGGGATGGGATTTTTAGTGATCCCTAGATTAGTGGTTTTGATTTTTGAAAAAAAACAATCTCCTTTGAAACAGCTAGAAAACAACAGCCAACTAGACATGTGTGCGAGATAGTGGGCATGTCTAACCGCCCTCTGACCTCACCCCTCGCGCCCCCTCCGATCCGTTCCCTCTGCCTGGATGGCAACAACGCCGTCCAAAGCCGTTTCCCCTCGCATCCCACCCCCCTCCTATGGCTTGCGGGTCCCGCCACGAGCCGTCCGTTTCATTGCCTCTTGAACAAAACCAGCGACCCCTCTCTCTCCCGTTCATTCTCTCCTTCCTCTCATTCTTTCCCTCGACCTCGGCGGGTCACCCTCGGTGGCCTCTGCCGTCGCCGAGGCGGCCGGCCAGATCGTAACCAGTCAAGGTGAGCTCCTTCTCTTCTCCATGATTCTCTTCATCTTCTCAAGGTCAGTTCAATCAGACTGTTTTTATAGCTTCTTCCTCAAGTCCGGGAGGGCAAGGTGAAGCCCGATCTCCTCCATCGTCGAGTTCCCTCAACTTTCGAGCTTCTGATTCGTCTTTCCCCACCTTAGGTGAGGTTCCCCTATGGTTTCCCTCTCCTCTCTCATCCATTGGAAGCTTCTCCATTGACCATCAATGGAGGTTCTAACTCCATTGCATGTCGTCCAAACCCCCGTGCATGTCATTTCTTTTGCCTAAAACTGAATCTCCATCACCTAAGGAAGCTCCAGGATCAAACCCCATTGCAATCGGTCACCGGAATCACCGGCAATACCATTTTCAGGAACTTGACGAGTTATTTACAATTCTGTCATTAATGAAAAACGTGAATAATTTCTTGTTTGTGTAGGATTTAATTATACTATCTTATATTATATGTTTTGAAATGACCTACTAGTATGATAAAAATAGTTTACCTTCTTCTATCATATCATATCATTGCAGTCATTCATGGCATATTTACTCATCAAGCATCATTGCATTTCGTGTAGAGATCAAAGCTTGAAGAGGGTGAGCGAGCAAGAGTCTCATGCGCACTTCCTTTGAACCTCAAGGCAGGCACCTAAGCATTCTTTAACCCTATTTTGGATCAATTGGAGTCTATGTGTCTTGTGTGTGCATGAGTAATATTTATGTATATGATTGCTTAGCTCTACTTGATGCATTACCCTCCTTGATCTAGAATAACCTTTATTAGGTGAGTATGCTTGTTTAGATGTCACGAATGCTTATTCATGCTTAGTTTGTAGAAGTCAAGAGGTGGCAGGTCACCACCACTTGCGAGTTATAGGATGTTTGTTCAATAAACATATGGTTATCTTTGAAAGATTAAAATGAGCTACATGAAAGATGAATCGCGACTCAAGCAAGAGTGGTAGGGTCACTTTGAGATTGGATCTCATTTGACTTAGTCTTGCTTAAGTTGATTAAGACCCGATCGTTATCATTGAGATACTTGAACACTTTTTAGTACGAACCACATGCTTACTATGAGCATGGCAAGCTACATAGCATAAGTCACATTGTATCTTGAGCGAATTAGGAGGCGGAGTGGGATGAGGTGTGATCGGGTGTTCGGTGCATCTATACACTTAGGTCATCCGATCATAATAGGGTGCGGATATGTGAAAGGTTGAGGCACGAATTAACACTTATCCTCAATCAAGGGTATGGTCATTAGTCTTGCGCTTCGTGTGGGAAAAGTTGTACACCCCTGAAGGGTTATAATCTATTGCAATAGCCGCACTCTCGGTCATTGAGCACACTCATGTACTTGGACTTTAACGTAGAGTTTCTATGTAGCTCATGTAAGACTTAGATTATGATCATGATATCAATTTACCTATTGCAATTTACTTGATGCTTGACTTAATGATCATAGAATGCATTGTCTTTGCTTATTACAACTTGATCAAAATGTAGATGCTTTTATGCAAAATAATTACCTATGCCATTCCTTGCTACTTAACCAAATGCATACCCCTTGAGAGTCGGGCAAGCATATACCCATATGTGGATAAGTCTGTTGAGTACCTTTTGTACTCACTCACGGTCTTGATAAGTTGATTGCGGTGAGGTGCAGGTAGGGCCGTCTTTGGGTACTTCCTTGCAGGGGCGGAGGTCCGGGAGGAAGTCGACCATTGCTTAGGAAGGGCACTATCGGCATATAGTGTTACCTTCTTATTATGTGTTGTATCGTATTGAGCACGATGTAGAACTTTCCGCAAAACTCTAAGACTTGTTGTAATGTAAATTTGAATATCTACGTGTAATGTGATGGACTATGTTTGGATTGTTATGTGATGATGATGTTCATCTTGTTGTGCTTAGTGATGTGTGTATAAATCCTGGACATTGCTCATGACACATCTCTAGGATGACCGGTTATTCCTTTTTAATTGAGTTGATCAATGGTGATGACTCAATTAAATGGGATTCACTTGGAGGTTCCTCACGGCAGGGCTAGAACCCGGGTCTCCGGTTTGAGAGACCGCCCCGATCTCCGCATGAGAACAAATGCTAAACTGATTAGGATTTACCAAATTTGATATATTATTCCATCATGTGTAGTTGAATGTTGAATCATAGATATACCTTTAAATTGAACTGAAATTAGATTTCTTGTGGTTCGATCCCAGATGTTGCTATATCAATTAAAATATTGTGGTGTGAATCTTCTTCCTTTTGGGCAGTGAGTGCAACGAGGTGTCACAAGCAAACTTCAGGAACATAGACCATGAATTAGTGTTTTGTGTATAAGAAGTTTACCTGTTGTTTAGATGCCCTCATATTCAGTATGTTGTTTTCAGGATCCGATTGCACTCGTTGTGTCACGAGTAAGTAACGAGCAAACTGTCGAAAGTTATTACAAGGCGGTTCCAAAAAAACAGTGATTACAAGGCGCATGACTCTGTTAGTAGAGAACAGAGATGTATTAATTAACTTGTATTCCTTGGACACATGGCTTTCTGCAAAAAAATTCACTGTGGTGTGAGGGCAGTCCCAATGGTCCACGTAGGATGGAGTCCATCCCTAATAAATGAGATGACACATCAGCAAATTGGTGATATGGCAGCATAGTTAATGAAGAAAGAGAAGGAAAACACAAGATCTGGTTTCTTCCTCTAGACTTCCTCGCGAATCAAGATCGCAAGACCTAGCAAAATCGCCATTGGGAAGACACTGTCTTGACCGCCCTGCCATTGTAGGAGATGATTTCACTACATTTATTGTCTTGGACTTCACCATTGTAGGAGATGATTTCTAGTGTTCATTTTCTTGGCGTGGTTGTATGCAATTAGGTCTCTGTTGGGACTACCCCGAAATTAAGATACATGGACCGCCCAATTTGTATTGCATAATCACGAACGAACATAATGATCACTACATTTATGGTAGTTTCTATGTCTATTAATTATTTTGCCAACTAAGTAAAATGGTGATGTGGCAGCCTAATTAATGAGGAAAGAAAGCACAAATCATACAAATGGTTTCCTCATGGAGAAATCATGTCTACTCTTGACCCAATACACGAAACCTTGAATTTGCCATTGGGAAGAAACCGCTAGTTTCTATGGGATTAATGCAACGCTCCCCATTGGTCAAATTGGGAGAGAGAAAGAGAAAATAATTATTACTTGAATACACTACCATTGTGAAGTATAATTTCTATAGATGATTTCTTAGGGCAGTCCCAACGGGAGTTTCTAGTATGTAGATTCCAAGAAAGAAAAAAGCAATTAATGTCCATTAGAAACTATCCTTCCCAACCCATGGTTTCTACATCATAATTAATACAAAGGATAAATTAAATGCAACACAAGAAGAGAGTAGATCAACTGTGGCAATAGCATATGGCCTCCAAAACAACACAATGCCAATCCGCAATATTTTTCCAAAAAACAGTGTTTTCAGAACACAATTTCATCACATGGCCGCAGACAAAAAGACTTTCTGCAGTTAAACACTAAGTAAACATGTTTCTGGATGCCTTTGTGGAACAATATAATACTAAAGATCATGCATACGCATATAACAAATAATATGGTGGCATCAATCAGAGGGCATTTAACAAATAATATGGTGGCATCAATCAGAGGGCATATCACCTGCAACAGGTTGTAGAACACTCCAGAATAAAATACCATGATCTCTATTCTCCAGAAGCCATCTCAGTTCAGGCACACCACGATAGAACACGGTGACGCTTTGCTAAAAAACACACGACGCCGGCGTAGAGCTCTGCCTTATCTTAATCAACCTCCAAGCACCAAATCCACTCCCATGGCTGCCAAATCAATGTCTTCCTTCCTCTCTGTTCCTTGAATCGACCAACAGGGGCATCAAATTGACCCTCGTGGCAGCCAATTCTGCTTTGTTTCATCTGTTGAAATTGCTTTGTTCTTGCCGCCGGGGAGCAGGAAGGGACGCACGGGAGGAAGGGGCGCCCGTGCCGCCGCCCGGGGGAGGAAAGCCACACGGGACGGAGGTGCGCCCACGCCGCCGCTGGGGAGGAGCAGCGGCCCTCCGGGAAGGCCGGCGAGAGAGAGGGCGCCCGCACCGCCGGGTGAAAGCGATGGCCGCACCACCATCGGGTAGGAGCAATGGCTGCGCTGCCGCCGGGGAGGAGCGAGGCCCGCGCCAACGCCGGGGAGGGATGGCCGCACCGACGCCGGGGAGGAGGGAGGTCCGCGCAGAGGGAGAGTGTGCTGGGAAGGCGCCGCGGCGGCGTAGCGGATCCGGCTGGAGGGGGGAAGAAACGGGTAGTTTCTCCCCAACGCGGAACTGTCGATTTCTTAGCGCCTCGTTACTAGTGTTGTAGACGTCGTTCCTACGTGTAGAAATCGTTTCTACATTTTTTTCTCCTCTCTCTTCATTAAAACATATGCCACATCAGCAAAATGCTGAGTTGTCAAGCTAACTAATGAAGATAGAAACTGCAATAAATTTCCCATTGGGACTACCCTTATGCTATGGAAGTAGTGTCAGTTTCCTCCATTGGAACTGCCCTCATACGATGAATATTTACTCTACTGGCTGACCTTTCAATTCGAAAATTTTAATTGAACATCAAAGGCCCTTAATTTCCTTTTATGTGCTGAACAAATTTTTTTTTTTGCATAAAGAAACGAGAGAATACAATGCAATCTAAAGCTTGGTCGGTTGTCTATACAAGCGGACATATTGAAGTGAAAAAATTATAAGATAGTAAACAAATACTTTTTCAACCAAATAAAATTCCATCTCTAACTATCAGTATAAGTTGAAATTGAAAATACTTTCTGTTACCCACCTACCTGGTGTGTGTCCCACCATATGGTTCAGATGCGTAGTAATTAGAACCGAATGTTCCGTTCCGGTTGCATCCTGCTGCACATTTTTTCCCTGCCGTGTCAAAGTCACAATGCAAAAAACCGGAATAAAAGGAGGTCACGGTGGAAAAAAAACAGACGTGGGAGGGACCAAGCGAGCATGCAGCCACGGGAAAAATCCAGATGCTTTTTTTTCAAAAAAAAAATCCAGATGCGGCAGGGGGCACGCGGGGAGCGTCGGGGCGCGTAGGGAGGCTTTGGTATCCCGTACCCTCGGTATGAAATAGTGCTGTATAATTAATCATACATAGGCAGAGATGAGGCACGGATCCAGGAGTGAAGCCAGGCATGACCAGATCGAGCTAGTCCGGCCGGTTGAGGCTACATTACATTATTACATTATTTATACTACTAGTAAAATGCACGTGCGACACGCACGTGTTCAGAAAAATCCTATTAAATATGAATTTTTAAAGTGAACCTTAATCCGATTCAAACAGTATTTGTAAAATCACTTAATCAAGATTATGTTACAAACAATATTCTAGCTGTAACAAATACAAAGTAAATGTGTGAAAAAACAAAAAAATAGTTATATATTCTAAAAAATACTCATGTAAAGTTAGAGCCAAAAGGATATTCCTGGTAGTCTGATTGCGTCGAGCAGAACACCTAAGTCATTTGTTTAGCGAGTAATCATCTATGTATCTTCCCTGTCATCTCATCATGTAAATCTACTCAATGGGATCAGCATGCGTCCAGGCTACCACACGTTGTGTAAGAAGCTTTCAATTAATTTCTTCTTAATACAATGAAAATGATACACAACTCTCCTGTGTATTCGAAAAAAAAGAAATTACCTCAGTCATGGAGGAGCTAGTGAGATAGTCTTTTGATGGTTCATTAACTTCCCCAAATTGTCCATTAATTAGCCAATGTAATTAACTTCACTAACCCCCAGCTGGGAGCATCGTTTTATGACTGTCTTCTCAGTGTTTCCGGGGTATCGTGCTTGAGGTGCCAGAGCTTGTATTTGCGATCGACACAAAACAAAATGAACAAATTGTGTATCACGATATGATATGCCTAGAAATGAAATAAATGAAAACAAAATGTTTCCATACAAAACTAAATGTAGTCATGGAATCAAAATTAAGGTAGTACTTCTAAAAACATGCATTAAAGATTTTAAGTTATACTATAGCTGGCAACCTAACAAGGAAGCATTTGAGTACTCATTACAATAACTATTTATAAAGCATTTGAGTGATATTTTTATGAGTGCAAACATGAATATTGTGTGTCACCATTCATAAAGCATTCCAATTATTTCTATGATTCTATCAGGCATAAGCTGCTATTTACTGCTGCTCCTAGTGTTTTCCATAGGATTGATCATATATTAGGAACTTGAAATATGCATCTATGGTGTCCAGTTTAGCTGAAATTTCTGACAACTCATGATCAATAGAGAGAGAGAGACACATTCTTCTTTTGGATTCAGTTGTAGATACATGCACATGAATCAAGACAACATTGAGCCATCGATAATGGGGTGTCGGCGGCAATGTGTTATCTTTTGATAGTTTCTTACAGAAACATATGACAACCATCGACATAATGGAGAAGCCGAGAAGGTGATGTGATAATTAATTCTTGGCTAAACCTATGAAGCCATTCATTTTTTTGGAGCAGGATATGTCCTTACATTGGAATGTTAGTTGTAGAAACTAAGCAAAGCAAGAAAGGATGAGTAGGACTGTGAGTAAAGAAAGAGAATAGCAGCATCTAACCATGACAGTTCAGGATCATAATGTTGAACACTTAGTATATATAAACATGCATGCTGATCTTGTACACATCAACTGGCTAATTAGCATTTAAAAGACGAAATCTGCCATGATTTATTCTTATCTGCACTTTTCTTCTTTTCACCTACATAACCAAATCACAAATCTCTATCATCTGAGTATGCACGGTACTCTTTTATAATTATAACATATGCTGTTGTAAACAAAGAAAAGCGGCAAGTTGGGGCAATATAAGCTGGAACAATCAAATAACGGAATCTCAGTCAAGCATGAACTTGTGAATTAAAATCATCACAACTGAAGCTATTCTAATTGCCTAATTATATTGACGAAACCTGCATCTCATGGAAAAGTCAAATACCGAAATTTCAGTCAAGCCTAAACACTTGTGAATTAAAATTGGCACAGCTGAAGCTATGCTAATTGATGAAACACGCATCTCATACATATGTACGTGACGAACCCAAGTTTTCTTAGCGTGCTATACTCCACCAAGAACAACGATGAGTTGAAGTTGTTGATGAGTACGCGGGATGCGTAACACACTACACATGAGCGAAGAGGCATTGGATGATGGATCTTTGTGGAGAGACATACGACGACCTCGACGGCGTTGGCAACGACGGGTCATGGCGAGCTAGGCGCAGCTCCTGCTCGGGCTGCTGCGAGGGTGCGGCACCTTCCGCTCTTGGGTGGAATATTGAAAGGCAGGTTGGGGCACTAGAGAGGATTCCTTCAGTCCTCCACCACGGCTAGTGAAACGAGCTAGGAGACAGCAATGGCTGCGCGGATCTTGGGCAAGCCTCGATCTGCGGCGGTGGAGGACCAGGGCCTCGGTGATGGTGAGGAGCTCGGCGGTGAGGTGGAGGGCGCGGCCGCCAGCTCCTCACGGCCAGACGGGCCTCGGCATGATGAGACCCGGCTAGTCCGTCACCTTGGCTCATGGCTCCCACCGGATCCAGGCGATGAGCTTCCTCTCCCTCCGCCGGCTCCCTCTCTCCCGGCACTCCCTATCCCACGCCAATTCGAAGCTGGAGAGGCCAAATCGACCGCGGCCAGCGGCGGGCCTCGCCGGCTGCATAGAGAAGCAGGAGGCCGAGGACGAGAAGAGGCGGCGCGGGGAAGAAAACAGGGGTGGGTGTGCAGCGGGGGGGCGGTGGGCCCAGTGACGCTGTGGTGGGTACAACCGGGGTGGGTGAGAAAAAACACCGTTTTTTTCTATGGGTCTACTACCCTATCCACTCCCCCAAATATATGACGGGTGGGTCCGACGTGAGGGGTATGGTGGACCCGATTTAGGTGAGAAAGGTTTTTCAAATTATTCGATCTTTATAGTATACTAGTAACAATGCACGTGCGACACGCACGTGCTATATAAGGATATAGCAGGATGATGTGGCAACCTGTTATTCACTAAAAATGTTCCGTCTTAACCCTCTTGCCTTGCAACTTCAAGCAAGTTGAATATGCCAAATGATGCATCATTCCTCATCCTGCGAGTTTAGAGTATGACTTGATAAAACCTTTTTAAACATCCTCCTGATACTCTGACTCCTGTATGATTGCTTCTTTCAAATCATATGATAGATGTTATTATGGTATGACTTACAATGTAAATAAATTATTTATTTTTCTTCATAGTGCAATCTTAAAATTTTCTTAGAATCAAACAGAACTTGTAGCTGACTCGTTTGTTTTAACAGCTGTTGCTACCATGTTCAAGCAACACCAGTCATATTTACGAGATCACACATATTTATTAACCTTTTCATACCATAAATATGATCGATAACTCAAAAAAGTTTTTATCTCGTTTCACCTACTTCAGACCTTAAGGTCTTGCTGTGGCTAGGTATTAATGACAACTACAGTTGTTTGAGATGGAAAATATATTTTTTTAAGAGATGAAGGTATTGTAGGAATTTTGATAGCATTAGGTAAATCAATTTTATCCACTTTCATCCACTACTGATCTGCAAGTGGCTCCGATTCAGTCGTTGTTGAGCCTAGCTCCAAACAATCAAGACAATCGAATGTAAAGGTCTCAAAGAGTATGCCGTCGAGAACATACTAAATCTATGTGCAAATTTACGCGAATGAATAGTGATGGAATATTGTATTAGGGTGAAAAAAAGGTGCACGTTGGAGCGCGTGTTGCGAAAGAAGACGTGACTCAATGTGATGGGATGTGACGGGTGAATAATGAATTGAAAGTCAAATTTAACAAACTAAACATGGACATCTTAAATGGATTAGCATGTTTCAAGTTGCTCTAAAATCATTAAGACTATCAGCACTCCTACTACTCTACATTTTACTCAAAAAGAATATTCTAACCACGCCAGCAAGTTTTTTTTACTCTACATCAACTTCTCATGCACTCTTGTGACTCTATATATTTACTTCTGTTATTTCTACTGGATTGGCCGTATGGGGGTGTGGGTGATAAAAAATTTCGTTTTTGGCAAAATCACTCTCCAAATTGCGATTTCTGTCAGTTTTCCACCCTATCTGACGTGAGGGTTACGGTGACCCCGATTTGGGGAGAAACATTTTCAATTGTTTTCGTTCTTTATAGTATAGATAATATCTAAATATGGACCAAAAGTGATATAAATTGGTATAGAGTCATTTTGTGAGTCCACAACCTTAACTTAAAAGTTTAAATATATTTTACAAAAATTAGACTATACATTGTTCAAAATGTATACTTCACTAACAATGTTTCATATAACTCAAGTCACATTGTAACCTTGTCAACCAACTTAGCCAAAATAATTATCAAATATATCCAAGTATTTTTATATGCATATGACTGCATATATATTCTGTTGTAGAAACTAATTTACTTATTACTAAAAGATTAAATAAAAAGAAACAAAAGGAAGAAGGATCTCTTTATCTCTTCCTCTCCCTTTCATTCTGAATCGTCCTTATCTCCTTCGAGCCACTTGTCTCTCTCCCCCTTGTCTCCTCATCCTCCACTGGGCTTGTTTGGAACGAAGGAATTGAAAATGTAGGAACGAAAGGAAACACATAAATGACATGTAGTATTTGTGGCCAAAAGAAGGAACAAAAACACGAAATGAGATGAAGATAGGTTATTTGGAACGTAGGATTGGAAACATGGGAAAACAAAGGAAACTTAAACTTTTGCTATTTAACTTGGTATTACAAATAGAATTTATGTTTAGCCCTCATTTTTATAAAATGAAATTTTATATAAATAAATTGATAATATCATTGAATAATTCTAGATTAACAAATAATTGTTTAATATACTCAAGGCTCCATGCCGTCGGTGGGAATTATGGGCTTTAGGCCCAAAAGACACATTAATACCTAGGGATAGATTAATTAACAGAGTATGTTCCCCTAAAAAAACAGAGTATGCGAGTGAGTACTCCTAACTGGCTAAATCGGTTGCCTTAATTGGGTGACACCTACATGTGGGGCCAGGTCTGTCCACCTTTCCCTACAATCTGCAAACAAATATACCATCGTTCTTATCCATCCACCACCGCTCCCAACCTCACATTATCTTTCTCCTAGGTGTCGGCGATGAGTGCTCAACGTCTCCAGCCCTCCGCGTACTTGCTGGTTGCCATGCGGTCGCCGCCAAGTTCCCGGCCCGCGGGCGGGAGGCCGAGCTTGTGCTCCGCGCTGACGGCTCCGGCGAGCCCGTCCCACTTGCGCCAATTTCTTCTAGGTCTCAAGCCATGGTGGAGGGAGGAAACAAGGTCAGGAGAGAGGAGAGAGTGGCGGCAGAGCATTGATTCGGCCGTTCTACTGAATCGGATTGGATTTTTCGTTTCCTGTGTTTTGCTTGTCCGTCGCGACGTTTCCTCAGGAACGGAAGGAAGCATTCCTTCGTTCGAGACGCAATCCTTCAGTTTCTTTCCTCTGGAAGTTTTCCTTCAAAATTCATGCGAGTTTCCTTTGTTCCAGACGGGTCCAAAATTCTCCCTCTCTCCTTTTGGCGGCCGTGAAGCCGGCCACGGCAGCCGCGGTCACAGCCTACCGGCAGCCGCACGGCTCAGTGAGCCAATAGCAGGTGCGACCGGCCGGCGGGAGGAGCGCCGCCGTCGTCCACGCGGAAGGCGAGCCCCAAGAGGAGGACGAAGCGGGGCGAGACCCGGCGGGCGCGACCTCATCGTCGGGCTTGTTCGGGTGGGGAGGTGGGGTCCGGAACTCGGATCCGGAGTTGGACTTTGCGGATTGCCGCCGGGGCGAAGGCGAAGGGGACGGGAGGCGATTCGGGAGGTCGGGGCCGCAGTCGGGGTGGGTGGTGGGCCCGACGGGTGCACGGAGGTGGGTAGATCAGGTGGGTGAGAAAGAATTAACTTTTGGCGTAAACGCTCCCCAAATTGCGATTTTTATAGTCGTTTCATCTTTTTGGTCATCACGCAACCTGACGGGTGGGTCCGGCGTGAGGGGTAAGGCGGACCCGAATTGGGTGAGAAAAGTTTTCAATTATCTTCGATAGATAGATTACCTAGATGACATACTCCCTCGCTCGAGCCTCAGATCGATCACCGTTAGTAACGGATCTCGTGTGTGTGGGGGGGGGCTCAAGCCCCTCATGGATAGCCTCCCTAAAAGATTTGCCGTGGCGTGAAGGGCGAGTGGAGACGATCCAAAGGTCTGGAAAGAGGGAAATGAAATCCGGCCCAACCTACAAGCCAATTAGTATATCTAAAACCCCCATTTCAATAGCCAACAGTATTTTTTCCCTTTTCTGTCTCCCTAGCACTAGATTCAGCCCCCCTAAATTTTTTTCTAAATCCGTCACTAATCACCGTACCTACTCTCATGCGGCTGCTTTCTCTTGGGCAGCGTGGAAGACAGCGATGAAGGCCGACGCCTTCGCGTCCACATCACAATCTCCCACGAAACCTGGACGGTCGAAGTCACTGGGTCTAACCTTCTTCGGATGGCGATCGTCGACGTCGGCGGCGACGTGCCTTCCCCGGCGGCGTGCCCGGCGGCGGAGCAGCAGGATCCCATCCTTTAAGGTTACATGACATAGTCTAATACTGGTAACAAAACCTAGCGAGGGGCATATGCTCCCTTCTCTCTCGCATCTCATAATACTTTGGAAAAGATTATAAGTTTAACAAGATGCCTTTCTTGGTGAAAAACACATGCTAATTATGAATGATGCACAAAGATTACTATGAGTGTACCTCTTTTCAAGCATAACACAAAATCTCTCTCTTTTTTATTTTTTGCAAAAGCACAAAATCTCCTCGTTGATTGTAAACACTTGTTAAATTGAACATTCTACTATTACATACATACAACATACGATCGCGAGTAAACTATGATCGATGAGAAGTCCTCACCATCTGCTTCAAAAGGTTGGAAAAAACTTCAATTGTCTTATTATTCAATTTTTTGTCAACACTATGATGGGCTGTGAATAAATAGCACCACCACACATTCCTGGTATGATGGGCCGCATTTAACTATGGGCTCTCCGTCGGAGAATGGGCTTGGACCTAGTGAACTGATCAAACCTGTCGATACGCCGGGTAAGAAAGAGGGCAAACGGTTCTAGAGAGAGAGAGGGCAAACACAACTATGGAAAAAGGTAGAACTCTTGAGATAATTCCATTCAACACGATTTTATGCTTTGTCCATGCCTACTTTTAAAAAAAGTCCACATGTGCAACATCAAGTTAGTTTATATAATCCATAAATTTGTTATGAAATGTGCCTTGTTATTGATATTTATATTTACTAGTTAGAATGGCGCCCATGCGCACCTCGATTAAAAGTGCTAACCTAAAGTATTTGCTATCTTAAAAGTGCCATTGTATTTATATACTTAATTAAATTAAGAAATCACTCAAAATAAGTAAACAATAATAATTGGTGACATCTGCACTTCAAATTAGCTATGCTTTATGTCCTGATAATTATCGATTTTTGAAAAAGTCTAAACGAAGCTATATTCTGAGACAGAGGGAGTACAATTTCTTTTCTATATGTTCATCTCTTTTACATCCAAGACTAACATCTATGAATGTAGTTCTGTCCACTTCCAGCTAAGTTTAGAAATTGGTGATAGAAAAGCTCAATAATCTCTTGGTTTGTAAAGCTCTTTTATGGTGTATCTGTCGGTGTTTTAGACCGGCAACCTACCAAGGGGGTTACCCGAGGTAGATGATTGTGGCCTCGCCGAGATCAGAAACTCGAAGGAGAGACACGTGACACACAATTTAGACAGATTCGGACCGTAATGTGCGTAATACCCTACGTCTTGTATGCTGCGTAGCTCTTGATTGATGGGTGTTGTTTACAAGATGATGCGGATAGATAGAGAGGGGTCCTTGCC
The DNA here is from genome assembly GCA_022644695.1 of Cenchrus purpureus. Taxonomy (NCBI): domain Eukaryota; kingdom Viridiplantae; phylum Streptophyta; class Magnoliopsida; order Poales; family Poaceae; genus Cenchrus; species Cenchrus purpureus. The sequence goes on from CP053458.1 coordinate 50,972,221, forward strand.
TCGCCTTATATTCATAGGGAGGGGTTACAAGTCGGTTTGAGTAAAGAGTCCTAGCCGTACTCGGGTAGGAGTACTCTACATGGGTTCGGACATGTCTAGCCTTCCTAACCAAGTACTAGTCCTATGTTGCCTTGTGCCCCACGCAGTCTTGCACCGTGGCCCACAAGTCTGGTAGTCCCAGGGGCCCACATAGTAGTTGGAACCAGTATCCTCCTGGGTAGTGGGCCCTGGGATGTCCGTATGACAAGCCCCCGAGTACTTTGTAGTCGAGTGAGATGGCTTCGAGTAGTCTTGATGGCCTCCGCGAGTAGTCCTTGAGTGTCCCCGAGTTCTACAAGCCGGGCGAGTAGTCCTTGAGTGTCCCCGAGTTCTACAAGCCGGAAGTTCTCAAGAATGCTTGAATCATCCCGAGGCTGGAAGGTACTCCAGCAAATTCTGAGTAGTCTTGAAGTCTTCTCGAGTAGTCTCAAGCGTTTTCGAGTGCTTCTCTCGAAGGTCTTCAATAGTACTCGTGATGTCTTGATAGCTTGTGATGAAAAACCAATATGGAAAATGTGATTCGAAGAATCGCATTCCATATGGAATGTAGCCCGTTCCATATGAAATGTAGCCCCTGATCCTTAGTTCGAATTGTAGATTCAAGCTGAGGGTCAATCTGAAGTTCTGTCAATCTTATCCCGAAAAATCCTGGAGAAAAAACTGAAGATCACGTGGCATGGAGCCCTCGAGCCTTGAGTCAGGTAATTCTCTCGAATTGAAGGGTCATCTTGACTGTAGAATGTGTCCGTTGTTGATCCTTGATATGTTGAAGTCCTGAAAAATTCAGAAATTGAAGTTAAGCCCCGAGATGCGGAGCGTCGAGTACTGGAAGTTGAAGAGTCCACCGCCCGACCGAGTCGACGCGGTTATAAATAAGAGAGAAACCCCTTAGGGTTTTCCACCCGCAACTGCCTTAGCATTTTGCGAATAGATCGCTAGGTCTTCCACATCCACCGCCGCCGCTAGCGCAGTAGATCTGCTAGCACCACCGCCGCTGCCACCACCCGATAGCCCCTGAGCGAATGTGAGTGAAGACGCTCGTGACGGGGAGGATGAAGGCATCGCCGACGAAGTCCCAGATGTCGAAGAAGAGAGGTCGGGAGGAGCAGGGGGATGTCGGGCAGTCATCTTCCCGCCCCCGCTCCACCGAACCCATCTAAGGAGTGGAAGAAATCCAAGTTGAAGACGGAGGACATCCTCGCCTCGGTCAACAGTGGGTTCCTGAGGGAGAAGGCCGTCGACGGTTGGAATGCCACCGCCGGGGATGCCTACCCGATGGAGAAGAATCCGGAGGAGATCCCGATGTTCTCCCGCTTTGTCGAGCGCAGACTGGCGCTCCCAGCAAGTGATTTCTTCCGTGGGCTGCTCAAGTACTACGGCATCGAGCACGTCCACATGAATCCGAATGGTATCTTCCACACCTCTGTGTTCGTACATTTTTGCGAAGCTTTCGTAGGAATCAAGCCGCATGGAAGTTCTTCCGGTTGAAGCCCCAGCCCAGCGCAGAGACCCTAGGGTTGTCGGCGGCGCCGAAGTCCAGATGCGCAAAGATGCCACCGCGCAATATCTGCCGTACAAGCTGATTGACTCCAACCAGGATTGGAAGCCGCGGTGGTTCTACGTGAACAACCACCATCCCGGTTCGAAAGAGTGGGTACCGTGAAGCATCAGCCTTGGTGGAACACTGAGCCCACCATGCAAGAAGGCATTCAGCCGCCGGCGCTGTTGGAGAAAATCGTCGTGTTGAGGACAGCGGGACTGAGGGCCGAGCACGTGGCCTTCAGCTTCATGAAGAGGAGAATCCAACCGTTGATGAGGCGCGATCACCTCGGGTACGAGTACACTGGGGAGGATGATCTCTCAAGGTTGCATAATGAAGAGATCAGCGATGGGCTGATCATTGAGAGAACTAAGAATCTTTAAAGATATGCCTCCATATACTCCGTGCCCTGTGCGGGAGTACTCCGCCTCGTGTCCGCCCAAGAAGGTGATTAGTTGTGGCCATAGCCCCCGAGTACCCATTGGTTGAGTAGTCATACTGATACCTGTTGTCGCTTGTTGTAGGAGGACGTCGAGAAGTTCGTATCCATGCCCCCACTACCCGAGTCACAAGATCAATCTGAGTCTAGGGTAGCGGCGAAGGTCAAGGAGAGGAGAGTAGTCGGTGATGGTGACGACGTTGTCATTGTCGATGACTCGTCATCTGATGATGAAGATGAAGAGACGCTGCAACAGCGATTCCAGCTACTGTCAAGGTTCAGCCGAGCTGGGATGTCAACTGTGCCGGTGGAGAAGCCGGCGATAAATCTTGGAGACGCGGTCGCGCGCCCGCTGAGGAAACCCCGCAACACAGCGCGGAAGCGGGCCGTGAAAAAGATCAAGGTGTCGGCTGACACCAGGCCGGAGGTGAGTACTACCGATGTAGTAGTTGAGTACTCGTTTCTGACTTCTGTTGTTAACGACTTGTTATTGTCGTATTGTTGCAGGATGTTCCTCCCACGGCGCAAGTCGAGGCGACTGCCCGTGAAGGAGAAGATTTCGATACCGTGGGGGCGCCAGCTGGAGACAATACCAACCCGCCGCCCATCGTTGATGTAGGTGTGCCAGTGCAGGCACAGGAGCAGCCGGCGGCCACAGAGGTTGAAATTATGAACCCGCAGCTGACGGTGGTAGAGACTCAAGATCCTCCTCCCGTGGTAACTGAAGCCGTTGGGCAGCCGGAGGTGCGGGAACAAGAGCCGCCTGCCGTTGAAGCGACCACTGAGGAGACTATACTCGAGGTGCCACCCGTTATCGTGGACGTCTCGAGTCTTCTCAGTGCCCCGACTGTCACCTTGGTGCGGTCTACATTGTAAGTACCCGTCTGCCCGAGTAGATAGGGTAGCTTGTGTTGATTGTTGCTGACGTAGTACTCTGTTTTCAGAAAATCCACTGACGTGTCTTGGGATGGGGCCGAGACGAGTACCCCTGCCGATGGTGGAGACCGCTCGTCAGGGCCTCGTGAACCCACAACGCCTCGCCAGGGAGAAGATGAAGTGGAGGCGATAGCCACAGAAGCCGACACCTCACAAGGTATAATATTGGTGCTTTGAGTACTATGTGTTGCTGATGATTGCTGTAGCCCTCGAATTCACTTGACTGTTTGTTGATGGGCCCGAATCGAGGAGAGGGTACTGCCCGATCCTGTCGCTGTCGAGCCAATGGAGGCGGAAGCCACAACTGCAGCCCCCGAGCTCAGGGAAGAGACGTGAATAGAGCCTGACCCAAGCTCGGCTACTGACGTCGTCCTCCGGGAGAAGGACATAGAAGATCCAGTGCCCATAAGATCTGTGGCGATGGAGTCTTCGAGCAGCTCGAGCCGCCAAGGCCTTGAGTTGCTTGATGATGAATTGATAGATCCATCGGTCGTGACACTGAACCTGGTCCATGCGTCGTTCAAAGCAATGGATGAAGGTAAGCTCGAGTACCTATTGTTGACTTATCGTTGAGGGTAGTAGCCTGATTGCTGATGCAGTTAAGCTCTTGTTGGTGCAGGTGTAGTCAAGAGATCCCAGAAGAAGTCCGAGCTTCTGAAGGGGTACGACGACACCGTTCTCCACGCTGAAGAACGAGTAAATATAAGGTATAAGGTATAAGTCATTATTTTGGAATGGGTAAATATGTAATTATAAAAATATATGTTATTTTGGGTACTACGATTGTTTTTGCTCATGAGCATCACTTTTCTACGCACAACATTTTTCTTTTTTCACTGAGATAAATTTTTCAATAATACCCCTACACACCCATGTATACCACCATACCACAAGCGCAAGTTTTAGTGGTATACAATTAATCTCAACCATCAGATTCTTTCATACTAATCCTTAACTATCGCATCTTTTCATACTAATCCTTTTCAAACAGTGATATAGAGTGGTATCCAAATTTGTACATGCACTATTTTTTTCAGAATTACACAATACAACGCAGACGCTCACAACACGCATGCACACTCACCCCTATGAATACACATACGCAAACTCTATCCCTATGAGCACCTCCGAAGGATTGAGCATCGGCAGATCTGGAGGAACGTCGCTTACCACTTAATGCATAACGCCGGAAAATCCCGGAATAAATCCAGGAAAAGGTGCGAGCACCAGAATTTGAACCCTGGTGTGTTGCGTCCCACCGGACCGTCCTACTATTGGACTACAGGCCCATTCGCCCATTCGCGTACACACACTAATTTGGCACATGCCTAAACTCTACACTAAAGTACGTACATCCACCTCAAAGTACCAACTCTGTGTAGAAGCAGTATGTTTCAGATTAGTACTGAGGTTATATGCACAACTTACATGGAATCCATGACTGTTTTACATTATCATATCAGCACCCACAAATAAAACCAATCAATTTCATTATAAAACTACTTATATTCTTTAAATTTCCATGCAAGGCGCGCATGGGCGTGCGCCAATTAGTGCTAAATCAAAAATGATCCACAAAAGATCACTATGCGCCTAGCTCTTTTTAAGCATAACACCACATCTCCTGGTTGATGGTAAAGACTTGCTACATTGAACATTCTACTCCTACATACAGCATACGAGTAGACTATGATCAATGAGAAGTCCTCACCATCTGCTTCAATTCAGAAGGTAGGAAAAACTTCAATTATCTTCTAATTCGATTTTTGTCAACACTATGGCCTATATAGGTTGAAATGTACAATTTACCCTACCCAGGCCAGTATACCAAGCTGATATACAAATCCACGTACACTCGCAAACCCTGTACAAGTCAGCAACCCGTAGTTAGCAGTTACATTGCATGATCTCGCCAACCAAACTGCAGACGTGATCAAGTTCAAAATCCAAATCAAACGTATGCACACCCAACATTTAATTTCCACGAGCGCGGCCGCGCAGGCGCGGATGTCATTTCCCCTCGGCGTCGCGCCGCAGGAGCCCGAGCACCTCGTCGGGCGGCACGTCGCGCCACACCCGCGGCCGCGCCTCGCCGTGCCCGAGCTTGGCGAAGCCGTGCGCCACGCGGTTGCCCCGCCGGCGCACGTGCGAGACGCTCACGTCGTCGATCATCGGCAGCAGCGCCTCGATCTCCCCGCACAGCCGCCGGTCCTCCTCGGCGCGCACCCGCGCGCGGCTCCGCACGGCGTCGACCACCGTCTTGGCGTCGCCCTCGATCCAGACGCTGCGCCAGCCGTTGGCCACGGCGAGCTCGAGGCCGCGCCGGAGCGCGGCGAGCTCGGCGACGGAGCTCGTCGCCGTCCCGATCCGCTCCGCGTAGCCCAGCACGAAGCCGCCCTCGTGGTCTCGGTACACGCCGCCGATGCTCGCGCGCCGGGACTCGTGCTTCAACGACCCGTCGAAGTTGAGCTTCAGACGACCCGCCTCGGGTTTCCTCCACGCGCTCGCCGACGACGACGGCGGCTCGCCGCCCGGTACTATGACACCGCCGTGCAGGCCCCGCCGCCCGCCGCCGCCGACGAGGCATGCCGGGACGAAAGGGCTGCAGAGCAGCATGCTGCCGAGAAGAGGACGGTTCACCCGCAGCATCGTCGTCGTCGTTCACCGGAGGAACCCGCGATCTTGGCGTGTTTTTAGCGTCGCGTGCACGGCGCGCGCAAGCACTTTTCTTGAAGCGATCGCTCGCTCGTGAAATGGGGCGTGGAGCCCCTTGACCGGTGAATGGCGGGCGAGGCGTGTGCAGAAGAGATCGATCGAGGAAGAGAGATGATGTCACGGAACGGGGCAAAAGCAACGTAACCGATCGAAGATTAGGCCCTGTTTGGTTCCCAAGTAGGGTGACTTATAAGTCACTCGACTTATAAGTCAGTTCTGTTTGGTTCGATGACTTATAAGTCGATTGAACTCCACACAGTCTTAGAGGAAAAAGTGGAAATAAGTCACTTTAAATAGGGTGGAGCTACTTATGGGACTTATAAGTCACACCACTTTAAGTCATATGTTTGGTTTCACGCGTGACTTATTTTGCACTTTTAAATCACCATACCCTTAGAGAGGCTTGTGTTTGAAATGGCTGGAGGCGCGAGCAAAGCATCTGCCGCCGGGCCCGCGCGGGAGGGAGGTTGCCGTCTAGCCGAGGGTTTCAAATGTGCTTCGCCTTGCCGTTCTCGGGCCGAATGGTTGTTGCCAGCGCGGGAAGCTAACCGTCCGTTGCTTGCTTGCTGCCTCGAAATTGGAGAGCGGTTGCTTTGGGGCTCCTGAAAACCGACGACGACTCGGGGCGTGGTTGAATTTGGAATTTGGCTTTGTGTTAACTGTTAACCGCCAGCAGGGAAATATTCCGCAGCCAAAATAAGAGTTCTTGCCGTGACGGCACGTGCCAGTGTGCCTTTGTGCCATGAGCATGTTTGGTATTTAAACCCCATTTTTGCCGTGAAAGGCAAGAGGATAGGCATGAGACCACCCACACCGGTGTCCGGGAAAACCCCCGCCATCCGGATGCCGGTGAGTTTTGCCGGAAGATGCGCCGCAGCGGTCTCCTGGAGGAGAGTGGGAAAAAGGCGGCGTCCCCCTGCTTCCTTCATATCCAGGGGGATCGAGAGGGATCCGCGAGGGCCCACCACACGACCCGATGCACCGCACCAACGAGCTCGCGCCCTTGCCTGGAGAGAGCTCCCGTCGTGGCCGCCGGGAGAGAGCGAGGGAGGCTGAGGCGGTCTGCGGCCGTCGCGCCGTCGTGGAGGAGCTCCGCCGCGTCGCGGAGGCCGCCCCCACGCCGGATATGGTGCCCCGCCACCCGCCGCCCGCCGGAATCCGCCATGGACGCCGGAGTCCGCCACGGCCGCCGGATCTGCTCCTCCACCGCGCCGGAGGCCGCCCCGAGCTCGGCCGGCGTGCGCGCGAGCAGGAGAGGGAGGAGCGCGCGCTGAGGGAGGATGGGCGCACCGACGGCCGTCGCGGCGTCACGCTTCGGGAAGGAGCTCCTCGCCCGTCGCCGGTGAGCTCGAGCTCGCGGATGCCGGCGCGGGAGGACAGCGTGCGGCAGCGGCGAGGCGGCCGATGGAGGTCGTCGGCGGCGAGGCGCCAAGGCGGCCCGCGAAGGCGCCGGAGGACCCGCCGCGTGCCTGCTCGCTCCTCGGCGGGAGCGCCGCCGATCTCCGCCGGGCGTGTCCTCCTCCTTCCAGCCGGCGCCAGCTCTCCGCCTGCCGCTTGCGCGCCGCGCGCCGTCTTGTGGAGAGAGGAGGGTCGCCCTGAGGTGGAGGGTAGGTGGGGAGTGGGGGTGAGATAGAGGGGTGAGGCTGACGTGTGGGCCCACGAGCGGGTGGTTGGGATAAAGAAGAAATATAAGGGAAGACGAGTGCGGGAAAACTGAGAATGAAGGAGAGATGGTTGATGATGAGGACGGAATATTCCGTTTTGAAGGAGGTAATAGAGGACAGCGAGTGTGGATGGTCTGAACACAGCCATAAAACCCCATTTTAGCGGAAGCAAGAAAATTTAAAAAACAAAAGAGAAAAAAAGAAAGAGCGATAAACTCCCGAACACGCCCGAATCGAGAATGAGCTAGCTTACTTTAAGCCCATTTTCAAAAAAAACTTTAAACCCATTTGATCACCACCGGACTTTCATCTTCTTCGTTCAACTACTGCATCTAGGCCATGTGGCCTTGTTTATAACCATGTGGCTAGGGTCGGTCGGGGGCTCCACGACGATGACCTAAGTCAAGCGCGGCGGTGGGGCGAGGGTGAGGTGGCGGCGTGGGAGGGGTGGCGGGAGGGCGGAGGCGGGTGGCTGCCAGCTGCCACCGGGTGGCGGACGGGCTGGGCGGGGGTGGTAGCGGACGCCTAGTCACAGGGACAACAGGATGGGGCGGACGAGTGGATAAGGTGGGGTGGTGGGTGCATAAGGTTGAGCACGGATCGATCCTATGGTCAAAAAATTTGTGTGAGGGAGACCTCTATTTCACCTAGGTCTGGGTGAGGGATAGACACGAAGAAAAACTTGTATCCTTTATGAAAATGCAAGAGAAATGCATTGATCAATTTTTTAAAATACAATCTCATACATACATATTTATCACCCTTACGAATATACACACATAACATTACCCATATTAACATATCCGAGAGACTGACCGACAGATTCACAAAGTACATGACCAAAGTTCTCGTGTAAGCACGAAACTTCTCTCGATCAGTTCAAGAACTGTTTCCTAGATGGGATCGTGAGATTCATCAAAGCACGCACCGGTAACAAGCGCACTCATCACAAAACCGGAACCTTCGACCAAGGCTTGCAGCGACCTCGGAACCGGCGGCACGTCCACGGCGACGATCCCCTTCAGCGCCTGCACCACCTGCTCCATCGACGGCCGGCGCGCCTCATCGTCCTGCACGCACCAGCAGGCCACCCTGCACACGCGCTCCACCTCCCCGGCGTCTACTTCCGCGTCGCCACGCAGACGCTCGTCCAGCAGCCCGGCGAGCGTCTCCTCCACTGACCATCCTCGCCGCCACCAGGGGGAAGTACCCCGAGAACGACGGGCCTCGCTCCGTCTCCTCCCAGCCCCGCGCGTTCCGCCGCCCGGAGACGATCTCCAGCAGCACCATCCCGTAGCTGTACACGTCGGCCTTGGCGGTGACCGGGACGCCGGAGATCCACTCCGGCGCGAGGTACCCGACGGTGCCCCGCGCCGTGGTCAGCACGCGGCTGAACTCCCTCCCCACCAGCTTCGCCATGCCGAAGTCGGCCACCTTGGGAACGAGGACCCCGTCCAGGAGGATGTTCTCCGGCTTGACGTCGCAGTGGATGATGCGGTCGCGGCACCCCTCGTGGAGGTACAGCAGGCCCCGCGCCGTACCGAGCGCGATCCGGAACCTCGCCGGCCAGCTCAGCGCCGGCGCCGCTCCCCCGAAGAGCGCCTTGTCAAGGGATCCGTTGGGCATGTGGTCGTAGACGAGCAGACGCTCGCCGCCGTGGGAGCAGTAGCCGCGGAGGCGGACGAGGTTGACGTGCTGGATAACGCCGATGGTGCGCACCTCGTTGCAGAACTGCTTCTCCCCCACGCAGAGGCGGCCTTCGAGCTTCTTCACCGCGATGGCCGCCCGGCCGCCGCCGGGAAGCGTCCCCTTGTACACCGACCCGAAACCGCCGCCGCCGAGCTTCTCGGAGAAGTTCTTGGTCGCCCTCCTCACGTCGCTGTACTTGAACGCCACGAGGTTGCCACCTTCCGATGCTGCCTGCATGAATGTTATGCTCCTCTGCTTTCTCCTAAACGTCCTAACTGCCACGGACACGATGACAGACAAGCCAAGGACCGAGGTCACAGCAGTAGCAATTGAAACAACAACGATCGTTCTCTTTCGACCTTTCGATGGCAAGTCCATGGCGGACACCCGGAGGTAAAGGTCATCCATGCCGGCCGTGTCGTCGACCCTCTGCAAGTTGAGCAAGTCACCGTACCACAGAGAGCAGTGGCTGCCGTAAGAGTAGGCGGTGCAGTTGCAGCTCCTCAAGCACGCCAGCCTGCAGTCTTGAGCACTCGATACTTGAACAATTGTTGGATTATTTCTTTGCAGAGAAATGCCTTGAGTAAGTGATGGATTATTTCTTTGCAGAGAAATAATAATGCCTGGCGCCAGCAAGAAGGCGTCGCCGTCCTTGCCCATGTCGTGCACCGAGGTGTTGGCGCCACCATCACATCGCAAGGGATGGTTCCGGCGGCAGCCATGCGAGTGATCTCCAAGCCCCCAGTCCTCCTCAGAGGAGGGACGGAAGCCGGCGGGACAGCTGCAAGAGGGATCCGGCTGGCTATTCTCGGTGCAGACGCCGAACGCGCCGCAGACGGCACAGACGTCGCAGGAGTTGTGCGGCTCCTTCCAGATGACCATCCACTCGCCGTCGCCGTCGTCGCCGGCCGACGACGGCAGCCACATGATCTGCTGCATCTGGCCGGAGACGTCGAGGACGAGCCTGGAGATCACCGTGGGATCCTGCTGGGAGTAGGTGAAGTAGCTGCCGTTGGCGTCGGACACGAACTTGAAGTCGTACTTGGCGTGCGACATCATCTCCGGGACTCCGGTGAATATGTAGCCGTTCCACAGCCCGCTGCTCCAGTACTGGCTACTCCCGTTCCAGGTGAGGAAGTACTCGGTGCTCCCGTTCGGGTCGATCCCCAAGCTGAACAAGCCGGGAGCCGGGTCGACGGAGCTCTTCCAGGAAACCAGATGCTGCACGTCGCCGGTGAGCTTATTCTTGCCGAAACGGAATCCCGGGAGCCACGTGTCGGTGGGGTGCTTCACGCTCTCCCACAGGACCTCGCCGCTGTTGTGACGGAGGACGAGGTTCCCGGTGTCCATGATGACCGCCACGACGTCGCCGGAGTAGGATCTTACGTTGGAGGACCAGACGAGCTCACCGGCTTCGTTAGTGAGGATGAGGTTGCCGTCCGCCGCGACGGCGAGCGTAGAGGACGCGGGGTCGGAGACGGGCGAGGCGCGGTTGGCGACCCACACGGGCGTCAGCTGCGACACGGCCTTCTTGTACCAGATGCCCACGTAGTAGTTGTGATGGGTGCTACCTGCCGGGCTGAAGAAGCCCAGCTCGAAGCGGCCGCCGCTGGACACGATGGTCCGGCCGCCGGAGACAGCGGAGTCGGCGGAGATGGTGTCCGACGCGGAGCACCGCGCACTGCCGCCGAGGATGGCCGCCACCACGGCCATGAGAAGCAGTAACGCTGTCGAAGCCATTGGTGAGACTAATGGTAACGGAGTAAAGTTGAATTGATCGTGCATGTAGCTACGCATTGGTAGCGATTATATAGAGAAATAAAGGATTCGTGAATCGTGACCAATGCGCCCGTCGATGACTACAGTTGCATTGACTAGAAGTCTACACGGCGGCATCGAAACAACATGATGGCCCATCGATCACATCTACTAGTACATAGTACTATTGGAGCATTATTCGGCCCATGATAGTATCAGGTCCTGTGTTTCCTTCCACTATAAACTATTCCTCCATCTTCACTTTCGCAGTTTGTCAAGAGAATGTATGGAATTCAAAACAGCGGAATTCACTTTCGCACCGGCCACATGACGCGACCCAGCACGCAGACGGAGCCGAGGCCTACGAGATGCTTTGTTCCTCGCCCGTTTGTTTCACGGGACTGCGACTAGCTAGGGGCAACGATACGATCTGTTCTAGACAATTCTAGACCCAAAAGGTGAAAGGAACAACGTAACCACCAGCCTTCGTCAAGTCTCTTGGAGGACGTACAAAACACGGACTCCAAAGAGCACGTAGGATCTGGGACGCGATTAGGTGTCCGTTTGGTAGGGAGCCGGAGCCGTTTTTTGCCGGAGTCCTACCAAAGGCCTCGAGGAAACAAATTCTGTCCGGAGCGCGAAACACGCTCTCTAGCGCCGTTTCTGCGAGGAGCCGGAAATACTAGCTTCCCGGCTCCGCCTGGACCCCACGTTTGGTTACCAAATTACCCATGGATTTCGCCCGTAATTACCACCAAAATGCCATTGCATCAATCGAATCGCATCGGCATCTTTCTTCCCCACCGTGCGGCGAGAGGAGGAGGAGGCCGGGCGGAGGCGAGGCTCGAGGACGGCGCGGCGTGTTCGCGGGTGGCTCGAGGGGCGGCGGCGAGGTCGAGGGTCCCGTGGTGGTCGCCTCCTCACCCGGGTCGAGGGCTGCCGCTGCGGCTCGCCGGGAGGAAGCTCCCGACGGCGGCTCGCCGGGAGCTCGACCGCCCGCCACTCCCTCGCCGATCGGGGATCCGCCCGTGCAGGAGCTCGGCCGGGGCGGTCTGGGTCGGAGGAGGGAGCGGAGTGGGAGAGGGGAGCAAGAGAGGGAGCGCGGGAGCTCGATCCGGGGCTAGAGGCGGCCGGCGCTCGGCGCGGGAGGTCGAGCTCTGCGTCTCGCCTTTGTCCAGTCCCCAGCACCTGTGGATGGCAGCCGTCTGTGCGGCAGAGGACGGGGAGCTGGAGGGCAAGCCAAGCTCCCGAGCGGCGGCCGAGTGCTCGATCCCCGCCGGAGGTCGGACGGCGTGCAACTGCAGGGCGAGGCGGAGGTGGGAGGCGGTGGATGCGTGTGGACGGGAGCTGGCGAGTCTTTGGGGCTCCGAGAAGGTCCTAGAAGACCACGGATAAGGAGCGCTAGAAAAAAAATAAGAAAAAATAAATAAAAAGAAAAGAGGAGGGCATCATGGACATTTCACCTTCTTATCCACGTTTCGCAGTCAGGAGAAGCTGTTTTGCCAAACGTTTTTATAAAACGGCTTCAGCTCCTCCACGGAATCCGCTTACCAGACACCTGACCCAGGTACACACTAGTGAGCCACGCCAACGCACCTAGGTGTCGCTTCGGCGACTGTCGCGCCGCGGGCAGAGCGCGGGGAGGAGGGGTGGTCCAGGTGGGTCTTTTATCCTCTGCATGTTTCCCCCCGAGTGATGACGTGAGCGTGGGGTTTGAAATTAAAAATCTATAAATCACAAATCAAACATCAAAATTAAATTCCGATCGCAACATTAGATTTTTGACAATAAAACTTTAAAAAAATCACACTTCACTATTTTTTGACAAACTTTTTATTTGTATTTTTAATTAAGATTATATATTTACATAACCGTAAAACAAAATTTACAAACTATCAGAACAAAATATTTGTAACCAAACAAGTTATATGAACTGCCGGAACAAATATGTATATGTGTTCAACAAAAGTGTTGATGTCACCTTTGCAAGCAAGTTGTTCGAAATTTAAAAAATCTATAAATCATAAACCGGGTATCAAAACTAAATTCCGATTGCACCATTGAATTTTTGATAATAAAAACTTCGAAACAAGATCCCACTTGGCTATATTTTAACAAACTTTTTTTATTCGTATTTTTTAATTAAGGTTATATATTTTATTATCGCCAGAACAAAACAAATGAGTGTCAGAACAAACGAGAACAACTATCAGAACAAGATCTTATTATAGCCAGAACAAGTTTGTATGTCATCTCGAAAAAAATGTAATGTCAGAACAAATCAGAACAAGTTATTATTGTAGCCAGAACAATCTATTACTATACCCAGAACAACTTATTATTATAGTCAGAACAAGTTTGTATATCATCTCGAACAAACAAAATAAAGTGTCAAAACAAATGAGAACAATTGTCAGAACAAAATCCTATTATAGCCAGAACAAACTTATCGTGAAGAACAAATATTTACAGGAGACAAACAAATATGTAAAAGAGAAAAATCATAGAGAATAGGAAAAATAACAAACATGAAAAAGATGAAAGGATGAAAATAAGTAAGTAAGTAAGTAAATAAATAAATAAAGAGAAGAAAGAGAAAATAAAATGAATAGAAAAAAATAATCAAGTTAGGAAAACGGAAAATAGAGGAGAGAAAAAAGAATATATGAAATAACATGAAATAAAACAACACTAAAAAGGGAAAATCGTAAAGAATAGGAAAAAAGAAAAAACATTGAAGAAAATAATGGAAGAAAAAAAGATAAAGCCAACTAAAATATGGAAGAGGAAAAAATAATGAAAGCAAAATAAAAATAGAGAAAGAAACAAATATTCACTCAAATGGAAAAATTCATTGAAAGGAAATAAATATTCACCAAGAGAAAAATATAAAAAAGAAAAGAAATAAGAAATAAAAAATGAAAATAGAAAAAAAATGAAAATAGAAATAAATAAAAAAAGAAACAAGAAATAAAAAAGAAACAAGAAAAATAAAAAAGGAAAAAGAAAAGAAAAAGAAAAGAATAATAAAAAAAGAAATAGAAAAAAAAGAAAAAAAGGGGGAAAAACACACGCGCATGACGCAGCGAATTTGTCGCTGAAGCGACATATAGCCGCGGGGTAGGATCTGTGGGCTCCTGGTTACAAGAGTTTAGGTACCACGTCATGTTCTCAGTTGGATCTTGTTAGAGCGAATTTTTTTTTAGAATTTAACAGCGTTATGGTTTTACCGGTAGGCGGTATTTCCGTCGATAGTGAGTAGGGGTGGGCACTTTGAACCCGAACCCAAATAACCCGAATTGTCGGTCTATTCGGGTTTCGGGGTTCGGGTTCGGTCCAGATAATTTTATAATTCAAAATTCGGGTTCGGTTTCGGTTCCTACAGTCTATAACCCGAATAGACCGAATAACCCGAAATTCAATATAATTGTGTATTTTGAATCAGACTATCAACGTTACAACTTCGTGTTTTAAATTATTTTATTTTTTTCCCATGAACTTGTTAGTTGCTTGCTTTCGTCGAGTAGTCCTTAAATCCATAGACTTGAAATGAGTTGGGAATTTGAATTTCTACCATAGAATTTTGAGAGGTGACAAGGATACCTATGAAAATTCGGGTAATTCGGTGGACCGAATAGACCGAACCGAAATAATCGGTCTATTCAGGTTCGGTTCCAATTATGTATTTTTAAAATTTCGGTTCTCATTTTTCAAAACCCAAAATTTCCAAACACCGAATAGACCGAACCGAAATGACCGAATAGACCGAATGCCCACCCCTAATAGTGAGGCATCTGAGATGACTTCGACATATTAATGATGCGTCGGTCGGTCTTCAAATATGCTTATAGCGATATGATTTGCATGCATGTCATGTAGGTCATTTTACACGTGTTGTGGATGTCTCCGTTGTATTGTTTAATTCCAAAAAAAAAATAGGTACCAACCAGGCCGCCACAAAAGAACATTTGGACTGCCCTAGGAGAAACTTCTATGTTTGTAAACTTTTACGGACAGTCTGTGCACATAAGTTTTTCGTTGTTCAACTCGTTTAGGGAAACTTCTATTATTCAATGTTCAACATTTCAGCAAAACTGCTCAAAAATACGTTTCTAGATAAATTTATTCAACTATGTTTTTCTACAATGCGGTGACGCGTACAAGTTTAGAGTAGAGGCTCTTTCTGATATCCAACGGACTATGTCCTCCGGAATATTGTATACTCATAGTCAGAAGTATGATCTTGATTGCCAATGATGATGACAACTGACAGAACTGGACTTGGAACCATTGAATTATAATATCATACACATGGGGCGGAAATGACGGTATATGAGAGCAATATAATTCTGGCTGGTGAAACAAGGTGAGCATGCATTGTTTTACAAAAATTGGTGACAACAGTGTATCATATCATATCATCATATAATATACAACTATATAATTGGTACCCACTAACGATTTCTCCGGCCTCTCAACGCGTCACGTCATAATCCACTACATGTCATGTCACTATCCACTATAAGTCATGTCAACATCCACCAAGTCATGTCAATATCCACCAAACCATATATTTATGTCTTCGTCGATTTTCTGTGACTAATAGCATGTTGTATTTGCGAGTAGCACGTCATAAAATTCTCGCAGTTGAAATACATGTAACATCAATCATTTAAGAATGGTTCCTTCTCAACAAAATTAACATGCTTTCATATATAATATTGTTTACAGATGAATATCGCGATGTAATCGCTTTGGAGTTTCTACTTTAACATTCATCTTAAAATTTTGTTTAAAAATTCCCGCAGCAACGCGTGGGGTATCATCTAGCACAACTATATAGATAGAACTCACTAACTATTTCTCTCAACATGTAAGCATTCCACATCATAACTCATTACGGCATTTTAATGTCCACTATATGCCATGTCATCATCCACCATACCATTTAGTTATGTCTTCAACCAATTTTATGTGGCATGAGGCATCACATTTGTAACACCTCTATTGTTAGCACGTTAAACACTGAGCGTAATATGCACTTTTAACCTTTTGGTTATGACCTAACTCCTTGACCCCTAGAAACACATCTGAAAAGACCTTTTTGCCCTCACTCATGCCCAAGCCACGCTCATAAGCTCGGTGAACCCCAAAAGACCCACAGGTTGACATGAAGTTTAAATAAACTTTTATTTATAAACTTGAGTTTTGGCCAGTACAAAAGTTGCAAAAAATTCTTGGGAACACTACTTTGTCAATTGGTGGCATTTGAAATTCGAAGGGCAACGCCCTCGAAATCTCAGTACAAGGTCTTATAGCAGAGGCATTTCTTCTGAAAGAAGAGGCCATATGCGTGCAGGTTTATCTTCCTTGTGAAAATAGTATTGATATAATATAATGTCCTGCCAATGTTACAAGTGCCTAATCATAACAATCGGATTATTTTTTTTTTCTGTTTTTCTTTGAAAAAACTGTTCTTTGAAAAACATATAATGTTCCCATTAGCTTAGTTCTGTAATTTTAGCAA
This sequence comes from Cenchrus purpureus, assembly GCA_022644695.1. Classification (NCBI taxonomy): domain Eukaryota; kingdom Viridiplantae; phylum Streptophyta; class Magnoliopsida; order Poales; family Poaceae; genus Cenchrus; species Cenchrus purpureus. The sequence goes on from CP053458.1 coordinate 50,988,528, forward strand.
ATCGAGGCTGAGCTACTTAGTACTTACTGGAATGCAATGTGTTTTTTTTTGGGGTTCAGTTCCAGAATTCTGTGGCGTTGTGATGTGAAAAGAATGCAATCAGAGAACATTAGTACATGGATAACCAGTCTTCATAGTTAAGTTTGCATTTGAACGTATGAAAATGCCAAGTCTCGGAAGAAACAAATTCCTGGCATGTTGGCAGGGCGTCAAAACTTAAAAAGCAACACTGCATTTCTGCAATACCTGAGTATCAACAGTATACCTATAATCTGGTTCCTTATCTCCTATTGTTTACAACCACATTCTCACTATTGTTTATGAATACCTTCATATGCCTGATAAAGCTACCCTGTTTTGGGTTTCCTTTTTTCTGGGTGCTAGATGGCATCTGCTGGCCCAAAACCAGGGGTGCTTTTTATACTGCAGGAGTTAGGCTGGTCGCACTAGGTGCGCTACGACGCACGCTACGGGACCAGGTGGACAGTCCCGTACGTGTTTTGGTATTCCCCCCCCCCCGCACCGGGGGACGCCAAACCATGCGGAATGTCCCGTTCGCAGCAGGGGAGCGCCAAATACAGCGCGGTACGGGGCGTGCGCTACGCCCTGCGTTGGCCCACCTCGCGTCCGGACGGCGGGTTGTGGGCGGCGATGGTGCCGCCGGCCGGGTGGTGGAGGACAACCGGTGGGTAGTGTCGGCGGCGGGGGCAAACGGTGGCAGCAGTTATGAAGGGCAGGGTGGCACAACAGGGGCGGGGGTGAGCGGAACGGCACGACAGTGAGGTCGCCGCCGGCCGTGGGTGGTGGTGGAGGCCGACGGAGGCGGTGCTGGTGCGGCAGTTCACGAAGAGGGGTTGGAGGAGGGCGGGAGGCGCTGGGGTGGGAGGAGGGCTGAGCGGCAAGGCGGCGTGGCGCCGCTGGGCGCACGGTGGAGGCCGGCAGGTGGGGTTGAATGAATAGATGAAGAAGCAGAAAGCAAAAGGAAGAAGAAAGATGAAGGGAAGGGAAGGGATAAGATGGGTGGTGGCCCCCACTGTTCGCTGCTCTGTGTAGCGGCGCCCGCGCGCCCGCTAAGGTCTCCGTGGCGACAGGGACGCTAGGGAGGAGGAGCGAGGCGAGAGGAGAGGCACCGCCGTGAGGAGGGACTGAGGTTAGGGTTTGGGGAATTAGGGGCGAGCGCGCGGGGGGAGGGTATTAGGTGGGGGCGGGTTTAGATCGAGGGCCTGGGTGCAAATAAATGAATGTGTTGTTGTATGATCCGGACATCTTGGACCTTTTCGTGATTTCTAGAAATTCCGAGGGCTTTTTCGCAAAACAGCCAAACGCAGCGCTGCGTGACATTTACCCCCGGAAACGCGGACGTGCGATCAAAGGGGCTAAGCTTTTAAGAATTGCGATGGGTGCTCCGAATAGGCCAGAGATTGGGCAAGCTAGTGTACCATTGGGACTAGCTGTTTTCATGTATATTTGATTGCCACTTTGTTTTCTTCCTCAGGGGACATGCTCACCAACTGTTCGATTGCTGGTCTAACGTGGTGGGAGCTTGTCACTTGACAAAATGCCTTGTGAAAATGATATGTGCAGTATGAGTGATGGATGCAGTTCAAATGTGAATACTTGATATCATCCGTTGGTAAAGTTCATGTGACTTATGTAATAAAAGGGGAAAAGTCCATATTTCAACCTCCAAGTATCACGTTCGTCCGATTTTAACCCTCGAAATACAAAACCAGACATATCACACCACTCATCTGACCAAACCGGACAAATTACACCCCTAAACCTATACCACCTCGGTTTTGATCCAACGTGGCACATGGGTTTGCCACGTCATCTAGTAATGGTGCGTCCCACATGTAAGGCTTATCTTCTCCACCATCATCTGCTCTTGGATGGCCGGAGCTTTCCCCTGGCAGCCAGCTCTCTACAGCCTCTAGGAGCTCAGCGCGCCGCTGCTGTCCCACTGGTGCTCCACGACGATGGCGCCCTCCCACCCGCTGACGCAGGCGCCTCCGCCTTGCCGCCGGCGTCGCTGCCCTGCCATGGCGGTCTCACCGCAGCCTCCGCGACGCCGAGACCAACCCCGCGCCGCTGCGCGCTGGGGTCGCAGCGGGCCCGCGCATCGCGCCGCGCGCCGACCACGATGCTCACCACCGACACCTCCAACTTCAGCGCCATGGTGCAGGAGTTCATCGGCATCCTCGCCGCGCCCTTCGCCGTCGGCGGGCTGGGCGCGCGGAAGTGGGCTTGCGCATCACGCCGCACGCTGACCACGATGCTCGCCACCGACACCTCCAACTTCCGCGCCATGGTGCAGGAGTTCACCGACATCCCCGCCGTGTCCTTCGCCCTTTCGTGCACTTGGAAACTCCGCCGCCCTTTCGCGCTTTCGACGCACAGCAAGCAGCCACATGTACCCGGCGCCCTTCACCTCGGCTCCACGTCCCAGCCGGTGTCGGCCAGCGCTGCCATTTTGTTCCCGTCGCTGCCCCAGGCGCCACGGTCGTCGCGCCCGACGACGGCTACCCGCAGCAGCTCACGACAGCCGCACTGTCCAATCTTCTCCGGAAGCAAGATCACGGCAGTGACTATCTCTCATTCCAGAGCACCCTCGGCGCGCAGGTCAACGGAAGCAACGCCAACAATTACCCCATGTTCCACCACCGCGGCGTGGCGCCGCCGTGGCCCACCACGAGGCTGCAGGATCCGGCGAACTTCCTGGGCTTCGCGCACGGCGTCGTCATGCCTCATGAGCAGCAACAGACACAGCCGCTGATAGGAGGGTCAGTAAAAGGACTAGGGCCGTCGCCGCCGAGCTTGCCGGCAAAGGGTGGTTTCGGCCATGGGGGATGAGATTAGAGGAGAAAGATGACATGCGGGTCCTGCTGTGACATGTCATCCACATCAGCGAATCTTTGCCACGTCATGCGCAAAACCAGGGTGGTATTGGCTCTAGGGTGTAATTTGTCCGGTTTCGACAGTTGAGTGGTGGAATTTGTCTGGTTTGGACAGATGAGAGGTGAGATATATCTGGTTTTGTACTTCGAGGGTGAAAATCGGACGAGCATGATAGTTGGAGGTTGAAATATAGACTTTTCCCTAAAAAATATAGTATTTATTTCTTAAGTTTATAGGCAACATTGAGTTTCTTCCCAATGGCAGCACAAATTAGGACCTTTGCCACCCCTCATTGTCTATGATGGACGGAAAAAATGTTTGCAGGGCAGGGAGGTCCAATAATCCACGCTCAGGTATATATAACATCTCTCTTTCATTTGCATTGTGCACTATGAATATGGGCAGCAGACTTCGCAGTTAGCTACAACTTCAGAATTGAAAATGTAGAAACTTAGACAGTACAAGAGTATCAAGATAGCATTGAGAGGCCGCGGGGTGAAATACTCCTTGACTTCATGCTTTCACATAAGAATCTTATCCAATATTGGTAGCCATACCTTCAATGTTGTAAGCTACATTGCTTTGTTGGTTTAGACTTTTTTGTTACTTGTTCATGCAGGGTGGATCATCAGCAGGATCAACGATATTTAAACCTTTTCAGGTGAGATTCTGCCTTCTTACTTGTTTATGCTTGCACTTGTGTTGTGAGCTCTCATGAAACTGGCTATATTTTATTTTTCTTAAGATGACCAGATAACATGTGCTTACAAAGAAACAGAATGATCTGGTACGTGTATTGATGTATACAAAGGAATGGTCTGCCACGTGTATTGATGTACAATGCAGCCAGTCTTTTTAGTACTTAATTAACAGATGTGTTGGGTTGGTGTAGGTAGTAGAATTTCAAAGTAGTTGAAAAAAGGTCATGATAATGTAAGGCTAGGATGGTTTACTTATGCATTGGTTTCTAGACATAAGTATATATCTAGGTGCATAACAAAAGGAAAGTATCTAGAAAAGCCAAGACTAATAGTCATTTGGGACGGAGGGAGTATGCGCTAACAAATCTCATCTGCTCAGTGTCTAAAATAGGGCAGGGAAATTAAAATTAGCAGCAAACAATGAAAGAGCAATATATTTGAAAAGATGAGGAGCTGAATGTTATTGTTTCCTACTTGCTCCTTTTCAAGAGGCTTATGGATGTTAAATGTCTTAGAAATGCTTGGGCTCCAATTCACCAGAAAAAAATTGAAGGTAACTCAGGAAATCATTGCTACCTTGCCTAACCTTTTTACAATGCAGGATTCCAATTGTGATCATCATCTTTTCTGAATAATTATTATTGTAACCAGTAGAAGTCACTTTCTCTGGATGACAATCGGGAAGATTCATATGATCTTTGTAAGTTTCATGAACTTTGCTGCTTACACTTTCTACTGATGTTTCTGTGTATGTTTTCTGATAGTAAATTTCGTTATTATTGGTTATCAAGGATGACAAGTAAACTGTGAGATAATCTATTATATATTTATGTTCAAAACTAATTTAGAAATTTGTTGCAATCTGAGATTAATGAACCCAAAAATGGAGATACGATTCGAATCGCTAGCGCGGACGTCTGCCGTGCTAGTATCGGACGGGTCCCCAACCGTTGGATCTTAAAGATGCTCAGCCATCAACCGTTAGATCTAAAGTCAAGTGAGAAATGTTGCGAGCATGTTGCGAGTGTGTTACTAGCATGTTGCGAGCTTCAGGGGCCTCCTCCCTCCTCCCCCCTGACACAACACCCAAATGATCCATGTTGCGACCCGTGTTGCGTGCAACATCCAACATCAGGAGCCCCAACATCACATGTCTGCAACATCAAAACTCAACATCCGCGACATTGAAACTTAATGTTTGCAACATCCAACATCAGGTGCCCTCCTCCTCCCTCGACACAACACCCAACATCACATGTCTGCAACATTGAAACTCAACATCCGCAACATTAAAATTTAATATTTGCAACACCCAACAACACATGTCTGTAACATCGAGACTCAACATCTACAACATCAAAAACTAATGTTTGCAACATCGAAAAAATTAGATCTAATTTTGACACATGCCCTGCTCCCAGCCGCGAGGACCGGCGGTGCTCACTGCCTCCAGTGCAGAGGAGCAACGGTCTTGGCGGCGTGGCCGGCGCGCGCAGGGCATGACGGAGCTCCCCGCCTCGGTGTCCATGGCTTGCGTGACACGAGGCGAGTTTCGAGATGGGCCTCCAGGTGGCGGTGTGAGGACGAGGTCGAGGTTGGGACCACACGGAGGATGCGGATGGAGATCGCCTCCTTGGCGGGCGGTGCGGGACGAGCTTGAGAACGACGGGCACCATGACAGTGTGGGCCGAGATCCGGATGCGGCGGCCTCCATGACCGGGCGGGCGAGGTGCCTTCATAGCCGGGCTGGACAGCGCGAGCACGCGACGAACTCCATGGCCGGAGGCGCGAACCTCAGGCGCGACACCCTTGATGGCGGGGAAATCAGTGGAAAGGATAAGGATAGTGGTGGGCCCACTCACTTGAAGAAAGGAAATGGCAGCTCGGGTGGCGTGGAAGCGTCCGATTTTTTGCCGACGTCGACGTCGACTAATAGCATTTCCGGATACGATTTCCATTCCGTGCTACTAGATGATGAGGTGGTGCTTACACTTGTTTCTGCATTTGAACTCCTCCATAGGGTAGCACTTGATTTGTCGGCTCTCTTGGCTCGGGAGGTGAACTTGGACGAACATGGGGCCTTAAGACAAAATTAATTCCTTTTGACAACAACTTATATGTGTGTTTTAGATGATCCAAAACATTATTCCAAGACTGCAGAAGTGTTGACATGAATTTTGGATCAATTCGCATGAATGTTTACATGGAATTTGTTTCCATTTATTATTCGTTTGTGTTTGAATGAGGTGTAATCGTAGTTACGGATTGTACAATATTTTTGTGGGATTGTGTACTGTGTTCATCAAATGATGATAATGATATGTAAGCCTACCAATACTAAAGGGTGATGAATTTTTGTTTCATTTTTAAAATGATAGGGCGCACATCGCGCGCCGATTGTTCTAGTTCCCTTAAACACCTTCGCCCACTTTCCAACGGTCGATTACTTCCCAGTTCAGGTACCGAATTTTGGTCCTGTCCTTAAGGAATTTGTGACCCACCCTTTGGTATTATTTCTCTTACACTAAATTAGCATTAGCCACCAGTTAGTATTTTTCTCTCGTAATAAATCAGCATCAACCACCAGCGAAACAAGACACATATGTATCTTTCGAGCAGAACATCACATTTGAGCTACAAATAGAGGGGCCCTCGATCTGGTCAAAAGAAATTTAAATCTAATTTGGAGATACATATCCAACATCTAAAACTATATTTTTCAAATAAACATACGCAACTATGCGAAAACAAAACAAGAGGTTCAAAAGAAGCTCAACAAAAATATTTGTTGAATTCCACTCGGTTCATCTTTTGTGCCTTTCTTGTGCTTCAACTTCAGGCCTTGTTTTTATCGGCAAATTTCCACTATTTGTCCATCACATTGGATGTTTTGATACTAATTAGGAGTATTAAACATTAATTGATGACAGAACTCATTCCATAACACTTAGATAAATTTGTGAGATGAATCTATTAAGCCTAATTAGAAAATGATTATTAGACAATGACGTGGTATAGTAAACATGTGCTAATCATGATTTAATTAGGCTTAATAGATTCGTCTCATGATTCCAGTCCATCTATGTAATTAGTTTTATAATTAGATCATTTCAGTCCTCCTAATTAGCATCCAAAAATTTGATGTAATATTTTTGACAAGTTTCCACTCCAAATTAAACAAGACATCAAATTCAGATCCTTCACTAACAGTATTGTTGTTCTCCAAAAGGCGTATACTTTTCTAACCTTACCTTTCTCACGGCCTACAATGACTTGTACCGTGTCCCCAATCCTAACATGCATTGTACGCAGTTCGGTTTACACTTCTTTAGCTCCCATCGCTTAACCTGCAGTGGGAAAGAGATGGACTAAATTTGTTTACTTACTCTCATTTCAATTGGGCATATCTTGATCATATATCGTATCGGCAAATAGCTTGTCAGAGCTTGACATGGAAATAACAGAATATTTCATTTCAAATAAAAGACACACTAATCAAATGCTTTTGAGTTTTGACATATATCACATAGTGATCGTGGTTCACGATGATCTGATCAAGACACTACACGGTTCTAGGTTGTTCTTTATGTATACTTGTAACATGCATGCGCGTCACATTATTGCAACTTATACGGTGCAAATAAACTTTTCAAAGGTGCACAGGTAAATGTCATCTTTTTAATGATCGACATATAGGTAAAAGGCTCAAATGAAGATACAACGAGAACGTAATAAGCAAAGTATATGCGAGTTTTATTCCAGTCAATAATTCTTTTTTTTTGTCAATAAATGACATTGATCTTACTTCTCAATTAGTTCAAACTAACAAAATTTTAGAATTACACCATGTATTACTGAAATATTAAAGCCCACAAGAGAAGCAAGTGTGTTTCTAGTTTCACTCAACTTTACTTTCTAAACAAGTACTTGTGACTTTAAATAGTATTAACTTCTAAAAGGTATTACTAGTATGCATTAATATATGGTTTTTTTATCTGAATAAAAACGCATATAATTAAAATGTAAAACATTGAGCATGAACTTATCATAATTTCTATAAACTTAAATATTTTCTACTTTACATTATTAAAAATAATTATCTCAATAATTAATACAATGACATAATATTAATTTCATGAATACTTAATGTTCTAGTCAAGGTTAATTACGTTACCCTTGTAATATGAATTTTAGTGATCAAATAATCTTAGTATCATTGGTTAAATAATATTTAATACTTGTTCTAATGTGAATATCCTCTAGCATGACATTAGTAAATATTTTACTTTTTACGAGATATGGATACAAATGCACTGATTTACCAAATTTAACAAGCTAATTTAAGTATTTACAAGTTCTTAACTAATATGTAAGCACATACCAAATTATTATACTAGATTGAGTCTTTTACAAGTTGTTGGACCAATCTATACCTATCTGATAAGTTATTGAACTAAATTGAACATTTTACAAATTGTTGGATCAATCTGCACCCACCTGACAAGTTGTATGGTGAGTGCAATTTAATCCAGATTTTTTGAAAGCTATTGTATATAGTCTGGTCCAACTAAAATCCGAATACTGGCTGACCGAGAGTTGTTGTTATCTTCTCCTCTGCTGCCCAGAACTGGTTCTTCTTCTTTGACTCTGCAGTACTACCGCCATATGGCGCATAGCGGCATAGGAGATGGTAAAAGGCTACTGTAGACATGTGTGGATCTCATATTATGTTTTTTTAATTACATAGTACAATGCAGATGCTCACAACACGCACGCACACTTACCTCTATGAATACACGTACGCAAACCCTACCCCTATGAGCACCTTCGAAGGACTGAGTATCCGACATATCTAAAGATTTCCGAAGTCACCATTGGTGTCTCGTTATCGACAGGAACGTCACTTGCCTACGCACAACAGTGGTAAAATCCTAGGAAAATCCCAAGGAAAGGTGTGAGCACCAGGATTTAAACCCTGCTGGCTGCTGAGTATAGCATCCCACTATACCGTACTACCATTGAACTACAAGCCAATTCGCCTCACGTTATGTTTTCTAAATCCAACACGAGCTACGAAATGATAGGGCCTAATTAAAAGTGTTCGACGTCCTCTCAGCTCAGCCTACTCCCAACGAAAGGCCATCAGACGCAGTCCTGCATGGCGTGGTGTTTGCAGGACTCTTGCACAAAAAAATTCCCCGAAAAATTTATTATGTGCAGGAGTCATGCAAACGCCATGCCGTGCAACACTACGTCTGATGGCTGACGCATGGCATTCTTTTGCATCAAACGCTCATGAATAGAACAACCTTCCGCACTATCAGGGCTCAGGCTTTGAGCCACTCGTGTTACTCGCTAGGTGGCTGATTGGTCGAGCGCCTCTCGGCTCAGCCTACTCCCAACGAAAGGTCATCAGACGCAGTCCTGCACGGCCTGGTGTTTGCAGAACTCCTGCACAAAATTTTTTCCTTCCCTTTCCATGCGCACGAGTAATGGTGCTGAAAGAATTCTGAGAATCAAATCTCTATGGAAATCACAGCCTCACAAGTGACCTAGCGGCCTACCAGCTTCATGATTCAGAGAAAGGCACGGTGGCATCAATGAACAAACATGAAATGCAAGAAGATTTGGAAGCGTTTTGATCACTGCCAGTGCAGGTGTGGGAAATGTGAAGGTTCATGGCGAGGAGACTAAGGGCATATTTTGTACCATCTGATTGAATCTGCTGATTCTCTAAAAGAAGTGATTATGTGACTGAAAAGATGATTTTCTTTGACCGAAAAAATGGCAGTAATAAAAGGAGTGATTTTTCTTTGATTCACTAGCATGAAAAATAGGATGCAGAATCACTTCAGAATAAGAAGAACCTACTTTTCTCAGCTCCCAGCCTCTTACAGTCTTACTTCATTTCAGAGAGTTACTTCACAGAATCAGCGAAGAATCACTTCTCTCTGAAAAATTGTTTGGCAGAGCTCCTGTTAGATTCAGCGGAGAATCAACAATGTGAACTCTACCAAATGTATCTTAGTCTATGGGAAAACCTACACCGTCATGTTCCATATCATGTTTTCTATACTTATTCCACTTTTTTTTAGTTTTTGGGAACTATGAAAATGGGACGAAAATAGAACTATGCGTCCTCTCAAAAAATAGAACAGTGTGAGTAGGTTTCATACTTTGAACTACTAAATCATGTCTATATTGTGTGTTTTGTGTTTTTATAGGACTTGCATGCTTATTACATGTGACTTGTGTCGTTTATAGTGGTCATCATTAAGTTGATTGGTTGGGTTATCACTTATCAGATGAAGTCAACGTTTTCTTCTAAGAGCATCTATAGCTCACCCAGGTGAGACATAGGTCCTCTGATCCTCACACGATTTTCAGAGTAACTGGATCTAAAATCAGCGGCTTAGATCCCTCCTCTTTTTTCTCTACCTTATCTCATCCCCCATCCCTTCGCCCCCAAGGCCTCCCCCTCTCCTCCAGTAGAATATAGCCCGCTCCTACCCTTCCATTGCCGCCATCACCATCAGCACCCTTAGCAACTACCACCCTTCTCCGTCCGGCTGTCGACGCCCCCACCGTCGCTCCCGCGACTCCGCCGAGCCGACCTGCCACCGTCGGCCCTCCCTCTAAGGTCAGCAATGAGCGGCCCCACCCCTAACCCTGTGAACCTTGAGCTCGAAACTCTTACCTCAAACCCCCTAACCTTATCGTAATCTCATCGGAGTTGCAAAATCAAGAGGGATGAGGTGAAGAAAAGTTTGGGTGTGGTGAAGTTATATTTCACTCGGGTGAGACTTTCCCCTTCCCTTTAATTGTAAGGGCACTCCCAATGGTGCATTAATGATAGTTTTCATATCTATTAAATAGCTTGTCAACTAAGCAAAATATTAATGTGACAACCTAGTTAATGAGGAAAGAGAATAGAAATCATAGAAATGGTTTTCTCATGCAGAAACCGTGTCTACTCTTCACCCAATGCATCAGAAACCACCAAATTACCCACCATTGGGGAGAAACTACTAGTTTCTAAGGGACTCATGTCATTTTCTCATTGGAGGAAGAAGATATAGTTGGAAGAGAGAAAGATAAAACAATTATTACTCGAAGGCATCTTCATTGGGGAAGATAGTTTCTATATATGATTTCTTGTGATACGGAAATGGTGTCGGTTTCTTCCATTGGGATTGCATAAATAGGTTCATATTAGTTTGTTTAATATCATAGGAATCTCATGTTAGATTGTTAGAGCAACCCAAACAGCCTCTTTATTTTAGTTAGCTAAATTTGGAGTTTTAACCCTTTGTATAAATAGAAGACTTCATAATTCTATAGTATGATCCAACAGACTCTTGAAATTGAACTCTCTATAATAAGTGGAGCCCACGTGTCATTCTTACCCACCCACCCACCCATGCTTATCCATCTCCTCCACCTCTCTTCCCCACCATGGTCCTCAACATTCCGAACCCCACCTCTGCAACTCGCTCGCCCCATCCGCACCGCCCCGGCTCCGGCTCCCGACTCCAGCCATGCTAGGCCAATCACCGCTCCCACCGCCCGCCCCGGCCGCCTCTGCATCTCCGCCACACCCGCAGCGGCTCCCTTCGGCGGCGGCGGGGCGCTCCTCTTCATCCAGCGCTTCAAGGGCAAGGCGGTGGTGGTCAGAAATGCTGATGGCCAGCGATGAAGTCGCCGGAGCTCCAGGCGTCGGTGATCCGCGACCTCATCCACCACCCGCCGCGCCTCCTCCACATCCACACGGCGCGGGCGGCCTTCTCCCCCACCCCTCACGGTGCAGGCGACCGGCGGCGCAGGCGCGTCCTCTTCGGCGGTCCTACATCGTTCTCCTCCACCTCCCTTCCCCACCACAGTAGGTACTGCCTCCCTCCACCACAGTTGGCCTTGGCGATAGTTTCTCCCGGCGGCCCGCCTCCACCACCTCGCACTGCACCTCCTCCACCTCGGGTCCTGACGCGCAATCTGGCAAGATTGCGAGCGGGACTGCCTCGCCATACATCGCGAGCAGAGGGGGCCGAATGGCGAGGGAGACCGCGAGTTTGGTTTTTAGCGAGGCTGTTGGATCGTTAATTTGCTGTTTTTTCTATCTTTTACCGATAGAAAAGGTTTTAAAGGAGTTGTTGGAGTTGCTCTTAGTTCCCATTTATGGTCTTCATTCCTGTTTTCAATTTCGTTATCTTGGCAAAATGTATAATATATTTTTTTCTTGACCGTTCCAGTTATTTCCATCCCTAGACCCTAGCTACGAGAGCCAATAAGCCAGACCTAGAGGCGCGCCGGCGCCAATGTGGTCAAGTCAATTCGAAGTATTCCGGTGGAGGAAGCACTTGCTAGCACCTGACTTTTTTAGGTTAACGGGTGCTATCATGCATTCAGGGACCGTCAAACACTCCAACATATATGTACCAGCTGTAAATCTGATTGATTTGATGGTCATGCTGTAAATCTGATTGATTTGACCGTCATCGGCGCATTGATCGCGATTCACAAACAAGTATTTCACAAACAAGCATTATCTCCCCGCGCTCTCCCTCCATCTTTTTTCACCAATGGCTCCGATGACAGCGCTACTGCTTCTAACGGCCGTGGGCGTGGCCATCCACGGCAGCGGCTGCGCGCGGTGCTTTGCATCATCGGACACCATCTCCGCCAGCTCCGCCATCTCCGGCAGCCGGACCGTCGTGTCCAGTGGCGGCAACTTCGAGCTGGGCTTCTTCAGCCCGGCAGCACGTGACGGCAGCACGACGGCCTCCACCCGTCGCGGCTACTACGTGGGCATCTGGTACAAGAAGGCCGTGTCGCAGCGCACGCCCGTGTGGGTCGCCAACAGAGCCGCGCCGGTCTCCGACCCGGCGTCCTCCCAGCTCGCCGTTGCCGCGGACGGCAACCTCGTGCTCACCGACGAAGGCGGCGAGCTAGTCTGGTCCTCCAACGTCAGCTCCGCCGGCAGCAGGTCGAACGGCGCCGACGTCGTGGCGGTCATCTTGGACACCGGGAACCTCGTCCTCCGGCGCGAGAACGGCGAGGTCCTGTGGCAGAGCATAGAGCACCCCACCGACACGTGGCTCCCGGGCGTCCATCTCGGCTTGAACAAGATCACGGGCGACGTGCAGGCGCTGGTCTCCTGGAAGAGCTCCGGCGACCCGGCTCCCGGCATGTTCACCTTGGGGATCGACCCGAACGGGAGCAGCCAGTTCTTCCTCACCTGGAACAGGACCGTGATTTTTTGGAGGAGTGGGGAGTGGAACGGCGACATATTTGCCGGGATCCCGGAGATGACGTCGCACGACAAGTACAATTTCGAGTTCGTGTCCAACGCGAACGCCAGCTACTTCACCTACTCCCTGCAGGACCCCACGGTGATCTCCAGGCTCGTCCTCGACGTCTCCGGCCAGGCGAGGCAGATCATGTGGGTGCCGTCCGCCGGCGAGTGGATGGTCATCTGGATGGAGCCGCACCAGCTCTGCGACGTCTACGCCGTCTGCGGCGCGTTCGGCGTCTGCAGCGAGAAGAGCGAGCCCTTCTGCAGCTGCCCCGCCGGCTTCCGCCCCGCCTCCGTGCCGGACTGGGAGCTTGGAGATCACTCGCATGGCTGCCGCCGGAACCATCGCTTGCGGTGTGATGGTGGCGCCAATAGCTCGGTGCACGACATGGGCAAGGACGGCGACGCCTTCCTGCTGGCGCCAGGCATTATTATTTCTCTGCAAAGAAATAATCCATCAATTGTTCAAGCATCGAGTGCTCAAGACTGCCGGCTGGCGTGCTTGAGGAGCTGCAACTGCACCGCCTACTCTTACGGTAGCCACTGCTCTCTGTGGTACGGTGACTTGCTCAACTTGCAGCGAGTCGACGACACGGCCGGCATGGATGACCTTTACCTCCGGGTGTCCGCCATGGACGTGCCATCGAAAGGTCGAAAGAGAACAATCGTCTTTGTTTCAATTGCCACAGCTGTGACATCGGTCCTTGGCTTGTCTGTCATCGTGTTCGTGGCAGTTAGGACGTTTAGGAGAAGGCAGAGGAGGATAACATTCATGCAGGCAGCATCGGAAGGTGGCAACCTCGTGGCGTTCAAGTACAGCGACGTGAGGAGGGCGACCAGGAACTTCTCGGAGAAGCTCGGCGGCGGCGGCTTCGGATCCGTGTACAAGGGGATGCTGCCCGGCGGCGCCCGGGCGGCCATCGCGGTGAAGAAGCTCGAAGGCCACCTCTGCGTGGGGGAGAAGCAGTTCTGGAACGAGGTGCGCACTATCGGCGTTATCCAGCATGTCAACCTCGTCCGCCTCCGCGGATTCTGCTCCCCCGGCTGGGAGGACACGGAGCGGGGCCCATCGTTCTCGGGGTACTTCCCACTGGTGGCGGCGAAAATGGTCAGCGGAGGGGAGGCGCTCGCCGGGTTGCTGGACGAGCGCTTGCGCGGCGACGCGGACGTAGACGCCGGGGAGGTGGAGCGCGCGTGCAGGGTGGCCTGCTGGTGCGTGCAGGACGACGAGGAGCGCCGGCCGTCGATGGAGCTGGTGGTGCAGGCGCTGGAGGGTGTCGTCGCCGTGGACGTGCCGCCGATTCCGAGGTCGCTGCAAGCCTTGGTCGAAGGTTCCGGCTTTGTGATGAGTGCGCTTACCGGTGCGTGCTTTGATGGAATTTCACGATCCCATCTAGGAAACAATTGTTGAACTGTTTGAGACAAATTTCGTGCTTGGTCACACGAGGACTTGATCATGTGTATATTGTGAATTTTAAGGATATGTCGCCCAGGCTCTCGGATGTGTTAATACGGGTAAGATTAGTGCGTAGTATATTCGTAAGAGTGATCAGTGTGTACGTATGAGTTTGTATTTTTAAATATTTTTATACGTATTTCTTTGACATTTTGGACTCAAGCTTACATAAAAGAGATTACAGGCGCGTTTTGTATGCTTGCTGACTTTTCTAGCCTCGTCTGGCTGGGCAAAGCTAACCTTACCAGCGTCGGCGAGCTAAATTAGCTCGTTTGAGGTGGGAAGCAAAAACTGAAAAACACACCAGTACAGATTCCATCTTTCGTCCAACACGTTAGTATGGATTGCGATTGAGATTGATGTTAGAAATTTAAGCAATATTCAGCATATTTTAATTCCATAATTTAGCAAGTAATTCATGATGTAAATGAGTGAAAACGTGATAACATGACATGTGCTCGTGTTCATGATTAACACACTGTAAAACATGAACGACACAAATAACCAGATAAGTTTGAGGATGTACCCAGGGGCGGGACCATTGCCGGCGGCAACGGTTGCGCCGTTAGCAGCTGGATTAACCATGTTAATCGTAGGCTACCCTCAATCGATGTAGTCGTACAAGTTGATGAAGCGAAGAAGTTGATGCAGTGTAGACGGTCGTCGAGAATCGCCACCGGGAAGTAGTCGATCGCAGCAAGAAGAGGAAGATTGTTGAGCAGTCGCGCACTCGTTGTGCTATCCAAAAACCTGATTGTCTCGCTGTTCCCGAGCAGGAACTCAAGCGCGGCGGGTTTCGAAGGCTCTGCTCTTCCAACAGCGTGTGCGCGCACAGAGTGCAATGGGGAGATTTCTGTGAGTAGCAACAACAGTAGAAATATAGGGGAGGCCGGAAGAAGAAGCCATCGAACCTGGACACCACCATGTGCCTCTAATGCTAGTTAACACTAGTAACTGACGCAGTAACCGGCCCCATGTGCCTCTAATGCTAATTAACACTAGTAACTGACGTAATAACCAGCCACTAGTAATTGATGAGCATTTGCACAAGAGCCATTAGCACTAGTAATGCCAAGGCAATTTCACCAAGCACCACCATTCCTTCTCATTCAACCATATGGAATTAACTACATTAATCACCATTTGGTAACCTTTAGCATTAGTTGTGGGCCTGAATTATTATTGATTTAATTGCTTGGAAATGGACTGAGCCCAATTAAATCCAACAATCCCCACCAATAATTCACGGCTCACGAGAAATGCTCTCTGAAATACTACTGCTCTCTGAAATACTACTGCTTTGATATACTAACTTTTAGTGGAGACTGTTAAGTTGAACTTCCACCTAGAGCAGAGGCTACACTTGTTCACAACTGATCAATGGACTATGCATTGAATTGACAGTTTTGTGCAAACAAGCTTGACCAAAACTCCTTGTTAGTACTAGGCTGCTATAAGCATCCCCGCGGTTGGAGCATATAAGTCATACTCCGAGCCTTTCATGAGTATCTAGAGATCACCCAATCTCATAGACTGTGACTAGCAGTCAACTCATATAGGTGCAATCCTTGAAGATGTTCTGTAGGCCAACATCTTTATTCATAACAATCACTCGGATCACATTAAGGTTTTACCCAACCTGCCATACAGTGTAGAAGAGAAATGCACCTTCTCTGGAATGACCCTTATACAAAGGTTCTCTTCTCACAGTTAAACAATAGCTTGTTTCGCCATTCTATTTCACGGGATCTCCGGTCACATAGAACAGGTTACCACTACTGATCAACTTTTATGGGTCTCAAGCCCAATTCCATAGATGCATTATCTATCACGTTACGTGAAAGACCCTTTGTGAATTGAATTCCGCTTGATTCTTAGCCGTATGAACATAGTCCAAGGCTATCACTCCGGAGTTTCTCAATTTTCTGACAGACTTCAACCGCATCTTTACATGCCTAAAAGACTTCATGTTGTCCTTAAAACTGTTCACCTTGACAATCACTGTCTGATTATCACAGTTCATTAGAATAGCCGGTATTTGTTTTTCAACCACCGGTAAATCCATTAGGAGTTCACGAAGCCACTCGGCCTCAGGTGGCGGTGTCTAATGCCGAGAGTTCGCCCATTGTTGACCTCGTTAAGATGGTCTCGCTTGCGAGACTTCCAGGAAACAGCGCCACCTCCAAGTGTGAACACAAATCCACTTGTGGCTTTAAGTTCATCAGCATCAGAGATCCAGTTTGCATCACTATATCCCTCTAGTACCCTAGGGTACCCGAAATAATGAATCCCATAGTCCATTGTGCCTATTAGATAGCGCATTACTCTTCCAAGAGCATAAATGTTCACTCCCGATTTGAAACAAACCGCTCAATTTGCTCACAAAGAAACGAGATGTCAGGTCTCGTAGCACTAGCTAAGTACATCAAAGAACCAATTATCTGAGAATATCTCAGCTGATCTCTCATGATCCTTTTGTTCTTTTTCAGAATCATAATAGCATCATAAGGCGTTGGAGCAGATTTAGAGTCACTATAACCAAAGCAACTCAAAATCTTTTCCACATAATGAGATCAAAAGAGTCACCCCACCATTGCCTTCTCTTACTAGCTTTATGTTAAGGATAACATCAGCCTCTCCCAAATCTTTCATTTCAAAATTTTGAGACAAATAGTCTTTAACTTCCTTAATCACATTAAGGTTTGTCCCAAAAATCAGTATGTCATCCACATACAGACACAAAATCACTCCTTCACCTTTACCGTATCGATAGTACACACACTTATCAGCTTCATTCACAACAAAGCCAACGGATGTCAAAGTTTGGTCAAACTTCTCATGCCATTGCAGGCGCTTGTTTGAGGCCATATAAAGACTTCATTAATCTACACACCATTCCTTCTTGACCTTTTGTTACAAATCCATCAGGCTGATCCATATAGATCTCCTCTTCCAACTCTCCATTCAGGAAACCTGTCTTAACATCCATCTGATGAATGAGAAGACCATGAGAGGCTGCCAAAGAAAGTAACACTCGAATCGTGGTCAATCGAGCAACTGGTGAGTATGTATCAAAGAAGTCCTCTCCTTCTTTTTGAGTGTAATCTTTCGCCACAAGCCTTGCCTTGTACTTTTCAATAGTACCATCTGGCCTAAGTTTTTTCTTGAACACCCATTTACATCTTATAGGTTTACACCCATAAGGACGTTCAACAACTTCCCAAGTGCCATTAGACATTATAGAATCCATCTCACTCTTATTGCTTCCTTCCAATAGTCGATCGGAGATGAAAATGCCTCTTCAATGGTCTTAGGTGTGTCATCCACGAGGTATACAATGAAATCATCACCAAAAGACTTTGCAGTCCTTTGTCTCTTGCTCTTTCTAGGAGCTTCATTGTCATCCTCCTTGTTTTCCACATGTGTTTGTTCATTGTGTTCTATCAAAACAGAGGTTCTTTATTAATAGATAAATCTTGACTAGATGTGCTAGCTTCCTCTCATAGGAAATATGTTCTCAAAAAATGTAGCATCTCTAGACTCCATGATTGTACCAACATGCATGTCAGGTACTTCAGATTTTACTATTAAAAATCTATAACCCACGCTGTGAAAAGCATAACCAAGAAAGACACAATCGATAGCTTTTATCCGAGCTTACGCTTTCTTGATTATTGGCACATTCACCTTTGCCAAACAACCCCAAGTTCGTAAGTAAGAAAGTGATAGTCTTTTCTTTTCCCATTCCTCAAATGGTGTTTTATCTTTGTTCTTAGTAGGAACACGATTCAGGACATGACAAGTCAATATAGCCTCACCCCACCATTCCTTGAAGGACCTGTTCAACATGGTGTTAACCAAATCAGTTATAGTGCGGTTCTTTCTTTCAGCCACCCCATTTGAGTGAGGCGAATAGGGAGGCGTCCTCTCATGAATAATTTCATGTTCCTCACAGAATGAAGTAAAAGCATTAGAAAAATACTCTCCACCACGATCCGACCTTAAACGTTTGATCTTTCTCTCAAGTTGGTTTTCAACTTCAGCTTTATAGACTTGAAAATAGTGTAATGCTTCATCTTTAGATTTCAACAAGTAAATATAGCAAAATCTAGTGCAATCATCTATTAACGTCATGAAGTACTTTTTACCACCTTTAGTCAACACACCATTCATTTCACATAAATCTGAATGAACAAGTTCTAGCGGTGCCAAGTTCCTCGCCTCTGCAGCCATGTGAGGCTTGCGAGTTTGTTTAGATTCAACACATGCATGGCACTTTGAACCTTTGACTAAAGTGAATTTAGGAATTAAACTCAGATTTGCTAGCCGCATCATACAACCAAAATTAATATGACAAAGTCGTGAATGCCAAACATTAGACTCATCATTAACATTAACCACATGGTTCACAATTTTATTACACTCATTAGACAAAGAAAAGTGGAACAATCCTCCGCTGTCATAACCTTTACCAACAAAAGTCCCATACTTTGAAAGTACACATTTATTGGATTCAAAAACTAATTTAAAACCATCTCACATAGTAGAGACCCGCTGACTAAATTCTTTTTGATAGTAGGGACATGTTGCACATTCTTCAATTGCACGGTCTTTCCCGAAGTAAGCTTCAGATCGACCGTACCAACACCAAGAACACGCGCATGCGACCCATTTCCCATCAACAAGGAGGTAGTGTGACAACCCGCCCAGGAAAATACCGTACTATCACCTAAACCAATCCACTTTGGTCATTAAGCGATAATAAAGTACCATCCCGTCGTTGGTTGTCGGGTTAACGCCCGGTAAATCACTTGGATATCACACAGAGGATCGAACATATGCATTAAAACTCACACGAAGGCGAGTCCAGAGTACAAACACAAATAAAATCCAAATTGTACCCCTAAGGGTTAATTTTTACAAACCATTGTTCATGACATGATAAGTAAAGGTTTAGAGTTCGAAAACAGCGGAATAATTAAACTAGCGCAACGATCAACATCACAGGAGGCCGTCCGTGATGCCATCACTCGTCATCATCCACCCATTCCAGCCTCCCAGGTGGAATCTCACCGTGCCAAACAACACCGCAACAACAATTTTAAAGCAAGGCTGAGTATACTAATACTCAGCAAGACTTAACCGTCAGGCGATAACTACATCACCAAACTCTAGACATGAGAGACTTTTTGGCCGGTGGAGTTCTTTTGCTGAAAAGCAACAAGGAGTATGTCCTTACTTTCAATATTTTAGCACAATTTCTAGTTAATTACCATTTCTAAGTGTGCCAACTAATTCAATCAAGAATTGTACAATACAATTAATTCAAGCAATAATATTCACAAAGTTCCATCAATGGGATATCATGGCCAGTTGATTAAGCAGTCTCAGATAACGGTGAGAGGCCGACAATCGATTGATTTATAACCTTGCAAGGTAAACCTAAACACACGGTAGGGTGCCCTCACAATCGACAACCACCAAAGCGGTTCCCAAAAGTCCTCGCTTGGGATCGGCTTAGCCCCTGCACGCGGCTATCTGGCATGCCCCACACAGTACATCCAGCTTCACACATGTACCCACCTCCCGGTTGCAAGTCGGGCAGGTGATTACTCAAGATTAGTAATAGTAAGTTCCCGCACCGTCTCATTAAGGTACTAGGCTTACCGGTCCTATTCCCGACAAGTGCTTAGTACGCTCAAAAGCTTAGCCCACGAAAGCCAATCGGACCTGAGCCAAAATCCCATGCTCTTACCACATGAGCAATCCATTTATAAAGATCTTATGATTCCAACATAAGAACCTATCCTCGCGAGTGACGAACATCACTCGACTTCTACCGGGTCCTATAGCATAGCAGCTATCGACCTAGCATACTAGTAAAAGAACATAGGTACCTAGGGATCATGCATCTAGGGTTTCAATTCAACTCCTGAAACGTAAATGCACAAACATAGCAAAGGTAATTGCATAATTTTACAGGGTTAATGATCCGGGGCTTGCCTTCACTGGCAAGGTTGGCCTTGGGCCCTTCTGGACTTTGGTCCAGGTCCTGAGCTACGCCCACGATAGCCACCGTCAAGACCTTCGCTCACCGCTTTGGAAGATCTACACGAGGATGCAAATGCACGATTTAATTAACGGTTTTATTTTAATTAATTATAAAACAACACATGACAACCACGGGGTGCATGGTTGACCACATTCACCTAGATAAGCATACATTCAGCATGCTCTTCCAATAAAGGAACAACATGTGGTTCTTTATTAATTATTCTTTTGATAGTGAATGTGTACACATTTATGTAAATAAATTAATTTAATTTCACAAAGAGCAAGGGGTGGTGATACTTAGCCTTTAGCATGATTTACATCACATACATGAGGTCATTAGGTGTTTAGTTGGTGATTTTCCTATTTAATTTAATATTAAGCTTCAGATTTGCCTTTATTGCTTTTATTCACAATATAAATTCATAAAATTCAGTGAGTGTGTTTCTGAAGCACTATAACCTAAACAAAGCCACTGCACAAAAGATTCCACATTTACAAGGGCTATAAACTAATTACAACAAAAATAACAAAATCTAGCTACCAAAGCAAGATAAAAGCATATGAAAATAAATACACAACAAATGGATTCCAACTTTTTCACACATGGCCTCTGGTCCAAAACTAAGCTAGGCATGCAACATATACACCTAGAGCTACTATAGATCTTGAGCTATGCATTTACAAAGAAAATTAGGCATAAAACAAAATTAAATACTTCTGACAGATATAAAATTGTGATTAATTCACCAGAGGTGCAATTAGGCATAACAAGATCACATGCAGAAGTTGAGGACAAAAATCTTATTATTTTTAGCTACAAAAAATCATTTGGATAGATTCAGCATAAATACAAAACAATTCATAACAAAAGATAAACACAGTAACTTTATGCAATATTTGGTACAGAAGCTAGGCATGACATTACACATAACATATCCAAAATTCAGCTACAGATCACATGTGGATTTTGAACTACAACAGATCTAGGTTTTGCATATTTCTATTTTTCATGCAAAAACTATCAGGCAAAAGTATGGTCATGCTTTACAAAAGTTGTAGGGTTATTCACAAGGAATCCAACAAAATTGAGTTTGTATTTTTCTGATTTTCCTACAATTTTCTATAAATTTTACAATATCAGCCAAAAGCTTAGCACTATTCAAGACTAAACTTTCAAGCAGGCCCCTGGAAAGATCTCTGGCTTCACAAAAATGCCCTTGCATCTCACACATATGCCCTTGGGGACGAAATGTCTCACAGGCATGCCCTTGCCGGCGCAGGGGCGGCTCGCCGGCGGCGATAGCCGGCCGGTCCGGGCAAACAAGCGGCACAAGGGTGCAATTCGACTCACGTAGGTTCGATTGATGGTCGGAGTTGAGGTCGGGGATGCTCCGTGAGTGGCTCGAGGCGCACGCGGCGCGGCACCGGATTCGGATTTCGGCGAGACGGCGGCCATGGCGGAGCAACAAGTGACGGCTCGAGCTCGAGGGGGTCCTAGGGAAGGGGCTAGAGTGGTTGGGTGGCCGTGTTGAAGGTCGGGAGGTTGAGCTCAGGCGCCAATGGCGACGGCGGGGCCGGGGAACGGGCGACCGCGGCACGCCGTACACGGAGAGGGACGGCCCCTTTTATAGGCAAGCGAGGGACGCAAGCTTCGTGGTTAAGTCTTCCCCGGCTATTAAGCCGCAGTGCACGCCGGCCTCGCGCAGCGCACGCGGCAGGGGGAAACAGACGGTCCGGTGGGGAAAACGGCAGTCGCCGGCGGCGGAGGGCGCGGCGCGTGGCACCGGCCTGGTCCACCCACGCCACGCGCATGGGCTCGAGGCACGAAGGTGACCATCGGACCGCCCCTCTAAGGCGTCACAACAATGGCGGACCGATGGCGCGGCATGACGACGCACAAGGTGCTGCCCTAAGACGGTTGCAATTCAGTTTAACCCGGTTTGACTGAGTTTATCTCAAGATTTTGCAACACAAGTGCTCCAAGGTGTGAATAGCAAAGTTGTAGATCACTCGACCCTCGACAACTTTTACAAAGGTCGACAGGTGTTTTGATCAACGGTTTTTGCAGAAATAGCTTGCCAACTTGGGGTTTTTCTTGGCGCCGGTGAATGTGAGTCGGGCGTTGACCACGCTTTTACACCATTTTCCACTCCAAATTAATCACACCCAACATGAAAGTTGTGTCCCTCGAAAAACTGGACAACTTTTATATTGGGAGAATTTGAAGTGTTTAGGTGAAATTTGGAGAACGTGGTAAAAGTTCCAGAGGAGGTTCAAAGACATTGGGGTTTAACTAGGGTTTGACCACATCTTTGACCAAGGTTTGACCACAAGTGTGTGTTGACTTGATTAAGAGGGTCATTAGTGATTGTTGACTAGGTTTTCGGCGTGATGACCCAGGTTGACCAAGGTTTGACTAGAGTCAATGTGTTTGACTCGGTCATTAGCACTTAATGATGCTGATTAAAAACCTGGGGCGTCACAAGTAGTCCCGCCGACCTGATAAGAAGAAAACAAGAAAACATCAGCACACACATGAATATTAGCTCCTGTATCAATCCACCACTCAGGTGAACTACAAATTGAAAGAACTGTAGGTAAATAATTACCATACCCCGATGTTCCTGCAGCTGTCTCGCCAATAACTATGTTTGCTATTTTTCCAGCGCCGCCTTTGCGATCTGAACACTTTACAAAGAAAGTGTCCAAAGTTGACCGCATATGAGCGCTTACCATCATTTTTCTTCTTCTTCTTAAAGGTAGTTGCCTGTTTAGTCTTTGCAACATTTTCAGGTTTGTTCTTTTTATTCTTACCATGGGAGTTGCTGAAATTATTTTTCTTCTGCACAAAATTTGCGCTAGAAGCTCCAACAATTTCTTTACCGCGAGTGTCTTTCGCCCTCGCCTTCTCTTCAACATCTAAAGAGCCAATCAGATCAGTAACACTGAACAATTGCCTCTTATGTTTTAGAGAGGTGGCAAAATCCCTCCAAGAAGGTGGTAACTTGAAATGATACTTCCACCACAAACTTGGCAACTCGCACTTAAACCTTCGAGCTCCTTTGTAAGCGTATGTATCTCATGAGCTTGTTCCACTACAGACGGTCATCAACCATCTTATAGTCACCGAACTTCCATGACATTCGCTCCCAAGATCGGTAGTAATCGAAATTGGCCTCAAGCGCATCCCATGCTCTTGCTCGTTGCTTTGGACGATAAAAATATACTAGATGATCAAGAAGAACGGAAATCACGGCACCACGAACAGTTATCGGCCGCCGAAAGCTTCCTCCTCCTCCGGAGAAAACTGCAGCTTCCTGCGACGTGAAACACGTGCATAGTAGTCAACCGTAGATTCATCTTATTCTCGCCAACACTTGAAATTGGTACCATAAAAATATTCGGATTGAGCGACGCAGAAACCAAGAATCGAAAGCCTAACAAAATCAGAAGTTTTTGGATTGTTAGAAATTTAGGCAATATTCGGCATATTTTAATTCCATAATTTAGCAAGTAATTCATGATGTAAATGAGTGAAAACGTGATAACATGACATGTGCTCATCTTCATGATTAACACACTGTAAAACATGAACGACACAAATAACCGATAAGTTTGAGGATGTACCTGGGCGGACCATTGCCGCGGCGCTGTTAGCACTGGATTAACCATGTTAATCGTAGGCTACCCTCAATCGATGTAGTCGTACAAGTTGATGAAGCGAAGACGTTGATGCAGTGTAGACGGTCGTCGGGAATCGCCACCGGGAAGTAGTCGATCGCAGCAAGAAGAGGAAGATTGTTGAGTAGTCGCGACTGCGCCTACCCAAAACCTGATTGCCTCGCTATTCCCGAGCAGGAACTCAAGCGCGGCGGGTTTCGGAGGCTCTGCTCTTCCAACAGCGTGTGCGCGCACGGAGTGGAATGGGGAGATTTCTGTGAGTAGCAACAGCAGTAGAAATATAGGGGAGGCCGGAAGAAGAGAATCCATCGAACCTGGACACCACCATGTGCCTCTAATGCTAGTTAACACTAGTAACTGACACAATAACCAGCCCTATGTGCCTCTAATTCTAATTAACACTAGTAACTGACGCAATAACCAGCCACTAGTAATTGATGAGCATATGCACAAGAACCATTAGCACTAGTAACAGCCAAGGCAATTTCACGGCAAGCACCACCATTCCTTCTCATTCAACCATATGGAATTAACTACATTAATCACCATTCGGTAACCTCTAGCATTAGTTGTGGGCCTAAATTATTATTGATTTAATTGCTTGGAAATGGACTAAGCCCAATTAAATCCATCAATTGATACTAATAACGGTGCATATTAGTACCGGTCATGAGCTACAGTGTCACCGAAGCTCATTTCGTATCGGCTCGTAACCTCAGAAGCAACATCTGAATGGCATTTAATACCTGGTAGCACCTTCCACCGGTACTAAATATCTTCGTCACCTTTTTGTACCGGTTGCCGAGTAGCCAATATTAAATATGTAAATTTAGTATCGTACTGTTACACTAGCCAGTACAGACGCTCCCACCCCATCCTGCCACTTTTTCAATATCCTTATCTCCTCGTCATCGCCACAACCACATTCTCCTCCTCCCATCTCCTTCCTCAGTTCCTCTCCTGCGTGTGGCGGCTACCCTATGCGCGGCGGCTGTTGGGGAATTGGGTTGTAACCATCACCCTCGCAACTTCGGGGATGATAATATTCATGAGAATCTAGCAATGGAAATGAGAGAGATAATACAGCGTTTTGCAATGTACACTTCACTTTTATGAACTAAGGTTTACACGAAGCGTGAATTGGAAACTTTCTAACCTTTCAATGATCTTCGGAACAGTAACCACCGAAGTGACTTGAATTATTGGGTTATTGAATGTCGTTTCAGGGAACCAGCAGGTTCAGAGAAGGTTTGTGATTCGGGAAACTCGATTTCGGAGTCAAGTTCGGACTGCCGAAGCTTGGGCCCTTGTTCTTGGAAATCTTACGAATAGAGACGAAGTTATGAACAAGCCAAGTCAAAGGCGTGATAGCAAAAGTCCGGGTTTGAAGTGTGAACGAATGGCAGGCTTATAAATATCCGAAGTTAGCCCCGCAAATCACGGGGTATGAAATGACATCTCTGTATGTGTTCACATTTGGAATATTCTTAAGATCCGAGGGTACAATCAGAATGTAAAAGTCCCTTCATCTCCCTATAAAAGGGGGCCGATGAGGACGTGTAAAGGGGTTCACATCTTTTGAGGAGAAATACAGTGACGGGACCCAATATTATGGGTACCCAAAGACAGTGATTACGATCGATTATCACAGCCACGATGACCCCCGGCATATTTTTTGGTGGCTTTCTGGATTTATTAACATGAAGGAAAACAGTCACAAAATCAAGTGATGTTTCAAGTTTTATTTTCGTAAAGGAAAACAGCCATAAAGCAGGTCCATGGCATCACGTGCCCTCCAACCATGTGACTTCCGACAAGTTGGTGTCCCTCCCGAGTAGTTTTGGGCATCCCTCTGACCATGCATGCATCAGGTATCAGAAGAATTCAATGGCCAAGCCGCATGCATGAGGAAGCGTGACACCAGGACAGGTAATCACACATGGCAACAGCAGCTAGAAGGAACCAAGGGCGGCGGGACCCGCTGCATGAGGAGAAAGCTTCCACCCGTACACACTCCCTCTCTTTCTCTCTCCACTCATGTAACCTGCTCCCCTTGGCATATAAAAGGGAGAGCAGGGGTCCTCTCCAAGGGATAAGCTCTGGCCTTTTACTTTCTACTCTTCCTTCTCTCGGGAGGAGCTTTCTCTTTCTTTCTTCTTCTACCTCCAGCCATCGATGGCTCTCAAAAAAACTACTACAGAGACTTGGGATCGAGCTCCCTCTCTCGCCCATTTGTACCCCCTACTACAAATCAACGCAAATAACATAGCAACACGAACTGGACGTAGGGTGTTACTCTCTGGAGGCCCGAACCAGTATAAATCCTGTGTACCCCCATTTGCGCAACCGTCCGAGGCTCGGCGCGCAATCCGATACAAATCTACTGCCGGCGGTAGAGAACCCCGACATACAGGCTTTTGGAGATTCCTTGTTCCCTTGTTCGCGAATTCCTTCTTATACGTGTTCGGGGGTTCCATCCGACTCTTGAATCCCCAACAGCGGTCACGAGCCTTAGTGCGAGGGCACGACCTGAGGCGCGGCCCGGTACCTCGGCAGGTGTGATCGACGACGGGCCCGAGTTTCCACGAACATACGCAGTGAGTCTGCCAATTGTGGTCACGGCGCGTCGGGCACGGTGCAACGCTCCTCGTCTTCGGCGTCGTACATTAGACCAGTACCCAAGTGTTTTCGCACAATCCACTAGTTGTCAATAATTCTATTGTTGATTTCTTCTTTGTGTTAGTAGTTTGGAAGAAGCTGGAGAAGGAGAATATGGTGTTCTTGGAGATGTACAAGAAGAACAATGAGTTCTTACGGTCGTGCAAGAAGCATCAACAGGGAAATTTGCGATGTATTCTTGTGATGAATTGATTATTAGATGATTTTTTATTGTGAATTGTTGAGATGTATTCTTGTGATGAATTGATTATTAGATGATTTTTTTTATTGTGATTTGAGATATATTGTTGTAATCCTGTGAAACTTATGATTGTTATTCTTACTATATGATTTTGTGGATGATTGTGTGATGACCAGTGTGGGAAAAGAAAACGAAAAAGAAAAAGGATCGGTGGTGCTACAGTGGCTTGTAATTTAGTAACAGTTCGGTTGGTACTACAAACGGTACTAAATTCCACTTTAGTACCGAGCAAGACGATCACTACTAAATGACATGGCATTTAGTACCACCCAATCGGTACCGGCCGTTTGCTCGGTACTAAAGTGGAGTTTATGACCGATACAAAAGATCGATTCTGTAGTAGTGACAAGCCCCGAGGTAAGCTCGACGCACTACCAAATGAATGGGCTAACACCAATTTCTTGCTTTGCTAGGTAACACAGGAGAGTATCACCTAGCAGATCCACATTAACTCCTCCTCCTCACGAATTAAACAAAACTGAATAAAAAATATAAAAAACAACTAGAGGTTTCGTCTACTAACTTTGACAAGAAAAAGACATAGGAGGTAGCAAAGATTCCAAACGTGCCCTACATAACTCATGGCACTAAACATAAAAAGACTAACATGATTTTTTTAGAACAAGATAATTAAGCTGAAATATCCAACTCAGGGAGTCCCACAAGGCCCGCGACAAAACTTTCACGAAATAATGAGGCCCATAAATAGTAAATGGCTTAAGAGATATATGAAGGCCCACTAGTAGAACTACTGAAGCGAATCGGCCCAAAGCTACATTCCACGGTCGTCCCGAGTCAGAAACTGATCGGACACGGGACGGAGCCGCCGGCCACTGCCCACTGGCGTCTTCAACTAGACCTGAGAATTTTTCGGGCCGGGCCGGGTTCGGGCCGGGCCGAAAAAATTTCTGTTATTTCGGGCCGAAAAAATCCTGCCCATGACCATCCCACTGGACGCGTCGGGCCGGGCTCGGGCCGGCCCGGCTTGGCGGGCCGCGCGCATTTTATAGTGTAAAACAACTAAAATAGCATTTCGGCCGGCTCGGGCCAAAAAAAATTTTCACGGGCTTCAAGATCTCTGCCCACGCGCCGTCCGATAAGGTTCGTGGGCGGGCCAGGCGCGGGCCAGGCGCGGGCCGGGCCCGGGCCGGGCCGGGCCGGGCTCAAAATGCTCAGTTATATCTTCAACGCGGCAGCAAATGTGTCCTGCCTGCGTCCCCGCCGCCGTGCACAGCTCCCCGACGGCGCAAACATGGAGGGAAGCTGCCGGAAGGGAAGACCCTGTTTTGTTTCCGTTCGTCTTCTTTCTCCCGGAAGTTTCCAGACTCTTTTCGTGCCCAGTCACGGTCGTGGCAGCCTACTAATCTCGAAGCACGCAGCGCACACTACTGCACTTGCTAATCTCGAAGTGAAAGCGCGCAATAGCTGTGCTTCGCCATCTATCGTTACAGAGGAGGCACGGCACTGATCCACTGGCAGTAGTTTGCCGGTGTCACGTCGGCCAGGAGGAACAACAGCACACTGAGCTTCAGCATCAGCTGCTACTGGTCAGGGGACATTTTGACCGCGACTGCATCGTCAAGTGGCTCGGTCAGTGCGTCACCAGGCCTCAAGTGGGCTTCGATAGCAACATTAGTCTCGGTAACTGGGGGCACTACTGAACCAATAATGATCCGGATTCTTTTTTAAGGAGAATGACGATGCGGATTCGGAGACCCAACACCAACAAGATAAGAAACTCGACATGTGAAGATCACCTTCGTGACATTATATTAAGAAGAAGAACGTCTCACACAGGTCGAAAAAATCTTAGAACTTCCATCCCATTCATACATAGCAACATCGCAGCACATGTGAGCTTAAACTTCTTTGAAGTGGGATAGATGAGAGTTTTTTTACATTACGCACAAAGAGCGCACAATCCGACTACATATTCGCTCCGAGGGGGTTCAAACTTTGGCCAGCGGAAAGCGAACAGCCGAACAGCCCGACCAACCGGTCCAAGTGCTCGTTCGTAACACCAACAATATGGATGGACAGAGACGGATCTAGCGGTGGGGTGGGTGGGGCTCGAGCCTGCCCACCGCCAAAAATTTCATTGAAAGATGAAGGGAGAAGGAGGAAGAAGAGGGAAGAGGAAGTAGAAGGGGAACGATCCCCTCCCTACCTCCATTCCTGCCCCCGTCCATGGATGGAGGAGTCGGAAACTTGGAACTCAGAAGGGATCCGATAAGGACCGTTACAAAAAAGGTTATGAGATGGCTTGATCTTCACGGCAATAGGTTTCGTAACAAGATAAATTACTGCAAACAACGGATAAATCTTTATACCTAGCAAAGGTTGGATGTGACCCAGCGTCGGGGAGAGATGAAGACTTCGACTCGATCTCCAAACGACCGCAAAACCACAAGTCGGAAACTGATCCACACAAAACGGTACAACCGTACTGGAAACCGTAGAGCACGAAATAGCGGAACCCAAAAGGATCTCTTCACAAGTCAAAGAAGAACAAGAAAGAAAGAGTGTGCAAGTCACTTAGCAGCATCGACTGCGGCAAACCATATGCGGCTATCAATTCATGATCATCAAAACTAAATTTTTTTAGTACACAAAGGTATTTATACAAGGAACAACCCTTCTAGATAGGTGTGGGATAAGTGTGAACTGAAGTGGTCACGTTGGGAGGTAGAAGGCCAACCGGTAGATAGCCTTGGGCACGAAATACCGAGAACCGAAACCGAACCGAAAAATACCGAAAACCGAACCGAAGAAATTCGGTTCTCGTTTGCCTCGGTTCTCGGAACCGAATGTACAGTAAAAGATTTACTTTTCCTCGGTTATCGACGCATCGACGCCCATCGAACATCATTCACAGAAGCCCATCAAAGGCCCAATAAAGAAACCCTAGGCACTCTCCCTCCTATCCCCGTCCGCAGATCGCAGCCGCACACAGCAGAGGCGCAACGCCTGTTCCTGTGTTCCTCCACGCGACCGCGCCAAGACGCCAAGACTCCGACCGCCCGCTGCACTCCACGACCCGGGCGCCGCCGAGCCGCCGCGATCAGGACCCCCGCCGCCGAGCCCTCCGCGACCGGCGACCCCGCGCCGCCGCGCGGCCTCCCACTCCCACCCTGAGCTCGTCCGCGCCTCCCTGGACCCTGGTGGTGTCGCTCACCGAGGCACAGTCCTGGGCTCCTGGAATTCGATTTCGTCCTGGCGACTGGCGAGTGGCCGTGGCCGATTGCAGGCAGGAGGCAAAGGCATCAGTTCGAGCCTTCGAGGAATCTCTAGGTGTCCATCGAAGCTATTTTTTTTTGTTTTTACCAATTTTAATTAGAAAAGTTCTGATTCAGAGTTTTGATTTGTTCCTCAACTGGATTGTGTCTTCGAGTTTTGATTCGTGGTGTACTGGTGTTCATATCTTTCCTCTTCTTCTATTAATTGACTTTGAAAAACAACCTGGCTGTGCAAGCTACAAGGTTCGGTTTTTTTCGGGAAATACCGGAACCGAACCGAAAGAACCGATACCGAATACCTTCGGTACCGAGTTGTTTGAGGAACCGATCGGTGTGATTCTTGAGGAAGAGAAACCGTACCGATCGGTTCGGTAGTACTGAATGCCTAGGGTGACCGGTAGAAGCATTCACGAGGTCTTCTTTAGTTCACGCGCGTCTTTCCCGCTTCTGCGCAACCTTCACTAAAATGACCATTACGCCTAGCTCGAAAGTCGAAATAATGTGCCTTTTGTTAGGTTGGAATCTTGACTTGAAGGAGCTTCCAACCATGTATAACTTGGCTCCGTCTCTTCTCGAGTGCATGACTTGATGTGAAGTTGGTCACCTGCTCGTTGGTACGGTGGTCAGGCCGATTTGTTCTGAGAGAAAAGTATTGCTGGCTGGTTGCTGGTGGTTGGTTTGTTATGAGAGAAAAGTACTACTAGCTAGTGGATGATAAGCCAGACGAACAGAGTGGGTGCTTTTGTCACTAATCTGGAGTCTTGTGTGCGTAACCCTTCTCAACTTGGGCACCGGTCTTGGTGTCTTCCATGTAACCTTGTACGTTCTCCACGTAACCCAGCGGAGAAGCCTCTTCTGCAAACCTGAGTTGGAGCATATTACAAGACTTAGATAGTATACGACTAATGTTGCAATGTAATTGAGAGAGGAAAGCATGCATTTTTTATTGGAGTTTCTTTGCATGTGGGTTACGTATGCTTGAGATGTCGTCATCACCCTCCCTCCTAAAAAGGAGTGATCCTCGACTCTACTGTGCAATTGAAGCTCGGCATGTGCGCAGTTGTCACATATCGACATACTCCCTTAGTTTTAAATATATGATGTTGAGAACAAACAACTTAGTTATTTTTAAACTAACTAGCTTGTGCTACGTAATTTAATTTAGGACGGAGGTAGTGCACCGTATGCACGCACGCAGGCTGCAGGCAGTTGAAACTAGCTTGAACAGGCCTGTGACTGAGATGCTCGCGATCCAGTACAGCACAGGCCACGCGATTAAACAACGGCAGCAATGCCACAACACCAGCACACATGGCGACGCACGGGCACGTTGAGGAGGAGGAAGAAGAAGAATCCGAGAAGCCGGCGCGCGTCCAGAATAATTGCCACCCGCACGGTGGGTGCGGAGGCGGACAGCTCAGCTCATCGCGATCTGCAACTGTCGCGGTCATGCCACCGGCTCCCGATCATCTGACTCTCGCTGCCAATGCAATTTGCAGCGGAGAACTGTTAAATTTCGCAGGGATCATGCTCAAGCACAGCCGAGCCAGAGCCACCGAGCCTTCACGTGTGGTCGTGTGGGTCGCGTGGATAGACAGAGCTCGAGATCGGCAGGGCGGCGACCGGCGATCGAGCAAGACCGGCGCGCGATCGGATTGACCGCCGCGCGTGTAACAGACTGACACCCCTCGTCTTCAACGCACAGGGAGGGGAGGGAATCATCCGGTTGGCGTGAGCGGAGATGCCCGGATGCCCCCTGCGCCCCGAGGCGGGAGCCTCCGCCGAAGCCGGCGGGATGCCGCTGGCGCAGCCTGCCGGCAGGGGAACAGCGTGTCGAGGATCCCCGGCGCAGCACGCGACCACCGCGCGCGGTATTGTTTTTGCTGGCTGCGCTGCGCTGTGCGGCCTGCGGGTGGTGTGGTTGCCGCTGCCGATCAGAGAAGGTTGTTGTTAGGCGCGCGGCGGCGAGACTTCTTGCGTGTGTGTTTTGGGTGTACAGCTTGCATTGGTGGCAATCTGGCACGACCATCTCGATTTGTTAATGCGTGTCCATCGCCATCGTCTTGTGACGTGGCCAGATCGTCGTGTTGCAAATGGCAGTGTAAAAGAAGCTACGAGAGGGCAGGCAGGGAAAGGTTACAGGTCGGGCCGTTCCTGGCTACAGTTCACGCACGACACATCGGTTAGCATAGCAGAAGCATCTACCCCAAGAATCGGAACGGCACCAGCACCAAGAATCTCACGCTCTTACGTGCGTGTGTGCATCGGACCATTTCGATGCACCTGCAATTGGGAGCGAGATATCACTCCCTGCCCTACAGATCAATCTCAATTAATCATGCGTTCGAGTTGACAGATCCGAGGAGGAAGGACCCAAAAAATCTCCAATGATTTGTTTTATGGGGCCAAGCAACCAACCCATCGCGCGTGCATTGAACACGGAGGAGTGGCGACTGGCGAGACCTCAATACAAATTGTTGTTGATTCATGCTTGCATGCATGCATCCGTCTCCGTCATGGCGTCAGGCGGGACAGAGAACCCGTACGCGCGAGGAGGAAGCAGAGCAGGAGGAGGCGGTGGGAGTCAACCGGGAAATTGGGCGCGAAGCTCACGGAGTCAGGAGCAGCCAAGTTGGATATGGTAAAGCAATCGGGCACGGCACTGGACCAGCGCTCGCGCCGACGCGGACGCGGACGCCGACGCCGGCGGCGTGCGTGTGGATCGGGGTGTGATGTGAAGGGTTTCGTCGTTCAGAGCCCGACGCCGACCTGCGCGCGTTCTGGAATCGGAGAGGCGAGTGGAGCCATCACCAGTTGTCCAGTTGAGCAGCAGCAGCCTGGAGCTGAAGGAAACAAACGCCTCGAGATGGCGCCGCTTTCGGGCGGCTGGCTGCGGCTTTTTCCCGTGCGACCCCCCTCCTCTCGCCGCTTTTGAAGCTTCCGGCCACCTTTCCGGAAGCTCCCGCTCCAGCTTACCACACGCACGACTCGCCCTCGTCAGCCCGACAAAAACACATAAAAAAAATGAACAGAAAACACAAAAAAAGGCTGACGGCCTCCGACACGGCGGGGGAGTTTCTGTCAAACGAAAGGGGGTGAGTGAGTGATCCAGGCCGGCTTTTCAATTCGTCTCCGTGGCGAGGACGTTGAGACCGGTAAACTCTACTCCATCGAGGAGTGTGGTATTTTCGCGCGCCGTCCCCTGCTTTTTCGCCGTGTTGAATTGAATCGGGTTGGGGCTTCAGCGTAGTCGCCATGGCTGCTGACCTGCGCACTTGGCTGACTAACCTCCGGCGGCACAGGCTGCTAACGCTTGACTAATGCACCTTCCTCCACTCTCTCGTCTCGTCTCAAATTTCTTTCTTACGATCCTCTGCATCAGGACATCGTCATCAGGTCAACCGAAAACTGCTGCTGATGCTGCTGTTCAAGAAGACGATCTCGGGGTCGCATCCACCAAAACGCCCCAAGTCACACTGATGATCCAGGTCCAATCCAATCACACTGATGAAACCCAGGAGTATTTCGTAAAGGAAAACTGCATTTTCTTTTCTTTTCTTTGAATCGAGGTGACCCCATTTTCATTACCAAGATAACGGAAATTCCAGAATTCTTACGGACGAAACCTTATTTTCCTTGTTTTCGCACAGTGGCATTGCCCAAAAGGTCGATTGGAAGGATTTCCTCTTTCGCGAGTAGCAGAGCTCCAGGAGAAGCAGAGGAGGCAATGTATCATGTATGTGTGGTGGTCAAAAGATGGAAGAAGCATGTTGATTAACTTATCAGACTCCACTGATCGGAAAGGAACAGGAGAGCGAGTACACCATCGACAACTTCCTGATTGGCATTCAGCTATGAACAACAACACCGAAAAAGAAGAAGAAGAAAAAGCTCAACAGATTCCTATGCATCTCGAACGAATCTTGTCCGTGCCTGTGCCTCTATCTCTAGCTGGTGAAGAGGAACTGGGAGGCCTGGGCGACGGCGTCGTCGAGCCAGCGGCGCGGCTCGTCCATGAGGTCCGGGCTGAGGCGGACCATGAGGACGCAGAACTCCATCTCGCTGAGCGCGCCGTCGCCGTCGAAGTCGCCCTCGGCGAGCATCCCGCGGACGTCGTCGTCGGACATGGGTCCCAGGCCCAGCAGCGGCGCGTTGCGGCGGAGGCTGTCGAAGGTGATGAGGCCCCGGGACGGGTCCATGAGCAGGCGGAACCCGCTCGCCAGCTCCCGCATCAGGCCGTCCTCGCCCAGGCGCTCCGCCATCACCGGCAGGTAGTCCTCGAACCCCACCGCTGCTGACGAGGCCGCCGTCGACGCCTGCTGCTGCGACGACGCCATGTGTGGAGGTGGTCTCTGTGCTTGTGTTGGTGCTGATTGGGAGCTCCGCTCCGATCCGGTGGATGATGGTTGGAGATGAAAGAAGATGGCGAGGGGAAGCGATGGATGATGGGAGTGGGATGGGGAGGAATAAATAGGCGGGGGCGGAGGGAAGGGGACGGCCGGAAGGGGAGTGGGGTTTCAGGGAAGGTGCGGATGGCCGGCCACGCGGGAAGGCAGCTGGATGGGGGCTCACGTGTGCGCTGCGGATCCGAGCGATTGCTTCCTTCCTTTCCTTGGCGCGGGTTGGGTTGGGGCTTGGCTTGGCTGACGAGAGGGGGAGAGGGGCAGGGTGGACACCGACCGACCGGGACAGGTTGGCGCGGGGCTGGACGTGGGCTGGATGGGGGCGCCTTCCTGTGCGCTTCGGCTCCGGCGGGGGTCTGCGCTGCGTGTGTGGCCAGCGCTGGTCGCTTCGCCTCGCCGTCGCCGTGTGAGGATGGAATGCACGGTGCGTGTGCGTGTGCGTGGCCGGGGACGGTGACCTGCCGGAGGACGGGTTCTTCTTCCTGCCGTACCGCATCTGGGCCGTCGGTTGCAAGGTGCAAGAAGGCAGTTGATCGCTACCTTTTCGGTAGTGACCGAAATTACTTGTTCGAATTTTTTCTCTTTTACTCGCAAGATACACTTTCTAATTGATCCTAAAAAAATATACACTTTTCTAATTTAAATTTCTGAAATTTTTTTGCAATATTTTGATTGGGGCTAACAAATTTCAGAAAAAAAAAGGAATTCCCAATGCCTGGCCAAAGGGTTCAGATGTAGAGCACATGCTATTGCTGAAGGTGATTTTTTTTCACCAGCAAAATGCCAACGGCCTTTCACCAACAACAAGCTTCACTTCTTTTTTCGATCACTTAATCGACTCAAAACCAATTTCCAGCGTTTGATCGATCTGTCTGATGGAATCTGGCAGCCAGTCGCAGATTGAATATACCAAGTGCATTGGATTCGCGTTTTCTTTTTAATTACCGGGTTGAAGCTCCGTGCGTTAAGCGTGATATATCGATAGAGGAACCAAATTTCATTTTCTTTAATATATCACGAAAATATTCGATTTGTTGCGCTGGATCAGATCAAGTAGTAAACAGGAAGCTCGCGGATTATCCTAACATCTCGTGAACCGTACCCACCCTGCTTATACTATCCATAAGAAGTTTCCTGCCCGACTTTTGCTGGCACGCGCGCGTGGCAGTCCGTGTGTCGACTGTCGAGGAGCAAGCAAGGCAAGCAGCAGCATCCGATCCAGTACAACTCGACCGCCGACTTTCAGGGGCAAAATTTCCGTCGAAGCTTCAGTCAGAACTCCGAACCTGCACCAAGAACTTCTTCACGTCTGAAAACTGTGTGAGCCGCTTTGTTCCAGTCAGCCCAGGGTCCTGCTCGCTCGCTCCCCCTTTGGAATTGGCCCTTTCGGCCTTGTTCCCGCACGAGGATCTCGTACGTAGGGCTCCGACCCCAGAATAGCTTTGGAGCTTCGAAGCTTGGGCAGTTGGGCGCCCTTTTGGGTGTTTCCACCTGTTTCTGCTCACACACAGCACGGTGGTCCATGGGGACGGGAGGAGTCAGCTTCCATCGTCCGCGGCTGCCTTTTACCCCGTCTGCACTCCTCGGTTTCCACATTTTCCATGCCGTTCTTTCCTGTGCGGTTGCCTCTTTGTGCCGGGTGATTTGGCCGTCCGCCGCCGCGTCCCTTTCACTTTCAGACCGGAGATCAGCGCGGGGCCGGGGCATGGCGACGCGCACCCACGTCCGCCACCCCGTTCGGCAGATGTGGAGTGTGAGCAAGCAGACTGGCACCTGGGCAAAAAAAGCAGAGGAGATGCAAGTGCCATACCCATACTGGGGGAAAAAAAAAGTGCTCGGCAACGGCAAGTCATCATACCCTGCAGTTGCAGAGTTCTTGGGGTGAAATTGCAGCGGACCTTACGTCGCGCCTCGAGCCGCCGCAACGGCATTTTACTTGCGAGCACAAAGAAGGATGTTTTTACATGTTGGTTGGTGCGGGGAATTTCGGAGGAGGGGGACCATTTATGTCCTTGGAGGTTGCAAGACCAACCCTGCCCCAGTCAGTGAGTGCTACGGAATTTCGCTGTAGTTTCAGCATTTGCATGGAGGGCATGGAGAAATGGTAGCACCATCAATCTGCATGAACATAGAGGATGCAAATGTTTGGGCACTGCAATTCACCTTTTAGTTGATTTGTTTGAACAAAGCACAGCGACACATTCAACAGCGTTGTCGAAGGTCGCACAAATTGGTAGTTACATACATCGAGAATAATCACAATCTACACAATCGACTCCTACGGTATGTATGCATGTACAAATGGTAGCTTTTTTGTTTTAAAAAAAGTGAAACAAACGGTGGTTGTGCTATGTACAACCTAACTAAGTAAAACAAATGGGCATCATGGAATCTCACTGTTAGGCAGGCTTCAGCTCACTCCAGATTATCTACATTATAGCCGTCTCCCGGGCTAAGAACCGGCTGAACCACTTGACTGAGGCCTTGGGAATCCTCGTCAGGTTGTTGTTGTAGTCGATGTAGTAGAGGCCAAACCGCACCGTGTACCCAGAGTTCCACTCCCAGTTATCCAGCAGCGACCATACGAAGTAGCCATGGACGTTGCAGCCTTCCTTCCTGCAGCGATTCAGATCCAGCAGTTGCTGAGTGCCGGTGGTCGTATAGACAGGGCTGTTACAGCCAGATGTAAGCGCATGGGAGTGAAACTTCACCTTATAGCATCTAGGAGGTTAGACATGTAGTCGTTGTGGTACTGTATCCGTTTATCATCCTGCAGAACATCCTCTAATCTCGAAAATGGGAGGTTTGCATCATCCATGCCTGCCATATAATATAAACACCTGTTATGTTAGGGAATTTTCCCGAGGCAGAAGCTCTTCTCAGCTGTTTAGTAGAAATTACTTACCGTTTTCAGTAACGATCACAGGTGGATTTCCATACTTTTCTTTGATGTACTTCATCAGCTTGAACATACCCCAGGGGACTATGTGCAGCCATCTTGATGCTGCCTGGAAGTTGATAAACACAGTTGTCAACCAAACAATTGATGATTTGAAGATGAAACCTAGAAGCAGAATGAGTCTAAAGAAATTGTACCGTGTCTCCTATTCTCTTTCCATGCCTGTACGCTGTCATGTGAACACAAAGTTGAATTTAGTAGTACTCAAAATAGGCATAAAAAGGGTCTTGAATCACTTTGTTTAACTAGACTAACCAGTTGCTATGGTTGCAGAGTCGGTTGAAGCATCATTCATTACAAGTTTCCTGATTTTCATTCTGTCGTTCCTAACATACAATGTGGTATAGTGGTTTATGCCCACAAAATCTAGCGAGCCCGGTACTAACTTCGAAGCCTTAGTTGAAAACTGAGGCAGCCTATCGCCAGCAAGTTTCTGCATAGAAGGAGGATAGTGGCCAAACATTAAGGGATCCAGGAACCTGTATTCACACTTGCAAAAACCATGATTAATATTATGAACAACTATGTACTGAAATTACATAGGAATTGAACACATGTAGTTATATAAAGATGGTGGTAGATCAGATGTATCACCATCCAAGCTCAAAGTCCATTGCTCGTGCTGCTGCCTCTGTGTCCTCATCGACATCTGTCCATGGTTCATACCATTTTGAATCAAGCGCAATTCCAATGAGACCTCCTTGTTCATTCTGCAATAAATACAAAGTCATCCATGTTCTTTTACTACTAGATACATCTCTTGGATATGTGTTATACTGTTATAGTAAATTACCTTGAAATGCTGCTTGTAAGTATGAAACGCACCAGCATGTGCTAAGAGTATGTTGTGAGCTACAACATATGGTTCAGTTGATGATTTACCCTCCCTACAGAACATGTGAGACAGAATGGAACATCTCCCAGGCGCTTGGATACCAAGGTCATAGCCTTCAATCGCAAAATTATGAGGCTCGTTAAAAGTGATCCAATGTTTCACTCTATCTCCAAATTCCTTGAAGCAAGTAGAGGTATAGTGAACAAAATCATCCCTGCATAATTTAGCTGCCAAACATCAACGAGGCCACTTTTTCTGAATTTAGTTTGATGCTATATATGTGGTGTAGTGTAAGCAATGGTTTCCTTAAAAAGAAGACATAATAGTATTGCTTACACGATTTGGGAGTTTAACCATCCACCATATCTGTCTTCTAGTGCTTGTGGAAGGTCCCAGTGAAAGAGTGTTACATATGGTTGCATACCTGATCCACAAATATAGAGAAACCAAAGTACAGTCACAACTGATGGTTGGCACCAATTCAGATTAGAGGCACTGGAATTTATAAGAATTACCTTTGTCTAATACAGCATCTATGAGGCTGTTATAGTAATTCAATCCCTCTTCATTAGGTTCGCCAGTCCCATCTAGCGAGAAAAAACTACTTAGTACTTGGTGGAAACAGAAAGGTAACATGTTTTCAAAGAACTTACTTATTACATACTTGGAAAGATACGTGACCATGAGATAGAGAATCGGTATGCATCCATGCCAATGTTCTTCATCAAGTCCACATCTTCCTGCCAGTCAGTGTCAGGTTTGTCATTTCTGGATAGTTTTGCGATGTAACTGATATTCTTGTTCAGTTAACAACCTAGCCATAGAAGTTAACCAAATTTGAGAAAAATAGTAAACATCTTGATCTCCAAAACATTATTGTTGATGCATATAGCACCTCATTCAGGAAAACCTCTTCTTACTATTCTATTTTTCGCAGCAGCATGCCAGAGAAGTGGACTAGCAGTGATTATTTTTTGTGTGTTTGGTAAACTAATGTCAACACACTAGAAAGGGGAGCAGTTACTGGAGGAAGATGAAGCAAGGATAATTTTGTCAAATAATTCTTAAGTAGAATGAATCTTACAGACATGAAAGGCACAAGAAAATGCATACACGATTTCGATTTTCCAAAATTAAAATTGCCAGAAGATGTCCAGATGAAAAGTAGGCAAGTTTTCATAAAAAAGCCAAGAATTATGTATAAAGAATTTTGTTCATGCTTCGAGAAACAAAAATTTCCAGCTTTCATGGAAAAAAATTGATTGAATTAAACTAAACAGAATCAAATAACAAAGAAATATCCTAATCATTGCCACCTTACCTTGTAACGATGGTAGTGATCAACAGCAACATCTGCATTGCTGAAATCTATCACCCGTCCTGCAAAAAATATGCTCTGGAGTCACAACACTGGACAGAGTTAGCATCTCATTACTGCACTTTTTGCAACAAATCCTCATTATCACACCAGGTCGTCTTGTGAGAGTATCCCATATTGTAGGTCCACGTTGACCCTCATTGACAGCGCCTTCATACTGGTAACATATTGACCAGAATCAGACATCAACCTAAGAGTACGTCAGTTGAAACCAAAGAGATCGCAGCTACGAACCTGGTAAGCTGAAGAAGCAGTGCCAAAGACAAAACCTGGAGGGAAGTCTGCTCTCCGTAGAGCTTCAGCGCAAGTAGTGAAGCTGATAAGGATATAAACCAGTGTCAGAACACCCATGGTGTTTCCCCAGTTTATTGCACTAACTAATAGTGTCCCTATTCTAAGAGAGGCACTAGATATATATATATATATATGTAAACCTTGTTCAGTTGGTGAAGTGTGGGAAGCAACTGAAGGCTGAGCTTCACTTGTCTTGGAAGCCCTTTCAAGTTTCAACGTGCGTCTCTACTAAGTAACTCTTGTGGAGGACACAGGGTGCAAAATCTCTATCACAGTGGAAATTTAATCAACAAGTGAAGGGATGACATGTCCAGCTCCAAAAACCAGCAAAAAAGGTCCACATCTGAAGTGTCGCAAGCAAGTAGAGCTTTTGCTTGGATGCAAGTATTTCAGACAGATTGGGCATTGCACAGTACTCCAGCATTCGTGGTCATGGATAATATATGCATCTGTAGTATCTTAAAAAGTTACCGTTAGAGAGGATAGCGAAGCCCTTATCATTTAGTAACATGAATAATGAATTGAAGGCCTTATTATCAGATGGCACATCTTCTTTTCTTACAAACAAATTATCATAGCACAAAGTATCAATCATAAATCTTATTATGGACACGAGGAACAGATATCTACGACAATGGAACTAGGATAATTATCCTGAAAATATACACCTTTCCTTATCCATTTCGTTTGGTAGTGCCACATAAAAACAAAACCCCGTGTCATGATTTGCATCGTGACCTCAACATGTGTGGTGAATAGAAAAGGAGAAGGCAAAAAGAAATACAAGATTCTTAACCAGGATAAGCAACAACCTGTGCCGAGGGATTTGCATAGTCACACGCTTTATCCCATGGGGAACACTAATGGTTTGCTTGGACGGCAGGACCATTTCTGGACTTGATTTTAATAACTCCCGATGGTAGTTAGATGAAAGGGATAGGACTACAGGAGGGATTTGGCGATAGTGATCCAGAAGGCAGCTTGGGCAGGCCCAACTGCCCAGATACGTATATTGCACGTGTTGTCTATGCGATCTGTCATGGATATACTATGATTCAATCATCATTTAGGACAAGCACATCTCGGAGAAATGAGAAGTCAAAGGAGCAGGTAATTGACTTTGAGTGGTCAAACCTAGGTTAGTTTGGAAAGATATATACCCAATAATGTCTCTGAACATTGGATAAAAGCATCCAACTTGCAACCATGAATAAATCCGATTGACATCATCTCAAAAAGAAGGAATTCGATTGACATCATCTCAAAAGGAAGGAATTCGATTGACATCGTACCCTCCCTCGGTGCCGAATGGGTCCTGGAGCTGCAAAAAGTGAAAACCATTGACGCCACCGCCATCCACCCACCCACACCCACCCTACCCTCCACCGCCCAAAACTATCGCTGTAACTAGAACGCCCTTGCTTTCTTGACACAGCGAAAATGTGAAAAATCATGCGGGGATTGAAACACCCCCATCCCCCCCACCCAGCTCCTCATGCTTAGGCGCAGCAGCGGCATCGGCAGCTCAGCAGTTTCATGAGATTCATTCAAGTGGAGTGGAGTAGGGGGTTCGCTTGCCTCGGCAACCGTCGCGTGGCTTGCGCGCCTCGGCGCTCGCATGGAGGATCCGGAGGCGGACACGCCTCTCCTGCGTAAGCATCTTGCGTGGGCTCTCTCGCGTGGCGTGCGAGGAGAGGAAACCGCCGCCGACCCGTCCCGTGCCGTGATGCTGACGGCTGACGCGGATGCGTCTGCGGCGTGCCGCCGTGCGTAGCTCGCTCGACGGAGAGTTTGGAGACGACGAATTTTTTCTTTTTTTACATTTTTTCCAACTCAATTTTGCAAAAATATATGATCCGCAAAAAAATTTGCAAAACTATACATCTGGCGCCGTGGGGACGAAGGTAGGAGGCGCGCGGTACTGTAGCACCCTATCGTCGTGACGGTGAAGTGTCTTTTCAAAATTTAATTTTTGTTTGAACTCGAATGGATGTAAACTTTATATGAAAATTGGACGAGATCTGTAGTTCAAAGTTTTTCCATTTGAAGTTATCTTCATAGTCAAATAATCGATAAACTATCCAGGATCTCGGTTTGCGCCTTCGAGATCCGAATAGGTGTATCGATTATTTGAGTATGAAGATGACTTCAAATGGAAAAACTTTGAACTACAAAATTGTAGATCTTGTCGAAAGCTACAATTTTCATATAAAGTTTACCTCATCCGAGTTCATGCAAAAAAGTTACAATTTTTGAACGAAACCGAAAACCGAGATCCGATTATGAAAACTGAGATTTAGATAGTATATCGATTATTTAACTATGAAGATGACTTTAAATAGAAAAACTTTGAACTACAAAGTTGTAGATCTCGTCGAAAGCTATAATTTTCATATAAAGTTTATCTCCATCCGAGTTCAAACAAAAAAATTACAAATTTTTGAAAAGAGATTGAACCCCTACGGGTAGGA
This sequence comes from Cenchrus purpureus, assembly GCA_022644695.1. Classification (NCBI taxonomy): domain Eukaryota; kingdom Viridiplantae; phylum Streptophyta; class Magnoliopsida; order Poales; family Poaceae; genus Cenchrus; species Cenchrus purpureus. The sequence continues at coordinate 51,031,103 of CP053458.1, forward strand.
GGTGCTCGATCCGCCTCCTACCGCCGTGGGCATGCAGAGTCATCACCGCCGTCTCCCACGGCGCCAGATGTATAGTTTTACAAATTTTTTAACGGACCATATATTTTTGCAAAAAAAAGAAAGAAAAATGTAAAAAAAGAAAAAATTCGGAGACGACGATCTCTCAGTTTCACGGTCCACAGGCCGTCACAGGGGAGATGACGAGAAAGTCCATGGGCCTTACTGGATGGATTAAGAGGCTTCTTTTAGGCCCATTTACGCCCACCTAAGGCCCGGCCTGTTTTGTATCGAGGCCCATGTATAAAGCAACCCACTAGCGTAGGAAGATAGAAGAAGAGCGTGCGTTATCCTGTCCGGAGGAACTCGAAGAAGGCCGTTCGTTATCCTCTGCGGTTTCGGGGTGAGCGAGTCCAGTGAGAGGAGGGAGAGGACGGCGAGGATGGCTGGGATGGCGGCGCTGCAGGGCGCCATGGCGTCGCTCTCCGTCTCCGCGCCCGGCGCGGCGAGCACCAGCAGCTTCTGGGGAAACCGGCTCGCCACTTACTCCGCGCCGCAGCCTGGGGTTTGTTGCTGCCTCCCAAATCCCAATTCCTTCCCGTTCTTCTTCTCTAGCGTTTTGGTAAATCACTAGCTTCCCAGGTGTATTCCAGTCTGTGGTATCCGAGTAGTAATGCAAATTGGAGAAATTTGTCTTGGGACTTCCGAACCTACAGTGTGATTGGGAGGTTTAGAGCTCGTCCATTGCTTGGAAATGGGAAATTAGCATTATTATTTGCTTTGTTCATTTAGCATTTCAAGGTTGGCAACCGAGCTTACTAGTATGTCTAAATTTAAACCACGGGATGTATTGGATTTTCCTTTTGGTTCCTTTCTAAAATGAATTCTCCTTTAATGCTGGTACTCAGGTACTGTCCTCCTTCCTGCATAAGCAATTGTATGTGCTTTCTCCTCCGTTAAAATTGTATGTCATTCCAATTTGCTGGTGAGCCAAACCATTTTAAGTTGGAACGACTTACAATTTGGAATAGAGTAATATAGAGTAGAGTATGCTGTGTAGGATGCGGTAAAGGTTATTTGAACACCCTGGATTTAGTTTGTGGAGTGAGGAAATTATGTTGCTCTCTGATGGTGTTTCAGTTTAATATCTATGCCGTAAATTGATTTGTTGTGCCAAACTATATGAGGGCAGTACTTTTCGTGTATGTGAATACATGATGTGACATAGATTGGTTTCCTTTCTCACATGCTGCCACACATCACATATGAGTATATGACTGACCAGAAACAAATGAGTGATTGTATTGAAACCATGCCTTCTTTTCTAAGTTATATTGAGTATGTATTACCTATTGTAATGTGCTTGCACCCAGAAAATTTCCAATTGATAAGAAATGAAGGAGGATAAATCTTTCTCTTAACCAGCAAAAGCAAACAATTATTAATTAGATAATGTTATGGGTGGCCGGAGGGCCAGCCCATCCACCCTCCACGCCTAAGAGATAGGATTAGTTGGATAAGATCAATTAGAGATAAGATTAGAGTCTTGAGGGTTAAGTTAGATAGGTTTCTTAAGGGTCAAGTCATCCCCTCTATATAAAGAGAGGCAATGTATTCAGATAAATCAATCAATGAAGAATCAATCAATCCCAAATCCCCCAATTCTCCAAACCAAGCGCAGAGCGGAAGGACTAGATCCTCCCTCGGCGGATTATCCGGATCATCCGGCATTACATTGGTATCAGACGGCCAGCGATCCTCGGCTCCATGGCTTCTGCTGCCTATCAATCTATGTCGCTGCCTGCTTTAAAAGCAGCATTGAAGGCTCCGACTCTGGCGATTTCGATCCGCCGAGGTGAGAAGATAATTCCTTCCAGCCGCATCCATCGCGGCGACGGCGAAGGCGGCTGCAGCCGCAGCGCCCACGGTGGCGGCGGCGGCCTCATCCTCCTCCACTTCCGTCTCCGAGCCGGCGGTGGAGACGCGAGCGCACGCTGCTCTGCGGAGGTCCCGCCTGCTTTCGGCCCCTCGACGTTGAGGTTGGGCTGGTGCAGCAGCCAGCTGCGGCGGCGCGCAGCACCCTGACGAGGACGACGGTGGGGCCACTACGCGAACCGCGGGGCATCTTCCATCTTCCGCTGCTAGCGGCGCAAGGCGCGGAGCAATCAAACCGACGGTGCGACAAGCAAGCGGCGACGCTGGCGCAATTCGGTGGCGGCAAGCAGGGACGGCTGCCGCTATTTCGCTGGCGGCCAGCGGCCAACGGCGATCTTGGCGCTATTTCGTCCGGCGGCACGGCAAGGCCGGCGGGTGAAGCGACGCGGCGCGATTCGCCCGTGGCGGACGCGATCACGGCCGCGGTGCGAGGCCCAAGAGCGAGATTCGCGGTGGAGCAGCGGATGCGACGGCGGCGCGAGGCCGCCAGAGCGCGATTCGCGGTGGCGGCGAAGGCTGTTCGGTGACGGATCGAGGGGCGACTCCTCTGCTCGCCGATGAGGTTGGCCCGTGTTGGGCTGTCTTGGTAGTGAACGCTCGCAGGTGGATTGGTGGGCTTCTACGGCCAGTGTATTCAGCCCATGCGCATCCACTTGCGAGGCTCTTTCCATGGGACCTGTGGGGTGAGCGGGTGCTTCTACCTTCAAGCGGTGGCGTCCTCCGCAATCGAAGATGGGCCACTACATCTATTTCATTTTTTAGTCAATAATAATCAACTTAAGCCGAGATGTAAAAGGCTTGCGTTTGTCGTCCTCGAGTTCTGCAGCTCGAGGACGAGCTCCTAAGGGGAGAATGTTATGGGTGGCGGAGGCCAGCCCATCCACCCTCCACGCCTAAGAGATAGGATTAGTTGGATAAGATCAATTAGAGATAAGATTAGAGTCTTGAGGGTTAAGTTAGATAGGTTTCTTAAGGGTCAAGTCATCCCCTCTATATAAAGAGAGGCAATGTATTCAGATAAATCAATCAATGAAGAATCAATCAATCCCAAATCCCCCAATTCTCCAAACCAAGCGCAGAGCAGGAAGGACTAGATCCTCCCCCTCGGCAGCAGTTACCCGCCGGATCATCCCGGCATTACAGATAATGAGGTTAAAGTAATCAGCGTTGAAGGAAGTCATGCAACTACTGTGGTTTAAGTTTCAAGCGATAGCTCAATACTAAATTTTGCTGAAAGTAACATACATAAAGTGCAGCCCAGAATCCTGTAGTTAACCACACCACTGTGTTTGATTCATGCCATATCGTATAACCATCTGTACCGCTTTCATTTGAACTGAAATGTTATGTTATTTTAATGTGAAGGTCTGACAAGCTTTTTAATATCTTCAATTCAATATGCAGATAAGGTTTATGGTCAAGATATGCCCAATCGAAATGAGAGTGAGTAAAAAAAAATTAGTCCAGGTATCTGATGCTTTTTTGCCTAATGTTAAAATGTCTGAAATTTCCTTTGCACTGCAGCTTAAGAGATGGAGCGAAAGAAGTGTAAACCGAACAGCCTTCCTGTGCTGCACAAGATGCATGTTAGGATCGGGGACACGGTACAAGTCATTGCAGGCCGTGAGAAAGGTAAGGTTGGAGAAGTTATACGCCTTTTCAAGCACAACAGCACTGTGTTAGTGAAGGACCTGAACTTGAAGTCAAAGCACAAGAAAGGCACAGAAGATGAGCCGGGTGAAATCGTTATGGTCAGCATATATTTCTATTGAGCTTCTTTTGGCCTCTTGTTATGTCTTGCATAGTTGGATACGAATAGATTTAGGTGCCAGATTACCATCTCCTGATTGGATTTGAATTTCTTTTGACCAGATTGAGGGTCCCATTCATAGCTCAAATGTGATGCTCTACTCGAAGGAGAAGAGTGTGGCAAGTAGGGTTGGCCACAAATTCCTTGAGGATGGGACCAAGGTCCGGTACCTGGTCAAGACGGGGGAAGTAATTGACAGCGTTGAAAAGTGGGTACAAGTGTTCAAGGAAGGAAAATCAGAGTGACCATGTTGGCATGACAAGCCTGCACATGCTCTGAAGTCTGAACCTTGTATGCCGAAACGAGACTGCTTATTCCTGTGTGTTTTTGCCCCCAATCCTTTAGTTCCAGGTTGCTTTCTTTGTAAATTATACAGCTGTGACCAATTTTTGTAACGCAATACATGCTCACCTTGTTTCACCAGCCAGAACTGCTCTCTCATATACCATCATTTTTTTTGTGCGTAAGAAGTTCAGTTTTGTCAGTTGACATCATCAGTAAGCAGTGTTGCAAACACATATCTGATGATGAATATACAATACTCTCTCCTTATAGAAATATTTGTCGCTATTAACTTTTTTCTACAACTTTGACTATTCATCTTATTTAAAAAAATTGTAGAATTACAATTTATTTTGTTTGTTATATGCTTTACTATTGTATATGTATTTTAAGCTTGACTAATCCTTTGACATGCTTGAAATATTTTTTAAATAAGAAGAATGGTTAAAGTTGTAAGAAAAGTAGCGACAAATATTTTGATACGAAAGGAGTATTTTTTTCAGAGAGATCGTCAATGAGATATGAGGAAGAGCCACTACTCTAAACTGGTAGGCGGAGCATTGTAGTTGTAGTTGTAAAAGATACTCACTCGTTTTTGTTGGTCGTGAGGCAGTGATTCCCTCATGCACTCTTTCAATAAGGGACGGAGGGAGTATAGTTGAATAAGCAAATAACGATGGTTTGAGAAGTCTTGCTGAAATGTGAGGATTGGAGGGGGACAGAGTACCGTCATTGCTGAAATGAAGCGGGTGAAATCGTCGTGGTCAGGGGAAAGGACCAAACCAGATCCTCTACCGTTCACTCCCTGCCATTGGGTCACTGCCATGTGGGCCCTGTAGACGTGGGACCCACGGGGCAGTGACTCAATGGCAGAGAGGCCAACGTTAGAGGAACCCCCTCCGGAAAGGACCTCCTTGAGTCCTTGGACCCGTACACCCCCGCACGAAGACAAAGCCGAATGCCTCATGGGTGTCGGCCGTGCGACGCCGGCGGCGGCACTAGGACTTAGGCCGGGCCGGGCCGGCACGGTCCGGCCCTCTCATGCCTCATGCCACATCACGATTAGACTTCTAGGCACGCGAGACACATCGTGCCGTGCCGGCAGGGTACATCAAATTTTTTTACTAAGCTCAATCACGGCCCGTAGCACAGTGACACATTTTCGTGTTGTGTCGGCCCAAACATCGCTCTCACAATAGGACTACTTGTTACCATATAAGAACACAATATTATTATATTGAACACAATATTATTATATTATGAATGATTGTTATCATATTTTCATACATGTAAGGTAGATTTTGTTATTTGTTTATATGATACTAGTTATATTAGGTTATATAATGCATAAGGAATGATATTAAGATGGTATAACCTACTAATGCTATTTAACCATTTTCGTGTTGTACCGTGCCGTCCCAAGCACGACGCAAAATATGTATCGTGTCGTGCCACCTATCGTGTTGAGATCCTAGGCATGACACGACCCTCACACTCGTGTCGTGCTGGCACGACCCAAATTTACCGTATCGTGTCGTGCTTTGAGTCGTGCCAAAATATCGTGCTTTGCGCGTCACGCAAATAGCATGGCCCAATCCTAGCTCTAGGCGGCAGTATGCAGGGACGTGCTAGGCGCTCAACATCTGGTTGCTTGCGTTGTGCGCCCTTCCCCGCCGGCCACTGCCTAGTTTTTTTAGGAAATTGGAAGGGCAAAAGACCCTATTGGCGGACCTACACAGGAAATTGAGTGAGGGCACTCCTTTAGAACAATCCAAATTGAAAGTTTTTTTTGTATGGTGAAAATTTGTTAATTACCATGGTTAAAAAATTGAGTACCGGGAACTGTGGAAGCAGAGGTTGCTCGGTGGTTCAAAGGTTGCTACCCCTTTTCATAGACTTTGTGGTCATTGGCAAAGAAAAAAAATTAATCAAAGCCTAAACATGGTTGCATGATCATCATATTTCTAGAACTTGGCCTTTTCGGTTTAAACGCATAATTTCAACACAATTGGATCCTTGATTTTAAATCTTTATCATCCAAAATTTGAACTCGTCCCTATCATCGATAGAAGTAAATTCATGCCATGTATGCCGACTTCTGTGTATAGATTGAGCAACATTTGTATACGGGGATTTTTTTAGAAAGAACTGTCAAGACACTCCGAGCTTGGAATAGGCAAAGGAGCCCCCACCCTCGCTCCCCGCCAGAGCAACCACCAACCACCCAACCCGCCGCCGCCCGCCACCTCCCATCCCCCTGCCACCACCGGAGGGGGTAGCTGGCAATACGTGCAACCCCTTATGATGGCTGCGGCGGGGGCCCTTTGTCTGCTCGGGCATTCTCGTGGCGTGCCCTGGCGAAGGTAAAAGGACCTTCATGCCGCCTAGAGGGGGGTGAATGGGCGAGACGACCAAAAACAACCCCCGAAACTTGAGCTTCATTGCGCAGCGGTTAGACCGTCTGCCAGTGGTTAGACCGCCTGGTGCACTCGACAGAGGGGCGGTTAGACCGGTCGGTGGAGGTTAGACCGCCCACCCAAAGGAACCTGCAAAGACAACTCAAAACTTCTCTTGACTTCTAACAAGAACCTAAGTTTGATCAGTAGTTGATCTTAAGCAGAGTAATGATCCCTGCACTCAAAGACAAGCACACCCAAGTAGATCGAGCGGAAGCAAAGTAAATATGCTAGAAATCAAAACGAGTGAGGCAAACCACAAAGGAAAGACGAGGATTTGTTTCCCGAAGTTCACCGTCCACTAAGGAACGGCTAGCAAACCACAAAGGAGAGACGAGAATTTGTTTCCCGAAGTTCACCGCCCACTAAGGAGCGGCTACGTCTCCGTTGAGGAGCTTGTAAGGGAATTCTCCCACAACAAGCCGGGTCTCTTTCAACCGCTTTCCTCCTTTCCACTAAGACGATCTTTTCCACGAAGAGGCAAGATCACAGCCCTCACAAACTTGCCGCTGCTCGCCACAACCTTGGGAGCTAGCCGGCGACGCCTAGCCGTCTAGGAGGCAAACCTCCAAGAGTAACAAATGCTTCAAAGGCTTTCCGACGCAAACCACAAGTGCTCAAGCTATGGGATGCTCTTGCTCAGCTCACACAAGCTCACAAAGGCTTAAACTCTCAACCCAACACTAGGATATGCCTTGAATAGCAAAACTCACAAAGAGAGGGTTGGGGAGTGTTTCTATGGCTTTGGCTTATGAAAAACAGCAGGGGAAGCACCTCAGCAACCCTAGAATCGGCAACAAGTGGAGCTCGTGGGGTACTTATACCCCTCACAAGGAAAACTAGCCGTTAGAACTCTGGCCAGGGCGGTTAGACCGCCTGGTCAGGGCGGTTTGAAAAACTAGCCGTTGGCTGCGGTAGTTAGCCACCAGGGCGGTTAGACCGCCCTGGGCAGAGAGAGCCCAAAAACCCTTCTCTCTTCTCACAAGCACTCCAAGACGTGTTGAAGTGGCTAAGGTTGGGTTAGAGGTTTGTTAGACTACTCAGGGACTCTCTCAAGGCTAATTCTCACTTAGGTCAACTAATGAGCACTTTTGATCTTTTGTCTTAGAGCTAATGTTGCATCCCTCTTGATAGTACGGCATTCCTAAACTCAAGAATAAATATAAAACGGAGTTGATCACTTGAGCTTGTAGATCTTCAATCTTGCCATACTTTTGCAATTCCAACTTGAGGGCTTCAACATAGCCGATGTCTTGAGCAAATCCATACTTGAGCTAGTGACTTAGGATTTTCCCTTTTTGCATAAGAGTGCTCACTTTAATGCTTAAGTCACTCCATATTTGCAATCATAACTTATTGATGTGGTGCATTGCTTCCCTTGCTTAAGACTTAGATATGATACTTGGAGACCCCACGGATGCTAGAACTTCACCTTAGCAAAACACTAATGGCAGCCGGGCCAAAACCCTAAAGATTGCTTAGTCCTCACCCTAGACACCTCGGTTGATCTCTTCATCACTTACCCAATCCACATTGAGTTAGGCTTTGCTTAATCCATAATTTGACCTTCATTTGAAATCCCGCTTCAAATGCTTGTTCTTGATTGACAACGAATATGCAAGCTTCCATTTAAGGACCATTAAGTCTATACTCATCCTTGTGTCCTCTTTCAATTTCCACATGAAGCCTTGCACTTTAACTTGAGAGAATTACCAATTTCTCTTTGTATGATCCTTTTTATTTTTTAGTCAAGCTACCACATTCATTGGAGACATGTAATTCATCTTCGTAAAATATCCCAAAATATAAAACCACTTATTGCTTGACATTAACCAATTTGCACAAGAATCACACACTTGCTTGCCTTTAATCTTTGTGAGCCAAATAGTATCCATTTAAATAAATAACAATTGTAGCTCATTAATAAATAATAAAAACCTACTCACAATCTTTAGACAAAACAAGTTAGACCTTTAATCATTTTGTCATTCAATTCACCAAAATCCACTTAGGGACCTCGCCGCGGCCGGCCATGCCGGTGCCGCGCCGCCTTCCTTGGCCGGATCTAAGCACTATGGGTGGGGGGGATCTGCTGCCCACTACCCCGTGAGGTTCCCTGCTCCACTCCACATCCTCCCCCATTCTCTTCCTCCACCTCCTTCCATGTGTGATGTTGGCGAGACCCTCGGTTCTGGGAGCGCGTGGCTCAGATCCGGCACCACCCGACCCTTTGGGGGCCTCCCCTGATGGCTCCTGGGTCGGGTGCTTCTGGGGCCGACGCTCATTTTGGTCGGTCAAACTCCAGCAAGTTGCTGCTGCTCCTCGTCGGTTCGCCAGGTTGCGCCCCCACCTCACCGGCGAGGCCTTGCTGCTACCCTACGTCTTGTCGTGGCTGCACATGGGGTGAGTAGGCCATTGTCGCCGGGGCATCAGGAGCAAGGGCCCTATGGACTCCGACGCTGTATCAGTTCTTCTCTGTGCGTGTGGCGGCTGCCAATGTGTTCTTCTCGACGGTCGGGACCATGGGCATACAACACAGTGGATTCCTTCTTTGCCAAGGTTGTGCCTTGGTGCAGGGTGCCCTCACTCACCCGGGGGCTCATGTGGTGGCAATGTGAGGTACTCGCGGCGGCGCACTTGCTGTTCGTGTTGGCACTCCAAGACTTTTGTTGTGGCCACCATTGTGGATGACCGCGGTGGCGGCGCGAGCACCCCTTTCCTTGTGGTGCTTCTTCTTCTCGCCTGGTGCCCACTTGCTGAGCTTTGCCATGTAGACCGTTAGAGATGTGCGACGAAAGTACCACACGTCGGTGCATGGGAGGTGCCCTACCTCTGCACAATCCCGCTCTCTTGGTGTTCTTGGGCTCGCTCGCCGCCTGAAAGCTTCTGTGTTGGCGGTGGATTTGCAGCGAAAGCGTCACACTCGGCGCGCGGGGAGGTTCTTGCCTCCACATCAATCCATTGCCGAGCCAACCTATAGCTTTTGTCTTCCACACCTCCATGTGTTCGTGACTACTTTGTGTCTCTCGCTCCCTGTGATTGTCTGATCTTGGACTTGCTGTGCCCTTGGTGCCTGGCCTCTTCCGTGGCGCGAGTGTCCTTCCTTGGCACCTCTACTCCGTCGGCGTGCTCCTTGTTGGTGTTATCATCACATCTTATGTTGGGTGGTGTTTCCACTGATATGCCATTCCCTCTCAAGACTCCCTCCCTTTGGGCGGCGTTAGATGGTAGGAGGCGCTGGAGTCCGGATGTGCACCTCGGTGTCACCGCCAGCTTCAAGGGAGATCATCGTGTCTGGTAAAGCTTTGGCTTACTTTCCTTTCACCACCCTTAATCCCCTTTTCATTGAACGGCCCTGGAGGGTATCATCAGATCGGCGCGGCTATGTGGGGTGGTGCGAGGGTCCAATGGTCATGGTTTTAATCGACGAGCTTGTTGTTCGATGGAGTCACAAATCGGCGCTCGGAAATCGTCTTTCATCTTGAGTCATAGATGTTCCTTGATTTGTGTCCCCTCTTTTCTTGATTGTGTTCAGTTGTACTCTTTGTTCATGTAATCCGTGGTTTGCCACACAATTTAATGGAAAGTTCAGGCGGACTTCTTTAGCCTCTTAAAAAGAGGCAAAGGAGTTAAACTGCAAACAAATAAACATTGCAGTTCCTTGATTTTCTTTGAGCTGTTTCTAGTGCTTGACTGGGTATGACGAGTGCACGTGAACTCCGCATAGACCGTACGTGGAGTTCACCTCGCGTTTAAGCCTCATGTAGCCGTTCTCTCCCCAGTTCGTACCCAAGGAGTTTTTGAGGATCCAATAATCCTCTCCAGACTCGGTGGTGCCGTAGCCCACCGCCGTCATCTGGTGCTCGAGACGGGTCCCGCAGGGTCCACGGAACACGCCGCCATGGTACAACTTGAACTCGTTGCCGCTGGCGTCGACTGACACGACGACGGGCTGGGCCGCCACCGCCTCTCTCAGCTTCATCTCCGAGAACGGAGCCACCTGAACGTGACCGTCGAGGGTGACGAGGGGGCCGGTCGTAGTCTTCTTGCATGGACCCTGCCGTGGATTGTAGGGATAGGCAGCCTCCGTAGCCAGCCCGCCGGTGATGGTGATGTGGTTGAACGCTCGGTTCGCCGAGCCGCCACTGCAGCCCTGGCTCCTCGTGTCGCAGTCCATCAGTTGCTGCGCCGAGAGGGACACCAAGTTCTTGGAGCGGATGGAGTTGATCCCCTCCACGGCTGCAGCAGCCGCGAACGCCCAGCAGCTGGCGCAGTGGCTCCCCTGATCCTTCACGTCGGTCACTGCTGGCGGGCGGAGGTCGTACCCCATCTGGCGCCAGTCGACGAACTTGGGGAGATTGAGCGCGGCATCGGCGCCGGGCGTGACCGTAGTCTCGTTCTTCCCGGCGTCAAGCACGGGAAGCTCGGGGAGCGGGTCGTCCTCCAAGACGCCGCAGCGGTAGGCAAGGCTGACCTCGTCGTCGGTCTGATCCCCGAACATGTTGATGCCCGGTGTGTCGGGAGAGGAGTCGAGGATGCAGCGCGTTGTTGGCAAAGACGTGGAAGCGGCGAGCCTTGTCGCCGGCGTCGCGCTTGACGGAGTACCTCGCGCACCAGCGCTCGTAGAGCGCCCAGGTGGAGTTCTTGGACACCAAGTCGGCCGTGCTGAATTCCATGGACATGGCCATCGGCGCCAGATCCAGCGCCACGACCATGGCCATGACCATGAACGCCGCAGCTCTCGCCATGTCCAGCGCTCTCGTCTCTGTCTATATCTTGGGAAGCAGAGGATGGTGTTTTGTGGTTTAAAGGTTGCTACCCCTTGTATAAGCTTTGTGAGCATCAAATTCCCAGCAGCCCCACGCCTGATGCGCGCCGCGTGGACAGTCCAAGGGACGCACCCGAGTACCCGACGAAAGAAGGAAGAGACACGCATGCATGTTGTCATCAGTGCATGCTGTCATCAGTCATCACCGAGTTTTGGCTATGATCCAAACGCCCCATTGTCCATCTGATCCGCCGCATCTTATGGTTACTAGTGGAATGCCGTGCGTGATAAAAAAATACATACAAGATGTTTATGTTTATGTAGTCATAAGATATCATATACAAGATGCTTATATAGCCATAAGATACCACTGATATGTCAACATTCCATCATAACTAATTATGATATCAGTTTACATCATATCACATAAACCATTATCAGACTTATCAATCAAAAGATACTATATGTCCTCAAAAAAAATATCAAAAGATACTATATACTATACCAGTACAAGATTTACGAATCAAAAGATATTATATATTGAGTATTACTATATTATTGTGTTAACAATATCTAGTCAGAGAGCACAGCACGCAACGACACATATGTATTTACAAGAAACCAAATATTTTGCAAAAAAATATTTGCACCACCAAATTAATCCAATAACTATATAAAGTTTCATTCAGTGACGAGTAATAATTTAACTTGTGTGTTGACTTTGTCAAAGAAATACAAATGAACTTTGCATTACTACTTATGTTCCTTGTCCTACACCTTTACCAGTACTCAACATTCTCACTTTGGATTCTTCTCGCTCGCATTCCAAGGTGATTATTGATAGTTACAAAATTTTAGCTACATTTAGTTGTTTTAAAAAATCTTTATTTTTCTAGAGTGGATAGTATTGTTTTAACAAAGGCAATCACTTTAAGATTATTAGAAAGCATAATAGAGCGATTACAAAGCATATTAGAAAGTTGTTACCTTCTCCTTATTTGAACTTGATTTATTAGTTCATCCCTCTCACATATATACATGTCCATTTCTTATTTGTTTAGCAATAGATCTAGTTTGAGTAATTTTAACAACTTGGCAAATCAAAGATTAGTTTATTTCACCCGAGGGATGGTACTTAAATGATTTCCCTGGAAAATAGAAATATCTAGCCACATTTTTTAAGGGAAATACAATAGAGTCTAGCCACCTTTAAGGTAAACACAGTAGGATATAATCTATCCCGTTGAATCATTATAGTATGTACAACCAATTTTCCAACGTCTGAATGAAGCTTGAGTTCCTTTGGAGACTTGTGCATTTCTCTGTTTTTAAATTTACATGTTGTGATAATGAAGATCTCTATGAAAAATTAGTGCTGACCATGTTTAGTTTCCAAAAAGTTTACCATTCACCCATCACATTGAATCTACGAATACTAATTAGGAGTATTGAACATAAATTAATGACAAAATTCCATAACTCCCGACTCAAACCGCGAGACGAATCTAAAAAGCCTAATCATGTCATAATTAGACAACATAATGCTAATTAGTTTTGTAATTAGTATATATTTAATACTCCTAATAGGTCTTGTTTTAGTTGGACAAAATTTTTTGCAACTAAACAAGGCCTAGCTTTCTGAATTGTACCAAAGAATTTGATAGATCGATCCCATGTTATACAAATTAAGTTCCAACATATAATGTTGAAAGGAATTCAAAGAACATGTGGTTTCCTGTAGATATCTCTAATTTTGTCAAAGAAATATGTCTGGATTAGATAATCGTGAACCACGACCACTATGTTCGATTCATGTCATGTCTCAAAAGCATCTAATTAGCATACCTTTTAATTTGAAATGAAATGTTATTTTGAGGTGAAGCTCTAACAAAGTGACAAGTTGTTGAATATGTTCAATATGCAGATAAGGTTTATGGTGATATGGTCAATACTAGTATGAGCCTGTTCGGCTGGCTGGTGGCTGGTGCTGATTTGTTGTGAGAAAAAATCTGATTGACTGGGGCCAGATGGGTGGTCTGATTGGTTGCGAGAGAAAAGTAATGCTGAGTTGATATGCCCAATTCAAATGAGAGTGAGTAAAATGAATTAGCCTAAGTATCTGATGCATTGCCTAAGAGCAACTCCAAGAGTTCTCCAAAAAATTCTTCCCAATACCTATGCTAAAAAAAACCACCCCAAAAATTTATGAGCTCACAGTAGCTAAAAAACTAATCCCAATCGTAAATAAAAAGGCCAGAATCATAATTTGGGCCTTGGCCTGCCCACCTTGCGGCCCATGACACCAGGCACCTTCTTTCCTCTCGGATGCGGAGGCTTGGATCAGCAATCCTCTTGGCCGACCGCCGCCCAGCCATCATGCCGCCATGCGCGACAACAGTAGAGCAGAGAATGCAGACGCATGCCGCCGCCTGGCCTAGCACGGCTTCTTCGAGCCAGAACCGATGGCCAACACGCGAAGATGGTCGACACCGCCGGCGCTCGCCACCGAGCTCGTGGTTGACATGGATCTCTCTTCATATATACGACACGGCTGGCGCGCGCTGAGGAAAAAACGCGCGTGAAAGAGCTCGGGAGCGGATTGGGGAAGGTCGCTCCTCGCGAATATATGCTCGACGGAGGATTTTTTCGCTATAATCTTTGGGAACTTTCAGGTGGACTGTTGGAGTTCTTTTTCTCTTCTTTCCCCTAAAGAAAATATTGGGAGTACTATTAGCACTCTTTTGGAGTTGCTCTAATGCCAGGTGTCTAAAACTTCTCCTTCCAATGCAGCTTACGAGATGAGAATGAAAGAAGTGCATGTCAGGCTTAAGGACACTGAACAAGTCATTTAGGTTGTGCAACCGCTCGATCAAAGTGATACTATTTTACTAATTCTGCATTTGTGTGCAGTCCAAACGCCTCGTTTCTCCTCGTGCTGCCCGGGGCGAATTGCCTGCCGGTAAGGTTTAGTGCGGCGGATGGATCCAACCAATTTCCGTTGCTGCACTTACCAAGCCCAAGCCAGCATTGCAGCAACAGCACCTTGAATGCGAATGCATCAGCTGCAGCTAGCACAGTAGCGCCGGGGGAGGCAACAGCTAGTCAGGACAGCTGTGTTGTCGCCAATGCTTCAATTCGATCATCTAGGTTGCTTGCGTTGACCACTTAACAGATGGAGTGAGTACGAGGCTACGAGCACGGGTGCTGTGTGTGTCTTCCTGGGTTCCTGTCTGCGCCGCCGCCTCGTGCAAAAGAAGGGAGAGGGAGAACTGGTGCACCGGCACACCGCTCCCCATCCCCTCCTCTAAAATCCTCTTCCACGGATAAGCGACCCACAGAGATCTGCCCCCGCCCGTCTGCTGCTGTCCTCGTGGAGGCGGAGATGAGGAGGTCCACGGCTCTCACGGCGGCGGCTGCGCTGTTGCTGCTGGTGGCGGCGTCGCTGGTGGCGGCGTCCATGTCGATCGCGGCGTACGTGGAGAGAAGCGAGGAGGTGGAGGCCCGCCGGATGTTCAGGGACTGGATGGCCAAGTTCAACAAGACCTACGACACCAGCGGCGAGGAGGAGCACCGGTATGCGGTGTACAAGGAAAACGTCCGCCGCAACGCCGCCGTCAAAACCTCCGTCGACGGGGACCGAGCGGTAGCTCGGGTGGCAAGACCTCCTGGTGGGAGGCTGCCGGTCACGGCTCGAGTTCGCCGAGCGTGATTTCACCGGGATTTTTCCCTCTCGTGTGGACTTGTTGCCTCTCCACGCTGCCGGACAGAGAATCGACGTGCTCGCCGACTACGAGGGTTGGCCTCGTACACACATAGGACGTGTTTCAGTATAGTCGGTTCAACGGCACACTTAGTGCGTGTGGTGTGGTGAGTGCGCGTGCGTGTGGTGTGTCTTACAGTGTACGTTCAGATACTACAGCTCTACTGTAGTAGGAGAGGGCAAAAAAACCTCCGTCGACGCCGCCGGGCTCCTCAACGTCTTCGGTGACCTCACCGAACAGGAGCTCAACTCCATCTACCGCGGGTGCGTGCCCGCCCGTCCGGCCGACTGGAGCAAGAAGGGGACGGGTGGCCGAGGTCAAGCGGTTTCCAGGTGAGCGCATATTTTCTTGACTTTTGACTGCATACAGTACCTGGGGAAGATTATATTCCTGCCACTAGTACAGTATGTATAGTCCTCTTCGACGAATTAGCGAGAACTGAAGGATGTTTTTTTGGTCAACTGCAATAGTTTCAATATCCATCTGAAGAGGAAGCAGATGATGCTTGTATGTAATGGCTCATAAAGCGATGGCAGGTCAAATGCGAACAATTACAGATCCCTTTGTAGGAATAGGAACCTCTGGATCTGATTAGCCTACCAGTTCATTCTAATTACTACTGACTTGGGTCACTTACAAAAAAAATTTACATGTTCATACTCATCGGCTCACAGAACTGAAGTGGAGATGGAGAAGATCAACACTCCTGGAGAGATGATGCGCTCGTGGATCTGAATATGGCACTTCTGTTTGTTGCTTATGTATTAAAATTGAGATGAAAAAGTATCAAGTGTTTGCAGAAGATGAAATGAGAAAGATAGTTCGTCAGGTTTGTTTTTCTGTTTCTTTTTCACGGTACACACATGCGGACGCTCACATACATACACATATACTGTTTCTACGAACACGGTTAAATACTAAAATAAATTCAGAAAAATGTGAGCACATTTAAATACTAAAATAAATTTAGAAAAATACGAGTACTAGCATCTGGTCGAGAACTCTGGAACCCGACAAATTCCACTATAAGAAACTTTAGACCATGTGCACCGGGGGCCTTCAAAAGCGACTGGAGGAAGATATGAAGGAGAATGCCCCTGCAGCGGTGTACTGGAGCGGCTCCTTCATTCTCCCGTCGCCTGGGATCGACGCCAAAAAGAGCGGAGTCCAGGAGCGACGGCATCCCGCGCGGGCCCACGCGTCCCACGCCTCGTGCCCTCCCTCGGAGGCAGACCCGCGCCGCTGGAGCTCGTCGAGGCGGACCCGTGCCGCCCGCGCCGCCGGAGCTCGTCGAGGTGGGCCTGCCCCGCCTCCGCCGCTTGCCGGAGGTCGCCGGAACCGCCTCGCCGCCCGGGAACTCACCTCCGGCCACTCAAGCGGTGAGAGGCGGCGGGACAGGAAGAGGGGCCGCCGCACTCGCGCCATCCGCCGCCTCCGTGGGGGGCTCCGTCACCGCTGCCGGGAACTCGCCTCTGCCGTCGGAGCTCGCCGCCACCTTTCGCGGACGCCGCCACTGACTCGACCGCCGAGGACGCCGAGCAGGCGGTGAGGTGAGGCGGTCTCCGCTGGCCGAGGGAGGGGCTCCTGCCCGCGCGCCCACACCGGCCACCGCGTGAGCTCTGCCGACGGATCCGCGCCGCTGAGAAGGAGGGTGCACGGCGCTTGCGCGGCGGAAGGAGCGGGAGGCGGCGGAGCTCGGCGCGGGAGAGACGGAGAGGAGCTCGGGCGCGGAGAGACGGAGCAGGCGAGCTCGGCGGTGAGAGAGGGAGGGCGGCGGGGCGTGTACATCCGCGGAGAGATTGGAGGAGAGAGAGAGGAGAGATTGGCGGAGAAGACGGTGGTGGGGAGATGAGGCTGACGAGTGGGACCCTCGAGTGAGGTAGTTGGTATAAAGGAAGAATATGAAGGAAGATGAGTGCGAAGGAAATAGTATAAATGAGAGAATCTCGATGGTTCTTACCGACTAGTAGGAGTAAGCTACATGTGTGTTTTTCCTTTCGGCCACGGTGCAAGATACTCCCTGATAGGTCTGCACGGGCGAGGGGTGCCCGCGGCGCCCGGAAAGTCGCAGGGATGCTGCGGACGCGGCAGCGGGCAGGCGGATGCTTGGGATTGTTTTTTTTTCCCGAAAAGAGGATGCATGGGATTGTGCTAGTGGGCTGGCACATGTCAACGACAACAATGCCGTCGGGTCCGCGCTCGACGACGGCTCGAGCGGACGTTGCTGGGAGCAGAGCTGCTACACGCGTGTGCGCGGCAAACGAGCCCGGGCCTCGACTCCATCTGCAGGTCTCGAAGCGCACCGAATTGCCACCGCAGCTAGCGTCTGTCTGCTCAGTGTCAGTGCCCATGCCGTGCCGGGCCGGGCGGCACACACTGTGCCGTGGCGTACGCACCATGGCGTTGTGTCTCTCTCGGACAGGTGACGGAAACAACGAGGCCGCGCGCGCGGGGACACGTACGCGCGCGGCGCGGGCGGCGACGTCTCGATCTGGTGCGCGCCGAGACTTCGCCGGCGAGATTGGTGCGGTCGCGGTCGGCGTGCTCGTGACTCAGTGAGTGGGATGAGAAGGCAACATTGACGTGCAGACCGGCGGCCGCAAGTGATGAGGCGGAAGGCGGTTGCCGACGACGAGTCCCGCCTGAGGCCGGGCCGCCGGGGACCCCTCGACGACGACGACGTCTGGGCTCTGGCGCACAAAACCCGTCGGCTGGGTACGTACGTGGCGCTTCGATCAAACGTGTGTGCGATCCGATCCAGGAGCATGTGTTGGCGCATCATCGGAGCTCGATATGATGTCGGCCATGGTGGAGGCTCACCCCTGGAGCTTGTATTAGTTGTAGGCCGCAGTGAAAACAGCGAGTTCGCGCGTGCCAAGAGACTAAACAACACTACAACAGCGTCGTTTTCTCTCCCGGAGACACGCCGGCGACCGCCGAGAATCAAAGACGGCCACTCGCGCGGCTCCCGGTCCCGGCTTGCCCTGCTGGCAAGGGTTTTGGACTTTGGATGGTGCTGCGTTTGCGTGCGTGGTGTCACTGGTCACTGGTGTGCGCGCAGCGCTGTCGTCGCCGTGCCGCGCTCGTGAGTGGAGAAGGCAATACCGTGAGCGGCGGATCCGGCGGCGGGTGTTGGATATATGCCCTAGAGCCAATTGGATTGGATTCACGCTCACTGATGGATCCATTGGTGATTGTAGTCTTAAATGACCGCAGCGCCGAAAGCGCCCACCATGACCTCTATATATACAAAGGTGGGAGAAGCGAAAACCCTAATAATTGCTACAGTACCACCGCCGCTACAGTAGCCGCGACGCTACAGTGAACCACAGTGAACAGTACCGTGGGTGAATAGTGATTTCTGCAGCCCCTCCTCCATCTATATATCCTCCGCCTCGTGATCGCTCGCGAGGTGCCAGTACATCTACGATCGGCGCCTTCCGTGACGCGGTGGATACCTTGAGGTGCTACGTTTGGAGCACAAGGACGAACCGGACGTGAAGGACAAGGTGGCGTGAGCAACTGCACCGCTCGCTACCTCGACGCGTTCGCCTTCATCGAGACGGTTCCGGGTCATCTCGCGCTGGCCTAGTGGTAATCCCGTGATCTCCGACGTGGCGCCTCGCTTTACGGGAAAATTTTGTTTGTGCTAGCGTAGCCTCCCCGTATCCCTTCAGCGGGGGCACGTGGATTTGCACTCGAATCCCCAGGTGCCATCGCTCGTCGACCTACGCGCCTGCTGGACTAACGTTAGAAAAAAATATGCCTGTCCCTCTTCGATGCGCGCGTGAAGATAAACTCTGTGTTGCAGGGATGGATCTGGTCATCCAAGGTTATTCTCCAGGGTTAGATCGATGTAGCAGCTGGCATCGTGTGTCTGGACTCTCGCGCGTGTTACCGATCGATCTGGTTGTGCTTCTCAGCTATCTAGGCAGCTACCAGAGCCGGCCGGCACCGGGAGTGATGAACTGTTGGAGTGGTCTGACTATCTGAGTAGTGGAGAGACCAGCGATGGCTGATGTCCACATACATGAACCCTGAAAGAACATATATAGAATGGTAACAGACTACGGATCACCCGTGTGCCCCCCACGTACACCCAAAACTTTCAAAATCTTTCGACTGGCACGAGCTCTACATTTTCCTTCGAGGGGCACCAGCGCCATCTGCCATCGTTAATTCACCGCCACAAAGAGCCGACAGCCAACAGCCGAGTAAGAGAGCTAGGAAGCTAAGGGGACCGATGGGCAGCGTCGGCGGTGGCTCGCCGGAGGACCAGCAGGCCACCGGCACCGGGGGTGATGGTCCACCGGCGGTGTGCGTGACGGGGTCCACCGGCTACGTCGGCTCCTGGCTCGTCCGCACGCTCCTGCGCCGAGGCTACCGCGTCCACGCCACCGCCAGGACACGGGTACGCCGTACGCGCGCGAGCTTGATTGGTTGTTGCTACATCTATCTATGGCGGAGCTGACCGTGGCGGAGGGTGCCTCGCCGGCCGGCGTTCGTTTCATCAGGCAAGGCGTGGCGGGTGCTCGCCGCCGTCGAAGGGGGTGACCGGCTCCGGGTGTTCCGGGCGGACATGGGCGAGGACGGGAGCTTCGACGCCGCCGTCGCGGGATGCGTGGCGCTCTTCCATGTCGCCGCCTCATGGACCTCCACGTATCGCCAGGCCACGACAACAACGTTGGTGAGTTGTGATGTAAACGCCGACTCCTTTCCGTTCTGCGTGGTCCAACTTTATTCTCAGTCACGCAATTCTTCTTCCTTTTTTGGGTTGGATACGTTACGATATTTATAGATGGAAAAAATCATTTTTACAATTCCCCTCGCCAACCATTTTGTCCGCTTAAAATGCTGCTAATTGGTGGTTAGATTGCATTAGTCGTAATTGGTCCATGATCGCACTTAGGACTAAACTTTTTTTTACAAGAAGTTCATTTTTGACCATAGAACTATTGACAAAATTTGGTTTTGACCACCGAACTCCAAAACCGGGTATGCTCGACCATCCAACTATCAAAACCATTCACTTTTGGCCATCCGGAGGTTTTTAGAGCGGTTTTGCTGACGTGGACACCATGTCACCGTGCTGAGTCAAATGGGGCCCATGTCACCATCTCTCTCCTCTCTCTTCTCTCCTCACCCTCACCTCTCTCTGCCGCCGGTCGCCGTCATCTTCCGCATCATACCGGCGTCGGCAGCCGCCCTACCCCCTGCACCTTCTCAACGTCGGCCGCCGTCCTCCCCCGCGCCACCTTTATGTTCGTCTTCCCCCACCATTCATCTCCACCGAGCACCCCATGGTCCGGCGACCAAATACGCTGAGCTCCACCCATCTTTGTCAAATAGCCGCCACCCGATCCACCACCTCCAGCTCAACCTCCTCAACCCTCCTCAACGAGTTCCAGTGACCACCGGACTGGGAATTTCAAATCCTGCATCCGCCCGTGTCGTCAACATTTGTCCGACAACGTCGTCATCGACGGGTGCCGTCAGGTGCTGCCGCGGCCAGGAGCAGCGCACCGCCGCGACCAGGGGGGCAGGCCGGCGGATCTGGCCGGAGGCGCGCGGGCGAGGCCGCACAGGCCGGCGGCGGGCTTGGTCAGCGTGCGGCCGCAGGCCCGGTGGCGGGCGCTGGTGCGGCCAGCCCCCCTACCGGCATAGGCCCGATGCGCCGGGAGGAGGCCGCACAGCGGCGGCGGGCTTGGCCAGCGTGCGGCCGCAGGCGGGACCTGGCGCGGCCAGCCCCCGTACTGGCGCAGGCCCGATACGCCGGGAGGAGGCCGCACTGCGGCGCCGGGCTCGGCCAGCGTGCGGCCACAGACCTAGTTGCGGGTGCTGGCGCGGCCAGCCCACCTACTGGCGCAGGCCCGACGCGCCGGGAGGAGGCCGCACAGGAGCCGGGCTCGGGCGCAGGTGCGCGTGGGGAAGACGGCGGCGACTAGCGGCAGAGAGAGGTGAGGGCGAGGAGAGGAGAGAGATGTGCCGACGCGGGCCCCATCTCGACTCAAAGACGGTGACATGGCGTCCACGTCAGAAAACCGCCTTAAAACCGCCGGATGGCCAAAGTGAACAATTTTGATAGTTGGATGGTCGAAGATACCCAATTTTGGAGTTCGATGGTCAAAACCAAACTTTGCCAATAGTTCGATGGTAAAAATGGACTTCTTCCTTTTTTTTACAAATCACTCAGGACTAAACTTTAGTCCATCTCTAGATCCAAAGATGGATTTTAAGCACCTTTTTCATAGAACGGTTAAAATAGAAATTACTTTGGATTTTGACTAGCACACTCACACCTCTACCATTATTCCTGACGCTGAAGACGAGTGCGTGAGGTCAAATGTGCTGGGGCCGGCGACGAGGGGCACCATCAACGTGCTGCAGTCCTGCGTCCGCGCGGGGACCGTACGCCGCGTCGTATTCACTTCCTCCGTCAGCACGCTGACGGCGGCGGACGCGGATGGCCGGCGGAAGGCGGTCGTCGACGAGTCCTGCCTGAGGGACCTCGCCGACGTCTGGCGCACCAAGCCCGTCGGCTGGGTGAGTAGTGCGTAAACTTCAGTTCAGCTCATGTTTGGCAACACAGTTCTCTCGGAACTGTAGCTTCTGAGCTCTGACCTGTCCAGTTTCTAACAGATCTACATCCTGTCCAAGCGACTGACAGAGGAGGCGGCGTTCAAGTTTGCCCTGGAGAACGGCGTCCAACTCGTGTCAGTCATCCTACCGACGGTCGCAGGCCCGTTCCTGACACCCAGTGTTCCAACGAGCGTCCAGCTTCTGCTATCACCCATTACAGGCAATAATCACAAACATCTCGTCGACAAGTTCGTCGATCTCTCAAGAATGGCAATTTTTTTTCTTTCTGAAAATTTGATTTTAAGTTGTGTTGCAGGTGACCCGAAGCTCTACTCGCTGCTGGCCTCGGTGCACTCGAGGTTCGGGTGCGTCCGCTGGCGCACGTCCAGGACGCGTGCGACGCGCACGTCTTCCTCGAGTCGCCGCGCGCCGAGGCGGGGCGGTACCTGTGCGCCGCCGGCGGCCACCGGATGGCCGAGGTCGCACGGCTCCTCGCCTCGCGCTACCCTCCCTTCAAGCCCACGGAGAGGCACGCCTCGATCGCTGGATTTCTTTCAGGGTTTCTGATTGCTGCGTGCCGACGCGTGATCTTTTTTGAAACGAACCAGAGGCAGCAGAGTTGCCGACGCGTGATCTGATCTTTGGCAACTTGTGATGATCGAGGTTGAGCAGAGACTTCGACGCCTCGTCGGCGGCGGCGGTGTCGACCAAGAGGCTGACGGACCTGGGTTTCAGGTTCGAGCATGGCGTCGCGGACATCGTGGAGGACAGCGTTGCGCAGTGCCTTGACTATGGATTCCTGGAGCATCCTGAAAGTGACACCTGAGCGAGAAGCTGCAGGTTGGTTTTAGCAGCCAGGAGAAGACTGGGCCTCTAGATGATGGATGATTGGGCCGGGAAATGGGATGCTATTTGGGCCTAAAGGCACTCATTTTTGTGAGTGCAGGCTTGTTATAGCCCAACTAACATGTCAAATAGGTTTCAAGAGCGTGGATTTCGTGGGAAACAATTCATTTCTCATTTGATGTTAGTTTTTTTTGGTGGTGCGTGCCTTTCAATTCATGGGAACTTTCTGTGTTTAAAACGGTTAAATATATAGCTAAAAATAAAGAGAACATGTCCTTTTGTTTTCGTGTGTGTCTGAAGAGCATGAATTTTGCTTCAAGGTTCGTCTAATGATTGGGTGCCTTTGCGCGTTTCAATTCATGGGAACTTTGTTTGTGCGTGTGGGCTCGTTATAGGTCAAACTAAGAACTCATCAAATTTGTCTGAAAGCGAGAAAACATTCATCCGTTTGTTGACAGGTTGAAGTTTTCTGGTGGATGCCATAGTTTGATGGGAAAATAGCTGGCTAAAGTCTTATATATCATTGATCCAGCACACAAGCATGCCATTTGGGTGGAGTTATTCGGAGCATTAATTTGTTGCGTCAAGGACCCTCTTCTATATATCAAGCAATATTAGAGGTATATTGGTATGTTACAGTCTTTGTAATTTTTAACAGTTTATTACATGAACATTTGTGAAACCACTTGGTTTAATTAGTACGTGACATGAGTATTCCATTTCAGGGTCGCATAGGTGACCTGAATTCTGGATCTACGAAACTCTATGAAGAAACTCTGCAATGGTAGTTGTTTTGAGTGTCCTAGGAATGTGTGACTTGAGGTGTCTGGTAGCTATATATGGGGTGATATGTGCTGGTCTCTTTATATATAGGCTGCAACTGGAAAGGTCACCAGATTGTGATGATGGATCGGAGATCGGTAGTAAATGTAGTTCTCTAATAAAAAGTCAGTGAAAAAAAAATATGACATGCTAAAAGATATAGTGCGAAAATAAGGATAAATATAAGCATTATAAGTTCATATGTTTATTATAGAAAAAAAAATCCATAAATGAGTTGACCATATGTTTCTTTGGTACGACCTATTATTCTTAAATACTCAATGTTCCACGAAGAGTACATTTTAGCATTTAAATTTTGTCCCATAAAAAATACAATTGTACCCTTTGGATTAGCCAGATTTAATCATACACATTTATTTGCCAGAAAAAAATCCTCTACCAAGGCCCATGCACACTTTTTAGGATCCATGGAATTCGGATCCATGTGTATATGACGTTTAGGACAACCAAAAGAGGAATGTTTCCATTTAGGCCATGTTCTCTTCTGGAGAGAGGGTGAAAAGAGCACTATTTACCCATCACATTTTCTCTCACAAGAAACACTATTCCAATACTATTTATTTGCAACTTCACTATTCATTCACAAGGAAGAGAACATGCCCTTAAAAGGTCTTATGGAGAAAAGATAATTATGTAACAAGTAACCAAAATTAATATTTCCTTTTTGATAATCGCGCAGGCCATTCTAAATGGTTGGTATTATGGAACAATTTCCAAAACTACTATATCATCTAATTTGGTTTTTGTTGATGAATGGAACTATATACCCCTCATGCACAATTTCATGTCAAAATTTCATAGACAAGGTATTGACTTTAATTGTGTGCACTACATTGCCCAAAATCAGCTGAAATGAAAATTTGCAGCTGTCGATGGCAGTTTGAAAACATTTTATATAGTCTTGAAAAGTGTATACACCCCCATTTTATTCCATGAAACCAATCTCTCCTCCTCATTAATACCTTGGTTCAACAGTAAAGCGAATGGATCCCCTGCCTCCGCTAATACCCTGGTTGCCATGCCATTGTTGTTGGTGATGTGTATACATTTATCATTGTTCTATCAATCGGTTTCTAGCATAACTGTATCCTGTCCAAGGATTTCTTTTTAATTTTTTTTCATTTTGCAAAAATATACGATCGTTTTAAAATTTACCAAAACTAACCTACCACCGTAGTCGCCCACGGCGGCTAGCCAAACCGCGGTGGGCTACGGCGGTTGGCAATGGCGGTTCTTGTCGGGGACGGCAGCGGCCATGCAAACACCGTGGCCCATGGCGGTTGACCGCCCAACCGTCGTCCGCCACGGCGGTTGTTTTTTTTTTAGATGATAAAACACACACCTTCGCATAGGTATGTACGACGCTTCTACTACCCTAACCATGCGCCTTACGTAGTCCTAACATGCCTTAGGGAATTTAGAAATTTGATTACAACATTCATAATTAATCTAGTTGTATGAGAACTGCCCGGAGAGCATAGAGCCGTCGGAGTGTTACGACGACATGCAGTAGTACCCAGCTGGGGGGTGGAGGTGAAGGTGGAGGGGACCAATCTTTCAGGGGGGGGAGCTGATCTTCTTGTGGAATTCACAAGTGCAGGTCGAACATTTGCAGCATCAGTCGTCTCCTGCGCTAGACGATGGATCTGGAGAAGCCAGTGCCTCCGACAGCTGCCGCTTTAGGTTGTAGATGACGACGTCCTCGAGGTAGTCGATGTACTCTTGATAGGGGTCAATAGCTGGTGGATCCACCCATTGCGAGAAACCGCAGTTCTCTGGTTGGGTGGACTACTGCAAAAGGCAAGAAAATGTTTGCAAACCAAAGAAAGATGATGAACCAATTTCATGGACATTGCTTACCCATGCGTATGGGTAGTGCCAGAAGCGACGACCGGAGTTGTTCCATCCCTCATAGACTTGCATCACGTAAAATTCACTGTGTGAACACCTAGGTCACAACACCGATTGCTTGGGTGCGTAGCTTCTAACTTCACGCATGTAAGTGAAGTCACTCTTGCCTTTCAGTGGGAAATTGGCAACAAAATCTGGAGATTGTTGATGCCACAACTCTGGACCAAAATCGTGTTCATCCCCACTCCAGGAAGTCATTGTTGAATGCTGTGAGAAGAAGGCAATGGAGTGAATGGTGGTACATATAGGCAGAAGAAGAAAGTTGGCTGGGTGGTGGGTCGTTCGATCCGTGGGAAGGGAAATGAAGCAGTGACTCGGAGAAAACACACCCTAGTACTAGGGCATTGTCACGTTGTGAACCAGTCGATCCGTGGGAGGGGAACGCGGCAGCGACTCGGAGGAAACACATCCGACTCTGTATATGGCAGTCACTCTAACGAAACACACATAACGGAGAAAACATACTCTAATGCAGTTCGATTAAAGTTATACTCTAATGCAGTTCGATTAAAGTTCTTAAGGATACAAACCGACCCTAGTTGACGATGTCATGAAATCCGGAATGGGAAAATTGGTCTCATAGCACTGAAAGATCGCGATATCCGGAAAATACCATCGAAGTTTCGCCATCCCGGAAAATACCATCGAAAGAATGCAACGTTACCGGGATATAGCATTCCGTCACGTTTGTAGCATACGCCGTCGTTTCCATCGACCTCCTCCCCTCCGAGACGACCTGTTGCCACTGCCACTCACTTTTGCCAAGCTCCTCCCCTCGGCCATGGCGCCATGGTGGGCAAGGAGTGGAGGATGGGAGCACAAAAGGCACAGAGGGCCGATCGATCGACGGCGGCGGGCCTAATGTGCAGGGCGAGGATGACCCGGGAGCGACGGGGCATGGGCGGTCGCGGCGAGGAGAAGCGGCGCAGGGAAGCTCCGAGCCCTGTTGTTCCGAGCGCCGAGCCACGTGGACCGTCGGAGGAGCTCGCTCATACCGTCCACACTTCGATTTTGCTAGGGCCGGCCGGCTGAGGTGCTGCGGTGGCTGAGCTTCCCTTGCCACCACTTCCATGGAGACAGGCGGATGGGAAAAATAAAATTCCAACTGTTGCTTCAATTGATTTGTAAAGGTGGGTAGTAAAATCGATTCACAACAAATCAAGGAAGCTTTTAGCACGAGCGATTGAATCGAAAGTCACCATGGTGGGCATCACGGCGCCAAGCGGGCGATGCTTCGCCTGCCGACTCGGCCCCGGCGACAGCCTCCGGGCTCAACATCCCGAGCAGCGCCGGCCCAATATCCCGAGCCGCGCTAGGGAAACGATGCCCATATGCGATTCGGGAGTAGTGATTTGAGACCGAGAGACGACGGGAGCGACAGTGTCTCCTCCAAACGTGACAGAATGCTATATCCCGGTAACGTTGCATTCTTTCGATGCTAGTTTACAGAACGACGAAAGTTTGATGGTATTTTCCAGATATCGCGATCTTTCGGTGCTATGAGACCAATTTTCCCATCCGGAATTATTTGATACAGTCCGACTAATACTCTAGGTCCGTACATATTTTCCCTTCCTGATGGCATCCGGCCCAGCTTCCTTGGCCCGGCGAGCCCTCTCCCTCTTCCTCTCTCTATCTGCTTCACGGGCTTGGGCCGCTTCACGTTCTCTCATCTCCTGGCGATTGCGAATTTCCTTCTGCTCCTCCTTCCTTTTTCCTCTCTTTTCCCCCTCAACCATGGGGAACCACCTCTCCCTTGCATCACGGGCTGCTCCCTCGACATACCTCTTGTCGAAGTCAGACTGCTCGGTATCTAGCCACTGCATGAAATCTCAAAGAGGAGGTGGAGTCTTTTTTCAAAGACATGTCAGCAAATAATAAAACAAAAATGACAAATGAATCATCGAGAAATATAGTAAGTCCTTACTTTGGCTCTAAGATTGCGGTCGAATGGATTGATCAGATCGTGCGCATAGTTGGTGCACATGAAGAACCTCATCCCGTAGGCGTACCCGAGAACCGTGCACCTGACAAGCTTACAGTTGTCACCGCAGAAGCACATAGGAGTGTCGATCCCCTTTGGCACATCGACATTGTCCTTCCTCTTGGTGAGGAACTCCAAGTCCAACTAAGGTCCTGAGGAAGCCATTGCAAACCTATAAAACAAGATGATTACAATCAGATTAGCAACATAGGGAAAATAATACAAATGAAACAGGATAATTGAGACGACATGAAATAGCGGTTCGATTATTACAATACAAAATACCATGCATAAGTTCATACAGGAAATATTAGTTCAAATATTACAAATTCCGAAATTAAATTTCCTAATGTTACAAGCAACTATGATCATATGAATCCTACATTGTTGCTACGTCCACGTCCACGTTCGCGTCCACGTCCGCGTCCTTTGTTGCTACGACTGGTTGGGGTTTGGGGGAGTCCTGAAGGTGATGATGCGCCCACATTGGACATACTTGGTGCATTGCAAGCATAATTTGGAGCTGTGCACCTCTTGTACGTGTGGCCCATGTTGTGGCACTTGTAGCACATCACTACTGCAGCTCCAGCTTCTTCTTCGTCCATGTTGTTCCTAATCCTCTTCTTCTTCCGTCTTCGAACACCTTGGCACATATCTGGATTTGGATCTGGTATGTGTGCAGCATTTTGCTTGGGGTCCTCAGCGAAAGTACCCCGCACGAGGTAGCCCTCAATTGTTCGGTTCCAAGTGTTCCAAACAGTTTCCTTCTCACAGTACCAAGCCATGTACCTACGGTGGCTAAAATTTTGAATTTCATAACATACGACGATCACATGTTTGCAGGGGGTGTGTAGTAGGCTGGCTTAGGTAAGAGCATCTGCAGATTTAGTTGCCAACTTCACACACTTGCTGCGTCTTTTAACGTGATGGGCCTAGACGCATTTTCCCCTTGCATTCAACCTCATATTTCCACAGAATTTCATTCTCAGTAGATTGGTAGTAAGGCTGCGCTCGGACCTTATGAAGAAGTGCTTTTCCCTGAGCTTTCTCCAAATACTGGGTCATTACAGTGCGAGACACCATTTGAGTATTCCTCACAACCTCATCCGCTGCCTTGCTCCATTCTTAAAAATATTGCATTGTGCGATACCTAAAGAACTCAATAATTCCAACTAGAGAAGAGCTCTTGAACCATGAAATACTTGTAGACCTCAGCAAAATTAGTGGTCTTTTTCCCATGCCTTGCTCCGCCCTCGTCAAACATGAGACACCACTTTTCCTTAGGCTCATTCTGAATCCACAGGCTGAAGGTCTTCACAGTATGCCCTCTTCTCCGCCTAACTTGAGGGCCATCTAATCCCACGTCCTTGAGAGAAACTGGCTCTTGGCCAGGTTCAGAATTCACTAGCCTCTTTGCTAGCTCCTCTGATGCCTTCTTTGTCAGGTCATCTAATTTCTTCCAAATGGCATCGAACTTCTTCTGCTGAGTCTGCTCACACAACCGCTCAAACAATTTAGACAGGGCCTTGTTCTTGAACTAGTTGTGGTAGTTTGCTTTCATGTGCCTAGTGCACCACCTACTCTTAACATCTGGCCACAATGGAACTCTGTAACGCTCTTGGCTGCCATCTTTTATGTCATTCATTGCTTGCAAAATACCTTTGTGTCTATCGTGTATGACACACACGCTCGCACATCTGCACCACCATATTCTTCAACCTCAAGGAACCAATACTAACCTTGTCACCATTCTCCCCCTCCACAAATGCAATGGCCAAAGGAAGCAACTGATTGTTACTATCACCGCTACAATGTCGAGATTGTTAATTCCTTTGTATTTACTGGTGAGAAAAGTGCTATCTATGCAAAGGACCGGTCGACAAAGTTTGAAAGCCTCAATGCAGGCACCCAATGCCAAGAATGACCGCTGAAGCACACGCTTGCCTGGTTTCTGCTGACAAGGATAATCCTTGATATCATAGTAGCTACGGATTCATCGAACTATTGTGTGCAGCAAGCTAGGAAAATTGTGGTAGGAATGCTTCATAAGTACCCCACCTATGCTCCAATACTTTCTTCTTTGCATTGTATGCCTTGCCGCAACTGATGGTGTACCCGAATTTTTCCTCAATTGCAAATAATGGCCTTCGGCTCATAAAAGTACATTTCACAATGGTAGGGTACATGTGGCTTGCAACAAAAGTCGGCTGAAATGTATCGGTGCTTTGCATCAGTGACGGAGCCAGCTCGAGCTCGTAGGGGAGGCTCTTCCTCTTCTTCCTCCTCTTCCTCCTTCTTTCTCCCTCTTCCTCTTCCAACTTTCTTCTCAAAAATGGAGGAGAGGCTCAAGGGGGCTCCATGGCGTGCATGGTGTAGGGGGCTTGAGCCCCACCCGCCCCACTGCTGCCTCCGTCACTGCTTTGCATCAATCCGATCAAGGGTACATGTGTGAGGCACCACTTCTCTGACCTCTATGTAATGATCTCACTTGCCCTTATATGCATACACTTGAAAAGCACAATCAGTCTTCTTACAATGCACTTCATATATCTTCGGAGAGCTCTTCACTACCTTGAACTCTCTGTGCAAAGTCAAGGTGGACCACTGCTTGACTGCATCCTTCACATGTGCGATCTTGGGGTACCATCTGTAACCTCATTTTCTGTGTACTCCCAGGGCATATTCTCACCATGATTAACGGTAGTACACTGTGAGAAATCGTAGTCCTGCCAATCCCAGGGCACATGCTCCTCATACTCATCATCCGAGGAGTCCTCTTCCAATGCACGTTCATCGTCTTCTAACTCTCTCTCGTACTATCTCATCACCTCTGGGTTTCCTTCTCCCTCATCAACAAAACCAGTGACAACATAACCTCTAGATGTCTCATCACCTTCCGAATCCTTCTTCCTCCTCTTGTTGTTCCCCTACAGCCCACGCCTTCCCTCTCATGCACATCCTCAGCTTCCTCATGCACTTGACTTCTAGACCCACACTTTTGGAAAATTTGGACAAACAAAATCACGGGCAAACCAACTCAGCATGCATTTTTGATATAACTCCTCCATTGTGGAGTCCCTTGAAGTGGCACGAGCTCCCAATACACATGATCACTTCTGTTGATTAGTGCCATTAAGCAGGCATTGGTGCTCGAATCTACGAAAATGCCTTGCACAGCTAGTTGGTTATACCCTCCCAAGTTCTTTCTACGCTTTTAACATTTTTCTAAACTGAACTAAAATTTGACAAGTCAACTCCTTGTGGACCATATATAATTTCTCCAGATCCATAATACAATTGGACCGTAACTGTCTCCGACACGTATGATTCATAATAAATAGCAATAACAACTATCAAATACAACATCCAGGGACTAACAAACAAATAGACTAAAATCTAAACTAAAATTACAAACTAATCCGCCGAACTCTACACAGTCAACAGAGGTACTAAAAGAGTTGAAATCAGAAAATATCTGCAATGAAGCGAAGAACCTGAGCTTAGCTTCTCACCCCTCCACCTCACTCTCTTCTCCTTCTCAACCCTCTCTTTCTTTTTTTGAACTATTGTGATAATTTCGGGCCAATTTTCGGCTCGTATAGAGGACTAAGGCCCTGCACGTCGGTTAGAGAAGTCAGTCGCATACGGCTTGCTTTGCCGGTCAACAGCCGTGGGCCACGGCGGTCGGCCTTGCCGCCCTTAGTCCCCGGGGCGGCTGACCAAACCGTCGAGTCTGCCGCCCGCGGGCGGGCGGTAGGTTAATTTTGGTAAATTTTGAAATGGTCGATATTTTTACAAAATAAAAAAAATAAATTAAAATAATTCCTGTCCAAGCAGCGGATAGAGGAGGCTGTGTTCAGGTCTGCACGGGATAAAAAAGTTGTTTGAGGACAAAGCCACTATTTTCAGTGAAGTTTGACATTAATGATATTCCAGCATCTGGTGATAGAGCATTTTTTCCACTGTTGTAGTTTGCACATTATCATTGTTCACTGACATACAATGGTAGTTGCTTTGAGTGTCCTAGGAATATTTGTGACTTAAGGTGTCTGGTAGCTATATAGGGGGTGATGCGTTAGTATTTATTATACAGGCGCTGAAACTGGAAAAATCACCGGACCGTGAAGATGGAGTCGAATCTATCCTTAAGATCAGTAGTAATTGTACTGCTCTAAAAAGCCAGTGGAAAAAATATGAAGAAAATATATCTAGATATGCTATTGTAAAACAGCTAAAAGGACAAATTAATGATATGCATTCTAAATTCATATATGTTTATTATAGGAGAAAACCCCATAAATGAGTTTACCATATGTTTCTTTGGTACGACCTATTACATACTCTTAAAATACTTCATAAAAAAACTAAGTCGGTGGAGTTAAGACCACCCCACGGTTTTTATTAAGAGAAGGAAACCTAATCTGGCTTAGATGTGTTGGTATTTATTATATAGGCCTCAACTGAAAAGGTCACCAGACTGTGAAAATCTATCCTTAAGATCTGTAGTAATTGTACTCATCTAAAAGTCAGTGGAAAATATGAAGAATATATATATATATATATATATATATATATATATATATATATATATATATATATATATATATATGGTATTGTAAAACAGCTAAAAGGTATATATAGTGGGAAAAAATAAGGACAAATTAATGATCTGCATTCTAAATTCATATATGTTTATTATAGGAGAAACCCCCATAAATGAGTTTACCATATGTTTTCTTTGGTATGGCTTGATACATACTCTTAAAATACTCCATCAAAAACTAAGAAAATATGAAGAAAATATATCTATATATGCTATTGTAACATAGCTAAAACATATATATAGTGCAAAATAATAAGGACAAATTAATGATATGCATTCTAAATTCATATATGTTTATTATAGGAGGAAAACCCATGATGAGTTTACCATATGTTTCTTTGGTACAACCTATTACATACTCTTAAAATACTCCATAAAAACTAAGCCAGTGAGGTTAATACTGTCCCATGGTTTTCATAAGATAAGGGAACCTAATCCCGGCTTAGAAAATTCCCGAATCCCGGCTTCACCGATGAGGAGATTTTTTAAATCAGTCTCGTAAATTCGCTCCAACGAGGAATCAAACTCGGGTCTTCTGGTTGCGACCATACTTCAACCCCCTCTAACCAACTATTACATACTCTTAAAGTACTCCATAAAAAAAAATAAACCATACATAGTCTTAATGTACTCCATAAAAAAACTAAACCAGTGAGGTTAAGACCATCCATAGTTTTCATTAAGAGAAGGGAATCTAATGTTGGCTTAGATGCGCCGATCTTTATTATATAGGCTGCAACTGTAAAGGTCACCGGACCGTGAAGATAGAGTCAAATCTATCCTTAAGATCGGTAGTAATTGTACTCCAAAGGAATCAGTTGAAAAAATATGAAGAAAATATTTCTAGATTGCTATTATATATATATAGTGTGAAAAACAATGACAGATGATATGCATTCTAAATTCATATATGTTTATTATAGGACAAAAACCCATAAATGACTACCATATGTTTCTTTGGTACAGCCTATTACATACTCTTAAAATACTCCATGGTGGTTTATTATGTGATCGGTACCGAAACACAATAGGAAAAAAAGATATGCCACGGTCACGACCCCTTAACGCTTCAGGGGGTAGGCCGCATACATGAGGACGTTACAGAGCCCCGCCCGGTTGGGGACGTCGCGCCGCATGCGCATGAACCCTTGCTCGCCCCAGCCACGGCCCCACGAGTTCTTGAGGATCCAGTAGTTCTCACCGAACGGGTGGTGCCGTACCCCACCAACGTCATCGCATGCCAATACTGCCCCACCCCGCATGGCCCCTCGAAGATGCCACCCCCGTAGCGCTTGAAGGGTTCCCCATCGGCGCCCAACACCTGCACAACCACAGGCTGCACCGCCACCGCCCTCATCATCGCGACCGCGTCGTTCGGCGGCATCACCGGTGCGTACCCGTCGATGGTGACGACGGGGCCCGGGACCCTGACGCAGTTGCCCCGCCTGGCCCTGTACGGCGGGTAGGCGCCCTCGTGCATGATGCCGCCATTCCTGACGATGAACTCGAAGGCCATGTTGATCACACCACCGTTGCAGGCGGCGTTCCGAGTGTCACAGTCGAGCAACTGCTGCTCCGACAGCGGCACCAGGTTCCGCGTCCTGATGGCGTTGATGCCTTCCACCGCCGCCACCGTCGCGAACGCCCAGCAGGACCCGCAGCCCGGGCCCTGGTCCTTGATGCCCGTCACCGCCGCCGGCCGGCCACCGAACCCCATCACGCGCCAGTCCACTGTAGGTGGAGTGGAATGGGACGCCTCCGTGCGTCGACCCGCCTTTGTCGCCGTCGAACGTGCGGTTGACCGGTGGCGGGACACCGACCGAGCACCTGTAGGCGCGGCGTGTCTCGTCACCGGTCATGTCGCCGAAGAGGTTGAGGCTGAGCTTGTAGGACGAGTTGCCTTGGTTGAACTGGTAGATGTGGCGCGCGTTCTCCTTGAACACGTCGAACCGTCGGGTCTTCTCGCTGAGGTCGCGCACCACCTTGTATTGCACGGACCAGCGCTCATACAGCGCCCACAGGGACTCCTCTGACGCCAGGTCGTTCTCGGTGAAGTCTATGGCACTCGCTACTGCCGCAGTGGCCAGTGCGATTGCCAAGACCAGTGTGGCCATGGTTGTTGCACGCACAAGTGTGGATGTCGCCATTATAACCTTGCAATAGCAGTTGTTGCTTAATTCGAGTGTCCTAGGAATATTTGCGTGACGTTTGTCGTGTGCTAATAGCTTTGGGGCGTCCTCATATATATATAGGCTGCAAGCCTGCAACCGTGCGCAAGATCGTCGAAGACGAAGATGGACTACTCGATCTAGCCTTGAAATCAATACAGATATGATTGTGATGGAGTATCTTTTCAATATATCTAGCCTTGAGATCAATAATGATCTTTGTGATAGGATGGCTTTCAACTCTAGACTTGGGATCAATAATGATTGTAATCCTCAAATCCTTGGGAAAAACATCCGCAAAAATATGTCCAGATATGCTATTATATTACTTCTAAAAGACAAGGTATGA
Organism: Cenchrus purpureus; assembly: GCA_022644695.1. Lineage (NCBI taxonomy): Eukaryota > Viridiplantae > Streptophyta > Magnoliopsida > Poales > Poaceae > Cenchrus > Cenchrus purpureus. Next base: position 51,065,395 of record CP053458.1, read on the forward strand.
AAAATAACAATAAATGAAGCAGATATTATGGATTATTTATCGCATTGCAAATTCATATGAGAAAACATTTATAGGAAACAACCATATGTTAGTTTTAGAACTATGGGCCGTTCCTGTCTCCCTTAAAAACATCTTATGAGAAATATAGGAAAATATGACAAATATATATTTAATATTACCTCACTGAGAAACATTTATGATCTATATTAAAAATCCATTAAAAAGACAAGAGTATAGAATGAAGCTAAGTCAGATCATGGGAATATCCTCTAGGTCCTTTCAAATCTCAAAGTCGTTGCTTACCAATACCGTGATCACAATTTTGGAACCTAGTTTTAATTAGGTATAATATATTCGTAAATAAATTCTGATATTACAAAATTATATGTTTTGCCAAATTTTTATTTCTCCACTTTGTTGTAATGTTATGGAAGACAAAACAATTTAGAAAAAATGTGAGTGATCATATATTGATCTTTATGTAACTAGTGTGGGTATCAGGGGCGGGCCAGGACTTTAACAATGGGTATTCAAAGTTGAATCGCTCATATTATAAGGAATCAGATGCTCGTAGCCTAAGAGGGGGAGGGGTGAATTAGACAATTTAAAAACTTAACCTATGGCTTCCAATAATTTGCATAAGGTAAACTAGATCATTTCTATCTAGATGTGCAATCTATGGTTGATCTAGTGTGAAACCCTCATCCCAAAACAAGTTTTGCAACCTATAGCCCTAGCATGATACTACTCAAGGAAAGTAAAGGCAAACAAGCATTTCAAAGAGAGTAATGCGGAAACGTAAAGGGGATGAGAGGAAGCAAACTCTTGACACGCGATTTATCCCGTGGTATCGGTAGGCACTAAGCCACCACTAGTCCACGTTGTTTAAGCACTCCACACAAGAGTATTGCTTCCCGATCACCAAGTCTCCCAAGAGCACCACTTGACTAGCAAGGCACTCGCCAAGCTCCCTTGGGCAATATAACTTTTTGCCACCCTTACGGTTGTCACCTCTTCAAATGCCAACTTTAGAAATGTAACTACACATCTGCCCTACTCGTTGCACATTGCTTACATTTTGCCACTTTGGCTGACGTGGCACACCAACTAACTCACGCCACCGGGGATTTGGACGTGAAAAGACCAAAATACCCCTGACTTATCTCCATTAGAGATCTCCCCCCTCTCCACCACTGACATGTGGGACCCACATGTCAGGGTCATCTTCAACCTCACCAACCCTCGGCGGCGGCCCCGACGAGCGCTCAGGTGGAGCCAAAGCGGCGGCGGCCCGGCGAGCGCCGGCTGCCCTCGCAGTGGCGGCCGGCCCCAGGCGAGCTCCACCCATGCAGGGACAAGCGCCGACGAGCCCTGGCCGGGAGGGCTGGCGGCGGCTGACGGGCGCTGCGCCCGCCCGCCCTCTGTCAAGCTCCGTCCCGGCTCCTTCTTCCCTCCCATCTCCTCTCCGGGTATGGAGAGATCCGGCCGGCCACGAGCAACGCCACTGCTCCCGATGGTCTTCAAGCTCCGGTGGGGGCTGAGCGCCTCTCACCAGGCTGCCGCCGCCGCTAGATCCCTAGACAGCTCGATGGAGTAGGGAGGAAAGAGAAGTGGAGAGGTTGAAGATGACCCTTACCTGTGGGTCCCACGCGTCAGTGATAGTAGAGAGGGAGAAGGGATAGCTAACAACAGCAACTCATGGGCAATTTGGTCTTTTCTCGTGTCGTTGCCACGCTGGATCGCGGATGTGTGCTGCCACGTCAGCCGAAGTGGCAAAAATGTAAGCAATGTGCGACCAATAGGGCAAATATGTAGATGCAATTCTAAAGTTGGCATTTGAAGAGGTGCCAACCGTAAGGGTGGCAAAAAGTTATATTGCCCAGCTCCCTTGGTCACCTTGATGCCGCCTCCACTAAGGAGCTTCTCCACCAAGGAAGGGGGTCTCCACGTCCTCGCACAAAGTGTCCTCACCGCTCAACACCAAGCTGGAGGGTTGAAGACGATTGCTGGTGAGCCACTTAGGCCCCAAGGCTTCCGGTGCACCTTCTACAACTTGATCCACTCAAGAATCGCCTCACAAGGTAGTCACACCTTGCACTCACTCAGCTCTAAGCTAAAAATAGCACTAAGCACACACACCAAGCATGTGCAAAGACTATGGATGAACACTTGAGCACTAGTATGGCTTGGATATGATCTTCAAAGTGTCCTGGACTCCTCTGCACTTTCACACAATCCAGCAAGATCAAATGGGTGAGTGGAGGGGTATAAATAGCCCAACACATCAATATAGCTGTTGCTCTAACGGCTAGTTATGATGTACCGTCGGATGAACCGATGGTCCCTTTTTAGTAGTGTCGGATTATCCTGTGCTGCAGAATACCCTTCGGTAGTTTGCCCGTATCTCCTTGCTCCGAACTCCGTTTTCGATGAGCTTATACTTAATAAAAAGCTTATGAAATTCTACACAGATTCTGAAAAATCCTAAGCATTTGAGCAATTTTTGAGCATCTGATGAATGAAGTTGCACCGACGGTACCAGAGGTTCATCATGTCACCTACGTCGCTGCCCTTCGGTATTTTGGTCATAACTCTTTGCTTCGAACTCCGTTTTGGGCCATCTTGTACTTGTTGGAAAGCTTATGAATTCTCCACAAGATTCTGTAAAAATCCAGACATTTTGAGCACTTTTTGAGTGTCGGATGAACCGATGGTATCGTCGGTTCATCTGGTGCTAGCCTTCTCCGTGCGAAAACCTCTCTGTATGTGAACCAAAAAAATCATAGGATGAACTGACGCAATCATCCCATGGTACATTGGTACCACCATATCATCTGGTGCTTATACACTTGTGTTCTTCTTCTCGGGAGTTTATCCGGTGCTCACGAAAATTAGGACGCTCGGATCATCCTATGCTCTATTTTCAAAGACACCTTATTTTGGGCATAACGTTTCACTCCGGATTTCGATTTTGATGATCTTGGACTCTATGGAAAGCTTGTGAAATAATCTTTATGATTTTGTAGAATTCTTTCCCACTTGATTAATCCAAGAATAATTATTCATGAGAGAATTCCAATTCATTCCTCTCTTTGTCCCGGCTTCGTACCCTTCTTTTGTGATGATTTGCATTGTGTGTGGTTACATCCATGGGATCTAAAAATAGCTATAATGACATGCTAGACAATATTGTTAGTCTCATGATTGTGTTGCACATGAATCACCAAAATCATTCTCGAACAAATGGCTATGGCGGTCATGTTCGCTACAATCTCCCCCTTTTTGGTGATTTATGACAACACAATCAAAGTAAGCATAAATTTTCAAAAATTGACAAAATTGAATCACTTACACTTGCTTGTGGATACTTACCATCATCCAACCTCCCCTAGATCATAGTTCCCCATTTTTTATCTTCTCTTCCTATGTTCACACATAGCTTTCTTTGGTTCCAATTTCTCCCCCTTTGGAATAAAATCTCCAAAAAGTGTCCAAAACAAAAGGGGTCTCCAAACGAAATCTAGCAAGTCCTAGCAAACATAGCTCAAGAGAAATGTTAAATACAAGGGAGAAAGCCGCATGAACCATGATCCATATGTATGATATCAATGAAGATACAACATGTCCGGATAACTAAGGTGGATCACAAGCTCATGAGACTAGAATGATATAAACTAAGCTTCGATCCCCTAAGTGTGTGCACAATATGATAGTGTGAAAATCAAGTGCACAACTAGAAACACTTGTAAGACAAGGAATGAAGCTTAGAGCATATCATGCAATCAAGGAGGTAGCTTAAGGGTGTGTTTGTAGCCTACTGTACGTATCTTTGGTGGAGTGGATTCTGTGGTGGAGTTGAAACCGTTTTGAAGAAACGTTTGGCAAAACGGCTTCTCCTGGCTGTGTGAAGAGTGAAATGTACATAATACCCTTCCATTTTTATTTCCTTCTTTTTTTCTCCTATTTTTCTTTTTTCTTTTTTTCCTTCTTATATTTTTCTCTTTTTTTATTTCTCCTCCTCCTTCCCTTATCTCCATCACCCACGGGCCTTATCCACTCGCGTTGTCGCACATGCACCCGTCGTCATCGGCTCTCCACTGCAAGCCCCAGCTTCCCTGCGTAGCCCACCCCCGCCGGACCTCCCCTCATCGCCGTCCTCCACCGGCCACCGCACCCACCGGTCATCTCCGCCTCCACTGCACCTGCCGCTGGCTCCACTGCGCCGCGCCGCTTGGCTCCACCAGCGCCGCCGCGGTCTCTCCCGCTGGCGGAGTGTACTAGAGGCGAGCGTGGCACCGAGATCCTACACCTCGCCTTCCCCATCCGCGCGCTCCCATCTGCAGTGGCGGCCTCGCTTCGGCTCCGGCAGCAGGACACGAGGGGATCGACGGAGGTACGACGACTCCCTTTCTAGTGGCGGTGTAAGGTGAACGACGGTGGATCGAGCTCCTCCTCCCTTCCTTGCCTCCTGGCTCCTCTCACTTCCTCGCCGGTCTCTCAATCCGGCGTCTCGTTCCCCCACCGGGCTCCATCTCCCACGCCCACACCGGACGCCCATGGGCCCCGAGGGCAAAGGATGGAAAGTGTGGGGCGGAGCCGCAGACGGAGTGGGGGGGAGCTACGATTTTCAGCTCCTTCCCGGCCGAATCACTCCAGTGAGCGCATTTTGCGGTCGCTCCCGTGGAGAAATTGTTTTTCTTCCCCGTTTGGTAGCACTTCGTCAAAAATTGCTCCCGGAGCGGCAGGAGGAGCACTACCAAACGCACCCTAAATGACAAGAGATAAGACAAGAGAGCTCTTGTAACATTACCACTTGTAGATTTTGAGCATTGCGTACCTCCGGGGGATGTTCTTCTCTACCTTGTTGGCACCACGTTGAGATAAGCCACTTGAAAATGATATCACGTGGAGATGACACAACTTGAAAGAGGCTTGCAAAGAAGACACTTGAGGTACCACAAGGATTGGGAATGTATGAGTGTATTGCCTTTGAACTTATATAGAGATATAAGCTCGCAAGGAAATGACTCAATAGCATGAAGCTCATATTGCTATATTCACTCTTTTAGAGATGTTAGATCACATTGAGAGTGATTAGCATTCTATTAGAATGAAATACGGCACCAGAACACACCACCATGGGACTACACAAAATAAGCTTGAAACAATGTTAGTCCCACAAACGAACCATATGATGAGATCCCTCTAAATGTGTGCATCTAGTGTTTGAATCACCAACCAAATGTATGCACATTGTTTATGATAACAAAAGGGAAGCTAACCCTATAGATTGCTCATGATGCAAAGAGAAATATATGAAAAACATGCATCATGAAAGAGCAAGTGGAGCTTTCCTACACACTAATCAAACCATGTAGGTTGCTCATGGGTTAGCACATGACACAAGCAACCTACCATATGTAAACACCTAGGCAAAGCAACAAATGCAAACCTAGACAAGGCAATGAAGCTACAATGATACATGAGATGAGATATAGTTTCCATTAATTCAACCGGGGAACTTGGGCAACACATGTCCAACTTGCAAGCTTGGCTTCTAGGCTTGAATCTTCACATCTTCTATCTGCCAAGCCTCCCAAGTCCCCGTTGGCTCGTGGCCTTCACGTGGCCTTAGGAACCCACACCATTTGAGGCCCCTTCATGTTGGTGATGACATCCTTGGCACCCAAATGGGTTGGTTCCAACCCGCTCCATCTTCATCTTCCCAACCTTGTGTGCAACCACCTTGCCATTTGCCTTCTTCTTCTTGATGACGAGGTGTTGCTCTTGTTCTTGTTCTTGTGGTTGGGCTTGGTGTAGATGAGAGAACTCTTGATATGAGGTTCATCTTCTTCTTCTCACCCTTGTCCATCTTCTTGACAAATTGAGGGCATTTGTAGAACTTGTGCTCTTCTCCATAACACTTGTAGAAAGTCACGGTTGCACCCTTCTCAAGCTTCTTCAGCATGGGATCACGGTTATCTTGAGAAGATTAGACGTTTCTCTTCATTTCTTGAGAGACATCCACTTGTTCCTTATTTTTCTTGCCCTTACCCATCAAACTAGCAACTTCTCTCGGAGCCATTTCACTTCTTTCTTGAGCTCATCATTCTTCTTGCCTATGAGATAGCCACATATTTCTACAACAACATTCTCACTGCAAGGTGGTGAGTAAGATTCATCGATCAAATCAATGCAAGAAGTTGAAGCATCTACCTTAGAGATAGGAATTGCACAAGGAATACATGAATCATCAAGCTCAAAGGAATCATTAGTTTTAATCTCAATGCTCACAAGCTTAGATTTTAGCTCATCACACTCCTTGCTAAGCAAATTGAATTTGCACAACAAATGTTCATAATTTGTGGCAAGGGTTGCACTAAGATCATTGAGAGAATTGAGTTCTTTAATTTTATTAGCTTGTTTCTTAAGCATTCCTTTTTGCTCATGGACTAGCTCAACAAGATCATCATTGGAGGTGGCATCAGATTCATCATCACTTATATCGCTTTCCATACCTTGGGCCATAAAGCACATGTGGGATGATGATAAGGAACCTTGCATGTAGCGGGTGGTGAAGTTCTTACTTGATTCATCACTTGAGCTACAAGAACTTGATTCTCCACCACTTGTCCACGACAAGTGCTTCTTGCTTTGGATTCCTCTCCTTGACCACCTTCTTCTTGGTCTTGCGCTTGATCTTGGTGATCTTGATATGTTGATGATGACACCCTTCTCTCGAGTGGACATTGTAGCCGTACATGTTGATTTTCTTAACATACTTGAAGACCTTCTTCATGTACATGGCCACCATCGACTCGACCTCTTCATCAGTTGGGGAGCCTTCATCATCGTCATCATCATCATCATCATCATCATCATCATCATCATCACCACTTGATCTTCCATGGATTGTCATCCTCCTCATCTCCTTCTCTTGTTGGCTTGAAAGAGCATGACTTGCGGTTGGAGAAGATGTTTCTTAGGGCTTTTCTTAAGGTTTCTCTTATGGATTTTCTTGGGGCGCCTTCTTCGACTTGGGCATGATTTGAAATTCATTGATCTTGCTCAAGATTTGAGATGGCTTCAATTCTTCGAGCTTTCTCATAGATGATAGATTTCACCAAGTCATAGTCGGGCTTTCAGAGACTTTGAAGGATCTTGCGGTTGATGTTCATGTCAGTGATGTTCTTCACACCTAAAGCATTAATCTCATTGACAAGAACATTTAGGCGTGAGTATATAGATTCGGAATATTCATTCTCAAGTTGCTTAAAGCTATTGAACTCATCAAGGAGACAATATTAGCGTTCATTAGCTACTTCTTTTGAACCCTCATTTTGTTCCTTGATGGTATTCCATAGCCCATGAGCATTTTCACAAGTAAAAACTTTATTGAAAACACCCACATCTAGAGAGGACAAAATGATACTCTTTGCAATCACATCAAACTGTTTTTCCTTCCTAGTACCATTTTTGACACCCTCATTGGTGACTCTCCAAACATCTAGACCCTCTGCTTGGAGATAAGCTTCCATGAGAACTTTCCAACGAGGATAACTCATGCCATCGAAATGTGGAGCCAAACCTAAGGAATCCATCCCTTTACCCTATAGAGCAACTCACTAGGCGGTGAAGTCTAACCGTTCCAATGAGCCGATTTTCACAATTTACCAATCGAAATGGCGTTTCCTTGTGAAGGAAGTGAGTCCCGGCTCTGATACCACTTGTAAGGAATCGAATACTCATAGCCTAAGAGAGGGAGGGGGTGAATTAGGCAACTTAAAAACTTAACCTATGGCTTCCACTAATTTGCATAAGGTAAACTAGATCATTTCTATCTATATGTGCAATCTATGGTTGATCTAGTGTGAAACCCTCATCCCAAAACAAGTTTTGCAACCTATAGCCAATCCTAGCATGATACTACTATAGGAAAGTAAAGGCAAACAAGGATTTCAAAGAGAGTAATGCGAAATGTAAAGGGGATGAGAGGAAGCAAACTCTTGACACGCGATTTATCCCGTGGTATCGGTAGACACTAAGCCACCACTAGTTCACGTTATTGAAGCACTCCACACAAGAGTATTGCTTCCCGGTCACCAAGTCTCAAGAGCACCACTTGACTAGCCACAAAGGCTCGCCACGAAGGCATTCGCCAAGCTCCCTTGGTCACATCTTGTACTTGTTGGAAAGCTTATGAAATTCTCCACTAGGATATGTAAAAATCCAAATATTTTGAGCACTTTTTGAGCATCGGATGAACCGATGGTAGTGTTGGTTCATCCGATGCTAGCCTTCTCCGCGCGAAAACCTCTCTGTATGTGAACCAAAAAATCATAGGATGAACCGACGCAATCATCCGATGGTACCACCATATCATACGATGCTTATACACTTGTGTTCTTCTTCTCGGGAATTTATCCGGTGCTCACAAAAATTAGGGCATCAGATCATCCTATGCTCTATTTTCAGCACACCTTATTTTGGGTATAACTTTTCACTCCAGATTCCGATTTTGATGATCCTGGACTCTATGAAAAGCTTGTGAAATAATCTTTATGATGTTGTAGAATTCTTTCCCACTTGATTAATCCAAGAATAATTATTCATGGGACAAGTCCAATTCATTCCTCTCTTTGTCCGGCCAGACTCTTCTTTTGTCATGCTCGCATTGTGTGTGGTTTACATCCATGGGATCTAAAAATAGCTATAATGTCATGCTAGATGATATTTTTAGTCCCATGATTGTGTTGCACATGAATCACCAAAATCATTCTCGAACAAATGGCTATGGCGCCATGTTCGCTACACATATTGTTTCTTCTATGCGGTTGTTCTTATGAAAAAGTCAAACCAAGAGTGCCACTACTACCCTTCTTCCTCTTCATTCATGATTTAGACTAAAAATTAAAATCACAAGTTTCAGGAACATTCTGCTCATTGCATCGATCACAAATTTTCACAAATTGACTTCCCAAATCCATAACAATTTGCTTACCAAATTAGTCACCTGTAGAGTGTAGACTTGGTTTTGTTGTGCTTTTAGCCTATGTGTGTATAGCACGAAGGAAAGAGTAGAGTGGTTGAGTGGGAAGCAAATAGGGTAGCTAGGAAGGAGCTGGCCACCACGTAGCCCCTGCAGCCTGCGGGCACAAGGTAAGGCCTAGCGTCTGCAAGACTAAGTCCGTCCCCTCCCTAGGTCCTGTGCTTCATGCCTCCGCCGCCACTGCGATGCCGGCAGGCAGCCGTCTAGGGTTCGGGACATGGGGGATGAGCAAGAGATTTAGGACTCAGGACACCGATCGGGAGGGGATCGGGGGTGACAATGACTCGACCAGTTTGCAGGTGGGAGGGGAGGGCTAGAATCTGGGCCGTTCGGGCCTTTGGGAGGAGGAAGTGGACTAGATCGTTTTTGGCACACAGAGAGGCAGGGAAAGACTGGAAAGCCCTATTTTTAGATGTCATTTTATATTTTTTGAATACATATGTATGTTACACTATATATATAATTTTGTGTGCCAAAAATAATGGGTATTCAACTGAATACCCATGAATACACGTCGGCCCGCCCCTGGTGGGTATGTGTTGCACAAACAACATTATCTTCATATATAATTGTCGGTGATACTATGGAACCAACACCACAAGATTTATGTGTGTGATTGATCATTATGTGAAGCCACATACATTCTCCTATGCTTCATACATTAGAGTCTATTTCCATGAGGTGGTTGTCTCTCCACGTCAAACTCAAAGCATTTTGGAGCTCATTATGCACACCCTTTTAGCTCCCATATTCTTCAATATCAACACATATTTTTAAAAAGAAAAGTAGGGGTAGGAGTAGAAGAGGCATGGCAAGGATGCTGGATGGTTGTCATGAAGTATGGTGTTACTTGGGCCTACAGGCCTATTTGGTGTGTTTGGGTTTGTTATAGTCAAAATTAATAACATGTTTAAGTTTTAAGCCACACATAAAATTCACAGGAACTGTTTATTTGATATTAGGGTTTTCACATACTTTCATTTTCAATTTAGCTTCTCATGTTGTAGATGGTTACAGAAATGTTTACAAAATAAAGAGAACATTTCTTAACCATAAGAAAATAGCTAAAATAGTAAAGTGAAGGTGTCCTTTTGTTTTTATGTGAGCGGGGCGAGCAGCTACCCCTACCCCATAGTAGATTCTTCCCTTCTAATGTGTTGGCACAGAACTAAAAAATAATGTGAGTTAATGACATTCATTGAAAGATGAAGACATGCTCTCGATCTAGCCTTGAAATGAATACAAATATGATTGTCATGTAATATCTGTTGAATATACCTAGCCTTGAGATAAATAATGGTCTTTGTGATAGGATGGCTTTCAAATCTAGCCTTGGGATCAATAATGATTGTAGTCTTCAAATTCTTGGGGAAAACATCTAGAAAAAAATTATGTTCAGATATGCTATTATATTACTTATGAAAGACATGGTATGAAAAATAACGAGAAATGAAGCACATATTATGGATTATTTATTGCACTGTAAATTCATATGAGAAAACATTTATTGGAAACGACCATATGTTAGTTTTAGAACTATGCGCCTTTTTGTTTCCTTAAATAATATTATGAGATAAGTAGGAAATATGACAAATAAATATATTTAATATTACCTCATTGAGAAACACCTATGATATCCATTAAAAGGACAGAAGTATAGAATGAAGCTAAGGCAGACCATGATTTAGGGGAATATCCTCTATGTCCTTTCAAATCTCAAAGTCGTTGCATACTACGTACCAATACCATGATCACATTTTCGTAACCTAAGTTTAGTTGGATATAAGGTTTTCAAAATAAATTCTGATATTACAAAATGATATGTTTTGCCAAATGTTTATTTCGCCATTTTGTTGTAATTTTATGGGAGACAAAACAATGAGTGGTTTTATATTGATCTTTATGTAACTAGTGTGGGTATGTGTCGCACAAACAACATCATAATCATATATAATTGGGTGATACTATGGAACCAATACCACAAAATTTATGTGTGTGATTGATCATTATGTGAAACCACATACATTCTCCTATTCTTCATATATTAGAGTCTATTCCATAAGACGGTTGTCTCTCCAAGTCAACACAAAGCATTTTGGAGCTCATTATGCACACCCTTTTAGCCCCATATTCTTTAATATCATCACATATTTTTGAAAATAAAAATAGGACTAGGAATATAAGAGGTAGGGCTTGTCCTGAAGCATTGCAAGGTGTGCTACCTGGGCCTGCAACCCTATTTGGTTTGGGTTTGTTAAAGTCAAAATTAAGAACACGTGTTGGCCACACATAAAATTCATAGAAACTGTTTATTTAATATTAAGGTTTTCACATGCTTTCAATTTAGCATATCATGTTCTAGATCAGTAGAGAAATGTTTACAAAATAAAACGAACATTTCTTAACCATAAGAAAATAGCTAAAAGACTAAAGAGAAGCTGTCCTTTTGTTTTTATGTGGGAGGGGTTGGGGGCTACCCCTAGCCCATAGTATATTATTCCCTTCTTATGTGTTAGCAATGCTGCTTATGCAGCAAAATTGAGATGAAAATGTATGTCTTATAGAAGAATGTTTGTCATTTGTGTGTTTTTTTTGCTATACACGGAAGATTTCTCCGATCGCCATAACATCACTGTGTATCTATGATGTGCATGGCTTGGTGGGCACCACCAGCTTCCAGGTAACCATCTCGATGATGGGGTTTTAAGATTTTTGATAACTACTGATGGATCTTTGGCCACTTTTGCCAATCATAGGTTTTTGGCATGGTGAATAATTGGTGCAATGTTTTTCATGGATTCCTAGAGCAGCTTGACATTAAATGAAGATTGGAGAAGGCATAGCCAGGATAGATGGTTGTCTGAGAGGCATGAGGTGTTACCTGCGCCTAACGCCCTATTTTGTGTATGTGGGCTTGATATAGTCAAATTAAATAACATCATAATGTAAAGTCCGTTCAAAGCGCATGAAATTTGAAATGTTCATTTAATGTTGGGTATATGTCGTGCTTTTCAATTTATAAGAACTCGTGTTTTAAACCGTTACAAAAATAGCCACAAAAATGAAAAGACCGCATCCTCACGGGAAAACGTAATGTTAGGGTTCTTTTAGAAAAATTGGATCCCCGTGTCCATCTTTGATTTAAGAAAGAGAAGGTAGGTACTCAATTAGCGTTCTTTTGTTTTCTATTGAATATACGCGAAAGAATTGCACATCTTGTTTTATTGAGAAAAAAGTTTGGAACTACTCCCACGTGTGTCTTAAGAAGAGCGCTCCAAGACCACGGTCTTACAGGGCTATTACATGCTAGAATACAACTGTTGTTTAGTTGTGGGTGTCTAGAACGAACAAGGTTTACTGGAGTACTCGGAAACAAGGCAACCTAAATTGTGTGTGTGCTCCTGGCATGATCCGAAGCTGCCCCATCCATCTTGATTTTTTTTTGTCAAAGAACACCTAGCTGGAGGTAGTCTCCTCTGAACACACTGGCATTCCTTTCTTTCCACATATATCTCCCAAGAGACGAGGGCGACTAGAGAATTAAACCCTTTTCTCTTTGATCCGTTTCATCGACTTCTATCCTGCTTCCTGGTGTTCTCCAACTCCCTGGAACTGGTGGTTCCACCGGTCCTGCAGTGTGTTGGTTCCCTTGCGGTGGAGTACATTGCCCTCCGATTGCTGGTGAGATCATTGCCCATGCCTGTCTTGTGAAAGAACAGAACATGAAAAGATGATCTGAGGATTCTGGTTCTTGATCACAAAGCGAGCAAACGGTGACGGCTTCGACGATCGGCATTAGGGTTCTTTTGTGCTTTTCAATTTATAGAAACTTCCCACGTTCTAAATTGTTAAAAAGAGCAAAATTAAGAACTCGTCACATTTGTTTGAACTTTTAAGCGCATAAATTTCACGGGAAAATAATATTCATCCGAGTTAACTCATGGCAAATTCCCGCATTTCAAACCACGAAAGATAGAGTGGGGACAAGAAAATTATATAAGGTGAAAATGCTTCCTGGTGTTCTCCAACTCCCTGGAACTGGTGCTACTAGTCACTGGTCACTGCTGGAAGGTACAAACCAGAGTGTACACCAAAATACCAGAACAATCGATGAACTAACTTGTAAGGAGAACATGGTGCCCTAGTGTTCTCCAGCAACTGATGAACTAAACTATAACTTTAATTCACGATGAAATTACCGATCCTCACACACCAGCGATTTCAAGGCGACTGACTCTCCCTCCGTCGATCTCTGCCCCTCTCCTCCGGCGCCCTTGTCGGCGGCGGAACGGAGAGGGGAGCCCGGCCCCTTGGCGGGTGGGCCTTGTATAGTTGTAGGCTTAGGTCTAGGAGCTTCCATGTCCCGTCGGCGACTTTTATATCGCCGCCAGGGTTAGGTTTCTCTTGCTTCTCCGGTGGCGGCGACGACGACGGCGGCTGCCTCCGGCGAGGTCCAAATGAGGTTGGTTATGGTATTTCTATGCTGGGAAAGGATCCCCGCTGCCCCCGTGGGCTCTCTTTCCGGCCGATTCGTGCCGGTGGCGGACTTCTTGGTGGGCTACTGCTTCTCGTCCGAGGTGGTAGAGCCATCTTCTTCTCTGGCTGGCCGCTGTGGTTTATGCTAGAGACTGCTACTCCATGTGCTCCGATGGTGAGATCGCCGATGGTCTTTCAACGACCTAAATCCATCCTGACTGGAGGTGGGGTGGTGGATCTTGCGGCTTCACCATGATTTGGGGTCTGCCGACGGAGTATTTGGAGTTCTAAGCTTCGATTCTGGTGCTGCTACGGACGGATCGGAGCTGCTACTGACGAACTGGATTTTCGGAGTACCAAGGAAGATGTACTGTGCTTCTTTGCAATTTTCTTTTTCTTCGAGGTCTGGTTTGTAAAAGGGGGATGTACTGTGCTTCTCTATGATATATCTTCCCTTTCGTAAAAAAAAAAATTTGAGCTAAATCTTATGCTGTATTGCTTCTCTACGATGGCGACACCCAGCCGCAAGAATAAGATCTAAGCTTTACATATGACCACAAAGCACGGGAGCAGAGCGCTCGGGTTGAGCAGGTAGAGCTCCTCAATGCTGGAGTTGGCGCCGACCTGGCCGGCAACCGAGTCGAACCCCGGCTGCCCGGCGACGTGCCGCAGGTTCTCCAGCGGGCGGTGGATCCTCCCCGCGATCGCCCTGCACACGATCAGCGCTTGTCTCACGCTGCCGCTTCCGTCTCCGGCGCCGGTTATTGATCCTCCGATGCACTCCAGCGCGCGCTTGCTCGTGGACGTGGTGAACACGCCGACGCCGTCCTTGTTGGACTCCTTCGTCGCCGAGAAGCCGTGGCGGATGATGCGGCACACGTTGCAGGTCCCCGACGCGCAGATGCTGTGCGAGCCGCCGGCGCCGAGGGAGCAGGAGACGGTGGTGCCGTGGAATTGGAGCTCGTTGCCGTCGGCGATGCAGCGGGGTGCTTGTTGGGTAGCCTCTGCCCTGGCCTTCACCTCCTCCATGTACGCCTTGAACCTGTCCACCGACTTGTCCATGCTGTGGACCTTGACGACCCTCTCGATGCGATCTAGCGCCGCCTCGGGATCCGGCCACCCGACCCTATATATGAGCTCCACCACCTTGCTCGCCGTGTCGCCGTCGACCAGCTCGGTGACTGCAAGAACGGGAGCCGTGAAATGTAGCACATACCTTCGCTTGGATTCTTGATGGGTGGCAGCGTGGGTCGATCAGAGAATTAATAAATATGGAGCACGCGGCGGCGCTTACCGGCGTGGTAGGCGAGCTGATGCGATTCCAGGGCGTCGTCGCTGGAGAAGCGTCCATCGCAGCGGTTGCACTGGACGCCGACGCCGGAGGAGACCCAGGCGGGAACGGCGCCTGCTGAGCGGCGGAGCGGCGACAGATCGCGCTGGGAGAGACGGGCGGTGCTGCACCGCGTCAGGAGCGGGCTCAGCGGTGCCGCCCCGCCGATGGACCAGGCGGCGAGCCCCGGAGCGGAGCCGGCGCCGGCCCGTAGATCGACGCGCCGGGATGCCGCCGCCGGGCCCCCCGCGGCGGCGAGCAGCACGTCGTGCGTCTTCGCGTTGAGGACGTCGCTACTCTCGATCGACATCGGGCTGTCGCAGCGCCGGGGGCGCCGGGCGCCACCGTACTGGCTGTGGATCACATCACGCAGGTTGGAGATGGAGCGCGAGCACCCGGACCTCGGTAGCATCGACGGCGGCGGCAGGAACGACTTCTTGAGCCCCCTGGTGCTGCCGCCGCGGGAGTCCTCCCGCTTGATAACGTCGTCGCTGGAGTCCCGCGACTTGCAGCTCAGGGACTTCTTCAGCGCCGTCCACCACAGCATGGCCATCTTCTTCTCCGACCTCCTCCGCCGCCGCCGCTTTCAGTCCCTTCTCGCCTGCCGGTGGATGACCAGATCCGAGAGCGCCCTGACCGCGGCGGATGGCCGGATTGCTGACGGGAGGCCTCGCTATTTGATGACCAAAACATAGCATGCATTGAATGCAAATCAAATCTCTGGCTCCTTGAACAATTAATGGTTTTGCATCCGCCAAAGATTCACCAGCAATTAGCAAAGATCATTAGAGGATATCAACGGACCTGAGGAAGAAGCCAACCATGAGTTCAAACAGAGATGGTCGTCGCATCTGCACCTGCACATGCAGCCAGAGGCAATGGTAACTGACTGGAGTAATGGAGGTGACGAGGGAGCGTCGCCGGCGCCGGAGATTTCCTTCACTGCCAAGCATGGAGCGTGTTCTTGCCAGGGACCAGAAGGCAGAAGCCGCCGAACTACACAGATCTCGGTACAATGCACAGTGGTTAGTCTTCGAACAGAATTTTTTTAAAAAATATTCACACTGGTCAGTCCAGTAACGGCTGTGATCTATAAAAATTAAGGAGTAGACTGCAGGGTGGTAGAAGATAATGCAGAAATGTGATGAATTGTCAAGATGATTCCTTTGCTGTCGCCGACCGAAGCATATCCCTAGGATACCGTTTTGAAGGAGTGAGTGACGTGATGCTTCCGGTGTAGTCTGTCTCCAGGTTCCATGTGAGCATGCTCTGGGAGGTAATTGCTTCAGCAGCCTATATTGTTCTAGCCACACATTTCTTGGGCAAATTTAGGGTTGAAATTTGCAGTAGGAACTCAGGGTGAGTTTTGTTACCAACACAAAACATACAAAAAATGTTGACCTAGGTAACAAAAGAGGGGTTTTGGTATTTGTTGCCAATACATGCCGTACCGTAAATCGGTTCCTATGACGTCTATTATGTTTGTCGTAATGTATGTCGGTTCATGTGTTCGACCGCGACACATGTCATGACAAAAAGTTGGATTCTATGTTATCCATTTTCAGTATAGGTGAAACTGGTTATTATTTTTGTCTATTTCCGACGTTGTCATAACGGAAGTCGGTTCATACGTTGTCGTATTTTCCCATTATATATTAACTTAGATCGGTTCCTATTTTTGTACATTTAATTACAATATCTACCATAATAGAATCTGTACCATAACCTTTTTCTGGTGCATGTCATAAAAGAAGCTCGTTCCGACTCACAATTTCAATATCTATTAAAATTTACAACCCTTATTGGAGGAATCTAATGACATTATCAAGCAATCCGAGTATTAAGAGGAGTCTAAAAAATGGCATGATCGCTCTTTTGTTCTAGAGAAGAATGTTTGGCCGCCCATTTTGTGCAGTGTTTTTGTTTCTTGACGTAATATTTTTCCTTTTACAACAAATCAACTGTACAAAATCAGCAGAAGTTATTTTAATACATGTCGTACAAAATCTAGAATAGTTTGGATGTTTGGATTCTAATGAACAAAAAAATTGGATACATGCTTGAAGGTTGAACCAATAAAAATTCGACCTGAAAAGCTGAAACAAAGGCATAATTGCAAGAGGATTATCGGTCCTAGGCTTCATATCAGTTCTTGGTCACAAATTCACAATGGAGCTTGCTTGATGAGGTTTGGAAGTATTGTTGGTTTGTTGCAGCTTTTGCTTCAGAATTGAAGGTGATTCCATCCCATCTCCTCTGGATTTCATATGGGCTTTCCTCTTGTATCACTTCCCCTTTGGAAGGGGACTTGACCTTGCGAAAGGGATGGAGCAATCGAGTGACGCCACGTCAACAGCATGCAAGTGTGGAATTTTTTTATATATTTTTTAATCATTTTGCAAAATTATACGACCGTTTGAAAATTTATCAGATTTGACCACCAACCGCCGTGCGCCACGGCGGCCGCCATGGGCCACGGCGGTTGGAGGTCCAACCGCCGTAGCCCATGGCGGTTGGGCCAACACCGTGGCCCACGGCGGTTGCAAGAGCCACACCGCGCGGCAGGCAGCACTGAGAGCTGCCCAACCGTTGGCCACGGCGGTTGGTTTTTTTATTTTTTTTAATATTTAGAAGAGAAAACACACACATTTGCAATGGCATGTACGGCACTAGTACAACCCTAACAAAGCGCCTTACGTACTGATAACATGCCTTAGGGAATTTAGAAATTTGATTACAACATTCCTAATTAATCTAGTTGTACGAGAACCGCCTGAGAGCATAGAGCCGCCAAGTGTTGCGACGGCATGTAGTAGTACCCGTGTGGGGTGGAGGTGGTGAAGGTGCAGGGACCAATCTTCTGAGGGGACTGTTCTTCTTGTGGCATTCACAAGTGCAGTCGAGCATTTGCAGACCGGTCGCCTCGCGCTAGACGATGGATCCGAGGCCAGCTGCCTCCGGCCTCCCGCTTGTGTTGTAGATGACGACGCCCCGAGGTAGTCGATGTACCGCTGATAGGGATCAATAATCGGTGGATCCACCCATTGCAGAAACCACGCTTCTCGATTGGGTGGAGTACTACAAAAGGCAAGAAAATGTTAGCAAACCAAAGAAACATGATGAACAAATTTGTGGACATTGCTTACCCATGCATATGGGCAGTGCCAGGCTTAAGTAACGACCGGAGTTGTTCCATCCCTGGTACACTTACATCACGCAAAACTCACCGTGAACACCTAGGCCACAACACTGTTTGCTTAGGTGCGTAGCTTCTAACATCACGCATCGATTTGAAGTCACTCTTACCTTTCTGGGAAATTGGCTTCAAATCTTCCGACATCGATGCCACAACTCAGACCGAAACCGTGTTCATCCCCACTCCAAGAAGCCATTGTTGAATGCTGTGAGAAGAAGGCAATGGAGTGAGAATGGTGGTATATATAGGCAGAAGAAGGAGGCTAGTGGTGGGCCCTTCGATCCGTGGGAAGGGAAACGGCAAAGGACTGAGAAAACACACCCTAGTACTAGGGCACCGTCACATTGTGGGCATCGATCCGTGGGAGGGAACGCGTCGGTGACTCGAGGAAACACAACTACTCGCATATGACAACATCAGAACGAAACACACGTAACGGAGAAAAGACACTCTAATGCGCTCGATTAAAGTTCTTAACGATACAAACCGAGGACCCTAGTTGATGAAGTCATGAACCAAATTATTTGATACAATCCGACTAATAATACTCTAGGTCATCGAGTACGCTGAGGGTATTTCTTCTTGATGGCATCCGGCCCAGCCTTCCTTGCCGTGAGCCCTCTCCTCTTCCTCTCTCTATCGGCTTCACGGCCCGGGCCGCTTCACGTTCTCTCATCTCCGGCGATGGCGCATTTCCTTCTACCTCCTTCTTTTTCCTCTCTTCCCACTCAACCATGCGCAACCACCTCTCCCTAGCATCACGGGCAGCTCCTCGATGCACCTCTTGTCGAAGTCGGACCGCTTTGTGATCTAGCCACCGCATGAAATCACAAAGAGGAGGTGGAGTCTTTTTTCCAAAGACACGCCGCAAATAATAAAACACAAATGACAAATGAATAATCGAGAAATGCAAGAAGTCCTTACTTTGGCTCTAAGGTTGCGGTCGAATGGTCGGATCGGGTCGTGCGCATAGTTGGCACATGAAGAACCTCATCCCGTAGGCGTACCCCAGAATCTTGCACCTAACAAGCTTGCAATTGTCACCGCAGAAGCACATAGGAGTCTCGATCCCCTTTGGCACCTCGACATTATCCTTGCTCTTGGTGAGGAACTCCAAGTCCAACTCAGGACCTGAGGAGGCCATTGCAAATCAAGAAAACAAGTTGAGAACAATCATAGGTAAAATAATACAAATGAATGAATTAAGACGACAGGAAATAGAAGTCCAACATAATTAATACGACAGGAAATAGAAGTTCAATTATTACAATACAATACCATGCATAAGTTCGTACAAGAAATAATAGTTCAAATATTACAAATTCCGAAATTAACTGTCCTAACATTACAAGCAACTAAAATCATTTGAATCCTGTGTTGGTCCTACGCCCACGTCCACGTCCGTCACGCCCTGGATGGGGGTTGGGATGGTCCTGTTGTGATGAGCCCACACCGTCAGAATGGTGCGTTGCAAGCATAACTTGTGGCTGTGCACCTCTTGTACGTGTGGCCCGTGTTGTGGCACTTGTAGCACATGACTACTGCAGCTCCAGCCGATTCGTCTGTTGTTCCTAATCCTCTTCTTCTTCCGTCTTCCAACACCTTGGCATAACTGAGGATCTGGATTTGGTATGTGTACATCATTTTCTTTGGGGTTCTCAGTAAAAGTACCCTGCACGAGGTAGTCCTGAATTGTTCGGTTCCAAATATTCCGAACAGTTTCCTTGGCGTAGTACCAAATGTTCCAAATGTTCCTTCTGGAAAACTTGGACAAACAAAATCATGGGCAAACCAACTCGGCATGCATTTCTGATAAAACTCCTCCATCGTGGAGTCCCTTCAAGTGGCACAAACTCCCAATACACATGTTCATTTCTGTTGATTAGTGCCATCACCGACAGGCATTGGTGCTCTAAATCATCGCAAATGCCTTGACCAACCATTGGTTATACCCTCCCAAGTTCTTCTCACGCTCTTTTAACATTTTTCTCAATTGAACTAAAATTTGACAAGTCAACTCCTTGTGGGCCATATATAATTTCTCCAATTCCATAATACAATTTGATTGTGACTGTCTTCGACATGTCTGATTCATAATAAAAAGCAATAACTGCTATCAAATACTACATCCAGTTATCTAAACTAAAATAGCAAACTAATCATGCAATTCACACACACTTAACACCGAATATGTTACGTAATATAAACTACAACTACAGATCTATACTCCAGAAATCTATACCATACTGAAATCTACAGAAATCTACAATAAACCGAAATAGTAATTATATATAAGTAAAATTACTAAAATAGTTGTAATTAGTGAAATACCTGCAATGAAGCGAAGAAGCAGTAGAGCTTCACTGCTCCGCACCCTCCACCTCCCTCTCTTCTCCTTCTCAACCCTAAACCCTACAAAAAGGACATTTTTAATACTACAGATCTAAAGAAACGCAGTGAATCACTAATCTAAGTATAGGTGCTAAAAGGGATCAAATCGACGAAATACTTACAATGAAGGAAGAACTGATGAGCTTGAGCTCACGCCTCACTCTCTTCTCCCTTCCAACCCTCTCTTTCTTTTTTTCGAATTTTTATGACATTTACGGGGTAATTTTCGGCTCTTATAGAGGGGAGCCGACCTGCCATCGTGGGCCACGGCGGCTGCACAACCCCTACCGCGGTGGCCCACGGCGGTTAAGCCTGCCGCCGTAGCGCACGGCGAATAAGCCTCGGCCCTGCCCGCGCCTTCACGCCTGGGGCCCGCTAACCGCCATGGGCTACGGCGGTTGGACCGTACGGCGGTTGGTGGTCAAATCTGATAAATTTTCAAACGGTTGTATAATTTTGCAAAATGATTAAAAATATATATATAAAAAAATTCGCAAGTGTGACAGTGTGTGGTGGGCTGCTGGCCTGTGATAATGGTTCTGCCCCAATAGAAGCCCGGTTTAGCCCATCGAACAGGCCTGTATTAATGGTTCTAGCCCAGCAAAGCTCACTTCAGACTGGATAAGATGCAGCAGACAATGTCGGTCTGGTGGTAGCTCACAGGGATTTTTTTAATTTTTTACGGATTTACAAAAATAGTAGCCGCATGAAAGGAAGCCTGACAAATACTTATATTGCTCTCCTAGAGGCAAAATCGTCTTTTCATGTTCAACATAAGCGCATCTTCAAGAGTCTTTCTAAATTTTACTCTTTAAATCATTATTTAGAGAGTCATTTGCATAAAAATCGTTTTCTATATCTTTTCACTTTCCAATAGTTTTTCTATTTCTTATGCGCACTCTAGAGAGTCATTCTCGTATTCCATATTTGACTAGAGAAAAATCTAGAGTAGAAGATGACTATATTTGGATGACCATTTAGATAAGCTGTTGGAAGGCATTTTTTCAAAAAAAAATCTCTATTTCTACCATTTGGAAAGAATATAGAGAGTCTCTTGAAAATGCTCCAACACCGTTATCCCTTCAAGTAGGTGGTGGCTGCAGATAGGGAAAAAATTGATCCCTGGCGTATAGGAAAGAATTTTTTATAATGGCAAATAAGAAACGGTTATAAATTCCTTCGGAACTGCTGGGGATTTATGGCTACAAACCAATTGGATCCTAATATAAATTCCAATGGCAAAAAGAATTCACTTCTATACACTAGTAGAGAAGGAGCATTTGGCACGCCTCTTTAGTCCCAATTCAACTTTGGAGTCGGGACTAAAGGGGTTTCACGACGGCGTGACCGAAATGGTCAGTGGGAGCCCTCCGTTTAGTCCCGGTTGATATTACCAACCGGGACTAAGGGACGCGTCGAACAGCTATTTTAGTGTAATGATTGGCGCCAGCCTTTAGTCCCGAGTGGTATCACCACCCGAGACTAAAGTGTTCACTTTAGTCTCGGGTGCTGACACCACTCGGGACCAAAGTCCGCGCCCTATAAATTGAGCTTCTTCTTCCTCCTACTTCTAGCCAAGCCATTCTTCACCGAGAGCTCAAGCTCCTCCTCTCCATGGCGCCTCAACCTTAGGGGGTGCTGCTAATTCTTTTTCTCCATCAATTGTGAATATTTCTCTCCTCCAAAGTGTTACCAAGGTTTGATTCTTCATCCTCCCTTCATTTGTGGTGGTTAAATTTTATTTTATGTTTTAGAGATGGAGAAAATAGAAATTTTAATTTCTAGGTAGGAAGAGCTAAGAGATGAGGGTTTTTTTTTATATACTTTAGATTTAGGAAAAAAAAGTGGTTAGCTAGATACTAGCATTCTTCCTTCTTTTATTTATTTTTTATTAAGCATTGTCCTATTATCTTTTTCTTTATGTAGAGAAAATTGAATTTTACTTTTAAATATAATGATAGATATAATTAATTTTACATTTAGCTAATTATTTTAGAAGTTAGTTTAAAAAATATGACACTTTCAGCCAGGAAAATCTTTTATCACGCCAGAACTGGTATATAAGCTCCCACTTAAGATGTACAAAATTTCATGGGTGGTACATAAATAACTCAACGAAAGGCCTAGAGAAATTTGGTATACTCGCTAGACCGGAAGATTTTGCCACTGAAGGCGAGAGGGTGGTCTGGCTGGAATTCGGAGATATTTATAAAATTTACCATCTAGATGCCTTGAGTACCGATCTTATCGTCATCTGGTGTCTGTAAGTGGCGTATTTTCTTATGTTTATTAATAAATTTATTGCGTCTGTCGATCTACTTAATTAACTATGTCTTTCATTTTTTCTAGCCTGCAACTAACTGAGATGCAAGGGAAGGGTTATGACAGAATTGGTTTCATGGACCCAACAAAAGTTAACCAGCACGAGATCCAAAAACAACCAAACACAACAATCGCGACAATCTATAGAACCTTGTATAAGTTTCATAACAAGGATCTCATACTACTGTCTTTCAGCTTCAACCGAGACTAAAGAGAGTGAGGGAAAGCGATGGTGTGCCCCCTAGTCCCAGTTGGTAATACCAATTTGGACTAAAGACCCCTTTAGTCTAGGTTGGTTTACCTGAGACTAAAAGAGGAGGCTTTTGTCTATCACCTTTAGTCCCGGTTGGACTTTAGAGTCTTATGCCTCTTACCAACCGGGGCTAAAGGTCGTCTCTGTACCTGTGATATCTCTATGGCTCTGAATGATATCTGATAGTAACATCATGAGATCATTTGGTGTGTACACGTTAAGCAAAACTAGTATTCCCTCTATTTATTTATTTATTTATCCAAGACTCATTTGTACAGATCAAGGAGCAGAAATTCAAATCAAATCTCCTTCGGTCGTTAGTTTTTCCTCGGTAAAACACAGCTAATCGTTTTCGTAACCTCCTCCTTCCTTGCACGCTCCAGATCCGGTGCGGATCAGCATTTTGCATCTTGCGCCACCGTGTTTTCTTCGACTGCTTTTCTTCTCCTGTGAAAAATCTGACCCGCGCGCCAATTCCAATTTTACATCGGTCATTTTGCTGTTCTGCCAAATACTCGACTACGCCAAAATCAGGCCTGGCCAATTTCCATCGGAGTGTCTCCTTACTCGTTTATGAGCGGTATTTTTCTCTCACACCAAATCATTTTTTCTCACACCAGCTGAACAAGACTTCTGTAGTTCTGTCTATTTCGTCGCGGCTCCCGTGCTAAATCAGCCCGTAAATTTTTATCGGCAGCTCCTTCCGCTTCTTCCACCAAAATCTAATAATACATATTTCCTGGTCTATATAAACAGCAGAGAGTAGCTACAAGAAGACCACTCCTTCCTCCTAGTACTAAATTTATGTTCTAGTTCTGTCGGTTGTCACTACTTAATTTTCGCCAGTCCATTATTTAATACATGTACTATCATAGTACTACTGCTACTTTGATGTCCATTAATCACGTACTAGTACAGTAGTACTAAAGAGTGTTCAATTAGATTTTGAAATTTGTTCCATAAGACTTAAAAGAGTCGCCCTATTCGTTTGGCTTATAAGTCACCACCAAAGATTTTTCTCTCGAACAAATCAAGATCACCACCACCAAATGAAATGAGCTGACTTCTTACCTCTAGATAGATCTCATCTAATTAAATCAACACTCACACTAATAAAAAAAAGTATCTGAAGAACCTATTATCCGAACATCCTCTAAGGCCGGTCCAATATATGATTTCTATCTCTATAATTAAATTAACAGCTTAGCAATTTGTTGATGTGATAATAGCTTTATTATGGAGAGAAAGATAAAATAAAGAAACGATTTTCTCTGAGCGAAACCGAGTCGACCCTCGTCATGATGCGCTACGAAACAAAAAAAAGCGTTGGGGAGACTCAGCTGCTTAGATCCCTTACAGAGTTGTGCCGCCACCGCCGTACGCTCCACCCCTTTGTTCCTGCACGCTCTCTCGAATCTCCTCCTTCACACACTCATCTCCCGCATAGCTTTAAACCCCTCTCGCATCCTCCCACATCATTCCTCTCTGCCGCATCTAAATCCACCTTTGCCGCAGCCAAATCCATCACTGGTCGCGTCCTCAGCTAGATCCCCTCGGTAGTTTGCTGCAACATCTGCTCCGGCCGCCGCCAGTTATGTTGCAACTAGCGTTCAAGGTGTTCCTGCGTGGTGGACAACATCATCTCTTAGTCAGTGGCGGAGCTGAGGAGGGCAGCGGGGGGCCATGGCCCCCTCAACCAAAACTTTTTCCTAGGAGTATGTATGTATATTTATTAGCCAAACACTAACCACATAGGCTAATGGATTGGCTTTGCAGGTCTCCGATCTCAGCACGCAGCGGTGCGCAGGTGTGTCCGTTGCGGCTGGCAGCTTGGCTGCGGCCGTGAGGCGCGAGCCATGGTAGGCGACAACGACGGCGAATAGGGGCAGGCAGGCATTGATCTTCGAAAGTTTCGCCACTCGAGAGATTGTAATGAAAATCCTGACAGATTTTTTTTTTAGAACAAGCTGCTTCATTCATTCAGTAACATAGTTACAATCATCCTGCAGAGGTTTCAGCAGAAAATTAAGGGGAACTCCACCCAAACCTCAAACACACTAGAAACAGCAACACTAGCACAAGCATGAGCAGCTTGGTTGGCTGAACGCCTTACATGCACTACACTGAAAGAAGCAAAAGATGAAGCCATGTCCTGGATGTCATAGAGGATTGGAGCAAGCTCCGAACAT
The DNA here is from genome assembly GCA_022644695.1 of Cenchrus purpureus. Lineage (NCBI taxonomy): Eukaryota > Viridiplantae > Streptophyta > Magnoliopsida > Poales > Poaceae > Cenchrus > Cenchrus purpureus. The sequence continues at coordinate 51,090,601 of CP053458.1, forward strand.
TGCGTCGCCCTGTTCTTCCACAAATTGAGCAGCTCCAAGGAATCAGTTTCCATCACCACCCCACATGTGGTCACTGTATGAATCATGTTTACTCCTTCCCTTAATGCTTCGGCATCTGCTAAAAAGGCTGATGCCACTGCCGGCTATCTTCTGGTCATATCCATCAAGAAATTACCTTGTGGGTGCCTAGCGACAGCTCCAGCCGCTCCGGAGTTTGCACCTGATACAAAGCCCCATCCACATTGTGCCTGTGGTCGTTGCCAACGCTGAACTGACACAGGTCTTCTACCATCTTGGTCATTCTCTTCCACTGAGATTAGATGGAAACACACATCCATTGCCCAATTGATCGCTGCACGCATATCTATCGGGGCTTTGCCGTGTTGGCGATCGTTCCTAGAAATCCATATGGACCACATTCCACACAAGATGATCGTCCTTTCTCTCTCATCACATGTTTTGTCCTCCGGTAGAGCTGATGGCCATGAGTCCGATGTCAGAGCTGGAATCTTGACATCTGTTAGCTCACGAAGTTTGCACTAGAATTGCCGTGCATATGTGCACTCGACCGGTGCATGAAAGGTCGATTCATCCCGAGCTCCACATGTGTATGCTTAAAAATCAATATGAATCATCAAATTATTGATCGGTAAATGTTTGTTTGGCCCCTTTAATTTTTGTCTCCAGTTCCGACACTGCTCTTGGTGCATTCTTCAGGCTTGATTCGTCTCTTTCAGGCATTGAGCATCTCTTTTTATTTCACTTTGGTGATGATGATGTGGAACCTGATGACTTGTAGGGAACTTTTGCAACCTGATGGCTTGTGGAGGATTTCTGAACCTAGCTGATGCTGTACAACATAGATGCTGCCGTGCAGCCTGATGACGCCAACTAATATTATTTTATTATAATATATCATGAGCTTTAGTTATTTTAGTTCCTTGCGCAACATGACGACGAAACCTAATGTCGCAACCTATTATCTTTTATTTTATACTTGGTATGATTAATATAAGTGTTGTGTCCAAGCAGTGTACTGTATTCCTGTTCTTTTGTGACTTGCGAGACGATGCTTGATCTGGTGCATGTTTGGATTGTTGGGGTAAATTTATCGCAAATTTGCCTCAATTTGACATTTTTTATGGGCAAATGAAATTAGAGGGGGCTACATATTTGCCCCATCACATTTACCCCACATATTTGGCACATTTAGGGTAAATTTAGAGTACATTTGCTCAATTTGTCTCATTTACCCCTCCATCTAAACACCTCCCTGATCAGGGACAAAGCAATCATGCTATCTGGTTGCTTGTCACAGTTGATAATTTCTTCCACCGCTGCTAGAAGTGTATGAGAACCGACAATAATAGAGAAACCATCAATGCTAAGTTTAGAATCAGCAGTGATACAAAGATGTCGGGTAGTATATATGTCACATATTGGAAGAGATGACATTACCGTTTCATAAATCTTTGAAACACAAGTGGTTCTGATGCTTACATAATAAAAGAGGGCATGCCCAGGACAAGAAGCTACAGTAATAGGTAACTAGCAAGTTGGCCCGCGCTAATAGCGCGGCTAGAATTGATAAACCATATTTTTTAAAATACTATGTTAGCATTGGATTTTCTTTATCCATCTTAATTCATTATCCATCCTTTTGAAATCACTAATACCGATGTAAATATTGGAGCTCAAAATTCAGAACTGATATTGATACACTCGAATTTTATTATCTGGATGATGTTTTAATTGGTGGATGGAACCTGACCTAATAACGAATGTCATTCGACGCTCTATTGCACCCCTGCATATAGTGTCAACCTTCGATCTCTGTATTGGACAGAAATTGTTGTTCACCCTCTCATCACTTAGTCCCCGCCTCAACCGATTGAGCCTCTTACTCCCCACTCTCGATGGTCGAACTCTGCCTTGTTGATTCTATGGCTCCTGAGTTTGGCTCGGTTGTTGACGTCATGCAGAGTCTGGGTCTCCACTTTCTGATGCGTAGATCCGGCTCCTCCAGCGAGCTCGTCATACCTCGTGGCACCGTTGGTTGTCCACGTAGGTGACCTTGAAGCTTGATCTGGGGTGGGCTCAAGCAACGGTAGTGTAGGTCCCCCTCTCTTTCCATATGGGTGCACCCCCTTCTTCATCTCATCCAATGGTATCTTCTTCCTCTCGTCCGAAAGTCTCTCTTCCTTACGATCAACGGTCGATGCCCCTTTCGTTTTCTTCTTCCTGCTCATCGATGGTCCTCCTTCGTTGATGGTGCAGGTTCTCTCTCTTCTAACTTGCGATCCCGACAAATACATAGGATGTTTCTTATATATACATATTATATCATGTCTCCTAAGATATATATTTATTGCTTGAAATGCTATGTCCTTAGTCGTTGTTGAATATACCTTATGTCTTTTAAAATGTAACCATTATGTTTGACAATACTTTTATAACTTCCAAGGTAACTCCTGATCACCAATAGTAGGTAACATTATTCATTGTGGGCATACTTGTGTTCATCATCGTGTTCATTGTGTTGTTTGGTTCTTCACGCATCACATACCAATCTAATTCCAAAAGTTTCCAAAAGATTAGAAGATATACGACAAACTAACTTGATCTCATTACTTTCATTCTTGTTTGGAAGCTTACTATGCTTATAGATATGTGTAGTCGAAAAATTGTTCCTCTTTATTTATTATAGAGGATCTCATGTCACTAACAGGTGGCCTATTCGCAAGCAAGCCCATGTTCTAGGGACACAAAGTCCCTCTACTGCAGAGCATACTTATCCTAAATGGTGACATCATACTGATAATTCAATTTATCTCCCTCATGTCTATTGTGCAAGATAGATATTTACATTTGGTAGCTTAAATTTCTCCATGCATCGTGCTAGCTTCTCGGATGTATCACAATATTTGTTCATATCACAATGTTTATGTTTTCTCTTGTTGTCTTCCCTCTTTTGTCAACCTTACACCTTCTTATTTTTTCGAGTATTTTGCCAATTTATTGTAGCCATTTATGGCCACCTGTTTTGTCTACTATTGTTGTCTACTACCTTAGTTCTTCTCTGACCAAAGAAGTCGTATCGCGTTGGTCGCTAATTCGCTATATAGGAAGCCATTGTCTCGCTTTTGATCTCCAAACCCCATCTGGTTGATGCCAAACCATACTTAACATCTTCTTTGTCAAATTACTGCTAGGCAAACCTACATGAATTGATCATCAAATCTATCTTATCTTATCATCTCCTATGGCATCCGATTTATTTGTCTCTATCACAGTTGTAGGTTTGTATGTGCCAGAATCAAGTATTTCCTCTCCTTAGGCTTCTACCCATGTTGTATTTTTCAGTGCCTATCTCAAAAATAATCGAAGAGACTTAGAGCATGCTTGATACACTTGTTTCCGCTTGTACACCTTGTCTGCTTGCCTCGTGTTGCTAGGAAAATCAAGGTGAGCTCCCATGGGAGTGCTTGCTTTCCTTGTTGTTGGTCACCTTGTAGCTCGATCCAGCAGTGTCATATACGCTCGATCGATAGCAGCAAAGGTCCATCCGATTATGGTGGAAGTTAATCCAACAACCGTGGAGGTCAAATTGACGACATTAGATGTCAAATTGACAGTAGTGGAAGACGATTCAATGGCCGAAGAGTTTGATTCAGTAGCTAAAGAGCTTGATTTGGTTCTCGTGCACCTGCATTTTACGACAACAGAGCTTGTTTGGCGGCACGGTGTTGATTCGATGGTGCACGCGGTTACAATCTGAAGTATATCTAGATCGGATTACAAATAGTATCTCGTGATATCTGGACTGATTGGCATTGTGTCTGGTATCTTGATTTTTGCACGCCAAATCTCCCGTCGTCTCGGGCTCGCTTGCCAGGATGGGCGGGCCCACCATCAAGACTTAACTTCAACCCTTTGAACAAAATTCCCCCATCTTCATGTCCCTGAGCGACAACCCAGTTAAACAACGGCTAATGTGCAATTGACTGTGTATATAAACAAAATCTCCCATCTTCGTCTCTCGGAGTGATTGCATAGTCCCTTGTCGCCATCTCTCCATGTCTATGGTTACTTTCTCTAAATAGTCTACCTAGTTCGTGCTCTAAACATCTCTTGTCGCGCTTTATGCTCTGCTCGTGTCTTCTTCTCCCACTTTCGGCATTGAGTGAATTAAACTACTGGATGAAAAATAAATAAAGAAAGCAGTACATCAATTACGCTATGTCCTCCTTGCACCCTCTTTTTCGCATGAAGATACTGCCGATTAGATTATTTGATGCCTGCTCGAGGGCACCGCACTATAATCCCTTACTTTGGGAGGGAACAACAGACTATATCCAACTCCCGTATGTATTTTCGTCTGGCATTTTTTTACATATATGAGTGGTTTTCTACGAAATATAGTTTAGGGAAGAGCTTTTTGGTTGTCACTAAAGTCATCATGAAGCCAAACTTGGGGCCAGGGTTCCTCTCTTCTTTATTTGAGAAACAATTTTATTTCCATCTCATATATATATTAGAGTCATGTGAGGCTCAACAAAGAGATTGTTTTTTTATTTCCTAACAGAAATTTACTTTCATCATGTGTCATGTCTTATCAATGTTGGCATTTAGAGTCTTGCAAGGCTACATGCCTATGCGGATAAATATTTCATGAGCTTCCTAATTAGTACTTCAGCAGGGACAGAGAACTAATTTAATACCCATCGTGTGAAACTTTCTAAATTATAATTGTATTTGTTATTTACTCTCCAGTTAGTTTTTTTGCTTTCGTGTAAACATTAACTACTATTTTTCTTATTTTTAATTCCAAATTTATGTATTTATTAATTGTATTTGTATTGAATATGGACTCTTTGGATTTCCTTATTTTAATTCCGAATTTATGTATTCTTTGGATTAATCTAGACCTTGGATCTTCATAAAATCCAATGGTGTATATTCTTCTCTTTTTTGGATTAACGTGGGAATTTCTAGACCCTCTCGGCGAACGTGGTGACTTCTTTTAACACTCAAGTATAAAGATAACTAGCAAGTTAGCCCGCGCTAATAGCGCGGCTAGATTTGATAAACCATATTTTTTTTAAAATGATGTTAGCATTGTATTTTCTGTATCAATCTTAATTCATTATCCATCCTTTTGAAATCACTAATACCGATGTAAATATTGGAGTTAAAATTCAGAACTGATATTGATACATTTGAATTTTGTTATTTGGATGGTGTTTTAATTGGTGGATGGAACTTGACATGATAACGAATGCCATTCGACTCTCTGTTGCACCTCTCGCATACAAAGGTCAACCTCCGAGCTCAGATTGGATGAAATTGTTGTTCACCCTCTCATCACTTAGTCCTCGCCTCAACCGACTAAGCCTCTTACTCCTCACTCTCGATGGTCGAACTCTGCCATGTTAATTCTATGGCTCGTGAGTTTGGCTCGGTTGTTGACCTCACGTGAGTGTGGGTTCTCCAAATGAGCTCGTCGTATCTCGTGTCACCATTGGTTGTCGACGTAGGTGACCTTGAAGCTTGATCTGGGGTGGGCTCAAGCAACGGTAGCGTAGGTCCTCCTCTCTTTCCATATGGGTACACCCCCTTCTTTATCTCATCCAATGGTACCTTCTTCCTCTCGCTCAAAAGTCTCTCTTCCTTACGATCGATCCGATGCCCCTTTGTTTTCTTCTTCCTCTTCGTCGATGGCCCCTCCTTCGTTGATAGTAAATAGCGGCCGGTTCTCTCTCTTCTAACTTGTGATCCCGACAAATACATAGGATGTTTCTTATATATACATATTGTATCGTGTCTCCTAGGATATATATTTATTGCTTGAAATGCTATGTCCTTATTCATTGTTGAATATACCTTATGTCTTCTAAAATGTAACTATTATGTTTGACAATACTTTTATAACTTCCAAGATAACTACTGATCATCAATAGTGGGTAACATTATTCATTGTGGGCATACTTGTGTTCATCATCGTGTTCATTGTGTTGTTTGGTTCTTCACACATCACATACCAGTCTAATTCCAAAAGTTTCAAAAAGATTAGAAGATATACGACAAATTAACTTGATATTATCACTTTCATTCTTGTTTGGAAGCTTACTATGCTTATAGATGTGTGTAGTCGAAAAAATTGTTCCTCTTTATTTATTATAGAGGATCTCATGTCACTAACAGGTGGCCTATTCGCAAGCAAGCCCATGTTCTAGGGACATAAAGTCCCTCTACTGCAGAGCATGCTTATCCTAAATGGTGACATCATACTGATAATTCAATTTATCTCCCTCATGTCTATTGTGCAAGATAGATATTTGCATTGGGTAGCTTAAATTTCTTCGCACATTGTGCTAGCTTCTTCGATGTATCACAATATTTGTTCATATCACAATGCTTATGTTTTCTCTTGTTGTCTTCCCTCTTTTGTCAACTTTACACCTTCTTATTTTTTCGAGCATTTTGCCAATTTGTTGTAGCCATTTATGGCCACCAGCTTTGCCCACCATTGTTGTCTACTACCTCAGTTCTTGACCAAAGCGATCAGCGTTGGTCGCTATCTAGGAAGCCATTGACTCGCTTTTGATCTCCAAACCCCATATGGTTGATGCCAAATCATACTTAACATCTTCTTTGTCAAATTACTGCTATGCAAACCTACATGAATTGGTCATCAAATCTATCTTATCTTATCATCTCCTGTGGCATCTGATTTTTTTTGTCTCCATCACAGTTGTAGGTTTGTATGTGCCAGAATCAAGTATTTTCTCTCCCTAACCTTCTACTCATGTTGTATTTTTCAGTGTTTATCTCAAAAAAATCGAAGAGACTTAGAGCATGCTTGGTACACTTGTTGCCACTTGTACGTCTTGTTTGCTTGCCTCATGTTGTTAGGAAAATCAAGGTGAGCTCCCATGGGAGTACTTGCTTTCCTTGCTGTTGCTCGCCTTGTAGCTCGATCCAGCAGTGTCATAGACGCTCGATCGATAGCAGCAAAGGTCCATCCGACCATAGTGGAGGTTAATCCAACAATAGTGGAGGTCTAATCGACGACATTAGATGTCAAATTGACATGATGAGTGGAGGACGATTCAGTGGCCGAAGAGTTTGATTCAGTAGCTAAAGAGCTTGATTTGGTTCTCGTGCACCTGAATTTTACGACGACATAGCTTGTTTCGGTAGATGTGGTGTTAATTCAACGGTCACCCACGCCGCCATAATCAAGTATATCTAGATCAGATTACAAACAGTATCTCGTGATATCCGGACTGATTGGTGTTGTGTCTGGTGGCTTGACTTTTGCACGCTAAATCTCCCATCATTTCGGACTCGCTTGCCAGGATGGGCGGGCCCACCATCAAGACTTAACTTCAACCCTTTGAACAAAATTCCCCCATCTTCATGTCCTTGAGCGACGACCCAGTTAAACAATGGCTAATGTGCAATTGACTGTGTATACAAACAAAATCCCACATCTTCGTCTCCTTGAGCGATTGCACAGTCTCTTGTCACTATCTCTCCATACCCATGGTTGCTTTCTCTAAATAGTCTACCTAGTTCGTACTCTAAACATCTCTTGTCGCGCTTTATGCTCTGCTCGTGTCTTCTTCTCCCACTTTCGGCATTGAGTGAATTAAACCTTGGATGAAAATAAATAAACAAAGCAAAGACATCAATTACGCTCTGTCCTTCTTGCACCCTCTTTTTCGCATGAAGATGTTGCCGATTAGATTATTTGATCACCTGCTCGAGGGCACCGCACTATAATCCCTTACTTTGGGAGGGAACAACAGACTATATCCAACTCCCGTATGTATTTTCATCTAGCGGTTTTTTACATATATGAGTGGTTTTCTACAAAATATAGTTTAGGGAAGAGCTTTTTGATTGTCACTAAAATCATCATGAGGCCAAACTTGGGGTCACATGTCCTCTCTTCTTTATTTGAGAAGCAATTTTATTTTCATCTCATATATATATATATATATATATATATATATTAGAGTCATGTGAGGCTCAACAAAGAGATTGATTTTTATTTCCTAACAAAAATTAATTTTCATCATGTGCCATGTCTTATCAATATTGGTATTTAGAGCCTTGCAAGGCTACATGCCTATGCGGATAAACATTTCACGAGCTTCCTAATTAGTACTTCAGCAGGGACAAAGAACTAATTTAATGTCCATCGTGCGAAACTTTCTAAATTATAATTGTATTTGTTATTTACTCTTCAATTAGTTATTTTTTTGCATTTCCTAATCTGTGTAAACATTAACTACTATTTTTCTTATTTTTAATTTCGAATTTATGTATTTATTAATTGTATTTGTATTGAATATGGACTCTTTGGATTTCTTTATTTTAATTCTGAATTTATGTATTTTTTGGATTAATCTAGACCTTCAGATCTTCATAAAATCCAATGGTGTATATTCTTCTCTTTTGTGGATTAACGTGGGAATTTCTAGACCCTCTCGGCGAACGTGGTGGCTTCTTTTAACACTCAAGTATAAAGATCACTATCTCTCCATACCCATGGTTGCTTTCTCTAAATAGTCTACCTAGTTTGTGCTCTAAACATCTCTTGTCGCGCTTTATGCTCTGCTCGTGTCTTCTTCTTCGACTTTCGGCATTGAGTGAATTAAACTACTGGATGAAAATAAATAAACAAAGCAGTACATCAATTACGCTCTGTCCTTCTTGCACCCTCTTTTTCGCATGAAGATGTTGCCGATTAGATTATTTGATCGCCTGCTCGAGGGCACCGCACTATAATCCCTTACTTTGGGAGGGAACAACAGACTATATCCAACTCCCGTATGTATTTTCATCTAGCGGGTTTTTACATATATGAGTGGTTTTCTACAAAGTATAGTTTAGGGAAGAGCTTTTTGATTGTCACTAAAATCATCATGAGGCCAAACTTGGGGTCACATGTCCTCTCTTCTTTATTTGAGAAGCAATTTTATTTTCATCTCATATATATATATATATATATATATATATATATATATATATATATATATATATATATATATATATATATATATATATATATATATATTAGAGTCATGTGAGGCTCAACAAAGAGATTGATTTTTATTTCCTAACAAAAATTAATTTTCATCATGTGCCATGTCTTATCAATATTGGTATTTAGAGCCTTGCAAGGCTACATGCCTATGCGGATAAATATTTCACGAGCTTCCTAATTAGTACTTCAGCAGGGACAAAGAACTAATTTAATGTCCATCGTGCGAAACTTTCTAAATTATAATTGTATTTGTTATTTACTCTTCAATTAGTTATTTTTTTGCATTTCCTAATATGTGTAAACATTAACTACTATTTTTCTTATTTTTAATTTCGAATTTATGTATTTATTAATTGTATTTGTATTGAATATGGACTCTTTGGATTTCTTTATTTTAATTCTGAATTTATGTATTTTTTGGATTAATCTAGACCTTCAGATCTTCATAAAATCCAACGGTGTATATTCTTCTCTTTTGTGGATTAACGTGGGAATTTCTAAACCCTCTCGGCGAACGTGGTGACTTCTTTTAACACTCAAGTATAAAGATAACTAGCAAGTTTGCCCGCGCAAATAGCACGTGCAGCTAGTTTTTTTTTACTAAAATTTATGTTTATTTACTTGAAAATATTTTTATTAAAATTTGTTGTTTCATTATTTTTATTTTTTTAATCAAAGTGTTGTGAAGCAAAATATTCCCTCATGTAGTGAGGTACATGAATTAGTTTTCAAGATAAAATGGATTGTTATGTAGAATTTTTTAATTTCAAAAGTAATTAAATTTTTTTGGTCTTTAGTTGTATTTCATTATGATAAAAGTTGGAACCTTCTCTATGTGAGTTTTTTCTTGTGCTAACCATGTGCTTGTGCTAATAGATAGATGTCATTGATAATGTCAATACATTGCTCATTTTGTTTACATGCTAATCAAATAATTTCAATTCTATTCAATATGGCACTAATTTCAATATGGAGTTTTATATTGCTCCAATTTAGTTTTTTCTCATTTTATATGTTTTATCTATTCTTTTTTAAAATAACTACCTATTTATACTTTTTTAATGTGGATTCACCCCCTCTGTCTCTAGGATGGTGTATCTTCTTGGCTTTTTTCTCCTCATTGCACTCCCAGGTAATTGATTCAATAGTTAAGTTAGACCTCACCTTTACACATTGTGACTTGTGCTCATTTGTGGGGGTTTTTCAATGTTTTAAAAGATTATTTTGATTCTCGCAATAAAATGGATTTATTGTGCATATATTAAGGTAATAAATCTTCCTTTTCCTACGTTTAAAATTTCTTTGGTACTTTAAGAAAATATTATATTATTGCTTCTCTATTCATCCACAAATGTTGTATTAGAGCAATTCCAAAGAATAGCTCCTACTTAGAGCCCCTACTTTGTTCAATAATCTCTTATTTTATCTCGTCCTCTCATCTAAGAGAAATTATGGGAACGAAATGGTTTTTTAGTTCAAATATTTATTTTCTTCTTGATTGCTTGGTGAGCTGATGATCCATATGTATTATAATACTTTAGATTTTTAGATCTAGCTTTCCTTTCATCTATAGAGATATTATATTTCGCACCAATGACATATTGGATTGATTATATACTCCCTTTGTCCTAAATTTCTATTCCTCCCATCGCTACTCTCTCTCTCTCTCTCCCAGTGCTTCGTGTGTCCATATGCGAGGGAGCTCGAGCTCGGGCCGCAGTGGAGGTGAGGGTGCGGAGGAGCTCAAGCTCGATCGTGCGAGGTGGCAACAATATGGGAGGAGCTGTCCGCCACATAGAGTGAGACGATGCGGAGGGAGCTCGACCCCCGACCCGGTGCAGAGGTGACGGTGCGGAGGAAGCTCGACCTCCGACCGCCGCGCGCGGATGCGACAACATGGAGGGAGCTCGACCTCCGTCTGTGAGGAGGCGCGGCGATGCTCCTTCTCCCCTGCGTCTACGTGGTGGCACATGGAGGGGCCCTCACAGTCGGGCCGACAACGCGAGAGAGCCAGAGCTCTAGAAGGGCGGCGCATCCCCCGACGGCGGGATCTCGAGCTCCAAGCGGCCACTGTTGGAGGGACCAACTGCCGACGGGGAAGGAGTGGCATGTGGCTTTGCTCGGTGGCGCGCGGAGAGAAACGACCAACCACCTAGTAGGGGTTTTCTCTCTACACCCGCAGGAGAAGGGGTTGGAGGGGAGGATTTATTTGGGTTCCCTAGTGGAGTGCATTTTTTTACTCTCAGCTCTTACTTTTTGAGTTGGGGTAAGTAGAGAGGTTGCTGGAGTTGCTCTTATCGAGCAACTTTTGATAGTAAAGACAACTTCGATGACATCATCTCAGATGTAAGAAATTTCCATCAAAAAAATGTACACTTAAATCGTGCATCTAAATTAAATTTTGATTTCACTAATGGATTTCTTGAGATCTTCAAAATAACATCCCATTTAACTATGTTTGGATGAAATATGTTTAAAATATTTTTGGAATATTCAATTTTAATTAGTATTGCAGTGAACAAATACTTGAATAGCTAGAACAAATATATTTGTTCAACCTCTCAGATATATTTGTTCGGGTCCCGGTGAACATTGTTCGACCTTAGTGAATATTTGTTCGCCTTTTGTATATATTTGTTCATTCTAAGTGAATATTTGTTTGTCTTTTCATTTATACACGTCTCGCAAAAATTGCAACTTTATTGAAAAAATGATATAAAATAAATTCGTCAAAATATAGTCAAGTGAGATCCCATTGTGAAGCTTTTATTAGTTTTGATAGTAAGATATATAGTTTTTAATAATTTATAAAAGTGTTTTGCATGTGGGATGACATTAGTAGTACTATTTTCTTCTCTTATGGTTAGAAGGCGAAAAATGCACAATTATCGCTTTTAGAGATGGCTGATCACACAAGTCGAGGGGAAACAAATCACCTAGGCGCCCACCCTCCCTCCGTTTCACCAGCTCCAGAGCCCAAAGCATAATGCGTCGCGGTGGGCCAAGGACGCTCATACGCGCAGATCACGTGGCTCTGTGACATCACCTCTCCGCCTACTCACCCTCGACCTAATATCTTGATGGTACCTTCGCTCATTGCGTGTTAGCGCATACATGCTACGGTCACACAATCGATCACCCTTTGTTTAGCGAGTAGACAGACTATACGGCTGATTAAACGGGCCAATAAACGGATTACACGGGATTAAAAACAGCCTACACGGCCAACACAATTGACTATGAGTAGCGTTTAAATGCCGTGTAAACAGCCTACACGGCCATGTAGGCGAACATCACGCTCTATTTTGCGCTCGGCATGGCACAACTCAGGAAATTTATCACCCTGAACATGCAAACAACATAACTAACAGTAGAACCAGGCTTCCCTACACCTGCGGCAGGCGTGAATGCTACTATACCAAATACCATGGGTGCATAAAATGATTACCAAGGAAAAATCAATTAGATGTAGAGTCCTAATTAATGTAATTTTAGATCGGATGTTTAGAAATTCTTATTTTATATATTATACCTTTTCGGTGAGAGCACCCGATAATGTACGGTGCATTTTTTCTTTATCAAATTAATATACTTTCCTTCTTTTATTGGACTTTCTTTTAATTTGGAGTATAACTTTCCCGAGCCCAAGATTGGCACGGTACTTTTTTAATTGGACTATTTTATTGGATTCCCCATTATATGGTGCTTCCTTTTTTTATCGGAATATTATCCGTTGCTTAAATCTGCTTTCATAAGAACCATTATATCTTCATAAAATTCGATGATTAGATCTGCTTTCATAGGAATACGTGAGAACCGTTAGATCTTCATAAAATCTGATGGTTAGATCTGTTTTCATAGGAATACGTGGGAACCGTTAGATCTTCATAAAATCCGACGGTGTATATTCTTCTCTTTTTTAGATTAACGTGGGAATTTCTAGACCTTCTCGGCGAACGTGGTGACTTCTTTTAACACTCAAGTATAAAGATAATAGATAGACTACTCAGGTAATTTGGTTATTCATGATGCCCTGACAAACATGGCCATACAGTACTCCAGTGCTCTCTTGAGTCCTTCAGTTCTTGGCGCCTGAGTGGCATCGCCTCTGCTTGCTCGCATAAACCGCGGCCTGTTTTATATATTTACATAAAATTAGTATATTAGTTATTAAATACTACATGTTGATGATAAACCTGAAATACAAGGTGTAATATGAATGGTTATAGTACCAGGTAAATGTCGCGGTGCATCGCGCGGTCGATGGCCTCCAGCGACGCCTCCTGGAAGACGGCGGCCAGGTGGTGGTGTTCGTCGTCGTCCACCGCCGGCTGCTCCTGGAACGACGACATGAGGTGCTGCTTTACCTTGGACCACACCTCCAGCCTCCTCTCTACCACCTCGAAGTCGTCGACACAGCCGCCCGCGTGCTGGACGTTCCACGCCGCCGTTCCGGCCTGCCAGCGCGGCAGTTTCCGCGCCTCCTCCAAGAGGAGCCGCATCGCCGGTGTCACGAACTCGACGACCGCCTTCTCCGGCGAGCCGATGCTGGTGGCCCGCTGCATCTGGTGGCTCGACACCCAGGCGTAGACGTAGGCCGCCACCCCTGCCCGGATGCTGCTCACCATGCCGTCCACCTCCTTCTCCAGGCCGCTCATCAGGTCGAGGCCGCCGCCCCAGAACTGGTGGCACGCTCTGAACTCCTCCCACCTGAGCTGCAGCACGTCTGCGGCGCGCGCTCTGTCCTCGTCGGTGATCAGCTCGCCTTGGACGACGCCGGCCACCACTTCCAGCAGCTCGAACCGGACGATATGCTGCAGGACCACGGGAGAGGGGGAGAGAACAGGAGCTTGCCGCACGCCGTCTAACACCGCCGGCGACCTCTGCACGAACACGCCGTGTCCTTGTACCATGATCGCCCGAGCGCTCGGATGGTCTCTGTACGAGTAGCCGACGGCGAGCAGGTGCTGCTCGTGGCGGTGATGGCGGTAGTGGTCACAGACGCCGAGGCCGTCGCAGTAATAACCGCCCTCTATTGACGACGACGACGGCGCAGAAGCTGGCACGTGGAGGTGGACCACGAAATGCTTGGCCTCGCCGGCGTACAGGACGCCGACGGAGACCTCGCAGGAGGTTCCGGCGCAGCTAACGCTGCTGTCGTAGCCACCGGAGTCGACGCGGTCTATGCGCACCCCGTTCAGCTCGTCGGCCTTGAGCACGACACGCGTGTCGACGGCAACGACGGTGCTCAACCCGCCGACGCACACGGCGAGGGCGCCGGCGACGTCGCCGATGTTGTCGTCGTCGACGAAGGAGTAGGTGCCGTGGGACTCTTGGGCCAGGTAGAGCAGGACCTCGGGATCGTGCGCCGTGCCGAGGCCCAAGGTGTGGACGGGGTACCTGCCGAGGGCGCCGCGGATCCCCTCGCGGCGCCGCTCGCTCAGCGTGAACCCGCTCGTGTCCTCGCCGTCGGTGAGGAGGACGATGAAACCCAGGCGGCTCCGGCCGTTTTCCTGCTGCCGCCCGTCCAGGACCTTCACCGCCTCCACGAACGCGGGCACGAGGGCAGTGCCGCCACGGGCCTCGAGCTGGTCCACACTTCTCATGGCGTTTCTCCGGCCGTCGGCGGACATGTACAGTAAGCCGGAGCTAAGTTCTTTGACGGGTCGATCGTTGAACGCCACGATGGAGAGGCGATCCCCGTCCTCGAGTTTCGCAACCATGAACTTGGCGGCAGTCTTCAGCAGGTCCAGCCTCGACGCCGTCGTCCTCCTCTCCGGCGGCACCGCAGCCGGGTCATTCATGCTGCCGCTGACATCGAGGACGGCGACGACGTCGATGGGGACGCGCGCCTCGGGACGCGCCGCCGCCGCCGGAGCCTCGACGCGCAGCAGCACTTGGAAGTCCTTCCTCGCCTGGCCAAGTGGGATCTCAGGGAAGATGGGGGTGGTGCTCACTTTCACCGTCGTCTCCGCCGCCGCAGTAGGCGCCGTCATCTGCATACACGCCATCGAATCAGTGAGACACGACTGAAACTAATGGGATTTATCAAACATGGTGAGATTACGTGAACAAGTTCCAACAAAGTAATGGTACCAGCTGTGTGAGCAGGAGTGTGGAGAAGAAGCATGTGAGTAACCGAGGCTGCAGGATCGTCACTTGGAAAATCTCCATCTGTGTATGTACGTGTCAGCTAACGAATGATGATACAATTCTTGTGTGTTGGGTGGTAGTAGCCTTTCGATCTGGCTTCATTTATAGACGGGCTGCAGCTGAGTGTGGAATCACTTGCTGGATGGAAGTCTTGGCAAGTCACACAAGAAAATGTTATTTTGCTAGAAAATGTTTTCGTGGAGTTCAATTAGTAATAATAAGTCTTATAAAAAATGAATAAGTATTTAATTTGTTCATACTTTTTGGAGAAACTTCAATTTAGTCTCTAAAACATTTAATACAACACCTAAAGGACCTCAGCCCATTTACGGCACTCCCAACCCAGAATCTACTCATAGAGTCCATAAGTTGAAGACTTTAACACAAGAAACTATGATCCCAATGCAGAATTTGTAATTGTAGATTCTATAGTTAAAGACATTTATTATCCAATACAAAAACAGGTGATCAGCTGTGGCTTAAACCATGTGATCCATTCTACACCATCAGATTCAATATAGGACTAGTAAACACACAGTATTTTGTTCACGACTTCACGCGCAGTAGCATATCACCGGAAGGAAATTTCTCCAAAAGGATATCACCAGATGCAAAATTCATTCACGCATAAAGTTTGTATACAGAAGTGGAAAGACAGCAGGAGGACGGCAATCCTAGCTCGCGGGCCTCGACACCACGGCGCCGCCTGACGTGGCGTAGGCGAGCGCGTAGGGCACGACAAGCACGCCGGGGACGAGCGGGGCGCGGGACCAGGCGTAAGCAGCGGCACAGAGCAAGACGACAAAGTGACGAACCCCAGGGTGCGCTCGACGCGGACGGCGGACCTGGTGCTCTGCGTACGCGGCCGCACGCGCGACCAGCAGCTCCGGGCTCCCCACCACCGCCATGTCCTCCGCGCGCAGCTCGGAGGCGGCCTCAAGCAGTGCCTCCGCGAAGCGCCGGCGTGTGACCGCGAGATGGGCTGCCGCCTCGGCGTAGAGGGCGGTGTTCCGGTGGATCTCGGTGCGGACGAGGTCGAGGAAGCCCTGCGCTGTTGCGCGGGAGAGGACACGCAGACGAGGGGGCAGCCGCGCCGGAGCTAGTGACTCGGGTGTACGGGATTCATGGAAACAAAGGTGGCCTACCCAACGTGCATCTTGCTGATTTCTACTGCCTCGGGCGGATTGTAGACTCGGCGTCCAAATAAGAAACGAAGTTTTGATTTTTCTACCTCTTTCCTTAATAAATTGACTGCCACATCAGCAAAAAGTAATAAATAAAAAGATAATAAATAGATTAGACTCTATGATGGAGTCTGGGTTGGGAGTGCCCTTGCTAAAACACCAGCGGCGTCGAACCGGAGTTTGCATCTTTATCGTCTTTTACATTACCTATTTCATACCCTGGCATCACGGTCCCTTCATACAGAAAAGCTCTGCACAGTTCGAGAGCAATCTTTACAGGTGTTTCTAGCTTCGATCGGTGCAAAAGGCCAGTGAAAATCAAGATTTTCACTTGAGTCCACTAGAGAGCCGCCATTGTAAATGCATTTACATTGGTGGTTTCTTAAGGAAACAGCCTGTGTAAGTAGATTTTACGTATGTGGTTTAGAGGGTGTTTGGATCCCTTTAGTCATCTGATTAAAGTTTAGTCAAACTAAAATTTTTTAGTCAGCCCCTGTTTGAGGGTGACTAAAATTAGTCAGCATTAATTACTTTTAACATTAATTGCTCTCTCCCTCCTTTTTTCTCTCCCCTCCAGCAACTACCAGCAAGCCACCCTTGAGCCCGTCGCCGGCGAGGCGGCGGTGACAGCGAGGCGGAGCACGGCGGGGAGCGGCGGCAGAGATCGCACCCGCGGGGGCAAATGCCCCCTCGGTCGAGGCGGCGGCGCTGATGGCGTCGGCGAAGGACAGGGCGGCGGTGCGGGGTAGGTGCCGGCGGATCGAGAGCCTCCTTTCGGCGGTCCGACCTCCGCCTCCTCCTCGACGTCCTGGCGTGCCACTCACGCCCATGCTGCCCACCTCTCACACACCGCGCGACAGCGCCGGCATTGACGTGACGCACCTCCTCTCTTCCCCTTCCCCTTCCCTCCCGGTGGCGTGCGGGATCTCCCAGCCGACGTCTTCTTCCCCGCTCCATCCACCGACGCCGGCCGCGGGCACGACGGGCGACTCCTCCTTTTACCCGTGGCTGGCGGCGTGACGGCCAGGGCGACCCACAGCGACGACGCCGAGCTCCCCCTGCTCCCTCCCCCGGCCAGCCACGGGGCCACGCACCGGTGACGGTCTCCAGCTCCCCTCCGCCACCGAATGCAGGAGGGAGCGCGGTGGGCTGACGGTGGTGGAGCGGAACACGACGGCGCAAGAGGAGCGCGGGTGGCGGCGGCGGGCGAGAGAGGGCAGCGGAGGAGGGCGGAGGCGGCGAGCGGAGAAGGGAGCACCGTGGCGGCGGAGGGGAGCGAGGCGGGCCGGCGGCGGGGAGCGCGGCGACCCGGCGGAGGAGGTAGAGAGCGTCGCGGAGGAGATGGAGCGTGAGCCGCGAAGGGCGCTGGATAAGGAGCGGTCGACAATTAATGCGGAGAGAGATGGGGCTTTTAGTCCCTTTTAGCTGGGTCAGGGGTGACTAGATGCTACACTAATTTTAGTCACCCTTTAGTCAGGGGTGTTTGGCAAATTAGCCTATCAAGGTGACTAAAATTAGTCAAGCTACCTCTAGTCACCTGGATCCAAACACCCTCTTATTTAACGTGTTGCCTCTAACTTTTTCGAGAGGTAGTTTAGTACCATTAACCTCAAGTAATATTTGGCAATTTTCCTAAGTAAACCACTAGTGTAAATGTATTTACACTTGCAGTTCTTGGTTTGGGCCCACGTATTTTACACCGCTGGCGACATCTCCTAATGAACCGCAGTCAAAAAATTGTTACCACCAAGAAAAATCATTTATGTACTAGTGTTCCTCCATCCCAGAATAGTTGACCCTTCATAATTCAAATCTTATCCCCTTCTCAGTTTCCAATTCACCTTTCTATTCTTCCAATACACATATGTCTCTACTCCATACTCAAAAAGCTCGACGTTTGGGATAAGATTTTGGTCAAACATTTGGAACAAAAATCATGAATAACTTTTAAGTTGTTGAGTTTAGAAATATTAAACTATATGAGTAAATTTGTATTGAAAAATACTTTTATAAAAGTATATATATTTCAGTTTTTATAAATATTTTTATAAAAATAAGAAGTCAAAGTGTAATGCTTTGGAGATTGTGTCGCTGTTCTAAACGTCAAAGTTTTTGGAGGGAGTACTTTTTATGGGTATTTTGATCTTTTTCCATGAGAGTCTTAAACGTCAACTATTATGTGAGTGAGGGAGTTATATAAATCATTTTTGGGTCCACCTCTAAAACTTGAAGTACTACACGGACGAGCCTCATAAGTGGTCCGGCTTTAAAAATTGTCCTATTTTTAGTGAGGACCCTCTCTCAAGGCACTACACATCTAGAAGGCTTGGACACATGGATTAATGAGCAAGGCTCTACATGGGTACTTCCTTCCCTTTCACTCCCTCTCCCTCTCTAAAATTGATTCAGACTGTTCGGTCGGCTGGTGGCTGGTGCTAATTTGTTTTGGTGGCTGATATTGATTTGTTCTGAGAGAAAAGTATTGCTAAATAGTGGTTGATAACACAGACGAACAGGGTGTGCTGATGCACCACTTCATGATGAGCAAAAGGGAAAGGGCTAGTGCTAACCTGCTACCAGCCAAAGCTAGAGCTGATGTTTGAGGCAGAGGGTTGAAGACGGGGCTGTTGGGTAGGGTTAGAGGCCTAGATTAGGTCGAATGAAGAGGGAGAGAAGATAGGGTATAACATTTTCTCTCAAACAAGCAGGAGAACTATGTATATATTAAGACCATCCGCACCGGCTCCTTCATCCGCCTCCTGCAGGACGGGGATAAGGGAAAAAGCCCCGCAGCGGCATCCTTTATCACCGCCTTCATTTTGAAGTGCCCTCCGGATTCCTTCGTATTTGAAGGATTGAAGGAGCTCCTTCATCAGTGGGCCCACGCGGCGGTCGTTCGTCCGCGCCAGCAGCAGGAAGATGGGGAGAGAGAGGGGTGCCGCGGTGAGGGAGGAGGAGCGAGGTGGCGTCCCGTCGCAGTGAGGAGGGGACGGCTCGGATCTCCCAGCCGGCCATGGCGCCGGCGCGTGGGAAGGAGCTCGAGGGGCCGCGGCGGAGAGCTCGATTCGAGGAAGATGGGAGGCCAGTCGTGGTGGATCCGCCCCGGTGTGGCGGAGGAGCCGAGGCTGTCCGCCGGTGTGGCAGAGGAGCCGAGGCCGTCCGTCGTGCCTCTCCTTCGCGTCACCGCCGACGGAGACCTCCACCTTGCCCTGCCTCGATTTCGCTTGGCCGGAGAGGAGGGAGAAAAGGGGAGGATGGGGCCGCCGGAGGCTGGAGCTCGACCCGCCGCCAGGGAGCTCGACCCGCCGTGAGAGGATGCCCCTGCTGCGCCGTGAGAGGATGCCCCGCCAGGGAGATGAGAGGGAGGGGCTGCCCCTGCTCCAGTCCCGTCGCGGGAGCAGGGGACACTTGGGCGGCGGAGGGAGCAAAGGGGCTGCTGCGGCGGCCAGCAGTGCATCTTGCGCGTGCCTCTCCATAGCAGCGGCCGACGCCGGCGTGCCCCTCGGCGCCGATGGCTGGCGCCCGCGCCTCGTGCCGCGCGCTCGCCAGCGCGCACCCACGTCGTGGCGCCGTGCTTTCATGCCCGACGCCGCCTCTCGGTGGATGACTGTGCAGGTCGGCCTCCTTCTCCACCTCCAGCGCGAGCTCCCAACTAGCCACCTCCATTGTCTCCCGGCCTCCAGCTCTCCGCCACGCCGTCGTGCTCTGTGCTGCCGCCGCCGTCGAGCCCCCCGCCCCCGCCCCAGATCGAGGCCCGCCGTGCCCAGGGAGAGAGGAGAGGAGGAGGCGGGGAAGAAGCGAGGGAGGCAAGGCGGAAGGAGCGAGGTGGGGAGAGGGGGGTAGGTGGTGGGGTGATAAAGGAGGGGTGAGGCTGACGTGTGGGTCCCGCCGGAGAGTAGTTGGGATAAAGTGGAGATATAAAGGATGATGGATGCGGGAGAAGTGAATATAAAGGAGAGAATCTGGATGAGTAGGATGACATATTCCGTTTTGAAGGAGGAAATAAAGGACGACGAGTGTGGATGGTCTAAGACCATCCACACTCGTGGACCTTTAAAACCTCCTTCGAAATAGAATATTCCGTCCTCGTTATCGAGATTCTCTCCTTCATATTCACTTCTACCGCATCCATCTTCCTTCATATTTCTCCTTCATCCCAACAATCAACAGTGGGGTCCACCTGTCACAATTATAATAACCCCCACCGACCCCATCGCCCCGCCGGCCCTCTCTCCGCCCCTGCCTCCTTTGCTATGCCGTGTCGCCGCCTCCCCATCTTCTTCTCCCTCCGCCGCGGTCGGCCTCGCTGAGCGAGCTCCCCAAGATCCTCACGTCGGTCGCCGGCTTCTCCTCCAATCCTCCGGAACTCCGGCGGCGGCCCTCCTCCCCGGTGCTCCCTTCCTCTGCACCCTCTCGGCGGAAGAGGAGTGGCAGCAGGCGAGCGGCAGCACGGAGAGCGTGCGCGGCGGCGGTTGCTGTCCGGGCACATCCCCCTCCCTTTCTCCTCCCCCTATCCGGGCGCGGAGAGCTCGGGGACTAGGACCAGGGCGTCTGGGCTGCCGGCGTCGCGGATCCAGAGCTCGGCGGTGCGGGCCTCCCTGGCCGGATCCAGAGCTCGGCGCGGGCCTCTCAGCGCCCGTCTGCGACGGGGCAGAGCTCCTGCAGCCTCACCGCTACTGCTCGCGAACTCTCCTCGGCGCCCTCACTGGCTTCTCCTCCCGCGAATCGAGGTAGGGGCCAGGGGCGCCGGCGGATCGGGCGGCGGCCGCCTCGGGGTCCACAGCCGCGATGCGCCTCGAGGACTCCGCCGGCGGTGGGAGCAAGGCGGGGCGACGAGCTCCCGGCGGCCTCTTCCTCCGCGTCGGCCCACCTCTTCCTCCGCGCCGGCCTCCTCCCCCACTCCCGGCGGCCGCGGCTCGGCAGGGGCCCGCAGCTCCTTCACCGGACGGCGGCGCATCTGCGGAGGAGCGGTGCGGATTGGCATCTGCGGAGGCAGGCGGAGCCACGGCGGCGAGGCGAGGAGGGCACGACGGCGGTGGCGCAGGAGCTCCAGCTTCCGAGCACGGGCGCGACCACGCGAGGTCGTTGGGGGCAGCGGCACATGGTGGGGCCGGCGCAGGCTAGCGTTGGCCCGGCATCACTCGGAATATGAAGGAGACGGGAGGGTTTGCCGTTTTCCCGTGGGTTTTCCAGTCCGCCGCTGCAGGGCGTTTTACTTTATTTTCCTCCTCCAGGAACCGGATGAAGGAGCCGGTGCGGATGGTCAAGAAGAATAGAAGATAGGGTATGTAGAGATGGCAACATAGACGTTGTGTCAATCTTTATCTCTTTTAGCCTATAGATGTTGATATGCTGCTAGTGTTATGCTGCTAAGATGGCATGGACACTGTTGGCAACCTTGACTCCTTGAGGTCGAGGGTTCTCAAATCCTAGAAACACAAATTTTCTTCTAATATTGTTTGATCCTTTACAGCAGCATACCATTGTGAGGTCATGGGTGTGATGTAAGAAACAGTGACGTAAGCTCATTTCATACGAAGTGTTCTACTGTAGCTATGTTTAGATTCTCTCTAAAATTTTTTAGAAGAAAGGAATCTTGTATGCATGAAGTACTAAATGAAATTTATTTGCAAAACCTTTTCACATATGAGTGCAACTTTGCATGATGAATCTAATAGTATAATTAATTTAATGATTTACTACAGTAATACTACAGTACCATTCTCTAATTGTGTGGTCAAAACCCTCATTAGATTGCTCTCAGAAATTTACATTGAGGTGTGGAAGTAGTTTTATAAACTGCTTTATTTAATACCTTTAATTAGTGGTCAAAAGGGGTTGAAAAAAATTTCAACTCCTATCTAAACACGACCAGAGTTAATACGAGTTGTTGGCAGCTCTTTTTCCTTTTTTTTACACTATCCTGGGTACATCGTACATTCATACACACGCATGCCCACTCTAGTTCGCTGTCATGCATGAGTGCTCGCCTCGTTCGCGAGTTGTTGGTAGCTGTTTCTCTAGTACCACTGATAAAAACATTGATAATGAGTACAGTGATTCCGTGCATGATGAGTACCTTCTTCGGAAACCACCATTTTCTATGTCCTTTTAGGTCATAATCAAAACAGCTGTCATGCATGCATGTTACCTAGAGAAATATGGCTTTTTTTTCTAATTGCATACTCCCTCCGTCCCTAAAAGATTGTCGTCGTTGGTGTGCGTGTCACAACTTTGACTCGATTTGTAGAAAATACGTGCAACATTTGTATCTCCAAATAAATTTATTAAAAAACTAGATTCAAATACCTTTCTAATGATACTAATTACATATCATAAATATTAATATTTTTTAATATATATTTAATTGATCTTTGGGATGGAGGAGATAAACAATGCATGCACACTCTGCATGCACGCCAATCCTAATCCTAAGATCATCTTCGAAGACTTTGTGCACATAGTAGTGAAGTCCATTTGAGAATTCTCATCCCACCAACTTAACAGATCTTCTATTATTTAATTAATTAATTCAAATAAATTATAAGATCGTACAGTACAGGTTTAATTTCTTAAATGGTAAGACATGTGGTGATCTTAAATGGTGACCATACAAATGTACTCATTGATGAGGTTGAGAAAGATAGAACATAAATGGACCATGTGCTGTGCCAAGCCAAGCGTACTAGTATATTAGTACATGGAGCACTTAATATATTTTGAAACTATGGATTCATAATAATTTTCCTCATTATTCAAAGGATGTGGATTTCACACAACTACTTTTCATATTGCTTCTTACAAAATATTTTTCTCTTAAAACAAATCAACCCTACAAATCAACATGCAATATTTTTCTCTCATAACAAATCAGTCATACAAATCAACAGAAGGACTGTCGCACAACTTGGACTCTACCATGTTGTGTTAATATGAGTTGGTGGTGGCTGCACGAGATGCGTAAACCAAGGTGAAGGCACGTATGCAAACCAGCTCATGTTCGTCTGGATTATCAGCCACCAGCTATCAATACTTTTCTAGACAAATCAACACCAGCGTGCCAGCGGTACTTTTCTCTCTGAATAAATCAGTACCTGACAGTAGCCGGCCGAATAGGCTAAAAAAAAGAAGACTTGATGAGAAGACTTGCCTGTGTGTACTACTCGAGAGTCCAGCCGAACAGATGGATGACTTGATGACAAGATGCCATATAAATATTGTACTACCAAGTACAGAATCCAGCTGCTGCAACATAAATATTTCATGTACCCAACAGATGGATGAATAGTAAAAAGTACACAATAGCTGTTGTTTTCGTCAAAAAATAAAATAAACAGAAACAAAAGATATTTTTAAACATAATTAATTGTACAGATGGGATAAGTTTGCGAGATGAATTTTTTAAACCTAATTAATCCTTGATCTAACGATGTCATTAATTATACAGATGCGACAAGTTTGCAGATTAATTGGTCTTAATAAATTCGTGTTGCGGTTTCTAGGTATGTAATTAATATTTTTTATTAGTACCCAAACACTCCTTCGGACATACTATGAAACATCTTATGTGACATCGCAAAAATTTTCACCCTTGAATCTGACCTGCTGGCCGATCTGGGTGTTTCCATTACAGCCCGACAACCAAATAATGTTGGTGTGAGTAAGTAACATCATATGGCTTGCGTACGTGCCTTCACCTTGGTTTACGCATCTCGTGCAGCCACCACCAACTCATATTAGTGTTTGGTTTATAAACATGTACTGAAATTGTACCGGTATGGATTACAATATAAGGAGTGACCAACATTATGAGCCACAAAAGAAGAAGACTTGCCTTTGTGTAGTACTCCAGAGCCCAGTTGCTGCCACATAAATATTGCAAGCACCGAACATATGGATGACTTGATGAGAAGACGTGAGCATGTTTAGTTTCTTCAGTTTGAACTTCAATTCAACGTTCATTCGTCACATCCTCACTTTTTTTACAAACTAAACACCCCAATGCAAATTTCAACTATTCACATGTCACATCTTCACTATTCACCCATCACATCCTCTCTCTCTGCACGCGACTGATGTAAAAATTGTCACTGTTCACCCGTCACATCTTCACCGCTTCGCGAAACTAAAATTTTGCCAAAATTTTTTCTATTCACCCGATTTTTTCTCCACCAAATTTGCCAAACTAAATATTGCACCACCCAGCACAGAGTACAGCGACTGCCACATAAATATTGAATGTACCGAACAAATAGATGAATAGTAAAAGGACACAATAGCTAGCTACTGTTTTCATCAATAAAATAAAATAAAATAGAAACGATATGGATTTTCTGTTAAGCCTTATTATTACCAATTGGAAACATTTTCTATCAAAATAATCTGTGGTTATAAACCGGGCAGCCCCGATCATTCCCATCTTCTTCCTCCACGAGCTCTCTCATTCATTTGACGGAGTTGGACCTTTAGGGGATGTTTGGTTCCCGGCCTCAGTTAGCCACGCCATAGTGTGGCGTTAGTGGCGAGATGCCACGACCGAGGGGGCAAGAAAGCTGGCCACACCCACAACAACGCGCCACACTCGCCACCAACTAAAAGACAAGTGAACATAAGCAAAACGACATCTTACTATTACTAATTGGAGGCTCTTTTTGAAGTCTCCACATGAAGCCACCTAGGAATCCTAGGTGGACAGTCTAAAAAAAGAGAAGCCTCCACATGATGCCACCTAGGAGTCCTATGTGGACACTCTAAAAAATATCATTGATTTTAATAGCTGTTGGATGTATTTTGTTTCTAAAATTATCCACTTATGTCATTATGAAGAATTAACAAAAACAACCCTCCTATATCTTTGTCTAAATTATCCACATGTGCCACTATAGAAAAAATTAAATCTAAACCATCTCTCGGTCATATCTATTTTTCTAACATTATCTCTCGGTCATATCTAACACAATAAATCTCTTTGCTTTAATTAAAAAATTGTCTAACTATCCTATCGTGCCTGCCATTATGAAGAATTAATAAAAACAATCCTCATATATCTTTGTCTAAATTATTCACATGTGACACTATAGAAAAATTGAATCTAAATTGTCCAACTATCCTATCGTGTCTGCCATTATGAAGAATTGACAAAAACAACCCTCCTATATCTTTGTCTAAATTATTCACACGTGACACTATAGAAAAATTGAATCTAAACCATCTCCCAGTCACATCTAACACAATAAATCTCTTTGCTTCAAATAAAAAATTGTCCAACTATCCTATCGTGCCTGTCACATGTAATGTATGTAACATAATTAGTCTCTTACCATTTATCTCTTTCCCATGTTTAAATCATAAAAAGAATCTATTCTAAAAGGGTCTTTAGATAATACAACTAACAAACTAGAATGTACGTGTATATACATGCCGATTAGATTTTTCTTGTCTTGGATCTCTCTCTTATACTTTATCATAAAAAATCTATCCTAAAAGGTTGTTAGCTAATACAACAAATTATATACTTTACCCGTGCGTATATAAAATTATAAAAAGAGATGACATCTTTCAAGAAACATCTCCTTTGTGTACTGCTTCCATCAACTAGGGATTGCTGCTACTTTCACCAACGGAACTAGGTCTCCTGCTGCTATTCAATAGAAATGTACGATCAACCTAAGCATTCTTCGATGGCTGCACGGAACCTTTTACACCCATTGGTTACACTAGAACACTAGAGATCCATCCACGACGAGACATTGTTTTTTGAGTTTGTTTGATTTCTCTTCTACAATTAGATAATTTTTAAATTATTTGTTTATTGTTCGGTCTGTTGTGTGCTACATTTAGATTAATTTTTCATGGCATAACTTATGAATACTAAACTATTTGTTTATTATTTATCCTGTTGCATGCTACAATTAGATTAATTTTTCATGGTATATGTTATGACTACTAAATTATTTGTTTATTGTTAGGTCTGTTGTGTGCTAGGTATAGATGACTTGCTTCTCACCACTATTCTCAAACTGTTATTATTTCCAATTCTTTCTATCAAATTATATTTTACTTGATTATTATTTGTGTACCATAACTTATGTATAGAATTTTTTCAAATTTGTATATTATGTCTTTTGTATGGAAAAATAAGACAATTAGATCCATCACCATCTTTTGCTAATGCAGTTGAACAAGGTGCAATGGTGAACAGTGCTAAAAAAAGAAGTTACAATGGTGAATAAAACCTTAAGTGAAATTAAACCGGGAAAGGAATTGTGGAACATCAAGGAAAGGGTAATCAAATTGTGGATATGTTCTGTTTGATTGCCTTTTTTATTATTTTCGATTTACAAATTATTAATGATGATGAAAAAAGGAATCATAATGCACGGTGTTATCAATAAGACCTATATGGAAAAGTTTAAACCACATTTAAGAAGGAAATGTGTACATAATTGCAAATGTCAGAGTCACACCAACAACATAGAAGTATCGACTAATGGAAAATGACAGGATCGTACGTCAACTTCTTACCCACAACTACTTAAAAAGGTTCAAAGATAATGAAAACATTCCAAAGTATAGTTTCAAGTTCATGAGCACGGATATGCTTTCAACAAGAATAAATGTGGACACGTACCTATCAGGTAAAACATTGTTGACTTCACAATTTCTACACTTTCACTCATTTTACGACCATTTAATAATAATTCATATTTATGTTTTATAGATTTTATAGGAGTCACAACACACATTAGATCCGTAAAAGAAACAAGGACAAATTTTGGATTTATCAAAATCCGTGATAATTGGCTATTGATTGAGTAATTCTCCCTTTTTAGTAGAAAGCAGCTACAAAATTTTCAACACTTACATGCATGCTACAAAACCTACATTAAATTAAAAATATCTTCCATAGTGCCCATCAAAATAATTTACCAGTGATACCTGACATCAACCGTAACATGGTCCAAGAAAATGAAGCAAATCATGAAACACATAAAAACAAATAATACATTGGTGGAACCGTTACATATAATGATCTGAACAACTCTTAGTTATTAATTATTCATTTATAAATCATAAACTAACCAACGTCAGTTTAAATGCAAATATTTACACGGTTCAATTCCAGAAGACCGGCCTCCGACGCACCCATATACTCAAATTAAATTATCTCTTGATTAGTGCTACATTGGGGGCAAACTGTAACAAGAAGAAGATAAGAAATACTGAGAATTGCGTCTTATTATTGTGGTGGATCTTTCAATAAAACAGAGTTTATTGTACTTATTATTTTTCAAGCATATTATGCAACACAATCTTATAATTATAAGGATCTCTCTCAAATAATGCTGACCAAATGCTAATTAATGTATTATATTTACAATCTATGTTGTAAAATTGTGTGAACCTTATTATGATGCTCCTAATAAAAGTAAACAACAATTACTAATAATTAAAATAAAGTGCTAGCCCGTGCGGAGACACGGGTTGACGGACTAGTGCAAATAAATGTGTGGCAACTAGATTTTACTCCAGAACCAAACACCAGCCGGACACGTGTAGCTGCCTCACTTTACTCATGATGAGTTACGATTGGGAACCAAACATCCCCTTAGAACTCTGAAAAATCACCATTTTCGCGGGTGGAGGTCTAGAAGGTGGACACCATCGGTTGTGAGGTCAATGGTAGTGATGTAAGCACAATGACGTAAGCACATTTATTTCACACAAGCTACTCTTCTGCTAGTACTACTTTCACACGAGATGCTGGTGAAAAGCACGTACTATTCGCAAGTCAGATGGTGTGTCAACTGTTGCTTAAATAAATGTGTTGTCTGACGAGAGAGACTTGCTGAGAAGACTTGACTTGCTTGCCTTCGAGCTCCGTCTCACGCGCGAGGAGAATCGAAGATGCATCATGGACCACGGAGTAATTGAATTCACATGTCTCACCTCCCATCCACGACCTACCAGCTGCACGATGTATTGAAAATTTTGTACGTTCAAACCGTTGCAATTAGGTGCTAACTAATTAAGTGCAGTTTTTCGTACCCCTTCGATAACAATAATGCTAACTAATGACGCGAAGACGACGAGACCACGTTAGGGACAGAGGCTGAGGCAGGAGAGGGAGATGATGGGAGGGCAGAGAATAGATTTCTTTTTCTAGTCTAGCTCTTTTGATAGAGGGGAAGTATTAATTAGAAAAATTCTCTATCCATCCGTCATATCGAATGAACAGCTATTAATTAGAAGTATTAAACGTGAATGAATGATAATCTATTTCATAACCCCACCTCAAAACTCGAGACGAATTAATGAGCATAATTATATCATGATTAGACATGTCGTGCTACATTAAACAATCTCTAATAATATATTAATTAGGTTTAATGGATTTTCCTAGTGATTTCCCTTCCAGCTGTATAATTAGTTTTATAATTAATCTATATTTAGTCTTCCTAATAGGTCTTGAAAGGGGCACCCAAATATTTTCCCAAAATTTTTGGGAGAAAATTCAGGTGTTAGTTAAAAAGTAGTCGCTCTATTTTAATTTGTAAGTTGTTTAAAACTTTTTTATACATCCAATTTGCTAGTTGCTTGCCCATGATATTCTAACCCTAGCTGCCGAACCTATAGTGTTGTGCTACGGAAACTAGACACGCCTCTCTTCCTTCGCCTCGAAGGAAGTCTCCTCGCAGCGCACCTCCATCCGGCCCCCTTCCTCTCTTCCTCCCGTCGCGCGTGAGAGGGAGGCGGGCGATCTCTTTTCCTGCATATTAGTAGTAGCTTAGTTTCTTGTCGTCTTTAGTTGCCTCAGATGGGTGCTTGTCGGCCTCGATGCCGTTGTTCTCGTGGTGCCGCTATCGCTGTCGCCGTTGCTGCCCTTGTGGCGGCGCTCGTCGACTGCTGCTTCACCAAGGTGAGTAATAAAATAAATCGGCTCCTCTTCACCTCGCCTACTCCAGCAGCTCTTCCTCCACCCGCCTCCTCCCTCAGCTGCTGGAGTTCCGCGCCGCCGCCCCAGATCTGGCCGGTTTTGGGGTCGATTCGCGAGCGCCTCATGTAGATCGGCTACTCTCTTGGGGGGGGGTCTGGTCTCTGGGATGGTCGCTGGCCAATTCCCACTCTCGGCTGAGATTCCCACCATCCTCCGCTTCGCCTCCCCTTCACAGCAGGCTTTTGCCCTGGAGCTTGTTTCCACATCAAGATGGCTCCAATCCAGGCAACTGCTCGACTGCACCGCCTTCCCCTAGGATTCGGGTCCAAGCTATTTCATTTACCTTCTGCAACGATTCCAACTGAACCTACCGGTCGTCGGAATGCTCCTCCAACATCGGCTTCCCCGACCCGCTTTCAACTGAAGCGTTGCGCGGTCTCCACTCGAGTGTACGCGTCCTCGACGCCCCTACAACCCTGCGCCGGCGGCTCCTTCGTCTCTATTGGCATGGATAGCGTTGTCGAGCTCTACTCTGTATCCAGGACCTTTGTGTAATTCGGTCTTCTTGCGAGGACCTATCTGTCAACTGCCGCTGTGATTTTAATATATATGTTTGTTGTAAAAAAAACCCTAGCTGCCGGGCTTGATGGGCTGTTTCTTTAAAACAGTTGTGAGGTTGTCATTGATGTAGTGCAATTTAAGAACAGTGACGTAAGCACCTGAAACATTTGTGAGGTCATTGGTGTGATGTAAGAAAGCACATTTCACACTAGGTACTCTACTGTTCACAGCTATAAGAGCAACTCCAGTGGGGGCCTCCATATGGGCCTCTACTCCAAAATTTGGAGGTTTGGTGTAAAAATCCAACTCCAGCAGGGCCTCTAAACAGGCCTCCATTTTGCATACCCTCCAAATTCCCCCTCCCAGCCTCCATTCTTGGAGGCCCTCCATTCCCCCCTCCAAACGTGGGACCCACCATTTCTTTCTTTTTTTCCCATCTCCTCCCCCCGTCACGGCTCGCATCCCGTCGTCCTCCCTCGAGCTCCCTCTTGTCGGGCCGCCGTCACCCCCTCGATCTCCCTCACGTCGAGCTCGCCGCGCCACCTCCGCCCGGAGCTCGCCTAGCCGGTCATGGAGGGCACTGCGCCCCGAATCTTGCTCCCGCGGTCGCCGGCCATGGAGACAGCGGCGGCGGACGAGCACGGCGAGGGAGGTGGCGGTCTCGCAACGCTGCCTGGCGCGAGCGGGTGGGGAGGAGCGCGTGAGAGGCGCCACGGAGATCGCCGGCGAGGCTGGCGCGGCATGACAAGACCGCCCGCCGCCGCCGCCTCCTTTTCCGCTTTCTTCTTCCGGTCCAGATGAGCACGGTGGCCACCACCCGGCCAAACCCGATACCTCTGCTCCACCAGCTTCAAATCGCCGCCGCACTCGTCTCTGTGTCCTCGCCCTTACCCCTCGACCACCTCCCCGCCTGCCGCCGTAGCCATTGGCACGGGATTTGGGATCCGTGGTAGCCATTGCCGCTCGGCCGCCGCAAGACACTGCAGACGGACCGGCTTGCGCTGTGCCGGGCCAAAGCTCGCCAGCAGCCGCGCGCGACGCACGCCTGCACCTGGAGGCCGCCGCACTCTTGTTGGACGCCGGGCAAGAGCTCGTCGCGCCCGCATGCACGCGCACCTTGACGCCGCCGCCACGCGCACGACACCGCCGCGCTGCTGGGCTGGCAGGAGTTTCGCCGCGGCGGCACGATCGAGCACAAGCACGCTGCGCCACCGATGCTGCGAGGAGAAATCGCGGGCGAGCTCGCCGGCCGCGCCGCCGCTCCGGCGACGGCAGAGCCTCGACGACGCCCGCACGAGCTCTCCCAAATCTCGGTTGCGAGTGGGCGCCGGCCGAGCTCGGCCGCCGGGGACCTGCGAGCTCCCGCCTGGTGCGGCTGGGCTCGGCGGGCTGCTGGCTGCCATGGCGGGGCTCGCGGGCACGGGAACGGATAGTCTGTCCTGCTGACACGCGGGACCCACAAGGAAATAGAGGTCCATTTGCATGTCTCTGCTGGAGTTAGTATGTAATCTTGGGCCTCTATTTTTTGGAGTTGGATATGCAAATAGGATTTGGAGGCCTCAATTTGCAGGGTATGGCTGGAGTTGCTCTAATAGAGCTGTTTCCCAAGTACTGTTGACGTGGTCCCATATAATACTTCCTCCGTCACGTAATATTAGCATCCGAAACCTTCGACTTGAAGAAATAGCGATGTGTGAAAATGACATGTACGTCCCTGAGTTCATTTATGAGTTATACGAAGCGAGCACCGCATAGCCCGTGAATGCCACCGCCGCGACAACCCGCAGGTAATTAAACCCGGTCGTTGATGCCGTCGCGGCCAAGGCATGACCCACGCACTCAGATGGGATAGGAAATGCATAATAGTGATGTGTAGCGTTGAACAATCTTATAATTATTAATTGAATATTCTCCAGATGAAGCTACACAGAGTCCTAAGTGGACATTCTAGAAAATGAGAGAAATCTTAAAAATTCTAAAAAAACAAAACATCTGGCCATTAATAAGTAGACTCAAACCATCACAGCCATTGGATCTATTACGTTTTCTAAAAAAAATACCCACCTATGTCATTATGAAAATAATCTAAAGTAACCCCCTAAACCTATATCTAAATCATCCACCTATGTCATACATATAATAAACTATAGTAACCCCTCTAATCTTTATCAAAATTGTCCACTTCTGTCAATATAAAATAATTTAATGTAACTCCAAAATTACCAAATAAATTGTCCACCACTAGTAATACTTAAAAATAACTTAAAATAACTTTTCAAATTTGAA
The DNA here is from genome assembly GCA_022644695.1 of Cenchrus purpureus. Lineage (NCBI taxonomy): Eukaryota > Viridiplantae > Streptophyta > Magnoliopsida > Poales > Poaceae > Cenchrus > Cenchrus purpureus. The sequence goes on from CP053458.1 coordinate 51,122,780, forward strand.
TCCAAATGACCTATATTAAAATATATATCAAAATATGATTCTAAAATAATATTTTATTTTTAAACTATTACCATATGATATAATGATTAAAGTATACACAAATGATGTGCGTAAGTGTGTTATACTTTATAAAAATATAACTCGTGTTGGAGCACAGGTTGATGAACTTAAGTAAAGTATAGACAGGAACAACAAGCAACAGTACAGCGGTTCCACATTTGTGTTGGGAGGAGGCGAGAAGTCCATGCGTGGTGAAGTAATGGCCGAGAAGTTGGCTACGCTGCGCTGAGCATGAAATGCGCGTACGTGCACACGACGCCATGTGGTAGCGCTGGAATGGTGTTTAGGGTTAAAAAACTGGTGGTTACCGGTCTTACCAATCCGGACCGGATCCGGATCCTCCCGGACTGGTAAGACCGGTTACCTGTTCGGTAAGACCAAGAGGACCGGTTGCAGTTTATTTAACAACAGTGCACAAACAATAACCAAAGTGCTCACCTCGCGCGATGCTACATGAGATAAGTAGGCGCATGGTGTCAAGACTTAACCTATGACCTAGTCGCCTAGAGTATGTTTGGTTCCACATGGTTAAAATTTTAACACTCCACGTTTAGCCCATTTTAGTTCTCGAGGGCCAAACAAGAGGACCAAGCGCCAAGGTCAGAGTCTCAAGAGATAGTTTCATTACACGCTTACATATAATGAATCCCTCCTTCTCTCTCCTCATAAATAGTTTACCACATAGCAACATTGGTGATGTGACATGAAAATTAATGCTCATGAAACTTACGATAAGACTGATCTACGAGAGGAGGGCTAAACTTTAGCCCCATTAGCTACTCCAAGGTGGATTAAAGAGGGATAAAAGTACTAGAAGGTGACTTTATTCTCTTTCCCTCTCCTCTTCCTTTCACCTTTTAGTTGTGTTTCCAAACAACCTAAGCTTTAGCTCCTTCATTTTAAGGGCTAGCCAAGCAGATCTAAACAAGCCCATACTACCCAAACAACCCACGACATACCACTACACTACACACTCTTCTCTGATCATGTGTATGATGTTATACTTTTTATCACAATTTTGTAATGTTATATTGAATATTTTGGCTACTAAATTAGTTCAAATGAAAGGAAGTGTTAAGTGTCAACTGACATTGTAAAGTAATAAATTGATCTTATCGATCGCTAGACCTTTGGTATATGATGTGTCCTCGATATTGCTTGAAAAAAAAAATAAATCTCAAAATATATGAATTTCTAACAAATATTTAAAACTCTAAACAATTTGAAATAAATAAATATACCAACAAGAAACTTGGCAATCGAGTCAGCCACCACAACTTTGGTATTAACCATATGAACATTCAAGGTCGTTTGTAAATTCTAAGTTTTGAAATTCAAAGTTTAAGAACATTAAACACATATTTGGGACTCTGAATAACTTGAAGTCAAATACTTTTCAACCACAAAGTTGTAGCTTGTATTGAGAAGCACAATATTGGTATAAATCGTGTCAACATCAAGGGTTGCGTGAAACTTATAGTTTTAAACTCCAAAATCTATTAACTTAAAGCATCGGCTCTCGGCAGTAGCGTGCTGAAAGGTTGCGTGAAATTTATAATTTGAAACTTCAAAATCTATGAACGTAAAGCATCAGCTCTTGGCAGTAGTGTGCTGACGTCAGCAGGCTAGACCAATAGCGACACGAGGGGTAGGGGTAAAAATCTACTGAACTAGGCATGTGTTAAGCATTGAAAGTGAGTGGTGCATGTGAGATCTAGCTAGCTGATACAATCGATAATTGTGAAGAAAAAAGAGGCTAGGGAGATGACGAAGACAACCTAATATAATATAACCAGATCTAAGTATAACTTGTGAGAAACCTTCCGAAGAATAAAACACAAGTCTCAACAAAAGCCTAGGTACTCATGCCCCCAAATCTAACTTATTCTTGGTAAAGAAGAACATGTACAAGTATTGACATGAGCCTAGGGATTTATACTTGCAATTTTGAGGTGAACACCTAGAAACAACCCTTAGATGAATCTAAGAAAATTCGATAACCCGAGTACCGTCGAAGACAAGCAAACGTATCGACCAAGGCCTAGGAATGTTGACTTGAAATCTAAGATAACTCGAGGGTTGGCCACATAAACGTATCAGATATGAGACCTAACTCAAAAATTACTGATAAAGGCCATGACGATCGGGTGATGGTACTTGCAAGCTCGCAGGGATCAAAGTTAATGCATTCGTATCGAATCTACTCTTGTCAGGTATCAATATTAGGATATTAAGGATACCCAAGAACCACTGGTCAAGAATCCTAATCCCTTGAAGATCCCCACCTTTTCGAAGCAAAACCCTCGGGAGGTTCTGCCTCGTCGAACCCCAACCTGCTAGCGTCGGGTGTGCCCGTACTCGCCAGCGGCAGTTCCATCTTGCCCGACCCCAACCTTGCCAGGGTCGGAACTCTTTCGACTCTTGGTAACAACTCTGCCTCGCCTGACCATGCCATGCAAGGGGTCGGGAGGCTCTCTCGACTCAGGGAGCGCGGAGCCTTGGTGGGTCTGCATGAACTCCACCTACTATGGTTGCATGGGCTCGAACCCACGATCAAACAACTGACATCCAGACAAGCCCATCATGCCCGTCACATCTCGGGAATGCATGCCGTCTAGAGTACCAGACGTGTCGGCACTGTGCCGCCAACCCCGTCATGGTGCCGCCTGCACCCCCCCCCCCCCTAACTATAAAAGGGAAGGCATGCCATTCTGCGCGGGAGTCAATGGATTCACACCACATTCTCACATTCTCACAAAGACATGGGACCTCTTGCCCGTTTGTAACTCTCTACTACAAACCCGTGCAAAGTAACACGAGCAGCATCGAACTGGATGTAGGGCTTTCTGTATGAAGATTCAGTAAAAAAATAGTTAATGGAAAGCAAATGAGAGCACAAGTCAACCCATCTCCTAGCTAGCAGTGCCTGCGCGAATGCATATGATCGATTGCTTATTATCACAAGCTTGGTCATACAGCACAATACTTATTATTAGCTTAATAAAATTACAGCCACACCATGTATGCTTACTTAGTCGTTGAGCAGTGACTTGATTTGTGTTCTTGCACTCATATCGCTCGTCTTATAAGAAAATAAAGTTTACGGCAATCTGATCGCCTATCATCTTTAAAAAGAAAAACAAGAACATATACGGTAGGTCCGTAGGTAAGTAGATGGATGGATCGGCGGTGAGCATGTGCATTTCCATTATTGCGTCGACGGCGGTGGAGCCGTGGAGGTGGATCATGCGAACGCCACAACCCGTGGCGGCGGCGGCTGCAGTACCTCGACGCCGGCGTCGCATCTCCTCAGCTTGTTCGCCTGAATCAACACCTGCATTTATTTGTGTCCTCTCATCAGTCATGACGACTCGAGCTATCAGAGTCTGAGAGAGGCCTATGAATTTTAAGCAGGCACGTACCAGGTACATCTGCTTCATTGCTTCGTTGATGGCGTCCACCAATACGCCGCCGGGGACTGGCAGGTACGCGGCGTTGATGCGGTAGGTGTCGTCGTCCCGTCCGGACGGCTCGAGCACCGGCGGCGGCAGTGGATCCACGCAGCGGTCCTCGCACACCGGGCAGCCGCCGTCGTCGCCGCCGCCGATGCATGGTGGAGCGGTGGCGATGGCCGTCGCCTGCTGCAGCGTGAGCTGCATGTTCACGGTGATGAACGCGGCGGCGACGCTTCCCGGCGAGCCCATGGCCGTCGGCCGCTGCATCTGGTAGCTCGACAGCCACGACAGCATGTAGGCCGCCGCTGAAGACAGCGACCTCGTCGACGAGCCTCTTCTGGCTCCTGCTGCTGCTGTTTCTAGGATGCTCACCATCCTGTTGACCTCGACGTCGAGGACTCCCAAGTCCAAGCCGCTCCAGAACTGCCGCGCCTGCACGAACTGCTCCCACTGGATGCGCAGCTTCGTCGCCACTTCCTCCGTGATGGAGGAGCGAAGCTTCCTGATGTCGTTGTCGACGAAGGTGGTCACCATCTCCAGCACGCCGAACCGCGCGATGTGGTTCATCACCACGGGGACGGGGACTCTCTGCAGCGCGCCGACGTCGAGGGCTTCCGGCGGCGGTCTTTGCACGTACAAGATTGCTTGGGGCACCGCCGTCGCAGAATCTTCTTCGTCGCTGGTGGTGTAGTCGCCGAAGAAGCTGGCGGTGAGCAGCTGTTGCTTGTCGCAGCCGCCGTCGACGGTGGAGGTCGTCGTCGACGTCGAAGGAAGAGCAGGCACGCTGAGGTGGACGAGGAAGCTCTTCACCTCGCCGGCGTAGAGGGCGCCGACGGCGATCTCGCCGGACGTCTTGTCGTCGTCTCTGTTGTTGAGGCTAGTCCTGTATCCCCCCGACTCGATCCTCTGGATCGTGACCCCGACGGGTGCCTCGACGAGAACGCGCGTGTCGACGGCGACAACGTCCTTGAGCTCGCTGAGGCGGATGGCGATTGCGCCCGTGATGGCGTCCGTGTCGACCTGGTCGTCGACGAAGGAGTAGGTGCCCTGGGACTGCCTGGCGATGGAGAGCAGCACCCTGGGGTCGGGCGCCGCGCCGAGCCCGATCGTGTGCACCGGCAGCTTGTTGCTGAATCTGCTGCTGCCCTCTGCCACTGCCGTGTCCGTCACCAAGATGACGAAGCGCGCGCGGCTCGACGTCGTCGCCGGTAGATCCCCCAGGATCTGAAATTCCAGTTGTCAAGATCAGCTAGTAGCCTAGTACATACAGCAATTGTGAATTGAAATGACTATACCTTGACGGCCTCCTCCAAGCCGGCGGCGCCGGATGATGTGAACTCGCCACGGCGGAGCTCCAGGTCGTCGACGGATTTTTCGGCATCCCGTCGGGCATCTCGAGTGTTGAGAAGCCCGGTGACTCGCCGATAGTTGGACGGCCCGACGATGGCGAGACGGTCGTCGTCGTGGATCTGTCTGACGACAAACCTGACGGCCTTCTTCACCGCATCGAGCCTCGCCGCGCCGCCACCCACGTCGAGCACCACGGCGAGGTCGACGGGGACGCGGCGCCTCTGCTGCTGCACCGCCGCCGGTGGCGCCTCGACGCGCACCAGGACCTGGAAGTCTTTGCTTGCCTGATGCCGAGGGATCTGAGGGAAGACTGGGGTGGTGATCACTTTCACCGTCTCCGCGGCGGCGGCGGCGGCCTGCGGCAAATGCGAATGCGTAGATGGAATAATGTAAATCACCGGCTCATCGTCACGGTACGTACGTGCCATCGATCCAAGGACGAAAAAGATGAAAGAACGAACAAGAAGGTAAACCAGTGAGAGCAGGAGTGTGAAAACGAGCCACGTCATCGGAGGAGTACGCATTTTCTTCGCATGGAACGACAAGCGGATATTGGTGGCCATTTCTTTCGGTCTCGACTGTGTGTTGTCTGCGAGTGAAGGCTTCTGCATTGGATGCGCACATTATATAGCAACACACGTAGCTTGGCAATCAACATCGATCAGGCACTGTTCTGTACGTAGTACTTGAAAAAAAAATTTAAGAGACCAACGACCTTCATCCTTTAATTTGACGAGGAGTTAGCAAGATATACTCCCTCCGTCCCGTTAAGATAGTCGCCAGACAAAAAACTCTCAACCCAATGAAAGTAGCAAATGTCAATCATACCCCTAGAGCTTTGACAGCGGCACGGAGAGAGAAAATCGCCGCGGCACGAGAAATCCCCGCCGCGCTGGTCGCCGCAGCAAAGCCCGTCACCGGAGCAGGGGAGCCGCCTTGGGCCGGCCCTCTTCTCCGCCATCAGCTCATGATCGCGGTTGGCGCACGCCGTGACGGCGGCGTTGAGGCGGCCGCCGCCACCGGGTTCGCCTCCGAGATCTCCGCCAGGGTCCTCCGTCGCCATCGCCGACAGCCGCCACAGAGGAAGGGAGGGAGAGCGCAGTCGGGGGCGGGGCCATCGGCGGTGGAGGACGGCACCGAGCTCCACTTGCGTCGCTGCCCTGGTCTCGATCGGATCCACCGGCTCCACCGCGGAGGAGAGCGAGGCGGAGCCGGATTGCGTCGGCGGCGGTCGTCGCCGTCCGCTCTGCGGCACGCCCGCCGTCACGCTCCCGCCATCCTGCTCCTCGCCCATCGCCGGCGAGCTCGAGCTCGCGGATGCGGGCGGGAGGAAGGAGGCGCCCGCCCCGGCTCGCGGACGCCGGCGCCCCTGCGTCACGGAGCTGCAGGGAGGAGAGAGGGCCGTGGGGAGGCGTGGGGAGAGGGGCGGCGTGAGTAGAGAAGATAGGGGCGGAGGAGCCGAGGAGAGGTGGGTGGGGCTCGCTGCCCTGCGCCCCTGCCTCGTTGCGTCTTGGGTGAGGTTTGATTTTTAACAGATGCGATGCAGCAGAGCGGCTAAGGCCTACTCAGTGTGCTAGCGAGCGACGATGAAAAAGGGACGGCGAGCTGTAGCTTGCGCGACCAACATTACGAGACGGAGGGAGTACGTATTTTAGACGTTAAGTTTCCGCCTATGCATTGGCTAGTACAGGAGGGCATACTAAGATCCTCTTTGGCAGCCTGAGTGTTGACGGTGCAAAACCGTGGTTAAGTTCACCGCAAGCGTACGGGTGACTTGGTGCCTTTTTCACCAAGGAGGGTCCTCCCTAGATTTGTCAATCCAAGGATCGGAAGCAAATTCCTAAGGCTATCCATCTAATCTAATGATCTAACCCTATGTGAAGCATTGATTGCATAAAGGTAACATACAAATACGAAGGGATGTATGGATCTCATCCACCTAGCCATAAGGGTAAACACCAAAGGGTAACCCTAGCCTACCGTCTTCTTGTTGCCGTTCCGGCCAAAGTGACAAACCAATCTAAACCTATACTATGATAAGGAGTACACTCGATATGGAGTAACCCGATATGGAGTGGTCCGATACACGTTCGCTCGCCGCTTTCTCCTCCACCGTACTGTCACTACGCAAGGATATTCATCACCGAACGACAACCTCGGTCCGTGCACTACTTCAATGTATCTGCAAGACATATATTAGATCTATTCCTACTAAGGTCATATGCTAGCTACACACATGAATGAGAGAAGGCATGCATCAAAGTAGATCAAAAGTAAAGACAATATTAGATTGATATCACCGTCAAAAGTACATGTGCCTTGATGAATCCAAGGCATGGCTCTGGAACTCCACCATGGCTTCACCACGCAGGGCCAACCATGGCGGCTACGGTCTAGCCTAAGCCATCTCCTAGGCAACTCGAGGACTTGCGGCGGCGTCGGCTTCCTCCCAGACGTGCTTCTCCTTCTGTCGGCTCTCGATGAATGGATGGATGGATCACCCTTGGGGCGCCTAGGGGGTTGTATTTATACCCTAGGGGAGCCTTGGGGCGTGCTCCACCTTGCCTTGCACGAGATCTTCCTTGGGAGAGAAGGGAACTTGGTTTCCATAAACTCAGTCTCGTCCAGATTTTCCTGATTCGCAGTCCTTCATTGCCGGCACCATATCTCCCACGTCCAGACTCCAAATAATGTAAATTTGGTGTCCAGGTTGTGTGTCACGAAATTATCTCTAACTTTGGTATTCATTGCTTTCCTTGGAAACGAAGATAAGATTCCCAAAACAGCCTCGGAAGATAATCTGTCTGATTTCGAATTTGTCTGCGCAGCTGGCATTTCGGGGGGCATATCTCCTAGCTCCTTGACCCGAATTGGGCCTTCCATATGTCCAAATCGAAGCTATCGTCGAGGCCCACAACTTTGGTACTCAAACTTTTGCCATTAGAGACCATTTAAGTCTCTGAATCTGCATCGAAAGATCATACTGTCCTGGGCTGTGAGAATATCTCTGGCTGAGTTGATCTCGTTGGTAAACATCCAAGTCCCCGGAGTTTTAGTGTTGATGCTTCGGTCCTTGGGTCATTTGAAGTCGTGTTCACTTCATGTCTTGACTTATGACGGGCTTCATGATCTTCTCATAAAGTGCTTGATAAACTTTACCCGAAAGTACTCATTTAAGCGCTTAAATCACTGTAAACAACATACTCCAAAACCACATGAAAAGTCACGAACTTGTCATATCAAGGGGTTAATACCCGTTAGTTAGATATCAAATATGTGCGAATGTTGACGGTAAACTTATAGCTAGGTGTACCAAAATCGACCGTCAACATACCCCCATGCTTAAACCTTACTCGTCCTCGAGCAAGTCCAAGATCTTTGCTTAACTTGAAAATCAGCATTGCCCTTCAATGTCTTCTCTGCACTTAGTTATACACAACAAGCCATATTGCTCTCTCAAGTATTTAGCTTTTAAGGTTCAAGTTTTGACCGGCTAATTCATCATGGAAGATAGACTATTATTAAAGAACATGCCCCAATAAAACAAATATAGTGCTCTCAAACTTAAGCAAACTTCAAACATTTACCTTGTTGCATCGTGAAGAGTTTTCAAAAGGTTGCACATCTAACATAAGTGAGGTTCTCTTGCAAAAGCTCATGAAAACACTCATCTCGTCAAGTCACTCAAGCCTACACTAGATTATTCTCAACCTATTCTACTCATATATGAAAGTGGAAAGCTTATGTGGAGCTTGGTAGGTAAAAACAATCTTAGCAAAATATTATACTTGGAATAGTGTCAAACTAAGAGAGATCTATTGGAATTACCGAGACTAGTCAAAAGGTCATGGAAAATAAATGTTGGAAAGAGAGATGGAACACACACATTTAGAAAGGTGGACATGTGCAAGTGGCAAATGGGTGATCCGAGACACGAATGAAGTTCGTTATCGGATTGCACATGGTTGGAAAAGATTGAGTATGGACTTGTCTTCAAAGCTCTCTAGGATTTAAATGAAAGCGAAAAAGAACCGAGGTGCATTTTATTTTCTCTTTTTGTTTCTCTTTTCTTATTTTTTCTTCTTCTTCTTCTTTTTCTTTTTCCTTCATTCATTTTTTTCTTCTCTCTTTTTTATTCATTATTTTTATGCTCCTCCGAACTTTTAAGCAACATAGTACCTGCTATAGTAGTCCTCCCCCATCCTTAAATGATTGCTCGTCCTCGAGCATAGAAGTGAGGGGACCTATGGCTGCTAAAGAAGTACAAAATCCTTGTATTCCTTTATAAATCTTTTGAAATATTGAGGGCATCCTCCATGTCGAAACTCCGCATGATCTTGATTGCATTGATGAGTCCCTCCATATGTTATATGTCTTGAAATCTTTCCAGAAAATCTTCAGAAAATTTGTCGAAAGATCATCCATACTCAATTTGGGCTGTGGTCAAGAAGGTAATCACAAAAGGATGTTTTGGGTTAAGGGTGGATGCCCAGCGAAGTTTGTGAAGTTTTCAGTGTAGAAACTCACAATGCATGGACAAAAATGGCTAGCATGAAAAAGATACGCAAAGGAATGACCAGCTTCTTAGTCTCGTACCACAGAAATCAATCCTAATCCAACAAATCAAGATATAAGTTTGCAAACTAAAGGTTACATCATGAAAGTACTTGTATGAGTATAGGCTTTGGTAGGTAGAGCCTTGCAAGAGATTCACAAATGTAGATAGCATAATAATTTTAAATAAAATAAGTACAAGGCGTAGGTCATCGGTAAACTTAAATCAAAGAGCAACATAAAGTATGTGGGTCTTAAAAATTAGAAATTTAACCTCCACAAATAAAAGAGCCGGTATTTAGTCAATTTAAATTCCTTTTAATAGAGAGCAAAAAGTCATGTCATATAAAACATCATGCAAGTAAAACAAAGCGGCAACTTTCATCATTTTTCCATAAGCAAGGCATACAAATGATATCATCGTGGTAAGCTCAAAAAGTGATGGTGATTCATTTATTGAAAAATAAAACTAACAAACCTAGGTTGTCCTCCTAGTAGCCATGTTATTGATCGAGAGATAGATACAAAGGTTGTCTATTGTTGAAAGCATATATGTGCAAGCATTTAAAAGTAGATGAACAAAGATAAAGTTAAGGGCGAGTTACCATTCTTTTCGATGCTCGTAATGAAGTGCAGCGACGCCTCCCCCATGCTTAAGCATTGTGCTTAGCATGGAAAAAGAATGATGAGCATCTTGTGGTGAAGGTGATCTTTGTACCTCGTGGCCTTGTTCCCTTTCGTCTTTCAAATCCTCCCCCCATGCTTAGCATGTTGCTAAGTGTGGAAGAACTTGAATCACTCCCTATTGCCATGTGTTTGAGAATCATCTTCACTTCCTTGCCTTTGTTGCTCAGTCGTCCCTCAACTTCTTCTTATTATCATCAAGCCATGGTTCCAATCCTTCATCATATAGTCATCACCGACTTCCATCCCGTCCTTGTCGCTGCCTCATCTTCCACAAATTTTCTTTTACTTCTAGAACAGAACATGTACTGAAACACCCTTCCAAGTTGAAGTTCATTAAATTATCTTTCTGACGAGCTATCATTCGCATGAAACGGGTTCCGAACAAGAGAGTTGTGCCTTTTTTACTCCGGCGATGCAATCTGTCCAAAGCTGATTTCAGACCGCGCAGCGCTCAATGTTTCTGCCATATCTCCTTGTACGGGTTTTCAAAATTGATGATCATTGATGCGTTGGAAAGAAAGTTTGAAGGAGCTTCTGGATATGAACTTTTCTTCCATTTTACATCTCTGATCATGTGCTCAAACTTTGATTGAAACAGCACCTTCCCTCTCAAGCCTTGTAGATGCGATCTTGATTGCAATTGGTCAAGAACTCATGGGAATACTTCGTCATGCCTGCAAAACAATTCAAATGCACATTCTACCCCCGGGGTGATGGTCGGGAGTAGAAACAATTGCCAACAAACCAAACACATCCCTAAGATCTTAACTTGTGGCATAGCTTACCTAGTAAAAAGAAAAGTAAGAACCTAATGAGTGTACGTGTGTGTAGGTGAAAATGCAAATGAAAGGAAGGGATATAAACAATGACAATATTTGCACCAAGTTCTAAACACTATGTTTACAACTAGATTGCTTTATTTCTATATAACCATAAAGATTTAACCAAGGTCAAAACACTATGTTCATTTCAAGGTTAATAATTCTTTATGCCGTAAGAAAGTTAAAGCGCATTGCAAAGCTTATAAACCAACCTATGCAACATGAAAGCAAGGTTTATAAAACTGAATGATGGTGGTCTCCAATCATGTCTAAACACCATGTTTACACAAGATTGCAAAAGAAAATGCCTCGTGCACGAAGCACCATTATAGAAATAAAGCATTCATCAAAAAGTTTCGCAAAGAAACCAAGCTAACCTATGCATGATTGAACAAAGGGGGTTGATGCAAAATGCAAATGCAAAGGAGTTAGAAAAAAAAAGGTCAGCAATGTTTGCAAAGGCTTTCGATGTTGTTCCTCAATAATGACAAGCAAGTCACTTTATGAGGGGTAGAGTCTTGTCAGTTTTATCAAAAGACCTAAAACATTCTAACAAGGTTTTAAGGTAAGGCTTGTGGGTATCCTATATTTTCGGCTTAAGATAAGAATTTTGAAAAGATAAGTCGGGTGAAGAAATTCTATCTAAGGTGGTTTTGGAAGAGAAGAAAAGCAAGGGTTAGATTTTGGATGAAAAACAAACATACAGTTTTAGGATTACTAAAGGTATGAGGGGTTTTTCCTAAGGGTTTAGGTTGAGGCTAGTCAAAATTTTAATTAGAAAAGGGATAGAGATAGACTTGGTCGGATTGACATAAGTCGATTCCTCCCTTTGTTGGCCTAGGTTCTAGGTGTGGTTTGATAGGAAGGTTTAGGCAAAGATATATATTTTTTTAAGGGTTATAAAAGGTGAGATGCAACATGCAACATAATGCAAAGGTGGAGAACAAAATGGAATGAAGTGCAACATGATATGAATCAACAAAAATATATGACATGATATGGTGGTGATCTAAACCAAAAGCAAAAGTTAGCCTAAGTAATCAAAGGGATCATGCTTCATATTTCTCTCTAAAAAGACACAAATAAAAAGACTCTAAATACTAATAAGCACACAAAAATAAGGGGTCTACAAGTTTTCCAAAATCAAGTAGCAAAGAGCTCACTCAATATCTATTTAAAGCATACAACATATGGTTGTGACATTTATTAGAGCATTGGTACAATGTTACTTGAAGTTTTCAAATAAAGAACACAAAGTAGACATGTCATAGTTTATATAGATTTATAAAAAGATCGGGTTGCCTCCCGCAAAGCGCTTCATTTTAAGTCTTAGAGCTCGACTTTCTCACGTACCTTTTTATCATCGTGAAGCCATGGTTCTTTGTGCGAGAATCCAAAGTAGCCATGCAGCTTGATGTTGCCTTATGAAATCGGTCGTGGTTCGCTTCCAACATCATCATGTGTTGAGTGGTGCCTCTTGTGTCTTCATTCATCCATGCTCCAGAGGGTTTGTTTTAGTTCTTAGCTTCTGAATTTCATCATGTACTTGTTGTGGAACCATTGCCCCATCTTCTCTTTATTGTCATCGTGTCCATCTCCTCTATCTTGTCGTCATCGCCTTGTTGTTGCCTCTTCCTCGTGGATTTACCCCTGCATCCAGAACAGAACATATACCAAAATATAGCTCTATTGAAAAATTTATAAAATTACCTTTCCAACGGGTACTAATTCGTCTTGATCGGAGTCCGAATGAGGGAGCTATGGCTGTTTCACTTCAGCATTGCTTGCTGTCTAGAATTTCAGCATGTGCAACCTTCGGTGATTCGGCCATATCCGCTTGTAAGAACCTCCGATTGCCTTGCCGCTTGATTCGTTGGAACGTAGACTTCATGGGGCTTTTGAAAATCCTAATATATATTGTTGTTTTCTGCTGAGGTTGTGCAAAACGTCTCGATGACATCGTTATCTTTCATCAATCGATCCAGAGATGTACGTGTGATCTTCATCTTGTAGTCTTTTTAGGGCACCATGTCGCGCATCCCTTGGCTTCAAAAATCATTACCATCGCTGCATGAGCGTGATGGTAATGGAATCCTTCTACATTGTGCTTGACATGGTCGTTTCCGAAACCTATAGCTTGAACAAACAATCCTCCAAAAGACATTAGTCTAAAAACTTAATCGACACATAGGCATACCTTTGTTCATCTTTGTTTGCTTTGGGTGGGGGCTCGATAGCGGATGTTGGGCCACTAACCAAGGTTAGCACCTACCACTAAAGAGCAAATCTTTGCGTAGTCATCAACTTGGTTGAGCGAGGTTGGACTTGTCGAAGTCCGAATGTTGAAAATTTCTCGATCGCCTTGTGTCTAGGGTTTTACATGCATTCAAGGACACACACAAGAAACACAGGGTATATGCAATAATAAAATTAGGGTTAGTTAAAAGAAAGATAGATCTCCTTAGGGTTCAAGTTGCCGATCCCGCAATGGCCGTCGAAAAAGGGGCTTGTTGACGGTGCAAAACCGTGCTCAAGTTCACCGCAAGCGTACGGGTGACTTGGTGCCTTTTTCACCAAGGAGGGTCCTCCCTAGATTTGTCAATCCAAGGATCGGAAGCAAACTACTAAGGCTATCCATCTAATCTAATGATCTAACCCTATGTGAAGTGTTGATTGCATAAAGGTAACATACAAACACGAAGGGATGTATGAATCTCATCCACCTAGCCATAAGGGTAAACACCAAAGGGTAACCCTAGCCTACCGTCTTCTTGTTGCCGTTCCGGCCAAGGTGACATACCAATCTAAACCTATACTATGATAAGGAGTACACTCGATATGGAGTAACCCGATATGGAGTGGTCCGATACACGTTCGCTCGCCGCTTTCTCCTTCACCGTACTGTCACTACGCAAGGATATTCATCACCGAACGACAACCTCGGTCCGTGCACTACTTCAATGTATCCGCAAGACATAGATTAGATCTATTCCTACTAAGGTCATATGCTAGCTATACACATGAATGAGAGAAGGCATGCATCAAAGTGGATCAAAAGTAAAGACAAGATTAGATTGATATCACCATCAAAAGTACAAGTGCCTTGATGAATCCAAGGCATGGCTCCGGAACTCCACCATGGCTTCACCACGCAGGGCCAACCATGGCGGCTAGGGTCTAGCCTAAGCCATCTCCTAGGCAACTCGAGGACTTGCGGCGGCCGTCGGCTTCCTCCCGGTACGGTGCTTCTCCTTCGTGTCGGCGGCTCTCTGATGAATGGATGGATGGATCAACCCCTTGGGGCGCCTAGGGGGTTGTATTTATACCCTAGGGGAGCCTTGGGGCGTGCTCCACCTTGCCTTACACGAGATCTTCCTTGGGAGAGAAGGGAACTTGGTTTCCATAAACTCAGCCTCGTCCAGATTTTCCTGATTCGCAGCCCTTCCTTGCCGGCACCATATCTCCCATGTCCAGACTCCAAATAATGCAAATTCGGTGTCCAGGTTCTGTGCCACGAAATTATCTCCAACTTTGGTATACATTACATTCCTTGGAAACGAAGATAAGATTCCCAAAACAGTCTCGGAAGATAATCTGTCTGATTTCGAACTTGTCTGCGCAGCTGGCATTTCGGGAGGCATATCTCCTAACTCCTTGACCCGAATTGGGCCTTCCATATGTCCAAATCGAAGCTATCGTCGAGGCCCACAACTTTGGTAGTCAAACTTTTGCCATTAGAGGCCATTTAAGTCTCCGAATCTGCACCGAAAGATCATGCTGTCCTGGGCTGCGAGAATATCTCTCAGGCTGAGTTGATCTCGTTGGTAAACATCCAAGTCCCCGGAGTTTTAGTGTTGATGCTTCGGTCCTTGTGTCATTTGAAGTCGTGTTCACTTCATGTCTTGACTTATGACGGGCTTCATGATCTTTTCATAAAGTGCTCGATGAACTTTACCCGAAAGTACTCCTTTAAGCGCTTAAATCCTGTGTAAACAACATACTCCAAAAACCACATGCGAAAAGCGAACTTGTCATATCAAGGGGGTTAGTACCGTTAGTTAGGATATCAAATATGTGCGAATGTTGACGGTAAACTTATAGTTAGGTGTACCAAAATCGACCCGTCAACATACCCCATGCTTAAACCTTGCTCCTCGAGCAAGTCCAAGATATTTGCTTAACTTGAAATCAGCATTGCCCTTCAATGTCTTCCTCGCACATAGTTATACACAACAAGCCATATTGCTCTCTCAAGTATTTAGCATTTAAGGTTCAAGTTTTGACCGGCTAATTCATCATGGAAGATAGACTATTATTAAAGAACATGCCACAATAAAACAAATATAGTGCTCTCAAACTTAAGCAAACTTCAAACCTTTACCTTGTTGCATCGTGAAGAGTTTTCAAAACGTTGCACATCTAACATAAGTGAGGTTCTCTTGCAAAAGCTCATGAAAACACTCATCTCGTCAAGTCACTCAAGCATACACTAGATTATTCTCAACCTATTCTACTCATATATGAAAGTGGAAAGCTTATGTGGAGCTTGGTAGGTAAAAACAATCCTAGCAAAACATTATACTTGAAATATTGTCAAACTAAGAGAGAGATCTATTGGAATTACCGAGACTATTCAAAAAGGTCATGGAAAATAAATATTGGGAAGAGAGAGAGATGGAACACACACATTTAGAAAGGTGGACATGTGCAAGTGGCAAATGGGTGATCCCGAGACACGAATGAAGTTCTCGTTATCGGATTGCACATGGTTGGAAAAGATTGAGTATGGACTTGTCTTCAAAGCTCTCTAGGATTTTAATGAAAGCGAAAAAGAACCGAGGAACATTTTTATTTTTCTCTTTTTTTTATTTCTCTTTTCTTATTTTTTTCTTTCTTCTTCTTTTTTTCTTTTTTTCCTTCATTCATTTTTTTCTTCTCTCTTTTTTTATTCATTATTTTTTATGCTCCTCCGAACTTTTAAGCAACATAGTAACTGCTATAGCAGTCCTTCCCCATACTTAAATGATTGCTCATCCTCGAGCATAGAAGTGAGGGGACCTATGGCTGCTAAAGAAGTACAAAATCCTTGTATTCCTTTATAAATCTTTTGAAATCTTGAGGGCATCCTCCATGTCGAAACTCCGCATGATCTTGATTACATTGATGAGTCCCTCCATATGTTATATGTCTTGAAATCTTTACAGAAAATCTTCAGAAAATTTGTCGAAAGATCATCCATACTCAATTTGGGTTGTGGTCAAGAAGGTAATCACAAAAGGATGTTTTGGGTTTAGGGTGGATGCCCAGCGAAGTTTGTGAAGTTTTCAGTGTAGAAACTCACAATGCATAGACAAAAATGGCTAGCATGAAAAAGATACGCAAAGGAATGACCCGACTTCTTAGTCTCGTACCACAATCAATTCTAATCCAACTCATCAAGATATAAGTTTGCAAACTAAAGGTTACATCATGAAAGTACTTGTATGAGTATAGGCTTTGGTAGGTAGAGCCTTGCAAGAGATTCACAAATGTAGATAGCATAATAATTTTAAATAAAATAAGTACAAGGCGTAGGTCATCGGTAAACTTAAATCAAAGAGCAACATAAAGTATGTGGGTCTAAAAATTAGTCATTTAACCTCCACAAATGAAAGAGCCGGTATTTAGTCAATTTAAGTTCCTTTTAATAGAGAGCAAAAGTCATGTCATATAAAACATCATGCAAGTAAAACAAAGCGGCAACTTTCATCATTTTCCATAAGCAAGGCATACAAATGATATCATCGTGGTAAGCTCAAAAAGTGATGGTGATTCATTTATTGAAAAATAAAACTAACAAACCTAGGTTGTCCTCCTAGTAGCCATGTTATTGATCGAGAGATAGATACAAAGGTTGTCTATGGTTGAAAGCATATATGTGCAAGCATTTAAAAGGAGATGAACAAAGATAAAGTTAAGGGCGAGTTACCGTTCTTTTCGATGCTCGTAATGAAGTGCAGCAACGCCTCCCCCATGCTTAAGCATTGTGCTTAACATGGAAAAAGAATGATGAGCATCTTGTGGTGAAGGTGATCCTTGTACCTCGTGGCCTTGTTCCCTTTCGTCTTTCAAATCCTCCCCCCATGCTTAGCATGTTGCTAAGTGTGGAAGAACTTGAATCACTCCCTATTGCCATGTGTTTGAGAATCATCTTCACTTCCTTGCCTTTGTTGCTCAGTCGTCCCTCAACTTCTTCTTATTATCATCAAGCCATGGTTCCAATCCTTCATCATATAGTCATCACCGACTTCCATCCCGTCCTTGTCGCTGCCTCATCTTCCACAAATTTTCTTTTACTTCTAGAACAGAACATGTACTGAAACACCCTTCCAAGTTGAAGTTCATTAAATTATCTTTCTGACGAGCTATCATTCGCATGAAACGGGTTCCGAACAAGAGAGTTGTGCCTTTTTTACTCCGGCGATGCAATCTGTCCAAAGCTGATTTCAGACCGCGCAGCGCTCAATATTTCTACCATATCTCCTTGTACGGGTTTTCAAAATTGATGATCATTGATGCGTTGGAAAGAAGTTTGAAAGCTTCTGAATATGAACTTTTCTTCCATTTACATCTGAACATGTGCTCAAACTTTGATGAAACAGCACTTCCTCTCAAGCCTTGTAGATGATCTTGATTGCAATTGGTCAAGAACTCATGGGAATACTTCATGCCTGCAAAACAAATCAAATGCACATTCTACCCCGGGTGATGGTGGAGTAGAAACAATTGCCAACAAACCAAACATCCCTAAGATCTTAACTTGTGGCATAGCTTACCTAGTAAAAAGAAAAGAAGAACCTAATGAGTGTACGTGTAGGTGAAAATGCAAATGAAAGGAAGGATATAAACAATGACAATGTTTGCACCAAGTTCTAAACACTATGTTTACAACTAGATTGCTTTATTTCTATATAACCATAAAGATTTAACCAAGGTCAAAACACCATGTTCATTTCAATTTAATTCTTTATGCAAAGAAAGTTAAAGCATTGCAAAGTTTATAAACCAACCTATGCAACATGAAAGCAAGGTTTATAAAACTGAATGATGGTGGTCTCCAATCATGTCTAAACACCATGTTTACACAAGATTGCAAAAGAAAATGCCTCATCAAGCACCATTATAGAAATAAAGCATTCATCAAAAGTTTCAAAGAAACCAAGCTAACCTATGCATGATAGAACAAAGTTGATGCAAATGCAAAGGAGTTAGAAAAAAAAAGGTCAGCAATGTTTGAAAAATTTTGATGTTGTTCCTCAATAATGACAAGCAAGTCACTTTATGAGGGGTAGAGTCTTGTCTTTTATCAAAAGACCTAAAACATGCTAACAAGGTTTTAAGGTAAGGCTTATGGGTATCCTATATTTTGGCTTAAGATAAGAATTTTGAAAAGATAAGTCGGTGAAGAAATTCTATCTAAGGTGGTTTTGGAAGAAAGAAAAACAAGGGTTAGATTTTGATGAAAACAAACCTACGGTTTTAGGATTACTAAAGGTATGAGGGGTTTTTCCTAAGGGTTTAGGATGAGGCTAGTCAAAATTTTAATTAGAAAGGATAGAGATAGACTTGGTCGATTGACATAAGTCGATTCCTCCTTTGTTGGCCTAGGTTCTAGGTGTGGTTTGATAGGAAGGTTTAGGCAAAGATGTATATTTTTTAAGGGTTATAAAAGATGAGATGCAACATGCAAAAATGCAAGGTGGAGAACAAAGTGGAATGAAGTGCAACATGATATGAATGAACAAAATATATGACATGATATGGTGGTGATCTAAACCAAAAGCAAAAGTTAGCCTAAGTTAATCAAAGGGATCATGCTTCATATTTCTCTAAAAGACACAAATAAAAAGACTCTAAACACTAATAAGCACACAAAATAAGGGTCTACAAGTTTTCCAAAATCAAGTAGCAAAGAGCTCACTCAATATCTATTTAAAGCATACAACATATGGTTGTGACATTTATTAGAGCATTGGTACGATGTTACTTGAAGTTTTCAAATAAAGAACACAATGTAGACTTGTCATAGTTTATATAGATATAAAAAAAGATCGGGTTGCCTCCCCAAAGCGCTTCATTTTAAGTCATAGAGCTCGACTTTCTCACACCTTTTATCGTCGTGAAGCCATGGTTCTTGTGCGAGAATCCAAAGTAGCCATGCAGCTTGATGTTGCCTTATGAAATCGGTGGTTCGCTTCCAACATCATCATGTGTTGAGTGGTGCCTCTTGTGTCTTCATTCATCCATGCGGAGGGTTTGTTTTAGTCCTTAGCTTCTGAATTTCATCATGTACTTGTTGTGGAACCATTGCCCCATCTTCTCTTTATTGTCATGTCCATCTCCTCTATCTTGTCGTCATCGCCTTGTTGCTGCCTCTTCTTCGTGGATTTACCTGCATCCAGAACAGAACATATACCAAAATATAGTTCTGAAAAATTTATAAAATTACCTTTCCAACGGGTACTCATTCGCCTTAATCGGAGTCCGAATGAGGGAGCTATGGCTGTTTCACTTCAGCATTGCTGTCCAGAATTTCAGCATGTGCAACCTTCGGTGATTCGCCATATCCGCCAGGGAACCTCCGATTGCCTTGCCGCTTGATTCGTTGGAACGTACTTCATGGGGCTTTGAAAATCCAAATATATGTTGTTTTTCTGCTGAGGTTGTGCAAACATCTTGATGACATCATTATCCTTTCATCCATCGATCCGGAGATGTACGTGTGGTCTTTATCTTGAAGTCTTTAGGGCACCATGTCACGCATCCCTTGGCTTCAAAATCATTACCATCGCTGCATGAGCATGATGGTAATGGAATCCTTCTCCATCGTGCTTGACATGGTCGTTCAAACCTATAGCTCGAACAAACAAACCTCCAAAAGAAATTAGTCTAAAACTTAATTGACATAGGCATACCTTGTTCATCTTTGTTTGCTTTTGGTGGGCCACTAACCAATGTTAGCACCTACCACTAAAGAGCAAATCTTTGTAGCCATCAACTTGGTTGAGCGAGGTTGGACTTGTGTCCAATGTTGAAAACTTTCGATCGCTTTGTGTCTAGGGTTTTACCGCATTCAACAAGGACACAAACAAGAAACACAGTGGTATATGCAAAATTAGGGTTAGTTAAAAGAAAGATAGATCTCCTAGGGTTCGAGTTGCCGATCCCGCAACGCGCCGAAAAAGGGGCTTTGGTGCAAAACCGTGCTCAAGTTCACCGCAAGCATGGGTGACTTGGTGCCTTTTTCACCAAGGAGGGTCCTCCTAGATTTGTCAATCCAAGGATCGGAAGCAAACTCCTAAGGCTATCCATCTAATCTAATGATCTAACCCTATGTAAAGTGTTGATTGCATAAAGGGAACATGCAAACATGAAGGGATGTATGGATCTCATCCACCTAAAGGGTAAACACCAAAGGTAACCCTAGCCTATTCTTCTTGTTGCCCGCCAAGGTGACAAACCAATCTAAACCTATACTATGATAAGGAGTACACTTGATATGGAGTAACCCGATATGGAGTGGTCCGACACGCTCGTCGCCGCTTTCTCCTCCACCGTCTCATCAAGAGGATATTCATCACCGAACCATAACCTCGGTCCGTGCACTACTTCAATGTATCCGCAAGACATATATGATTAGATCTATTCCTACTAAGGTCATATGCTAGCTACACATGAATGAGAGAAGGCATGCATCAAAGTAGATCAAAGTAAAGACAAGATTAGATTGATATCACCATCGAGTACATGTGCCTTGATGAATCAAGGCATGGCTCGAACTCCACCATGGCTTCACCACGCAGGCCAACCATGGCGGCTAGGGTCTAGCCTAAGCCATCTCCTAGGCAACTCGAGGACTTGCGCGGCCGCCGGCTTCCTCCCGCGTGCTTCCTTCGTGTCGGCTCGATAAATGGATGGATGGATCACCCTTGGGGCGCCTAGGGGTTGTATTTAAACCCTAGGGAGCCTTGGGCGTGCTCCACCTTGCCTTGCACGAGATCTTCCTTGGGAGAGAAGGAACTTGGTTTCATAAACTCAGCGTCGTCCAGATTTTCCTGATTCGCAGCCCTTCCTTGCCGGCACCATATCTCCCACGTACAGACTCCAAATAATGCAAATTCGGTGTCCAGGTTGTGTGCCACGAAGTTATCTCCAACTTTGGTATTCATTGCTTTCCTTGGAAACGAAGATAAGATTCCCAAAACAGCCTCGGAAGATAATCTGTCTGATTTCGGACTTGTCTGCGCAGCTGGCATTTCGGGGGGCATATCTCCTAACTCCTTGACCCGAATTGGGCCTTCCATATGTCCAAATCGAAGCTATCGTCGAGGCCCACAACTTTAGTAGTCAAACTTTTGCCATTAGAGGCCATTTAAGTCTCCGAATCTGCACCGAAAGATCATGTTGTCTGGGCTGCGAGAATATCTCTCGTTGAGTTGATCTCGTTGGTAAACATCCAAGTCCCCGGAGTTTTAGTGTTGATGCTTCGGTACTTGGGTCATTTGAAGTCGTGTTCACTTCATGTCTTGACTTATGACGGGCTTCATGATCTTCTCATAAAGTGCTTGATGAACTTTACCCGAAAGTCCCTCTTTATTAAATCGGTAAACAACATACTCCAAAAACCACATGCGAACTTGTCATATCAAGGGGTTAGTACCGTAGTTAGGATATCAAATATGTGCGAATGTTGACGGTAAACTTATAGCTAGGTGTACCAAAATCGACCGTCAACACTGAGCAAATGTATTATTTTTCTGGAAGCAAATGATCGATGATTTCACCCAGCAAGCGTATCATCGCTCTGTTCGGTGCCGTGTTATTAGGATCACTTCTAAGATCACTTGGGAGTGTTTGGTTTCTATGAGCTATTGAGCTTATAATAAATCCTGTCACATCAGATATTTTGGTGATATTTAGAAGGATTAAAGGTGATTTATTATAAAACTAATTACTCTAGATTTTTTCACGAGACAAATCTAATAAGAAGAAGATCCTCTTTGGAACGTAGGAATATAAAATAAAAGGAAAAACACACAAATATAAAAGAAGTGTAGTAATAAAATAGAGGTCGCCGTGGATCAAGTCGTCGTTGATTATGTCTCCATTGAGGCCGCCAATCATGCTATTGAAATCGGAGTTGGAGCCGACCCGCAACATCCAAGCACACCACCGCCAAAATCTTTGAAGCCTATGGTTGGAATGGTATTTACTACGCTCACGGATGTGTGGAGAAATTTTACAAATCTTATGCACACGATGATGGTTTCTCCGTTCGTGTTGGTCAGCACAAGAAGCAAAATGATGAAATATTATTCAAGCGGTATATTTGTTCAAGAGAAGGGTACAGAAAGGAGAGCGTAACAGATGTTAGCATGATAGATGTTGGAGATGAATCCAGGAAAAAAAGGAAGACACCATCTGTGATGGAAACCAGATGTGGTTGTGAGGCACATATTGTTGTGAAGCTCGAGAGTGACAAGAAGTATCGAATATTTTCAATGGTCGATGAGCACAACCATGGTTTTGTATCGCCGGATAAAAGGCACTTGCTAAGATCCAACCGTAATGTTATTGAGAGGGCAAAGAGTACTCTATTCAATTGTCATAAGGTTAGCATTGGAATGTTCATGGCATTTCAACTTCTTCAAGTCGGTGGTGGTGGATTTCAGAATGTTGGTTGCACGCTGAGGGATTTGCAGAACTATTATTGTGACTTGAGGAGCAAAATCAAGGATGCTGATGCACAAATGTTTGTGGGGAAGCTTGAGCGAAAGAAAGAAGTAAATCATGCCTTCTTTTATGACTTCACGGTGGATGAACATGGTCGACTTCTTCATGTATTTTGGGCAGATGCCACATGCAGGAAAAACTATGGTGTATTTGGTGATGTGTTTTCGGCAGATGCAACATATACCACTAACAAATATAATATGAAGTTTGTGCCATTCCACCAGTTCCAGTCATAATTCCACCCGAAGAGTCAATTGCACAATTTGTGCGGTTCACACACATTTGGACAAGAAAATCATTGATTTAATTTATTGTGATGCTCCACACACAATTGCATTACATGGTAGGCACAATTGCACAGCACGATACAGGAGCAAAGCAGGAGAATTTGCACAATTGCTATTGCCATTGCAGGTATTACACAATTTCAGGCATCTTAGCACAAGCACAACAGCAGGAAGAATAGAAAAGAAACAAAGGAAGGGTGTCGTGCATCGCCTTCCCTTCCTGCGGCTCCCGAGCCTGAAATCGGTCACCGCCAACACGCCCTCGCCGCTCGTCGCTCACCTCCTATGCGCAGACAACCGTGGCTCCAGCGACGATCTCGGCCGCGGTCGGGTCGTTGCCCACCTCCATGAACGGCGCTCGGATTCCCCAGCCTCGTACGACAGTGTGTTGCCCTCCTTCCTTTCCCCTTAGTGAATTGGCTGACGGCGGCACTTCGGTGGGTAGCGGCAGACCGAAGGGGCGGTGGCGCGGATCCGTTGCGGAAGCGCGTGGCGGCGGCGACTCGCGGGTTGCCTCCCCGAACCAATGTGGCGTGCGTGAAACGACGTGCATCAGGGCTGGGATAAGGGAGAGGGGGTTTTGTGCAAAAGTATCGAGACTAGTAGGGGGGCCATCGGGTGGGTTTTTGCAAAATAACCCCACCTCTCTTCGTAGCCATCAGATCTAGAACCTTAGTGATGACTACCTCAACCAGCGGGAATCTTAGTCATCTTCGGAAATGGATGATAAGTTATTGAACTTTTTATTATGTGAGATTCAGACAAATAACTAGAGAGCGTTCGAAAGGTTTTGTTTTGGCTTATTGTGCAGTACTTTCCTCTCACAACCAATCTGTCGTGCAACTTCTTACATGGTATTTTTCTCTCACAACCAATCTGCCGGCTTATGCATTTAAGACCTGAACACTGTCTACAATAATTGGATTCTGACCCCGAAACCTCAACTGCCCAAGCACGTCGCCCCCGTTGTTGCTCTGTGTGCCCCCGCTAGACTACCTACGCCGCTGCCGGCCTCTTTGTGCTGCCAGGCACCGGTCTTCTTGCGTGATAGCGGCAGGCAGTAACGATGGCTTAATAGATTCGTCTCATGATTTTCCGTCCATCCGTATAATTAGTTTTATAATTAGATCATGCTTAGTCCTCTTAATCTTTAATTTGCAATTGTTACAATAATTTTTCGCAAGTTTCGCAACGAACTAAACAAGGTCTGAGTGTTCAATGCTGCATATCACTGTTTACGCATTTCCTACATATCACTGTTTACGCATTTCCAATCTCATCCCGTGGAGCGCCTGAACCATCCTATTTATTATCATAGTACTCCCTCCGTATAGAAATATTTGTCACTATTGATGTTTTTTACAACTTTGATCATTTGTCTTATTAAAAAAAATATGCAAGTAGCATCTATTTTGTTTGCTAGATGCTTTTCTATTGTTAGTATTTTAAACTCAACTTATCCTTTTACATATGTGAATAAGACGAATGATTAAAGTTGTAAAAAAGATAACAACGGCAAATATTTTGATACGAAGGGAGTATTAGATTGTACTGCATCAGTGGCACTAGGGAAACTGCTACTCCCTCCGTCCCATAAAAGAGTGCAATTTTAGTTTTTTTAGGACAGATTAGTGAAGGAATGAAAAGACTCTAATACCCTCATTGGTTTGCCAAATGCAGTAAGTTTTGCCATGCAAATTAGATCTGGCCACTTAATTAGGAAAGTAATTAGATCTATTTTCTAGGATTGCATTCTTTGTGCGATTTTTTTCAAAAGTTAGGATTGCAATTTTTTATGGGACGGGGGAAGTATATTAGGTCTGGTTTAATTAGTTTTCATTCCAAAACTTTACAACCTATCACATCGAATGTTTAGAGAGATACATGACATAATAAATGTAAATTAAAAAAACTAATTGCACATATTACCTATAAATCACGAGATAAATCTTTTAAACATAATTGGTTCGTGATTTGATAATAAAGTATTACAATAAATATGTGTTAATGACGAATTAATTAGACTTAAAAATTCATCTCATGATTTACAAGAAATTAGTTTGTTAGTTTTTTATTAGTATCTAAACGCCCCTTTCAACATCTCATATAACGTCCAAAAATTTTACACCCATCAACTAAGAAGCCCTTGTACGTAGAGTACCTCGTGTGGATGTGCTTATTACGTCACTGTTCTTACATCGCACCGATGACCTCACAATTGATTCAGGTGCTTACGTCACTATTCTAAAAGTATACCACACCAATGAGACAATGACGACCTCTCAACAGTTTTTAAAAACAGCCCGACAGCTAGGACTGCACTTAATTTGTTACTAGAGCAATTCTAACCCACCTCTCATTTCAATCCCTATTCAACTTTTATTAAGAGAGAGAAATGCAAAAAATATCTCCAACTGAGCTCTCATCTGGTCCCTAAGTTTAGGAGGGCTCTCATCGAGCAGCTCCATCCTCCCAAATCTAGAAGCCTCTAATGTGGACTCTCAAGTTTAAGAGGTTTGTTGGAGTTCAAAGTGAAATAGAGAGAAACCGGATGAGAGCCTCTCCAACAGGTACAATATGTATGAGGTCAAAAATAGGAAGTGGGTTGGAGTTACTCTTAGCACTGCGATGGGTAAATAGTAGTATATTTTATTGTCAATACCGCTCCTTAATTAGCTTCTTCGTGCTGGTAGGTCGTGGATGGGATTTGGTGAGATGTGAATTCTTAAACTGTTACCCCATGGTTCATGGGGATGGAAGCGGATCGGGTTTCGTCAGATGTGGAGCGGAGCGGAGCGGATATTACACAGATGCAGTTACGGATGCAGATTTTTTCGGATGATCGGTGTCGGAGCGGATGTGGATTAATATAGTCAGATAATACATGCTTATATTCAGTTTCAAATGGTGACAAATGATGCTCTGCGTAGGACTGCGGTTAGGGATTTTGATGCACGTACACACAATATATATGACTAAAATTTTGTGGGCTAAAAAAATTGTGTATAGGTAAAAGGTCATAGGCCGTATTAGACTGTCATACTAGTCGGATATCCTACTATAGGACTCGGATAATCCACATTCAATTATCGGATAATCCATATCCGTCGGATATCACTAACATCATATCCTAATCCGCATCCGCATACAGTCGGATTCGGATTATCCACATCCGCATTAATATCAAAAACTATTCTCCATATTTGCATAATTCGAATTCGAATCGGATCGGATGCGGAAATTATCCACATCACTTTCATCCCTAATGGTTCAGGATGCATCCTCAATTCTCCTCGGGTGAGGCAGGCCGGAGACGGAGCTCTTATGTACACGAAGGCAAGCAAGTCAAGTCTTCTCGCAAGTCTTTCTCGTCAGACAAGCACATTTAAGATCTTGTTTAGTTCAATAAAATACATTATAGTAAAGTGTCACATCAAGTTTTTAATATTAATTAAACAGATTTAATAATCTCTATATTACGAAACCTGCGTCCAAGCTCGGGCATCAGATTGGGCCACGTCACCCATTAGACCGCGTGCCGTTGGATCCACTCAGGTCGCAACTTTACCCGTTCGATTGTGGGCGGCGCTGATCTCACCCGTTAAGTCGTGGACCGTGGACCCGATGCTCTGGAGTCCTCGCGGGACTCCGCTTACCTGCCGCCCGCCGCTTTGTGGTGGTGGTGCACGTCTGACGTGCATACGCCCCATCACCCGTCTCACGAGCCTCCCGTCCACCGCTGTCCCAACTCGCCCTCCCCATGAAGCGTGCCGCCGCGGCCGCCCCAGCTCGCCCTCTCCATCAAGCACTCCTGGATCTCCGCCATCAACAACCAACGAAGTCGTGCCTCTCCCCTCGTTGGCTGGAACTGCGTCGTCATCTCGATTTAGCTCTTACATACACTGCGGGGGAGTGCCAGGAGGTGGAGGTGGTGCCTGCGACTCGATGCGCTCACCAGGCCGCTCGAGCCGATACGGAAGACGCACTGACATCAGCCGTAGGTGTACGACGGAACCGGCCGGGAGGTTGGCGTCGCTGCTGGTCGGCAAACGGCGGCTACGACTGTATCAACGAGACCGATCACCGACGACGCCGGGTTGAACATCATCGACATCATCGAGGTTCTCTTATTTGCCTCTAGAAATGTTTGTGCTTCAGAGTTTCAGATTCCAGGCTTTTTTTCTGAAACAGTTTCAGACTACAGACTTATGCTTGCCATTGCAGATTGCAACTGCGCCAGCACTAAAAAATTGAAGTGGCACATACTAAAATTAATCTCCATTCAAAAACATTTACATTTCATTTTTGCAGGCTACCACTCCAAATTTTAAGAAGAGGATTGGGAAACTAGCACCAGCTAAAGTTGTGGTTGCAAAGATATCTCCCCCGTATTTGGTTCAGAGATGAAGTGTGATTTTTGAAATACAGCCATCTCCCTTTTTCCTCCACCATGGCCCTTTGATGCACAACTCTGCACAGCCTAATGTGTTCCTTTTCCTGTATTCGGTCGGCAAAGTGGTCATACACCCATACTATATTGGCCTGGTAATGAATTGAGTTAATGTGACAGTGTCTGCAAAATGTAACTTTGCCTCTTTCCTCATTAAGCATATTGGAAAACCAAACCCTACACCTTATCATTGTTGCGGCCCATTTCATTCTCGCTTCACCGCTCACATGTATAAACCGACTTCATCAAGTATACATCGAAAATATTTTCTGTGATTATGCACAATATTGTGCTATACAGCAATCCAACTACAGACCTGCCCTTTTGCTCAATGTGTAATTTCTCTATCATCCATTTTTAGTTTAAAGGACCACTCTGTCAAATTAGATGATTCCGCATCGAGCATAACATGCACAAATAGACTCTTAAGTTTGTTTGTTGTGTTACTCTGAAGCTCAACAAATGATTTTCCATGCTGGCGCACCAAATTTGAAGTGCGGCAAAGCCGCACGTCGTTCCTAGTTATAACTAATTGCACAAATGGATTTAATTTTCACGAGATGAATTCATTTAAGCCTAATTAATTTATCATTAGTACATATTTAACATAATTAGGTTTAATAGATTTGTATAATGAGGATTACTAGATTTGTATAATTAGGATTAAGGATTCGTGTCGCAAATTAACCTGAGTTGTGAAATGAATTTTGTCAATTAATTTATATTTAATCTTCATAATTGGTGTCCAAACATTCAGTGTGATGAGGAATGTGTAGAACTTTTGAACTTCTTGTATTGCGTGACAGTTGACACACTATCTGGCTTGTACGTTCTTGCACCTTGGTTAACACACAGCAATATATATATATATATATATATATATATATATATATATATATATATATATATATATATATATATATATATATATATATATATATATATATATATATATATATATATATATATATATATATATATATATATATATATATATATATATATATATATCGGTAATTGTTTGATGCCAGGGGGTAGCAGTCCACCGTGGTAGGGTAGCTACCCACGAGACAACCACCGTCCGATCTCTTTCATGTGGTTCAGATGCAACCCACTGTTTCGAGTCCACTCCGCTGGCCCCGTGTCCGCTAGCCTCACCCACCAGTATCCGCACGTGAGCGCCAACTCCACATATTCATCTTTCTCGTTTGGTGCGCCGTTCAGCTGCATCTCCCTCTGCTTACTCCAAAGATGCTATCGGATCAGGCTCGCCGTAATTTATTGATTTGCTTTTAGAACCCTCCGAGTCCTGGCCGTCAACTCGTTTGTGTTAATTACCGTAGTCCAACAAAATCTGCGCAGACTGAACTGATACTGTAACATTTTCTTCGCAGATGCATTGGTGGATGGCAAAACCTGTGGTAGTTGAGATGAATGTTCTGTTGCTGAACAAGGGGCCCTTCGATCGTTTTTTTTCGTTTTGATTGTTGGGCCTTTTTGAGTCTTTACCTGTTGGGCCGGCTACATTTTCACTTTTTTGGGCCGGCTACTTGATGGGGTTTCCTTTTTTATATTGAAGCATCTTCAATCTTCTGGGGCGTTTTG
This sequence comes from Cenchrus purpureus, assembly GCA_022644695.1. Lineage (NCBI taxonomy): Eukaryota > Viridiplantae > Streptophyta > Magnoliopsida > Poales > Poaceae > Cenchrus > Cenchrus purpureus. Next base: position 51,151,821 of record CP053458.1, read on the forward strand.
GGAGGTGGGGATTCGCCCGAAAATATGTAAAATATTGTAAATATTTTACACTTCCCAAGATATTAAAAATATTACCTCATGAAAAAACGCACGCTTGTAAAAGATTAAAAAAATCAGATACATTCGGTGGCATGATCTGTAATTTGATAATCACAAAATGTTTGAACATGTCGCTGATTCATTTTCTGCAGATGTTTACAGCTACAAACCCAAAAATTGCTCAGTCAAGGCCAGTCAAAACTATTATACTCATAATCGTCCAGAGTTAATCGCGTGGACGGAATGCTTGACGTGCAGACTGGCACAGCGCAAGCACCCTCGTTTCCGCTGAAGCCAGGACAAACGGCATTTACAGTATGTAATCTGTACTAAAGCCTGCTCTTTTTCAGACGCTTTTTCGACCGTGGTAGGGCCACATCGCCGCTCACATGGTTGCGCTCATTAAATTAATTACACTATTAGATTCATCATGCAAAGTTGCACTCATATGTGAAAAGGTTTTCCAAATAAATTTCATTTATTACTTCATGCATACAAGATTCTTCATGCATACAATTGTTTGTTTTTCATGCAAAACAGTGGCAATGTGTGGCAACCCTGAAGCAATTCCCCCGTACATGCATGGAGACGTCCCGTCTGTTTTTTTTTAATTTCGTGGCACGTAAAGCGGCCTATTTTTTGCTGTTTCTGCCGGCCACCAATGTCATGCACCGGCACCAATGTTGCCGGCATAAATTCAATCTGCCAGTCGGCTCCTCAGGCCGCGAACACCGGGGCTCACCATGTGCTTCGGAAACCAAACTTAAGATCTGTCCCGTCGACGTAAATTTCATTCCCGACTGACTAGAACTGTTGTCACACAGTCACTTTGACGGGGTGCGTGGTCTGCGTACGAAGCCATCATAGGCTGCGAAATTGGCAATAGCCAATAGGATGCATTGCACACCAGACTTGTCATTTCTTCTTCAATGTGTCTTTTCACCGGGCGCAAATGTTTGGAACAGCTCCAACTACGGATTGAAATGTCGATGCACGCAAAGCACAGTGGTAGTTAGAGTCTGACTCACGCCGGCGTGTAGGGAAAGAACACGAATGTGCGGGAAACCTCGAAGAAGATAAATTGTTTTCGTGTGCAAGCGTGTACAAACGACAAACTTCAAATGCACGCGCAACGTCCCACTCCCACTTTTGCGCCATTTGCACGTGGAAGCAGGGCTTGCATGGAGACGTCACCTCAAACTTTATGGAAGTAATGAATGGATTTAGCTTTGTGCGACGGCAACCAGGTCTGCTGCACTAGCACAACAGCTGTCGGAGGTACACGTGCGTGCGGACACGGCAGCTCAGCACGCATGTCTCCTACCTCAACATGTCCTTCAGAGACCACACAAAGGACACCACGGCATAATAGTCTGTTCGAATATGACACAGGATTTACTCCTTCGATACCTACTCGAAAATTGACCCTGCCCAAACCATCTCGCACCATAGTTCTCATCTAGTCGAAATTTATGTAACCGGAGAGGGAGTTTAATGCACGTGTTCCGGTCATTTGCTGGTTCAGCTCACTAAAATAGGTTACATAAATAAGCTAGTTCGTTTTTGCGTAATCTTCTATTTACATTCTCGTAAATTTTTAAATACAATTTTAAAATTAAATACATGCTTACAACATCCTTGAAGACATAAAAAAGTTTCTCTCTAGACTCCTACCTCTTAAAATTTCGGAGAAGAATCTAAACTTCGAACCGGCGGAAACTGTATAATTGATGTGGGCCATTTTTTTTCACAGAACTAAGGGCCTGTTTAGTTGGTCAAAAATTTTGGCAAATATTTGTGGACCCTCTTATCAAGTACGATTAGGAGGACTAAACATAGACTAATTACAAAACTAATTACACGAATGAAAGTGAAATCGCGTGATGAATCCATTAAGCCTAATTAATCTATCATTAGAGATTGTTTACTATAGCACGACGTTGTCTAATCATGACATAATTAAGTTTGTTAGATTCTTCTCGAAAAATTAGGTAGGAGTTATGGAATGAGTTTTGTCATTAATCCACATTTAATACTCCTAATCAGTATCCGAAGATTGATGTGACGGGTAGTTGGGAAAATTTTTGGGAACTAAACAGGCTGTAAGCTAAACTCCACAAGTGGCAACATTCAGATAGCCCTACGTACTCCAAAATCGTTTTACAGAAATATAATCACAAACTAAAGTCGACACCTGGATGGGGGCTATTGGTAAGGAGTTGATGCCTTCTTAAAGAGCACCCCCACGAGACGGACCAAGTCACCACCATTATGAGAGAAGCGGTATTGGCAACGATACTACTGCTTAGCCGCCTTCTTGTACTAGATATTCTACTGGACCTGCTCCGCGCTGTTATTGATATTATACGACGCGTTATCTCACGGCCGCCCACACTCTAGAAGTTTTTTCATATCACTTGCCTCTTTTATCTATCCTGTCCAAGGCAAGGTTTGTATAGAATGTACGGTTTTGTTCAACCTTTTTTTTTGATCTTTTTGATTCCCATTCTGTCATTCCCCTTCCATAATATCAACCTGAAGGCAAAGTTATTTGTTTATGAACCAGGTGCAATCAGGCTCCCTGTTTTTGTAGGGTACAAACGTACATAAATGGCGTGGTACGTGGTGTATCGCGGAAGAAGGCCAGGAGTGTACACTTCATGGTCCAGGTGTCATGACCAAGTTTCTGGATTCTCAAACTGCTGTTTCAAGAGCTTCTCAACCGAGGAACAGGCTCAGCCATCTTTCATCTTTCAAAGAGTTTTCAAGAGTTGAGCAAGGTTTGCCCGATGCCATTGTCACCGCCAGGCCCCGCACGTTTGTTATGCCAAAGGATCTGACAACCGCAATTGCAGTTGTTGCCTTCACTGCAATATCGCTCACAATCATCCTGGTCCTCAGGATATAATCTTCCTCATTCGGTCTGCCATCTTTAGTAGTCCTTGTAGGTTCAATCCTCTTTCATTCTGCATTTCTACCGCAGCCAATGTAATAAGTACTCGCGCGAGTTACTTTTGGCAATGAAGTTTGATTTGTTCTATCGTAGGGATGCTTTTTTTTCTGCTTAAACATTACTTAATAGTATTCTAAAAACTATCTTTCTTGCCCCGTCACGCCCAAAATTATTAAAACATAAAAATACCTCTCAATGTGTGAAGTCCGCAACGTGCCGCACGGCGATAGTAATCGCTCCGTTCTGTTTGGTCCTGTCCCATATTCATGGTCCAATCAGCTATAGTCGTGGTAAGCCAAGGCAAAAAAACACGGCGTGTCAATACAATCGGATGCCAGCTGTCAGGAAGCGCTCACAGCGCCCGGTGTTCAATGATATATACTCCAAGAGAGGGCGCGTTCGGAAACTTCAGTCTCTCTTCCTATTAAGCTCTTCATTTCTACCTCGCTCTCTTCATCGCTCTCTATTGAGCACACTGCTCAAGGGGCTCGCCATGGCCGATAATGATCGCAACCATGTCCTGAACCCTTGCTGTGGCAGAATCGCAGGCATCTGCTTCCTCACGCTCAACTCAGTCTTAGCAATCTACCGCGCCAATGGCGACCCTGCTTCGATCATATTTGTCGTCGGCTTCTACTTCACCGTGCTCCTCCTCTTTTGTTACATCCGTGCCTACGAACGCGCGGCCCCCGGCTCCAGTGCCCGGGAGCGTTCGAGGCGCGCCGTGTGGACTCTAACAACCGTCCTCACGTTCGGATTCGTTTGGACGGTGGCCGTGGTGATGCCTTCCACCGCCGTCGTTTGGGGTCTCGCCTTCTTCACCACCGCCGTTGGCTTCTTCGCGCTTTTCGTGGCCGGGTGAGCACCGGCGCCCACGGATGGCACATGAGCCCCAGCCGCCACCAACTCCACATCGCCCAGTGTTTTTTTTTCCTATTCACTATGCCGTGGGCCACGGACACGGCGGACTAAACGTGAAGGTGTAGCACATGGATAAGAACAACTACCCAGTTCAGAGTATGTGCGCTACTACTAGATATGTCACCTGCCATGCTCTTCGCAGAATAGTGGCCCTAACAATATGGTGCTGCAGTGTAGAGGAGCCTCCTGTCTAGAATCGGTCTGTATTAATGGATGTCAGTAAGTAGTAGTACTCCGGGAGTAGTTGTCAGCACCCCCGGGGGTGGTGTACCTCCATATATAGTGCGTGGTGTTTTATTACGTCTTATCTGTCATGAACGTATGTACTACCGTGGTCTGTATTAGTGATGAACTTCTGATGATTTTTTTTTGTTTGCGATCAGTGGGAATGTGTCACATGTCGCAGGTTCATGTTTTTTTTGGCGGAATACATTACTTCCTACCTTTTTTTGGTGCTTTTTCTTTTCTTTTCTTTTTTTTTCCTGCGACGTATGCGCTGAATAAGGTACCTTACCAGCTATCTGAAAATTCCACACTGTCAATGCATGACATCTTTATATTATTTAATCAATCATTAAATATTTCCGATTAACTACCAACTCTCTTGTTGGAGTTCATCTTTACTTACTCAATCCGCTTTGGTAAAAATACAGTCCATATTAACATGTTTTTGGTCAAACAACATCAGTACTCCTTCCCGATTTGCAAATAGATCCTGTTTTTTGTCAAGAATTATGTCACAAAATGGAAATATAAGTCACGAATAACCATTTTAGGCGATGAGTTCGAAATGTGTCAATTTCATCAAAAGTTTTGTCTTGAAACTATTTTCGTACTTATATAGATGCATAACCTACTAATAAATATTTAACAAGAGTAGGAAAGGCAACTTTATTCGTTGGATAGGGGCCGGGGGTCACGGCCCAAAAGATCATTTAATACCAGTTCGGATGCAGTCCAAATTATTAATAACTGTTTTTAACTTGTTAAGTTCGTTTAAAGTGAAAACCATAGCAATAAACTTGTCTCCAAACAATCTTGCTAAGAAGAACTGTAAAGGAAGCCAAAAATGTTACGGCTGTAATAGTAATGAGACTATAGAACATCTTTTCCTGGACTGTCCCTATGCAAGAATGGTTTGGAGGATTATCTTCTATGCTACAGGTTTAACGCCACCTAGATCAGTTAATCATATGTTTAATTCTTGGCTGTCTAACCAATCTAAAAGGAGTAGAAATTTAATCTGGGTAGGTGTTGCTGTTGTATGCTGGGCCACCTGGAGATGTCGTAATGATATTATTTTTAACAAAACCAAGGTTAACTCGATCGCGTGCGGTCATCTTGAGTAACGTTCGGAGTCGTTTTTGGGCACAGCTACAGCATGATGAGCACAACATTCGCTCTCCGGCTTGAGCAGACGAATTGAGATAGTAGCTCTTGATTTAATCAAAGTAGGGTGGAAGCATGTCTATCGCTTGCAGCAGTTCTTTGTCTCTTTTAGAGACTGGCGTGCCTTTTTGTATTTTTTTTCCAAACATTGTAATAATGGCTGTGTATGTCCCTGGACATAGAGACCGGATTTGTAATTCTTATTCTAAAAAAAATTGTAACTTTTCATTAAGTATTGTAGTACAAAAGGAGGAGTTACAATTTCTACTTTTGGAGAGACTGGGTTGTCGTGTTAAACTAATTAATTTAACAGAACAGAGTGAGTATCGCCACACATATCAACCGAAGAAAGTAGCACCATGTAATGCCCATCGTATTATGTATTAATTATCCAAATTATACGTAGGTCATTACTCGGCAATTTATTTCATTCCGCTCGTCTCCTCAGAGCGCCATACGATGAAACCGCCTAGTGTGCACATGAACCCCCACGCAATGCAGCGCGCGTAATGCAATGCCCAATGGTCTGTCGGCCCCTTCAAAAACGAAGCTCGCAGCGCGGGGAAACATTTTTCATGTCTATGGCGCGAAATGAACAAAACCATGTCTCAGAGCGCAGTACCCCGCGCCCTCTCTCGCTATATATACATAGCGCCTTGTAAAATTTCTAGTGACCTCTTCACATAGCTTGAAGCAACACTGCCCCCCATCTTAAGTGCGTTTCACGTCAGTAGCAGACGCTACCAGCAAACTCGAGGGATGGAAGTCAGGTTAGCAATATTTCTCAATTTTTGCAAAACCATTTTTTTGTTTGATGTTCAAAGTTCCGAAATAGAACGTGAATAGCTAGTATAATTACTAACGCGGCACAATTATTTTTTTCGCAGCGGCACCCGGCTTCCGATGGCATGGAATTACGGAGCCGTCGAGCGCGCCCTCCGGGATGCATCTTCGCGCGGTGAGAGATGTATTTTTCAGCCAGACGTTGGTAAAGTGTTCGACTCCACAGAGGAAGCCTTCGAATTCTACAACATGTACTCTTGGGAGGTTGGTTTTGGCGCCCGTTTCGGACGCAGCAGGATGAATGCAACAACTGGCCGTCGCACGAGGCAGGATATCGTTTGCGCCTGCGAGGTATGTGCAAGAAAAATTATACCGTTACTAGGCGGCGGGGCGGGGGTGGGGGGCTTCACATGTGTTGCATCCCTTTTTGTTTTTTACTTTTCATTGAACTTTCCATCGCTGGTACGATAGAATTACATTCATGCGACATTTTTTTAACTATCGATGTGTCTCATCATCTTACTATTTCGCAGCTCAGTGCATATTAATAATAAGAACAATTATTGTAGGGACATGCTCCATCTATGGGAGCGCGCTCTGTCCGCACAGGCTGCCAGGCGATGATTAGGCTGCTTCGTCAGGAAGACGACTCATGGGCAGTTAGCAGGTTCTGTTCAAACCACAACCATCCCCTTGCATGTTCCTATGGAGAACGTAGGCAGTGGAAGTCTCACAGCAGGATAGATCAGATGACTAGAGACCTTGTTAGACACCTACGTAACAACAACGTCCAGATTTCAAGGGTGTGTTCCATCGTTGGTTCAATTCACGGACCCAATGCTTATGTCCCCTTTAGCAGGCACTCCATAAGATCACTATGCGGTAGACTCGCCCAGGAATCTATTTCAGATGACATGTCTAAGACCTTGCAGTTATTTCAATCTATGCGAGTCAACGATCCTAGTCTAGTTGTAAACGTAGATCTTGACGATGATAAGCGGATCAGATCGCTTTTTTGGAGTCACGGTTCCGGGCGGGCCAACTTTGCAATTTTTGGGGATGCAATAACATTTGACACTACCTACCGCACGAACCTATACAACCTTCCGTTCGGATTGTTTGTTGGTGTCAACCATCATTTCCAGAGCGTCATCTTCGCGGCCGTTTTGCTAACCGAAGAGACGATCCCAGCATTTGAATGGGCTTTCAACGCCTTCGCAAGCACGATGGGCTCGGAGCCCAAAACTATATTGACAGGTGCGTCTGCCCATGCAATTTTTATTTTAAAGTTTTTCATAGCGCAATGCTTGTGGCCAACCCTTTTTTCCCACCATTTTTTTTACGCCAAAATTGCTTATACATGCGCAGACCAGTGCCAAGCCATGAGGGTTGCTATCGCATCCACTCTGGCGTCCACCAGACACAGATGGTGCAAGTGGCACGTGCTCCGCAAAGCAAAAGAAACTCTAGGGGCAGTGTACACCAAAAACTCTCGTTTCAAGGCTGAGTTGCACGAGCTGATAGACGAGGTAATCTCAGTAAATGAGTTCGAGAACAAGTGGTGGGAGTTAATCGTGGCCTACAAGTTGCAAGCCAATCAGTTCCTTATCCGGGCATACGACAACAGAACCATGTGGGCCAAACCATACTTCGCCGATACTTTTTGTGCTGGCATGACCAGCACGCAGAGAAGCGAGAGCGCCAACCACATGCTAAAAACATACATTCCTAGAGGAGCCCCGATGCATTTGTTCGTATCGCAATACAACCGAATGATTCAGGACAGAGAAAGTGAAGAAGGAAGGGAGGAACACGCAACAAAACAGGTAAATTTATTTCAAGTTGGGTTGTCCATTCATGTGTCGTGAATTTTCATTTCCACCACCATATGACACTTCTTGCGCTTTGCATGTATCAGGTAACACCACCTTTACGCGTCGGCGTGCCCTTGGAGAGACATGCAGCAGGCGTGTACACACGTAGGATGTTTGAAAGATTTTCAAAAGAGCTATTCAAGAGTGGATCCTTTACCTCCGTGCCAGGAAACCTCCCCGGCGAGCACCGTGTTTTCCTAGTGGCACCCGGAGGAAATGGTGCAAACTTCAATGGGGAGTTTAATGTCATCGCCGGAGCAGAAGGCGACTTCTACTCCTGTTCCTGCAAGCTATACGAGCACGCTGGCATGCCTTGCCGCCACATAATCAGGGTAAATGACTACTAGAAAAAAATACTGTACTCCCATTCCATCTCGCACCACCAGTACGTCAAGCACTAGTCAAGTAAACCATCAATATTTTAATTATACCTCGCAGGTCTTAGTGCAGCAAGGTGTGGTGACAATCCCCAGCGGGCTAATCATGAGGAGATGGACAAGGAATGCAAAGGATGGGCTTTCATCAGCAAGTCAGTACTCGGGTTCCGTTACAAGAGAAGGGAGCGACCAAGCAAACTTGCACGCTCTGCTGTACGCCGCGGCCATGGAGCTCGTCGGCATGTGTGACCGATCGAGACAGGCTTTTGACGTTGGTTTGGCCTACATAAGCAGGGCAAAGGAAGCCATCGAAAGCATGACAGTGATCACTCCATCTAGTGTCGAAGATCCACCACATTGCAACCCGCCATCTAACGTCACCGAACCCCAACCCTCCTCCGATGAAACTGCAGTCCGATCCACCATTACGGAAGCTAGTGCCCCGCCTCGAGTACGTTCCAGGGGACGGCCGAAGCAAAATAGGTTCAAATCACCCATTGAGAGTCCGGGAGCAACAAAGAAGAAGAAATCAGGCGATCATCCAATCGAAGAGGCAGCCCGCGTACTCCGCAGTGCTACCCATCGCCAAGTAACGTCTGGAACATCCGTTACCTGCAACATATGCGGAGATACAACACACGAAGCAGCCAACTGTCCCACCAAGGATCCCACGGATCGCATTCAAGCACCTGCAAGGAAATGTAAAGCATGCGGCGAAGAAGGGCACTACCGTAGCACATGCGGCCGCAAGTCAAGCTACAACGGCGGCAAGTGATATGAAATCCAACCTGGAATCTACTTCCATTATGTAGTTCTTATATATCTTTTGCTATTTTCTTTATTTTCGGGTCGGCTAAAAGACTTGTAGTCGTGATGTATCCTCCGTACCCGTGCCATGCAACTCCAAAACTATCTTGATGTATCCTTTTCCCGCTATTTTCCCCCTTTTCATTTTCTATTTTGGGCATTGTAATATTTTTAGTGTAAGTCACCCGCAACCCCTTTACCCGTCTTTTTCGCCTTGTCCAAAACACCAGTTATGAAAAAGTTATGGTATGCTGTTGGTAGCTACCTAATCTACGCAGGGATATTTTTCGCGGCCGCTGATTTGGTGATAAACTACGGACTTTTGGAGTTCACGCCAGAAGCTAGCTAGCAACCACGAGCGCAAGGCAAGCTACCCCATATTGTCCCTGAAATATATCAGAGCACCCTAGCACGAGTTAGTTCATGCAGGAGTCATTATAGTTAAATATCCAACAAAATTCTAAACATTTTTTAGACGACCACTTGTGTGTAAAGCAAATAATTTTAGCTCGCCACAACATAATTTCGTTGGCTACAGGACGATAGAAGGATTACAAATTAGAGGGTATAAGACTCGGTCAGGTTATTCTATTATTAATGGTTTATAGCTATGTACTTACTCATATTAGTTTAACATATTGTGTGGCGCCAGCAAGTTGGTACCTTTGTGGTATTTCTTTCTAGTAACCTCCCCATACTACACCCTACAAACTCCACGACACTCGTAATTGCACCGTCAGTTTTTTCCTTGTACAAATGAAGTAACCATTATAGCCAACCACCTGAAATTTGTATGGCAATTTTTTAAATCGTACGAAATGATTTTGTGCAATACACTTCAGGAACATAAAGTTTCCGTGCCGGTGGGATGCATTTATCACTTCGTGCCCTAGGATCCAAAAAAAAAAACCGCATCCTTCTTCAGATTCCACTCCCAGTATGCATCCTCATCACTCTTACTACTACGCTCGCCTCCCTCCCCTTCCCCCATCTCCATTCCAACAATCCAGCCACTTTCAACCACACAACGACTCAAGCAAATTATACAGTTAGGAAAGCTACTACATATGGCCATGAACTCAACTATCGCCATTGCTACGGCAGTCCTAGTAGTTTCCGGAATGGCGTGGACCGGTTTCAACCACCTTGCATATGGAAGTGCAACATTGGCCTCCTCCTACCTGTTGTTAATCTACTCTCGATTAGCGACCTCGACAGAAGCTAGCCACCGTGAACGCAAGGTAGCTACTCTACTTTCATGGTTAATGAGTTTTGTATTACTTACAGTGGTAACTTTTGGCGTCAAAGAATTCATCAAGTCAGAGCTTAGAACTTTCATCTGGCCGCTGGCGTTCCTTTCATGCGCAATCATGATAACGTTCTTTTCATATGATGATGACGCCGAATCAGATGCTTCGGAGGGATTGCCTTGAAACCATTTTGTATATTTTTCTTCTGCACGAATGTTAAAGCGTGTAATCTTTCTTTTATCTCTAGTTGGTTATTGTGTGCGATTGGCAAGTTGAATCATCTGTAATATGCTAGTGATTTTGGGATTGCCCATCCCAAAAAGGTCCAGTGGTCCTAAGAAAACTTTTCAAGATCTCTACACTCCAATCTATATCCTGTTATCATATTTTTTGTGTGCAGCTAGCAAGTGGGGACCTTTTGTGGTACTTTCTTTAAGTAACTCCGCTCAAGTAACTTCCGTTCGCCCCGAATGTTGAAGGGTGTAATCTTTCTTCAAATCTAGTCGTTTATTTGTTCGTATGGCAAGAAAAATTATCTGCAATATCCTAGTGATTTTGGGTTTTGCCGACCCCCAACAAGGGCCCTCTGGTGTTTCATCGATTAAAAAAATGAAAATATCGGACAAGAGTATATTGTTTTTTGGCATATAACTATATGAGTCTAATATAATCGTTTCAAGGGAAAAAACATTCGTCCTCAAAATGTACTTTCTTGCACTGCCCTCGCACTGGCTAACAGCAGAGATCACATTCCCAGACACACTACAAATGGCAGCACTGTTTTTCAGATCCAAACATATCAGCACATTGCACAAACCTCCTAAAGGTATAGCGACAAGATTCATTACGCATAATTCAACACCCAAAAGCATATAAAATGTTTTTATCCGATAGCCGCCCAAAATCCAGTTTTTCCTAAAATCCTCTCCGATACATTTGTCCATTCAGTCTATAACTGGCCCCCTTCCAAAACTGATATACAGTTGTTTACGGGACACATGGATTATAACACAGGGGCTTTAGTTTTAAGAATTGTTGGCTCATTCCGGGTAAGAGCCATATTAGTTATAGATACATTGGGTCAAATTACATTGAACATTAGTACAAAATATTTTTTATATGTGCTCGTGATTACTAATAAATTTTTTGATCATACTACCTACAATTCTAAAAATATGACTTTTAAGAGAAGCATTGGATCAAACGTTAAATATATAACTCATTAATAACTTCTAAGGTTTTTGGTTTTGCAAATGCGAAAATCATACGGAATTATTTGTCTTCGAACATACTTTCATATAAGCACAGATATAGCACAATTCGATAAATATTCCTATAATCTCAAGAGGCGAAAGATGTCTTTTAGAGGTCGACATGGTAGTTTTGAACATTGCTTTATCCCTTGCAGTATAAGATTTTCAGTACCAAAATAAATATTCATTTAATACCAATCATATCTGACACATGTACTCTAGCTATTCAAGGAATAGCACAATTTTTTTTTTGTCCCTGCTTCCTGTTTGCACACACCTTCCAGGACACTTTACGAGCACGAGTAGGTAGTACCTATTATATGACAAGGGCCAAACATTGCACAGGACATGCACATGTACCAAAAGCGACCGCACAGCCTGTCATGGGGGGTCTCGCCAGCCCCCCACGCCCCCTATGAAATTTGGGTAATTACGGTCTTTATGGGACGGAGGAGTATAACACAGAAGCATTCTTTGTATTATTAATTAGGGGGGGAGGGGGGAGGAGGTTGAGTGCAGTAGCTTACTGATATTAGTTTAACATATTGTGTGGAGCCAGCAAGCTAGTAACTTGTCCCAGGAGTACTTGTGAGTACCACACATGTTTTTGAAACTTACTCCCTCCGTCCCAGATTGTTGGTCGCGGAAGCTACAGAACAACGTCCCACATTCATTGTCGTTCGCTAGCAGAGTAGGACACCGTAGCAGGCCTGGCCGTAGCTGTTGTGATGCACAATTGCCTGATTAAAAAAACAAAGCCTCACGACCTCTCAGCCAAGACCACACGCAAAGTGGAAAAAAATCAACCTTCAGTCCACATGTGGCCGTCGCCAACCCACCATCGAATCTCCTCTGCCTTGCAATGATTGCTTTATAGGGGTGTTAGTGTCTTTTTCTTCGTGCGTTGGTCACTGCATAATATTTTCAGCGACCAACAATCCGGGACGGAGGGAGTAGATGATAATAATGCATTTTTCACCCCTTGCACTAATTTTTTGTAATTGAGCCATAACCAATGCTGACACTTGGATGTTTGGTACGAATGGATATCACACCATTTTTTTTTGAACCCGCGCCCTGTCCAACACACTTGTCCTTCACAGTGTACGAGTACTGAGTATGTACTGTAGTACAAATTATCTGACAAAGGGCAACCTAACACACAGGCACATGGTCTTGGAAGCAGCCCCATGAACTTTGTTCAGCTCTGACTAGCATCCACTCCTGCTGTTTCCGAAATGGCAAGTCTCCATCTGAATTTACAAAATGACATGACCCTTTGCAGAGTTGGATGACAGTTAAAGAAAACAGAGGTATTAGATAATGTGAGTAATTAACTTGGTTGCCACGCTATCAAACATGTGGAATTGGTAAATTTTGAGGTGTGGAAAAGCACGGGCAAAGGTAAGGAATCAACTTACCCGCTCTTTCAGTCGATAATTTTGGGAAATTTTCTGCCCACTAAACAGACATCGTGTTCGCACTGGCCGTGTTTAGATTGGTCCAAAAACTTTTTCGGTGACATTTAAATACAGGGAATTCTACAGTAACCATCCTCTAATCGTTCTATAACCGCGTTGTCAAAGACCTCATTAGATTCGTTTCGAGAATTTACCTAAGGTCGTGAAGGTAGTTTTATAAACTATTTTTATTTAATACCCCTAATTATTGGTCAAAAGTGCATTTATTACCAAACAGTTTTTAGGGTCCTATCTAAACACGGGCAAGCGAGACAAAATAAATAATATTTTTATCAGGCGCGGTTATCAATACTTGTGGTCAAATTGGCTAACAAAAATTCAACAAAGCAGTGACATAGACCATTCTGACGCAGACACCATAGGACAGGCACATGGAGCACATGGTGTTGAAATAGCCCATCAACTTTTCCAAGTTCTGACCAGTGTGCGGCCCGAGGACTGATGTACAGCCACCATATACTGTACTCCCGAGACTGCTGTACGGCCCGAGTATTTTTTTGCCGGGACAGGCATCGAACATTTGCATTTTTTTTTCTGGCGCGGACACAATGAATCCAACTTGAGCCTTGTTTAGTTGTTGGAAAAATTTGCCTTTTCAACATTTCGAACTCAGACACCTGTAAAGACGCTTCGTTTGTTTGTGGTAAATATTATCCTACCATGGCCTAACTAGGCTCGAAAGATTCGTGTCGCGAAGTACATTAAAACTGTGTAATTAGTTTTTTTTTTATCTATATTTAATACTCTGAACATATGTCTTTTGACGTATTTAATGTGATGTGATGGAAAGAGAGTGGAGAAAACGTTAGAAACTTTAGCAAACTAAACAAGGCTTTGCACTACAAATCGAATCAGAAACATGAACGAATTGCTGTTCGTGAACAGCACACACTTTCGCTCACAAGTACAGTTGCTATTTTGTACTCCATCAGTCTGCGCAGCAGCTTTTGCGACCGTACCGTGTTTGAATGACGACTCAATTCCTATTCTTCTACTACATGGGTGTGTTTAGATCCAAAAAATTTGCAAAAAACATCCCATCATCTATCATATGACCTCACATCACATCTCACTGTTCATCTGCATTTACACCAATTCTTTCCTAATTCTTCTTCAATTCAGCTAATTCATCTAAAACTAAACACACTTTCTTTTTCAAAGTTGCTGCCGGCCTAGCGCTAGCAGCCTACCTACCTCAGGACAGGCACACGGGACCTGAAACAGATAATTAACGTTTACTCCCTACCTTCTAGTACTATATTAGTAATGGGAGCACTTGATTTTTTTTTGCAAAATGTAATCATTTTGGCTGTGTTGTTTTTCAAATTGACGCCTGTGTCCCTTGGCGGGTGACAAATCCGTTAGTTGGTGAGAAGATGTACTTCATGTGTGTTTTTTTTTCGTGCTTGGGGTCAGACCTGATGCATATGTCCATTGCAACCCCATAAATACCCAAGGGCAAATCGGGGCATTTACCTCCTTTGCTATTCTTTCTTTTTATTTTTTGGAATGCTTCCAATGATACTACAAATGAACGGATATAGTACGAGTTTTGGAAAAAAAAAATTTGCCCCTACGGCAAGTATTCATCTCTTATAAATTCCCTTATTTTTAGTCTTTTTTGTTGACTAGACACAACCAAGCGCCCCCAATACGAGATTTTTTTGTGATGACACATATTTCCGTCATTTTACAATAGTAAACGCGACTCTCCACCTACGCACCAATCTTTTTTATTTAGGTAATCTGCACCCGTCGAATCCCACCAGTTTTTTGGAAATAAATTGTAACAGAGTGAGATGGGTGAACGATACAATATTCTTATTATTATTTTCAACATACAGAAATTGACAAAATAACCGCGCTTAGAGTTGTTCTCACTAGATTTTACATGTCTACACTTCTCACAATCCGAACTTGACTCATTCCCCGGCGAGAGGAGTATTCTGCTCGTTTAACACGCCGCCACCACTTTGCACACACATGCAGATCTGGATGAAGCGCTTTGTTAGCATCCAACTGCACCAGCTGGTAGACCATCTCCTTCTTTGTTTCACTATATCGCCCCTAAGAGCGAGAAAAAATAGGAGCAAACGACAAAATGTTAAGACTTTAAGATGACGAAAATTTGTATTTCTTTTTTTCAACACCCACATTCTAGTGTCTTCGATCACGAAGCAACAATGTATAGGTTCTAAATAAAGTTATACTAAAGAATAAGCTTTTTTTAATGTTTCCAATCCCTTGTTACATTGTCGCATTTTTACCATATGCTGCAAGTAATGCCTTGTTTTTTCTTATATTACAAGAGTTAGAAACTGGACCTCGCGAATCAACAGAGCGTTGTATAATCATGAATTACTAATATAGTACAAATGCACGTGCGCCCCCCCTAGCCCCATCGTCATTGTTGGTATATTTGCAAAAAGGACATGGTAATCTTCAACAGATTATGTATGACGCAAAAGATATTTTTTTTACTAAAAGGAGTAAGAACAGCATGAAAGCCATGGAACCCCGAGTAGACCACAGCGCACCAAAGGCAACAAACTTAATGTTCAATTTCACTATACTAAAAAGTATATGAAGCAAGGTTTTTGATATTGCACAACCTGTGTCGGGTTGTAGCATACGCCGTTGACGTTAAACCACCGCATATAGTTCAAGGCCCAGTACCCAGATAATTCCCTGTGCGGTAACAAAACTTGTCATTAACAGAATATTTTCATACGTCTACGTTAATGCATCACAAAAATGGAAATGAGGTTACTCTTTCATCCTTTTGCCAAAGGTCGTTAGCACACAGTTATCCCATTTTCCAGCCCCCAATGACTCGTGGCACGTTGCACGACGCATGCAATGTATCGCATGCGGTAACAAGGCACGGGCTGTTTTCACGTGTTCGGCGTAGACAATGGGACCTCCAGCCAAACTTAAGGAGGGATCCATCACGGATACTACCCGGTTCTCGAAGTCATACGAGTAACACGCCCAGAAACCACCAAATTCCGCCATTGTAACAACCTTATTTATTTTGTCAACAGCATCAGCATGTATTAATTCATACGATTAGTCCATAAAAATGCTATGATATCCAAGAAAGAACTTGTTTTAATATCATGTCATAGAGGGGACGTACCAGTCTGCAATCACGGATTTCATATCCCACCAATGGGTTCGTAAAAGAATCAAAGATAGCATCATCGTCAAACGAGTTTCTTAACGCAATAATCTGTGTTGTTCGTTTGATTCCGAAAAAGTTAGCACATCAAGAAGAAATCTAGAAACGCACATGTTGTAATGTTCACATAAAATGTCAAACTCACCGGCCAGTACGGTGAAACGAAATGTCGCCTTTTGATTCCACCGCGTGACAAAACAGCTGATTCCTCGCGCGCCTGAAGCAGAATTGTAAAAGCCATGGCCAATTCAACACCCACTTGAGTGCGGCGGCATAGAATATCCCTAATTTCGCGGCCAGTCAAGCTAATTGCTGGCGAGGCGCACGTCCCGGGGAGATCCACCCAAACACTGCAGTTGTTCGATTAGTGTTTCGACAATTTTACATCAGAAATTGGATAAAAAAGACAGCCTAACAAACCATAATTTGTTCAGACCCATTACCTGGACAAAGCCGTATCCGCCGCAGACTTTAACACCCAACTGCATGCGCTATCCACTTCTCGTCGCACACACCTAGCATGCCGGTTCGACGCGCAATATGGGTCAGGGCAAAGTCGGTTCCTATCTTCCATCAGGGCACATACGGATTCCCGGCAATCCTCTTTGGGCGGCGCCCAAGCTTGTGGCCCGCAACAAACCTCAGCCACCCATTGTGTTAAAACTGGCACACCAAGCTCCCAAAGAGCGCATGCCATCTGACCTCCTGGCGTCCTCCCCAAATCACTAATCTGATTTATTCTAGACGTTGTAGGTGACACCATTTGTCGCTGCATATTAGGATGAAACTTAAAAAGATCAACATCCTCTACATAAAATTTACGGTAACAACAAGAGAACATGTCCACAAACTTCAGCCATCACCTGCAATGGCGGCTCGTCTTCAGTAGTACGTGATGCACTTCGTCGCCATCCTTGCTTAACGACAGCATCCAGGGTATCCTCTAGCCCAACCGTTGGTCCTAAAGCAAAAGGGTCCATGGTTCTTGGTCTGAATGGCAGCTTTTTTTGCCTATTCTATAGTGCGGCCGAAATTTCTTATCTAGGGATAGCGAAAATATTTTTTTTGGTTTCTTTGTGCTGGACAGTGGTGGAGGTGGTGTTGGGCGTCGCCTAGGGCTAGTCCTAGTGGGGGCAATTGTTTTACTCCCTCCGTCCCAATAAAACTGCATTTCTAGGACCGGATGTGGATACCAATGAACCACACAAATTACCAAACTACCCCTATAGTACTAGACTTCTGGTGTGGGTCCCATCCTAGGCTTCTGTAGAGAGCAGTGCGGGAGTGCTTGCATTTTTGCATGCGGTGGTGAAGACGTCCGGAGTGTTCTAGCATGCACAGGCCACCACAACCAGTCACTGCCACTCCGCCAGGCGGTGTCGGACGAGCATAGCGAGCGTTTAATTTGGGAAATAATTTGAACCATATAAATGCACTTGATATGGGACAGAGGGAGTACACAGGAATCTAACCTTTTAATGCCAACTCTCATGTTGACCAAACTGCATTGTCAAGAAAAATAAAAGCAAGGCACCTTTCCCTAGGACGGAAGGCCTGTGCTGTCCGAAACCCTGCCCAAACAGTTTACGCAGTCTACACTTTTGGTCACCTGGAAACCTCGTTCACAGTACACTTCGGTCCCATCAACCAAAAACATGTCTGATGTCTCCGGACATGTTATTTATTACAACAGAGCCAAGATTCCTGGCTCCTAAAAATATTGGAGCTCATGCTGACAAGTAGATCGCGTTATAAATAGTTTCAGGCCGCAAGAACACTGCAATGACTCCTGACTCAGGCTACCACGCGTTGATATATATAGCCCGGTTACTGTATAACTCGTACGGATGGGTAGACTTCATAGTTTCCCCTGCAAGTGGTAATGGAACAGTCGTACTCGTCTTTTGATTAACCCGAATTTTTTTCTTGTCGATTTGGCAGTCCACATCCTGTGTTTCTAGAGTTTTTTTTGTGTTGTGACTGCCACCTTTTACGCTAATCTTCAATTTTTTTTTAAGTCAGGAACCCAACTTTGTAAGCATTGTAGTTGGAGACATAGAAGCGTCCCAAAGTTTGTTTTGCCTTATAAATACAATTTATCTCATTTGGAAAACAGTTGTTTCATTTATTCACTGACACGATACAATCGTCAAGCATTGAAAAGCAAACTGGCAGCAAACACAATACATCTCGCTTCAAATGCACAAGTACATCATCATGACACCACCATAATTCGACTTTAGCGAGGTCCACGCATCACCAAGCACAAGAGCGTCATGATCCAGCAAATTCGTGCGACAAGGACAAAGCTGCGACCGTGTGAGAATACAAAATATGATTAGCTATCATTCTAATCGGAACGATCGTGTAAAAACACCTACAAAAATTAGACTTGATCCCGGCGACACCACCTCCTAAATCGTTCTCGGAAAGCTAGGACCACATCACGCGCAGTCGGGGTGGCTGGCGTCGCACTGTGTACCGTGGTCGCACCCTGCAAAAGTCCCGTTCATTTGTCATGTACATAATAGAATTTTTAATTAAAAAACCCGGAACACAAACAAAACCTCAAACACATGAACGGAAATTTCTCCTGCACTTTGGTCCTAGATTGTTGGCTTGGCTGTTTAGGACCGGGGGGAGGGGGGGAATGGTGGTGGAGACGTACCGTGGTTGCTACTAACATCACAGCTGCCCTGAGAGCATCTAGACGGTGCTCTCGAATAGCTGCTGCACCACTAAGCAGTCTGCGATCATTATATACAAAAATATCTTTTATGTTAGCAAATTATCTTAAAGCTGGCCAAATTTGGACTTTTGAGACCGGATAGATGGCTATGGCAGTAAATCAAAATATTTGGAAGATAGGGGCTCCTTACTCGTACTCTACCACATTGAAGCATACAACGCCTGCCTCATGTATTGCTGAGCCTATCACCCTCACGTTAATTCCGCTGCATAGAAGAACCAAACCACCGGACCACGTTTCGCTGCAAAAACTCGTAACCAAATATTATCAGTTAATCGTGCTTTACAGCAGCACGTACCTGGGAAAGTGGAAAAAAGCAAGAATAATCTCCAAATTATGTGCAGCTTCACTCACAAGTTCACGGCGCACGTCAACCGATCATCCTCATCGCACAGTGTGAACCTTATTCCAGCTGATGAAATTTCCCAGGTACTGATGGTTCCGGCAATAGACACCTGGAACACGTTTTTAGGGTGATGTAATACTATTAAATTTTGAACTAGCTGTACACTGTGGACTGCGAAGTCTGTAACTAATAGTATAACAATGACTTTAGTCAAATGACACGATAATTTTTTATGTGCACTCACATGACTAGCCGCAATCCCATTTATAATAACAGTTCCCGAACTTTCGAAGTTGACATAATCAATAACCATGCCAACGGTAACTGGAGTGGGCGTGCCCTGTTAAAAAAACACAAAGTAATCAACTGACAGCATGAAAAACAGATTACAAGATTACTTCGAAATCTAGCTAAGCTTACGAAAGCGTCTGTTATCTGCAAAAGGCGACTACTACTCTGCACGCGACCACTCATCGTTGGAGCCAAAAAGTGCAAGGAACCAGGTTTGAAGTTGAGTTTTACTCCGCGTGTGGTGTCTGCGGAGGTAGTATGGGGGCGGGAGATGGAATTTGCCTGTAACCTTAGATCACATATATAGAGCATTTTTCAGGCATCGCATTGCATTCCTGGGGTCCCTTTCTAGGTAGGTACACAATCCAAACACGCAACATTATTTGGACCGGAGAACTGTTGGAGAGCTCTCCACGAGGTTTGAATGCAAATAGTGTCTAGTACTTTTTTTGGGTAGCACATTACACAGTAGCTAATAATTCAAATGACAGACGACAATACAAAGGTTACTAGTATGCATTACATGCGCGTCGGCAAAATTCACCATCGAGACCCACATGATATTGCACTACTGCATAGCTACTTCCTCCCTTTGCGTTGCGCATACCCCACGAGCGGGTGCATTGCTACGTTGCCTTCGAGCTGTAGTAGCAATAAAGCCATGTCCTTCCTCGTTTGTGTTGCAGACGACTGCTAGTATGCAAACAGAGACATGAACCAATTTTTAATTAAGAAAACACGAATTATATCTCAAAATTTGTTAAACGTTGTAATCGATTTGCTTACATGCCGCGGCTTGTAGCACACACTGACCCCGTTAAACCACCTCATGTTGTTGATGCATGCGATTGCGCGGTTACATTTTATGCTGCATAGGAAACGAAAGACTTTGTTTGGCAAATGATTACTTGGAAACAATTTTATGTAAAAAAAACTGTTCATTAAAAACCTAATTTCACACCGTTTTTGATCCCCGGGGACGAGGCGAAGTAGCCATGTCCCACCACCAAGCCTGTCATCGCGAGAAAACACTCTCATTGCAGTTATCACATGTGGAAGCAATTCATGCGCCACTAGTGCATTGTATGCAGCTGAGCCGTCCTCTAATGGCACACCCGTCGCAGGATCCATCATTGTAACCACCCTCATACCGATGTCGAATGCGTAGCTTACACATGAAATGTTCGATTCAGCCAGAACTAAGACCTAGAAAATTATATAATGTTTAAGCGGAGGGTAACCCAAAAAAACGGAAAAGAAATGACACAACTGCCACTGTTTAGATTTACTCACCAGATTGTAATTCGCAATATCGTATGGAGGGGAGGGACCAGCAAAGAGTCCAAGCATATCTGTTAATGATGATGTCCCTTTTCGCACTACATCCTGTCAACAATTTAATATATACGCTTGGAAGGTTGTAGTTGTATTGAAAATTCTGAAATAACGCATGCATGAAATGCGGGAAATCACTCTCACTTACTCTCTGCGGACATACAAAGTTCATCAGAAAACTCACCGCCCACCCCGGAGGAACGAAATGCCGACCTCCCAATCCTGGGATCTTCCGTATTGTCTCCCCTTCAAGTTCTCGTAGGACTCTCACCATAGCGTTAGCCATCTCATCGTCCAAATGCGTGGGCGCAAGCAAACCAGATAATAGTCTTGCTCCTGTCATACTTAGTGGGTGCACTCCTCGAACGTCCAAGACCAAACTGTGAAAATCAACTTCAAAAATTGGCCTATCCGAGGTACACAGGGAGAAGAAGGAAGGTGTAGAGGGGGGGGGGGGCGCTGTGACGATGTCCACCTGTTAAGTTCAGCCGGAGTTGCATCATTAGCCAACCATAGGTAGGCCGCCTTTGCACCGCTTCTAGCTGGCAGTCTATGCCTATTTGCTGCGCAGCCGTAGGGAGATACAATGCGACCGGCTACTTCTTGACAAGGCTTCCCCGGGATTGTTTCTACTACGCTGATGCACCCATCCAAATGAAACGAACCGTTGTTCACCGGCAGACTTAAGATTGGCTGAAATCCAGCTGTTCGCTGCCCCCGTCCGCAACTTGTAGTAGAATCCCCAAACAATCTGTTGTGGTACGTAGAATAAAAAAGTGATTATTTTTTTTACAACGAACGGAAATTAAATGTATGTCTTTAACAAATCAAGATCAGGGTGTTATTTACCTTACAGACTCATATGGATTTCTGTCTGATTCAGGTGACGGTGGCCGTAGTCGCAGATCCAACGACACCGAGCGTCCCAGCGTAGGATACCGTCCAATATTATGCAAAGGGTACCCTGGCAAAACCAAACCGCTTTGTGTATCATCCAATATCACACTCGGAACATCCTGCTAAACAAGAAACAATGAGTAAGTCAGAATTAGTGAGCGAAGGTGGCATGAGTGGCAGCAAACAGTCTTTGTTTTCTTTTATTTCAACAATATAACACCCAACCGAGAGTCACCTGTCTGAATGCCACCCCGGGATAGATGACGAGAGGCGCCGGGCATCCAAGGACCGATGAGGCATCGCCTATATGCCCACCGACAGTTGCGTTCAGGCGCGCTGAATCGCTCACGCAGCATTGCTTGGTAGCGTCCATCGTAATATGACTTGATAGCGGCGCTATTGGATCCAAAAGATGATACTATGATAGAAGGGGCTCAAAGAGCGGTTGCCGGCCGGCTACTACTTATGGGTCGCCTTGTAAATTTTTTTTTTGCGACGGCCCCACTTTTCCTATTATGAATAACTACCCAAACAGTTAATGGTGTCGCTCGTATAGCAGCACTGAATAATGACAGCAGGAAATGAACTGTTCTGTTTATGCGTGGCAAAGATATTCACATATTTAAATTTTTGTGCCCGAGTTTTCTAGATGAAAAAATTCTCAGTGAAAGTGTGTCGACTCATCTTGTATTTATTACAATTCGCGCGGCACATAAACCAAACCCCGCAATAAATACTAAGTGTTATCCATTCATTTGCTTATTTTGTAAAACAGCCTGCTGGTCACTTCTTCCATTTCATCGTGAGACAAAAATAATCAAATGGTCATTCCAACTCATATAGAAACTTATTCCAATTACATAAAATTCAACACACATAAACGCAATATAGTACTGGAAGATTGCAGGAGAAAAAATACAAGCAGAGGACTGCTTGTATTTTTATTTTAATACAACAAAGGTAGGTCCTTTTTATTTTAATTTTACGGCAATGTCAGACTGATCTGAAATGGGCCGAGTCTGTAGTAGTGCAGATCTTCCCGCTACTAGTCAACTGGATCATGATTCGCCTATGAAAACACATGAACAAAAATTAGGCAACCAGAGTGAAATAAATGGTGCTAAACGGGCCAAACTGTATAACAAAACAAAATATTGAGATGCCACAATTTAATATTACTCTTACATTAGGTCCATTCCTGATGCCGGCAAATGGTTTCTGATTTCATCTATACTAGCGCCGTCAGTTGCACTTTTTCTGCAACGTGAAAGTATAAAATTTAGAATATTAAAATGGAGGAACAACCGAATTATGTTTCAACTGTGTGCATAACACCAACCTTTTCTCGATATCCTTGATGGCAGAAAGAACCATCATCTCATCGCCCGTCATTTTTTGTCCAACAAAAATCCCAGACGTGCCCGCCCCATCCGAGGCAGAGTTGCTTATCGATTTCAACTCAAGATGGGAGTGAATCACCTCGAGGAAGTGCAAGGTTACCTGGTTGAAGTCGACAATCTTTCTGCAGAATAAACTGATTATCAACAATGAACATATTTACTAAAAAAAGTTTAAATTCAACTGTTTTTCCTTCCATAATTAAGCATGCCCAAACTGGATATCAGTACCTGCAGGAGTACACCTGCATTTGCAGAACGCCACCTCGCGACGTCACTCGCCCGTGCAGCACATGATATCCTCCCTCACTAAAAAATGTGCCGCGAAAAAATTACAATTCTTAAAGCAAAATCTTACCTGTATGAAATATTTATTACTTTCCTCAGTACCTAATAGTTTTGGACTCCAACAAACTGCCATCATCAGGAAATAACCTTGAATAGAAGGAAATAATTGGGAAAGGAAAACAAGTTGTGTTAGCTTGGACAGATAGGCAAATTCTCATGTAGTCTACTCAACTCAATCGTAAAACCTATCAATGACAACAATCATATTTTTTTGCACACCACATTGTACACGGTATGCTTCCAGTCCCGTCGTCTACCACGAACTCCGCTTTTACATCTTGAAATTTAACACGGAGGACCCTGCCAACGACCTTAACCTGTTTATGCGACGGCATAGCAGAAATGGTCAAATAATCTCAGAACAAATAAAGTTTGTTCTTATTTGCGCTAACTAAATACACAGTTCGAAACTAACCGTGGACAATTTTGTATTGTTCACAATGATTGACCCATAAGTCCTTCCAACTACCCCGCGAACCACCATGAGTATCGTCAATGGCATGATGCAAGGACCCTCAATAATCTATTTAACAATTGAAAGTGGAACAACTTCAATTACATCAAGGTTCATGGCCAGGATACTAAACTTAAAAATTAAAACATATATATTTACTGGTGGATATTGCAACTTTGCACCCGGGGGGGGGGGGTGTGGGCCTTACATGTTCTCTTGTTCGTGTTTGGCCCAGTGGCTGGGTTGCGGTTGCAGTAGGACCCTGGCGCCGGTAAGCTGACGGACCATGTGGCCTGCTAGCTGAGGCGATGGATGGAGAAACCAATGCAAGTTCTAGCTCGCATTGCTGCGTACAGATTAGTGGCTCACCTAGACTATCGTGATGCTCATCCAGCGTGGGCGCAGGGTCGCTCATCTTCTACCTTATCTTTTTGAGAAAAACTATTTCTACCTCATGCGCCACCCTATTGCTTCCCAGCCAAACTGCTGGGTTCCTATTGCTGAGTATATATAGGCCAGGGTAGGTAAGGGTTGCAAGAGGTTGGTTGCGATATTAATTTGTTCATGGTATCGACCCCCCACGCCCGTGAAGCATATCCTGAATTTCCCATACATTATTTTTTGTTTTTTTTGTCTCATTGATGATATCGATAGGACATGGGTAGAGTTTTTTTTTGTCTGCGTTTGAGCAGTGTACTTGATGTGCCCCACCCGACCCATGGCGGCGTAGCGAAAGTAAAGTGTGCTCTTGAGGCAGTGTTTAGTTCCACAAAAGTTCCCTAATTTTTCGCATCGCAGACCGTGTTATTTTTCACAGAACACGTTTCCTGATGCAAAAAATTCACCACTTTAACTCAAAAATTTACCAACTAAACACTGCTTGAGATGAATGGATTTTTATGTGGTGTGAGCCGGCCATGTTTTTGAACTGTCGTAGCGGCTCGTTGATACTCATTAACGTTGGCGCACGTGGGGGGGGGGGGGGGCGACCTCAAAGTTGAGGAAGTAGGTATCATAGACGCAGGAAAAAAAATGGTGGAAGGCTGGGCGTTTGCAAGGTATCAACAGGAACCAATATCCTTTATATTATTTTTAAATTATTTGTGCCAAATAAAATTCTGTTGGAATATCTTGTTATAAAAAAGAATACGAACAAAACGCTTGCAGAATATGGAACTCGCAACAGCAGAAGCCTAAAAATGTTTGCAGATGCCCTCTGTAGCACGGAGGAAAACAAATTCCTCTACTTGATTAGTGCAATGCCTAAACGTCATTGCACCAACGATTCATTTGTGTTACAAAGTTATCCAAAAAAAGATAATATAATATTATATAGGTGGATCAGGCCCACGGGACCCCCTTGACAACTCCATACACACCTAACTAGCTGGGTATATCTTGGACGAAATTCGATGGGAGCACGCATTTGTTGCCCTTCAGGTGCAGCATATCGTACAGCAACTCCTTCCTATTGGCAATATGGTCTATCTGCAAATAATTGATGCCCAAGTTGTCAAACGTTTCCAAAATTACTGGCTATAGCACATGTTAAAATAAACTGCGCATGAAAATCTCACCAAAAGAACGGATACCTGATGGGCACCGTGGCACACCCCGTCAAAGGTGCGAATGAACTGAAGAACTACCGGTCCTGACTCAGCCCTGGGGAAGAAATTCGAGGCCCGTCATACAACTTACACTTGTATTTACACTCGATGGTATTTTATTTAACTCATAAACAGTTTGAGCCGGGATATGTTAAATAGGTATTGGAAACAGCAGTACGTACCGTGGGATACTGGTGTTGACACAGCGTTTACCTACATTGTTAGAGCCAAGGAAAATGTTGGTCCAGCCGTCCCAGTTGACAACCCAGTCAGTGAAGAAAGATTCGATACATAACTTCAGTCCGTTGTGTAGCGCCGCAGTTATCTTCTTATGAGCCGTCCATCTGTCATCTCCTTTGCTTGCAGGTGTGACAGGGTCAAACATAGTAGTCTGACGTCGTTTGAAGTCCCAAACGCATGCAACCCAACTGTTATTTACATGGACCATGCATTCTTGTAGCGAACATGGCCTCATATGCCATTAGTTCGAGTTTGATTTTGGTGATTCATGACAACATGATCATTGGGACTAACCCTATTGTTTTAGCATGTCTTTGTAGACACTTCTAGGTCCCAAGGATGCAAGAAAACCATATGCCAAATTGAGAAGATAGTGTATTTTTCAAGGGTCAAAACCGAGCAAGAAAAGGTAAAGAAAAGACACCGTCGGATGAACCGACGGTCTCTCAAATACAGCGTCGGTGCAATCGCCGACGAGTTGGTACGGGTCAAACCCTAGGTACCGGTCGGATGAACCGACGGTCCATTATTTAGTAGCGTCGGACGAGTTGCGGAGGAAGAGCAAGGAAGACGATGGCACGGATGATCCGACGGTGCGAGTGGGGACCCGTCGGTCTATCCGACGCCGCTTTGAATTCATACAGAGACGCGCAAGACGAAGCCTTCAGACCGGATGATCCGACGCCTTGGACAAGGAGAAGCGTCGGTCTATCCGACGGTCGATTGAAGCTAACGAGGCGACTTGAGCGCGGAGTCTTCGCCGGATGATCCGACGCATCGCGGTGCAAGCGTCGGAGCGGTTGTGTCGAGAGAACCTCAGCGGCTAAGTGACGTGGGAGGGCACCGGATGAACCGACGCCTGGAAAATATAGCGTCGGATCATCCGACGGTACCTTTTTCGGTGGACGTTAATAGCAGCTGGTTTGATGCCTTGGGCTATTTATACCCTCCACTCACCCATTTGAGGAGGTTGGATTGTGTGGAAGTGCGAGAGGAGTTCAAGACACATTCAAGATCATATCCAATCCATCCAAGTGCTTAATTGCTCATCCTTAGACTAGTGCATGCTTTGTGTGCTTAGTGCTAGGCTTAGCTTAGATGAGTGAGTGCAAGGTTGTGCCAACCTTGTGAGGTGATTCTTGAGTGAATCCAGGTTGTACAAGGTTGTGGGAAGCCTTGGGGCCTAAGTGGCTCACGGCAATCGTCATCGACCCTCCGGCTTGGTGTGGAGTGGCGAGGACACTTTGTGCGAGGGACGTGGAGACCCCTTCCTTGGTGGAGAAGCTCCTTAGTGGAGGCGGCATCAAGGTGACCAAGGAGCTTGACAAGTGCCTAAGTGGCTAGCCTTTGTGGCAAGTCAAGTTGGTGCTCTTGGGAGAGACTTGGTGACCGAGAAGCAATACTCTTGTGTGAGTGCTTCAACAACGTGGACTAGGGGTGGCTTAGTGCCTCACCGATACCACGGGATAAATCGCGTGTCAAGAGTTTGCTTCCTCTCATCCCCTTTACGTTTCGCATTTACTCTATTGCAATCTTTGCTTGCCTTTACTTTCCTAGAGTAGTATCTTGCTAGGAATGGCTATAGGTTGCAAACCTTGTTTTGGGATGGGAGTTTCACACTAGAACAACCTTAGTTGCACATATAGATAGTATGTTCTAGTTTACTTTGAGTAAAATTTAGTGAGCCATAGGTTAAGGTTTTGTTGCCTAATTCACCCTCCCCTCTTAGGCTAACGGGCATCCGATTCCCTACAAGTGGTATCAGAGCCGGGACTCACTTCCTTCACAAGGAAACACCAATTCGATTGGTAAATTGTGAAACCGGCTCATTGGAGCAGTTAGGCTTCACCGCCTAGTGAGTTGCTCTTTAGAGGAATGAAAGGGGTGGATACCTTAGGTTTGGCTCCACATTTCGATGGCACGGGCTATCCTCGGTGGAAGGTTCTCATGGAGGCCTATCTCCAAGCAAGGGACCTTGATGTTTGGAGAGTCACCGATGAGGGCATGAAAATGGTACTAGAAAAGAAAAGCAATTTGATGTGATTGCTAAGAGTATCATTTTGTCCTCACTAGATGTAGGCGTTTTCAATAGAGTTTTACTTGTGAAAATGCTCATGAGCTATGGAAACCATCAAGGAGCAAAATGAGGGTTCAAAAGAAGTTGCTAATGAACGCTATGGTTGTCTCCTTGAGGAATTCAATAGCTTCAAGCAACTTGCAAATGAAAATGCCGAATCTATGTACTCACGCCTAAATGTGCTTGTCAATAGAATCAATGCTTTAGGTGTGAAGAACATCACGGACTTGAACATCAACCGCAAGATCCTTCAAAGTCTCCTAAGCCCGACTATGACTTGGTGAAGGCTATCATCTATGAGAGAAAGCTCAAGAATTGAAGCCATCTCAAATCTTGAGCAAGATCATGGCACATGAGCTTCAAATCATGCCCGAGTCCAAGAAGGCCCCCAAGAAAAGCCTCAAGAACCATCTTCTCCAAGCACAAGTCATGCCCTCTCAAGCCAAGAAGAGAAGGTGTTGAGTAGGATGACTACTCATGGAAGCTCAAGTGAAGATGATGGTGATGATGGTGACGATGAAGATTCCTCAAGTGATGAAGAGGTTGAATCCATGGTGGTAAGTACGTGGAGAAGATCTTCAAGTATGTGAAGAAAGTCAACATATGTACGGCTACAACGTCCACTTGAGAGAAGGGCGTTATCATCAACACATCAAGTTCACCAAGATCGAGCACAAGCCCAAGAAGAAGGTGGTCAAGGAGAGAAGACCAAGGCAAGAAGCAACAATAGCCGTCCGTGGGTGGACAAGTGGTGGATCAAGTTCTTCTAGCTCAAGCGATGAATCAAGAAAGAACTTCACCACCCGCTTCATGCAAGGTCCTTCATCATCACACATGTGCCTTATGGCCAAAGGTATGGAAAGCAATGTAAGTGATGACGAATCCGACACCACCTCTCTCAATGATCTTGTTGAGCTAGTCCATGAGCAAAAGGAATGCTTGAAAACAAGCTAATGAAATTAAAGAACTCAATGCTCTCAATGATCTTAGTGACACCCTTGCTACAAATTATGAACATTTGTTGTGCAAATTCAAATTGCTTAGCAAGGAGTGTGATGAGCTAAAATCTAAGCTTGAGAGCAATGAGACTAAAACAAGTAATTCCTTTGAGCTTGATGAAACATCTATTCCTTGCGCAATTCCTATCTCCAAGGTAGATGCTTCAACTTCTTGCATTGATTTAATCGATGAATCTTGCTCACCATCTTGCCATGAGAATGTTGTTGTAGAAACATGTGATTATCTCATAGGCAAGGAAAATGATGAGCTCAAGCAAGAAGTGAAATGGCTAGAGAGGTTGGCAAACTTGATGGGCAAGGGCAAGAATGATGAAGAACAAGTGGACATCTCTCAAGACATGAAGAGTAAGTCCAACCTTCTCAAGATAACCGTGATCCCATGGTGAAGAAGCTTGAGAAGGGTGAAACCGTGACTTGCTACAAGTGTCATGGAGAAGGGCACAAGTTCTACAAATGCCCTCAATTTGTCAAGAAGATGGACAAGGGCGAGAAGAAGAAGATGAAGCCTATCATCAAGAGCTCCCTCATCTACACCAAGCCCAACCGCAAGAACAAGACCAAGAGCAACACCTACGTCATCAAGAAGAAGGCTAATGGCAAGGTGGTTGCACACAAGGTTGGGAAGATGAAGGAGGAGCGGGGTTGGAACCAACCCATTTGGGTGCCCAAGGAAGTCATCACCAACATGAAGGGGCCTCAAATGGTCTGGGTTCCAAAGGCCACTTGAAGGCCTTGAGTGCGGGGACTTGGGAGGCTTGGCACAATCAAGATGAGAAGATTCAAGCCTATAAGCCAAGCTTGCAAATTGGACAAGTTGCCCAAGTTCCCGGTTGAGGTAATGGAAACTAGTACCTATCTCTTGCATCATTGTAGCTCCATTGCCTTGTTTAGGTTGCATTTGTTGCAATGTTTACATATGGTAGGTTGCTTGTGTCATGTGCTAACCCATGAGCAATCTACATGGTTTGATTAGTGTGTAGGAAAGCTACACTTGTTCTTTCATGGTGCATGTTTTCATATATATCTCTTTGCATCATGAGCAAGCTATAGGTAAGCTTCCCTTTTGTTATCATAAACAATGTGCATACATTTGGTTGGTGATTCAAACACTAAATGCACACATTTAGGGGGAGCTCATCCTATGGTTTGGTTATGGGACTAACATTGTTTCAAGCTTATCTTATGTAGTCCCTTAGCGGCGTTCGGTGTGTTTCATTCTAAGAGAA
The DNA here is from genome assembly GCA_022644695.1 of Cenchrus purpureus. Lineage (NCBI taxonomy): Eukaryota > Viridiplantae > Streptophyta > Magnoliopsida > Poales > Poaceae > Cenchrus > Cenchrus purpureus. Next base: position 51,182,115 of record CP053458.1, read on the forward strand.
TGCTATTTCACTCTCAATGTGATCTAACATCTCTAATAGAGTGAATATAGCAATATGAGCTTTATGCTATTGAGTCATGTCCTTGCGAGCTTATGTCTCTATATAAGTTCAAAGGCAATGTACTCATACATTCCTAATCCTTGTGGTACCCCAAGTGTCTTCTATGCAAGCTTCTTTCAAGTGGTGTCACCTAGTGATATCATTTCCAAGTGGCTCATCTCAATGTGGTGCCAACAAGGTAGAGAGGATCATCGAGGTATGCAATGATCAAAAGACTACAAGTGATATCTACAAGTGGTAATGTAACAAGAACCCATTTGTCTTATCTCTTGTCCTTGTTACCTTTGCATGATATGCTCTAAGCTTCCTTGTTTTACAAGTTTGTAGTTGTGCACTTGTCTCTCACTACCCTTGTCTTGCAAGTGGTATTCTTTTATGCACACACTTAGGGGAGCTTAGTTTGTATCATGCTAGTCTCATGAGCATGTGATCCACCTTAGTTATTCTCACATGTGGTATCTTCATCGATATCATACATATGGATCATGGTTCATGCTTTCTCCTTGCATTTAACATCTCTCCTTTGAGCTATGGATGCTAGATCTTGCTAGTTTCCTTGGACCTATTTGCTTTGGACTTTTGGAGATTTTATTCCAAAGGGGGAGAATGTGAGACCAAAGTAAGCTTGTGGCTTAAGCTTACAAGTGGGTTCAAGGATGCTTACAAGTGGTTTCAAGGATATGAGACCAAAGGAGAGAATGTGAACATGAAGATCAAAAGGGAAGTTTGATCTAGGGGAGTTTGGATGATGGTAAGCATCCAAGCAAGTGTAAGTGGTTCTAATTCTGTCAATTCTTGCAAATTTATGCTTGCTTTGGTTGTGTTGTCATAAATCACCAAAAGGGAGATTGTAGCGAACATGGCCTCATATGCCATTAGTTCGAGTTTGATTTTGGTGATTCATGACAACATGATCATTGGGACTAACCCTATTGTTTTAGCATGTCTTTGTAGACACTTCTAGGTCCCAAGGATGCAAGAAAACCATATGCCAAATTGAGAAGATAGTGTATTTTTCAAGGGTCAAAACCGAGCAAGAAAAGGTAAAGAAAAGACACCGTCGGATGAACCGACGGTCTCTCAAACTCAAGCGTCGGTGCAATCGTCGACGAGTTGGTACGAGGTCAAACCCTAGTACCGTCGGATGAACCGACGGTCCATTATTTAGTAGCGTCGGACGAGTTGCGAGAGGAAGAGCAAGGAAGACAAGAGCACGGATGATCGGCGATGCGAGTGGGGACCCGTCGGTCTATCCGGCCTTCGCTTTGAATTCATACGAGACGCGCCAAGGCGAAGCCTTGACCGCCGGATGATCCCGCCTTGGACAAGGAGAAGCGTCGGTCTATCCGACGGTCGATTGGAAGCTAACGAGGCGACTTTGAGCGGAGTCTTGACGCCGGATGATCCGACGCATCGTCGGTGCATAGCGTCGAGCGGTTGTGTCGAGAACCTCAGCGGCTAAGTGACGTGGGAGGGCACCGGATGAACCGACGCCTGGAAAATATAGCGTCGGATCATCCGGCGGTACCTTCGATGGGCGTTAGCCAGCGGCTAGTTTGATGCCTTGGGCTATTTATACCCTCCACTCACCCATTTGAGGAGGTTGGATTGTGTGGAAGTGCAGAGGAGTTCAAGACACATTCAAGATCATATCCAATCCATCCAAGTGCTTAATTGCTCATCCTTAGACTAGTGCATGCTTTGTGTATGTGCTTAGTGCTAGGCTTAGCTTAGAGCTGAGTGAGTGCAAGGTTGTGCCAACCTTGTGAGGTGATTCTTGAGTGAATCGGTTGTACAAGGTTCCGAGGAAGCCTTGGGGCCTAAGTGGCTCACCGGCAATCGTCATCGACCCGGGCTTGGTGTGGAGTGGCGAGGACACTTTGTGCGAGGGGCGTGGAGACCCCTTCCTTGGTGGAGCTCCTTAGTGGAGGCGGCATCAAGGTGACCAAGGGAGCTTGACAAGTGCCTAAGTGGCTAGCCTTTGTGGCAAGTCAAGTTGGTGCTCTTGGGAGAGACTTGGTGACCAGAAGCAATACTCTTGTGTGAGTGCTTCAACAACGTGGACTAGGGGTGGCTTAGTGCCTACCGATACCACGGATAAATCGCGTGTCAAGAGTTTGCTTCCTCTCATCCCTTCGTTTCGCATTTACTCTATTGCAATCTTTGCTTGCCTTTACTTTCCTAGAGTAGTATCTTGCTAGGAATGGCTATAGGTTGCAAACCTTGTTTTGGGATGGGAGTTTCACACTAGAACAACCTTAGTTGCACATATAGATAGTATGTTCTAGTTTACCTTTGAGTAAAATTTAGTGAGCCATAGGTTAAGGTTTTAAGTTGCCTAATTCACCCCCTCCCCCTCTTAGGCTAACGGGCATCCGATTCCCTACAATTCTATCTGCGGGTGTCCATAGAGAGAAGTATTTTTGATGATTAGTTGGGAAAAAAGAAGTAGAACCAGTAAATCATTCAAACTCACCAGCTGGCATCTAGACATATCCCCTCTCACATGCTTCCCTGTAAATTGCTTCCTGATGGAGCGAGAGGACAAATAGTTCTCATCCGCGAGTACCCTCATCTGGGACCACAAAAATTTTAACATATAAAAGAGCCAAAATTTAAAACATTTGTTACTTATCCTTTGTATATAGTACTTCTCGAAAAATGTAACTTACCGCGAAGTCGCTCTCTAGGAAGTGTCGCCAAATATTACCCTCGCACCCGTATAGTTCCTGGTCATCCTGAGCAAAGCACCGTAACAAGACATCACAAGTCATTGGGTCCACGCGCCCGCCTGGCGCAAGTTGAATCATTATCTGAGTAGCATGAAGTTCGATATACGTTGGCACCTCGTGCCGAACCCACACCCTGCACCGCCAATTTTTATTTTAAGTGTGGTTTTCATAAAGAATATATACTCCCTCGTCCAAAAATATTTGCACTTTTTGACTTCTGCACTTCACGTTTGACCATTCGTCTTTATTTAAAAAAGTTATGAAAATGTTATTTAGTTTTCTATGAGATGTTTTATCATCATATATATTTTAAGTATATCATAATTATTTTTATTTTTTTACAATTTTTGAATAAGACGAATGGTCAAACATGAACTGTATATGTCAAATGTGCAAATAATTTCAGACAGGGGGGGAGTACAACGTGATTTCGAATGCAGGGTAACTCACCGGCCCTTGTCGTTTTCGGTGCATGTAGAGGCCCACAAGTAGAATTCGTTCGCGGCTTTTTCGTCTCGCCTTATTGGCCCACCTCCAGTTTTCCATGGCGGTTTCGTATAGACCCCTGGCTTTACCTTGATTTTCTGTATTGGTGATGACGAGAAATCGTTTTCAACACACTCGGAGTTCAAATTCAACTCATCAAATTCGATTGCCCTTCGAGCCCAAAGGAAAGAGTCGGAGTACATCTTGGTAGCTGACAATGGCGACCTGGGGCAGTCCTGTCTCCTTGATTTTCTTGGTGGGCTTGGCGCCATAGGCGAAACCTGGGGGTCCGGGACAATAGGAACTGTTTTTTCCGGCGACATTGATTTTTCGGACCCCATGGGCAGCTGCTTCTGTTCACATACACCTTTTTTTCCTATCATTAGGTGCAGCAAAACAATAATCACTTTAACGAGAACATTAGCTTATAGTAAACGAGAATTGTTTAATACCTATGTTTATGAAGCCGGTTGCATTATCGTGGCACATTGGTTGTCCGTAGCGCACCCCGGGTCCGGCATGCGTAGCTGGTTCGGTGCAGGGCACTGAACGGAATGATGCTGAACCAGTAACATGCCCCAAATCTAGGTTCTCTATTGTCTTGGAAAAAGCACTTAGCTCCTCTTCTATAGCTAAACTAGCCTTTGCTAGATGCTCCATGCACTTAGCTTTTAATTCACTAACCACCTTTTGCATGTCAAATTTCTCTTTTGAAGGCTGAAAAACGTACACGACCATCAGGTATATATGTTTTGCACAATTAATTGTTTTCAATTTTCGTTGCATGAACCAATACCTCGGTAGCAGGGGTGCGCAGTCCAATGTCAACAGAGCCAAAACATTCATTAGCAACCCCCCGACCCCTTTTTGCACCCAATGAATGACCAGTCCTTGTCACGTTGCATGCCTTTGCGCCGACGTATCTCTTGTACATAGACTCGCTGTCCGGACGTAGCTGCATGAAATGGACATTTGATACAGTCGACTGGAAAGTTGAGATGTATCGAGGTTTTTATTTTGGCACAGGGGTGTGTTAATGTTATTTTGTTTTCGGGCCGATAAGCACAAATATAGCATCAACACTCGGCTTTCAGATATGTTCCGAAAACAATGTGCATCCCAAAAAAAGATTAGTGTATATTAACGTTACGTACCTTTGCAGCCCCGAAAACTCTGGTAGGATTATGTGCACCGCGGAGGCCTGCCGTGTCGGCCATTACTAGCCGAGACAATGTCTCTGTCCCATACAGCTTCATGCGAGGTCTATCGGCCGCAGCTATCGTATCTGGTCCAAAGGTCTTGTTGTCCAGGTAGTAAACCTAGTTTGTCGTCGGTAAACGTTAAGGTGATCAGATTACACGCGGGATTTATGAAAAGAATATCCTCAGAACCATAGAATGTAGTCAGAGCACTTACTTGTAAGAACAGCAAGCAGCCTGCCGGAGGATTTGGCGTAATTTTTTTACGTGAAGCAGAGTGCGCGTCAAGACATGACAACAAAACTTCCTGCAAAACGAACTCTGCCCAGTTGAATTTACATATTTCATCGACTTTATTTAGGGCAGGCCAAAAGTTTTCGACCTCATATACCCCAAGAGTATTCCCACCGCACAGTACTTCCATAACGTATATCATGAAAGCAGTGACGAATTGTGCGTCCGAGACCCCATCTGCACGACGTAACATCCTTTCGGACGCAACGCTTGCATATTCTTCCTTTGAGGTGCAGCCAACGAGCCGTCTTATGGCATCTTTAGCAGCAGCTGACTTGTCTAAAGAACTTCCAATAACCGGCACACCCGTGCTAGGTATACCAAACACAGTCTCCACGTCGGACGGTTGAAACTTGAAATTTGCACCACTCCCCATGGAAATGCATCTGAATTTAGTATCCACCTGAGACAGTATCCACACACTAAAAGGCTGGTCAAAGTGAACCGGAACCAGTGATTCAGAAAACAACCCAAATCCCACAGACTCAACCAGCGCCCTCCGCTTCTCATTGAACGATGCTATAATACTGCGGAGATTGTCAAGTTTCTCTGGAAAGCCAAATGAGTAGGACTTAGGTGTCCTTGTGACACTACATGGAGCGGCATTAGGCCCTGACCGTGGTGCACTCCTCCTGCCCCTGCCATTCCAGGCCGTCGGGACGCCCGCGTTCATGCTCATCACGAGCACAGACTCCCGGTGCCTTTTTTTTGGCTTTGATATCTGAGGATATAAAGTAGCGAACTATATTAAAAAATAGAATTCTATGTAGTAGTTAAACCCCTCCGTATACCCCGCAAGAAAAAATACTCACTTTTTTTGCCCCCTTTTGCAGAGACCAGCGAAGCACAAGACACGGGTTGTACCGTCTTGGTCTTTTTGGCTGCTTTAGGATTTTTTGTAATGATCTTTGCTGTTTTTTTATCTTTCTTTTTGGTGGTAGGGGGGGGGGCAAGTCGAGGAACTGAAGTTGGCAGGTATATATATTTGTATCCCTTGAAGACCTGCCCGTGGTGCGCGCGCTGAATTTTTCAAACTGAATTTTTCAAACTCAATCAAATCGAAAGCCAACAGCGGACAGCGACACTGTCGCCCTGGACACAATGGTTCATGCCGCTACTGCAAACCCCGTACCGCCCGCAATGCGCTGTTTCGAGCTACGGAGTAGATCGCCCAGCACGCAAACCGCAATGACTACAGGACGAACGCTCCAGGACCGAACGCTGCGCACCAGTGAAAAAAGCAGAACGCACATGCATACGCCATGATGCACGTAGCGCCGAAAAAGTGACTGTGTAGCGGGTCAGCCGGACGGCTGTATCTTCTTATTCGTACGATGGGTGCGAGCGTTACATTGCACAGACAAGACCGCGCTCTGCGTTGATCCTGTTCGTTGATTCTGTGCGCACATGACGACGAGCGTTTCGGGGGTCCTATTCGTTTCGAACTATTCTTGGTGCGCCCACAAACCTCAGGCTTGTTCTGTATTTTTATAGCGCCAGGAAAATGATTGCCGCTCATTGAACAGTTGCACAGACAAGACAACTCCGTGTATGCGGCTCACTATAGGATCGATTCTCAGCGGCATGCAGACAAAAAACAAAATAAAGCCTCCCAGGCATGGCCCCCGCTTCTACCATTATAGTACAACATTTTCCACCCTTGTTTTTATATCACATTTAGACAAAAGAACTCCACGTAGCCACCCTTTTCGCATGATTCGTCAGCTTGCTATTTAGGAGCACAAAAACAAAATTACTTACACATTAAAGATCCCAAGTCCGGCGTTAGTTTTTTCTTTCGAGGCGAAGATTTGGAGCGTAAGGTTGTCGTGATTAGGCGTGTGTTTAGTTTACCAAAATTGTGGGTCCAAAACTTTAGGAGTCACTTCCAAGGACTGTTTGAGGTAGTAAACATACACTAATTATAAAACTAATTTCCTGAATGAACGGAAAATTTCGAGACGAATTCATCAAGTCGAATTAGTCTGTTATTAGAGATTATTTACTGTAGCACAACATTGTCTATTCATGACATAACTAGGCTCGTTGAATTCGTCTCGAAAATTAAGGTATGAGTTGTGAAACAGATTGTGCCATTAATCCACATTTAATATTTCTAATTAGTGTCCGAAGTTTTGATGCGACGGGTAGTTGGTGAAATTTTACGGAAGTAAACATGGACTAGTTAGTTTCGCTTAACTCTAACGAAAGTCTAGAAACGAATTATTTAGCCTGCTGAATTCTACCCCGCACTTTCTAGTTGTTATTTTTTTTTAAAAATTCAACAATGCTACCTTTTAATTATCCCGATGTTTTTCCAACTAGGGTCATGCCCGGTTTTCATTAATGTAAGCAACGAAATTACAAAGTTCACCAGTTCCATCCCGGTTCTATCACCACCAACCATTATTACAGAGTTCCTCAGAGACAGACACCGAGGATCTGTCCTCAAAAGAAACCCACCCAGCTGCTAAAAAGAACAAATGTTAAAAACTATCTTCTGTGTTACAAAACTAACAGCGCACAAGAAGCTCAACCCATTTTCTTGGGCTTTGTGTATCATCTTAGCTAGCCCATCTGCAGCCATATTAAAAAGCAGGGGAGACAGAGGATCCCCTTATCCAACTCCTTTTCCACTCTTAAAGTAATCTCCAACAGATCCATTTACCTGAACACTCAAAGTGCCACAAGCAACTACATTTTCAATCCATCATGACCACCTATCTTCAAAACCTCTCTTTAATTATCCCGATGTACTCAGGATACAATCCATCATCCTAATTAAACTTGAATGCTAGACTGAGTAGCGTCAAAAGGGAACCAACATAAATTTCTCAGAAACGATGACCTCGACCTTAAGCACAATACCCTATGTTTTGATGATATTGCTCACAGAAAAAAATTAATTATTAGACGCTATATTAACCACCGTAGCCTGGCGCACACCGGCATGGCCTTGACGCCGCTGCGCCCCTGTCCCGGACGGAGCAGCGAGAAAGAGTAAGTTAGACTTTGCGAGGCATTCATGGACGGCCGGTGCGCGGCCGAGAAGCGCTACTGTAACGAGGTGGTCAGCGGCCTCTCATCCACGTTGCCGACCAGGGCCCCAGGATGGTAGGTTCCTCCTCATCCTCAATTTTTCTGAGCTCCGTATCTCTTGCCCGCTACCAGATTGCAGTTGCACGGGTCAGGCGGGCATACCGCGCCGCACAGTTGGCCATCCTCGGAGGCCACGATCGTAGGAAAATGATTGGCATGTGGACAGCACGACAGCCAGCAATACAAGGTGAGCCAGTGAGTGTATTTTGGTGCATACGGAAGACCTTGTCAAATGTATACACCTTCCGGTCCCTTTTCAACAGTTGCACCTTTACTACTCTTACGCGAACTTTATATGCCGTTTTTCAAAACTTGTAGCATTGCAACGTCCACATAACCAAATATGACGCTTGCAAACAAAATGTCACCAAATATAGATACAACAAATTGATACATATATATTTTTGGAGGTAGACGGCACATCACACACAAAGCCGTAAACCCATCTGATAACATGGTTCTAGTAGACATGGCAACGGATACAATAAAAAACTACGTGGCGTACAGATACAATGTCCCACACGGAGACACGTTTGGGTACCCTATTAACGGCAAAGAGTACTACTACTTGGTAAAAAAGATTTCATCTACTGAGATCTTTTTTCGGAAGTTGCAATTTTTCAATGAAAGCGCCAGCTTGGTGAGCTACACCTTGTAGACCCGGACCATTTGGACGTAAGTGCCTTCCGTGATGCTGAAGATGCATACGTCACCGTCCTTGAACTTGTGGAGCCGGGAGAACTCCAGCCATCCCATTGTAATGAATGCAACGCCGTCATTCCGACGTTTCCTGATCTTTGCAGGAATGCCATGGACCTCGTCGTCGTACAACAACAAGACGTCTGTTGCCTTCTGGGGAAGTGCGTTGGAAAACGGCGTCGAGAAATACTGCAGATTAAGCATTATATTTTTTCTATCAGAATGTGTTGGCTCGTAAATTAGTTTGATTGTTTAAAAGGAATCTTGAGAACAAAAAGATTTCTTTGGTTTTTTAATTAATATCGCGACATTTAATAATATAAAAAAGGAGATTCAGTAGCTTACCATAATACCGCTCTTCAACTGACTGCCGGTTAACTTTCCTAGAAAAATCTTCGATGTTGCACGGCTAGCGCAACGAATGGCATTGATGCGCGTGCGAATCGCATCGGTAACATATAATCCAGCAGAATGCTCGATTCCATCAATAGCTAAATAAAAGATACGAACAGGGCCGTTATCCCACGAAAATTACTTATTCAAATTTAATAAGAAGTTGAAGCAAGAGTCGTACTGGTTGTTCTACTGCTATTGATAGCTGGCTTCGCCTTAAGGGCTGCATCGCGCCCGCCGGGGAACAATTCAGCCCAAAGTACCGTGTGTGGCAACTCCACACCGTGCATACCGAACACACGCGTAGTGAACCAAGAAGGGCCAACGTAGGTGAAAAGGCCAATGTCGTTGATCCCAAGCATCTCGCCAGAGACCAGACCGTCCCACCCTTTGGTGAGGAACAAGTGACCGTGTCTCTCCTCCGTACTCACTGTGTACACACGACCACACTCCACGGTTATCTGTATCTGAGGACCAATCTCACCTAGGAATTGTTCGGCCCAGGCTTTCGGGAGAGGCTGCGCGGAAAAAGATTATCAAACTGAAGAGTCTACGCGGAAGATAGTAGCAATTAAGAATGGCGAAAAAACAAAAATATCACCTGTCCACTCTCGAAACCATCGTCGAATTGACGAAGGAATGACTTCCCTACGTCAGCAGCGTGGTTCCAGTAGCAGCTTTCGTCACCGCTCATGCAAAGTCCGCACCCCGGCAGCCTCTGCAGAAAATAAAAAACACGTGGTCATTTACAAAAAGCCTTGATGTATATACGTTTTATACTCTATCATCAAGACTGCGTTTTCGTGGCCGAACGAACCTTGTTGTACTCAGTCGCCCCATGTTTCCCAGCAACCACATTGCACTCACGTTCTTTAGTTTTTTTGCACACATTGGGCACAGAACCATCGCTTGGAGTGCTTCTTAGCATCTCTAACAAGGACCTCGTTGTTCTCCTGCTAAATGGCCTCCTCATCGTACACTACCGGGTGGCTGGTATTTTTTTTTTGTTTGCGATTCAATGCTTGTGATCGTTTATTGTCTGCTCGCCCACCGTCCTCAGCTGGGCAGAGGATGCCCTTTTGTAGGCGATCAGCCAGCTTGCGGCGGACGAAGATCACTTGGTAGGCCCATCAGAAGCTATCCAAGACGCGGGTACATCTGGCAATTGTTTGTGGCCCAACCCTCACAGAAAACATTGGCCTCGCTGCCGGTGCCATCACAAAAACAGTTCCGATTATGTCTGCACGGATTTTGCTTTCTCCGAAATAATCGGATGTACTATCACCACCCCCGCGCCGCCGGCGCTGGATAGTGATGTGACCATTTTGCGCAGGTCAACTGTTCCAGCGCATCGAGTGCATTGAACCATCTTGCATGCTCCAGTCCGGTCGCGCGGTACCCTTCCAAGTGTAGGCCAAGGTCCTCTCCAAAAACTGCTCACCGGCGTGTACTCGGGGTGAAGTGACCATTGTGCGCAGGTCAACTGTTCCAGCGCATCGAGTGCATTGAACCATCTCGCATGCTCCAGTCCGGCTGCGCGGCACCCTTCCAAGTCCGCCTGCTGAACGTCCTTTATTGAAAAACCCAGCCTCCGATTGCAGGGGCGGTAGGACATGAGATGATGTTTCGTATGCGGCAGAATAAGAGCGTACTTATTCATCTCGGTACTGTACTAGGGTGCCGCGCAGCCGGACTGGAGCATGCGAGATGGTTCAATGCACTCGATGCGCTGGAACAGTTGACCTGCGCACAATGGTCACTTCACCCCGAGTACACGCCGGTGAGCAGTTTTTGGAGAGGACCTTGGCCTACACTTGGAAGGGTACCGTGCGACCGGACTGGAGCATGCAAGATGGTTCAATGCACTCGATGCGCTGGAACAGTTGACCTGCGCAAAATGGTCACATCACTATCCAGCGCCGGCGGCGCGGGGGTGGTGATAGTACATCCGATTTTTTCGGAGAAAGCAAAATCCGTGCAGACATACATGATCGGAACTGTTTTTGGGGGAGGCCGATCTTGACCTTTGTCGTCATTGAAGACCAACAACAATTCAACAGAGATCCATATATGCTTTTTGAGTGTGCCAGTCACCTACCAGCCTGTCCGCATTGGTTTCAGCTTGATCCAAAAGCTGACGAGGAGTGACGCACAGAACCTCACATACTCATCAAGGTCACTATTCTCGTACATACAAGTCACTGTTGAGCTTCCTGAAATTTTGTTGAAAGTGGTAAAATTTTTGCATTGAGAAGCGTGTTCTTTGAGAGGTGACACGGTCTGCGTTGCGAAAATTTTTAGGACTTTTGGGGTACTAAAGAGAGCCTAATAGCCACCGCACGACGTTGAATAAAAAACATGATTACATATTTTGCAAGCACATTTTTTTGCGGGTGGGTTGTCGAACAGGAGCAATTTTTTTTGGACATAGTTCCGTACTCAACGATTAAAATCACGCACCTAATTTTTTTGCCAACAACATCGGACTGAAGGGATGAATATTTTGTAACTACTACAGTACTTACATATAACCCAATGTTAAATTAGTAGGAACATGTAAATCAAATGGTTATTCGGCTGTCCATAACAGGGAATTAATTCAGTTTAATGGACTCGTCTATCTAACTATGGGTGTGTTTAGTTCACTAACCTTTTTGGATCAAAATTTTAGTGGTGTCTTTTTTCAGCTTTATTAGAGGTAGTAAACATTGACTAATTATAAAACTAATTACATGAATGGACGGGAAATTCCGAGACGAATCCATTACGTCTAATTAATCCGTCATTAGAGATTGTTTACTGTAGCACGATATTGTCTAATCATTACATAATTAGGCTCATTGGATTCGTCACGGAAATTAAGGCACGATATTGTGTAATCATGACATAATTAGGCTCATTACATTCGTCACGAAAATTAAGGTAGAGGTTGTGGAATAGGTTTTGTCGTTAATGTACATTTAATACTCCTAATTAGTGTCCGAAGTTTGATGTGACGGGTAGGTAGTTAAATTTTAGGAAACTAAACAGGCCCTATGTGCAGATCTTTTCATGTACTTAGTTTTGGGAAAAAAAATACTGAATTCAACCCTCGTAATAGACGTGGGGAAAAAGTAATCCGATCTTTTATACAAAGTAGTTAGAACTTTTTACAATCAATACATCCACCACTGCAACCTCCATTATTTCTCTTGTTCTGCACTCCATCTCGTCATCCCATCCAAAAAACCAACAGAACTTATATACATTATAGTGATTTTCATCGCATACTTCCAAGTAACCCCAACCGTGATTGAGATAATTGTGGAACGGACCACGGCAGGTGCCCCAACCGTGATTTAGACAATTGTGGAACGGATCACGGCAGGTAGTACGGGAGGGGTTTGTGGATGTCGATCCAAATCAAAATCAAAAGGAAAAGTGAATAAGACAAGAATGCTACCAACAATAGTAGGCAGGTGAAGTACTCATCACCGCAACGCATCATCTCAGCCGGTCGTCGAAAAAAAATCAAACCAGGCGTCACTGCATATTAAGGTTGTGTTCGGCAGGTCTTTTGACTGATTTGGCAGGCAGATTTATTCTGAGAAGAAAACAATGTGTGCTGATCAAGCCGGCAGATTTGGTGTGAGAGAAAAAAACTGTTGAATGAGCAAGCCGAACAGAGCCTAAATGCGATAAGAAAAATACAATTAAATGACTAGATCCAACATTTTAGTCTTCATGATTTCCTTATAGCAGCTTTTACCTCAGTAGAGCAGCCATCTCGGTTTAAAATTTACTTAAATAAAAGATACATACTTAAAGTATTGTAACCTTAAATTTTTTTTGGTTCTACAAACAAATGAACAAGAAGGAATTGACAAAACACCTCTTCCTATGGTGAGGGGCAGTCTTTTTCCGTCGCCGAACGAGAACACGCGGATGAGTGAGGGGAGGGGGGGGGTTGAACGGTGGTGACCAACTTGAAAGAGCTATATTTATTGGCAAAATTGAAAGCGCAAATCTTTCAATTAGCCAATAGATAACGGACGGAGCTTTTTCGATACACCACAAACCCCCCGAGTGCGTTGTGGGCCCTACGTACAAACAGGGCTTTTTTGCACGTAGTGAGCCTTTTTCGATATGGCATGTGTTGTGGGACAGAGGCTCCCACCCACGCGCACTCGTTGCACGTAGTGGGGGCCGCTGGGTGCCTATCATGCGCGTGCAGGCTTTGCAATTGCCGCGCATTAAGGTCAAAAATTGGGCTCACCTTCTAGGGTAGAAGAGGGGCCTAGCTTTGGAATTTGACACGTGGGAAAAAAGTAGCACACTATATGCTCAGCTATCCCCCATCGGGAAAATAGTCTCTGTTTTTCTGTATTTGTTGCTAACAGACGGGGGGACAAAAAGTACTTAGAAATAAAAGCTAAAATTGCTCTTGCATGCGATGCAAGGAGTGCACAAATACAAGCTTCTTGGATTATACAAAACCACATTGCTTTTCAAACCACGTGACAGAACATTGGAAGCGAAAAAAAATAAAATAAAAAATACACATGGGATTTTTACTGCCCACGAAAAAGTACAAGTTCAACTCCAATTGAGGTTGGGCGCTTCCATACAACCGTCACGTGGGTTCTGGCGGCTGATATCCTGCTCATAGATGCATTGTAGTGATGCGAGTTTGAACAGACGATCAACTTATCATTAGCTGCGGGCATATTTGCAAACTCTGTGGATTCTATCTTCGGGAATGAAACCGAGTGCTGGTTTCTCAAACTCGGAACATGGTACTTGGATATGCATAACCCACACCTGCAAAACATACACATCATAAGTTTACGCTCACCTCCAATTTCCGGCTGCCAGACGACTACAGGAATGCGCCCGCAGACGTTGAGGTGCTCCAAGAGTGTTGAGGTGTACACACCATGCACACGGCCACGCAATAGAGCATGCCAAGCTATAGCTTCGTGTGCTCTAGTTTCATCTTCCAAAATTGGGACAAGCGGCGCTCGGTGGTGCATGGCAAGGATGACTTGGATGCAAGAGTAACCCACTATTGGACGGGATGAACGAACCACTTCCGTTCTTGATTCGCAGTCAGGGATTTCCATGGTATCAAAAAGAAGGAGGTTTTGTGTGTTGTTGTTGTGTGTGTCTCTCTCGGTGGGGTGGGGGGCGTCTTGTGGTGGAGCGACGGAGTGACGCTTGCTTGGCATGCTTTTGGAGTACCGCTATATATAACTAGTGTCGGTCCGTAAATTGACAGGGAAATAAACTTTTTTGGAGGGCAAGAGCGCACCATAGTTTGGGACATGCTTGGTTGTCTTTTATTACAATAAATAAACAAAGTTGCTACCATACGTATATTTACCAAACCCCAAAAATCAAACAACCATATATTCTTGTTAACTTAATATCCACATTTCAACAAAGGGTAGAGCCAACAATAGGGGCATTTTGGTAAGAAAACTACAGTCCCTTATATGAAAGCAGATCATATTGCATTTTTTTTACGCTAGTGAATAGTAACATTTGTCCTTTTTGTCTTTTTAGGGCAAGGGCAATGTCACATCATACGGTCGCACACCTACCACCATCCCACTTGAAATAGTAACATTGTCCTCGAACCTTTGACGGCGGCCGACAACTGCACTCCGAACCCTCGCAGCACAGCAGCACTGCTTGCGCCAGTGGTCGTAATAATTGTAGCCTACAGTATGAACCTGCCAGCTTCGCAACAACACACAACCGCAGGCATTAAATTACATCAACCACAGCTTTTTTTTCTCTGCGCACACATGTACACCCTCACATCATTGCATCCATTTCTGGAAGCTACCAAGAACCATATAGTCGCAAAAATGTCAAAAAAATGGTGAGGCCGGCGGCTAAGTTAATTTCAATTACTTAGACCGCTATATTAGCAGAAATAGAGGAAAGCGCCACAAGTATTATTTTATACGAAAAATACTCGTGAGACCGAGTCATATACGGGCTAGAGGCTGGTAAGCCCCGACGTCACTTAGACGTAAGGCACAGAATTTGCCTCCACTATAGTCTGCAAACTCGGCCGACTCACTCCCCACTCCAGCTGAAGTGCAGCCGACGGGGTTCGAATCCGTGCCACCGAACCTTACCGCGCTCCCGTGACACCGAGCCATAAGAACATTGTTATATATAGTTATAAACATCAATTATTAATAATTCATTTTTGATATTTATTGTAAGATGTAAACTTTGTGTCCATACTCGTTATATATCTTCAAAGACCATGTTTTATAATGGTCCTGGGTTCCGAAACTGTTCATGCCCCCTGCCGCAAGGGAAAAAAACGTACCCAGTAAAAAGAAAAAATGCACATTATACAATTTTCATTGGTGCGCAACATTGTTGGAAAAATCATAATGTCGCAATAATAGTCCCGCAAAACAACTGATACTCCCTCCGGTCTCGATTACAAGGCGTGCGACGGCGCAGCACAAAGACCAAGGGGTGTACATGAGCAACATGCGCAGGCTTTAAAGTGCTACCTAGATAGATTCATTGACCAAATGGCCGCATGCAAGGCTCCTGCATGGCCGCATGCAAGGCTTCCTTAACTACTTAACTCCTGGGAGTCATTTAATGCGGAATTTTGCTGCTTTACGAAACAGCACGCATTGTAAATAGGTAAAAAAACAAAAAACTAGCGTACGCCTTGTAAAGAAGGCCGGAGGGAGTACATAATAAGACAGGAGGTGGACTTGTGTCACTGCAGCAAATGGACTGTTGCTCTGAGCTTCTCCCGTCGGCCACTGCGATGAAACTTGAACATGCATATAGAACCAGTTTTTATGCGACTGCAATCTGCAAAAGCCTTCCAACCCCGGGTGCACCTGGCAACGCCGTCTCCGTACACTGCCATGCCGACGACGTGCACGATTGTCCATTCAGGGTTCGTGACAAACATATCCTTGTCGGTTGACAAGATGCAAGATGAAGTGAACTCCTTGCTAAAGTGCTGCGACAACAGTAGAGCAACGGTAAGCACATAATTTTGTGATGAACGCGGAAACAAATTTTGCAGGACATAAAAATTACAAAGAACTAGACATAATGCTGACCATGGCACCATTAGCAACGCTTGATCGTGTCATACGGCAGATGTAGGATGGCACGTCCCCGTGTCCAACGCTGGCTATACACCCCCGCAACGTTTCTGATGAGATAACATTGCGGGCAAGGTAAAACCTTTTTGCACGGACTATTTCGGGTATTATTCTTAGCCCTGCACTCGCAAAAAAGGCCATCACATGAAAAGATTAATAAGGTTCTAGCGAAACATTTGTTCAACTGTAAACAAATTTCAAGTTTTATCTGTAGTCATAACTTACCATTTTGGTGATACATCGGTTTTGCTAAAACGAATGTAGACGGTTTCTCCAAGCCCCTAATGTCGAATAGTCGTAGAGATATTTCTTCACTCCTGCGGTAGGTGAACACCCCATAATCACCGTAAGAAATATCATGATCCTTGCACACGAGATCCCAACCCTTATGCAGGGTTACTTGTTCCTCCACCTTTGACACTGAAACGTAGTATATGGCCCCGCTTCGAAAGGTTAGGCGCACAACATCACCTAGGCTACCATTGAATTCCTCGAAAAAATCTTTGTTCAACACCTGTGTAATGCAAAGCGCAAATAGAAGAGGAAAATGCTGAGGAAAAACCAAATCAAAGACCAAAAATGGAGGGTGTGGGGTTTGGGTGGGGGGGATCAGGGGCGGTACGTGTCTTTTTTTTTTTACAGTTTTCCGCCTGCTCACCAGCGCAGAAGTAGGTGTCCCCGTGAAGAACTGCACAAACGATTTCCTGCTATCTCCTGCGTGGTGCCAGTAACACATAGATGTGATGCTTTCACACTTGGTGCACCTGCGCATATCCTAGTACAGTACAGTAGCAGCGTAAGTTTCTATTTTAAGATAAAACGTGTTTTACCGATCTTTTTATTTTCTATTTGGTGGGGTGCCTGCTGCTTACCTTATCATCTTGCTCGGGCAAGAAGCTCACCACCTTCCCTACTTGATTCTGCGGGTAGCACACTAGAGATCTTCAGATACACATACACATCACGCAAAAAAAACACGTATACCAAAATAAGATAAACCGGGAAGTAATCTGCCATTGGATTATACCGAAGCGAATGCCATCTACGCTGTGGAGCGTTACCAACAACAAAACCAGGTTCTTGGGGAGCGCCCGGCGCTTTATTTATTTATTTATTGCTCCGTGGGTGTCGAGAACACACACACACCCCCGCCCCCCACCCTCTACCATCCTTATTTATAGTACGTTGGTGGGTGTGTGGTCACAGGGGGATGACCCCCAGTACAAAAGATGCACAAATGCCCCCTCGTAAAAGAGAGAAGTCTGGCTGTGACAGTTAGGCCACTAATTTAAGAATACTGGGGCCCCGAATGGTAAAAAAGCAGACAATATTCTCCCAACGGGTTTGTAGAAGAAGTTGTTTTATACAAGATTTTTTGCCAAATTTTGGTTAATATAAATGATGGATAACTTTTAGTTGTTAAGTTTATAATTGCGAATCATTTTCAATGGATTTGTTGTTGAAAAATCATTTTCATAAATAATATACATATATATCATTCTAAGAAATATATTCATAGCTGTAGCGCTAAAAGACCGAACCAGCGGCTGTAGCGGCTCGGTTCCGTTAAACGACAGTCCATGCAATCGGAACGGGTAAAAACCGCATGAACCGACCGGTTTTTACCGTAAATTGAGATCTGGATCGTATATCGATTTTTTGAATGCAAAGATGACTTCAAATGAAAAAAATTGAACTACAAAGTTGTAGATCTCGTCGAAAGCTACAATCTTCGTATAAATTTTATTCTCATCCGAGTTCAGTCCAAAAAGTTGTAGCAACCGCCAATTGAAATGGCGGTATGGGTGCTACAGTACCCCTACCGCCGTTCCTGGTGACGGTAGGTCTCTGCCGCCATTTACCACGGCGGTTGGAGGCTACTTTTGCAAATTTTTGGATCCGCGATATATTTTTGAAAAATCGTGAAAAAATAAATATACAAAATAAAAAAAAATCTATTTTCCCTCCCACGTTTGCAACATGGCCCAACTAAAGGCCCAGCCCAATAGCTCTCTGCTCTGCTCTCCGTTGATAGCAGCTCGCACACGCTCGCACTCCGCATCGTGATTCAGCTTGTGGCGCATCCGTCCTCATTTTCCTTCTCTCTCGACCTCTTCAGAGCTCTACAGTAGAGATCGGCGACCGGAGGGCAATTTCGCTTCCCTCCGTCGATTCACCATCGTCCTCGCCTCTGGCGTCCTCGCCGGCGTCGGAGGAGGAGGGGGGCCGGTTGAATCGACGGCGGTCTTGTTTCCCCTGTGTATATAGTTTAGCTATATAGTAGGATTAGGTTCTGTAGGTGCTTGGATGGCCGCGGTGCTGCACTCTGGCGTCGCGGTGGAAGCTGGAGTGGTAGATCTGGCGACGTCGTCGACTTTTCTGCACTTCCTTTCCGCGGTGATGCTCCATGGAGAATAAAGGAAGAGCTCGGTAGATCTGGACCTCTAGTGAGTGTTCTAGATCTCGTCAGCTTCTTCTTCTGTCCCTCTCTCGTTTTCGTTGGCGCCGACGATGGTGTTTCTGGCGGAGTTCTAGGGAGGTTTGGTTACCAACTTGGGAGACCGGGTTGGTGTGTTGTTACCACCTTGTTTGGTGGTTTGCATCCCCTTTTGGGTTCTCTCTACACCGGCGTGTTGGGGCTGAAGCTATGCGAGGTGTCAGACCTCTTCAACACCGGCGAAGGGATGGCTTCTGGCCATCCAGATCGGCCTGCTCGTTCAACGGTTTCACGGCATGTTGGTTTCTCCGATATGCTACTCTGGGTGCCTTTGGAAAACTTTGAAGTTGCTTCGTCGGGAAGGTGGCGGCTTGATGTCTCCGCCCGGCCGTGGCGAGCGACCGGAGCTTCTTACAAGGACTTGTTTGTAATTTTTATTTTTTCCAAGGGTGTCTTTGTAAGTTGTATGATGTAAACTACCAGAATTTCCTGTGAAATAGAAACCCGGTTTCTAAAAAAAAAAGCTTGTGGCGCATCCCGTTTCGCAAAGAAGGGCAGCAGAAAAATAAGAAAATTTGAGGCCCCAAGGAATGTAATCAAGACACTCCTGACTCGAGACTGCAAAAAGACAACAACAAGGCTGCCCACGAATATTCTTTCGCCAAAACTCTTCAGTTCTTTACAGCACTAAACCACCCTGTGTCCCCAACACGGCCGCAAACACCCATCACCAGCTTCTTTCCTTTGGTCCGCCGATCCGCCACCACCCCACGCCTCCACGGGTTCCTACCGCTATGAGCTCCGGCGAGGCTAGTAGGAGGCTATCCGAGCAAGCTCGGAGGCAGCTCCGCGATGCAAGGGGGAGGTTCTGCGCAGCCTCCGAGAAAGCGCAAGAGGCCAGGCGCGGGCGGCTGGAGATGCGTTGCGCCGCCGGTCGTCAAGCGGGTGCAAGGAGTGTTGGGACGGGCGGCCAGTGTCAGCAAGAGGGGGGGGGGGCGGCAGCGGCGTCGTGAGTAAGAAGGATATCTCGGGTGTCAACCCTAAGAAGAACTGGTACCAAACGGTACGACGGTCGGTGCCGAGCTGCAACAGCGAAGACGACTACGAAAACATCCCCAGCGACGACGACTACGGCATCACCGTGAGCGGTGAAGGCGCACCTCACGGTGAGCAAAAAAAAACCATTGAAATACTAACCTCTAGCAGCGAGGAATCTACCAGAGATGTTTCGACTATTGTCCCAGTGTGGCGAAATGGGAAAGGCAAGAGATCGGTGACAGGGGAGGAGAAGGGAGGGAAGCCTGGAAACAATGAGGTAAGCTCGCCCTCTTGTTCACCTGATTATACTACCCATGTTGGTATTCCAAATGGAGAACGCGGATACAAAGAAATTTCGTGTCTCATTGTTATATACGAATGAAATGTGCTGTAGTGGTTTAACTTTTTTACTGCTCAAATGTTTCACAAAAATGGAACTAGATATTAGTCTAGAACACGACAAAACGGGGTTCTTCGCTACATTTGTCATATGCACTTTTCACTGCAACAGACGGGGGTTCTATTGGATTGAGTGCTTTTCATTGCCCATATGCGCGGTTCACTGGATTTTTGTTAACTGTGTTTTGCTTTTTCCATTGCTCTGTTTTTCCTGAAAACATCAGTGACTCTTGTTCTTGCTTTTGTTTTAGGATTTGCATGCCTCGTACACACTACACCCACATGACGAGTGACTCGAACTATATACCCTTTTTCCATTTGCAGGAATGTGAACTGAAGATCTTCGATTTGCACAACAATTTGGATGCGTCGCTAGAGACAAATAAGCCGCCTTGAAGGGGAGCTATTCAAAGAGAAGGTCAAGAAGAAGAAACTCCAGGATGCAATTAGTGCTGCGAAAAGGGGAGCGAAACATCCCAAGAAGCTCTAAAAACGTCAAAAAAGTATCTATCAATGCTTTTTTCTGTGCACGCTGCAACCAACTAGTTTCTGTACCGCGAGACCAGGAAAATACCATGCTAGCTTTGAGCATCCTTTGCAGATGCTACGTACGTAATTATCGTCGGGGTAGGTGCGACCTAGTACTTATCCTAATAAAATGTGTCCCTGTGTGAAGGCTGCGATCTGTAAGCGTCCATTTGATCTACGGACAGACGAGCATCAATGCAGACACTTCTTGTGTTTGGTTCTGTTATCATGCCCTGCGACCAAAAATAATAAAAAGAAATCGACCTTAACGTACGTGCTCACCGCTCAATCGTTTTTTTGGGTGTATACTACTACTAATCTTCATATTGTGAACCGTTAGTTTGATCCATAATAGTACAAGGAATGGTGTGTATATCATTTCAGGATTTGTTGACTGCCATCGCCAAAAAAAAAAAAACACATCTTTTTATAGGGCTGATAATAGTTAGGTCAAGTAAACTTGTCCACTATACGGCATTGTCAATGCTTAAAATTATTTTACCCCCCGCAAAATTATTGGTTGTCTTTTCGACGAATGGGGTAAGTAGTGTCTTATTAGAATAGATGCGGCAGGCGGAGTGGTGTCAAAAAAATCTCTGGAATGTCGAAATATGCGCAGTTAGGCAGGGCCTTTTTTAGAATGCACGTGTGGGCTGGCTAGTGAAAATGATTGACTACTCGGCCCAACATGGAGACCAAAGGTGAGAATTAGAAAGGCACGACGGCGCGGGGGATGCCGTGATTCTATTGCCTTAATTTGGTTTCGGGGGGACCACCGCTCCGCCTGCAGCTTTTACGCGCCTGGTGCAAACGGAGTAGCCGCCAAGGAGGACAGGAGCTTCTGGAGCCGAACAGTGCATATCTGCATCTGAGCCGCAGCCAAAAAATTGGAGGGCGATTGTTCGGTGGGTAGCTACCACACACCCGGTGCGTATCTACCACCCTGGGCACCAAATCCGCGTCCATATATATATATATATATATATATATATATATATATATATATATATTGCCAGATAACACACAGGCACACAGCAAAAGCTCCTTCCCCTCTTCTTCCTGGCCATCTTCTTCACCAGCGGCTTGCCTTCTCCACGGGGAAGAAAGAGATTGTGCGGCTCATGTGACTGTGAGCTGCATGAATGAATCTCAAACACCAAAGGTTAAAATGCTTCCCACCTTCTTTCGGGAAGAGGATAGAATTCATTCCCTCTTTCAGAAATCCATCCATCATCGGGCATGCAAGAGATTGTGCGGCTCATGTGACTGTGAGCTGCATGAATGAATCTCAAACACCAAAGGTTAAAATGCTTCCCACCTTCTTTCGGGAAGAGGATAGAATTCATTCCCTCTTTCAGAAATCCATCCATCATCGGGCATGCAAACCCATCAACGCCTAGAGCGGGCCAACATTTGAGCCGGATGCTGGGCCTAAAAGAGGCCTGTGGTCCCCGCAAAGCCCATTTCAGAATGGATAAAAAGAGGCAGACACTTGTCGGTCCGGTGGTCCCCACTCACAGGCCACACGTCATTGCCGTGGCCCGTGCCGCTCGTTTCCAGAAGCAGCCGCGAGCTTCCACCGCCTTCCTCCCTTGCTTTTTCTCGAGGGATCGACTCGACCGAGCGAGCGAGAGAGAGAGAGAGAGAGAGAGAGAGAACGACGACGGCGACTCAGCGAGATACGACGACGGCGACGATGAGGGGGTGGAGGGAAGAGGTGGTGGAGCTGTCGCTGCGCGGGTACGGGTACGGCAACGGGGAGGACGACCGGCCGGAGAAGCCGCGCCGGTACGGGGTGACGGAGATGCGGAGCCCCTTCTACTCCTTCCGCCCCGCCAACCAGGCGCTCCAGGTGCGCAGCCTAATCCGCGCTGACCTCTCATTTTCGCGGGGATCTAACTGAGCTCGGCTCTATTAGTTTGGTACTGGGGTCGCGCCAGCCTGAATTGAATGCGTTTAGTTTGAAATGCGATTCGGTTTCGGCCGTGCTGCCGAATGCGAATACGCGCGACATGTGCGAGTTTGCTTTCGTTTGAAACCCCGTTTGGTGATTAATTCGTCAGGAGATTACATTCCTAGTGTTTAGATGAAGCCGTACGAGTAATTTCAGATTTTCGGTGTGTGATCATCGTGGGTGTTAAGAAAATTTCGAACTGAATTAGCCAATCCATGCTGATTGGAAAACTGAAATTATCTAGGCTCTAGGACATCTATGTTTTCGTTGTGTGATGAGGGTACAATAAACGGTGTTGTTTACTCCTTGGGATTTTTAGCAAGGCAGAATTTAGTTAACTTAAAGATAGAAGGGGAAATAATCATGCAGGGGACTGGAGCGGATAAGAAAATTGAAAAAGTCCGTTAAACATTCTTGGAAAGAAGATCCCTCATCCAGTCATCCTGGTGTCTTGGGTTCTTGGTTGCACTGAGAGGTTCTGTTGAGCGTTGGCTGTTGCTTGAATAACTGGTGATGTGCTTTGCTTTTGTTGTCACCGTTCTAAACATTTCTGACAGCACATTCTCAAGCCTAACTTGTTTCTAATTTCAGGAAATATTGGATTCTCTCGGTCCTTTTGTTGATGGTCTGAAGTTCTCTGGTGGATGCCATAGTTTGATGGGGAAAGAATTGATCAGAGAGATCACTGATTTAGCACACAAGCATGACATATATGTGAGCACAGGTGATTGGGCAGAGCATCTACTGCGTCAAGGCCCCTCTTCTTTCAAGCAGTATGTAGAGGTATGTGGATCTGATATGCTGTTACATTTAGAAATTTGTGTGAACAATGTGCACAAGCATGCCTGAAACCACATGGAGCAGTACATGACATGAGGTATTCCATTTCAGGAATGCAAGGCATTAGGATTTGACACAATTGAGCTGAATGCTGGATCTCTCAAGCTCCCAGAAGAAGCTCTCCTGAGATTGGTCCGCCTCATAAAGAGTAGCGGTCTGAGAGCAAAGCCACTGTTCTCAGTGAAGTTTGACAGTTCTGATATTCCTGCATCCGGTGATAGGGCGTTTGGGGCGTACATAGCTCCAGTCAAGAAGCAGAACTCAGGTAAATTACTGTGCTCCTATCAACTGCCATACTGAAATACAGAATGGAGTTTGCAGGGAGCTACAATTCTTTCAACCATTCTTTTTGCTAACTGCTTTGCATTGGTCACTGAACAATGGTGATTTGCAACTTGTAACTGAGCCATTTGCCATTGCTCTATTTTGTTATCGCCACCATGCACGCTAAGCCTGCATTTTCTTCCAGACTAGCATGTCTAAATCATACTCCTATACTGACAAAACCGGTGTTTGTGGGCCCCCGTTTTGCAGAAAGAGTTGAAGACGTTGACCTGCTGATTAGGAGGGCGGAGAGATGCTTGGAAGCAGGCGCAGATATGATCATGATCGACGCCGATGACATTTGCCAGCGCGCCGATTCCCTGAGGACAGACATCGTTGCAAAGATCGTAGGCCGGCTCGGGCTCGAGAAGACCATGTTCGAAGCTTCCAACTCCAGCACCTCCGACTGGTTCGTCAATCGCTACGGCCCGAGGGTACTGACTGAATCTCTCCCCCTGAAAACCTGAACCTCTGAATCTGAGCAATGCTGTTGAGGCCATGGCTTGTCACTGCTCTCTGTTCAATTGCTCATTCACCCCTTTGATTCCAAATGCAGGTGAATCTCTTTGTGGATCACTCCGACGTGATGAATCTGGAGCGCCTGCGGGGGTTCAACATGCTCAGAAGCAACCCGACTTCCCGGTTCTCCTCGCCGTTCTTCCTGATGTAAGGAACTTTTCCTGAACCCGGAGCTGAGACGGTTTCCAGTGTCCATGGGGATCTAGCTCTGCGCGTCTTCAGGCGCCAGCTTGTCTGTAATAATTGGTTCTGTGTAGTGTGCGTGTGTAGTTCAAACTTTTTTCATTAGTATAGTGTGCGTGTGTAGTCCCTACCGCCATGGATACGGCACCATCGTATATTTTTGAAAAATCGCAAAAAATAATATATAAAATAAAAAATTCCTCCGTGTGGCGCAATCTGTCAATTGGGTGGTCTAGGCCCGGCCCAAGTAAATCATTTTGGCCCCACTTGTTTTGGAGAGAAGAGTAGTAGTGATACACCAAAATTTTAAAGTGAAATGTGAAAGTAGAAACACCAAAGAGATTACATGGTAATATTCATCTGTAAAATATGAAAGTAGAAACACTAAAGAGATTACATGGTGATATTCATCTGTAAACAATATTATATATGAAATAATATTATATATGAAAGTATGTTAATTTTGTTGAGAGGACCATTCCTAAATGATTGATTTTATATGTATTTCAACTGCGAGAATTTTATGGCGTGCTACTCGCAAATACAACATGTTATTAGTCACAAAAAATCGACGAAGACATAAATATATGGCTTAGTGGACGTTGACATGACTTATAGTGATCAATGACATGCCGTGTAGTGGATTATGATGTGGCGTGTTGAGAGGCAGGAGAAATCGTTAGTAGGTATATAATAACGTATGCTAAAAAAACTAAAAATAACCCAATTGAGGAGCGAATTTATCATTTAATAGTACGGCGAAGTTGATGTGATACAAACAGCAAGCACCAGTAAACTTTAGGCCTGGTTTAGATGGCAAATTTTTTGCCAAAAATTTGCTATTTTTTCAACTCTCTTTCCATCACATCACATTAAATACACCAAAAGACATATGTTCGAAGCAGTAAATGTAGGTAAAAAAATTACTAATCACACGCTTCATTGTACATCACGAGCCGAATCTTTTGAGCCTAATTACCCCATGGTAGGATAATATTTACCACAAACAAACAAAACGTGCTACATGAGGAGAACTGAGCCGTAGCTAGCTCGGTTGGCTAGATTGGTGTGCATCCCGCCTTGCCCGCGTTGGCTCAAGCCCCGACACCGGTGTCCCACCCAGGAACAGTAGGTTCCTTTCAAATGAACCTCTCAACGCGTGGTGCCACAAAGGAACTGCAACATACCCGTTGCCGGAGCCTTGAAGACTCTAGTGATCTCTCCAAGGACGTGTCTAGCTTTCTGTGCATAATTGTAGGTCTGGTTGTATACAGGTGGTGTGTGTGTGAGGTGTGCGTGTAGGTGGTGTAGGTGTGAGTCTGTGTACGAACAGATTCTACATGTGTATCCAGATGAGAGGTGTCAAAAAAAAAACATGCTACAGGAGTTGGAGTTGGAACAGTTACTTTTGCTAATTTTTTGCCAACTAAACAAGGCCTTAGTTTGGACAATGTGTTCTGACTCCTCATATAAGGTGTGCAGAGTGCTCAGGCAATTTCACCATGTAAACCAGACGAGATATACACACGGAGTTTCCAATCAAGATTAATAAAACATGATTCTTTACTGAAGGCGCGCATTATTACATGAGACAGACCTAAAACAAAAGGCTTATTGTACAGCTTTAATAAAAAAATAAAAACCCCTACTTATTGTACTCTGAAATACAAGGCATCCTAGCAATTCGAAGACAGATTAAGTAGAAGAACAAATGACGCATGTGCCCTTTAATTTGGAAGCAGAAAGTCTATTTTGGTTGGCCAGAAAGTCAGGTTTAACTAAATCACGGTATTTATGCGACATGCACGATGCTTTGCGCCAAAAAAATCCCTCCAAATTCCTCCCAGTGGTCCTGCGAAATAACTCCCAGTGGAGATTTTTTAAGAGATTGACAACAGGGTAACCAAACCAACAACGATTCTTGTCTCAAAATTACTAAAACACCTTATATTCAGAGACAACTTTGAAACTCTTGAATGCCTACGGAGGGAGTACAGCTTTAGAAAAAAATAAAAACCCTAATATAACTATTTTGCCTTCTGTCCATCGGCTCAATGAGGACGCCACATGATGGTTTAAGCTAGCAAACCACTGTCAAAATCACCATCATTAAAATATCCAAATTTCCTTACAATAATTAGGACATAAAAATATTACTTTTACATTGGGCATGGCCGCATGGACATGTTTTACAATATTAGAAAAGCTTAGGAATTAAATTATCATTATCATAGGTCAAGGCATTATCTTAGGTAATGGTGAAAACTTTGTTAGCTAAGAGTTGTTATTCTGCAAAATTGAGATCACATGAGTTAGCATTCCACTGGTAAAATTAATTTTTTGCATTTTAGATTGTGCCAGGAGACAGGTAACACGGATGCAGAGAAATAAGCATCATGCTGTTTAATTCTGGCTTTAATGTATGCTTCCTCTACAGAGTGACCAGACAAAAGAAAATCAGGCCATTCTTCCAGTCGTGAAGCAACAAATGCCAAACCGAAAAATTGTAAAGCTAAGTTTTCTTATTATCTATAAATAAGTAGATATGTTGTTTAGTCTCTTCAGTTCAGGTCTCGAGAGTTCCACACGGCAGAAAAGCACATCAGAAGAACGAAAGTATGCATTTTGATCATCACCAGATATTACCATTTGACAAAAAAATAAAAAATAAATTATCAAATTAATCAAGGTCAGAAAGAAACAATAGAGTTCCTCAGACAATGGATAACAGATGAATGAACACAAGGAAGAACATATTTTTTTAAAATAGGAAAAAAAACTATCATGGAGCAAGATGAGGGGATGATATCCAAAACTCTGAATCTTCCAGATCAATTAAAAAACAGATCAGTAAGAATCTCCTCAGTTCAGGTCTCCAAATTGTTCCACATTGTAATTTCAGAAGAACGAAAGTATTTTTTTAATCATCCTTGGAGAATATCCGTAGCAGCAAACAAAGCCAAAAGCTAAACAATGTGAGACCAATCAGTTACAAATTCACATAAGCAGAACTGCATTTTAAGCTGAAAGGATGTGATACAATGCTGCTCCTTAAAAGAAAATGAACCAGAAAAACAGATATTTACATTGAACATTCATGTGTCTCAGATTAAGTATTCTCAGCACCCTTATAAAGAGTAAGACAGGGATAACTGTATTTTATTTGAGTTATCAGCATCCACATCAGCAGTTCAATGGTGTAAAAGGAGCAAGTTGATGGACTATCAGATCTTCCTATTCAATATGCACAGTAAACCACAATCAACAAAATTGGGCAATTTCATGTTTCACATCATTTAGATCCTCCAAAATACATGGTGAAGGGTCAATTTTACATAAGTACATATGTAGCCTTTCCAGGATTGGATTGGCACCAATAACACCACCAATCAGGATATAACCACACATCAAGAGAATTGCATGTCGCGTCCAAGCCATTATACCAAGAGGAACGAAATCATCCTCCAGAATTGGTAATGGACGCATCTAACAAAAGAAATAAAAACAAACCTAAAACTAAGATGGTAAAGCCATAAAGGCATTAGTGGCCTGTGAGATTTGAGTTCAGACAGCCAAGGGTTTGGTCTTCAACTACTACCACAAAGTAGGAGTATCAGAAACTCTAGTCCAAAACACAATAAAATCACCACTCAAAATATCAGGTCAACTATTGCATCAGAAAGTATAAAAGGACCTAAAATAAATAAATAAATAAAAATAAACAATAAATGACGTATCTAACAAAATATACAAACCTAAAACTAAGATGATAAAGCCGTAAAGGCATTAGTGGCCTGTGAGGCTTGAGTTCAGACAGCCAAGGGTTTGGTCTTCAACTACTACCACAAAGTAGGAGTATCAGAAACTCTAGTCCAAAACACAATTGTTCATCACCACTCAAAATATCAGGTCAACTATTGCATCAGGGAGTAAACAACCTAAAACAAACAAATAAATATAATATAAATAAATAAACAATAAAAAGATTGAGTTGAGATTTCAGAGCTCAGACAGCCAAGGGTTTGGTCGTCAAATACTACCATGGCAGCATCAGAAACTCTAGTCCACGAAAAAGTGCTCATCACTGCTCCAATCTCAAATCAACCAATGTAACCACAGAAAAAAAATATATAAACCTATTTGTTAGAGGAAATTCCCAAGATTTCAAGGTTTCAAAAGGCTGAAATGTTGATTTTTGTTACAAGGAACGAAGAAAAATATGTCAACAGTTTTCAGTGAAACAATATCGTGCTGTTATTTAACTCCCATCTCACAGTAACAAAGAGACGAAGCTGATGACAACACACACTATCCGAGTTTTTCAGCCTCTGCGCAAATCAGAAATAACTTGCACGAGGATAGTTAAACTCGGCAAAAACACATCATCATTCGACAGAGATCAACAAAACTATGAGATTATACTGACAAAAGCATTTAGCCATAGCATCAAAGACCTCAGGATTGCCCAGTGTTGTCATGTGAATGCAACAGCTCCAAGTAGGTTCTTCCTGACAAGCAGGAACTTGGAGCCGATTGCAGCCTCCAAACATTGGGCAATTTCATCAGCGGCCAGTGGTATGCAAGGTATGGCTAAAGCATAAATGAGTCCTAAAGCATAGTATAAATGTGCACAAACATGCAAGAGATCAAGGCTCAGATATGAATCAGCTGTTTCTATCATGAATTCTCAGAAGCAGAACTGGCGTTATAAGCTGAAAGTTTGTATCATCACTGCCAAATCAATCACATGGGCGAAATGTTGACAATGTAAAACATAACTATGACAATGGGATGGTTTCTAGATGGCTCATATTAAGAAATTCAACCATTATTTTTCCCTTTGCTTCACGTGTTATATCAGAAGCGCGGGTAATGTCAAATCACTGCCATCAAACATATGAAACAGCAAACGAAAGATCATAAAGTGATAAATATGAACAAATGTATCCATTACTTTGACACAGACCAATCACGAGATTTGTCATAGCCTGCAACACTGAATGGCATGGTGGATCTAGCACAGGCATTGGGGCTTCCTTCTTCAAGAAGTATTAATCCGACAAGCCCGGGGTTAGCACCGTGCAGACACCGATCTAAGTCCTAAAATCGCAAGCGAGATTAAAACTAAATAACAGAGGCGAACTAAAGGAGGACAAAACTGTGGTCAAGCAACAATCATATTGCCTACTGGAGTCATGGCAACTGAAACGATTTCTTGACGCGTCGATCTATCCCCTCCTTGCGTGGGCGGCGCGCACGAAGAGTTAGCGCCGCCGCCGGTATGAACGAGGGAGGACAGCAGTAACTTAGAAATCGAATCGATGCAAAAAAAAAACGGGGAGAAAGATAAGAGGGAAACTGCATGGCGGACGACGAGCTCGAGCTTCAACGAAGCAGCGATGATGATGAAGCCGGGCTGGCGGCCATTGTGGAGGGAAGCGGGGGCAGGCGGCGGCGGGATGGATCTTGGAACCCTAGGACCTGGAGGGGAAAGAGCGGATGGGCTGGGTGTTTATAGCCTCCGTAGCGGCTCAGGGAAGGGGTAGGGCGAGCCGAGGCCGACCTCGAACGAGCCAGTCCTCGAGCTGAGCCAGAGATTCGGCCGACGGGCCGGGCCTACAGCCAGGCTCCAGCTCAGTTCTTGGATAGGCTCGCTCGTTTACGACTTACGAGAGGATGACTCGAAAGTTTTTTTTTTAACCTCACGAGTTGAATATACTCTGATCCCAGCAAACAAAGTTAACTCGATTACAAATTACAGAAGAAGCAAAGGAGGTCTTTGTTAAACTCCAAGAAAGTTTTATGTAGTGTCATTGTAAATTTGTTATCGTCGTCTATAAGTCATCTGACTTATAAATTGCCCGACTTATAAGCCAGTTTGATTTAAATCTGTCATATTTAGTTGCAATGACCTATAAGTGAGTGGGCTCCTCTCGAGGTAGGAGTGGGAAAAGATGACTTATACAACTTTAAGTATGGGTGGAGCAACTTATAGAACTTATAAGTTAAGATATTTATGCAAATTATAAGTCATGGTTGTTTGCCTCCTACAAGTGACTTATTTACTTTTTTTTACTTTAAGTCAGATGACTTATGAAAACCAAATAGGGTCTCAAGAAGTTGCACGAAGGGGGAGGTGAGGGGATTCGTGGTCTGTGGTCGTCCGTAAACATGGTGATTGATGACAAAGACACAAGGTAACTGATAATAATAAAGAAGCTAGAGAAAGCAATGTAAGGTTCACGATATGATAATCCCATGAGGAGAGGAAATACTCAGTTTAATCGCTCTAGCTGTTAGAGCAAGGATACTGGTTCCGCCGGCCAGCCGGTTGCAAGCG
Organism: Cenchrus purpureus; assembly: GCA_022644695.1. Classification (NCBI taxonomy): domain Eukaryota; kingdom Viridiplantae; phylum Streptophyta; class Magnoliopsida; order Poales; family Poaceae; genus Cenchrus; species Cenchrus purpureus. The sequence continues at coordinate 51,212,778 of CP053458.1, forward strand.
AGGCGAGTAGTCTGCGTCCACGCCCGCTGCAGGCTGAAGTCAGAGATCGGACTCACAAGCAGTGAATCATGCGCCCGCTTGAGCCGGCGACGAGTAAAACGCTCACCCTTTTCTCTTTCTTCTCCTCTCTCTCCTCCACATCGGATTCCACCGGTTTGCAGCTCGTTATAATACTTGCTCTTAACATAGTATCATGTGGGAATCGCACGTGGCTACAAAGATTTTTAGGGCCATGGTGATCGACATCAGTCATTTCATGATCTCGATGAAGCTACATTCATACACACACTATGTGAGTTCCATTGCTACATAGGCACCTTTCCCTCACGCAGTGGTGGTTGATGGTGCGATGCCACGCTATCTCTTATCTTTTATTATAGCTTTCTTAATATATCATTGCTATTTTCTAACCATTTGAGATGGAACACCTCACCCATACACAATCCGCTATCACCCACACCACCATCGTCAATCTATCCAACCTGCAATGGGAAGCTAAGGCTGGGTTGAAGTCGCCTCCAAATGAGTTCTAAGGTTAAAAAGTTGAAAACTCATTAAAAAGATCGCTGAGAGCTCTCGATGAAAGTGGTAACAAATGACCTCAAGATAATGCACCACAACGAGTGAATAAGCAAAGATGACTCAAACCTTCATGCTAGTTTCTAATTAGCACGAATTTATGTATTGATTTGGTATTGCACCATGAGTCAAACCACCTACAAAGTACATTAATTGGCAGAGACATCTTAGCAAGCAAATATTATGATAGACCATATTTTTAATCATCCAACGCAAACACATCCGAGTGATTTTTCTCAAATGTCCCAACTTTATGAAAAAAACATATATCTAGACGAGTTATGACAAGTTTCATACCTTTTTCGAGACTTGAAAATACGATTTTTGATTTGTTTTTTTCTTTTTGTTGCTAAAATACTAAGTTGGCGGCGCTAAGACCGCCCAGGCACCTTTCCCTTACGTGCTGGTGGTTAATGGTGCAATACCTCCTCACCACACTATCTCTTATCTTTATTGTACCTTTTCTTAATATATCCTTGCTATTTTCTAACCATTTGCTGGGTTAAAGTCGCCTCCAATTGAGATCTAAGGTTAAAAAGTTGAAAACTCACACTACGTGAAAACCTCAAATAAGTCACGCAGCATTTGTAACGGACCCTTAACGCCCGTTTCATCCACCCACATCTGTAACGGTTGTTGTTTGACGCCCGTTACCTATAAGCGCGCCAGGACGACCCCGGGGTTGGCCTCCACAACGCCCGTTACCAATGTGGACTTCTGGTAACGGGCTTCTTAAACGTCCGTTACATAAATTCTTTGTAACGGATGTTAAAGAGAGCCCGTTACAAATGTTAAACCTATCGGTAATGGGCTTGTAAAGTCCGTTACCGATCAATACCCTATCGAAGCTGCTTAAGTCCGATCGATCGCTTGCATCTTGGTAACGGGCTATAAAGTCCGTTACCGATAATTTCGTACTGGAGACGCATGCTTGTAGGATGTGTCTCCTTTGCTGGCGACCCAATTGAATGCGTCTCATGTCTTAGGACTCGTCTCCTTTGATTGCCACCTGTGGTCGCTTTTTTCTCACATCGGAGACGACGTTGTTATTGCTCGCCTCTGTCTTCTCCTTCCGACACCACTCGCCTCTCTCTCGCAAGGCCACTCTGCTCGACAACAACACTCGCCTCTCTCCTCGAAGGTCACCGCCGATCCTGTGTGCTCGATGTCCCCGCCTCTGTCCGTTCGCCGCCGCCAAGCTGCCGCTCGAGGATCGCGCTTAATCTCTCTTCTCGAAAGCCGATGCGCAGGTCGGGCCGGCCAGGCGCGACGCGAAAGGGGGCCACGGACGCCGACCGCTGCCTCCGCGCTGTCGCCGCGGCCGCGACGCCGCCTCCGATCCTCCTCCTCGACCGCGCTCTCCTCGTAGAAAGTCCTTGTCAAGGTGGAAATTAATTACCCCTTTTATTTAAATTCTTCAGCTGTCCTAATCCTCTTGTGTGTTATCGGTTTTTGTGTGATGAATTATGCTCATTTGGTGTATGGAATGCAGATGGCGTCGCTGCTCGGGCTTGGATGTACAGACACAAGAAGATTGGGAGAATTTCTTAAGCGGGGTCAATGGTTTTCTAAATCAAGCAGAGGCGGATATGAGAAACCGTGGTGTTCAGGTAATGCTTTGCCCCTGTATAGATTGTCTCAACCAAAAGAAATTCGCACAACGGGAAATCATTTTTCATCATTTGGTCACACGTGGTTTCACAAAAATTACACATGTTGGAATAAACATGGTGAGGAAGGCCTTAATGAACTCAAGCAGTCGCCTAAATGAAGGTGAAGTGCGACACCATGCTACCGACCATGATGAAGACCTTGATGTGGACTTTTGAGGAAAATGAACCATTATTCCCACCAAATGTGTTGAGGCCCGAGGATATCACTGATTAAGAAGTTAGGGGCTTCGATGATGGTGAGGTGTTGCAATGTGTGCACAATGTTGATCAAATGTTGCGGATGTTAAGTTTCAACGAGTGTACACACCTTCCGAATTAGCGAGGTCAAGCAATTCATTGAAGATTCAAAGAAACCCTCTATCCCGATTGCCGTACTCTCGCTTTTCCGGTGATCTAAAACTTCTATGACTTAAGGCAGATCATGGTTGGAGCAACAAAAGTTTCAAACATCTATTGATGTGCTTAGAGACATGCTACCGAAGGAAACCAAATAGCGTAGTCTGCCTATGAGGCGAAGAAGATAATCATCCTCCGGGAATAGAGGTTGAAAAAATCCATGCATGCAAGAACAGTTGTGTATTGTTCCGTGGAGATTATGCAGACCTTGACAAGTGCCCCAAGTGTGGCTATGATCGGTACAAGAGGAAAAAGGATGGTGGAGATGATAATAATGCTGATGACGAGAACGAGCCCAGTGAGATCAGAGGCAAGAAGAAGAAGGTTAACAGAGGGGCTCCTGTGAGAGTGGCATGATATTTTGCATCATTCCTACCGAGAAGATGGTTCGCAACACGAAAGGAGGCCCAACTCTTGCGTTGGCATGACGAAGGCCGAAAGGAGCTTAAGAAAGATGGCAAGTTTAGGCACCCCGCAGATGCGGCACAATGGGGTAACATTAATAACCACTTCCCATGGTTTGACGACGCAAGGAGCATACGGTTTGCTATGAGCACAGATGGCGTGAACCCATTCGGTAACCAGAGCTCAACACATAGCACCTGGCCTGTCGTGCTGTCGTTGTACAACCTTCCACCGCTATGCAAGAAACAAATATATGATCTTGACAATATCGAGGAGAAACCGATCAAAAAAAAACCCTTGGCAAAAGAAAGAAATGAGATGGTGAAGAAGAAGAAGAAGGAATGTGGAACAAGAAATCAATTCTATGGGAGCTAGAGTATTGGCCGATGTTGGATGTGTCATTCGATTGACAACATGCACGCCAAGAAGAATGTGTGTGAAGCTACTTGTGGAACATTGCTAACAGAAGTCCAAAGGAAAAGATCATAAAAATGTAAGGAGGATCTTAAAGAGCTGGGCATTAGGCCGAGCTCTATGCAGAGGAAAGCAGAGAGGGACGAACCTTCCGCTGTCGCAACCACCTTGTCAAAGGCAGAGAGAAAAGAATTCGCCGCTTTTGCATGATTTGAAAGTACCTTGCTACTCATCAAACTTCAAGAGGCTAGTGTCGGTGAAGGACATGAAAATGAATTTCAACTTGATGAAATCTCATGATTGCCATGTATTGATGATGCTCTTCTTCGTTGCACTTAGAGGTATCAAGACAGAACGGTTCATGACGCGTCACGAGCTTGTGTTTATTCTTCAATGCAATAGAAGAAGGTGATTGATGAGGAAAAACTATTGGACTTAGAGAGGAGGCATTTCGAGACCCTATGCCTACTTGAAGCTACCTTCCCACCATCATTTTTGATCTCATGTCGCATCTAACAGACATCTCGCGAGGGAAATCTGGTTCCTTGGCCCATCTTACCTTCATCGATGTTTCCATATGAGAGGTTCTATGGATTCTCGAAATCATTGGTACATAACCGTTATTTCCTGAGGGAGCCATTGTTCGTGGCTACGAGACCATCGAAGCGGGAGGGGCTATGGGTTATATGGACCCACAAAACCCCATTGGTGTGCCTCGCTCACGGCATGAAGGTAGGCTTTCGGTGTTGGGACCACGGGAAAAGTCACACTCCGGAACCGGATGCCTTCCAAAAGGCTCATTTCACCGTGATACAACAATGCACCTAATTACACCATTTGCCAATGAGCACAAACGACAACTACGTGAAGACAACCCCGACCGTGGTAGGGCTTGGCTTGCAAAGATGCACATGCAAGGTTTCAGTGGTGGCTCGAGATTATGTCGAGACATGCGGCAATAATCTGTAATTACCGATGAGATAAGGAATCTAGCAATGCGGGCCATTATTCCTCATGTTACAAGATACCAAGCAATGGATATCAATGGATACACGTTCTACACCATGGCCCGGGATAAAAAGCGTCTATCAAAATAGTGGTGGTATGCGTGTCGCCGTTGTCGACATCATGATGATGACGACACGAGCAGACACATATTATGGTCAAATAGAGGAGATATGGGAGCTTGATTATGTAGGATTGAAGGTAGCCTTGTTTCGGTGTAGATGGGTCACCAATGGGAAGAGAGTCATGAGCCAGGACAAATATGGTTATGTTAGTGTTGATCTCCCGGGTCTTTGGTTACAAAAAACGAACCGTTTGTCTTCGCCAACGATGTTGAGCAAGTGTTCTATGTACCGACCTTGCAAAGAAGAATCGGTCTGTGGTTATGCCTGGAAAAAAAGGATTGTTGGGGTTGAAAATGTTGTTGAGGAGGAGGAATACAACCGCGGTTTGACGAAATTCCATCATTTGACACTTCATACAAGCCCCGACTCTTGGGAACTAACAAAACACCGTACTTGCGAAGTGACCATAGTGAAAAATCCATATACGTAAATCAAGGAAGAAAAAGCAAGCGATTTTCGCTAAATCCTTTTGTAATGCCGAGGATGTGTCTATTGATGAAAATGGAATCCGTTTTGTAATATAAAGGATGCGATGTATTGGTGGAATTTCAATCCTTTTGTAATATATGGGATGTGGTGGAATTTGAATCCTGCTTGTAATATATTCTGCCTAAGATACTATATATATTCTTTATATTCTTCGATTCGATGTAGCGTTAATATCAAAGAGACGAGGATTAGCCAACCGGGCCGCCTTTTTGTTACTGCAAGAGATGAGAGGATTAACGAACCGCGTCGCCTTTGTTATGGGCAAGAGACGAGGATTAACGAACCGCGTCGCCTTTGTTATGGGCAAGATATGCGAAATCACACAGTTACATCAAAAGAGACACGGATTAGCCAGCCCCCATCGGCTTGTTCTTCTTCATGCTTGCAAGTGAGTAGGTAAATCATACAAAAAATTGTCGCATGCAGATAATCACACAAGCATGTCTCTTGAGATGCAAAATCACACACACACAGATTACATCAAAGAGACACGGATTAGCCCGGCCCGTCGGCTTGTTCTTCTTCATGCTTGCAAGTGAGTAGGTCAATCATACAAAAATTGTAATCGCATGAGAGATAATCACACAAGCATGTCTCTTGAGATGCAAAATCACACACACACAGATTACAGTCATCATTGATACATCAGAAGGTTACAATGCGGCCATATCTTCATGACGAGATATGCAAAATCAAACACACAGATCGATCTTGCTCGTAGGTCGATCTTGCTCGCAGGTCGTCGATCTTGCTCGCCTTTGGCTTGTTCTTCATGACGAGATATGCTCCAGATTCTGACTTCTTCTTCATGCTTACAAGTGAGCACAAGCGAAAGATACAGAGAGGGTGGAAACATATCCCTTAAAAAATCCCTCCTCCTGGAGGAGGGAAAGCAAAAGGAAGCCCAAGCGTGACGGAAAAGCTGCAGCAGGCTTTCCGTTGGCTTGTTCTTCCTGATGCCAGGAGGTTCTGGGCTACCTTCCCTCGACACAGCTGCGAGCAAGAAGTATATCACAAGGATTTTTCTAGCAGCTGTGCTAGAAGGATGAGCAACCCAATCACCCATATCACAAGAATTCTTCTAGCAACTGAGAGATCGAGGAGGAGGAAGAAGAGAGAAAAGCAAAAGCTTGCGCCCTACAAGATCTATTCTTTGTGCCATAGCTAGATCTAGATCTACAAGTGACTCACTTTATTGTATCAGAAGAAGGAACCATAGCTAGATCTAGATCTAGAAGAAGAAGCAACTTGAAGTGAGGGAGGACCGATAGGCGTCGGTGCCTTTTATAGCAAAACATGGAATGGATAACATCGGTTGTAAAAAAGAGAGGAATAAGATAAGATCAAGCACGAAGCAGGAAGGTTCCCAAGATCTCGTCAATGGGGAAAGTTGCCGGTCAATGGTGAGAGCGAGGTAGTGATTCCAATGTAGAATTAAATGATACGCGGATTAACCAAACATCGTCTCCAATGTACTCACATCCCGAGGAGTCAAACTACATGAAAAACTACTAACAATTACAAAATAAAACATGCCAATTCTCACATACGGAGGTATATCTTTTATAAAAAGTTATTTCAAGACATAAATGCTAATAGTTTTTGCTACAAACTTGGTCAAAGTTGTAATAGTTTGATCGGCACGTTCCCATAAGCCGCAGAAAGCGGAAGGTTCCCAAGATCCATCAATGGTGAGCAGGCGGTGACTCAATGTAGAATTAAATGATACGCGGATTAACCAAATATCGTCTCCAATGGAGAATTAAAGGATACTACGCGGATTAGCCAAGCGTCTCGCAATGGAGAATTAAATGATACGGATTAATGACGTCGTCTCCATTGCATACTTAAACCGTGTTTGAAACAAATCTCCTGTATCTTCTCCTTCCAAAATAATTTAGATCCCCCGCCCTTCATCTACCCGCGAAAAAGCAACGCCTACTCCTCATCGTCACCATTCCCTAGGAGATGAATAGCATGCCGGGAAGAAGCGGCGGCACCGGCCGTCGTCATTCTTGGGCCTCCTCAAGACCTCCGCATTGAGATTGCGGCGCGCGTGGTGCGACCTCGAGCGGCCCTTGGTCGACCTCCCAGCGACCTACGTGCCTTTCGGCCAGTGCGGCGTGTCGATGATACGAGATGAGATTTCTTGGGTGTGGGACCCCACCGCACAAAGCATTCCTTGCTATCGATTGATCTCGAATCCGGAGGCTTGCTTCTTCTCTCCGGGATCAAAGCCGCCTTCATGGAAAGCAGGATGCAATGATCTCGGCCGCGCGAGGGTGGGCACGATGCGGCCTATCTATACGCCATCTTGCTCTCAGAGACAATGGTAGTGCCGCCGTCGACGACACCGCCGTACATGAGGCGGGTCACGGGCGGCGGCGACGACGCCGAGATGGTCGAGCAACGAGGGTGTCCGCTTTTACGCGAGAAGGCGCGCGTGCGATCCACTCCTCGACTTGGCGCATTTGGGGTGAACCTGCCGCCTCCCGGACAGTCTTGGCGCGATCGCGTCAGTGCAACGGTGGCTGCGGGCGTGGATAAAGGATGGCTTCAATTTCTCTTTTGGCGAAGATCGAGGCTCATTGCGAAATGGTGAAGTTCGAAGCAGTATTGGAATAGGAAATCGTAATAGATTAGCTTTTGTATATTGCTCGAATTATCTGTAAAATTTTGGAAGAGCGACAAAGCCGACGCGGGTTATCGACCCCGATAAGCTAATATGAAGAAGTTCTATTCAAATGTTTTAATGCAATCAAATGTTGTAACAAGTATTTCTTCGTCGTAATTAGTCCAAATTTGATAATTTTTTCTAAATTTTTCTAAAATCACCATCTTTTCATTAATTTTATTGTTTAGTGTATATTCCGTTTGTTGAATAATGTTTATATGCCTTATTTTGTTCTTTGTAAGTACAACATATAAATAATATTTGTTTTACACAACCATTAGTGATGAAACTTTGCATTTGTAAGCTTAAGGTGAACACAAGGTTTTGTTAAGTTTTCAAATGCATATGAGTTCGAACATGTTGCAAAGTGTGGAAAACTTCAATGTTCAAGCAACATTCTAGGAAACTATGTGAGAGATGTAGACATTTGTACACAAGTATATTATTCCTTCATCGATACCATTTGAAATTTTGAAGACAAGTTTAGGTACCCAAATTATGTTGCCAAGTCAATTTGTAGATTTTTTAGAGCAAATTTGATGTTATTAGAATTATTATATAATTACCATGGGGTGTAAAACGAAATATATGAATTTTGGGCACACAAGTGTATGTTGATATTTTATTCAAATACTAAATGTCCAAATACGAATTGTTCGTATTTTTATGATTTTTTAGGTGCTGTTTTATGGGCTCTAATATTTTAGGGAAGCAAGTTTCATTCCAAAAAAATAGTGGCCGGGCCCAGCGTCGTGTCTGACCAATATAAAAAAGATAACCCTTGGCGGGTTCACTAACCATAAATTATGCCAATGACATTGCAACGTATTGTCTCTAAGATCTAATTCATCTCACAACAGATCTCCGGTTCATCTGTGAACACATATCATAGGAGGCGTGGATGGATCAAACAACCAAACTAATTAACTAAGCAAACAAAATCAAACAACCAAACTAATTAACTTAGCAGTTCATGATCTAGAAACAAACTAAGCAGTTCAACAACTGAACACAAACACACACACACAACCTAAGCGGTTCGACCAAGCGAGTCTATCATTTAGTCGATCGCCGCCGTCGAGTCCCACCGCCGTCGCCGTGGCGCCGTCGGGCCGTCGTCGCCGTGGCTGCCGTCGTCGCCGTCGGAGCCGCCGTCGTCGAAGGCAGTGGCGGCGAGCCCGCTTGACCACGGGAGGTTCTCGAGCTTCTCGGCCAACCGTGGATCCTACGGCGAGACCCTTCACGCTCGGGTCCTTGTACACATCATGATGCGCCTTGATGTCGAAGGCCGCGCCAACATCTTCAAGCTTTCTGAAGGCGCTCCTGAGTAGGTCGACGGCGAACTTAGTGTCGTCGAAGAACGGTTCCTCGCTTCGGCGTCTGGTCGCCGGCTCCTTCCTTCTCCAACTTCTTCCGACGGCGGCTTTTGTCGCCGCTGCCCTCCTTCGCCCCCGCCGACGGTGGCGGCTCTCGACACCATCTCCTCCTTCTCTGGACCAAGATTTGTAGTGGTGGATCGCGAGGAGGAAGAAGCGAAAGAGATGATAAGCTTATGGAAGAAGCGAAGCGGGGTAAGGCGGGGGAGTTATATTGACAAGGCGCGGCCGTCAGCGCCTCTGCTCCCACCCACTACTCCACCGCCCGACGTGCCACTCGATTGCGCGCCGGGCTCCGTTTGCGCAAACCGTCAAAACCACGCGTCGCCTTTCAATTACGCGGGAAGAAGGGGCAGGGGCAATGATATTAGGGCCCACTCGTCAACGGCAGCAGCCAAACTGCGGTGCCTTTTCAATTTCCATTTATTGTTTTATTACATGGCCGAGGCGCCTTCTTCAACTTCAACCCTCGTCGCCTTCTTCAACTTCAATCCTCGCCGCCAACGTACCAACTTCATCCTCGCTCGTCACTTCAACTTCAACCCTCGCCTTCAACTTCCGAAGGATCTTGATGTCGCCTAGAGGGGTGAATAGGCGAGTCCCGAAAAATCACCACTTAAAACAATTTTATCAGCAAAGTCCGGATACTCCGGACTTTTCTCCAGAGTTTCTGGAAAGTCCGGAGATTCTGGAAAAATCTCTGGAGTCTCTGGACAAGCGCCTGCGCAGCGGAAATGTAGCACTACCCAAACTGGTGCCACCGGTTTTGCCAACCCGGTACACCGGGTTTGCTGGACTCCTCCTCCTCCTTCTTGTTTGCTTGCTTGAAATCAACTCAAGCGGATGAGTAGTTCAGTGAAGTTCTATGAGGAATATTCAATGCCTGCACTTCACAAACACTAACACCCGAGTAGATCGACAAATATGACAAAGACCAAGCTAGGAATAAGAAGTAAGGTAAATGTGAGGTAAACCAACAAGAGACAATGATTTGTTTTACCGAAGTTCGGATTCACCACCGTGTGAATCCTAGTTTCCGTTGGGTGCTTCTCCTCATCAAGTCGGGTTGCATTCAACCCTTTTCCCGATCCACTAGATGGCTTCTTCTCATGAGGCGAAGCAAGACCTTCACAAACTTTCCCACTGCTCACCACACCTTGGGAGCTTATGGGCGACGCCTAGCCGTCTAGGAGGCAACCCTCCAAGAGTAACAAACGCCACGAAGATCTCTTGCTATGAACTCGAGTGCTCAAGGATGGATTATCTCAACTTTCACTCAATCTTTCAATCCCTCACCCAAATCTCTTCTCTTCTCAAATCTCTTGCTATACTAGAGATGGGAGGGCTTAAAAGGCTGTGGAGATGTGTTTTCATGTGGGAACCAGCAGCCACAAATGGGAGAGGTGAGGGTATTTATACCCATCATCCAAAAACTAATGTTGGTGTTAAGTTGGAGTCTCGGAAAACCCCGGATACTCGGAATCCCCAAAACTAGTCGTTAGGTTCAAAAGTTCCGGATATTCCGGACATTTTTCCGGAGTCTTTGGAAAGTCTGGAGTCTCCAGAAAATTCCGGAATCTCGAAGCTTCGGACAAGACAGTCACCTCGGAGAAAAGGCATAACTTTTTACTCCGGACTCCGAATTCGATGATCTTGGACACTATGGAAAGCTTATTCAGAGGACCATCCATTCCAACTGAAGATAAGCTCCAAAACCACCAGGTGCAAGTGTTGTGATAAGTGTTTCTCTCATGATAGTACTTGGGAGGTTAGGTTTGAGCACCGAGACATAAGCAAAGCTATCCACGTTGCATCCCTCTTGATAGTACGGCATACCTATACTCAAGATCAAATATAAATGCAATATTAGAACTCTTGAGCTTCATCTTCATGAATCGCCATACTTGAACAATATATCCATTTGAGAGATTCATCCATCAATGTCTCATTGATTTGAACACTTCACCTTGAGCTAGTGACTTTGATCTCCATACAAGAATGAAACTCAATTCTTGATCAAGTCACCCTTCACATGACTCAAAGAATATATAATGCTTCTTCATTGCTTTACTCGGTTAGGCTCGACTTGATACCTCGAAACTCTCCAAGCTATAGCCACTTCACCCTAACCAAGCACATGGTCCAAGTCACTACTCGGCCAACCTTAGCTTAGTACCTCGTTGCTAATCCCTTGCTTGATTTCTTCATCCATTTGTTGCCAATTTGAGTTAAGCTTTGATTCAACATCAAGAGTGAAATTCAATTGAGATCATGCCAATATTTGATTTTGATATCCCTTTTGTGTATAACAAGCTTTCCTTTTTATTTAGAGACCATCCATCATTCCAATATCACTATGTCTCTTTCTTCACCTTCATTGGCTTGTTTATATATCAAGTAAAACTCTGTGGGATCACACATATCAAGAAACCATGACATTCAACCTTAAGTAGAGCCATTTCATAATGTGAGGCAATAACCTATTCCTCAACTCATCTTGTACAACAATGGCTTGTCTTCTCATATAGATGTTCAATATCATATATCATGCTTTGTTATTTATATGTTGCAACCTGCTCACATGCTTAACAAAGACATTAGATCTTTAATCTAGTTGTCAATCAATACACCAAAACCCACTTAGGGCCTAGATGTCTTTCAATCTCCCCCTTTTTGGTGATTGATGACAACCTCGATTAAAGCTTTCAAAAGATATTCAATAAAGCTTAAAAAACTCAGATTTAGATTGAGCTCCCCCTTAATATGTGCTATGAATGGAATTCACAATATTTGGCCTTAAATGCCAATTTGCACATTTTCAAGAAAAAAAACATGGAGCTCCTAAATCTTGCATAAGGTGCAAAACAAGTGTGTGAACAATTAATCCATGATGCATGCACTATATAAGCACTTCAACAAATTAAAGCAAAGAAATGGCGGTCTTTGTCCCAAAACCCAGTCCAGGGTTGCCAAACTCTGCCACCGCTTGCCCAGCAGCCACAAAAGCATCACATCACCCATAAGTATCACACTAACAGCAAATGAGTCTTAGTAAGCTTAAAAAGGTTCAACACACATCTAAGCACACATAACAAAGGTTCTCAAGTCCGATTGAAGCTAAAGAGAATTTATTACATGGGCCTGTTGTATCCATCAGCCAAAACCATACTTCTTCGAAACTGCCACCGAGTTTGCCTGACAGAAGAGAGTACTGAGACTGAGACACATTGAAACCGGTGCCACCGAGATCTGGAAACCGGTTCCACCGGGTTTTGGCAGACAGAGCAGATACAACATGCATACCGAGCTTTGAATCGACACCTCTCTCCCCCTTTGTCATTAATCACCAATGAAGGTCCTGGGGGGTCTTGGACAGCTGCTCATGGTTCTTCTTCATCATCATCTTGAGGTGGTGGCACAAAGTGACTTGGAGGCACAAAAGATGTTGGAGGTGGAAATGGAGGAAAGTGAGACGTCATTCCCTCATATGGATTGACCGAGCCAAATAGGCTACCATAGTAGTATCCACCGCAAAGACTTGAACTTCCTTGTGCATTAGGATCCACTTGATGCATGCTAGAGGATGTGCCTTGCCCTTGTGTGCCCATGAAAGGAACCTCTGAATATGAAGATCGAGCACTATACATTCCTCCAAAGGTTGGATTGTAGTATGTGTTTCCATAGGCTCTATCCCAATAATTCTTATTGGTTGCCGGATCAACTTGTTGTGACTTGTCCCAAATGCTCTCAAAGGTCTCCGGCTCACTATCTTCCTCATCGGACGGTGCATGTGGAATAGGAGGTCTATTTGTGGGAGAGGGGTTTTCATACATAAGTCTTATCATCCTTGAATCCCTCTTCCTAAGTTGTCTTTCCTTGTGAACAACATCGCTTGCTTTCATGCAAGACCCACACCAAAAGTTGAACAACTTTCTAAGCGGAGAAGGGGGCTTTTGCACATGTTGTTGCCCACGACCACGGCCTCGACCATGAGAAGGCCTTGCTGCCCTAGATGGTGCAGCAGCAGCAGCAGGCTGTTCGGGGACTTCTTGCCCTCCAATATTTGCTTGTGCACTTGCCAAATCAGCTAGAGAAGGTCCCACAACATCATTCTTCAAATGAAAAGGTTTGTGCTCATGATCATACTCAAATGTGTAGTTGGTGATTGCCTCAATGATATGCATGAGATAAGGAGCATATCCACAACTCTTTTGTGGTGAACATGAGATGGTATGAATTTCTTCCCAAATATAGTACACAACACTAAATTCCAGTTCACTAGGGCTCATGTGTTTCAACAAATCTCTTCCATAGTTTGACACATTTGATTGGTCCCCTTCCCTAGGAGCAAGTGTCTTTCTAAACATGCGGTGCAAGTATGCATAGAATGGTAACATGCCATTTACCCGACCATAATTCCATTCTTGTCCCGGGATATACATGAACTTCATATCTTCCTTGTCCATGTCATGATCTCTATGGATCTTCACCCTTCCATTATCTTCTTCATCAAAACCAAGTAGAGAGGCAAACTGAGTGATAGAGATACCAAACCATTTTCCCTCAGTCATCCAATGCACAATTTTCTCACCTTTCCAAGTGGTGAAGTAACAAGTGGCATAAAATTGTGCAATCACTTCATTGTTCCATGACTTAGCAAAGCCCATGATATCATAAACATTTTTCTTCTTGCACTCACGAACAATTTCAGCAATCCTTGGATCCTCCAAGACTGACAAGAATCCCCAATCAATGTATTCTGAGCGAGCAATGGGGTAGTCCTTCTTGATGATGGCACTTGCATAATAGTCTTGATGAAATTTGGTGCCAAATCGATAATCCAAATTCTTCCACCAACCGCCATGGATTCTTCTCCTTTCTTTTCTTGCTCTCTGTCATACCCCTTCCCTTATAGTTGACTATGTTGCGGTGCTCAGGATCAACGGGTGGCCTCATTCTCACATTGAAGTGAGTCTCACCATCACTCTCAACTGGCTGTGGTCCAAGAACCGAGATGCCCTCATAATCACCATCACTGTCATCCTCTCCGGTGCCCTGACTGTGCTCATGGCTAGCTGTGCGGATGTTTTTGCCCTTTCTCTTGCGCTGAGCAGCTGCTGTAGGAGACTCGGGAGGAGAGGGTTCTTGCCTGTATGGGCTCTCCTCATCATCATCACTAGAGGTCGACTCAGGCTCGGAGTCCTCAATGTGCATAGCACCTCTAGGAAGATTAATTCTCCTGCGCCCTTTTTGACCTTCTAGGAGGTAGGCACTTCTTCCAGTAATCTCATGAGTGCTGCTAGTTCCTCTCTTTTTCTGAGCTCGAAGTTTGCATTCTTCATTCTGGGCTGTCTTCTTCCATAAACGAGGTCAAACTTTGGATCTGTGGCACAAACAAATACATATAGGTCTTAGGAACAATTCTCTGCTATAAACATTTGCAATTGAATTTTCTCGAGCAAAATCCCCAAGTTGGACAGACCCTTTGTACCAAAACCGATGCCACTGAGTTGGGAAACTCGGTGCCACTGGGTTCAACATGAACCCTAGGTCATGCCCCTGACAAAGCTGTCATGAAATCCTTAAACCAGTTGTTGGAATCTGTTCTAGGACCAAATATATACCATTCTAACAAAGGAATCCAAGAGATAGGTCCTAGAAAAGTAGATCGGCCAAACTCAACACATGGGGTACCTCCTGACATGTTGAAGAAGTTGCTGCAGCCTTAGAACTGAGGGGAATCCGATCCCACCGAGTTGGAGGACCGGAATCTTGCTTCAATCCTTGAATCCCATGGTTGAGCCCTCAAATCGCCATGGAATCGCCCCTCTGACCTCTCCTTTTACTGTTTTGGGTCGTGGGGGGTAAATGAGGATGAATGGGTAACTGTAGAGTGAGTCACGGGTCTTATCCTTTTACTGCCGACAGAAACCGGTGCCACCGGTTTTCAGAAACCGGTGCCACCGGGTTTTACTTGACCCGTGGACTTTTGTCCATATTTTCAAATCTGCACTTCCCTTTTCATTCCTCTTTCTTTCTCTGTCCTTTGTATCCATTTTTACACAGCCCTTTGTCTCAGATATGGATTTGAGAGATTTTGATGAAATGTGAGAAATCCAAAGTTTGCAAGCCCTTGAGATGAGAATGAGTAGCTTCTTTTGAACTTGAGAGAGTATCTTGCAATTTATGGTTAGCCAACATTCAAACATGAGCAACAATAACCATAAACAACAAGACATGATCTAAAAGATCAAGACTCAAATATTTTGCAAAAGACACACCACCTACACATGCTAGTGAATTTTGAAAATCTATCCTAGGTCACAAAGAGTATGCAAAGATTACTAGCCAAGATAGGTCTTAGCATATTTAGCTCATGCCTCTACTGAAATTTCAGCCATGGTTAGAAAAACAAAATTTACAACAAAAATTTGTGAGGCATCAACTAAATATCTAGAACCCATCACTACCACCAAGCAACAAATCAAGGTGATGCTAGCTCCCTTTGCACACCAAAACTCATACTAGCAAGAATAAGGCTTAGATGCACAAATTAATGACTTGAATTTAGGATTCATACCTTTGCCTCTATTATATAGAATTTCTCACATAGAGGAACTTACATGAGTTAGCTTGCACTTTTTAGTCTTTCAATAACTTTCTCTTGCCACTTTTGATGAGAAATTCCCATTGTGGGCTAAGATGACAAGAGAGCACACATATTAAAAGCACAAGCTCTAGTCTCACATTGGATGACTCTTTGAGAGTGGAATGGAAGTAAGTCACCCAACATGAAACCTCATAGAATGGGCTAAATTCCTCAAAGACTTAGTGCACACATGGATATGTGAAGGGAAAGGACATGTGCACTACCTTGGTCAAATATGTCCAAGTTAAGGAATTTAAACCATGCTATGGTGAGTAGCCAAAGATAAATAGAATCCAATCCAAAAGTAGAGTAAGAGATACAATTACTGATATGGATTGATGACCTCCTTGTCATGTGGCTTACTCACAACCAACACCCTTGCCATAAGATTTATTCAAGTGAAGAGTATAGATAAAATATTGAGACACCTCACACTTGAACTACACACATGAATCCTTGCAAGTAATGTTAGTACCAAGAGACACAAAATGTGAAGTGAGCTCCCCCTAAATAGGTGCATCAAGTATTTGAATCTTGATAAATGCACTTTTAGCTCAATCAAGGCACTAGAGTAGCAAGCTCCACATTTTGGTCAAAATATATAAGCAAATAAGAATATGTGAAATGAGATCAAGAAGGGCTCACAAATAATATTTGTGTAGTCTTCTTTCATTTTGAATCAAGAATAATACTCCTTGAGGTATTTGCAAACATTTTCCTTTCCAGCCTTTGCTGATCCTGGGAAACCCGGTGCCACCGGGTTTATAAATCTGGTGCCACCGGATTCTTCCAGAGCTCAGCACTTATGCACTTTGCAGATTTAAATGATCCTTTTCTTGATTCTTTCTTTTGCTTTTGCTAATATCTATGTTCCTGCATGCAACAACCACTCAAAGATTCTTGTTGAAGCGATTAATAGCATCAAGTGGCATTTGACATAATTTGCTCAATAGAACTTAGATGGCTTGTCCATCTCGTATGGTTGACTAGCACAAAAGCGTGTCTTGCATATGAGAGTGGACAACAACAGAGAGAGGTACTTATCATGGGAGGAGCAATGAGTGAGACTTCTTTCATTTATATCACTTGGTTCTTTTCTAGTGGGTCATAAAACTTCTCTTGAGATATAGATGAATGAAAATAAATATCTTCTCAAGTGAACCAAGCTTCCAATGCTGCTCCAAGTACCTGCAAAGTCCTTTTAGGCATGTTTTGGTACCCAATGTGCATTGGGTCCTACAACGTTAGTGATCAAGGACTTAGGTACCCAAATGGCCTTTGTGCCTTTTCTTTGTGAAACAACCACTTTAGGGGCACTAGGGTCATTTGAGTTACTCCTAAACTTCTCATTATTATAATGAACATGGTTGAGCTTAGGATTCTTACTATTTGGACAATCTTTACCAAGATGTCCCTTTTGACGACAAGTGTAGCAAATCTTGTGCTTGATGTTGCCATTGCCATTTACACTTGTCTGAGCCATTCTTCTCTGAATTTTGCTTGGGCCTTCAGAATCCCTTGTTGAGCTTCATGTGGGGTTTCTCGCGAAACCGGGTGCCATGGTTTGGCAAACCAGTGTCACCGGGTTTCGAGAAAACCTTGACCGGTTGGTACAAGCTTCAATCTTGTGCCCTTTCTCATGACAACCAAAGCATCTTCTCTGAGCAAGACTTCTTTGCCTCTTTGATTGGTTTGGATTGTCTTCTTTCTTGAATGAGCACATGGATGCATAATGTCCCATGTGTGAGCATTTGTAGCACTTGATGTGATGTAGCTTCTTTTTGTTGCTAATCTTGTGATCATTGATCTTGTGGCTTTGTTGAGAAATTGATCGAGTGACGATTATCCTCTTCTCAAGCTTCTTCACCATGGGCTCACGGTTATCTTGAGAAGGTTGCACTTTTTCTTTTCCCTTCAACTTAGCCACCTCTTTCTTGAGTCTTTCGACTTCATGCATAAGATCATCATTTTCTTGAGCAATGGAGTCATCACAAGATTCTGCAATCACACAATCATACCAAGAAGGTTTGCCTATTGAGCCACATAGGTTAGCACAAGATATATCATTTTCAACTTGAGTGCATGTGCTAGTTGTGCAATGAGGTGTATAAGATTTAACTGAATTTACCAAAACCTCATTTGCCACTTCTAGCCAAGTGTGTGATTCTATAAGCCTCTCGTGAGAGTATTCAAATTCTATGCGAGTGCCTTGTAGTTTCACAAACTTGCAAGTGATTTCATCAAGTTGATCCTTGAGAGCTTGATTTTCCTTTTCTAAGGATGCTGCACAAGATAGGGAGTTAGTAGCACAAGCATATGCCTTAATGATATCCTCCTTGCACTTACTAGACAAGACATCATTTGACTCCTTAAGCTTCTTCAATTCTTCTTCGAAGGAGTCACGATAAGCTTGTTGTCTTGTGAGCTCATCTTCTTGCCTTCTTACTCTCTTTATGAGCTCTAGCACATTCTTCTTATCTTTCTTGGTCATCTTGTCGAGCTCGAAGTCAAAGTGCTCAACTTCACTTCCTTTCTTCCTTTTACCTTTAGTCACTTGAGACTTGGAATTGTTAGTACATAGTAAGGAAGTACTAGGAGCTGTAGATACCTCATTAGGCTTGTGCGATGTTGCTCTGAAGCTTGACGAAGCAGCTCAATGCTGATCACTGCCAAACCTGGTGCCACCGGTTTCTGAGCTCGGTGCCACCGAGTTTGCCTGATCAGAGGCAGTGGTAGTGACGTTGTCTTCCTTTTGACCTCGGGATGATGTCTCTAGAGGAGGAATGCAAGATGTTGATGTTGAACACTCCTCTAGTGACTCATCCTCCTCCTCTTCGCCATCCTCATCATCGGCACTAGTATATGTATCCTTGAGTGCCACCCAAATGAGATGTGCGTCATCACAAATGTCCTCATGACTGAAGATGACCTCTTGAATGACCTTGCTCACATTTTTGAACATAAGGTTAATAATGGAGAAGTTATGGAGCACACTCTCCTTTTCCTCCTTTGATAGATTGGACGTGTCCTCACTATCAAAATCCTCGAGAAGGATACTAGCAACCACAACTCACTCAAATAGAGGACCCCAGGTATTTAATACATGAAGAACATGAGCAGACCAAGAAGAGTAGTTTGAGCCGTCAAACCTAAGAGGCTCAAATGATACCTCACATGTAGTCGACATCTTTAAACTCCAAGCGGTTAAGCTCGAATCGGAGTACCAGGCTCTGATACCAATTGAAAGGATCTTGATGTCGCCTAGAGGGGGGGTGAATAGGCGAGTCCTGAAAAATCACCACTTAAAACAATTTTATCAAGAAGTCCGGATACTCGGACTTTCTCCGAGTTTGGAAAGTCCGAGATTCGAAAAATCTCCGGAGTCTCTGGACAAGCGCTTGCTTGTGAATGTAGCTTGCCCAAACCGATGCCACGGTTTTGCCAACCCACCGGGTTTGCCTCGGTGACTCCCCTCATCCTCCTTCTTGTTTGCTTGCTTGAAATCAACTCAAGCTGGATGAGTAGTTCAGAGTGAAGTTCTATGAGGAATATTCAATGCCTGCACTTCACAAACACTAACACCCGAGTAGATCGACAAATATGACAAAGAGCAAGCTAGGAATAAGAAGTAAGGTAAATGCGAGGTAAACCAACAAGAGACAATGATTTGTTTTACCGAAGTTCGGATTCACCACCGTGTGAATCCTAGTCTCCGTTGGGTGCTTCTCCTACCGAAGCCGGGTTGCATTCAACCCTTTTCCCGATCCACTAGATGGCTTCTTCCCTTGCGGAGGCGAAGCAAGACCTTCACAAACTTTCCCACAGCTCACCACACCTTGGGAGCTTATGGGCGACGCCTAGCCGTCTAGGAGGTAACTCTCCAAGAGTAACAAACGCCACGAAGATCTCTTGCTATGAACTCGAGTGCTCAAGGATGGATTAGCTCAACTTTCACTCAATCTTTCAATCCCTCACCCAAATCTCTTCTCTTCTCAAATCTCTTGCTATACTAGAGATGGGAGGGCTTAAAAGGGCTGTGGAGATGTGTTTTTCATGTGGGGAACCGGCAGCCACAAATGGGAGAGGGTGAGGGGTATTTATACCCATCATCCAAAAACTAGCCGTTGGCTGTTAAGTTCCGGAGTCTCCGGAAAAACCCCCGGATACTCCGGAATCCCCAAAACTAGCCGTTAGGTTCAAAAGTTCCGGATATTCCGGACATTTTTCCGGAGTCTTTGGAAAGTCTGGAGTCTCCAGAAAATTCCCCGGAATCTCCGAAGCTTCACTGGACAGCACAGGTCACCTCGGAGAAAAAGGCATAACTTTTTACTCCGGACTCCGAATTCGATGATCTTGGACACTATGGAAAGCTTATTCAGAGGACCATCCATTCCAACTGAAGATAAGCTCCAAAACCACCAGGTGCAAGTGTTGTGATAAGTGTTTCTCTCATGATAGTACTTGGGAGGTTAGGTTTGAGCACCAAGACATAAGCAAAGCTATCTACGTTGCATCCCTCTTGACAGTACGGCATACCTATACTCAAGATCAAATATAAATGCAATATTAGAACTCTTGAGCTTCATCTTCAAGAATAGCCATACTTGATCAATATATCCATTTGAGAGATCCATCCATCAATGTCTCATTGATTTGAGCACTTCTACCTTGAGCTAGTGACTTTGATCTTCATACAAGAATGAAACTCAATTCTTGATCAAGTCACCCTTCACATGACTCAAAGAATATATAATGCTTCTTCATTTCTTTACTCGGTTAGGCTCGACTTGATACCTCGAAACTCTCCAAGCTATAGCCACTTCACCCTAACCAAGCACATGGTCCAAGTCACTACTCGGCCAACCTTAGCTTAGTACCTCGTTGCTAATCCCTTGCTTGATTTCTTCATCCATTCGTTGCCAATTTGAGTTAAGCTTTGATTCAACATCAAGAGTGAAATTCAATTGAGATCATGACAATATTTGATTTTGATATCCCTTTTGTGTATAACAAGCTTTCCTTTTTATTTAGAGACCATCCATCATTCCAATATCACTATGTCTCTTTCTTCACCTTCATTGGCTTGTTTATATATCAAGTAAAACTCCGTGGGATCACACATATCAAGAAACCATGACATTCTGAAGGACCGATTAGGCGAACCAGAGAGGGGGGGAGTGAATGGGAGCCGATAAAAATTCTTCTCGAAGGAGATGAGAACTCCAACAAGACGAACACGGCTTCCAAAACACGTCTCCGACTCAACTACCCAAGTTGGTCAAGACCACACAGCCACTGGAGTGCTACTGGTCCTAGGAACCAACAACCACCTACCCCACCGGCCGGGCAAAATCGAGAACTTCCATGAGAAGGCCTCTACACCGGTCAGGCCCGTGTAGCTCGCCGGTCAGACCGGTCCAAGCCAGGAAAACCCAAATCCACCAAACTGGTCTACCGAGCTCCAAATAGATCCAAACTCAAAACAAGCAGCAACACGGGCAACAACGAACTCACCCAGACGCTTCACCCGAGGGTGAGCTTCACCGGCCAGATCGGCCGCCGGACCGTGGATGAACAAAGACCAAGGTCAACTCCCCAAATCCAACTCCCGATCTCCAATCGCTCCACGGATTTATGCAAGACTTTGGGGATAGTAGGAACACCATGGCACTCCATAGCCAAGATTTGGTCCACCAAAACTTGCTAAATCAAGAGGAATCAAGAAATCCCACCAAGAACGCCTAACCCTAGAGCCACGAAACCCCAAAATCGAGCTCCTTGCTCACGGATTTGGGAGGGGAATCAAAGGAAAAGAACCCAAGGGTTCATGCATACATCCCCACCAAATCCCAAAGAGAAAGGCCTCTAAATCGCCCAAGAAAATCAACCGAAAGGGCTCCAAAATCACCAAAAGGAGAAACGGGAAAGACACATCCAAGCCTTGAGGAACCACCAATCATCTATACATACCAAAGAGGTTCATACAAGGTCTAGCTTGCCGCCCGATCATCCTTCCCTCTCACAAGATCTCACCATGAAGCTCTCAAGCTAGTCCTAAGAAAATCCTAAGGAAAATAGGAAGAGAAAATAGGAAAGCAAATGAGCTAGGTTCCAAGAGATGGCTGCCATCCTCTCACCCCTTGGGTTATATGGAGGCAAACCGAAAGACTAAAATACCCTTACTAGCTAACTAGGAATACATGCCTCAAGGGCTTAATTCGTAAATCTTTGTCTTCGCCTCCATCGGACGGATGCCCAATGATCCGAAACTTGCTTAGCCTCGACGCAGTTGCATGATCCCGACGCCAGGTCCTCCGCTCAAGATTCCGGATCAAGGTTGTCAAGACACGGCCGACCGGCACCTCACCTGGCCGATCAAGACTATCGGCCGTGATCGGCCGACCCACCGGCCGACTCACCGGCCCTCGGAGCCGCCGCACCTCCGCCTTCTTCTTCTTCGGCCTTGGCTTTGTGGATCAACCAAGGAACCCAAAGTGGTTTTCTCGTGAACCACTGAAACCCCGCTGAACTCCTGTAGCCTCCGCCAATCACCACTCATGACTCGGCCCCACGTAGTCCCGGCTCGACCTTGGTTTTGAGGCTCAA